>OZ024828.1:93778915-95167594 GCA_964016985.1 Anodontia alba
GCAGCACTTTATCATAGTTAATGGGATATACACAAATCTTGACTATTTCACTTTTAAACTGTGTGGATGCATTGGTACTGCTAAGCACAATTTATAATTTATAGCATTCCTGGGACAGCATGATAATAATTGATATTCTTATAACTACTCATTTGCATTTTGATGAGGTAAGCCTAAAAGCAATGTGAAATTAGCTGTAATTTTATATTTAATTGTGAGCTAGGGTCATTCTCATTTAGACTAGATATCAGTTAGACCTCTCCAATGAACCCTTAGCATTTTGGAATTTAGCTGATTTAGCCAAGATTTGCATGTAAAGAACCCAATACTATTAAAATCAGCTTAAACATTTATTGTGTGGGAAGTGTAGACCAAGCTTTTTGTGAAAGCTTACTCTAGTCTTGTACCTCATAATGACTATTCCTGGAATGTTTAGGTGTTTATGGTACTCTTATCTGGCGTGGAAAATGTTGAATCTGTTTGAAGTGTCACGAGTCTTATTTGATTTGAAGTGCCATGAATCTATTTTAAGTGTCATGAATCTCTGAAGTGTCATGAAACTGTTTGAAGTGCCATGACTTAGAACATTTCCCCATTTCCAGTGTGAAAACATATGCCACCTTCAGAGCTAAGCCTTAAAAACATTGTCACAGTGATATTATCATCTATACTTCCAGTTTCTTATCTTCATTCCATGAAAACAACACATCCTTAGATTCTCCAGAACAGAGGACAAAAAAAAAACTACTTTTTCAAACACTTAGATCAGAGTTTGCTTGCCCTAAAATAATCTATACAAAATCAGTGTGATAAAAGGAATTGGATACAGAAACAATACAGAAATCTCAGGCATGTTAAACTGCTGACTTAGGCCCCTTTCTCATTTAGGAAATTGCCCCATTCAGATGCATTTTCATACAGATACATTTTACAAAACTATTCTTATCCAAATGATATTGTTTTGAAACTTGAAACATTTAAATATTATCTCACAAGAAAATGGTAAAAAAAAGTTCCTTAACTCTGTTATGCATTTTTGTGTGACTTATGGCCCTATTTCTAATTTAAGAAATTGTCTCATATACATGCATCTGTACAGTGGGATTTTAAAATCTTCACATCCATATTTATACCCCACCACATGATACTGGTGGGATATTATGGTTTCACTTTAGTAATTTGTGTGTCCATCTGTCAGTCTGTCCATGTTCATACGTCCATGTGTATTTTTGCTTCTGAATGACAACTTAATGGATTTCACCAAACTTGATACATGTACCGGTATGTGCATTAATATTGCAGAGATCTGACTTAGGATTACTAATGGGCAAATATCGTCAGAGTTATCTGCCTGCCACACAATAGTGATGGGGTATTACCATTTCACATTTTTATTTTTCATTGCAAAGTTGGTATTTAACCTGCCTTTGCAAACTTGGTTACCTCCCTTTAGATGATGAAGGAGAATGGAACCACCTGAAGATTGTGGCCATTTTTTCCTTGTATGTTTTCAAAGATGGGGGTTAATTTAAAGAATTTACTATTTTTTTTTTTAATGTTTTTATTTTATTTAGAAGAAAATATGCATTTTTTTTTTTTTTTTTTTTTTTTTGCAGACCAGCACACAACCAGAATATGTTAAATGGATTAAACCTGGTTTACAAGCACGAGAAAATACATTGGCAGATGTGGAAGAATCACCAAGGCAACCAAAAACCACGCAGTCATTTGATGATGATCTTATTTTGATCTTATCTCGTAAGAAACCCAGCACAGAGAAACCAAAATATGTTTTCTTATCAGAAAAGGATGCAACAGTTAAAGGAGAATTTTCAGAAAAGTTTAAAGATGAGCGTGAAAACAAAGATATACCGAGACCCTACCAGGGAGACAGACCAAAGGCTTACTCATCCATGGGCATGATGTCTGCTACACCAGACAGAAAATCAGGTAGGACTATAGAACAGAATTTCATATGTACATGTACTTTTTTCAGAGCTTATGTGATTTGTTATTTTGAGACATTTTATGGATATTTATCAGAGTTATGCACAAACCATTAACCTCTAACTCAAGTGAGAAGTGGCCGAGTGGTTAGTGCTACCAACAGTGGATCACAAGATCCTGCATGCAAGTCCTACTGACGGCTGAATTCAGCTCATGACCGTATGGTGCTTCATTACACAGAGCCTTTCATTATCACATTCCCTTCAATTTGATATGACTTAAATAATGTTGAAAGGGATGTAAAACACCATGGCCCAGTTGTTCAAAGCTAACGACATCGTTAGTAAACGATTCGTTAAAATTTACATCGAGTGATACGCAAATATGCTGAAAGTTTTTGCTGAAAAAATGTGAGTAGCTTTTGCACTGCAAAAGCTACTCACATTTTTTCAGCAAAAAATTTCAGAATATTGTATACTGAATCCGCTAAAACAGTTAACGAAATGACCCTTAACGAGCTCGTTAAGCTAACGACGCTTTGAACAACGGGGCCCATATCGTCATCATTTCTCCGTTAAAAAGGGGACTTTCATATATATACATTTCAGATGGCCAGATCAGCCAGTATAGTCGTGCAATATAAATCAGAGCATTCAGTGTTTGCTAGTGGATTCTTATGTACCTAGAGCTGAAGGTCTAGGTCAGATTATGTGGATGATTAGTTGATCAGGGCCTTTGCTTTGTGTATACACATTTTGCATATGCTTAAACCCTTAAAGTGCCATTCAGAACCCAAGAATAAGCCTTGACGTTTCATGTGAATAATCTACTGACATACATGTAGCAGACCATTCACATGAAATGTTAATATATCTTACACGTATTTACTTAGAATAATAAAAAAATCAAATATTTTAGAATTTAGTCTGCTACTGTTGTAACTGGCACATAAAGGGTTATGTCCCCTTGTCATATGACTTGGCATTTTATGCATTTACATTTTATTGCCCAATTTTCAAAATTCTTTTACGCTCTGGTACCTGTTAGAAAACTTTAATTAGAAACAGTCACAAAAACAAAAAGTTGACTGGAAGTGGTTAAAAAAAACTATAAAATATGTGTGTGTGTTTTTTTTTGTTTTGAAATGTGGTCACAAATTTTACATAGAAAAGACAATTAAAAGATTTCTTACAATTTATGCTTAAATCTAAAACTCTTGTATATGGACTCTACTGTCACTGAGTAATACTTTATTTCTATTCATTATTACAGAATCCTGCTATTCTGCTCCTGTGCCAACCCGTGATGAACTATTACGAAACTACACCAGTGATTGGCAGCCACTGACCATGCACGCACTAGTAGAGTACAAGAAACAAGTGGACACCATGGGTGAAGGAGATTTCAACCTGGGACGTACAAAAATGTGGTCAAATATACCCATCTTAGAAACATGATAGATGAGGCTTCCTTTTAGAATCTCTTCTGATATTTGGTTATGAAATTATTCATATGTGCAGAGAACTTGTTAAAGAGGGGTGTTCGGTGACAACTCTAGCATAGTTTTTCTTATTTTTCCATAAAAATCTATGTTGTGGGTACTCATTAGAAGCACCTTGATGTGGCACTTCTAATGCATAACCAAAACATTTGTCTTTATGGAGCAGTTAAGAAAAGTATCCTAGAATTATCGACAAATACTCCTCCTTAATGAGTCCTCCGATATGCGCTTCATTTCTTCCTGAAATATATGATCCACAAAATGAGAAAATGTACATTTTGATTTGCATCCTGTGAAGACTCAGATCATTCTGCACATCCAAACAGTTTGATCAGTCTTTACTGTCAGCCTGAAAAGGCTTTTGATCATTGTCAGTCCAGAGAGCAACTGGTAAGGAGTCTATTTAGACTGGGCTGGGCACATTCCTGGTTGATCTTTTTTTTCTTTTTTGCTGGACATATATCATAATGCTTAGCATGCTGGGTAAAAATTTCAGCAGATGACATTTTAAAATATTTTCCTTATTTTTCCCAGAAAAAAAGGATTTTTCATGCGAATTGCCTCCCCTAGGGGACAATTTGCATGAAATGCCAAAGCCTGTTTACTGGGGGAAATACCAGTAATAAAATTACACCGCAACCTCTTTATAACACTTTTGATGGGGTCCAAAGGATAAACCGTGTTAGTTAAACAACCCTGATATATCCAAACAAAAATGTATAGATTATATTGACAAATGACCATTTATGGTCATTTTTCAATATAATCTATACAATGGTCATTTTTCAATAATAATCTATACATTTTTGGGATCCATTTTTGAACCGTGTTATATATAAAACCGTGTTATAACGAACCATGTTATAAAGAGGTTGTAGTGTATCATCAGGTTGTTTTGTTGAATCGGCCCAGAGTGTGGTAAAGCTTGAGACATATTTCCTTACTTTGAGGCTCATATGTTTTTTAACCTAATTAACACTTTCAACCCTGCAGACAAAAACATACCAGTGCAAACTGTGAAGCTCCTGATGAGACAGCTCACTGTTTGCCATTTGGCTTTTGATTTTTGACCGACATAAATATTTGCAATAATGAACGTGTCCAAGTTCAGAGATGGAAGAGTTCATTTCAGAAACCCAGGGCTGAAAGGGTCAAGATGTTGACCCTTGTCCAGCTGAATAAATTAAAATGCCGCGCCCATTTCTAGTTTTCAGCCAATCAAATTACTTGATCCAGATTGTTGATATAAATTCACATACTGAATGGCAAACAGTGCAGATCCAGATCAGTTGGCTTCTTTAGAAGCCAACTGCTCTGGATCTACACTGTTTGCAAATGCAGGACATATCTGGGTTCAGCAAGACAAGGGTTAAAATATTCCTTACTGAAATAATTCTAACGAGATTCCAGAGTGTAGGTGTCAATGGAGAAACAAAAGTATCATTGGAATATTCTGCCAGTCTGGTGTACTGATAGACAACATTTCTTTTTAAAGTATTTGGTATTAAAAATGACCATTGACTTGGAACAATTGATTTTTTTAACCTTCAAGTATGTGATACGTACAATCTTTATGGGTTTTTTTTATTTTGCATTGTTTATCTCAAGACAGTTACAAACATTTTAAACAGAAATCTGCTGCATATAGCACAAGTGTTTGTCAAATATCCATTCAGAAGTTTTTGGACTTTTCCTGAGTAAGATCAAATATCAAAAAGTGTGCCAACTGGATACTTGGCATATGCATTTGTAATTTTACTAAGTTAAGTGAAATTCACATGTTTTAGAAATGCTAATACTGAAAGCAGAGATATTCTGAAAGGCAGCCTATGGGTGAAGAGTATATAATGTTGATGGCCACACAATAGTTTCAGACAACAGTATTTAAATTATTAATCTTGATTTGTATGTTATAGTGTTTTAGAGTATTTATTTATTTTTTTTTTTTTTTTTTTTTTTTTTTTGGGGGGGGCGGGGGGGGTGGGGGGAAGCAGAAATTGTATGCGTTAACATTAGATCTAGAATGACCTGCACAAATATTATATAGAGCCACTTTTTTAGTCAGTATTTATTTATGATTGTTATTGAGAAAGGAGTATTTGGTGGTAGTTCTAGGACATTTTTTCTCATTTCTCATTTCTCCATTAAATATACATTGCGGGTTGTGGCTTCTCCCATTAGAAGTGTGTCAATGAGGCATTTCTAATGAGTACCCGCAACAATTGGTTTTAGGGAGAAAATTATCCCAGAATTGTCATCAGATATGCCCTGCTGTATTATGATTGGGCCACTGTGTAGCTGGCTTTGTTATATTGTTTGCTATATACAATATTTTGTGATACTGTTGAATATTCTAATCGTAGCTTCAGATAAAAGGCATGTCAAGGCAGATATCAACACTTATTGCTAAAAACAAAAACAAACATTTTTATCTGGAACTATGATTTTTTTTTTTTTTGCTTTTTTGTTTTCATTTAGTATTTTCATTGTTGATGAAACTGCTGATTATATCCAGGGCCCAGTTGTTTAAAACTGATGTCTTTAGTTAACATATCGTTAAAACTTTGATCATTAAATATGGCATATACACTAATATTTTTGCTGAAAAATGTAGGTAGCATTTGCAAAAGCTACTCACATTTTTTCAGCAAAAATACCTGTGAATTAGGTATTGTACTTACTAGAACAGTTCACATTTTGACCACTAACGAGCTCGTTAAGCTAACAACACTTTGAACAACTGGGCCCAGATTGTCTTGCAATACATTCAATCCATAGCTCTAGATGAGAGGGATATCAGGTTAATATTTTCTTATTTCTCCATAAAACATACATTGTGGGTACTCATGAGAAGCAACTCAGGGAAGCACTTCCATTGAATACCTACAACATATGTTTTTGTGGAGAATTAAGAAAAATATAAATACTTTTTGGTTAAGAAAAAAATGCCTTATCAAGAGCTATATATGATACAGACTTAATTTAGCTATGACTTGTCGTAAGATATATGCATGTGGCAGTGGTGCCTGGACAGCTGAGTTGGTAGAGTATCAGAATGATAATCCTAGGATCTGAGATTCAAGCCCTGGTACATCTGTTCATAACCTGTGACATGCAGTGAGACAAGGCCCAGACCAACCTGTGTGCCTATCTGAGCCTTAAGGATAGTAGATATACCGGCAGATTTTGCTGCTATTTTTCATAGGGAGACAGAAATGTCATGAGGTCTGGGGTTCGAATCCTGCTAGAGGCAGAATTCAGCTCATGACTGTATGGAGCTTAATTGCATAGAGCCTTTCATTATCACCTTCCATCTTCTTGCTATGACTTAAATAATGTTGAAAGGCGTGTAAAATGCCAATTCATCATCATCAAAGGGACACAGCTTTCAAGAACATGAATTTTATTTCCTAGTAATTGAACCTTTTCAAAAATGAGGGCTACTCTTAAAGGAAAGAATTTGCAAATTCTTTCCTTTAAGAGAAGTCTGCAACGATAAGGGAGGCAAATATTCCATGTCAGAGTTATGTCCCTTGACATTTTATCCATGAGATTCCTCTTTAGCATTGGCTGTTTGCATGTGAGCTGGTGACCAAGAAAATTTACCATAGGAGATTTCCAACTAGGAGAGCCCCAAACCAGCCTGTATGCCAGTGAGTTTAGGGCCTTTGCTGCTCACGTACACAATCTAGACTTTATAGAATATGGCGGACTGTGTAGGTCCTGACTAAAAGGCCATCATTTTTCATAATCTCTTAATGCTCAGCTTGCTAGGAAAAAAATCAGCAAATGACACTTTGAAATTTTTTTTTTTTTTTAAATTTTTCCCAGGAAATAGGCTGTGACATTTCATGCACATTGTCTCCTTAGGAGACCATTTGCATACTATCATTAGTTTGTTGTCTGCTGAATCTGCCAAGAGAGTGGTAAAGGTTAAAATACTAATTCTTGGACCCAAACCCACATGGAAAAAAGCCGGATTTTCTGTTGATATGTTTTATATTCCCCACAAAATGGGTCTTGACATTTTTCATGTGAATAGTCTCTTCAGGAAAGAAGTCACAGAAAATGTTGTGTTCTATTTTCTAAGAAAATAGATCAGTATTTTGTAGTCTGTTTAGGGTATTTAATCTTAAGTATTCATATAGATTGGCCATAGCAGACAGTGAAGAGCCAGACTAGATGTTCAAAATATTGCATCAGTTTAGGGTCTACACTGTTCTCCACTCATCCTGCAGTCTTTTAGACACATCAACAGTTGGTAAAGTGAACATTCGAAGTTGACATTAAATGGCCTGAATTTCATACACCAACATGTCTACTAACATGGCATATGCAAACAGTGCAGACCTTGTTCAAACTGCTCTGATCGGGGTCTTATCCCTTGTCATGATGAATAAATTAAGAAGTCACACCCACTTCTAATTTCCAGCCAATCAGATTACTTGATCCGAGTTTTTGATAGAAATTCACATATTTAATGATAAACAGTGCAGATCCAGATCAGTTGGCTTCTTCAGATCTACACTGTTTGCTAAGACAGGGCATGTCGTGTTCCGCAAGAGAAGGGTTAACTTTTTGCCTTTCCACCAAGTATTTTGTGGAATAAATGCATAAAACATTTAGGCAAAACAGAGTTTGAAATTTTAGACACTTACTGTAGTATAAATATGGTAAGGAGTTAACCTATTGTAGTCTGGAGAACCTTAACCCTTAAAGCACCAATCACAACTGCAGCAGAGGACAATTTTTTTTAATTTCTTTTTATTTTTCAGAGAAAACAAGTTTTGACATTTCATGTGAATTGTCTGCTTGGCAGATGATTCACATGAAATGTCAAGACTTGTTTCTCTGAAAAATAAAATTAAAAAAAAAACATTTTGAATCCCATCTGCTACAAATTTTGCTTGGCGCTTTAAGGGTTAAAAGGGTAATTGGCAAACAGTGCCGACCCAGATCAGATGCAGCAGAATGCGGCATCTGATCAGGGTCTCCGCTGTTTGCAAATGAAATAGTTCAGTCATTTTCCTGTAGGAATATCTAAATCTCATAGCCAGATGTACCTAAAATTAAAATTGGACTCTTCCAATATGTAGTATGAGAGAGTCTATTCAGTCTACAATGGGTTAAGATATCTGAATTCTTAGGGTAACTTACAGACTACTAAATGTTAAGAAAAGTTTTGATATGTAATTTTAATGCTTAGGGTGAAAATTTCAGCAGACAACATTTTGAAATATTTTTCTTATTTTTCCCATAAAATAGACTTTGACATTTCCTAAAGAGACAATTTGCATGAAGTGTCAAAGTCTATTTTCTGGGGAAAAAAAGAAAAAATATCATCAATTTGTCTGATGAATCTGCTCAGAGAGTGGTAAAAGTTAATTAAAGTCAATGCAGTTTGATATATTGATTCCGTCCAATATAATTTACTATTGTTTAACTTATGTATAATTCAGAAGCATTTTTGTTGAAGCATAGATTTTATTTTCACTATAGATATATTTATTTTGGAAGATAATTATCTGTACAATTTATACAGTAAATGCAATAAAAAGTTTCCATTAAAAATATACTGTTTTACTTTTCCATTTTCTCCATGACTGCAGACTGCAAGTATGAATTTTTTCATATGTGATTTCTTATCTTTATAATTGTTACTTAGCATTTGAAGTGTTTGCATCACGAAACATACCTATATAATTTTGACCCCCTTAAACCCCACTTTTATATAGTAAAACTGAGGTTTACAGGGGTATACATTATTTTTCTTATTTCTGCTCAAAACATAGATTGTGGGTACTCATTAGAACTGCCTCGGCGAGGCAGTTCTAACGAGTACCCACAATCTATGTTTGAAAAATATCGGAGTTTTTTATCTGAAAATTTTCAGTTTTTGGAGATGAAATTTTCTATATATTTGAATAGGCGTGTTTTCATAATGGAAGGCCAAACTTCAAGGCAGACAGGAAGGCACTTGGTGACAAACGGAGGCACCAAGTATGCTTAGATGATCCGTGAAAATAACACAGTATAACTGAAATATTATTGAAAGACCTAAATGCCAGAACCACATCAAGCAACATCTGGGCCCGGTTGTTCAAAGCATCGTTAGCTTAACGAGCTCGTTAAGGGTCATTTTGTTAACTGTTTTAGCAGATTCAATATACAATATTCTGATATTTTTTGCTGAAAAAATGTGAGTAGCTTTTGCACTGCAAAAGCAACTCACATTTTTTCAGCAAAAATTTCAGCATATTTGTGTATCACTCGATTTAAATTTTAACGAATCGTTAACTAACGACATTGTTAGCTTTGAACAACTGGGCCCTGGAACATAGCTCTAAAGTGCTTTTATCAAATAAAAAGTATTAACATTATTGATGAAAACATATGCTGTGGGTACTCATTAGAAGGTATTGCTAATGTACTTCTAATGAGTACCCTCAACATACATTTTTATAAAAAATAAAAATATCTAGATACTCCTTACCTGATGCTTTATGTTTTGGATATTTGTTAGAATTGCCTCAGTGAGGCAATTCTAACAAATATCCAAAACATATGTTCAATGTTCAAGCAGATGGAAAATACACAGTCTGAAGTTTGATTGCACTTCCACAACATCATAGTCTGCTCATGTAACATAAACAGGATGGTGCCTTCATAACTGAAGTATCTGGGTGGCCGAGTGGTTAGCACTCCAAACTTTGGATCACAAGATCCTGGATTCAAATTCCACTTGAGATGGATTCAGCTGATGACTGTACGGCTCTTCATCGAACAGAGCCTTTCATTATCATTATTTCATAAAAGACCCAATCATCATCATCCTTTATACTATGGTTGGGTCCATGGCATAACCCCATGCCCTACATTTTACTAATAATGATTCTAAAGCAGTAGTTCTTTATTATTCAGTCTTTATAAGGTTTTACGGTCCCATGCTGCATGTCAAGTTCTGTTTAAATTCTAGTATAATGGTCACCCCTGTATGCTTGCCCACTGTACTTTCTGACTTGTTTCAGATGGCTTGTTCTGATGCTAGCATTTTAGTCAACATAAGCTGCTGCCCACTTTGCTTTCTGTTTTGTGCTTTGCTTGTTTTGTATCTACTGTGGACAATATTTGAACCTTGGATGAAGATTTGGTACCAGTAAAATGGATTTACTGCCCCTACCCCAGCCCCACCCCAATAGGTTTTACTATTGACCATGTTGGTTCTGGTGTTGTTCTTTGTGCGGCCTTGTGGCTATTCGCTGTGGGGCTTTTTCATGTTTATCCTGTTTATTATTAACCCTTGTCCTGCTGATTAAATTAAGATGCCACGCCTACTTCTAATTTTCAGCCAATCAGATTACTTGATCTGGATTGATGCTATAAATTCACATACTTAATGGCAAACAGTGCAGATCCAGATCAGTTGGCTTTTTCAGAAGCCAACTGTTCTGGATCTACACTGTTTGCAAAGGAAGGGTATATCCGGGTTCAGCAGGACAAAGGTTAATGTGTTTGGTGGATCCTGTCTTGCATTGTAATCATCTTATTGATGAAGAAGGGGTTGAATTCTTTGGGTTTTTTTTTTATTTTTTTTTGGTTTGTAATGTGTGTGCTGTCAGTCGTAATTTGTTTACTCTTCTTTTTGGTGTCATTGGCAGGCTATGTTCTATGACTGTAGCTCTTCCTGGTCTGGGCCCAGTTGTTCAAAACTAACGATGTCATTAGTTAATGTATCGTTAAAACTTTGATCACTAAATATGGCATAATTGCTAATATTTTTGCTGAAAAAAAGCTACTCACATTTTTTCAGCAAAAATACCTGTGAATAAGATATTGTACTTACTAGAACAGTTAACATTTTGACCATTAACGAGCTCGTTAAGCTAACAACACTTTGAACAACTGGACCCAGCTGTTTACTATTCTGGCAACATTCTTTCGTGGAGATTTGATCATGAAATATTTTCTACGATCATTCTCTCCCTTCTGCTGATTCAAGAAGGGCAGTTGTCAGTTCCTGGCGAAAGAATGTGCACAATACTTAAAGGCGTCCAATATTACGTGAGAGTTCTCAATTTTTAGCTTACCCCTGGACAGGATAAGAATTTCTATCCCTCTGTAAAATCCAGGATTTCCTTATCTGGTGTGCAAATTTTGTTGTGGCTGAATATCTTGAAAAGGAAGGTGGATTGTGTTCAAATTCTATTTACACATTTATATTTACTAGAATTCATAGATATGCAACAGAATATTGGTTACATTCTTGGTGCCCCAGTGTCAGGATATCTGGCCATGTCTACAATTCTTTATTAAGCAGCTGTAACAAAGGTAATAACACAGCTTACCCTAATCAGAACCAGTGCCATTCTTCAAGAAGGCTGAAATTTACTGAGTGGCTCCATATTTGTTGAATTTTAGAAGACAATTAATTCTTCAGTGTGAATGAGGCTTTAGTGTACCTACTGTAATAACCCTAAGTACACAACAACCTCTTTATAACACTACTGTTGGGGTCCATAGCATAAACCATGTTAGTTAAACAACCGTGTTATATCCAAACAAAAATGTATAGATTATATTGAAAAATGACCATTTATGGTCATTTTTCAATATAATCTATACATTTTTTTTATCCATCTTTGAACTGTGTTATATCCAAAAATCGTGTTATAATGAACCATTTATAAAGAGGTTGTAGTGTAGTGGGGCAGGCAGGCCTGAGCAAACAGTGTAGACCCAGATCACACATTGCAGAATACAGCATCTGATCAGGGTTTGTGCTGTTTGCCACTTTGCCAGCAACAGTTTAGACCCATCGAAAAGTAGTAAAATAAAACTGGTGAAATATAGGACAAGTGTGGTAAGGCGTTAAGGTGTCCTAATATTTAAAAAATTCAGCAGATGACATTTTGAAATATTTGTCTTATTTTTTTGCAGGAAATAAGTTTTGACATTTCATGAAACTGTCTCTGAGGAGACAATTTGCATGAACTATCAAAGCCTATTTTTTGCTTATTTTCTGTGAAAAATAAGAAAAAAATATCAACATTTTGTCTTCTGCTGAATTAGCCCAGAAAGTGGCAAAGGTCAAGGTAAATATAACGCTGAAATGTACATACACAAAAAACAACAAAAAATAATGGCATTGATCCTGGTAGGTTGTATGAGTGCAAAGAACGATCTGGCACTACATATCTTGTATACACGCAAAAATCTATTTCAACTTCCATTAATGCCTAGCATGCTGGGAAAAAGTTCAGCAGACGACTTTTTGAAATATCCCAGAAAATAGGATTTGACTTTTTATGCAAATCTTCTCCTTATGCCCATGATATATCGAGGGTTGAGCGCAAGACTATTGTAACTCAAACATATTTTTGAAACCCTTGTTTAGGGGCAACTTGGACCCCTTTGTAAACAATGCAAATTTAGGTGCCATTGCTCATACGAGCAATGGCACCTAAATTTTCATTGTTTACAGAAAGAAATGTTGTAATCTTCATAATGCCTTCATGGTGAGGAGATTAGGTTTGGGGAAAAACAACCATCTGAGTTACGCTAGTCTTGCGCTCAACCCTCGATATGCAGTATGTACCTTGTTAAGTGAAAATAAGGTGCAAAGCATATGGGGAAAATGCAAAGCTATATCATCTTGCATCTGCTATCAGTGTGAGTGCGCATTTGTGTGCGTACGTATTCAAGGAGTGAGCAGACAGTGCAGGTCCACATGAGCCTGGGCATCCTGGGAGCCTGATCATTGAATTCACTGCTGTTTTAAAAGATCATTACATATTGCAGCAGATATCAACTGATAGTAGATGCACAGGATGATCTGGGTTTGCTTTTTCCCCATATGCTTCTAAAATTATTTTCACTGGGCAAGACACATCCTGCGTAAGGCATGGGTTCTCTTGACAAAGGTCAAATTATAGTAAACTATGTTTCTTCTGCCTAATAACATTATAATATCTCTCTCTCTTTGTTCGTGAAATGGGCCAAAGACCCAGATCAGCCTGTGCATCCTTGCAGCCTGATCAGGCCTTTCACTGCCGTCTTTTAAAAGAATATATATTGTAGCATATACATGTATCAATGATTAGCAGATGCATCTGGGCTTCCATTTTCTCCTTTGCTTCAAAGATATGGGAAATTAGTCCCTAGGTCTCACCAAAGAGGTAAACTTAGCCATACCATCCTCCACACCTTCAGTGTAGGAAATAATCAAATCTGGAAGGGCATTCCAATCTCTAATGGTTTGAGTGAAGAATGAACCCTTGTATATGTCAGTTCTTGCAGTGGGGGTCTGAAAATTCAATGAGTGATGATTTCTACAGGGCCTAATTGGAGTGATAAGATCATCTGTTGGAATGCTGGCAGCACCCTTTACGCCTTTGTACAAGAGAACAAGTCTATTGTCTGTCTTCCTTTTCTTGAGAGACTCCCATCTTAATTTTTGCAGTATTCCAGTCATGCTCCCAGTTTCAAAGCAGTAATTGCTAGTTACAAACCTAGCAGCCCTATTCTGAATGTTTTCAATTTCTTCTTGAAGAACCACACCCTTGGGATCCCAAACACAACTACATGTACTATATTACAAAACTGGGCGAACAAGTCCTTTATGTACTGCCTCTTTTACATCCTGAGGACACTGATAAGGATTTCGTCTCAGGAAACCAAGTGCTCTGTTGTCTTAGTACACATGTTGCTGATAATTCTGTGTATTCCAACTCAAGTTGTATGTGATTATTACTCCTAGGTATATAATGGAAGCCACATTTTCGAGGACTGTTCCCTCGAAAATGTAAGAAACTTCAAGTTTATTTGTTTTCTTCCTAGTTACCTGTATTATATTGCACATAACAGACTGAAATCTCATACCCAATTTTCTTGCCCAACATCCTAGTCTATCTATATCCTTCTGAAGTTTCAGTGAGTTCTTTGCATCTCTAATTTCACAATAGCAGACAGTCTTCTGTGAAAAGTCTTATTTCTGAGTCAATGTCTGTGGAAATATCATTTGTATCAGAAGGGTGACTTTGACTCTATATGGTGGATTCTTCAAACTTTGCAAAGGAAAAATATTTCAATGTTCATTCTGGTTCTCGTTCTGTTCAGGAAAACTTCAATTTGATAACCTTCTTCATTCAGGAGGCTGTAGATAAGTATATTCCCTCTAAGACAAGTAGATTGGTAGCTTCCGTCCCTTGGATTACATCTGAGATTAGAATGTAGATTCAAAAAAAGGAATAAAACTCATGCAAAAGCAAAAACGACTGGCAGTAGTAAACTCAGATGTAAGTTTCAGGAACTGAGACAGGAAATCAAAGCTGACATCAAGAAACAGCATGATTTGTATGTTAACAAATTGTTTGGTGACATTAAAGTTAACCCCAAATACTTATATCAATATTCTAACAGTCAGAGGAAAGTCAGCTCCACCTATGAGTGACATTCACATTTCAAATGAAGGTGTCATAAAAATGATGAAATGCTTGAATCCTTCTAAGGCTTAAATTGGGACCTGATGAATTTTATCCTAGAGTCCTTAAAGAACTTCTGGTAGAACTTGATCCTGTGTTTGCTTTTTTGTTCCAACAATCTCTTAATATGGGTGAAATTCCAAAGGAATGATCTTTGGCTTACATTTGTCCACTTTTAAGGTAAGTAAGTATGTAAGGAAATTTTATTACAAATGTATAGTGACATTGTGTTATGTACACATATATAAATGCATATTTCCAAGACATAACAACACCCGGCCACATTGGGCCTATAAGTCACTACTATTGACTACTTATGTATATTTAGTCAAAAAGAAGGACAACAGAGCTTTATCAAGTAATTGTGGTCCTGTGTCCTTAACATGTATTCCTTGCAAGATGCTTGAACACATAGTATGTACAAAATATTATGGCTCATCTTGATGAACACCAGCTTCTATCAGACAGGCAACATGCTTCCAGGAAGAAGCATATACCCGTGAAACTCAGTTGATCACGGTAATAAATGATTGGGCTAAACTTTTGGATGCAGGAGGTCAAGTAAATACATTCATATTGGACTTCGAGAAGGCTTTTGACACCCCTACTCACGAACTTCTGAAATGCAAACTCCATGGATGTGGCATAAGTGGAAAAACTTTAGTATGGATTGATTCATTTCTGTGCAGTAGGCAACAAAGGGTTGTAGTCAATGGTGCAAAATCTCAATGGGCACCTGTTTTATCTGGTGTGCTGCAGGGCACTGTTCTCGATCCCCTGTTGTTTTCCTTGTATATAAATGACATCATGGATGGAATAGAATCTGAGATTCATCTGTTTGCTGATGACTGTGTCTGCTATCGTCAGATTGATTGCACTGAAGACACATCGAAACTCCAAAAGGAGAAAATGGGCCAGGAAATTGGGTATGAGATATCAGCATGATGAAGCTTACTAGGAAGCGGATCAAAAAGATCAATGCAGTTTACTCCTTAGAGGGAACAGTCCTTGAAAATGTGGATAGTTTTGAATATATTGGTGTGACAATTTCTAAGGATTTGAAATGGAACACTCATGTCAGCAATGTTTGCACAAAAGCAAACAGAACACTTGGTTTCTTAAGCACCTATCATTATGCCCCAAAGAGGAAATGGCATACAAGGGGTTGGTGCAACCAATCCTGGAGTATGCTAGCCCTGTTTGAGACCCACATGGAATAGTTATCCATGAAGAATTGGAAAAGGTTCAGAATCGTGCAGCTAGGTTTGTGAATGGTAACTACAACTTTGAAACTGGAAGTATGACTAGCATTCTTGAACAGTTAGGGTGGGAGTCTCTTCATAAGAGATGCAAAGGTAGTAAACTCATATTGCTATTCAAAGGTCTGAAAGGTAGAGCTAGTATACCTTGTGATGACCTTCAACGCCCAAAGAGGCGCAATGGGAATCGACATCCAATGGCATTTCAAGTGCCACATGCTAGAACTGACATTTACAAGTACAGTTTCTTCCCAGACACCATTTGGGATTGAAATGCACTCCCTGCATCTATAATATCCTCTGCTGAAAGTTCTGAGGACTCTGTCACTAGATTCACATGCTTGTGAGACCTAGAAACTATTTTTTGCAATTGTTGGCCCTGGTGAATGAATGTCTTTTGATGTGTCACTTGTAAAATATTCTGATTCTGATTGATCATTAATGTACAGTGGAACAACAATGGACCAGGAATGATCCCTTGAGGAAAACCAGACTAAGCTGAATCCCACTCAGAAGTTTGACCATTAAGGATAATCTGCCAGCTGACCAAACATGGCGGCGGAATTTGCCACCTCTACACGTCATCATAAAATATCAACAAAAATCACAAATAAAATGCCTGTCTCACAAATTCAACTGATAATTTAAATGTCAAGGCATATCAAGTGGTTATCAAGAGATAGAGATAAAAATGAATTTTAAAGGTATGAAAAAACTAACCTTCTAACTAGTGCAAATTCGGTACCAAAAAATTTCCCTTTTCTTTTTCATGAATTCATAAAATACTAATGTCAATTTGTTTAACAATGTTCCGTCTAGAGCAGCCAGAAATTAAAATATCCAAAAAGTTTTAAATAAAAAACACAATATGTCTATGTCCGTAGGTACCCGAACTGATACACAAAACTAAAATCTTGTCCGCTCATGTATATAATGGACTGGATATCAGTTTATATTCTATCTGCATGTGCTAGGGGGACAGCTAAGTACATTATATATGTACGGTCAATGTACATTGTTTAGAGCTGTTTGTAGCCAAAGTGTGCCTTTATTTGAATGAATTTGGATATTTTATTTTCCGGCTGCCCTAGATGGAACATTATAAAACAAAATGACATTAGTATTTTATATATTCATGGAAAAGAAAACGGAAATGTTTTGTCTCAAATTTACGCAATTTATAACGTAAGTTTTTTCATACTTATAAAATGCATTTTTATCTGTTAATAACCACTTGATATACCCAGACATTTAAGTTATCAATTCTATTTGTGAGACATGAATTTCATTTGTGACTTTTGTTGATATTTTGTGATGCACTTTGTCTGTCTGACAAAAGTTGGTATTCGTCCAAGTGAGCCCAATATTTGAGCATACTATATGTTCAAGCAACTTACAGGGTAGCATATCAGGAACACAGGGCAATAATTACAAGAAGTGCTCTATAAGGATGAACGGGCTGACATCACAGCTGCCATCTTGATTTATCTTGGCAGTGCATGCTTTGGATTTTATCCTTATGGTTTAAACCTATTTCAATGGAAAAATCTCACATATGAGCCGAGAAAATTCATAGTCAACCATATTCTGATACTGAACACTATCTTTTCTAAAAGTAATTTATTGGAGTTTTTGGAGAACATTCAGATTATCAAGTTATTTTAATTGAAAGTTGGTAGATTTTGGTGAGCTGTCAACGAAAACAGCTGAGACTTACACCTCATATATATGGCGCTAGGTGGCACTGGAGATAGCTGTTTATGGTTTCTTCCGACTGAAGAAGTCCTCTGCCAATTGACCCTTGTGTGTGTGTGTGTGTGTGTGTGTGTGTGTGTGTGTGTGTGTGTGTGTGTGTGTGTGTGTGTGTGTGTGTGTGTGTGTGTGTGTGTGTGTAACTGATTTAGGAGTAAAAAAAAAAAAAAAACATGGCTTGTCACAAACTAACAAATACACTCCATGTTTACCATATGACCAGGCCGTTAATACGATCTAGTCCTTGTTTACTGTTATGACAATAAACAAAGCGTTCCATCGATGCAGAATAAAATCCAAGCGTTCAATGAGACAGAATCTAATTAGTGCTGCAAAATTAATTTAAACGTTAAAATTGGTAAAACAAACAAAATTATATTTCTGTTTCTATTTGCATACAATAAATAATGTTGTTTTCAACCAATTAGCGTTAAGTTTTTGTCAATGTTATTTTCAGACTTTGCAATGTAGCCCTGCATATTCCACTAATTATGACTCCATTAATGGGTGGGGTGACGAGCATGGCCTTTATTTATCTATCTACTGATACTGCAGGACCCCTTCGCGGGGATTATTTCTTTGTTTCTGTATGGAGTAGAGCTTTTCAGCATGGAAAGAGAGCATGAAGTGAAATTAGTAACTTCTGAATGGCTGAATAGCGCTTATACGAATTCCAATAATGCACTATTTATAGACGTTACTAATTTTAGCATCCTGCAGCATCGCTGTGACGTCATCGATTTCGGACAAACACTCTTGTACGAAATGTGTTTAATGCGTTATCTGACAGGCAAAACCAGTATATTGTTGCAAATTTCACGAGTTTTTCTAATGTTCAGAAGTTAAAATTCCATCATGGTGACTACAAAACATTGCTGTTACGGCGACTGTAAGAGTGGTTCTCGGACACCGGAGAAAAACAGCAAAATTCTCTTTTTCGGCCTAAACCAAACAAGGAATCAGAGAAAGCCCAGTTAAAACTGGAAGCAACATGCATGCTCTGACTGATGTTAACAATATTAAAATTTCATATCAGCCTTTTCAAAAAAACCTGTGAAACAGCCATCTCTTGAACTCGGGGGTGGGGGAGAGGGGTAGGGGGAACTAAGGTGTGATTGTGGTACGAGTGTGCGAGTCAGTATTTCAAAACCTACCCCATTCATATACCTGGCCTTTGAAAACACGCCCACTGATATACTAGATCGTCTGAAATGTTGACCTATTCATATACATGTACTGTCCTTGATTTTTTGTACCCATTTATTGCTGGTTGTCAGACAAATATCACAGTCAATTCATTGAATACCAAGAGAACAAGCAGCCTCGAAAAATCTCTGAGCGAAAAATATGTGAAAATACCAGGATGTCAGAAAAATGGGGCCTTTCACATAGGAATCCTGAAAAATCGTGTCATGCATATACTTTTTGATGAAAAAAAGGGGGCCAATCATATAACTGGCAGCGCTGAAAAAAGGGCAATTCGGCACGCACATCCGTACTATGACATACAGTATATAGGAAATTACCACCCCTCCTCCCCTCCCCCCCCCCCCCCCACACACACACACACACACACACAAGTTTTACATTGGTTAGACATACTTGCAGTTCATGTGTTTATGTAAGTTTTTGGGGGATTGATGCAAAATACAGCAAACAAACAAAAAAAAATCAAGCCTGGACTAAAACTTAACGCTTAGCATGCCCTTATGAAAACACGCCTATTCAAATATAAAGAAAATCTCACCTCCAAAAACAGAATATTTTCAGGTAAAAAGCTCTGATATTTTTTCATATTTCTGCTCAAAACATAGATTGTGGGTACCTGTAAGAATCGCCTCGGAGAGGCGGTTCTAACGAGTACCCACAATCTATGTTTTTAGCAGAAATAAGAAACACAATATATACCCCTGTAAACCCCAGTTTTACTGTATAAAAGTGTGGGTTTAAGGGGGTCAAAATGATATAGGCGTGTTTTCGTGATGCTGAGTTAAATTTCAGCTGACTACATTTTGAATTTTTTTGTCTTATTTTTTCCGAGAAAATAGAATTTGACAGTTCATGCAAATTGTCTCCTCTTAGAATTTGCATGAAATGTCATCCTGATTTGCATGAAGTGTCAAATCCTGTTTTCTCGGAAAAAAATAATAAGAAAAATATATTAGAGTTTTATGAAAGGAAAAAATTAAACTCGCTCCCATTGTGTGTATTGATTGTGTGTCCGAAAATCGTCACGTGACCGCGTGGGCTATTTTAAGATATTGGTTTTTCCTTTTCATGACGTAGGCAGCCTTGCAATTTGTACAAACGCTATTGAGGTTGGGTATAATCTGCAGACCAAACCATGCAGATCAGTGGACCATGGACCGGTCTGCAGTGGAACAAAAGGGGACATTTTTTGCAGACCAGACTTTGTGCAGACTATATAGTGAATAATTTTGTGTCATTTTTTTCCCATGTTCTTTATCAGTTATTATTATATTTTCAGAAATAGATGAAATTTTTTCCTGTTAATTAGCAAAAAGCATTTTGTGTCATTTTTCCCATGCCCTGTATCATTTTTCATGATAATATTTACAGAAAGGATTATTTTATGATAAGCATTACATTAATACCAAATATGACAGATCTGTTCCATAGGTAATATCATAGGAGCAGGCGCACAGCAATTGTCCTACAAAATAACCTGTGGGCTGAGCTGAGTCACACCAATCTGCACATCTGATCAGTAGACTAAGCAGACCAGATGTGCAGACTGGTCGAGTTTTCATTAGGCACATTTTTTGTAGGGTGAACTCTGCATTATTAACCTGAAACATGAACTGTCCAGTTACATTTTATAATTTTAATAATAATGCTATGAAAATATTGAATATCACTTTACTTATAATTTTATAATCCATTGCGGAATGAATTGGAACTAAAATATGCATTTATTGAGACATTTTTTTGCACGAATGAATAACAAAAACCTGGAGCACAGCAATTTCTACTAAATGGCATGTGCACCCAGTGAAGACTCAGATCAGTGTAAAGAATCTGCACAGGCTGAATTTTGTCTTCACTGAGCATGTATATATAAATAAATACATAGAAGCAAATAAACACTATTTAATTAATAAACAAAAAAAAAAAAAAAAAAAAAATAATGAAATACGTTAAAGAAAGAAGAAACAAACTAATACAAATTAAATTAATACAAATTAAATAAATAATTCCAATCTACTCTCCAAATAAATGTTGTTGTTTTTTTGTTTTTGTTTTATTGCAAAATATTTGGTATGCCTAAAAGATACTTATAACCTTTAGAAGGCCACAAGAGACATAAATGAAAGACAAGAATAAATAGATACTCTAACATTGAAAAAAAAATCATTTTTTTTTTTTTGTTGTTTTTTTTGTCAAAATATGTATTAGCCCAACAAATTATTATATCACCTTAAATACATGAAAAAAAATACATTTTAAAAATAAAAGAAATTAATGTATATATATATAAAAAAAAACAAAAAAAAACACGCACACACACACAAAAAAAACTTTCCAGTCTACTCTCCCAATTAATCAATTTTCCAAACTATGTTTTATTACTTTAAAATATTTATTACCCTTCAGAAAGTTCTTAAATAAACAAAAATAAATGAATAAATACATTTAATAAAAATAAATAAACATTGTTAGTATGAAAGAAAAAAAAAATAAACAAACCCTTCTACTCTGCTCTCCAGATAAGTTAATTTTCCAAAGTGTCTGTTATCCCCTCCAAAAAATTGATTACCCTTCAGGAGGCCTCTTTACTACCCCCTGCTGGTTATTCATAATCACCTCTTTAGGACATGTCTTTGATCTTGCTTGCTTAGTCCATAAGTAGGGGCAATAAAATCATTAGTGAGTGGTACCACTTTTGGCCTCATTTTGCCTATGCCTAACAACAGAGCATGTCTCGCGTGATTTTTTAATCTCTTTTGCCAAATATATGCCTACCGGCCCATTTTATGGAAAATATGCAAACATTATGTCTGTAGACAGAGACGAGACAGCGCGGAGTACTGTGACTGAACATATTGTACACTGTATTTAGTTTCCAGGCTTTCAAGTGCCCTCCATCGAAAAAGTAGGAATCCGATAAACCAGGGCTCAAAATTTGAAAAAGTAGGACAAAAGTTGGAATTCCAATCATGAAAAGTAGGGATGTCCTGAATGTTTTTACATTTAGAAAAAGATATAATTAGCAAAGGGAGTTTTCTCTGAACAATAACAATACATTACCATGGAAAGAAAACGCCAAAATAAATGTTCCAAAAAAGGAGTTTTAACTGAAATAAAAATATTTTAAAAACTTTTGCATAGTGGCTGCTCAGATTAATTGATCTGATTTTTCCAAACACCGAGTGAGGAAAACAATTTTTGGTCGCTTCAAACAATTTTGGACTAAAAAGTAGGGATAGTAGGGCATTTTCAGAAAAAAAGTAGGGAAAAATAGAAGCACAAAAAAGTAGGGAATAGTAGGAAAAGTAGGGCCCGCTCGAAAGCCTGAGTTTCGCAAAATTTGAATGAAATTAACCAGACACTATTAAATTGGAAATGAACATGTCCACTGTTTTTAACTCATATAGCTAGGACACACGTAATATTCTTGAACAGATCTGTTTTAAATTTAAGGAGTGTCAGAGTTGTTTTATTAGTTGTAAGCTTTACAAAAATTTCTGCAGATTAAGCAAATAGTGGTGACCTGAGCAGGCACCACAATTATTCTGCGGCGTCTGATCTGGGTCTACACTGTTTGCCTGCCGGCCTCGGTGGCTCAGTTGGATGCACCGTCCGACTGGAGACCAGGAGGTCGCGGGTTCAACTCCCGCCGAGATCGGCAACATTCTTTCATGGAGATTGATGATGAAATATTTTCTACAGTCATTCTCTCCCTTCCGCTGATTCAAGAAGGGCAGTTGTCAGTTTCTGGCGAAAGAATGTGCACAGTACTGGTTAACCACTTAGAGGACTAAGCCTGCCCAGTAAACATGTGGTTAGGTAAACTGACCGCGCTCGACATGACCCCTTTGGGTTGTCTGGGCCGTAAAACCTCAACACAAACATACACTGTTTGCCAATGTCACAAAAGTGCCTAATTTGAACAGATCTATTTTAAATCTAAGTGGTGTCAAACTCTTTTGTACATATACAAAACTTCCTGCAAATAGTGGTGATCCTGATCAGACTCAGCTTTCTGTGGCATCTGACCTGGGTCTACACTGTTTAAAAAATGACCACAAAATGCCTATGATACATACATGCCATAAGCTGTGGACTAAAACCTGTGAGATAAGGCAAAAATTTAAGGGAGATATGACAAAATTCTGTGAGATTTTCTTAAACATCACATTGAAGCTTAAGTCTTTTTTCATGTAATAAGTTTGTGAAAACCACAATAGTGTGTGATTTATGTTTATTTCTTCATAAAATCTGTTGTAAAATGGCCTGAAAATTATGTGAGATTTGAAGTTTTTATGGGAATTGCCTTCCAGATGGGCCAAATTCTGTAAGATTTTATCTCACAGTGTGAGATATGGCATGTATGCCTATGGATAGATACATTTTAAATTAAAGGGGTGTCAGTTTTGTTTTGTTTGATGTAAGTTTGCAAAAAGGACCCTGTACTGAAAATGAACAATGACTCTGCATTCTGCGGCGTCTGATCAGGGTCTACACCGTTTGCCAAAAATGCCTTTGGACAGCTCCATTTGAAAGTTAAAGGGTGTTAAGATTGTTTTATTCGTTGTAAGTTTACAAAAATTCCTATACTTTGACAAACAGTGTTGACCCTGATCAGACACTGCCTTCTGCAGCTCTCGGATCTGGATCTACACTGTTTTCCAATGTCCCGCATGTGCCTTTGAACAGATCAATTTTAAATTCAAATTGTAAGTTTGCAACAATTCCTGTACTTTTTTTACTTTCTGTGTCATCTGATCTGGGTCTACACTGTTTATGAGTGTACCCAAAAATGAGGAGCTATGCATATATATATATATGGGTTGTGTGTGTGTGTGTGTGTGTGTGTGTGTGTGTGTGTGTGTGTGTGTGTGTGTATGGTGTGTGTATGTGTGTGTGTTCATTTTGTGGCCGCATTTTTGTATTTATATGTTTTCCCTTTGTGTTGGGGGACCTGATGTGGATCTGATTTCATCAGTTCCTGAGTTCTCTTATTTAACTTTTATTGTGTAGGCTAAGTGAAAGTGCCAACTTTTCAAGCTGACATTTTTTCCAAGTATGTCAATTGGGAGTAAGCAATTTTTTAGGGTCGGCAAAATGGGTATTGGCATCTTTTGAAGTGTAGGTGAAATGGGAATAGGCAAAATTACAAAAGAGTATTTGAAGACTATATAATTATTATGCACATCTGGGCCCAGTTGTTCAAAGCATCGTTAGCTTAACGACCTCGTTAAGGGTCATTTCGTTAACTGTTTCAGCTGATCCAATATACAATATTCTGATATTTTTTGCTGAAAAAATGTGAGTAGCTTTTGCACTGCAAAAGCTACTCACATTTTTTCAGCAAAAAAAATTTCAGAATATTTGCGTATCACTCGATGTAAATTTTAACGAATTGTTAACTAACGACGTCGTTAGCTTTGAACAACTGGGCCCTGATTAAGTAGCTGTTAATGTTGATGTACTATTTATACAATTTCCACATGCAACAGAAGTTTCATCCTAGTCCATAAAATAACATGGAATGTGGCTAAAACTCATTTATTCTTTATTTTTTCCTTTTTTTTGAAAGATAATTATCATTTCTTTAAGAACCCCATTTTTGGACTGACAAGGATTATTTCGTATTCCATTCTGACATTTGGTGTGTTAAAAAAAATACTTATTAATATTTGTATTGGATTTGTTTTATCATACAAACTATATCTGATATGCCCTGTCAGTCACCTAATAAGACCTGTCAATCATCTGATAATACCTGTCATTCCTCTTGGATATCAGACTACCCTAAGACTGTTGACCAATGAGATCTCGTAGCTGAAAAGCGTCGCCCTCCATTGGATAATTTTTAGACCATTAGTACGCCTAGCTCATACTCGACGTGCCCTGGGTTGAGTATAAAGTGGACAGGATGGCGCTTGGTGACAACGTAACAATTGAGAAGAACATACTATGGATACCATAGAAGTGCCTTCAGTATGTGCCTTAGCACTCAACAATCTGCCGATCGTTGGGCGGCCGATTTGGCGTTTGACAGAAGGGAAGCATATTGTCAAGTTAGAAATAACTTGGCAGCTTCCCAGAACTCAAACGTCACGGCAAACTAACCAACACAGAAGTTCTGCGAAGAAACCTGCCGATGGTGTGACTGGTGGTATGATCAAGATGGCTGACAAGATGGCGGAAAAGAAGATGGCGGCGCCCACGCGAAAGATGGAGGATGACGAACTCAATGTGGCGGTGTGTTCCACACCGTCAACACCTCAGCACTCCATGGCATCGTCAGAGGGACCTAGTATCACCCACTCTACAGTCGATACCACGACTGACCACTCTCCAGAAGGGGAGTGGAAGGAAGTGGTATCAAGAAAGATGAAGAAGAAGCTATCTTTGTCTCCACCAAGTCTCCACCAGTCAAGACGAAGAAAGAAGACCCCAATGTGAGACCGGGGAGGAAGACTCCACCACCACCGCCCAAGAAGCCCAGGGTAAGGTCGCCTCTCAAGGAACAGGGCAGGGAGAAGATGATCGCCGGTGACGGAAGACAGTATCCACTTCACGAGAAGTATGACCTAGATGAAGTGGTTACTGACCAGCAGCCGAATAAGACCAAATACATTATTATCAGGGCCTATCGACAACTTCGAGAAGAAGAGAAGTACAACGTTGACCTGCCGGTCTACTTTATTCGCTTCCTAGGGACGTCCGAATGGTACTTGGCAAAGGGGACAACGTCAAAGTACTATCATGAAACCAACTACAAAGATATCGAGGAGCGATTCAAGCGGGCCGGTCCAGTTGACAACACCATCCGATGGTACGACGACCTGGACCACTCTTGTCAAGGTACTGATCCGGCTGCTGCGCAGGTCCTGAAGATAACTTCTACCTGCCCTTCCTGTTAGCGACTCGGCCCTTTTCAGGGCCCCTGACATTTTGAGCAAGTGTGAGATTACATTGAGCATCAGTAATACACACGTTTTGAAGCTCTTTTCTTTTGATCGAAATTCTAAATTATGTAACTTACAGACCTTGACCTTTATGCATAACACCCAATATTGTCCGATCAGGCGAGGTAGTACACGCATGAATTATGCGTGCACACCGTTTTAAGCCAAGGTCAGGGTAAAACTAATCCAGATTTTTCTGGCGCTGCCTCTATGTGCCTCTGGTGCCTGGTAGCGTTAAAAATCTGATTTGAATTGAATTGAATTGGTGACAGACAGTGGCACCAATTGTGCACGGGTGATCCATGAAAGCAAGGCTGTACAAATACATGTACACATAACAATCGCCACTGCCTCCATGTGCCTCGGGTGCCTGGTAGCGTTATTTTATTCAGTTTTGAAACTTTCACTGTAAAAAAAGAAAATAATAATACTAATAATAATAAAACCTTGACACCAAGTGAGTCACTGGAAGTAACACAGATTGAAAGAAGTAACAAAAATATATTAAAATATTTGTGAAATATAATAAAGAACACAAACATTATTTTTTATTATCAGACAAGTAAAATGCAACTGTACATAAATACTGTCACAGGCAGAGATTGAGGGCAAAAATCAAAACTACATAATTAAGATAAATAAATAAATAAATAAATAAATAAATAAATTCACAGAAACAAACAAAGATTGAAAGAAATAAAAAAAAGTTTTAATTGTGACATATAAACAATTTACAGAAACAAACAAAAGTTCAAAGTAAAAAAAAAAATAATAATTACGACATATAGACAATAACATAAGAAAATTATATTAACGTATAAATAAATATACAAATAAATAAATTCATTGAAAGAAACAATGATTGAAAGAAAGAAAGAACAACATTATTTACACAATAGGAGATAAAAACAATTCTGATATTTGGACCAGTTCAGTAATTATATTTCCTTCATGAAATACCAAATTATCTCAGTGTAAATTGTTTTATAATAAATAAATAAATAAATAAATAAATAAATAAATATGTATTGTAGATATACATAACTTAGTTGTAAAAATATGGTCCAACAAGTATGCATGTCAAACAGTGTAGACCCTGATCAGACATTGCATTCTGAGGTGTCTGATCTGGGTCTACACTGTTTACAAAGGCCTATCTGTCCCAGTACTTAGAGTTATTATAGTAACAGATTATTATGATCTAGATTTTGTTTTCATGTAAATATGTATAAATTGATTTTGGTTCCTCTGCAGAAATTAGTCAATATAAATTTAAATGACCAAAGGGAGTGCATATTTATGTTGTTTAATTTCTGCATTTAAATTATAATTTTGTTTTCTTGTAAATATGTGCTAATATATCATTATGCTGTTAGTATGTTTTATATAAGCTCAGTACATTTACAAATATACATGATACCAAAAAAAAAAATTGCATCATCCACCCTGACGATTGCATTGTTTTCTGATGTCCTCTTAAATTTTTCATTAAATATTAATCTTTAAAATCCAATCACAACTGCAGCAGATAACTTTTTTTTTTTCAGAGAAAGCAAGTCTTGACATTTCATGTGAATAGTCTGCTTGGCAGACAATTCACATGAAATATCAAGACTTGTTTTCTCTGAAACTTTGAATAAAAAAAAAAAAAAATAAATAAATAAATGAATGTTATCTGCTACAAAATTTGCTTGGCGCGTTAAGGGTTAATTTGATGTCAGATACTGATTTTGTTTGGATACCTCATTGTTAACATAATGATATTTAGGAATATTTGACACTGAATCTCTGATTATCCATGTATTATTTATTATTTTATCGTCAGTATTGCAACATGCCGGTGAGAATATTAAATACTGTTCTCTCAACTTTTTATTTATTTTTTTTTTTTACTTTTCTTTTCCATTATTTGTTTCTAAGCCAAGCCCATTTTTATCCATTTTTATCCTGTTACAGTAGAACCTTGATAATTCAAACTCCAATAATTCAAAATTCTCAATAATTCAGAATCATTTTGAAGTCCCAACTGAAATATATGTATGCATTTTAACCCTCAATTATTCAAAGTCTCAATAATTCAAACAAAACTGTTTGGTCCCTTGGACTTTGAATTATCGAGGTTCCACTGTATTTGCTTTAAGATTTTTCCAAAGACTAAACTAAATAGAAAGAGAAAATTATATTTAGTTTCATACAATCTTAACACAGAGGAAAATTCAGTTATTCTGCTCTTCTATTTTCCAAAGTGATAGGAGGAATCAGTAAAACTAAATAATTAAAAACATTTAAAATAATGAAATTTTATCAAAATTATTCACTATATAGTCTGCACAGTCTGGTCTGCAAGGTACTTGGTCTGCTAAGTGTCCCCTTTTGGTCCACTGCAGACCGGTCCATGGTCCACTGGTCTGCATGGTTTGGTCTGCAGATTATACCCAACCTTGATTTGAAGCCCTCAGCTGTATCAGCATGAACTACAAATTTATCCAAATGATTCTAGTCCAATAGAAGTTTTTTAACAAAGAAGGAGTTTTTATACTGTTCTGTTCTACACTGTTCAACTTTATTTCCCCTATTTTTGCTTATTACTTGGCAATCAATAATTTTTGTAATTTAACAGTCGAAGTATTTGGTAACTTTAATTTGAGGACTAGTTCGTACAGGTTGAAGAAACTCCTCCGGTGAAATTGGCAGTACCAGCCTATGTGTTATAATTGAAATAGATCAGCTCTTGTGTGTGATTTGCTGAGTAATAAATCACAGTTTGTCGGTCAGTTGTAAGAAGATAAATCACTCGCGCTCCACGCTATTGATTTGATCTACTTTACAACTGACCTCCAAACAGTGATTTATTACTCAACAAATCACTGCTAGAGCTGATCTGTTTCTTAAGGAATGTAGAGGAGAATCATGAAGAAGAAATGGGACTCCTATTTTAAGGGAGTGGGACTCCTACTTTTTATAAAAGGGGGTCCTGGACTCCTATTTTTAAAATCCTAGTGAGAACCCTGTGATTGTCCAAAGTATAGAAGTGGGACGATTTATTTATATTTGTGCTTATTTAAGTACATAACATTTCTTTGTGTTAACTCTCATACCCCAGCATGTTGCTCATTTCTCTCCAGCTTTTAAATCATCTTGTAGTTTATAATTTTGGAGCTGTACCTACCTACCTACCTAGACAGATACTTGGTGAGACATTGGTCAACCTTGTGATATTGACTTGAAGATCATGAAGTGAAAGTCAACATGACCTATTTTTCATGGCCCATTGATTTTGCCTTATATCTTGAAGAATTTTTACGGTCAAGTGAGTTAGCCATATATCTTGATTATTTCATGTATGAAAATTATACTTTCAGATTATGTGTCAGTATGACCTGAAGTTTGACCTCAAAATAATGTAGGTCATATTGACTAATATTTCACGGTCCAGTAATTTTGCCTGAAGTTTTTTGGGGGTTTATTTGCAGCACTATTTGTTTTAATTTGCTGTTTATTTTTACACAGGTAAAGTCTAATTAAACAATGTCAGAAGAACAAGAGCATCTTGAGGAGGATATAGAGGTAATATTTTCATTTTCACCACCTGGGGACGGATGTTGTGGAAAAAAATTTACTCCTAAGGAGCAGTCTTATCTGTGTTTACACTGTATGTCATTCCATCAGCACTTTTGTGACCCCATTGTTCAAATTTTAGTTGAAGTGTCTAGGTGGTCAAGTGGTTAGACTTCGGATCACATGGTCGCAGGTTTGAATCCCACTGGAGGTGAAATTCAGCTATTGATTGTACGATGCTTCATTGCACAGAGCCTTTCATTATTACCCGTCTATCATCTTGATGTGACTTTAATAATGTTGAAAATGATGTAAAACACCAAATTATCATCATCATCAAATTTTAGTATGGGTATGGTGAGGCATTTAGATGTTCTGATATACCACTCTCTGGGTTAATTCAACAGACGACACATTGGTGATATTTATGTCTCCCACCTCACCCTCTTCAGGGTTGGGAGACACATTGATTTTGCCAAGGACGTCTTTCCGTCTATCCATCTGTCTGTAACTTTACAAAAGTGTTTACCACCATGAGATGACATGCAGAACATAAGAGCCATAACTGGTTTATTTACATGTACTTTTGGAGTTATGTCCCTTTGAACATTGAAAATAGTGATTTTGGCCATGAAATAGTGTCCGCCCCATCACTTAAAAACCGTTTGAGATATTTTCTCGAACATTTCAAAAATGATTATCACCATGAGACAATATGCAAAACACAAGAATCATAACTGTGGCTTACCTACTTTTAGAGTTACGGCCATTTGAACATGGTAAATAGTGATATTGGTCATATACTCATGTCCAATATGCAGCTTGAAAACCATTTGAGATATTTTCACAAAACTTTACAGATATGCTTAGCACCATAAGATGACGTGTAGAAAATAAGAACCATAACTATGGCTTACCTACTTTTGAAGTTAGGCCCTTTGAACAGCGTAAATAATGAAATTGGTCATATACTCCTGTTACAGTCTTTTCAACATTATAATAAGTGATTTCTGTCATTCTTGTGTATTAATAACCCTGACTAACTGTACAAAGCAGTACTCTAAAAGCAGGGAGATGTCTATTTTCATGTAGAAAACAAATTCTAGTTTAAAACTTCTCCTTCAACCAATCAAATTGCGAGAACTGTGTATAAAGATTGGAATTATAAGCTGGAATTATAGTGATATCAAATCAGTAAAAAGTGTCTTACTTTACAGTATTAGAACTTTTTACAGACTGCTTCTTGCATTATTACTAGTCCATAGTATCTCAATAAATTATGTTTGGGCACAAGAGACATAAACCAGAAGAGCTGAATATAATGTCACAACTACATTGTGAACATGATGGTGACATTGCTGAAGAAGAGATTGAATGGCACCAATTATAGGGTGTTCCATTATCCGAAATTTGCAAAGCTAAAATATCTGTCTTTCTCCAACAATTCTGAGATGATATAATGTATTTATCATAAGCTTTCGGACAAAGGAGCCTGAGCAAAACGGACACTCTTATCAGATGCTGGTCAGGGTGTACACTGTTTGCCACTAATCCAGCAGTTTTAGGCACATTAGCAGGTAGTAAAATGTTCAAATTTTAGGACAAGTATGACATGGAGTTAAGTTTCCCAAATATTCAGGCTATAAATGCAGAATGTTTAACCCTTGTCTTGCTGAATAAATTAAGATGCCACACCCACTTCTAATTTTCACCCAGTCAGATTGCTTGATCCGAATTATTGCTAAAAATTCACATACTTGATGGCAAATAGTGCAGATCCAGATCAGTTGGCTTCTTCAGAAGCTAACTGATCTGGATCTACACTGTTTGTAAAGGCAGGGTATATCCAGGCTCAGCAGGACAAGGGTTAATTGGAAAAAAACACAAAAATAAATAATTTATCAGGAGTCCTGGTTGCATTGTTCAGGATGAAGACGATGCAGAGTCAGATCTCAGTGAAGAGGAGGAATTAGAGCTTAACTCTACAGACATAGTAGATAATGAACAGGCTGATGATAAGGATATAAAACCTGAGGTAAAGAATTTACAAGTGAATAGTTGTCAACTTGCTGAAAACAAAGTTAAACAAAATGAAAAACAAAACTGTTATAGAAGGTTTATTGAAAATGTATTCAGTAGTTAAGGTTGCTTATATCATTGAAAGCTACAGTGGAACTTCAATGGCTCAAACACCTTTGGGAGCATGGAAAATTGTTCGAGCCATGGGTACTTCGAGCCAATGAAGGTTAATCATGGCGCCAGGTCGGGAAGCAAATATCGCTAATTCAGGGAAATCTATCGATCTTCTACACAATAATTGTATGTTGAGTGTACTCATTAGAATTGCCCCGAAGAGGCAATTCTAATGAGTACACACAACATACAGTCTCATAATGGAATAAGAAAGCTTCCTTAAATATTTGTTTTCTTGATCTATCGGAAGAATTTCGTAGGGACTCAAAACCGAGTTCGAATTAGCCATGGTGAACGAGCCATCGGTGTTCGAGCTATTGAGTGGAACGGAGCAGTCTTTTGGAAGATATATTCAAATCAAGTGGGTGGGGTAACTTAACCCCTAACCTAAATGGTGATAAACAAATGCATATACAGCTTTACAGCTATTATATAATTCTGTAACCTTAAATGACTGAATACATATATGTGGCTTCTTGAAAACATGATATCATTTCTGCTGCCAGAAGCAGTATAGAGGAGTTTGAGAATGATAATCTTGGCAGTGAGTTTTCTTGAATTTTCAAAGGGCTGACTGTTACGGAAAACCACATCACACCTTTATTACAAGATTTTACATCTTTGATATTGCTGGTCATTTATATAGATGCATTACTATAATACGTAAAATCTTACTTTTTTAAATTGCTCCTCTTTTGCATGAATTACTCTCCCATAATTTTTGATAATTATTCATTTCAAAGCAAAAACATGCTCTGAATCTCATATTTATCTATATCTTTTATATGAGGTGAATTTTCTATCTGGAAGTCTTTTACAAGCCGTTTACATGTTCAGTGCCTGACTGATCACTTAAATACTTGAGTCAACATATACGTTGATGTCATTCATGATGTCACGGTAATGTTGATGTTTATTATGTTAATTGCAAGAATTTACAACTGTCAGTGACATGAACGGATTTAACTGCCGTATTATATTTTTGAATGCTTTGTTCTATTATACTTCACATGAAATGGAAATAGTTTTAATCTTGACTTGCTTCAAGGTCACATGTTAAAAGATTGTTTAAGTCAGTGCATTGAACATTGAGTACTGATCTGAAAGTATAAGCATCATATTTGATATACATATATGTTCTTACACATTTGATCCAATGTTAATTTCACTTTTCTTTGCTAAAAAAAAAAAAACGGAGCCATTGGTTTTGACCTTGAGCTTTAACCATCATAAAAATGTTTCCAGTTTTCATCTTATCTGATTTTCATGATTTCCTTTAGAGGAAAGAATGCACCACCCCTCTTACAGTCGTTTATTCATTCCAGTATTTGTGAAATTGTAATTTTTATACCTTAGTCATCATCTACCCAATGATCAACTTCAGCCTTAGCATTATATATTCACTTTTAAACTGCATATGGTACTTAATACCATGAAGTATTTCTCCTTGACTATTGGTAGAATAAAATGAAAACAATGGACAAGGCAAAATGTCAAACAGGTAAGCCATTTCGAAGTTACTTTTATTAGATTCACTGGAGCTTTATAATGTATACAAAAAAAAAAAAAATCCACCGCTTAATAAGGCACCTTGCCAAATGCCAAAACTTACACCAATGCATGCCTAGTTATCAACCCAGTCAGTGTGGATGACTATGCTTTGCTCTTAAATTGCACAGTGGGGACTGATGATATGTCTTTGGCTTGACCCGCCATGGTTCAACCACTGGTCTTCATTAATTCTGGCTCGAAGTTGATGTAGAATTAGCCAAGAGTACTCATCTTTGTTTATGATAGTGATTTATTTGATTTTTATGTGTTCACTCTGGTGCATCGACTGAGTTTGGAGCCATGATACTTACCAAATTTTTTTTACGTATTTCTGTATTAAGAGTGGCATCGGGACCCAGGGTGAAGGTAGTCGACTGTGAAGAAAAGTGCTTTAAACCTCCCAGTAGTTTATACTACTAACCACTCAAAGGCCATAGTCCAGTGTTGTTTTACTCTATGTAGCTTTGTGATTTATTCTGAGATGATTTATACTAAGGCTTACCTTGTGTTACATCCTTGTGTTTTTCAGTCCTTTTACATGTTGTATTGTTATTACCATGCTTGAGAAAAAGACAGCTGATCTGTGTGCTTTTCGTGCATTTGTTTGTTTTGCGGGTGTTGGTTTGCATCTCTTTCCTCTTTCTCTTAGTGCCAGGGATTAGCAGCTACTTGTGATTGTGGCAGGCTCTCCTTGGACTTTTCTTTTTACCTTTTTGTTTTTTGGTTGTTTTTTAGCTCACCTGAGCAAAAGCTCAGGGTGAGCTATTGTCATCACCCTATGTCCGTCGTCCGTCGTCGTCCGTCGTTCGTCGTCAACAATTAGTTTGTTAACACTCTAGAGGTCACAGTTTTGACCCAATCTTGATGAAACTTGGTCAGAATGTTTGCCTCTATAAAATCTAGGCCAAGTTCGATAGTGGATTACTTGGGGTCAAAAACTAGGTCACCAGGTCAAATCAAAGGAAAAACTTGTTAACACTCTAGAGGTCATAGTTTTGACCCAATCTTGATAAAACTTGCTCAAAATGTTTGCCTCTATTAAATCTAGGTCAAGTTCGAAACTGGGTCATCATGAATCTTGCTCAATATGTTTGTCTTGATAATTTATAGGTCAATTTCGAAACTGGGTCACTTGGGGTCAAAAACTAGGTCACCGGGCTAAATCAGCGTAAAATCTTGTTATCACTCTAGCGGTCACATTTTTCAAGCAATCATCATGAATCTTGCTCAAAATGTTTGTCTTGATGAGTTCTAGGTCAAGTTCGAAACTGGGTCACTTGGAGTCAAAAACTAGGTCACCGGGCCAAATCAGCAGAAAACCTTGTTAACACTCTAGCGGTCACATTTTTTAAGCAATCATCATGAATCTTGCTCAAAATGTTTGTCTTGATGATTTTTAGGTCAGGTTCGAAACTGGGTCACCTGGGGTCAAAAACTAGGTCACCTTTTCTTTGATCAGAATGTTTGCCTTGATCAGTTCTAGATTAGGCTCTCAAAGTGCTATGTTGCTCAGGTGAGCGTTACAGGGCCATCATAGCCCTCTTGTTTTGTTGTTGTTTTGTGTTTTCTTCATTTTTGTTTTGTAAATATAGACTGTATTTGGTTAATGTAGTGGTATTCAAATTCTAGTCATTAAACAACTCTGGTACAAGCAGTGATTCTTAACAAGCCTTAAGAATACCAGATTCGTGTTGGTGCAGTAAATGTCCTACTGGCTATCAGATTACAGATATTCTTCTGTGTATATCCTGGCCTGATTAAGGTAGGAAATGACCAGGGCCAACATTTTTAGTTGAACTAATAGCCCTAGGAAGTCATCAAGGGCTGTCTGTTTTATCTTGCTAAAGATTACAGCATTTATTTCCAAGCCTGTCAGGATCTTTTCTTTCAGACTGTTCTGTGTTTTAAAGCCACTATTCACTCTGCAGTTGTAATGTTCTCATTGTTGTGATAACGGGTGGTCTGAAAGTATTGCAAACTGCACATACTTTTCTAAGATAGTCCCCAATAAATGGAATCAGGCTGATTGGCATCATATTGCTGGATGATTTCCATGGTTTTATTTGTCCTTATGCCTATTCAACAACCCACCTTACTTTTGTTACCTGCCTCGGTTGATTTGATTCTTAGGTTATATGTAGTTTTTATGACTTTTATAGGAAACATAGCATTTCAGCTTGTAAACATGTATTGCTAAGTAACTCTCTAAAGTCAGGGCCCAGTTGTTCAAAGCGTTGTTAGCTTAACAAGCTCGTTAAGGGTCATTTCGTTAACTATTTTAGCAGATTCAATATACAATATTCTGATATTTTTTGCTGAAAAAATGTGAGTAGTTTTTGCACTGCAAAAGCTACTCACATTTTTTCAGCAAAAAATTTCAGCATATTTGCGTATGACTTGATTTAAATTTTAACGAATCATTAACTAACGATATCGTTAGCTTCGAACAACTGGGTCCAGACTTTTATTCTTTGAATCCTTTGTCAGTGTAACCACCTGAACATCAGCCCAAACCATTCAGTTACTTGTTTCTTCTCTGTATTTGTTAGTATCTGGTATCCTCTCGGCTTTGGCTTAGTCCTTTGAGCAGTTAGCCATTACTTGTGCACATACTTTCACCAGTAACTGACAACTGTCATTCTTGAATCAGGAGAAGGGAAAGAATGGCTGTAACAAATACTATAGGTGCAGTAATGGCTGTATATTAGAAAGTTGGCAGTAACTTGATGGAAGTTTGTGTTTCTCTTTTTAATCGATTGATTGATTTAATTTGGTATCACAGATTAGCAACATATAAGATAAAACAATACAATGCATACAGAATGTAAAATGCACACACCGGGTACTAATAAACCATGTATACATTGCAGTGTTCTAGGCTTGCTAATCACATCCAAGGATGACACACAAAAGAGAGAGTGATCTCTTATTTCTATTTTGGTCCTTAAGTACTGATTTGCAAGTCATAGTGAAGCACAGTAAATAAACCTATACATGTAGATAATGAATTAAGATCTAAAACAATAAAAGTATTACATAATAGATAATAATAAAGTAAGACCTACATGAAACTTTAAAAAGTTAATGAGACAATTCACGATAAAAATCTAGCCTGCAAGTACCTAATAAATCGAAAAAAGAAGTTTAAATCAAAGAGAGTTTAAAAATATGATTTCACTGCAGTTTTGAAGGTCTTAAGACCATTCACGTTTTTAATGTTTGATGGAAGCCCATTCCATAAAGTACAACCTGTAAAAGCAAATGTTTTTATGCCAAAGCCCTTCACTTTAAGAAGAGAAAAACAGCCATTTTCACAAAATCTTGTGCTGTAGCTATGCACAGATGAAGCAGGAATAAAATGCTCTCTCATATAGTCAGGTTATGTTCCAGATTTGATCCTAAAAATATGATTTAAAATGATCTGGTCTACCCTTTCGGAGACTGGCAACCATCCTAAAGATTTTAAATTCATCTGATCCTATATGTGATCTTGGGTCCAGTTTCAAAACAAATTGAATCATTTTATTCTGGGTAACTTGGAGTCTATTTCTCAGAAGTTTTGATAAACCTGGATACCAAACTGAACAGGCATAGTCAAAATGACATTGTATAAGAGACATAACAAATAGCTTTTTTGAATGCAAGTTCAGAAATTTCTGTTTTCTGAATAAAAACTTCAACCTAACATTTGCCTTCTAAATAATGGACTGAGCCATGGTTTCTCCACTCACTCTGTTCTAACACTGTACCTAGATATTTTACAGCTTCCTTAGACTCAGTATTTGTTCCTTTCTATGACACCTGCAAGTTTGATTGAGGCTTTATTCTACTTTTAGAACCAAACAGAATGGATTCTGTTTTGCCTAGATGCAAGGAGAGCTTATTATCAACAAGCCAATCACTCACCACCTCCAGTTCTTTCTGAAGCAAAGAAATCTCAGTGTTTGAAATGCTTTTATCCACAACCAGTATGGCAGAATCATCTGCATACAAGAGAAGTTTGTGACTTACATGTATAGCTCCTGACATATCATTCACATACAGTCGACTCTCATTATCTCGAACTTCACGGGACCTGATAAAAATGTTCGAGTTATCAGTAGTTCGAGACAACCAAATTGTGACGTCATAGGTATGACGACTGTTCGCCTCTCTGTTCGCCAAAACGTGCTTGGAAGGTACATGTATATGGCAATTTAAATAATTTACGCCTACTTCAGTTTGCATTGTTACTGTTTGTTTTAGGAGATGCAATGGTTCTCTTGGAATAATATCATCAATAAATGTTAATAATAATAAATTTCAAACGTCCCTTGTTGTCTTTTAATACTCCTGCAAATTTGGATTTCCATATGAGCTATAAATAAATTACTGGTTTCCGGGTTGTAGTAGCTATACGTTATGATCTGGTTTGGATTAGCTCCCTTCGCATAGATGACTCGATAAAGAGTTGACTGGTTTCCACTTTCGCATAAAACGCTTACAATGTTAAGCGGCAGCTGTAAGCTAGTTTGGATCATCTCCCCTAGCATAAACGAACCATCTCAGCGCGGCAAACTGTAGATCCTGCAGAGAAAGCTCATTATGAACCGTCTCATCTGGACCTACACTATTTGTGCAGGTATCCGTACCAGTCTACAGGGTCAGAAGGGTTAACATCGGTACCCATGTGTGATTCGTCTATTTGAGGCCGTGCACGACAACTCCTATTAGAAGACTGTGCGACTGTCAAAGACTCGGATCAGCCTGCACGCCCACGAATTTTCCATTATATGCATGAGCCTTATCTGGGCTTACCAAAGAGCACCGCCTGACCAAAGAGTAACAAGCAAAGATTCAGACTTAGTTAGACTGATCAATACAGGCTGATCTGAGTCGGAACCTGTCGCGCACTGACTTTTCTTGAAGACGCCATATCATTCAGACGGACAGTACTCAATAGTGAAGAGCATATCTAAACAATAAATTAAAGAAACTTCGTTGATTAATCTTCCATAACACTATTCTGGGCCGCTTTTTATCTTACAAATCAATGAAATGAGACGGTGTTGAGCGCCGCGTGTCAAACCCGACTCGACACGCAGGTGATTTCATAATTACGGATTTTAGACATTGTTTGTGTTGTTTGTAATTACCTGGACAAAGGGGAAAATTAAAAAATTGATTTATTTATCAATGGCCTATTATGATTTTCATTAACTGAGAGACCGGCGGCACCGCATCTTACTTTTTTTTTTCCTTCGTCATGGTCCGAGTTTCAGATACGCGGTAGTATAAACTGTGAAAAATATATTCAGGGACTGAAAATGATGGACGAGATAGCCGAAGTGTCGACAGAAAAGTAGTTCGACATACGCGAAGCTGAAATACAATAAGTACATAGGGAAAATAATCGGGACTTAGAAATCAGTTCGACATAAGTGATAGGATTGAGATACCGTATTAATCCGCCTATAAGACGATTTGTTTATAAGACGGGGGGCTGTTTTTGGGCCCTTCCCAGGCAGGATTTTGCTTTTACTTAATTATAAGACGGGTTAAAAAAGTCGCCTGTCGGAGATATTCCCTGGCACTCAGAAATTCCTAAAGTACATTAAGACATCGACGATGATTGGTCAGATTTGTAAGTGAATTTATCATAGAGCAGCAATTAAAAAAAACTTCCAACACCACTTACAAGAATGTATATCGTATTTAACTGTGTATAACACGCACCTTATTTACCCAGAAAACGTTTATAAAAATCCGATGTGTATTATTTATAGGACCACCAAAATCGGGACAGAAATCGCCAAGATAATCGGTCGCGAAAACTCATGACATTCACGATCGCCCGTTAAAAATGCGAAATAGAATGATTGCTATAAGATATTCATGATTTTTTATACCTATCTCGCCCATACCAGGGTTCTGGCAGCTCAAAACAAGCAACTCGATCTGATTTGCAGTAATTTGATATCCTTTTCATGTCCATGCTCTTTTTGTTTACGCTTTTTTATTTTGCTGATCATGTGATCTCTTCAAAGGGAAACTACTCAAATAGGCATATGCATATGAATCTGTATTGATTACCGGACTTGGACAAGTCTCACACCGTAACTTGAATAAATCAGCCTGCACAACTGATTTTTTGTATTTCAAAATAGGAAATAAATTTGGTAGAACATAAATATTGGCACGAACGATCATACATTGAAAAAATAAAAAAGTATTTAATTTTTTTGCAATTATTAAAATTATTGATAATAAACTAAACCAACTGGGCTTTTGAGGTAGGTAGATCGGTCATTTGCATTTTATCTTTTATTTTCTTACCATATGTTTATCTTTTTTTTTTTTTAAACTTTTCTTCCAACTTACCAAAAAAATTGTTTGAAATAAACAATGTTTATGATAAAGAAAAAAAAAAACTACCAGCATACATCTGTGCACTTAATTGTTTAATTGGCAGTCAGAATGACAACTAGTCGACTTTAGTTGTTGTTTGCATTGCCCTGAGGCACTGAATTGATAATTTCACGTCTCAGTTAAGAAAGTGACACAAAGAAGGTGTTAATTATGAGAACACAAAAGAAATAACTACATTTTTATTATCATAGCATCTGCAGTGGGGAAGCAAAGAGCTGCCTACACTACATCAAGTTGCCTGAGGCCCATGGTAACAGAGCTGCACAATGAAAATTCAGTTAGCATTATTGTAAATTCGGCCTGTTTCTACTCTAAACCTTCCGAGTTCGGCCATTTTCAACTCAGTCCTAGTGAAATTTGACACACTTAGTATCTGGTAACTTAGTAAATAATGCACGGATAAATTCTTCGTGTTTTACATAGGAACATCTTTTTTTTTTTATTTCAAAACTATTTAGCAAATATTCAGTGCGTGTTATACATGGGTGCGAGTAATACACAGAAAAATTCGGTACTTCACCTAAAAAATTACCTTGCTGCTATTTCTGTCAAGGGATGAAGGTAAACATTATATCCTTCTACCGGTTTCGAAGATTGGCATTTTCCGTGACCACGTGGCACCACCGGACTTTGCCGAAAATACCGATATGGCCAAAGACCTTGATTATAAGACGGGTCTGGATTTTTGGGGGCTTTTTTTTTTTTTTTTGAAAAATCCCCGTCTTATAGGCGGATTAATACGGTAAGAGGGGTCGAGATAACGAGAGTCATCTGTATATTAAAAATAAAAGGGGTCCAAGAATTGACCCTTGAGGTACACCACATGAAATTGTAGCACTGGAAGATAAAACCCCTGCCACGTCAACAAGTTGCCGATGATCTGACAGATAAGAGTGGAACGATCTAATCACATCTTGACTTAAGACAAAGTGCTTCTATTTTCATCAGTAAAATACCATAAACTGTATCAAAAGCCTTCTGAAGGTCTAGTAAGACCATGCCAACAAGATGACCTTTGTCCATTTGGAATTTTATGAAATCAGTCAAATGTATTAAGCAGGTATCCGTCGAGAAACGGCCTCTAAATCTTGACTGGAACTTATACAAAAGCTTTTTCTCATCAAGATAAGTTTCAAGTTGTTCATATACATGGTAACAGTTATAATGCTGTCCCTTATAACGTGGAAACCATAATAACGCGATTGGTCTGTGGCTCCTATTTTTTGTACAGTTTTTTTTTCCCAATTTTGAAAGTTTTGCCCTTTTTCCGCGGAACTCAGCAGTCCAAAAAATCATTAGCCATCACCGTTATTGCACTACCCCACCCCCCCAAGCGTCGTCGTCAACGTTAACAAAAATGTTAAAGTTTTACGTCAAAGTTTTTAAACCCTCATATTTTCTAAATCATCAGATGGATTTAGTTTATATTTGGTATAATTATAGATGTTGGTCCAAAATCTTATTGAGTCCTATCCACACCCCTGCTCAGGTCAAGGCCACGGACTTAGAAATTTTATGTTAAAAGTTTTGCATCAAAGTTTTTAAGATATCTTATTTTCTAAATCCTTGCATGGATCTACTGTATGTAACAGGTGAAAAAATGGAAATAACATTTTTTTTCCCGACCGGGGCTCGAACCCGGTTCGCTGGACTCAAAGTCCTACACTCTACCACGTCGCTATAAAAGCCGGCTTGTACCGCAAGGCAGTACAAGTGTCTTACATACCTATACCCGGTGACATTCTCCCCCTCCAAATTGAAATTCGTCCCTGAATTTCTAGGAGTCCGAGAATCACGTGAAATGAGACTCAAGGAGTTTTATGCACACATGAGGGTTATCCACGTTGGGCGCCAAATGTAACAGGTGAAAAAATGGAAATAACATTTTTTTTCCCGACCGGGGCTCGAACCCGGTTCGCTGGACTCAAAGTCCTACACTCTACCACGTCGCTATAAAAGCCGGCTTGTACCGCAAGGCAGTACAAGTGTCTTACATACCTATACCCGGTGACATGTATATTTGGTATGAAAATAGTTACTGGTCCAAAATTTTATTTGGCACTACCCCCACCCCTGCTTATGACCTAAACGTCAAGGTCACAGACTTAGAAATTTGTGTTAAAATTTTGCGTTAAAGTTTTTAAGATCTGTTAATTTCTAAATCCTTGTATGGATTTACTTTATGTTTGGCATGATTAAAGATATTGATCCAAAATTTTATTCGGCACTATCCCCACCCCTGCTTATGACCTGGAGGTCAAGGTCACGGACTTAGAAAGTTATGTTAAAGTTTTGTATCAGAGATTTTTTAAGATCTCTTCATTTCTAAATCCTTGCATGGATTTACTTTATATTTGGCATGATTATAGATATTGATCCAAAATTTTATTTGGCACCATTCCCATCCCTGTTTATGACCTAGAGGTCAAGGTCACAGACTTAGAAATTTATGTTAAAGTGTTGCGTCAAAGTTTCCATTCCCATCCCTGCTTATGACCTAGAGGTCAAGATCACAGACTTATAAATCTATGTTAAAGTTTTGCATCTAAGATTTTTAAGATCTCTTCATTTCTAAATCCTTGCATGGATTTACTTTCTATTTGGCATGATTATAGATTTTGCTCCAAAATTTTATTCAGCACTATCCCTGCCCTATAACCTACAGGTCAAGGTCACAGATTTAGAAATCTTATTTTAAAGTTTCACCTCAAAGTTCTTAAGATTTTTTATTTATTCAGCTACTTTTCAAATCATACTATTTATATTTGGTATACAGAGATAGCAGCTATGGAAGATGTTCATCTAATAATAAATTATATCCAGTATCATGTCTTTCTCTCCCTCCCCCCCCCCCCCCCCCCCCCCCACACACACACACACACACACACAAACACACACCCACAAACTAACTATGATCAGGATTTTGAGGTCATTGTCTTACATTGTCTAAATTTGGCATTTTAATTTATTCAACATGACAAGGGTTGATTGATGCTTGGTGTATGTATTTACCAATTGTTTAGCAGATGCTGTTTACCAAAAGTACTATCAGGCATGGCTCTAGATAAAAGAGAGGGTATCAGGAAAATAGTTTTTCTTATTTCTCCTTGAAAATGTTTGTTGTATGTACTCATTACAAGTATGTTTACTTGGAAAAATAAGGAAAACAACAGGTTTTGGTTGAAAAAAACTTTATCTGGAGTATGTGTCAGGGCTGCCTTTTTACCACCAGAGTTATTGAGTTTGTTAAAAATGACAACTTCTGTGCAAAAATGACAACTTCTGTGCCTAGCTTATTAAGGATTGCTTGGATTTTAACAAATTTTGGTGTGAATGTTAAAAATTCATAATACTAGACCTACCCAGAAGTTATGGGAATACACAAGTCCAGTCAAGTGCCATAGAATTTGATATTTTATGACACACATTCAAACATGTCAGTGTAGTAAACTTAGATTTATGTGTTCATTACTATAAGTATATAGTGATTTGGATCATAAAACCATATGATCAGGCCTCCACCGAGGGGGCGATTCGGGCGAAGAAGTCGCCGAAATTCTTATGACTTCGCCCTATCGGTCCGGGAAGGAGAAGACGACTTCGCCCCGTTTTTCGGCGATTTTCGAAACCTACTTTCGGTTTTGCTTGCGCCGGTGAGTCGGTTTTTTGCTTGTTTACAGCAGACACTGACAGTTGCTTTAATGATCGCTAACGGCGATACACCTACAACAACTCGTTGTTTACAAAAACATGATATAATTACCTTGATTTGGTAATTATCCATAACCGTCCATATTCCTTTGATTAATCCAGTAATCACTAGTGTTGATGTCATCAGATACCATGCAATCACCCGTGATGATAACTGACCAAAACGATTGGCCGAAAGCACCACGTGGACAATGTAAGAGTGACAATTTTACCGTTTAGTGGGCGGGGCCAATGTGTCAATAACCGTCAAAAGGATTGCCTGGATGACACGCTTCTGTGCTCAAACAACAGTACAAACAACTAAAAACTCTTTGATCTCTTTAGGCAGCGACTCTTCGGATGCAAATTGTAATGTCAGATTGTGGTGATAAGCGGATTAACGTACCGATTAATAGATACCAATTGAATAGTTTGTCTTTTCTTTGACTTTAATTGAAAACTGTTTGTTTGTTTTTCAAATGAGTGTTTAATCAATTTAATCATTTTTTTTCTCCTCTTCGTATATCAGCTCGTAAACGGCAGTCATGTCGCTCACATCTTGGCTGAAAATTGGGTCTCCCAAACCCAGTAGCTGTGAATGTTGCTATAAATTTACATACTTAATGGCAAATTGTGCAGATCCAGATCAGTTGGCTTCCTGATCTGGATCTACACTGTTTGCGATGGCAGGGTATATCCGGGTTCAGCAGGACAAGGGTTAAACAAGGGGAAATGGTGACAATTTAGGGATAGTTTTTATTACTTCTTTAAAAAAATATGTTGTGAGTACCTGTTAGAATCAGTTCAAGTCCGTTCTAATTATGAGTACCAACAATGTATATTTTTAAAGAGAATCACAGAAAATTATTACTGAATTATCTGGAGCTGTGTGAGAAAAAAAAAATAACCATTCGCTAAAGAGCTGAATCAAATAATGAAAAGTTACACGTACATGTTCTTTACCTAATATCTGGATAGATAGTTTTAAAATGTTTAAGGTTTTAATAAAGCAATAAATTAGTTTTTTATTTTTTTTTTTATTCATAATATTGCATCATCCACCATTTTGCATGAACGGTCATAGTCACTTCTCCCTCTGGTCCTTCACTTCTCCCTATTTGGGCTGGAGGGAGAAGTCACTTCTCCCTACTTGTTGGGCCTAGGTTGGGGCCTGATGATGCACAATGCATGAAAAGGACCCTTATGCAATTTCCAGATAGTGCAGGCTCTGATCAGCCTGCACATTTACATTTGTGCAGGCTAATCAGGGCCTTCATTTCCCACTTACAGAATCAATGTATATGGTAGTATATGTCAATCCAGATCAAACTGTATGGATGCACACCCTTATCTTGACCTTAACTTTTCGCATTATGGCATAAGGACATTTTTCCCACATTGTGCATCATATTTGTAATATCATTATTTCCGAGACCAGCCAACGTCTATGACGTTACATTACATACGTTAGTATCTTAGTTACACTATTGTTGTTGATTAGTTTTTACTCTATTAAACACGCTATACTATTGAGCTTTGTTCTCATATTGGATTGGACATTACATTGGCGACAAGGATAAAAAGGGGCCAGAAATAAGGTGAGGAAAAGATGACAGCAAAGAGATTATATCAGCTAGAACACAGAAAGCAACGAGAATCAGCAAAGAAAAGAGAAATAAAAGCAAATAAGATGGATGACGAGATAAGGGTTAGACATGGCCGACAATAACACAGTGACGATTATCTCAAAATCAAGAAGCCTACGAGCTCTACCTTTCCGAGTCAGAGAAGATCAATTATCCACCGGTAAAGAGTGGGAGGACTGGCTTGAGGCAATTGAAAGAGAGTTCAGGTACTTTAAGATTAGTAGTCCAGCTGACAAAAAGGACGCTCTAATTATAATTATGGTGGCAAAGAAATTGCCCGTCAGGAGAAAAGTTTGCCAGATCCAACAGGAAACTTAAATGATATGAAAAGCTGAGAGCTAAAGTAAATGATTATTTTATGCCAAAAAGAAATAAACATTATGCCAGATATATTTTCTTGAAAATGCGGCCAATAGCAGGTGAATCTACTGTAACATACGCAACTAGGCTTCGAGAAAAAGCCCAGGAATGCGATTTTAAAGATTCATGCGATGACCGGATACTTGAACATCTCATTCAGACAATTGAAAATGAAGCTTTAATCCAAAAGTGCATATCAAAAGGATGGAGCCTATGCCAATTTCTGACCGAAGCAGGCCAGATCGAGGACATATCTTTACAAATGCAAGATATGAAAGCATCGCCATGGGAAAAACAAATCGTAATGGTAAATAGCTATAAGAAATCAAGAAGAAATGTGACAAATAAATATCAGAATTTATCAGATATTATGGCGCAGCCATGCGCCTATTGTGGGCTATCAGGAATGCATCCAAAAGGAATAGATTGTCCGGCATATGGCAGGAGATGCAACATTTGCTTTAAGCTAAATCACTTTCCTACTGTCTGTCGGACGAAAATGGGCCATAGTAGCACACATGAAAAACCACATACTCATGAGAGCAATCCTAAATTGATGAAAACAGTTGTTCAAAATGATGAAAGCGATGCTAGTTCAGATGATGATTTTCTAGTTCAGGCAACAGAACATATGAGAATAAAGAAGGTTGACAGAGTTACCAACGACGGTACCGATCTATCAGATAATATCAAGTCGCTAGAAGCAAGAATTCAGAGACTGGAGAAAGATTTTAATGAGGCCAAAAACAGTCAGTATTCAGACAGTCAGGAAACAAACACTGAAATATCAGCATTCAATGGATTTGATAGAGAACCAGAAATGCACAAGGTGAATAAGCAGCGGAAATCTATTGAAACAACTCTTTGCAATTTAGAATCAGTTGACGATATTGATATATACCCAACACCAGCAGAAATTCGAGAAATCTTTCAGTATCAGCAAAGGAATCTTAAAGATCTAGAGTCAAAGAAATCATTTACAAAGGTTCAAAGAGATAAAGTATTGACTGAACAAAAGAAGATTTACCCACAAAAAGAAACAAAAGAAAAGAAATCAGATGCAACTAGGAATAGAGAAGCAACCCAATATCAACTAAAAGCAAATTTAGAAGTTTCGAGGAAGCTACATGCTCAACTAGATAAAGAGTTCAGACAGAATGAAAGACAAAAAGAATGAAGGAAGGAATAGGAGAAGATCATGAAGAATGGGAACAGTAACCGATCAGCCTAATATAGGGGATAATAAGACACATTTTATTACATATTAAGACAGTGCTTAAACACTTATAAAATGCATTTTTGTTTCAGTTGATGTTTTAGCAGAGGAAATGCTGCTTAACATTTTATCATTATTACGGTTTAATTTTAATTTGCTATTTTTCATATACAAAATATTCCATGCAAAACATACAAACTTTTATAAAATGGGAGAAATGTAATATCATTATTTCCGAGACCGGCCAACGTCTATGACGTTACATTACATACGTTAGTATCTTAGTTACGCTATTGTTGTTGATTAGTTTTTACTCTATTAAACACGCTATACTATTGAGCTTTGTTCTCATATTGGATTGGACATTACAATATTTTTTTAATTTCAGAAAACAGAAGACAGCCAGACTGTAAAGAAAGGAAGAGGAAGACCACCAAAGAAACTAAAGGTGGGTTATGTCTTTGTCATATGATGACAATTATTTTCACAGTTGTATACCAGAAAATTGGATTTTTAGCTCACCGGCTCAAGATGAACTATTTTGATCACTTGCCATCCATCTTCCATCATCCATCTGTCTGTCTGTCCACACCTTTGAACCACTCTCCTCTGAAACCCCATGGCCAGTTCTCTTCAAACTTCATGTGGAGCCTTCTGTTGATGGGGGATTGAAAATTGTACAAATGGTCAAGGACCATTAATCAAGATGTCATTTCTGGCGAAAGAATGTGCACAATACTATTTAACCGCTTAGGGGACTAAGCCTGCCCAGTAAACGTGTGGTTAGGTAAACTGACCATGCTCGACATGACCCCTTGGGTTGACTGGCCGTAAAACCTCAACACAATCAATCAAGATGGCTGCTATGCTTGTATGGCATAAAAGCACATAAAAATCTTCTTCTTCAGAACCATGAAAGCTTTGAAGCTAAATCTTGGTATATAACATCGGGGACTCAAGGTCTACCAAGTTTGTTCAAATGGTCATCCTAGGTTGACCTTTGACCTTTTTACGGCAAGGTCAAATTTTCATCCCTATGCATTTGTATGGGGAAAATATTGAAAATTCAGTTTCTCGAAAGGTGTCAAAGACTAATTGCTGAAACTTACATGTATCATCGAAGTAGCTAACTCTTTTAGTTACAATCAAAATTTTGTCCCCCAGGGTTATCTGCTCTAGCCCCTGGTCTACATACGTGTAATAGCTTGTAATCTTCAAATGTCTTATACTTTGAAACATCTTGACCAATTTTCACCAGATTTTACATTAAGCCTTCTGTCAAAGGTGTATTTTCAATTTGTTCAAACAGTTCTGCATCATTAAACAAGATGGTTGTCATGTCCTTATATGGTAAAAAACACTTAAAAATCTTCTTCTCCAGAACCGAGAAAGCTTTAAGGCTGAATCTTGGCATAAAGCATCGGGGACTCAAGATCTACCAAGTTTATTCAAATGATGACCTTAGGTTAACATCTGACCTTCTTATGCCAAGTTCAGATTTACATCCCTATGGCGGGCCCCCATAGCCTAGTGGATAAGAGTCCTAATCCATAAGGTTTCTCACTGCTGTGGTTCGAGCCTCTCTTGGTTCACATGTGGGAAAGCCTATGCATTTGTATGGGGAAAATATTGGTAATTCAATTTCTCAAAATGTACTAAAGACTAATGGCTGAAATTTGCAATGTATCATTAAAGTAATACAACTTATTAGTTACAATCAAAATTTTGTCCCCTTGCAGTTATACACCATTGCCCCTGTTTGAAATCATGTAATCTTTAACCGTCTTCTTCTCTGAACTGCTTGACCAATTTTAACCAGATTTTTACATGGAGCCTTCTGTGGAAGGGATAGTGACAGTTTGTTGAAATAGTTCCACACCATTGAACAAGATGCCCACCATGCCCATATATGGTAAAAAAAAATGCTTAAAAATTTTCTTTTTTCCAGAACCAAGAAAACTTTGCCCGTATGTATGTCCTGTCCATCTGTACGTCTCATCCTTACATACGAAAAATAGTTTCCGTTCGATATCTTTGGAAAAGATTAGTGTATTGGATTCATATTTTATACACAGGTATATAATCATGAAATATAGGTCAAGTTTGATTTAGGGTAAGGTCCACCAATTATTATTGGAGTTATGGCCCTTTTTCAACTTTGAAAAATGGTTTCCATTCGTTATCTTTTGAAAAGATTAGTGTAATGGATTTATATTTTATAAACAGGTATATAATTATAAAATATAGGTCAAGTTAGATTAATATAGGTCAAGTTAGATTTAGGGTAAAATCCACAAATTATTATGGGAGTTATGGCACTTTATGGCACACAGGTATATAATCATTAAAATATAGGTCAGCTTCAATTTAGGGTAAAACCTGCCAAATATTATGGGAGTTATGGTCCTTTTTCAACTTCATTTTTTGCAAAATGCTTGTTTCCGGGTGAGGATGGTCCCTGAGCGGGGGCAGCTGTATCATATTAACACACTTCTAGTTTTGTATTTTTTTTTTTTCAGAATGAATAACTTGACATTACATGTAAATCATGTGCCTAATGAAAAATAATAGTACTGAGTTGCTTCTTATGAGTACTCATAACATATGTTTTCATTGGAAATAGAAAAATAATTCAATATGTTGTCTGCTGAAATTTTACCCAGAGTGCTAAGCGTTAACTGACAGTTTGGGTGGAGATTGGAACTATCTATATCCATCACACAGGTCACACAATGTGCTTTTTATTTTTTATGGTTAGGCCACAAACAACAATGACAGTCTGTTCTAATTACTTAAATTACCCAAAAAAATTTGTAGCAGATGACATTCTAATTTCTTATTAGCGCGCCTGTACAAAAGTACAGGAAGAGCTATTGCACTACCCCTGGCAACTCCTGGCATCGGCGGCGGCGTTAACAAAACTGTCAAAGTTTTATGTCAAAGTTTTTAAGACCTCATATTTTCTAAATCCTCTGATGGATTTGGTTTATATTTTGTATAATTATAGATGTTGATCCAAAATTTATTGAGCCCTATCCACACCCCTGCTCGTGACCTCTAGGTCAAGGTCACAGACTTAGAAATTTTATGTTAAAGTTTTGTGTCAAAGTTTTTAAGATCTCTTAATTTCTAAATCCTTGCATGGATGTACTGTATATTTGGTATGATAATAGATATTGGTCCAAAATTTTATTTGGCACTACCCCCACCCCTGCTTATGACCTAAAGGTCAAGGTCACAGACTTAGAAATTTTTGTTAAAGTTTTGCGTTAAAGTTTTTAAGATCTCTTAATTTCTATATCCTTATATGGATTTACTTTTTATTTGGCATGATTATAGATATTGATCCAAAATTTTATTCGGCACTATCCCCGCCCCTGTTTATGACCTGGAGGTCAAGGTCACAGAAATTTTATGTTAAAGTTTTGCATCAAAGTTTTTTAAGATCTTTTAATTTCTAAATCCATGCATAGAGTTACTTTGTATTTGACATGATTGTAGATATTGATCCAAAATTTTCCCACCCCTGCTTATGACCTAGAGGTCAAGGTCACAGACTTAGAAATTTATGTGAAAGTTTTGTGTCTTAAGTTTTTAAGATCTCTTCATTTCTAAATCCTTGCATGGAGTTACTTTATATTTGGCCTGATTATAGATATTGCTCCAAAATTTCATTCAGCACTATCCCTGCCCTATATCCTACATGGACTTAGAAATTTTATGTTAAAATTTTACCTCAAAGTTCTTAAAATCTTTTATTTACTCAGCTACTTTTCAAATCATACTGGTTATATTTGGTATACAGATAGCAGCTATGGAAGATGTTCCTCCCTTCGTCCCTCCACTTTGTCCCTCCACTTCACTCCCCCCTCCCCCCCCCCCCCCCCCCCCCCCCATATACACATACACACACATCTTGATGTTTCATGTGAATTGTCTGCCATGCAGAAGATTCACATGAAATGTCATGACTTATTTCCTATGGAAAATAAAAGAAAATTAATCAAATGTTGTCAGCTGCAATTATGGCACTTTAACTCTTTCACTGCCACAGGCAATAAACAGGCTTTTGCTGTCTCATCTGGATCTATGCTGTTTGACATTCAGTCTTTCAACTTTAGGTATAAACGTCTTATCAAACGATAGTTTGTTAAAATAAAAAAGCAGATAACAAATATCGTCTGAAATTTGGCACCAAAAGAGTTTAGGGTTCAAGGGGGCTGGATTTCCAGCATTTTCTACAATGAAGACAACCTTTTTGACTTCTTTGCTTCCTTGAACTGCAAGCCACTTCAGAAAAGGGGTCTGCTCTAAAAGAAAATTCTAATGCTCTTGCGTATGTAACGCAACGTCTGATTGGATATTGTCAAAAATTTGTGACGATATATTCTGCGATATACTGTCTGAAATCTGACATCATCACATAATGTTGCTTCTCATTGGCTGGCATTTGGTTTAACGCAGCTCACAGCTTTGTGCAAATAGTACATTTTTTCAACAGAAAAAGTGAATAAATGCATTAGAATGGGGATAACTGCATTCAAATTTGTCATTTGGGGAGGTAAATCGGCCCAAATGACAATGTAAAACTAAATTTCCGACCGTAAAATTGCCGATTTACCTCCTCAAATGACAAATTTGAATGCAGTTATACCCTAAGTAATTGCTTCCATGGGGAGATGCTCTTTAGCAGAGCAAATTGTTTTCTTTTTTATACCCTGCCACATGATAGTTATGGTATCACGTTGGCTGTCCGTGTGTCCATCCATCTGTCATATTTCCATCCGTCCATTCGTATTTTTGTTTCTGGACAGGTCCTTATTTTCATTTCCAGGTGATAACTTTAGTAAATTTCAATGGATTTTCACCAAACTTGGTGTGTGTATTGATATTGTGGAGTTTGGGATTGTTGATGGGTAAATTTCGTTAATTTTTGACAGTTATCTGCCCGCAACAGGTCCTTATTTTCATTTCCAGGTGAGAACTTTAGTAAATGTCAATGGATTTTCACCAAACGTATGTGCATTGGTATTGTGGAGATCTGCTATGGGATTGCTGATGGGCAAATTTCGTCAATTTTTGACAGTTATCTGCCTGCGACAAGTCAGTATTTTCATTTCTGGATGATAACTTTAGTAAAAATCAATGGATTTCCACTAAACTTGGAATGTGCATTGATTTTGTGGTCATCTGCTTTGGGATTGCTAATGGGCAAATTTTGTCCATTTTTGACAGAGTTACCTGCCCGCAATACATCCGTATTTTACTTTTAGGACAATAACTTGAGTAAATCTTAATGGATTTTCACCAACTTTGATGTGTGCATTGAAATTGTGGAGATCTGCTTTGGGATTGCTCATTGGCAAATTTCGTCAGTTTTGACAGAGTTATCCGCCCACAACATAACAGTGGTGGGGTATATTTTGTTTCACGTTTTATTTTTTTAGCTCACCTGAGCTCTGCTCAGGATGAGCTATTGTGATCACTTTTCGTCCGTCCGTGCGTCCGTCCGTTAACATTTTCAAACGACTTCTCCTCTGAAGCCGCTGAGCCAATTTTGCTCAAATTTCATATGGAGCCACCTTAGGTTGGGGGAATGAAAAATTGCTAAAATGGTCACGGTCTGTTGACCAAGATGGCTGCCATGCCCATATATGGTAAAAACCTTTAAAAATCTTCTCCTCCAGAACCGAGAATGCCTTGGGGCTGAACCTTTGCAGGAATCATCAGGGATGGGAGGTCTACCAAAATTGCTAAAAGAATTGTTGTACGTTGACGTTTGACCTTTTTACGGCAAGGTCAAGTTTGCTTCCCTATGCATTTGTATGGGAAAAACCTTTAAAAATCTTCATCTCCAAAACCGAGCATGCCTTATGGCTGAATCTTTGCATATATCATTGGGAACAGGAGGGCTACCAAAATTGCTAAAATAATGGTCGTACATTGACATTTGACCTTTTTACGGTAAGGTCAATTTTGCTTCCTTATGCATTTGTATGGGAAAAATGTTCAGAATTTCAAACAACTTCTCCTCTGGAGCCTCAGGGCCAATTTTGCTCAAATTTCATATGGAGCCTCCTTAGGTAGGGGGAACAAAAGATTGCTAAAATGGTCACGGTTCGTTGACCAAGATGGCCGCCATGCCCATATATGGTAAAAACCTTTAAAAATCTTCTTCTCTAGAACCGAGGATGCTTTGGGGCTGAATGTTTGCATAAATCATCGGGGACAGGGTGTCTACCAAAATTGCTCAAATAATGGTCATACATTGATATTTAACCTTTTTACGGCAAGGTCAAGTTTGCTTCCTTATGCATTTGTATGGGAAAAAACATTCAAAATCTTATTCTCCAAAACCGAGGATGGGGTGGTTGGGTGTGGCGAAGGTGTCGGGTATCTTACGACACCGGGGCGTCCAACTGATATTGACTTCCAGTTGGGTAAGGCCTGCTATCCTTGTAGCAGGTAAGGGTAGAGGGGAATGTTTTTATTTCTTCTGTTTCTTCAGTTTCATTCCTGTTCCTCTTTCTTCCCTGTCCCTCTCTTTCATCCCCGCTACTATCTCTTATTTCTCTTTTCTCCCTTTCTCTGGGAGACGACACAAAATGACCCACAAGGGTTGACGTGTCTTTAAACCCCAACACAATCAAATCCAAAACCGAGGATGGCTTGTGGCTGAATCTTTGCATATGTCATCTGGAACAGGCGGTCTACCAAAGTTGCTAAAATAATTGACATTTAACCTTTTTACGACGAGGTCAAGTTTGCTTCTGTATGCATTTGTATGGGCCCCATACATTTGTATGGAAAAAATGTTGATAATTTCAAATGGCTTTTCCTCTGAAGCCTCCGGGCCAGTGTTGCTCAAATTTCATGTGGATCCTCCGTGGGCAGGAGAATGAAAGATTGCTAAAATAGGTATAGTCCATTGATCAAAATGGCTGCCATGCCCATATATGGTAAAAACCTTTAAAAATCTTCTTCTCCATAACCAAATAAGCCCTGGGTCCTAATCTTTGCACAAATTATGGGGGACAGGAGATCTACCCAAATTGCTAAAATGATGGTTCTATGTTGACATTTGACCTTTTTACCTCCAAGGTCAAATTTGCTTCCCCATTTGTATGGGCCTTATACATTTATATTGAAAGTATCGAAGTGACTTGTAGATCAACAGTAATTAAAATTGTTCTGATTGGAAATCTAAGATGGCCAATAATCTGGTTTATATTTATAATATTTCCCTGCCACTGTGATGTTTACATGTATAAAATCATGATTCTTCAGAAACCACTTAGCCAATTTCCACCAAATTTCACATTGTTCCGTCTGTTGAAATGTGATTGATAGTTTATTCAAATGATCATGCTCCATTGACTGTCAGGCCAATATATTCTTCTTCGAAACTAAGAACTGCACAAATGATGATATTTCCATTAGTTGCAATGATAGGATTGGAAAAATGTTGCATAACATCTGCATGTCTGCAGTGGCTATGTCACTCAGGTGAGCGAACCGTGGCCCGTGGGCCTCTTGTTTTTTTTTTTTTATAATAGACCCCTTATCAGAAGGGAGGCAAAAACTTTTGAAAGAGTTGCCTCCCTTGAACATGTATCTTTTCTCTTTAATGCCTAAATCCAGTTAAGTTTTTATCATATTACTGTGTCCATCATATGCTTAAGTGTACATCAGGGCCCAGTTGTTCAAAGCATCATTAGTTTAACAAGCTCATTAGTGGTAAAAATGTTAACTGTTGTAGTAAGTACAATATCTTATTCACAGGTATTTTTGCTGAAAAAAAATGTGAGTAGCTTTTCCAAATACAAAACTTACTCACCTTTTTTCAGCAAAAATATTAGCATATATGCCATATTAATTTTGATGATCAATGTTTTAACTTTACGTTAACTAACGACATTGTTAAGTTTTGAACAGCTGGGCCCAGGTCCTCTTTACAGACTAACTTTTGACTATATTGTAATTGTTTTAATTTCTGAATTTAAGAAAACCCAAACTGCAGGAAAAGGTTCTAGTCAAAAGAAAGGGAGAGGAATACCAAAGAAAAACACATCAGCTGAACTAGAAGATAAGGTACCTAATTTTACATGTGTGTGTAATCTCTACACTCACACATCAAAATGTCTCCACCCAAAATAATTTTTCAAAGACTTGACTTGTGTTTATATGTTTTGAAAAATAAATGAACAGTGCAGCCTCTCTACATCAGCCATTCCAGGAATGCATAAAAGTGGCTGTTATAGGGATGTTGCTGTTGTAGAGCAGTTAAATAGTCGAATTTCAATGGCTTGAACACTGATGGTTCATTTACCATGGCTTATTCGAACTCATTTTTGAGTCACTACAGAATTTTTCCGATAGCTCAAGAAAACAAATATTGAGGGAAATTTTCTTATGAAATTGTATGTTGTGTTTACTCATTAGAATTGCATCATTGAGGCAATTCCAATGAGTACACACAACATACCATTATTTTGTAAAAGATCGAAAACATTTCCATAAATTTACTGACCTGGAGCCATGATTCAATCTCAGTGGCTCAAACCATCCATCTTTCGAACAAATTTCCATGGTCCCAAAGATGTTCTAGCCATTGAAGTTTGACTGTATGTTAAAAAAATGAAATTTTGGGAAATAAGAAAAGTGGCTTTTAAAGGAGGTGGCTGTTTTTGAGAAGTGGATGGTTTTTATTTTAACAAAAATGTCAGTATGGCTTGAAATAAGTAGAGTATTTAGCTTTTGTTATCCTAATTCACAAAAACATAAATAGAATAATTTTGGAGATGTTATTAGTATTTTGATGATACCCCACAATATAGTTTCTTATATAGAAAGAAGAAAAATGCCCTTTTCATCCCTAATATACCGTATTCACAATTCTGATCAGTTGAAAAACAACATGAATTTGCAGAGTACAGAGGGAATAGCAGATGATGCAGCTGAAAGGAAAGGACAAGGAAGACCTAAGAAATCCTCTACAGATCCACATGTCTTAGAGAATAATGATTCTCTAGATGATCCAGAAGAGGTAGGGTAACATTATATAACAGCAAAGGGAAATAATTCTGACTGAAAATGTTTGCCTCCCTTCTTATTGGGGGCTGCTTTTAAAGGAAAGAATTTGCTCGTCCTGGGAGCAAATTCTTTCCTTTAAGAGTAGCCTCCATTTTTGTCCCCCGACATTAGTCGAAGGGGACTATTAAAATGGGTTTGTTGTTTTCCTCCTGTTATTTTTTATCCACTTTTTCGACTTAGTTTTTTCTAGGTCCAGTTAGTTAGATATCTTTTGGGTGCAGCTCCTTCTAGATTTTTCCACTGATCATTTTGAGACTATGCATACTTGTTCTACATGGTCTGAAGATGTGCATATGGTTTGGGGCTATCCTGCCAACTTCTTTCAACTTTTTGCACTTTTTCAACTTAGTTTGTTTCAGTTGTTATACGATGATGTGGGTAGCTTGTGGGCGCAACTCCTCTTACAGTTTTATAACAAACTTTTTGAAACTTTGCATGTGTTTTTGTCATGGTCTGAAGATGTGCATGTGCTTATGGGGTTATCCTCTCATCATTTTTTATCAACTTTTTCCACTTTTTGACATTATTCAGGTCCTATTAGTATTAAAATAGATACCTTGTGGGCACAATTCATCCCACATTTTTTTCACCCATCATTTTTAAACTATGCATACTTGTTTACATGGTCTGAAGATAAGGTAAAAACCCTTCAAAAATCTTCTCTAGAACCAGTAGGCCGATTGTCATGAAACTTAGTATGTAGCATTGGGGACTTTAGCCAACCATAGTTTGTTCAAATGGTGACACTTGGATGGAGGTCAACCTCAACCTATTTTAGGCCAAGGTCAAATTTGTTCGCATAGACTTTTGTATGGGAAAGCATTTAGGAACAAGGAAATGAAAATTAAAAAATATGAGTTTTTGTGTCACATGACAAATATGGCTGCTGCGCCCATATATGGTAAGATCGTTTGAAAAACCTTTTTCTCGGGAAACATTGGACTGATTGCCTTGAAACTTGGTATGTAGTACATGTATTAGGGTTCCAGGACCCATCCTAATTTATTCAAATGATGACTGACTTGACCTTGACCCAGTTTACCTCAAGGTCAAATTTGGTCCCATATGCTTTTTTATGGGGAAAAGTGGAAATTATTAATATTTTTTGGAAACTATTGTTGCCTGTGAACTTTGCAATCAACTAAATGTGTAAATGAAGCTACATGAGTATCACGGGTCAAGGTCACCCCTTGACCTTCGACCTTAGCACAGAATTTAACATAATCAGCAAATAAACTCAGGGTAGAGATCCCTGGGTTCATGATCCTAAGGAAGGGCATAAAGCCCCATAACATTAGCCTGGCTTCCAATAAACATATTAACGGTTCATGGGACAGTCTTCTATAATGACCTTCAAATTCATTTCAAAAAAACACTCAGCACTCAGGTGAGCAGTTTCTAGTTTGCACCTTTTGACTTAAGTTTCTTCCAGGTCCAATTAGTATTGGAATAGATAACTTGTGGGCTCAACTCCTCCTGGAGTTTTCTACCGATCATTTTGAAACTATACATATTTGTTCTACATGGTCTTAAGATGTGCCTGTGGTTTTTGGGTTATCCTCCTATTATACGGATTTAAAACTTACAACCCTTTCAGTGATTTTTTTACAATTTTGCCTTTATGGGTCCTGGGACTCACTAGGTCCAGAATTCATGCATCCCAAACTGAAACTGTGCATCCAGCCTGGCCGGGATTCGTGGTGAAATATTTTTTTGCGTCCTAGACTTTTCATTTAAACTTGTGTAACGGTGTTTTATAATTACTTTCTTGGTATTTCAATTGGATGTGCAATAAAAGTAAATAGTGGTGACTGAGTTGCTTTAATTCTTTCCAGAAAACTTCCTGAGAAATATGAAACTATAATACCACTGTCTATTAAAAGTGAAGTGTTAAAATGTTTTCACCCACAGGCTTATTAAAATGTTTTCATAAATCTTCAGTTTTAGTGACAGATGATCAAATACCTGTGATACATGATTAAGGACAGACATTTTGTCTGTTTTGACTAGACCGTGATACAAAGCAGAGACATTTTTGTCTGGTGCTTTGTGGGTTCAGTTTGGGACTGGGGGTTTTCGTTATCGAGATCGCCATCATCGGCAGTCTCAGACTTTGTTGTCCGTGTCGGTCTGATTTGCTGACCTAGCAGACCGAACAGCGTTTGCTGTTTGGGGTCTAGTTTTATTATCTTTTTAGGGTGCATCTTTTTCTTCCGTCAAAAAAAAAAAAAGAAGCAAAAAACAATTGCTGTTTCCTGTTGACAATTGCAAGGTCAAACGGTGTTATGATAAAAGATCTCATCAGACTAAAAACCAATACTTTAGTATCTGCTACGGTTTCCTCCAATACTGGACAACTTGGTATTGATTATTTGACTCTATAGGTAAAATCAGTGTACCGTAGAGATACAACGCCTTTCAGTACTGGCTTTTACCAAATACTGTACTGAAACACCGCTTGGGCATTTGCTTTTCCAAAAATGAAAGTAGACTTCAAGAAGCAAAACGTACATACATTCGAGATTTTTTATGAGTCCACGGGACTCACCGAGGCTAATTTTTTGTGTCCTCAGGCGAAATTATGCGTACAGGACGCAGGATGCATGCCTAAAAAAATCACTGCCCTTTACAAACAAAGCCATAACATCGGGGGACGCTTGCTCGCAACAGGCTTTTATTAAAATTTGAAAGGATTTAAATACCAGGGAAGCTAATTTCTGTCTATAAAAGTTGTCTATCTTTACAAAATGCTGGCAGAACCTTTCAGGTGTATGTATTTCTTTTAAAATGATCAATAATTTATTGCTCTGGTTCTGTGATGTCCTTTCCTTTGAAAATTGTACATGGAAATCCAGCTATCATATTCGATCTAATTACTGCACTGTACGCTTTTTTGAGGTTTTTCAAAAATACTGGCAAAATTTGCGGTAAAATACATACCTACTGTACTAAGGGTACACTTTAAAAAATCAGCAAAGGCCTTATCAAAAGATGCCTATGCGATGATTTAGAGTTGTTGTTGTTTTTTTCTTTCTGGTTTTCTTTATAAATGCGTATGTTGTGGGTACTCATTTGAATTGCATCAACAAGTCAATGCAATTCAAATGGGAACCCACAAAATATGGCTTTTTAAAGAAGTAGACTAAAAGTATACTGACTATAATCTGAAGATTTACAGTATTACTTGACTGTGCGCTTATAGGGGTATGTGCAGTAATTAGGTAGAATACGGTATATTACTTCAAACATCAGCATTTGGATGCAGCTGCACAATCAAGAAAATTGTCTTGCTGTATTACTGATACCCTGTCATACTGCCATAACTTCATAATACCATATTCCATCTAATTACTGCACTGTGTGCTTAGGTTTTTGGAAATAACCGGAAAAACTTGTAGTAAAATATCCACTTAGTAATAAGGGCAAACAAAGTTCAGCAGAGGACATCATGAGGGTCATACATGTATTTAATGATGCTTATGTGATTTGTTTGTTTTATCTGATTATAAAAACATATGTTGTGGGTACTCATTTGAATTGCCTCACCTTGTTGAGGGAAATCAAATGAATACCTACAACATATGCTTTTATAAAGAAGTAGATAAAAGTACAGAGGCTACAATATGAAATTGGTTGACTGTGCTCTTATAGGGGTATTGTATGTGCTGTAATTAGGGTAAATATGGTAGTAAGATAATACATCAGTGAAATTTTGATAACTACAGTCCTTTTGACATTACTTGAAGAGCTGGGCCCAGTTTTTCAAAGCGTTATTAGCTTAATTAGCTCGTTAGTGGTCAAAATGTTTACTGTTCTAGTAAGTACAATATCTAATTCACAAGTATATTTGCTGAAAAAATGTAAGTAGCTTTTGCAAATGCAAAAGCTACTCTCATTTGTTCAGCATAAATACTAGCATATATGCCATATCTAATGTAGAAAATTTTAACAGTACGTTAACTAACGACTAATGTTGTATTCCAGATGAAAAAAATGTTTGTTCTAGTTGACCATATGTCAATATCTGTTATCAGCCATTTTTATTCCTCTGCCTGCCAAAGGCCGGGGGCATATAGTGTTTCACTGTGATGGTACCTCCGTAGGTGCATACGTCTGTAGGTGCGTATGTCACGTTTGTGACCAGAGTCTAACAAATGTGTAAGTTTACATTCAAAGTTACATTGACATTTACGTCCATGTTTCTCTTGGAGATCATAACTTGGGTACCTTTTATGCTAGGAAGTTGAAATTTGGATTGCTACTTACCCAGACCTGAACTTTCAACCCTGTGCTAGAGTTGCCCCTGGGTCTTGCCCTGGGGTGGGGCCAGTGTGGGGGCATTTGTGTACTTTGGACACATGTCTAGTTGTTCACTTCTGTTTCTGTGCTTTCTTCTTAAATATTTTTCCTTAATTTTAAATTTATGGTATTGCCAATGCAATTTTTCTTAATAAAGTGATCTTTTAGAGTTTTTATATAAGAAAATATTTTGATTTTTCTCCACTGACTTTTAACTCTTTGCATGCTGGGTAATTTTGTTTGCTTTTTTGTCATCTGTAGATTTCTTTTTCTTTTATAATTAACTTTTTCAAAAAAATCTTTCAGGAATACCATCAGAGTGTCATACAGTTCGCATCCAGATTAGGTCGATGTTTTGTTGGGCCTGATCTGCATCCAAACTGTTTGCAAAGGTTATCAGCAGATGACAAAAGTCGCCACTAGTGGGGGGAAAGAGTTAATGACTGTTTTTTTTTCATAAATTTGAAATGTGAAAATTTCAGAATTTTTGAGCAAGTTGAACTTGTTGAAACTTATCTCTGATCTACTTATCTTATTGATTTGTGAAATATAGTTATTTCAAATTACATTTGCTTGGAATTATCACCATTTGAGACGAGGTTCCTTGCCAAAACCATTGGCCAATTCAGCCTACTCCTCTAGAAATGTCACTTTAATATTTTGGTCCTCATTCCTATCACAGAGCTAGAACCTTGACTTCATTGCATGAATGTGTTGGAAAGTTGGATTTTTTTCTTGGGCTTCATCTTGAAAGTCAGGGCCCAGTTGTTCAAAGCGTGGTTAGCTTAACGAGCTCGTTAAGGGTCATTTCGTTTACTGTTTTAGCAGATTCAATATACAATATTCTGATATTTTTTGCTGAAAAAATGTGAGTAGCTCTTGCACTGCAAAAGCTACTCACATTTTTTCAGCAAAAAATTTCAGCATATTTGCGTATCACTCAATGTAAATTTTAACAAATCGTTAACTAACGATGTTGTTAGCATTGAACAACTGGGCCCAGGGTTATTTTGGATGTCTTTGCAATCCACTTTTCACCCATGAAAACATAGTTCAGAACAAGTTAGGTGATGTTACACATATTTTGGCAGCCTTTTAAATGTGGGCAAATAAGAAAATAACAGTATAATTACTCAGAGTAATACTTTATATGCTGAATAAAAATTCTAGCTGATGACAGTTTGATTGTTTTTATTATTTTCCCATAAAACAGGTTTGATATTTCATGCTAATTGCCTCATTACAGAAAACAGGGTTGACATAAAATGTCAAAATCTGTTTTCCGAAAAAAATAAAAGTATTGTCAATCCCTCATTGTTGATATTGGACAGAGTGTGCAAAAAGTTAAGAGAAACTTGAATATTCAGAGAATAATAGATGAATCAACTGGAAAGAAAGGAAGAAGAAGATCAAAGAAAGCCCCACCCATTTCCTCTGATTCAGAGAATAAGGATTTTGTAGCTGACCCTACACAGGTATGAAAACATAATATTTCAGTTAAAGCTCTTTTTGTGTGTGGGCCGGGACTCTTTTTTTGAGGGGGATTATGTTGGTGGTCTGAGGTGGTTGTGTCTCTTTCTGCACTATCCCAGTAACATTAACCCAACAATGAGGACCATATTTACTCTAAGTCTTGGGAAAGACAGACCTGCTCAAACAGCATAGACCATAATCAGATACCTCAGAATGTGGCATCTGATCAGCATCTACACTGTTTGTTACTGATCCAGCCATTTTTAAAAACATCAGGTATGAGTAAAGTGGACTTCTTCAAATTTTAGAAGAGGTATTTCTAAGGAGTTATGGTATCTGACAGGGCTACAGAAACTGACAATCACTAATTGGTCCGAAATTTTTCCATTTCTGTGTGTGTTTACAGATCTTGGGTTTCAGTAATTTCCATGACAGACAGTAGTTTCGGAACAACATGTTTAAATAATTTCTGTGACTGCCAATAGTTTCTGAAGAGCGTTTTATTATTATTATCATCATTATTATTATTTCTTTCTCTCTGATATCTAAATGCAGGAGACATTACTCGGTGATGACTAACATGAGGACTAAAGCAAACGCATGCTACACACAGCATACTTCATGTTGACACACTTCGACAAGCAAACAAGGTTACCTTGTCACAAATGCAACATTGCAGACCCTGATCTGCCTCAACGGGAAGAGATTCTGGTTGTTTCCCTTTTCGCTCTTCACCAACAGAATGCTCGGTTGTTGTGAAAATGAAACTAGATTGAATTGCGCATGTCTGATAATACTGAGCTATATTGCTGTTTATAATCATGATACTTATGTGCAGGTATGTTCAGCAAGTATAATCAGTGTTGGTATATCAGTATGTTAATAATAAAAAAATCTACATTTGGAAATTGCAATACAGAAATCGAGATAGAAATTCTTCAACCATGATTATGGAAAATGCCGAAATCTCTGCCTGGCAAACTCCGTAAATGCAACCGAAAATGACTCGGGTAAACTCCGTAAATGCGGTGGAAAATGGCAATTTTCAGTTTCTCAAGCCCTGCTCTCTATATAGGTCAAGGTCAGTTCACACTTTGTCATTTACATACATGGCTAAATTCTGCGCTTAAGTTTTGGAAAGTGTACGTAACTGCTGAAGTATTCAAGATACCACTTTAATATTTGGCCCATACCTACCTTAGGGTAGGACTTTTCAGTAGCACACATCCCTTCCTCTGACCTGGCTAGGTCAAGGTCAGGTCATACATTGTCATTTAAACCCATGTTCTTCTGCATTCAAGTTTTAAAAAGTGTTCCTAAGTGCTGAAGTATTCAAGATACCATCTTGATATTTGGCCCACACCTCCCTAAGGGTAAGACCTTTCAATAGCTGATTTCCCAATCAACCAACTGAACAATCAGTCAGCCACAGTCTTCTTAACAATTATCACATCCAAAGATTGTTTTCATATCGGATCGTCCCGTTTCCAGCGAGCTGTGTTGTCTTTTGTTAACTCTTGTTTATCTTATTATCATGTTGGGATCATGTTAAATTGTACAGAGTGTTGTGTATGCATTGCTAATCACTTTCATTTAAGTCATAGCTCTCGATAAGTAAAACCCTGAGATGACCACTTGTTTATCCCACTGCCCATTGTCATTGCTGGGTATGCAGTCTAATTGGGTCTTTGCTGATCGCTTTAGTTTATGTCATTCTCGTTCAAAATAACTCAATAACTGACATGCTTATTTGATGGGTCATACATGACATTCCCCAGGTAATTTGTCTGTTGTTATCTCAGTACACAGAGCTTGTCATATTTACTGGAGACTCCATTGTGAAAGGTGATCAGAAAGCCGAAAAAGGTACCATAGTCACCTAAAACTGGCCGTTACAGAGGTAATAGTGGCCATTTTTTTGTTGGAAATAGTGGTTATGGACCAAATTTTAGATGTTGTTTTGAATTTAGATTTGGTCCATCTCATGACAAAATGGTTTCAGTCTGAAAGACAAGCAGTTTCTGGTGGTCTGGGCCCAGTTGTTCAAAACTAACGATGTCATTAGTTAACGTATCGTTAAAACTTTGATCATTAAATATGGCATGTATGCTAATATTTTTGCTGAAAAAATGTGAGTAGCTTTTGCATTTGCAAAACTAGTCACATTTTTTCAGCAAAAAGACCTGTGAATTAGATATTGTACTTACTAGAACAATTAACCTTTTGACCACTAACAAGCTCGTAAAGCGAACAACCCTTTGAACAGCTGGGCCCTGGTGTCTAAATACTTAAGGTAAATAGGGTAATGCTGTAAGCCTCTGTACAGTTTTGACTTTTTCATTCCTCTATGCATGTTTGGCACAAGTAGTAAAACAATTTACATTTCATTAACACTTGTAATCTACTGTTTTTTGATGCATTGTAACAAAACAGTGAGACCAGTATTTTGTACCAAAATACCAAATACCCTGCCACTTTGATGTGATGGGGTAGGGTAATGAGTTTTTTTTATTTTGCATTAAGTATAAATTTTTTCTCTGAGGAGCAAGAATTGGCTGGAAATAGCTTTTGGAGATAAAAGGCATTACAGAGAAAGGATACATTTACAATGGCTGGCAACTGTATCAGAATTGCTCTTGCTTCCCTTCTGGAAGGGGTCTGCTATAAAAGGAGAAAATTGCTCTTCTTGAGAGCGAACACTTTCCTTTTAGACCCCTTATCAGAAGGGGTTATATTGTACAGGTTGATAGTTTTGCTTCCCTCTGTACAGGTTGATAGCTTCGCCTTCCTCTGTACAGGTTGATAGCTTTGCTTCCCTCTATACAGGTTGATAGCTTTGCTTCCCTCTATACAGGTTGATAGCTTTGGTTTCTCTGTACAGGTTGATAGCTTTGCTTTCCTCTATACAGGTTGATAGCTTTGCTTCCCTCCTCAGTCCTTTTCAGATGGTGGGTGGCTGTGCCTGGCTATTAGTGTCTGTGGTTGGGCTCATTGTGGTCCTGTTTGTGTTTTCTTATGTTCTGGCTTCAGATCGCCATGGAGCCCTTTGCATTGTTTTGTCACAGTGTTTATGATTATATGTGATTCACTACAATGTTTCACAGATGAGGTAGAGGACCCTTATGCGGACTGAACATATATTTGTAATTTGGAGCTGCATCAGAATTAAGGGCAAGGTTTCGCTGGCTTAAAACTAGTTAAAGCCCCACAAGAGTTCTCCTACTGACAGTTCCAAGGCAGATCCTTTGTTGCAGTTCTTCTTTATTTGTGTATCTGTGATTCATATGTGGGATTTGTGATGTCCTTAATTGTTCATAATCTCTCTTCCTTTGGTGCCTTGGGAGGGCTGTGCTTCGTGATTTCCTAGTAGGGCTGGGAAGGGTAGAGATTTTGTAATAGATACCCAGTGCCCTATTACCCACAGATACCCATTACAATGGCACTTAACGCATGCCAACAGTTAGAAAGTATACATTAATTTTGAATAAAAATAGTAAGTAGTGTCAGTCTCTGTGTCTGTCATTGGCACATGTAGGCCCTATGCATAAGAAGAATCATGACAACAATGCTTATTTTATAGTGTACAAAGGTAGATTGGTAAGATCGAGGGTCATGGCAAGTTATTTAGTCATGTTGAACTTTACTCAATTTGCTTAAAATTCTTTTATTATTTATATATTCTATAATCATTATTCAGGCTATGGGTAGTTTGTGTACGGGTAATTTGTCTACCCGACCGGAACCTCGGGTACCTGTGTACTCATCTTAGCCCTATTCCTAGGTATCTTCACTTATATTTAGCTATTGAGCTATAGTGATCACTTTTTGGTCTGTTGTCCGTCCTTGCATGCGTCTGTTGGTTAACACTTTCATATGACAACTCCTCCAAAGCCATTGAAGCAAGTTGTCCCTAATTAGGCAAGAATGTTGCTTGGGTAGGGGATTTAAAAATTGCTAAAATTATGATGATCTGCCTCTTGGTTTGGTTATCATTGCAACAGAAAGCTCCCATGGACTTATAATGGGAAAATGGTTAAATTGCATTTTCTCCATAACCAGTGAAGTCATGTGAACCATATTTGGCTGTTATGATCATTTGATGATTGTCTACCCAGGTTATATGTTTTATGACCAGTGATCATTTTGTTTGGTTGCTATGGCAACATTAAGTTTTAAAAAAGGAATTTTTAGCTCACCTGAGCAAAAGCTCAGGGTGAGCTATTGTCATCACCCTATGTCCGTCGTCCGTCGTCGTCCGTCGTTCGTCGTCCGTCCTTCGTCGTCAACAATTAGTTTGTTAACACTCTAGAGGTCACAGTTTTGACCCAATCTTGATGAAACTTGGTCAGAATGTTTGCCTCTATGAAATCTAGGTCAAGTTCGTTACTGGGTTACTTGGGGTCAAAAACTAGGTCACCAGGTCAAATCAAAGGAAAAACTTGTTAACACTCTACAGGTCATAGTTTTGACCCAATCTTGATAAAACTTGCTCAAAATGTTTGCCTCTATTAAATCTAGGTCAAGTTTGAAACTGGGTCACTTGGGGTCAAAAACTAGGTCACCGGGCCAGATCAGCAGAAAACCTTGTTAACACTCTAGCGGTCACATTTTTTAAGCAATCATCATGAATCTTGCTCAATATATTTGTCTTGATGATTTCTAGGTCAAGTTCGAAACTGGGTCACCTGGGGTCAAAAACTAGGTCACCTGGCCAGATCAGCAGAAAACCTTGTTAACACTCTAGCAGCCACATTTTTGAAGCAATCATCATGAATCTTGCTCAATATGTTTGTCTTGATGATTTCTAGGTCAAGTTTGAAACTGGGTCACTTGGGGTCAAAAACTAGGTCACCGGGCCAGATCAGCAGAAAACCTTGTTAACACTCTAGTGGTCACATTTTTGAAGCAATCATCATGAATCTTGCTCATTATGTTTGTCTTGATGAATTCTAGGTCAAGTTTGAAACTGGGTCACCTGGGGTCAAAAACTAGGTCACCGGGCCAAATCAGCAGAAAACCTTGTTAACACTCTAGCGGTCACATTTTTGAAGCAACCATCATGAATCTTGCTCAAAATGTTTGTCTTGATGATTTCTAGGTCGAGTTCGATACTGGGTCACTTGGAGTCAAAAACTAGGTCACCGGGCTAAATCAGCAGAAAACCTTGTTAACACTCTAGCGGTCACATTTTTTAAGCAATCATCATGAATCTTGCTCAAAATGTTTGTCTTGATGATTTCTAGGTCAAGTTCGAAACTGGGTCACTTGGGGTCAAAAACTAGGTCACCTGGCCAGATCAGCAGAAAACCTTGTTAACACTCTAGCGGTCACATTTTTGAAGCAATCATCATGAATCTTGCTCAAAATGTTTGTCTTGATGATTTCTAGGTCAAGTTCGAAACTGGGTCACGTGGTATCAAAAACTAGGTCACCAGGCTAAACCAGCAGTAAACCTTGTTAACACTCTAGCGGTCACATTTTTGAAGCAATTATCATGAATCTTGCTCAAAATGTTTGTCTTGATGAGTTCTAGGATATATTTGAAACTGGGTCACTTGGGGTCAAAAACTAGGTCACCGGGCCAAATCAGCAGAAAACGTTGTTAACACTCTAGCGGTCTAATTTTTGAAACAGTCATCATGAATCTGGCTCAAAATGTTTGTCTTGATGATTTCTAGGTCAAGTTTGAAACTGGAACACCTGGGGTCAAATACTAGGTCACCTGGCCAAATTAGCGAAAAATCTTGTTACCACTCTAGGGGTCATATTTTTCAAGCAATCATCATAAATCTTGCACAAAATGTTTGTCTTGATGAGTTCTAGGTCAAGTTCGTAACTGGGTCATGTGGTATCAAAAACTAGGTCACCGGGCCAAATCAGCAGAAAACTTTGTTATAATCATTTTGAACTTTGATCAGAATGTTTGCCTTGATCAGTTCTAGATCAGGCTCTCAAAGTGCTATGTTGCTCAGGTGAGCGTTACAGGGCCATCATGGCCCTCTTGTTTAAACAACTCCTCCAGATCCACTGAAGCAGTATGACTCTTATTTGGTACAAATGTTGCTTGGGTAAGGGCAATTCAAAATAGCTAAAATTATGGTGGTCTGCCTCTTGTTTTAGTTGCCATGGCAACAGAAAGCTCCAATAGACATAATGGAAAATGATTAAATAGCATTTTCTCCAAAAGCAACTAGATTGGGCAGTCGATGGCACGCCATCGCAAATCCCCATGCTTGTTAATATTTGACCTTTTGACCCCTCCCCAGGGCCCCTGGGGGCAGGGCCAAAAATAAACATGCTCTTGCACGCCCCACTTGTGTAAGCAAGCCACTCACCAAATTTGGTTGGATTCTGTCCAGCGGTTTGGGAGGAGATAGCATAACGGATAGACGGACAGAGGCGATAACAATATCCCCGACGCAAGTGGTGTGAACCTTGTTTGGCAGTTATGATCATTTGATGAATATCTACCAAGTGTATGTGTTTAATGACTTATGGCCATTTTGTTTGGTTGCCCAACAAAACTAAAGTATGAAATCTGTAAAGCACCAGCAGGGAAAGAAGACCCTATTCAGTTTGTCTCTTGTCTGGCCTTATAAAGAGACAGAAAGTATAGCATAGGATGGAGTGGCAATTGAAATACCTCTTCTCCATAGGATGGAGTGGCAATTGAAATACCTCTTCTCCCATCATTTCTTTACTTATTCAATGAAGATGAAAACTTGGCAAGTTTCTGCATTCTGGCAAAGATAAATATATTCAGTCTGATCAGTTCTTTGCTGGGTAGTCAGTCTAATCACTTCTCTGTTGGGTGTCAGTCTAATCAGTTCTTTGTTAGGTGTTCAGTCTAAACAGTTCTTTGTTGGGTATTCAATCTGATCAGTTCTTTGCTAGGTATGCAGTCTGATCAGTTCTTTGCTAGGTGTGCAGTTATATCAGTTTTTTGTTGGGCATGCAGTGTAATCAGTTCTTTACTGTGTGTTCAGTCTAATCAGTTCTTTGCTGGGTGGGCAGTCTAATCAGTTCTTTGCTGAATGTGCAGTCTAATCAATTATTAGCTGGGTGTTTAGTCTAATCAGATCTTTGCTGGGTTTTCAGTCTGGTCAGTTCTTTTGCTGGATATGTGGTCTAATCAGTTCATTGCTGGGTGTTTAGTCTAATCAGTTCTTTGCTGGGTGGGCAATCTAATCAGTTCTTTGCTGGGTAGGCAGTCTTTTTTTTTTTTTTTTTTTTTGATTTGGGTTTTACGGTCCTTTCAAGAATATTTCACTTATATCGAGCCAATCGTTCATCGAAGGTGGGCGAAAACCGGAGAACCCGGAGAAAAACAACCTGACCATCCGTAAGCGGAACTTGGCTTTCCCACATATGACCCGAGCGAGGCTCGAACCACAGCGGTGAGAAACCTAATGGATTAAGAGTCAACTCTCTTATCCACTAGGCTACGGGGGCCCGCATGGGTAGGCAGTCTAATCAGTTCTTTGCTGGGTAGGCAGTGTAATCAGTTCTTTGCTAGATGTGCAGTCTAATCAGTTCTTTGCTGTGTGTTCAGTCTAATCAATTTTTTGCTGGGTGTTCAGTCTAATCAGTTCTTTGCTGGGTAGGCAGTGTAATCAGTTCTTTGCTGGGTGTTCAGTGTAGTCAGTTCTTTGATGAGCGTGCAGTCTAATCAGTTCATTGCTGGGTGTGCAGTCAAATCAGTTCTTTGCAGAGTGTGCAGTCTAATCAGTTCTTTGTTGGGTATGCAATCTAATCAGTTCTTTGTTGGGTATGCAGTCTAATCAGTTCTTTACCAGGTATTCAGTGTAATCAGTTCTGTGCTGGGTGTGCAGTGTAATCAGTTCTTTGCTTAGTGTGCAATCTAATCAATTTTTTGCTGGGTGTGCAGTCTAATCAGTTCTTTGCCAGGTATTCAGTGTAATCAGTTCTGTGCTGGGTGTGCAGTGTAATCAGTTCTTTGCTTAGTGTGCGATCTAATCAATTCTATGCTGGGTGTGCAGTCTAATCAGTTCTTTGCTGGGTGTTTAGTCTAATCAGTTCTTTGCTGGGTCCGCAGTCTAATCGGTTCTTTGCTGGGTATGCAGTCTAATCAGTTCTTTGCCGGGTGTGCAGTCTAACCAGTTCTTTGCTGGGTGTGCAGTCTAATCAGTTCTTTGCTGGGTGTGCAGTCTAATCAGTTTTTTGCTGGGTATTCAGTGTAATCAGTTCTTTGCTGGGTATGCAGTGTAATCAGTTCTTTGCTTAGTGTGCGATCTAATCAATTCTTTGCTGGGTGTGCAGTCTAATCAGTTCTTTGCTGGGTGTTTAGTCTAATCAGTTCTTTGCTGGGTGTGCAGTCTAATTGGTTCTTTGCTGGGTATGCAGTCTAATCAGTTCTTTGCTGGGTGTGCAGTCTAATCAGTTCTTTGCTGGGTGTGCAGTCTAATCAGTTCTATGCTGGGTGTTTAGTCTAATCAGTTCTTTGCTAGGTGTGCAGTCTAATCAGTTCTTTGCTGGGTATGCAGTCTAATCAGTTCTTTGCTGGGTGTGCAGTCTAATCAGTTCTGTGCTGGGTGGGCAGTCTAATCAGTTCTTTGCTAGGTGTGCAGTCTAATCAATTATTTGCTGGGTGTGCAGTGTAATAAGTTCTGTGCTGGGTGTGCAGTCTGATCAGTTCCATGCTGGGTGTGCTGGGTAATCAGTTATTTGCTGGGTTTGCAGTATAATCAGTTCTTTGCTGGGTGTGCAGTCTAATCAGTTCTTTGCTGAGTGTGCAGTCTAATCAGTTCTCTGCTGGGTGTTTAGTCTAATCAGTTCTCTGCTGTGTGTTTAGTCTAATCAGTTCTTTGCCTGGTGTGCAGTCTAATCAGTTCTTTGCTGAGTGTGCAGTCTAATTAGTTCTCTGCTGTGTGTTTAGTCTAATCAGTTCTTTGCTGGGTGTGCAGTCTAATCAGTTCTTTGCTGAGTGTGCAGTCTAACCAGTTCTTTGCTGGGTGTTCAGTCTAATCAGTTCTTTGCTGAATGTGCAGTCTAATCAGTTCTCTGCTGGGTGTTTAGTCTAATCAGTTCTTTGCTGGATGTGCAGTCTAATCAGTTCTTTGCTGAGTGTGCAGTCTAATCAGTTCTTTGCTGGGTGTGCAGTCTAATCAGTTCTTTGCTGAGTGTGCAGTCTAATCAGTTCTCTGCTGGGTGTGCAGTGTAATCAGTTCTTAGCTGGGTTTGCAATGTAATCAGTTCTTTGCTGTGTGCAGTCGGATCAGGTTTTTGCTGATGTGCAGTCTAATCAATTCTCTGCTGGGTGTACAGTGTAATCAGTTCTTTGCTGGGTTTGCAGTGTAATCAGTTCTTTGCTGGGTATGCAGTCTAATCAGTTCTCTGCTGGATGTGCAGACTACTCAGTTCATTGCTGGGTGTGCAGTCTAATCAGTTCTTTGTGGGGTGTGCAGACTAATCAGTTCATTGCTGGGTATGCAGTCTAATCAGTTCTTTGCTGAGTGTGCAGTCTAATCAGTTCTTTGCTGTGTGTTCAGTCTAATCAGTTCTTTGCTGAGTGTGCAGTCTAATCAGTTCTTTACTGTGTGTTTGGTTTAATCAGTTCTTTGCTGGGTGGGCAGTCTAATCAGTTCTTTGATGGATGTGCAGTCAAATCAGTTCTTGCGGGGTGTGCAGACTAATCAGTTATTTGCTGGGTGTTCAGTCTAATCAGTTCTTTGCTGGGTGTTTAGTCTAATCAGTTCTTTGCTGGATGTGCAGTCTAATCTGTTCTTTGCTGAGTGTGCAGTGGATCTCTTTAGTTTATGCCTCTGAATATTTGAACATAGACCCACCCTTACAAAATGGTTGGTTACAGTTAAATGACACCTACATGTAATTTATATTATAATCTGGTTTACAGAATACAGAAGAATCAAACAATGAAATTTATGAGAATAAAGCAAGAGGAAGGCCAAAGAAAATCTCACCTGATATTTCAGCAGATGATGATCAGTCATTATCTGAGAATAAGGTAATTTAATAAGCTTTACCACTCTCTTGGCTAATTCGGCGGATGATAAATTGCTAATATTTTACTTATTTGTTCCAGAAAACAGGATTTGACATATCATGCAAATTGTGTCCATTGCATGAAATATAAAATCCTGTTTTCTAGAAAAAATAAGAAAAATATTTCAAAGTTTCGTCTGCTGGAAATTTCACCCAGAGTGCTAAGTGTTAATCTTTGTAATGCACAATCCTTTATAGTTGTATCAAGAGAAAAATAAATTTTTTAGTTTCTGTAAGTAAATTGGAAGTCAAGGGTTAGTTTAACCCATTGTAGACTGAATGAACACTATATATTGGAAGAGTCCAATTTCAGTTTTAGGTATGTCCAGCAATGAGATTTAGATATTTCTAGAGAAAAATGGTTAAACTGTTTGCAAACATTTTGCGGCATCTGATCTGGGTCTGCACTGTTTGCCAATTACCCTTTTTGGGGTCTCCTGACTACAATGAGTTAATAAATGTAAACACCAAGGCTACATTTGCAGGGTCTGCAATTCAGTCAAAATGTTTTGGCTTCCCTTCTGAACAGTTTACTCAAAAAGGAAAAGAAATTACTTCCTTTGAGGAAATTTCTAATTTAATAGGATGGTTTTGAATTATAAGAAATGAATTTAGTTGTGTTGATTTTAACGATACGTAAATGTTGGCGAATCTTTCTCAAAAACATCAGACCTTTTGACTTTATGAGTTTGTGAGTGATTTGCCAGTGGTTACATATAAAAAAATCTACAAAGATGAAATTCATAAAATTATTCCTTTTATATGGAATATCATGGGTTATGGTATTTCATTGAGGTAGCACTAAAAAACAAGACTTGAGCTTCCTATCACATCCAGATATGATCATAATATGACAAAAAGGTTATCAAAACCAGTACACACCAATACACACACAGGTAATAGTGAAAATACACAACAACCTCTTTATAACATGATTCATCATAGCATGGTTTTGGATATATGACAGTTTAAAAATGGGACTCCAAAAATGCTTTATCCAAGCATTTGTGGTCATTTTTCTATATAATCTCTACATTTTTTTGTGTTTAGATGCAACGCCATTGTTTGGTTGTTTGGCTTATACTTTGTTTCGTTTTTTTTTTCCCAGCAATAGTGTCATAAAGGGATGGTGGTATATTGTCAATTTATTAGCAGTGTTGCAATTTACGTGTATCTAATACAAGTCTGCTGTGTTCTGGTTTTGTACTTTTTTTTAATATTTACAGGTTTCTGTGGTAACAGAAGATGAGAATACTGACAAAAAAGGCAGAGGAAGACCAAAGAAAGGTCACTCTGAGGACAAGGTAACAGAGCTCCAAATAAGAGGGAGTAAAATGTATTTCAGTATTATTGTTTTTTTTGTTTTTTTTTAAACTGGGCATTCAAATTAAGGCTGAGATGTTAACCCTTGTCCTGCTGAATAAATTAAGATGCCACGCCCACTTCCAATTTTCAGCCAATCAGATTACTTGATCCGGATTGTTGGTATACATTCACATACTTAATGGCAGACAGTGCAGATCCAGATCAGTTGGCTTCTTCAGAAGCCAACTGATCTGAAGCTACACCATTTGCAGTGGCAGGGTATATCCGGGTTCAGCAAGACAAGGATTAAAATACTCAATGAAATTTTGGATTTCATCATTGAAATCAAATTCAGGGGGTACACATTTTTAGTGAACTTTACATTGAATATCGTTATCATTATCAGAGTAATTCAGCTTACCGTTTTATTATTAATTATGTATACCCAGATTTTAGATGGTCAACATCTGTTCTGCATAAACTTTTTCTCTTTATAAAGTAATTTTTCACATATTGAGCAGTACCAGTACATTAGATCAGAAAGGGTTTAAAACTTAAAGTGCCAAAATTCAAATGCAGACAACATCCTGATTTTTTTAGACAAAATAAAGCTTGGCATATCATGTTAATTGTCTGAATATTCACATGAAATTCTGAGTTTTATTTTCTCTGAAAAAAAAAAAATAGAATTTTGTGTGCTACAATTTTGTTGAGTGCTTAAAAATTTAAGCATAACAGATGCACATTTCAGTATTAAAGCTTTAAAGCAGAGGGTAAAATACTCATTGTACCATAACCTTATCTAGAACTCTATCTGTTTTACCCTAAGTATTGGGACATCTTAACCCTTAAAACGCCAAGAAAACCTGCATGATGCAGCATCTGAAAATGTCGTCTGTTTATGTCGTCTTCTGAATATTCTTGCAAACTTTTCAAACCTATTTTTGCATATAGACAAACAGTGTGGACCCTGATCAGACTGCTCCTAGAGGAGCAGTCTGATCTGGGTCCACACTGTTTGCAAAAATGACTTTTAAAATCACAAGCAGATGACAAAGCAGACGACAGCTGTTGTGATTGGCAGTTTTAAGGGTTAACACATTACCTGACTTGTTCTAAAATAGACAAATTCATTGCCTGTTATGTGTTTAAAAATGGCTGAACTCTGTGGCATCTGGTCTGGGTCTGTACAATTTTCTCGGGCCTGTCTGTCCCAATACTTAGGATAGATATGGTATACAGCTTTCTTAAGAAAACATATGATGCGCAAAGAGAAAAAGGCCTTTATGCCGTATGGCAACAGCGAAGGTCGAGATCGGCATGCACATCCGTGCAGTCTGATCTGGACATTCGTTGTTCGTCGACACATACTACAGTATCCATTGATTCTGTAAGTGGACAATGCAGGCCCTGATCAGCCTGTGCAAATGTGCAAGCTGATCCAGGGCCTGAGTTGTCCACAAATTACATATGGGCCTTTTTCATCAACAAGCACTCTCTTGGAAAATTCAGCAGGTAACGAATTGATAATATTTTTCTTTTTTTTTCCCCCAGAAATATGTTTTGGCCGTTCATGCATGAAGTGTCAAAGCTTATTTTCTGGGAAAAGTTTGTGTTGAGGTTTTACGGCCCAGTCAACCCAGTGGGGTCATGTCGAGCGCGGTCAGTTTACCTAACCACACGTTTACTGGGCAGGCTTAGTCCTCTAAGCGGTTAACCAGTATTGTGCACATTCTTTCGCCTGGGAAAAGTAAGAAAAATATTCCAAAATGTCATGTGCTGAAATTTTTATCCAGAGTGCTAAGCTTATCATACTTGTCCTAGAATTTTACCAAACTTATTTTACTACCTCTTGATTTGTCGAAAACTGCTGTAAGAGTGACAAACAGTGTTAACTCTGATCAGAAGCCATAATCTGCTTCATCTGATCTGGGTCTGTACTGTTTTCTGCTGTCTGTTTACTTAGGGTAAATATGGTAAACTCTTTCTTTGCAGGTTAAAGAAAAACAAAAAAGAGGAAGATCAAAGTCGGTATGTTTTAATGATAACCAGGGTTCCAGGCACTATTATCATAAGTTGACAATGTCTCTTGGGTCATATACAGACTCTGACTAGGGCCTTTACTGTCTGATAGCAAAATTATTGGATACTGCAGAATATATTGATGTGTAGCAAAGACTAATCAGTGTTCATTTTTTACAGGTGATCTGTATCATTACTGTAGGCATATGCTTGGAAGACAACTTTTTATGTCCCACTACAGGAAGGGGAACTTACTGTTTTTGGTGTGGATCCCAAAAAGCATCACTGTCAGCATTGGTGTTGGCATTACACTTTTTTTTGTACGCACAATATCTTGTGAAGCAAATGTTGGAATCTTATCAAATTTTCATGGCTATATCGGTGGCTCAGTTGGATGCGCCATCCGACTGGAGACCAGGAGGTCGCGGGGTCAACCCCCGCCGAGGTTGGCAACATTCTTTCGTAGAGATTGATCATGAAATATTTTCTACGGTCATTCTCTCCCTTCCGCTGATTCAAGAAGGGCAGTTGTCAGTTTCTGGCGAAAGAATGTGCACAATACTGGTTAACCGCTTAGGACTAAGCCTGCCCAGTAAACGTGTGGTTAGGTAAACTGACCGTGCTTGACATGACCCCATTGGGTTGACTGGGCCGTAAAACCTCAACACAAACATGGATATATAATTCAAACATAAAAAAGAACTTGAAAATCAGGTCAAGGTCACAGCAGTAGAAAAACTGAATTGTGTGGCTCATGCTCTTTCTCATTTTAACATGAAACATGTCTTCTGCTATGTCCATGTATCTTCAACATTCAGAAGAATTCCCAGCAAGTATTTTACTTAAATCTATCTTGCAACATTTTCATTTTGACAGGAAACCTGTTGGGCCAGTAATGGTCCAATATAGATTTAAGAATACTGACTGGATTACTGTCTAGCTATCAAGGCTTATCAGTGTCATCAAAGTCATAGCTACTTAACATTTACTGGGCCAATTCAGCAGACAACAAATTGATGATAATTTTTCATAAAACAGGAGTTGACATTTCATGCAAATTGTCTCCATTGGAGACAATTTGCATGAAATGTCAAATCCTGGTTTCTGGGAAAAATAAGAAAAATATTTCAGTATGTTGTCTGCTGAAAATTTTACCCAGAGTGCTAAGCATTAAAATACAAACACAAAAAGGTGTAGAAGGCTGTGAAAATTCCCATCAGATGTTCACTTATGGCATAAAACCTGTATCTCTTAACTGTAATGGAAGCTTGTATCGACCATAACATCACCCAAAGTTGATAACGACAAGATAAAACTAGATAAAAGGAGTATCAGGATAAATATTTATGCAAACAGTGTAGATCCAGATAAGACGGCTCATTGAGCCATCTCATCTGGATCTATGCTGTTTGCATTTTCTTATTTCTCCACAAAAATATATGCTGTGGCTTCTCATTAGAATTGCCTCGGTGAGGTGCTTATATGCTGTGGCTGCTCATTAGAAGTGCCTCCATGAGATGCTTATTTGCTGTGGCTACTCAATAAAAGTGCCTCATTGAGGTGTTTATATGCTGTGGCTACTCATTAGAAGTGCCTCCGTGCTTTGGCTACTCATTAGAAGTGCCTCGGTGAGGTGCTTATATGCTGTGGCTATTCAATAGAAGTGCCTCCGTGAGGTGCTTATATGCTGTGGCTACTCATTAGAACTGCCTCAGTGAGGTACTTGTATGCTGTGGCTACTCATTAGAAGTGTCTCGGTGAGGTGTTTATATGCTGTGACTACTCATTAGAAGTGCCTCAGTGAGGTGTTTATATGCTGTGTCTACTCATTAGAAGTGCCTCAGTGAGGTGTTTATATGCTGTGACTACTCATTAGAAGTGCCTCAGTGAGTTGTTTATAATGAGTACAGTGAAACCTGTGTAAGAAAGCCACCTTTGAGATTGACTTTCGTGGTTGATATGGATAAGTGGCTGTCTTATAAAGGTACATGTCATGTAATTTTGCTAGCAAAATTACATGACATGTACCTTTATAAGACAGATACCTTTTCCACATCAATCACTTCCTAAAGTCAGTCTCAAAGGTGGCTCTCTTTCACAGATTTCACTGTACCCATAATACTAGTTTTTGTGGAGAATTAAGAAAAATGACACTACTTTTTATTTGAAAAACCTAATATTACTTTTTATTATTTGAAAGTGCTCCTTATCTATTGACTTGTAAACTGATTACAAAACTAGCAGACAAGAAAGGAATGTTTTCCACGAAGTAAAGCTTGTTGTTCTAGATAAAGGGAACTTTTCTTGTTTCAGAATGTTGATGGTGATGAAGACACATCAGACAAACCAAAGATAAAGAGACCCAGAATAAAGAGAGAAAGAACTGTAGGTATAATTTTAGCTCATGTACAAAAGTAGGGGATGATTTATTGCATTTCTCCTGGCATTGGTGTTGGAATTAGCAGGCTTAACATCCACTAATGGTAAAATTAGACTTTTTAAGAACTCATATGGTATTTAAGAAATCATTTGGTATCTTGCCAGTCTGATCAGAATCTTCCATAGCTCCAAATAAGGCCCATTTTTCAACCGAAAAAAAAGAAGATATTTTTAGCTCACCTGAGCTATGCTCAGGATGAGCTATTGTGATCACTTTTTGTCTGTCTGTCTGTCCGCCCATGCATCCATTAACATTTTCAAACGACTTCTCCTCTGAAGCCGCTGAGCCAATTTTGCTCAAATTTCATATGGAGCCTCGTTAGATTGGGAGAACGAAAGATTGCTAAAATGGTTGCCGTCCATTGACCAAGATGGTTGCCATGCCCATATATGATAAAAACATTTAAAAATCTTATTCTCCAGGACCAAATAAGCCCTGGGGCCTTATTTTTGCACAAATCATCAGGGATGGGAGGTCTACCAAAATTGCTAAAATGATGGTTCTATGTTGACATTTGACCCTTTTACAGCAAGTTCATATTTTCTTCCCCATGCATTTGTATGGGCCTTATACATATATATTCATATTCATATTTTGGACATCTCCTTTAAAGACTATGATTCAGTTGAGTTGAAACTTGATGAGGAACATCAGGGCGCCTAGTAGACACAAAATAGGGAAAACTGAGCTGATTGAAAATCCAAGAAGGCCACAGCCGCCATCTTGAAAATCAATTTTCTACATCACTTCCAAAACCTTAGGTCGATTTGAGCTGAAACTTGCTCTGTAACAACAGGACGACTTCTGGATCAAAATGAGCTAAAATGGTGTCGATCTGAAATCCAAGATGGCCACCACAGCCTCCATCTTGAAAATCAATTTTCGACATCACTTCCAAAACCTTACGTCGATTTGAGCTGAAACTTGCTCTGTAGCAATCCAAAATCCAAGATGGCCGCTACAGCTGCCATCTTGTAAATCAATTTTAGACATCACTTCCAAAACCTAAGGTCGATTTGAGCTGAAACTTGCTCTGTAGCAACAGGACAACTTCTGTATCAAACTGAGCGTAAGTCGTGTCGATCTGAAATCCAAGATGGCTTCCACAGCCGCCATCTTGAAAATCTGTTTTGGACATCTTCTCCCAAATCACAAGTAAAATATCATTATTTTCAAATGATTTCTAGACATGACACAATCATTTGTATGACTTAAGGTGTTGTTCAAGTGTAATAAAATGCAAAAAAATAAAGAGAAAAAATAAAGAGAAAAAAATCCAAGAGATTAGTTTTGGACCATCTGCTCTCCTAACTGCAAGAAAGGTCTACTGACCCCAAGTATCTGTGGTTCCAACTGTTTCAGAACATAGCAATGTAGTATATCAACTCACCTGGAATAATGATTGGAACAGGTTTTCTTTGAAATCTTTCTACTGGGGTGGTTCAGTACCAAAGTGCAGGGATTTTACAATGAGATGTTCATTTAGTATTTGACCCATTGTAGTCTGGAGACCCCTAAAAAGGTAAATGGCAAACAGTGCAGACCCTCATCAGATGCATCAGAATGTGGCATCTGATCCGGGTCTCTGCTGTTTGCAAATAGTCAAGCCATTTTTCTCTAGGAATATCTAATTTACAATTGAAATTGGATACTGTAAATTGAAATTGGATACTTCAATATATTGTGTGGGGAATGGGCTAAATTAGTGTTTTACAATACTGTAGCTTATTGCTCAGTTTAAATCTCTCAGCTTTGCAGACCAAAACGCCTATACAAACAGTGTAGATCCAGATAAAACTGCTCGTAATGAGCTATCTCATCAGGATTTACACGGTTTGCCATTCTGTTTTTGGTTTTTGACTGGTATCCACATTTGCAACAGTGGACATGTCCAAATTCAAAGCTGGAAGAGGCCACTTCAGAAACTGATAGATGAAAGGGTTACAGATAAACAGTGTAGATCATAATCAAATCCCAGTTTCTACGGCATCCTACCTGATTTAAACTGTTTGCAAAAAAAATCATTTTTTGGGCATTTGGCATTAATACTTAATGTGATTGTTAAATATTTCAGAAGACAACATTTTGAAACATTTTTCTTATTTTTCCAAGAAAATAGAGTTTGACATTTGAAGCATAATAACCCAAAGTATTGGAACACATAGACCTAGATCAGATGCTGTGAATGTGGCACCTGATCAGGGCCTAGACTATGTGTCATTCGTCCAGCAGTATTTTAGATATATCAGCAGAAAGTAAAATGAGTTTGTTCAAATGTTGGGAGAAGTAAGGTTAAGACTATGATATTCCAGAAAAAAAAATCTATTAACCCTTGTCTTGCTGAATAAATTAAGATGCCACGCCCACTTCTAATTTCCAGCCAGTCAGATTATTTGATCCGCGTTCTTGATAGAAATTCACATATTTAATGACAAACAGTGCAGATCCAGATCAGTTGGCTTCTGAAGAAGCCAACTGATCTGGATCTACACTGTTTGCTAAAACAGGGCATGTAGTGTTCAGCAAAAGAAGGGTTACACATTGCTGAGCTTAAAATAAGATTATTGCATTTCGCTTTAACTTCTGTTATTTTGTTTCAGATAGAGCCAGGGAGACTGAGGGAGACAGCTAGACTTTCATACAAGGTAATCAGTTTGTACATAGAGTGGCACTTTGTGGAGGTCACTGTTGTGTAACCACAAGGTTTTCTTTACAGCTGTTTTTAATAAAGGACCGGCTGCAGCTTAGTCAGTTTTGTGCCCACAATATATCTAGATGAAACTTATGGGGAAGTTAGCTAGACACATTCATATTTCATATGAGCACCGTTTTAATTAACTACATCATAGATAGTCATGCAACTTCCTATTTTATCCAAGTGGGGTGTTTAACAAGAGATGTTGATTTCCTGCTGAAATTCGGTAACTGGACCACATCAACGGCAAATTTAGCTTTCTCAATGAGCAAAATATACCCAGCTAGCATTCTACGTAAATCTACATCGGACCGTCATCGGCCCGTCAGCTACCCTGATGGGCCGATGACGGCCCGATATAGATTTACGTAGAATGCTGACTGGGTATACTGCAGTACATGGTTCATGTGTTTGCATATGCTTCTTGTTGCCTTTGTCTCTAAAGAGAGGGAATAAATAGATTTCAGTTTGTAGTTTGTTTGCATCAACATCAACACTGGCGTAACACTCAACTTTTGCCGGCCTTGGTGGCTAAGTTGGATGCACGTCCGTCTGGTGATCAGGAGGTTGTGGGTTGGACCCCTGCGGCCGGCAACATTCTTTCGTGGAGATTGATAATGAAATATTTTCTACAGTCATTCTCTCCCTTCCACTGAATCAAGAAGGGCTGTTGTCAGTTTCTGACGAAAGAATGTACACAATACTGGTTAACCGTTTAGAGGACTAAGCCTGCCCAGTAAACGTGTGGTTAGGTAAACTGACCGCACTCAACATGACACCATTTGGTTGACTGGGCCGTAAAACCTCAACACAAACTGACACTCAACTTTCTTCTGAATAAGGTGTGAGATTCTTACCAGACTTATGTATTTACATACAGTTGAGTGCTGGCTGAGTTTGTGTGATCTTGACCTATTTTTTAAGGTCACACAACTTCAAATTTAAGCAAAATAATGACTGTCTATGCCAAAGCCCACAAACCAACTGATGAATTATGAATGATTTTCTATGAATGCATTTTAGGCAAGAAAAAGAACATTGGCCTCATTTCATCATGTCACAAAAGGGCTGAAACTGAAAGTCTAAGCAAAAACATATTGAATGGCTATGTTGTATCTGCTGATCTAGTGCTATGACTCCTACTAGTAACTAGAGCAAGTCGATGGCGTGCCATTGCATATCCCCGCGCCAGTGCCATCGCATATCTGCGTTCACATCAAAATTCCAAATGCGTTCCTTCAGTCCTCATCCATAGGGCTATCGCCTGTGAAAGTTTTAAGATTCTAGCTTTAATGGTCTAGGAGCAATGGTTTGACATTACAGACAGACGGCCAGATGGACGGGGGTATAACAACATCCCCGCTTTTTCTTCGAAAAGCACGGGGATAATAACAGGAATACAACTTTAACCCTTAAAATGCCAAGAAAACCTGCATCTGAAAATGTCATCTGTTTATGTGGTCTGCTGAATAGTCTTGCAAACTTTTCAAACCTGTTTTTGCATACAGGCAAACAGTGTGGACCTTGATCAGACTGCTCCTAGAGGAGCAGTCTGATCTGAGTTCACACTGTTTGCAAAAATGACTTATAAAATCACAAGCAGATGACAAAGCAGACGACAATTGTTGTGATTGGCAGTTTATGGGTTAAGTTCTGATCAAATCTTTGACTTTGATTGAATTTTCATTAGGTCCTACAGCATGTCACACAAATGACAATTTCTTTCTACTTTGTCACAGTCACATGATTTTATGTTTAACAGGATGACAGCAGTGATGAAGAGGTTAATAAGTATTTTGAACCAGAGATAGTTTCATCTGATGGTGAGGCTGATCAGGTGCTTGAAAGACGACTCAGTGGAAAAGGTAGACCAGAAAAGGTGAGTTTGGCAGAAGAATTGAAGGGCAAATATGAGTTAAAAAGTTGGAAGTGTTCTGAATCATGTTATGTTCAAAATGTAGTGAAATATTACGAGTTTTTTTAATAATTGCCATGGTAAGAAATTCTCTTGTGTGTATTATTATAACCCGGATTTGAAAAAGGGAAGGGGTACACTGGATTTGTCCTGTCTATGGTTCTGTCATTCTTTATTTCTGATTTTTTATGCCCCAGCTTGCCGAAGGCAGCAGTGGGGCATATAGCGTTTCGCTGTGATGTTACCTGTGTATGTCACGTTTCTCTTGGTGTTCATAACTTGATACTTTTTATGCTAGGAAGTTGAAATTTGATATGTTACTTAGCCAGACCTAAACCTTCAATTTGTCCTAGATTTACATTTGGGTCTTGCTCTGGGGTGAGTAGGGGTCAAAATATATACAAATGCTTAAGTTCACATTCAGGTTTACATTCACATTTACATCTGCATTTCTCTTGGAGGTTTTAAATTGGATACCTTTTATGCTAGGAAGTTGAACTTTGGTATGCTACTTACCCAGACCTAGACCTTCAACTCTGTGCTACAGTTATACCTCGGTCGTGCCCTGGATTGGGGGTGCTGGGGCATTTGTCCACTCTTGACACATGTCTAGTTTTTATCGGGGTCTTTTTAGGTAGCCATAATTTCTTTCCTTTTTCAGCAATTTTATTCTGACATGCATAAACAAGCTGCCATATTTAGACAGCTGCTGTGGACATGTGATCTATATAGCGAAACTGGGGTTTACAGGGGTTTACATTAATTTTCTTATTTCTGCTCAGAAACACAGATTGTGGGTACTCGTTAGAACCGCCTCACCGAGGCGGTTCTAACGAGTACCCACAATCTATGTTTTGAGCAGAAATTTGAAAAAAATATTAGAATTTTTATCTAAAAATTTCCATATCATATCGGTCATATAATAAATGTGTCTGATTGAGCTAAAAAGAACTACAAAAGATTACATTATGGGCATCATTTATCACCAGAAGTTGTCATGGTCACACTTGCATGGTTGTCACATTCTCCTATCAGATCTGATTTGGAGACAATGAATAAGTGGCCTGTTAGAAAATGGTGAAATTTGATCTCACTTTTTGAAATTAATTTCATATTGACTTGGAATGCAGGCAAATCTAAGTTTGTTTGAAAGCACGTTCCTTCAACTGTTGGAGAACTTAGAATTAAGGGATGTGCCTCATTTTGGGATATAATGGTATGTGCCCAAGTAGGTCCACCCACTCCCCAAAAAAGGGAATTTTCACTCACTGCAGTTCAAGGGTGTCTACTTTTGTGAAGTCAAACCAATATCATTTTTTTCTGAATGAACGTTATGTTTAAAGGATTTTGGAATGTATGTCATCTAATAGGTGTTATGATAATGATCAGTCCAGCTGAAACTTTCGAAGGGTTAGCTATGCCATCATTGACTTTTAGCGAGACGGTACTTGTCTCACTTGAAGCAATTTCATGGGTTGAGACCTTTTGCTTTCATCTATCCCATTCTTCTGTTTTGTTTCTTCATTTTCTTGGAAAATAGCTCAACATGACTGAAACCTTAATACTTAGCACTCTGGGTAAAATTTTCAGTACATGGCATTGAAATATTTTTCTTATGTTTCCCAGAAAACAGGATTTGACAATTCATGCAAATTGTCTACAATGTAGACAATTTGTTTGAAATGTCAGATCCTGTTTTTTGAGGAAAAAAGAAAAATATCACCAATTTGTTGTCTGCTGAATTGCCAAGAGAGTGGTTAAATGGTTAAATCAGTATGTTATGTTTAGAACTTCTCTGAATTAGTGTCATCTTCAGAACTATTTTGAATGCACATCATGTTGAAATGTTTGCTGAATGACTGTTGTGGTCTGACAGACATTTTCTGAGTAATTGCCACTCTCAGAAATTTTCTAAATAACTCATTTTCTGAAAGAATGTCATATTTTCAAGTTTTCTAAATCTTCTCTATTCAAATAAACGTCAAAAAGATTGGCTTTGGAAACAAAGAACACACTACAGACTAAAAAATGGGAGTCTCAGTTTTATTGAGACTCTTCATAAGCAGTAATGAAGTTTGCAACTCTGCAATGCCCTAATGTGTATACATGAGCAGAACTCCATTTTCAAATATACCACTATAGGCCCAATGATCCCAAAGGAAAGGAAATATAATCTGCACTATGTTGAAGTACGGGGAGATGTTCTACCACTGCCACATGGCACTGACACCAGCTGCAGTGTAATAAAATAAAAACGTCAAAAAGTTTGGCTTTGGAAACAAAGAACACACTACATTTTATTGAGACTCTTCATAAGCAGTAATAAAGTTTGTACTGCTGCTCACGCTTTCTAGCGTATACATTAACAGAACTCCATTTTTGGACGTTTTTTTTTTTTTTCAAAATATCTGTCCTTTAAAATAGCGATGTCCAAGCAGGCTTCTGGCATTGGGCATAGTCCCAGGTTAACCTTTCAGTTAACTTTTTTTCAAAATTATATGTTACCTTTATTCCTCAGTGGATTGCTTTCATATTTGGTAGGGATGAAGAGGAGGACCAGTAGATGTTTCACGTGCAAGAGAGACAACTCTCACTTTCTTCCTTATTTAAAAAACCCGTCCATAATGCTGTTAGGCGTTTTTGTTGTTAAATGTATCACAATGGGCAAAATGATCCCAAAGGAAATGAAATATAATCTGCATTATGGTGAAGTACGGGGAGACATTCGATGACCGCCACACAGCACTAACACCAGCTGCTGTGTACAAAGTCTGCAGAACAAATGTTGTATATTCAGAAGGAAAAGTAATTCAGATATGTTATTTCAGTTTCTAAAATGATATTGAATGTAATCTTCTGATTTTATGAAAAACAAAACAAACTTATTTCTATTTCAGAAAGAAGCAGGTGCCCTGAGGACAAGAAAAAGAATGTCTTATAAGGTATAGTAGTACTAGAAATACACTATAGATCCAATATATCGCAGTACTAGGGGTCCAAGGTACCCTATCGGGATATAACTGGATCACAATATGTCATGTGCCTTGCATGTATAACTGCATGTATAACACTGGCTTGTTTTGTTGCCATTGTAGTTTGCTGAGGCATTGCTGATAAATGGCATTAAGTCGTGCTATCAGCTTTTATCATAATTAAATAGGATAAGAATTGCTCAGTGGCAGTATATAAAATTGGGCATTAGGTCTAACAAGTAAGTCTAACAAGTAATTTTAATAGAACAACAAATCGACAAGTTGACAATTTAGGATGCCATTTTGGATGTTCTGGGTCCCTGGAATAGCTAAGGGAAGCAACTCAAATTAAGCAACTATATATATACTTCCATTGATTCAAGAAGGGCAGTTGTCAGTTTCTGGCAAAAGAAGGTGCACAAATATTGGTTTACTGCTCACAGGACTAAGCCTGCCCAGAAAAAGTGTGGTTGGGTAAACTGACTGGCTTGACATGATCCTAATGGATTGACTGGGCTGTAAAACCTCAATCAAACAATTTATCTTCTGATATATGGACCCCTACTGAGGTATAACTCATGTCCACTCCTCTCATAACTCGAGTCTTGATCAGGGTAAACCATCTCTGGTGCTCAAGTAATTACATTAATTGTTTGCAACCCCCTCTGGCATGCATTATGCCACTTGTTTAAAAATTAAATTATTGAAGAAAGATGGCTGAAACAGTAGTAGATATTTCACTGACAGCTTGCAAATTTGCAAGCTGTCAGTGAAATATCTACTACTGTTTCAGCCATCATTTGTTCATTCTTTTTGTTTATGCATCTCTGGTACTGAGATTCTAATTGGGTTGGAAGGATATATGCTGAAAAACTTTTTGGAAGATGAAATATTTTCACAAACTTGTGGAGTTAGGGATTTTTTTTTTTTTTTTTTTTTTTTTTCCTTTTTCAGTTTGCAGTAAAAAAATTTCTGGTGTTATTTGCACAATATTTATAGGATACAAAACACATTGTGAAAAACTTACATTAATACAGAATACAAGCTTGTATTTTTTTTGTGTGATGGTAACCAAACATTTTCCATAGGTTTATCATAACTCCATTAGGAGTTTTTTGAGCCAAAACGTACTGATATTTATCTTATTTCTCCATGAAAAATAGGTTCTTGGTACTCATTAGAAGTGCCTTGCCAATGCACTTCTAATGACTACCCACAACATACATTTTAATGAAGAAATAAGAAAAATATTATGTAGATATCCCATGTTATCTGAAGCTATGGGAAGAAGTTTGTCTCTCTAAAATAGCTGAAGTGAATATATCATGCCTTATTAAGTCACATGAATGAATCATGGCCATTAAGCTGTATCAGTTCTTCATACTTATACTTGCAGGATGAGAGTGACTCGGATATAGAGTCTGGGTTTGAGTCTGATGTCATAGTCTCACAGAAAAAGTCACCAGTGAAAAAAGGAAGAGGAAGACCTAGAAAAGTAGTAATTGTGTTTCATCCTTGAACTACAGTAGTAGTAGATACTTTGCTACCTTAATTACCCTGAATATTTTAATGTATATGTCTGAGCAACATAGCTGTAGATAAGAGTGGGTACCATATAAATATTTTTAGCTCACCCCTAAATGGGGTTATAAGGATCAGCTGCCAAATATAGCCATATTTGGTATCAAATTAGTTGTTGGCAAAAGATGACTGTAATGGGTTTCACCCACATCTATTGCAGACTCTATCCTAAGAAGAGGTCATTAGGGGCCAGGTTCCAAATATAGTCATATTTGGTATGACAACAGCAATTGATGACTTAAATGAGACTCACCTACACTGTCTTTACCCCTACCCCCAATATGACCAGAACAGCTACATTTCTATATCAGAACTCTTGTTAAGATACACATTGGAAAGGAATTACTGCACGAATATGCAGACTGAACAAGGCCTTTTTGCTGTTCAGACACACATACACACACACATGCACGCACGCATGCACGCACACACACACACATGAGGATGTTTTAACTTTTTTTGTTTTTAAAGCTGGATCACCATTATAATTACTTTGCAGGAATCTGATAAAAAACCAAGAGGGAAGAAACGAGGCAGAAAACGAATACATCCAGATAAGGTATGGCAATTTTGTATTGGTAAATCCTGATGATAAAATTAGCAGAAAACAAAAAAACAACCAAACTGCCATCTGCTAATATATAAGTTCATCAGGTTTTGTGTTGATAAATTCTTTGATTTAGCCTGCTACACACTTTTATTCTTTTAATTTGTTATGCCCCCAACTTCAAAGAAATCGGAGGGGTAAATTGCTTCTGGTTCATTTGTGTGTCCATGTGTTATGCTTTTTGATGCATAGCATAACTTCAGAAGTCTGCCTGCTAGGATTTTAAAATTTCATATATGGATTCCTAATGACAAAATAGCTGACACATATTTTTTTCTTACCAGAATTATGCCACTTTCCTCAGTTATGGCCCTTTGAAAAAAAATTTGAATGAACTCTTGTCTGCAAAAAATCTCAAAAAACTATTGAAGCTAGAGCCTTGAAATTTAAGGAATAGATTGGTAATCTGATTAACTTTTGAATAAATTCTGAAAAATACTTCTCAAGTTATGGCCCTTTGTCATTTTGGGCATTTTTACATCGCTAACTTTTTTATACATAGCATAAGTTTTGAACTGTGCATGCTTGGGTTTTGAATTTTCATATATGGATTCCTCATAAAAAATAGCTGACATATATTGTTTTTCTTATCAGGATTATGCCCCTTTCCTGAGTTATGGCCCTTTGAAAAATATGGATGAAATCTTGTCAGCAAAATATCTCAAAAGCTTTTGAAGCTAGAGCCTTGAAATTTGAGGAATAGATTGGTAGTGATGAGTAGATGACCTGATTAACTTTTGAATAAATTCTAAAAAGTACTTCTTGAGTTATGGCCTTTTGTCCTTTTGGGCATTTTTACATTGCACATTTTTTTATGCATAGCTTAAATTTTGAACATTGCATGCTAGGGTTTTGAAATTGCATATTTTAACTTCGTAATACATTAACCTATAAATAATGTGCTATTCTATTCTGTTATTCACCCCCTGCACAGAAAAAACGACCTTACAGTCGTTATAAAGTCTTAATTCAGAAGGTCCCTTTAAACAGTTACCTGTATGACGTAGTTCCTCCCGCTCAAATGATCACGTGTCAGTTTCTTTTCCGTGGACTTTGAATGTTCAAGGATTATTATTCTGTGTTAGAAAAAATGGATTAAAATTATTCTACACGGTTAAAATTTTTAATCCTTGACTTTCTCTGGTTCTATATTCACTCCTTCTACTATCTATGTACTTATTTTCGAAATATCGATCTTAGATTTCTTGTTTTCTCAATGTTAAATTTCTTCCTTTGTTTCCGCGTCAGTCGATGCATTTCACCCGCGGCAACTGTGGCCATTTAAAAGCTAAATGGGATACACATTTATCTTGTCTAACTTGTAATTCTTGCACACGTATCTCTCCGTGTTATATTTGTAGTTCCTGGACAGAAAAAGTTTGGAACCTAGCAGAAAGAAGACGCCTTCATGCTACTAGAAAATCAGTTATGACGCAGAAGAGAAAACAGAAGAAATCAAAGAAATCCAAGAAGTCCCAGTCAGACATGTCTGACAACGGGACAGTTGATGGGAGCACCGCCCCTCATAGCTTTACTGCTCGGGGCAGGACCCATCAAGGTGGCAGCCTGGCGGACTTAGTCTGACCGGGCACTAAGCCCACCAGTCACCAGTCAACCAGTCACCAGTCAACCAGTCACCAGTCATCCAGTCACTGGGCAACTTATCTCCGTTCATCCAGTCACCGGTCATCCAGTCGCCAGTCAACCAGTCACCAGTCACCAGTCAACCAGTCACCAGTCAACCAGGCACCAGTCAACTAGGCTCCAGTCAACCAGGCATTGGTTTACAGTCATTCGCGTATGACCTACAAACACAAATTCCGCCTGGTTATATTCCTATAAATGTGCCTGTACAAAGCTACGCTCCGTCCATAAGTAGCCATATTTCACATGGTAGTGTCCACAGACTATCCAATGTCTTTATTCCTGGTTACGAACGTTCTGATCGACTAGAACTTCCTAATCCAGCTTCTTCCTCTAGACAGATTATTCCACTCGAACCTGATTTTTCGCAGGTCTCAGATCCGAGTGTAATGATTGAGCCTCCTAATTCAAATGATTTATCTATCTCCAGACCTTCAAGGAAGGATCAGTCAAAAAGAGAGCATAAATTTAAAAAGAGAAGAAGACATCGATCGTCCTCTTCTTCTATCTCTACTTCCAGATCAGACTCTTTGAGTTCTTCTCGGCAAAAGAAAAATTCAAAGAGATCTAAGCACTCTCATAAAAAGAGAAGAAGACGATCGATGACGCCTTCTTCTTCATCAAATTCCTCCCAATCTCAACTTGACATTGGTAGATATACAAGGGCTCATAAATCTCCCCAGGTTGTTCAAACGCCAACTCTAATACAACCTGAGGAGACTAATTTTAGTCAAATCACTAATCAACCTATTAATTACCATCAGATTCAGCCGAATCTCACTCAGCAGAATAAGGAGTCAGATTCGGAAACTGAATCCGAAGTCTGGTCATTTGATCGTGCGATTAACGAGGTCTTCCGGCTTCTTCCTCCTGAGTTATGCCCCAAAACTCAGCAGGATCAAGCTCCATTAAAACCTCTCTCTGGGATAAAACAATTAATGGAGTCTCGTTCCACTCCATTACTTGTTCTCCCACAATCCAAATTAGTACAAAATACAACAAAATATATTCAAAATAGACTAGAATCGGACAAATGTTCAAGAGACTGGATTTGCCCGCAAAGCTTGGTTTCGGCTCTTGCTCCGACTAAATTCTACAAGAGCCAAAACCAATATTTGCCAACTGATAATATCCCTCAATTAGAAGCGGATGCGTCGCTCCTAGACATTTCTAATAAAGGAAGAGCTTCTATTCCGCTCAAGAATCTAGAAGCATGGGAAAGGAAGGCTAGAAAACTAGTTGCTATTAATTCTCATGCTGATCTATTTTCTTCAACTGCCTTCCTTTCATTACAACAGGAATCGATGTCGGTTGCGGCCCTTTCCAGACTTCTGGAGGCCGTAGCCAAATCGATTAAACATGCTACTGCCATGTCTACACTTTTAACTACTGAATTATTCCAAGCTAGGAGGGACGCAGCCCTAGCTTCGTCTAAACTACTACTCGACAATTCCACATACGAGTTAAGGAACGCTCCTATTAACTCAAAATCCTTATTTGACGGCAGGATAAAAGAAATAGCTAAATCAAACTTCGAAGCTCAACAGCAAAGGTTTCTAGCTTCTACATCCATTCAGTCACAATCTCATTCTTATAAGCCTCCTTCGCAGAGCAGAGCTTTCAAGATACCTAAATATCCTGCTAAACAAACAACATCCAGACCTAAACCTACGCAGTCGTATAGGTCCAAAAATATTCCTCAAAGCTCATCTTCTCACATTAAGAAAGATAATATCAAGAGGACTGGTAACATCCGTCAGTTCCCCTCCTCTAAACCTGCCTCTTCCTCCGCAAGATTATGAAGGCCCGCCCTTTCCACTGCCTGCTCTTCCGCTCGCGGACATTCCAGTGGGAGGACGATTGGCCCATTTTGCGGAAAAATGGGAGGAAATAACAGACAACAAATGGGTCCTCTCTATCGTACGAAACGGTTTCAGGATACCATTCATCAAAATTCCTCCTTTATCATCTGTTCCGATCAGAATGAGTCAATCCTCCTCCCCGTTTCTCAGAGAAGATATCGAAAATCTTCTCAACAAACGGGCAGTGGAAAGGGTACAGAATCCGGAAACTCCCGGTTTTTATTCCCGGATATTCCTTGTGCCAAAAAAGAACGGAAAGTTTCGTTTAATATTAGACCTGTCTTTATTAAACCGTTACATAGAGAAACAAGCTTTCAAAATGGAAACAGTCAAATCGGTAAGACAAGCGATGAGACTCAACGATTGGGCTGTCTCCATAGATTTAACAGATGCATATCTACATGTGCCGATACATTGTCAATCCAGGAAGTATCTTCGCTTCGTACACAAAGATCAAGTATATCACTTTTCGGCCCTACCGTTCGGAATGTCCCTAAGTCCGTTAATTTTCTCGAAACTGATGGACGTTATTGCAGCGTTTCTACGCCAACGTGCCATATCAGTTTTTCCATACCTAGACGATTGGCTGATAAAAAATCTGATTCACAACCGTCTGATTACTCAGACAAAGATTTGCATTCAAACTATTCAAAGCCTAGGTTTTCTGCCAAATCTCAAGAAGTCAGATCTCTTTCCTGCTCAGAAATTCACCTTCATAGGTATGGAATTTCTGACGCAGCAAAATTTAGTCAGGGTTCCAGCGGATCGTGTACAGAACCTAATTCTAACAATCAAGAAAATAATGTCAGCAAAACATGTATCGGCACGAACTTTCCTTTCTCTTTTGGGCAAACTCAGTGCTGCAGCAGACCTTGTTCTCCTGGGCAGACTGCACTTACGTCCTCTTCAGATGTGCCTGCTGTCAGTCTGGAAACCTCATATTCTTCCTCTCGATCACCCGATCTCGATAAACGGCATGATTCGATCTCACTTACAATGGTGGATAAACCCCATTCGATTCGAGACAGGGACTTCAATCCATCCTCCAGACCCCAAATTCTTCCTTTATACGGATGCCAGTCATTACGGATGGGGAGCTCATTTAGAGCCGACAACACTGTCCTTTCATGGTCGCTGGACAGAAAACCAATCCCAGCTCCATATCAATATGTTAGAAATGATGGCCATACGATTAGCACTGAAACAAGCCAAAACATTTATTCACCATTCTTGCATCATGATATCCACAGACAACACAACGGTGGTCTCATATATCAACAAACAGGGTGGCATTCATTCCCCCAATCTTTGCGTAGAAGTTTGGAAAATACTCAATTGGTGCCTGGAACAAGACATAGTTATCAGAGTACGTCACATCCCAGGCAAATTCAACATTCTTGCAGACCGCCTCTCAAGACTAGACAAACCTTTCAAGACAGAATGGGCTCTGGATCAAACATTTGCGAATTCAGTATTCCAGATGCTCAACTTCCCAAATGTGGATCTGTTTGCGACAAGATTCAACCACAGACTCCCATTATATGTCTCTCCAGTACAAGACTACAAAGCACTAGCGATAGATGCCCTGTCCATGGACTGGAATCATCTTCATACATATGCTTTTCCTCCTTTTATTCTGATACCTGCTGTTCTAGAGAAAATCCGACAACATCAGTGCAGAATAGTTCTCATAGCTCCGTTCTGGCCACAACAACAGTGGTTCTCAGAACTTCTTCTTCTATTAGTGTCAGCTCCGATTCGTCTGCCACTAATTCCAAGACTACTGACTCAATCCAAAGGAAGATTTGTACATCAAAACCTCCCAATTCTCGACCTTCATGCTTGGGAGTTATCAAACAATCAATCAGAGATAAGAAATTTTCACAAAACGTTGCAGATTTTGTCTCCAGATCAAGAAGAGCATCTACACAAAAAGTCTACGATGCAAAATGGACCATCTTCTCTAATTGGTGTCATACAAAAAAGGTTAATCCGATCTCGGCCCCTATTACAGTTATAGCCGATTTCTTAATCTTTCTTTTTTCGGAAAAGAAATGTCAGATTAGTACTATTAAAGGTTATAGATCTATGATCTCTAACACTTTAAAATTCAAAACTGGTAATAGAATCGGATCTAATCCAGTTTTATCTGAACTTATCAGATCCTTTGAACTTCAACGACCAGTACAAAGATCTCTTACACCTAAATGGGACTTATCGTGGGTTTTAGTATGTCTACAAAAACCACCTTTGGAACCTCTTGATAAGGCTTCTAAATTTCAGGTTACTATTAAGACAGCCTTTCTCTTAGCTCTTGCCACTGCTAAAAGGTGTAGTGAAATACATGCTCTAGCTATGGATTCACAACATTTAAGATTTAATCAATCTGATGGTTCAGTTTCCTTGATTCTTAAATCTGGTTTTTTAGCAAAAAATCAGCTTCCTTCTGTTAAACCAGATCCTATTGTTGTTCCTAGTCTTGCTCGAATATGTAAATGGGAACATACTGACAGACTTCTTTGCCCCGTAAGGGCTCTGAAATTCTATCTCAAAATGACTAGCTCTTATCGCCAAAATAGAAGTAGACTTTTTCTTCCTATTAAAGGCAATAAGGATATTTCTAAAGATACTATCTCGAGATGGATATCTTACACTGTTAAACTTGCCTATAGGAAACTCACTAAACGAGATATCTCTTTCCTTAAAATCAAAGCTCATGAAGTTAGAGCTCTTTCCTCTTCTTGGGCTTTCTTCGACAAAGTTCCTCTCAATGATATACTTCAAGCAGCGGTTTGGAATAGTTCATCAACTTTTGCCAAATTCTATCTCAGAGACATGTCTCAACAAGCACAGAATCTCCAAAGTTTGGGCCCCATTGTAGTGGCCCAAAAAGTGGTGGGGGGCCAACAGCAATCAGTTATGGATGTGTAGACAACGTCAACAGCCCCCCTAGACCTGATGCTATACTAGAGAGGTACTAATTATATCTTTATTATATATATATGTTAACACTGGATTACTTTATCCTTGGTTAAAGGATCTTATTATTGCCTTAAGCACTAATTATGTCCTCATTATATATATATAAAAAATAAATATTTTTAATAAGCCTTAATTCAGAAGTTGGGACTAACTTATTAGGAGAAATCCTCCCTCCTATTCTACAAATTCTAGCACATTATCTATAGGTTAATGTATTACGAAGTTAAAATGAAGTTTTTTAAAAGTAAAACATATTTTAACGAGTAATACTTAACCTATAGATAAGTATTTATCGTCCCACCTCCCTTCCCTCGCTCCTTTCTCCTAATTGTGTATTGTTTTACACATAAAAGAAACTGATACGTGATCATTTGAGCGGGAGGAACTACGTCATACAGGTAACTGTTTAAAGGGACCTTCTGAATTAAGACTTTATAACGACTGAAAGGTCGTTTTTTCTGTGGAGGGGGTGAATAACAGAATAGAATAGCACATTATCTATAGGTTAAGTATTACTTATTAAAATATGTTTTACTTTTAAAAAACTTCATTTTCATTCCTCATGAAAAAATAGCTGACTCATATGGTTTTTCTTATTAGGGTTATGCCCCTTTCCTGAGTTATGGCCCTTTGAAAAAATATGGATGGAATCTTGTTATCAAAATACCTAAAAAACTGTTGAAGCTAGAGTCTTGAAATTTAAAGAATAGAGAATAGGGTATTATGGTATATGTCTCTCCTCTTACAGTTTTCATTAGATCATATTGAAACTTGGTGGACAGTTGGACAATGAGGTGGTTCAGCGCATACTGTATTGAGGTTATGGTGCACCAAATTTTGATTGGTGGCTTTCAATTTATTAACTGTCAAATCAAGCACACCCATCTTCTGCACATGTTTTGTAACCCTGCAGTGGACGGGTATCATGCAGTGTCTGTCATACTTTTATTGTGTGTGAAAAAAAGAATCATTTTCCCCATGCTTTTTAAAAAAGCGCTGAGGATATTGTTATCACCTCCATCTGTCCATCTGTCTGAGCCCACAAATGGGCATATATTGGGTAGACATGAATTGGGTACTTGTCATTTATTCAGTTTGTGTCCTAAAAGTACCCAATAAATTTGAGGCACTTGTTGGGTAATTTGGGGTCTTGTTGGGTATTTTGAGCCGAAAAATTACTCTGTAATACTCAACAAATGTCCATCCATACAAACATCCATACCTCTGTCTGTCACCCTATCTCCTCTTAAACCTTTGGGTGAAATTCTACCAAACTTACTACATCACTTCCCCTCATGGTAAGGGTGTGCAAGAGCAACATTATTTTTCCGTCCATCCATCCGGCATCTGCCCATCTGTCTGTCACACTATCTCATCCTAAACCGTAAGGCGGAATTTAACCAAACTTGCTACATGACCTCCCTCTTGGTAAGGTTGTGGGAGAGCAATTCCATCCATTTGTCATGCTATTAGCCATGAGCATGGGAATTTGCGATGGGGTGCCATCAACTACGCATCCTAGTGTTTCATTTGAATTGTCTCTGTAAGGTGAATGATGCTCCTTAAAGATTTTGCAGCCATTAAGCAAAGGAAGACAACTTTTGAGGACAAAATGTAAGCCTTCCTACTTTTAGAGAAAACAGTCAACAAATTTGTCACAAAACCTTCGCTTAAGCGGTGACAATTAGTCATAAATTATACAAGCATATTGTATTTGATATGTTAAAGAAGGTTAATATCATTGATATTTGTTAGAATTGCCTCACTGAGGTGATTCTAACAAATATCCAAAACATTTGTTCTATAGGGAAATAAGAATAAAACAAATCTTTCCTTATATATCATTCTGCTGCGGTTAAGGATTCTTTATAACAGCAAATTCATTTTAATGGCAACATCTTTGAGAACAAATGCTATGATTGTAACGAGGGTTTACTGTATTTAAAACTGCAAAAGTAGGCTATTCTCAAAGAAAAGAATCTATTCCTGAAGGGAGGAAATTCTTTCCTTTAAGAATAGCCCCCAATAGGAATGGAATATTGCCTGTGCTATTTCTCTTGGAGGTGTATACCCCTTAACTTTAAAATCTCATTCAGAATTGTAGAAAATAAGACTAGGCTGACAATTCACATAAATATCAAGCCTTATTTTTTGGGAAAAAATATAAAAAGAAAAATACTATAAAATTTCATCTGCTGATGAGATTTGCACTTTAAGAGATAATTCAAATAAACTGCTATTATATCCTCATGCAAAGGTAAGCCTGTCATACCACATAGACCAAAACTTCTCAGTAAGTGGGTTTGATGACATTTTGAAATATCTTTTTTTAGCTCACCTGAGCTGAAGACTCAGGATGAGCTATTGTGTTCACTCGCTACCCGTTGTCCGTTATCTTCTGTCCATCTGGGCGTCGTCCTTCCGTCTGTCAGTCGTCCACACCTTTGAACTTCTCCTCTGAAACCCCTAGGCCAGTTTTCTTCAAACTTTATGTGGAGCCCTCTTTTGAAGGGGGATCGAAAATTTGTACAAATGGTCACGGTCTGTTAATTAGGATGGCGGCCATGCCTATATATGGTAAAAACTAAAATCTTCTTCTCCAGAACTGAGAAAGCTTTGGGGCTGAATCTTGGTATATAGCATCTGGGACTCAAGGTCTACCGTTTGTTCAAATGATGGTCGTAGATTGACCTTCAACCTTTTTACTTCAAAGTCAAAATTGCATCCCTATACATTTATATGGGGAAAATGTTGAAAAGTCATTTTCTCAAAATATATTAGACTAATAGCTGAAACTTACAAAGTATGATTCAAGTAGTAAAACGTTTTAGTCACAATCAAAATTTTGTCCCCTGGGGGTTATCTGCTCTTGCCCCTGGGCTATATATATGTATAAAATTGTGCTATTTTTTAACTTTCTGTAAAATTGCTTAAGCAATTTTCACCAGATTTCTTTATGGTGCCTTCTGTTGAAAGGATGTTGACAGTTTGTTCAAATGGTTCCGTGGCATTGAACAAGATGGCTGCCATGCCCATATATGGTAAAAACACAAAAAAATCTTCTTCTCCAGAGCCAAGAAAGCTTTGAGACTGAATTTTAAAATATACCATCAGAGACTCAAGGTCCATCGAATTTGTCCAAATGATGACCGTAGGTTGACCTTTGACCTTTTTACAGCAAGGTCAAATTTGTGTCCCTATACATTTATATGGGGAAAATGTTGAAAAGTCATTTTCCCAAAATGTATTAAAGACTAACGGCTGAAATTTGCACTGTATGATTAAAGTAGTAAAATGTTTTAGTTACATCAAAATTTTGTTCCATAGGGGTTATCTGCCCTTGCCCCTGGGTTATATCCATGTATAAAATTGTGTTTTTTTTTAAATGTCATCTTCTCTGAAACAGCGTGAGTAATTTTCACCAGATTTCACATGGGGCCATCTGGCAAAAGGGTATTGACAATTTGTTCAAATGGTTCCACACCATTGAATTAGATGGCCGCCATGCAGATATATGGTTAAAGCTTTTAAAAATCTTCTCAAGAACCAAGAAAGATTTGAGGCTGAATCTTGGTATAAAGCACTGGGGACTCAAGGTCTACCAAGTTTAATAGTGATGGTCGTAGGTTGACCTTTGACTTTTTTACTGTAAGGGCAAATTTGCGCCCTCATTCATTTGTATCGGGAAATGAAGAAAAAAATTTCTCAGTGTTGTATTAAGACTAATGGCTGAAACTTACACTGTATGATTAAAGAAGTAAAACTGTTTAGATACCGTCATAATTTTGGGGTTATCTGCCCTTGGCCCTGGGCTATATATATGTATAAAATTGTGAAACTTTTAAATGCCTTCTTCTCTGACACCTCTTGAGCAATTTTTATTAGATTTCACATGGGGCCTTCTAAATTTTGGGGGCTACCTGCCCTTTGCCCTGGACTATATACATATATAAAATTGTGAAATTTTTAAATGTCTTCTCTGACACCTCTTGAGCAATTTTTATACGATTTCACATAGGGTCTTCTGGCAAAAGATTGTTGACAATTTGGTCAAATAGTTTTGCACCATTAAACAAGATGGCTGCCATGCTCCTAAATGGTAAAACACTTCTTCTCCAGAACTAAGAAAGCTTATAGGCTGAATCTTGGTATACAGCATTGGGGACTCAAAGTCTGCTAAGTTTGTTCAAATGATAATACTAGGATGACTGTTGACCTTTTTTTATGGTATGGTCAAATTTGTGTCCTTGTTGTGGCAACGAGGAAGTTGCATGGTATTTGCAGATATGCAATAGCTGTTTTTATCAGGTGAGCGAATCGTGGCCCATGGGGCTCTTGTTTTTTTAAGTGTTTTTCAGGGAAGATAAGGCTTGGCATTTGATGTTACTTGCTTTTGCTTGGGACTTTAAAGGTTAATAGATCTGTTTTATGCTATTTTGTTCTGTTTTCAGATTTTTATTGTTCACATAATGCTTCTCAGATTTTAATTCTGTTTTTGTGGCTGTTTTTGTGGCTGCAGAGAAACTCTTTTCTGAAAACTGACTTGCCAAAATTGAAGTGGAATATGCAGTTTTGCTATTGTTGTGTAGCATCTGGGTGGCCGAGTGGTTAGCACGCTTGGCTTTGTATCATGTTTTTCCAGGGTTTGATTACAACTGGAGGCAGAATTCAGCTCATGACTGTAGGGCACTTCTTTGCACAGAGCCTTTCATTATCATACTTCCTTCGTCTCAGTATGACTTATATAATGTTTTAAAGGGACACATCACGAAAACATACCTATATAATTTTGACCCCCTTAAACCCCACTTTTATATAGTAAAACTGGGGTTTTCAGGGGTATACATTTTTTTTATTATTTTTGCTCAAAAACATAGATTGTGGGTACTCGTTAGAACCGCCTCGGCGAGGCGGTTCTAACGAGTACCCATAATCTATGTTTTGAGCAGAAATAGGAAAAAAATCAGAATTTTTTCTCTGAAAACTTCCAGTTTTTCGGTGGTGAAAATTTCAATATATTTGAATACGCCTGTTTTCGTAATGATAAGTCACCAAACCATCATCATCATCTATTGTTGTGCATTTCCATTTTGGTAATTAGTGGTAGTTGTTTGTTAAGTTAATTTGATATATGTTGTTGAATTATTTGATTTGATTTGTTATTACAGGGTCCATACATTCCCACTGGTAAGCCAAGAGGAAGACCCAAGGGCCATAAGGTGAGGAATGCTTTATTTGTTTAATGCCCTGCTTGCTGGGTACAAATTTCTGTAAACATTTTGATATATTTTTCTTATTTTTTAATCTTTTACCTAAGGACACAATTTGCATGAAATGTCAAAGACTTAATTCTGCGATTTGCTTAAAATTGTGACTGAAAGTTGAGCCTATCCAGTCAAACATGCCAGACCAATATTTTGCATTTGCCAGTCAAATAGTCAACAAATAGGCGGCTACAGTCACTGTGATTTTACTTGTTCTATTTGTATTTCTGGTTTGAAAAATGGGAAATTGCACTTTTTGCAGTAGCCATTTTGTATTTGGCAGCTCACTAATGTGCTCGCTCCCACCTGATTTTAATGACACATTCCTATACAGTTTGCACATTGTTTAATTAAAGGCAGTTTTGCAGCTGGGGAGTAGGTAGTTCAATACATGCACATTGTTGATATGTCAAAATTGTGAAACTGTCTCATTGTTTCATACACTGTTATCTTCCAGAATAAACCCAAAATCACAGTGGGTAAAACAGAAGAGTCACGGCAAGACTCAGAAATAAGTGAGCCAGAGGATAGAGATGATGACCAGTCTGCAGTAATGGAAGCTACTCCTGATAAATCTGATAGAAGGGAGTTAAGTAGTAAAGAAACAACTTCCAGAGTTGTTACTGACATTGAAGCTGAAAATTCAGAAGAAAATTCTGAAGAAATATCTGATAAAGAGTCAGAGGAGAGTGTTCAATCAGAGTCAGAAGAAGAGACAGAATCAAAGATAAAAGAGGATATGGAAGCTATTGTATCATGAGTTTCTTCTTAGTTTAAGGAGAACTAATACACTTTCAGGGGAGGCAACTTTGTCAAAATTGTTTTGTTCCCTTCTAAAAAGGGAGCAAATTCTTTCACACTAGAGTAGAATTGCCCTTCTGAAAAAGTCTACTCTGATAGGAAAGAATTTGCTCCCTGGGAGCAAATTCTTTCCTTTTAGAGTAGACCCCTTTTCAGAAGGGACACAGTATACAGGAATGCAAACAGGGAGTCATAAAAGTTGTCTCCCTTGGAAAAAACAAAGCAGAAAATCTGCCATGTGTATTAGGTCCCTTGAATGGCAAATGTGCAGTATTTTTTGTTTGTGTTCTGTGTTTAGATTTTGTTCCAGGCTCAGTGCATGTTTTCTTTATTCAAAATGTGTGTCACTCACAAGAAAAGGGTGATTATCAAAGCTTTCTGAAAGATTTTACGCAGGAAGTTTTGTCTTGAAAATTTTATATTAGTCATTTCAAAATGAAATTATTAAGATTTTTGTATCATGTCTTTTTACATTTTAAGTAAAATGGCCATATTGTGTGAGTGTTGTGGATAACAGTGCCAGTATGTGAGGTACAATAAAGGGAACTTAACATTATACAATAGTTGAATGGCAAAAAGTCAACATTATTTGGGTTTGTTTTTGGTCACTCTGCTGTGAAAATAGAGATAAAAAGAGATAAGGCCACACTGAATTGATTGACAGATCTTTGGAATTCCAGCACCCAAAATGTAAAATCCAAGAATTAAAAATAAAATATTCAGCGTGTATCATCCTTCTACTGAAATTTTTAATGCTTTGGGCAAATTCAGCAGAGGACATTTTGAAATATTTTTATATTTTTCTTAGAAATTAGGATCTGATATATCATGCAAATTGTCTCCTGAGACATTTTGAAATCTTTTTCTTATTTTCCTAGAAAATAGGATCTGACACTTCATGCAAATTGTCTCTTAAGGAGACATTTTGCATGAAGTGTTTAATCTAAATTTAAGGAAAAAATAAGCAAAGTATTTTTCCTAGAAAATAGGATCTGACACTTCATGCAAATTGTCTCCTTAGGAGACAATTTGCATGAAGGGTCAAAACCTATTTTCTAGGAAAAATTAGAAAAATATTTCAAAATGTCATCTGCTGATTTTTTTTACCCAGCATGCAAAGTGTTAAGAAAATTGTTACATTATAGTTTAGCATTATAGTTTTGAAGCATTGTTTCTCCTGATTGCCTAAATGGATATATTGAATACTTTGGTTGATATTAGATACTGTCCCACACTTTTGTTCATTAGAAGTCCCACCCCCTCAGTCACAGACACAAACTATTAATGTTTACGTTTTATGTTAAAGTTAAGACCAGTAATTATATCCTGAATGTCAGGATGGATTTAGTTGATACTGTTGTCATGTTAGATGCTGGTTTAAAATTAGTTTTGTTAAGTGAAAGCCCCACCCTGTATGCAGACTGCTCTTACCAAAACTTCATGTGTTTTAACATCCTTTTCATGTCCAGGCTATAACCTCGTAATATTTAGAGATACAATCATGAAACCACATGTGGACTCAACATGATGTCATACTACTGTCTTGTACAATGATGACAACTCTTCCTTGCTTTACAAGTTATCTGCCCTAGTCGAAATTAATTTCTTGTCTGGGCTGTAACTCCTTAACTTTCAGAGACATGAGCATGGTTTCACTGGTGGATTCAACATGATGGGACAATGTATCACACACAAGAATGGCAACGCTTCCTTGCTTTATTTATGATGTCTTCCCATCAGGGAATCCTGTTTCAGGGCTATAACTCCTTAAACTTTGGAGATACAATCATGAAAAGTCACAGGTGGATAAGACACTATGAGGGTGTGTCATACAGAAGAATAGCATCTCTTCCTTGCTTTATGCATTACGTTCCTTAGTTCTAATTTTATGTCTGGGTTGTAACTTTCAATTCAACTCTATAACCCTCAGAGCTCTAACCCATTGAAGACTGGAGACCCCAAAACGGGCAAATAGTTAACCATTTTTCTTTAGAAATATCTACATGATATAGCCTGACATACCTAAAATAAAAAATGGACTCTCAAATATATAGTACGGGAGAGTTTATTCAGTCTTTAATGGGCTAAGCATGAAGTATCACAGATGGATTCTACACAGGGTGATGATACATCTTATCCTTGCTTTATAAAGAGTTATCTTCCCCTTCCCAAAATTTACATCTGGGCTACAACTGAACCTTTAGAGATACAATCATGAAGCTTTACAGCTAGATTCGGCATGATATATGCACAACACTGACAGCTCTTTGCTTTGTGTATGAGTTATCAGCCATTGCCAAATTCCTTTGTCTCAGTTATAACATTTTAAAGCATAAAACTTAGACAGATCCAACATGACAGGATAATGCGTCACACAGAAGAACCAAAATTCTCCCTTGCTTTATCGCCCTTTATGAGTGACTAAAAGAACTTTGTTCTTTAGTTTTTCTTGCTTAGCCTTTCAAATGAAAGAAAACTGGTTACACATAAAACAATTCTCAAAACTAAAGCCCAGAGATCTGTAAATCGGTATGGTTTGGTCTAATGATAATTTTATCATTAGTTGTATTTTCGCTGTTGTAGACAACTGAGTTTCTTACATTAAGTGCCAAGTGGTGCGGGAACATTGTAGATATTTAAATGAGATGTAGCTTTTATGTTTTACTGGTACCCACATAAATGAAAAAATGATTTATAGCCGATCATGAGCTTGTGATCTAAGTATGAATTTAAATGAATATGAATAAAACCTACCACCGTCATGATTTTTTTTTCTGATTTGTTACGTTTTAGCTCACCTGAGCAAGACTCAGGATGAGCTATTTGATCACTTGCCATCCGTCCTCGGCTGTCCATCCGTCGTCCATCCATTCAGACCTTTGAATGACCTCCTCTGTAACCCCTTTGCCAATTCTCTTCAAACTTCATGTGGAGCCTTGTGTTAAAGGGGGGTTGAAAATTTGTACAATTGGTCAGGGTTAAAGGGGGGTTGAAAATTTGTACAATTGGTCAGGGTCTCTTAATGAAGATGGCCGTCATGCCCATATGGTAAAAACAGTGAAAAATCTTCTTCTGCAGAACCAAGAAAGCTTCAAAATGTATTAAATACTAAGGACTGAAACTTACAATGAGTGATTAAAGTAGTAAAACATTTTAGTTATAATCAAAATTTTGTCCCCTTGGGGTTATCTGCCCTTGCCCCTGGGCAATATACATCTATAAAATTGTGTAATTTTTAAGTGTCTTCTTCTCTTAAACTGCTTGAGCAATTTTCACCAGATTTCACATGGAGCCTTCTGTCAAATGAGTATTGCCAATTTGTTCAAATGGTTCAGCACCATTGAGCAAGATGGCCGCCATGTCCATATATGGCAAAAACACTTAAAAATCTTATTCTCCATAACCAAGAAAGCTTCGGGGCTGAATCTTGTTATATAGCATCCAGGACTCAAGGTCTACCAAGTGTGTTCAAATGATGACCGTAGGTTGACTTTTGACCTTTTTACTGCAAGGTCAGATTTGCCTCCCTGTACATTTATATGGTGAAAATGTTGAAAAGTCTTTTTCTCAAAATGTGTTAAAGACTAATGGCTGAAACTTACAATGTATGATTAAAGTAGTAAAACATTTTAGTTATAATCAAAATTTTGTTCCCAGAAGGTTATCTGTCCTTGCCCCTGTGCTATATACATGTAAAAAATTTGTATAATTTTTAAAAATCTTCTTCTCTGAAACCGTATGAACAATTTTTACAAGAGTTCACATGGGACCTCCTGTCAAAAGGTATTGCCAATTTGTTCAAATGGTTCTCCGCAATTGAACAAGATGGCTGCCATATCCATATATGGAAAAACTCTTGAAAATCTTCTTTTCCAGAACCAAGAAAGCTTTGGGGCTGAATCTTGGTATATAGCATGAAGGACTCGAGCTCTACCAAGTTTGTTCAAATGATGATCATAGGTTGACCTTTGACTTTTACAGCAAGGTCAAATTTGCGTCTCTATAGATATTTATGAGGAGAAAAGTTGAAAAAATCTTTTTTTTTCAATATGTATTTAAGACTAATGGCTGAAACTTACAATGTATGATTAAAGTAGTAAAATGTTTTAGCAAGGATCAAAATTTGGCCCCCTCGGAGTTATCTGCCCTTGTCCCTGTGCTATATACAGGTATAAAACCTTGAAATCTTTAAATGTCTTCTTCTCTAAGACCAATTGACCAATTTTCACCAGATTTCACATAGGGCCTTCTGTCGAAGGGATGTTGGCACTATGTTCAAATGGTGATGCATGATTGAACAAGATGGCTGCCATGCACATATATGGTAAAAACATTTAAAAATCTCCTTCTCCAGTACTAAGAAAGCTTTGAGGCTGAATCTTGGTGTACAGCATCGGGGACATGAGGTCTACCAAGTTTGTTAAAATGATGAAACTAGGATGACCTTTGACGGTTTTATGGTATGGTCAAAGTGTCCCAGTTGCCATTGAGTAATATATTTTCATGTAGGAAGAAAAAATCATATTTAATCCAGAACTTTTCTATTCAAACTATTTTACAGTGAAGAAGAAAAAGGATCATATTTAATCCAAAACTTTTCTGTTCAAACTATTTTACAGTCAGGAAGAAAAAATATCATATTTAATCCAAAACTTCAAACTATTATACAGTATCCATTTATTCAGTGAGTGGATAATGAAGGCCTGACTCAGACTATAAATGCACAGACAGATCTGGGTCTTTCTTACTGGCATGTATGATAAGGCCCCTGTTCTGATGCTGTGTCACATGATGATTGTTTTCTAATCACATTTTGTTTTTTCAATCTATGTAAATTTTAATCAGATTAATATTAAACCCTTAAAGAGCCGATCACAAATGCAGCCAGACAACATTTTGATTTTTTCATTTCCTTTTCAGAAAAAATAAGGCTTTACATTTCATGTGAATAGTCTGCTGGGCATAATGTTCATATGAAATGACAACCCTTATTTTCTCTGAAAAATAATAAAAAAAAACTGTCATCTGATGCAGTTTTTCTTGCCACTTTAAGGGTTAAAAGTTTGTTGTTTTTTTGTTTTTGTTTTTGTTTTGTTTTAACAAGTATTAGCTTGTGAGTAGTCTTTATTAACCTTTATCGCTCTCTGGGCTTATTTAGCAGACAACAAATTGGTGATATTTAGGGTTGGGAGACATCATTTTTTCTCCTGGCCTCTGTCTGTCTGTTTGTCAACCGGCATAGTGGCTCAGTGGTAGAGCGACCGCTTTGTGACCGGGAGGTTGCGGGTTCGATCCCCAGCCGGGTCATACCAAAGACTTTAAAAATGGTACCAGCTGCTCTTTCGCTTGGCACTCAGCATTAAGAAAGTAGGGCTAGGAATCGGAACTGGTCAGCTCAGTGTCAGTATAATGTGACTGGGTGGAATATCATGTCAAAGTGTCTGGGGCGTGATATTTCAGTGAGGCAGTACTCTAAAAGTGAGCATTGAGCTCCCTGCCACATCCAGACACAGTCGCGATATGACTGAAAGATTGTTGAAAGCGACGTTAAGCCCAAATCAAACAAACAAAGAAACTGTCTGTCTGTCTGTCTGTCACACTTGTGTCTGCTCTATAACTTGAAAACCATTCAAGCTATCTTCATGAAAGTTCATATAAATATCAATCAACATTAGATGAAGTGCAGAGCACAAGAACCATAACTCTTGCATTTCTACTTTTTGAGTTATTTCCCTTGGACTCTGTCACAAAATCGTGTCTGCTCTATAACTTGAAAACTGTTGAAGCTATCTTCACGAAACTTCATATAAATATCAATCAGCATTAGATGATGTGCAGGTTGCAAGAATCATAACTCTTGCATTTATACTTTTTGAGTTATTTTCCTTGGACTCTGTCACAAAATCATGTCCACTCTAGAACTTGAAAAAACATTAAAGCTATCATCACGAAACTTCATACAAATATCAGTCAACATTAGATGATGTGCAGAGCATAAGAACCATAACTCTTGCATTTATACTTTTTGATTTATTTCCCTTGGAATCTCATTAATAATAAATGTAATATATAATGTAATATAAAATGTAATATAAATGTTCACTGAATGTACAATACAATATGACACCAAAAAGCGGGGAGACATCAATGTTTTTGTAGAAAAAGAAATTCTAGTTTTTTTTTTTATTTTTTCCCCAGAAAAGAGGATTTGACATTTCGTGCAAATTGGAGACAATTTGCATGAAATGTCAAAACATGTCTTCTGGGAAAAATAATAATATTTCAATATGTTGTCTGCTGAAAATTTACCCAGAGTGCTAAGCATTAATTTCCTATTTGGCTGGCATAGCACAGTATCTATGTTTTAAATTGACATGGTGCTACACTTTGATTGATTATATACGATTTTACTGTTCATCAACGCTTTTGTCTATTTTGAGCTGGTAAGATAAAAACATGATTTAGCAATATACAGTTGGGATTCAGGTATGGAATTCTGGGCAGTCAGTTGTCATAATCAATTAATGCTGTGATTCTTTTGTGTGTCAGAGAATGTTCTGTATGTGAGTCTATATAATATTTCCATTTTGCAATTAACCCTGGCTCTGCTTAACCTGGATATACCCTGCCTTTGCAAAAGTGTAGATCCAGATCAGCTGGTTTCTTTAGAAGCAAGAAGCCAACTGATCTGTATCTGCAGTTTGTCATTTAGTATGTGAATTTGTATCAACAACCTGGATCAAGTAATCTGATTGGCTGACAGTTAGAAGTGGGCATGGCATCTTAATTTACTCAGCATGACAAGGGTTAACAGAACAGTTGTAGAATTTACATACTATCAGATATCATTGTAAAGGTCGTTTTATTTTTTCACAGGTAGTCATTCAAATTGTCCTTTTTCATGTAAAATAAGGCATGACATGTCATTCACTTCAGGAAAATAGAAAGTAATCATACTTTGTTGTTGCTAATTTTGCCTTGAGTGTGGTAAAGTTTTCTTACGCTGAGCCAGTGACTCCGTTCAATAAAGTTTATTATGGTTGGATCATCCTGCACATGAGCAAAGTATCATACAGGCCTTACATTCTATAGTATCCAATGACTCTGTTAGTGGACAGGAAAGGCCCTGGTCAGACTGCGCAAATGCGCAGTCTGACCAGGGCTTTTGCTGTCTGCGTATGGCCAAAAGGCATGTTTTCGCCTGGTGTGGCTCAGACGAATTTATGCTATACTATAGCTCTAGAAAACCAGATGGTTTTAATGGATTTCCACATCACAGATTTTTATGGCGAAATAAGGAAAATAACCATGCTGAATTTGGTTGAAAAAAATCACATAAGTTAGAACTATGCTTGGTATGGATATTAAACCACATCAGGTAGACTCTTCTGTCACAATTTGTTGGACTGGTCATTTTCCAATAGCAGGGTGTCTGGTTAGTTTTTATTATTACTAGGTTTTAAGGAAACTCCTGTAGTTAATGCAAACAGTGTAGACCCTGATCAGATGCCGCTGATCTGGGTCTGCGCTGTTTGTCATATACCTTCTTGGGGGTCGCCTGACTAAGCCGGGTTAAAACATAATCGAAAGAGCTGGATTATATTCAGGTTACCATAAATACTTCTTTTTACTTTATTTCAGTCACCGAAATATCAGAATATAGTTCCTGTTTTCATTTCTTTTTATATGGAGAGACAAAGTGAGAAATGTGATGAACTAATTTGGGCCACATAATGCCAGACTATGTCTTTGTGCACATATGCCAAGTATGCAAATTCAGATTGTTCTGTGCATCAGGACAGTATTGGCCTTTGCTCTCCATTGATAACTTCTACAGGATTCTTAAAGTGGACATTGATTGTTAGTGATCAGACTGTATGGATGCATATGTTGGTATGAACTGCCCTGACTGTATATGCTGGAAAACATTCTTTCACATGCCAAAGCCCATTTAGCTCATTTGCCAACAGCAAATACCAGGACTAACTTGCAGGATACTGTTTCTGTGGTCCTGCTACCAGCTGGGCTGTTTCAATTCAAAAAAGTGTTAACCCATAAAGTGCCATCAAAAATGTAGCAGACCAGAGTTTTTTTGGTGTGTGTGTGTGTGTGTGTTTTTGTTGTTGTTGTTTTGTTTTTTCAGAGAAAATAAGACTCGACATTTCATGTGAATCACAATTCACATGAAATGTCAAGACTTATTTGAAAAATAATATAAAAAACATTTATAATGTCTGCTGCAGTTGTGACAGGTGCTTTATTTGTTAATTATTAATAATGTCAATATGAAACTCAGAGACCCAGTAAGTGACTTTGTTTAGCAAAGTTCATCTTAATAACTACTCATGAAAAATCCTTTGTTGTCATGGTGTCATGGTGATTAAAATTTCAGTATTAAGCAAGCACCTAAGGGAATGCCAAAAAGTATTTAAGACAGGTGCTTGCTTAATATGTATAAATTTACGCTTAATATTCCTTTTGTTGGATCTGAAAAATTGACATACAGGTGATTGCTTAATTGACATACAGGTGATTGCTTTACCATGACTTGCTGTTCATCGTCTTTCTTTTATCCAGACATGGGATTTAGTGCTGCCATTTACTACTAAAAAGTGTATGCATCCAGAAAAGTAAATTTGGTACAGTCATCTTTTATTGCAAAAATTAATATGCCCTGAAGACAAATGCTTGATTGGCAAGTTCCAAATTAAAAACTGAATTTCATGCTGAAAAAATGGAGCCAAAATGTATATGGTAATATATAATGGCCAATATTGTATACGGTTGAAAAAGCATGTACCGTAATAAATCTAAGTATTGGGACATATAGGTCTTTGCAAACAGTGTAGACCCAGATCAGAAGCTGCAGTATGCAGCATCTGATCAGGGTCTACACTGTTTGCCAGGCAATATGCCATATGTTAGACACATCAAGAGGTAGTAGACTGGACAATTTCAAACTTCAGGACAAATATGGTAAGGAGATAAGGTGTCCCAATACTTAGGGTAAATACGGTAAATAATAATAATTATAAAAAAACAGTGACTGGCCTGAAGTATGTTGTAATGCATAGCGATAAAGATGACAATGGCAAATTTCTGGAACAAGAAGTTTCTTCATTCAATATATCCTAATATCAATACAGTTAAATAAAACCCGTGTATGTGAGAATATAGTCTGAAATCAGTCTGAAGATCCAGATAGTCTGATCAGGACCTTTGATTAGTATGGACTGGGATCTTTGATTAAAGTGAATCACCATCTTTGCAACGGACTAGGACCTTTGCTTACTGTGGATCAGGGCTTTGATTTTTTTTACCAAAAGATTTTACAATATCCAAGGATTCTATCAGCAAATAGTGAAGGCCCAAACCTGACAGCAAGGATTTTCAAGCCGAACAATCAGTTCTCTGTTTGCAGATTTGTTCAGCTTCATTTTTGTGTGAACTATCCCTTATTGTCTGTTAAATCCACCTGTTATGTGTTCCTTTCAAGCAGAGTTAATACTTTTAGCTCCCTGAACACAATGTGCTCAGGGTGAGCTATTGTAATCGCCCTGTGTCCGTCGTCCACTATTTGCTTCAAATGAAATCCCCTACATAACTACTGGGCAGATTTCAACCAAATGTGAAAGGATTGTTCCTTTGGAGGTCTTCTACCAAAATTGCTCAAATCATTCTGCTCCGCTGCACAAAATGGTGGCCAGAGCTAAAAATAGAAAAAATTCAAACAACATCTCCTCCGTAACTACTGGGCAAATTTCAACCAAACTTGATAGGATTGTTCTTTGGGAGGTCTTTTACCAAAATTGCTCAAACCGTTCCACTCTGCTGCACAAAATGGCTGCCAGAGCCAAAAATAGAAAATACTTCAAACGACATCTCCTCTGTAACTACTGGAGGGATTTCAATCAAACATGATAGGATTGTTCCTTGGGAGGTGCGCTACCAAAATTGCTCTAATCATTCTGCTCCTCTGCACAAAATGGCCTCCAGAGCTAAAAATAGAAAAAAATTCAAATGACATCTTCTCCGTAACCCCTGGAAGGATTTCACCAAACTTGATAGGATTATTGCTTGGGAGGTCCTCTACCAGAATTGCTCAAATCGCTCCGCTTCACTGCACAAAATGGAGACCAGAGCTAAAAATAGAATAAACTTCAAATGACATCTCTGTAACCACTGGGAGGATTTCAACCAAAGTTGACTGGATTGTTCTTTGGGAGGTCCTCTGCCAAAATTGCTCAAATTGTTAATAGAAAAAAACTTCAAAAGACATCTCCACCGTAACTACTTGGCAGATTTCAACCAAATTTGATAGGATTTTTCCTTGGGAGGTCCTCTACAAAAATTGCTCAAATTTTTCTGCTCTGCTGCACAAAATGGTGGCCAGAGCTAAAAATAGAAAGAAAAAAAAACTTCAAACAAAATCTCCTCAGTAACCAATGGGCAGATAACCTGACTTGATAGGATAGTTCTTTGGGAGGTCCTCTACCAAATTGCTCACTGTTCCTCTACGCTGTACAAAATGGCGACCAGAGCTAAAAATATAAAAAAAAAATTCAAAAAAATTCAAACAACATAAATTGAAATATTTTTCATTCTTTACCTGAAAATAGTGCATGTATTTCAAGCACTTTTTTTATTGGCAAATTAAGAAAAGCTGAGACTTAGTGTTGATTACTGCATAATGTTCTTAACACATCCTGTATGACTTACAGATAGTAGTTATACAGGGCATGGTAGGACAGGGTTTATGAATAAGAGAACATATTCTCAGATCAAGTTAACCCGTAATATGCTAATCACAATTACAGCAGATGATGCTTGAACTTTATGTTTTATTTTCAGAGAAAATAAGGCTTGATATTCTATGTGAATCATCTGCATAACAGATGATGCACATGAAATGTCATCTTATTTTCTCTGAAAATAACAAAATCTATTTTAGTATGTTGTCTGCTACAAATTTGCTTAACGCTTTAAGGTTAGAATGTATTGCCTGTTTTATTTTGACAAAATGAGGTAAGGTGCATGCGTTTTTAGCTGTAAATGACAGTTCTCTTGTACCTTGCAGTTTTTTTATTTCTTGTATTGTTGAGTTCCTACACCACAACCTCTTTATAACACTATTGTTGGGGTCCATAGCATAAACCGTGTTAGTTAAACAACCGTGTTATATCCATACAAAAATGTATAGATTATATTGAAAAATGACCATTTATGGTCATTTTTCAATATAATCTATACATTTTTGGGATCCATCTTTGAACCATGTTATATCCAAAACCGTGTTATAACAAACAGTGTTATAAAGAGGTTGTAGTGTATTTCCAAAGTATTTTCGAGTAGGCAGCTTTTATATTGTCTTTTTGATTTTATGTCAGTTCATATTTGGTGTTATTGTATGTATGAGCTTTTCTGTTCCTTATGAATGTATTGATTATTAAAAATAAAAATCAAAACATTTTGTTGCTTAAACTTTTATTTTATAGCTTAAAGCAAAATTGCAAATACTCTTCATGCTAGGTAAAAATTTCAGCAGACAGTTTGAAATATTTTTCTTATTATCTCTCTCCACATAAGAGTGAGGCTGCATATCATTTTTCCCATGGTCTGTCTGTCTGACTGTCCATCCTTTTGTCCATCAAAATCATATCCTCTCCATAACTTGAAAATCATTTGAGATATTTTCATGAACTCTACAGAAATATGAAGCACTCGAGGTGCAGAACACAAGAACCATAACTCTGGTTTGCCTGCTTTTGAAGAAATGGCCTTTGAACATTGTAAATAGTGATTTCTGTCATATTCTTGTGTCTGCTCTATAACTTGAAAACTGTTAGTGATATTTTCACGAAAACAGAAATACAAATGTATATAGCAATGTGCAGAACACAACAACCAAAACTCTTGCTTACCTACTTTTTGAGTTACAACCCTTTGAACATTGTAAAAAAGAGATTTCCATTTCTTGTGTCCATTCAGTGACTTTAAAACCTTTTGAGATACAGTTTGTTATTTCATGAAACTTTACACAATATGAAGCACCATGGAACAACATGCAGAACACAAGATCCATAACTGTACATACAGTATTCAAAAGAGGGAGGCATCAGTTTTCATCTAGAAAACAAATTCTAGTGTTTTTTTTTTTTGTTGTTGTTGTTGTTTTTTGTTTTTTGTTGTTTTTTTTTTTTTCACAAAAAAAATAGGCTTTGACATTCCATGCAAATGTCAAAACCAATTTATTGGGGGAAATAAGACAAGAGGCCCATGGGCCATGAATCGCTCATCTGATAAAAACAGCGTTGACATTTCTGCAAATGCCATGCAACTTCTTCCAGTATCATTACAGCAACTAGGACACAAATTTGACCATACCAGAGAAAGATCAAAGGTCATCCTAGCATCATCATTTCAACAAAACTTAGTAGACTTTGAGTCCCTGATGCTGTATACCAAGATTCAGCCTCAGAGCTTTCTTAATTCTGGAGAAGAAGATTTCCAAGTGTGTCATCATATATAGGCATGGCAGCCATCTTGTTAAATGGCGCAGAATCATTTGAACAAATTGTTAACATCCTTTCGACAGAAGGGCTCATGTGAAATCTAGTGAAAACTGTTCAAGCTGTTTCAGAAAAGAAAACATATAAAGATTTCACTATTTTATACCTGTGTGTAGCCCAAACGCAAGGGCAGATAGCCCCCAAGATTCAGCCTCAAAGCTTTCTTGGTTCTGGAGGAGATTTTAGTCATTTTACCATATATATGCATGGCGGCCATCTTGTTCAGTTTTACGGAATGTCAATACCCTTTCGACAGAAAGCTCCATGTGGTGAAAATTGCTCAAGCGGTTTCAGAGAAGAAGACATTTAAAAACAAGATGACAGCTGTGGTGGCCGTCTTGGATTTCTGATCGCCACAATCTTAGCTATTTTTCATCAAGAGGTCATCCTGTTCCTACAGTGTAAGTTTCAAGTCAAATCTCCCAATGGTTTGGGAGGATAAGTCGAAAATTGGTTTTCAAGATAGTATCTGATCTACAAGTCATTCTGTTGCCACAATGTAAGTTTCAACTCAACATGCGCAATGGTTCAGGAGCAGATGTCAAAAATCGATTTTCAAGATGATGGCTGTAGTGGCCATTTTTGATTTCCATACAACACGATTTTAGCTACTTTTATATCTACTGGTTGGCCTGTTGCTCCATCATAACGTTTTACTTAACAAGGATAGCTTTCTTAAAAAGCTAGAAACGGCCCGCATAGCATATGGTTGTCAAGTTGTTGAATTCAAGACGAATTGTGTAAATAATAGTTATATTTGTGGTTTGCTATATTACTTATAGTAATAGTTATATTTGTGGTTTGACGTTATGTCTTTGGCTTGGCCCGCCGTGGTTCAACTATTGGTTTTCATTTACTCTGGCATACAGTAGAATTAGCCATGAGTACTCGTCTTTGTTTATTATAGTGATTAATTTGATTTTTATGTTTTCGCTTTGATGCATTGACTGAGTTGGGAGCCTTTATGCGAACCGAATTTTTATGCATTTATGTATTAAGAGTAGCACCCAGGGTGAAGTAAGCTAGCTATAAAAGTGCTTTAAACCCCACCCCCCCCCCCCCCCCCCCCCCCGTGGTTTGCTCTACCGACCGTTGTAAGGCGGTGTTCCCGGTGTTAGTCTTACTCCTTGTTGCTTTGTGGTTTATTCTACGAGGCGATTTGTTGTCTGTCTTTCCGTGTGTCATTTTGTTCTTGTGTTTTTCAGTCCTTTTAGTATTGCGATTACCTCGCTTGGGGAAGAGAGAGCTAATCTTAGTGCTTTTCGTACGTTTGTTCGGTTTGTGCTTGTTTAGATTTGTCGGTTTCCTCTTCCTCTTGGGGTCTTGGAAGGGCTGCGGTTTGTGGTTGTGGCACTCCCTGGACTTTTCTCTTACTTTTATTTTGCTGTTTAAGAAGTACGTAATGAATGCCCCAGGTCTGATACCTGGTCAGAAACAGACTCTAACGCAAATTATTAACAACGTCATGCCTGAATTCCGCTGGGCATGTCTTAGTTTATTAGTAATCCAAGTATCAGTGCTGTAGGTGAGAAAAGTGAACCAAAACTCAAATTCTTTACAAAACGTTTGCGGACTTACGAATGCGTTTGAAGCGTTCAAGGTTTTCACGGTTTCAAAACAAACTCATATCGTATATTCGGCCGCCCGTGAATGGGCCGAAAAAAACTTTCCAAAGTATTTAGCTGTATCATTATATTTGAGTGTTACGCCACCTTTTGCTTGAGGAATCCATTGTAAATGCACTGAAAGAAAAAAACAACAACAACAAACAAACACATCTGTGGTGTTTAAATCTAAGTCCTTGACTCCAAGGTCATAGGCATGCTGATGAAATGTTTGAAAAATGTTTGACGAAAGGTCTGGACCAATGACTCCCTGGGGCCAAGTGCCCAAAATTTCTTATCGCCCCTTTTTCGATTTATAGCCCCCTGAAAGTTGATATTTGCTAATGTTTGACCCCTAATAACTTACTAACGCACAGTCCGAATTTTCTGACAAATATTGTTTTATGTACTATGGTACTAGGACAATGTTTGGTGCTAGTTTCAGCTCGATCGGTGAAGGTCACCTTTAGTGACTTTTAATCTCTTTGTTCAGCAGGCGAGACCTAGGGACGCATTTCCAGTCCTTATATCTTTGCTTCTACTGCATGCAGCGCCATACAATTTGGCACGAAAATGTACCTCCCTAAGACCTATAAACCCTATAAAAAGCGCGCCTGTCTGTTGCGAACTGATGGAGTTATTAGGGTTTTTACGGGTTTCCGCCCAAAATTCCATAGGGTGCATTCAAATTTGAGGACCCATTTTCAGCAGGACGCCTTGCTTCGAGTCCCTTGATTACCCTTTACGTTTGTAGACATTAATGATCTGCGCATGCGCATAAATTTGCAGCAACAAAGGTGCTTTTCTTTGGCTGCTGTAGGCGTAAAAAGGTTTATTTATTGAATATTTGGCGCCCCATAGTGCACGTGCTATTCCAATGACCGCATCCCGGATTGTGCAGGCATGTGTGTTTGGATGGGCTCTACAAACGTTCCAAATTTCAGCTTAATCGGATGAAAAACAGACGAGTTATTAGGAGTCAAAGTTTCAGACATTCCCTACCAACTTTGGACTGCAAGTTTGAGCCTAATGTGACCTTCACCGATCGACTGGGGTCAGACGAAAGGTCTGGACCAATGACTCGCGGGGGCCAAGTGCCCGAAATTTTTCATCGCCCATTTTTCGAATTATGGCCCCTGAAAGTTGATATTTGCTAGTGTTTGACCATTATAAAACATTACTAACGCACAGTCCGAATTTTCTGACAAATATTGTTTTATGTACTATGGTACTAGGACAATGTTTGGTGCTAGTTTCAGCTCGATCGGTGAAGGTCACCTTTAGTGACTTTTAATCTCTTTGTTCAGCAGGCGAGACCTAGGGACGCATTTCCAGTCCTTATATCTTTGCTTCTACTGCATGCAGCGCCATACAATTTGGCACGAAAATGTACCTCCCTAAGACCTATAAACCCTATAAAAAGCGCGCCTGTCTGTTGCGAACTGATGGAGTTATTAGGGTTTTTACGGGTTTCCGCCCAAAATTCCATAGGGTGCATTCAAATTTGAGGACCCATTTTCAGCAGGACGCCTTGCTTCGAGTCCCTTGATTACCCTTTACGTTTGTAGACATTAATGATCTGCGCATGCGCATAAATTTGCAGCAACAAAGGTGCTTTTCTTTGGCTGCTGTAGGCGTAAAAAGGTTTATTTATTGAATATTTGGCGCCCCATAGTGCACGTGCTATTCCAATGACCGCATCCCGGATTGTGCAGGCATGTGTGTTTGGATGGGCTCTACAAACGTTCCAAATTTCAGCTTAATCGGATGAAAAACAGACGAGTTATTAGGAGTCAAAGTTTCAGACATTCCCTACCAACTTTGGACTGCAAGTTTGAGCCTAATGTGACCTTCACCGATCGACTGGGGTCAGACGAAAGGTCTGGACCAATGACTCGCGGGGGCCAAGTGCCCGAAATTTTTCATCGCCCATTTTTCGAATTATGGCCCCTGAAAGTTGATATTTGCTAGTGTTTGACCATTATAAAACATTACTAACGCACAGTCCGAATTTTCTGACAAATATTGTTTTATGTACTATGGTACTAGGACAATGTTTGGTGCTAGTTTCAGCTCGATCGGTGAAGGTCACCTTTAGTGACTTTTAATCTCTTTGTTCAGCAGGCGATACCTAGGGACGCATTTCCAGTCCTTATATCTTTGCTTCTACTGCATGCAGCGCCATACAATTTGGCACGAAAATGTACCTCCCTAAGACCTATAAACCCTATGAAAAGCGCGCCTGTCTGTTGCGAACTGATGGAGTTATTAGGGTTTTTACGGTTTTCCGCCAAAAATTCCATAGGGTGCAATGCAAATTTTAGGACCCATTTTCAGCAGAACGCCTTGCCTCGAGTCCCTTGACTACCCTTTACGTTTGTAGACATTAATGATCTGCGCATGCGCATAAATTTGCAGCACCGAGGGTGCTTTCCTTTGGCTGCTGTAGGCGTGAAAATGTTTATTTATTGAATTAATTTTTGGCGCCCCATAGTGCACGTGCTATTCCATTGACCGCATCTCGGATTATGCAGGCATATGTGTATGAATGGGCTCTACAAACATTCCGAATTTCAGCTTAATCGGATGATAAACAGATGAGTTATTAGGAGTCAATGTTTCAGACATTCCCTACAACTTGGACTGCAAGTTTGAGCCTAATGTGACCTTCACCGATCGGGATGAAACTGGTGCCAGACGAAAAGTATGGACCAATGACTCCCTGGGGCCAAGTGCCCAAAATTTCTTATCGCCCCTTGTTAGAGTAATGGCCCCTGAAAGTTGATATTTGCTAATGTTTGACCGCTAATAACTTACCAACGCACAGTCCGAATTTTCTGACAAATATTGCTTTATGTACTATGGTACTAGGACAATGTTTGGTGCTAGTTTCAGCTCGATCGGCGAAGGTCACCTTTAGTGCCTTTTAATCACTTTGTTCAGCAGGCGAGACCTAGGGACGCATTTCCAGTCCTTATATCTTTGCTTCTACTGCATGCAGCGCCATACAATTTGGTACGAAAATGTTCCTCCCTAAGATCTATAAACCCTATAAAAAGCGCGCCTGTCTGTTGCGAACTGACAGAGTTACTAGGGTTTTTACGGTTTCCCGCCCAAAATTCCATAGGGTGCAATGCAAATTTGAGGACCCATTTTCAGCAGGACGCCTTGCCTCGAGTCCCTTGACTACCCTTTACGTTTGTAGACATTAATGATCTTCGCATGCGCATAAATTTGCAGCACCAAGGGTGCTTTCCTTTGGCTGCTGTTAAAATTTACATCGAGTGATACGCAAATATGCTGAATTTATTTTGCTGAAAAAAAAATGTGAGTGCAAAAGCTACTCACATTTTTTCAGCAAACAATATCAGAATATTGTATATTGAATCCGCTAAAATCGTTTACAAAATGGCCCTTAACGAGCTCGTTAAAGTAACGACGCTTTGAACAACTGGGCCTTGATGTTTTGCTAACACCATATGTAATTCAGATGAACTGCATCTGAGCTAACAAAAGAGTGACTACTATTGCTTCCTCTGTCAATTCAGCAGACAAAATATTGATAATATTTATTTATTCTTTTCCCACACAGCTGGATTTGAAATTCCATGCAAATTGTCTCTTGAATGTTTTCTTATTATTATTATTATTATTTTATTTTATTTTTGTCCACAACAGACTTTGGTAAACCATGCAAGTTGTCTCTTCAGGAGTAAAATATTGTAAATTGTAAAATATCCAGCCTTTTTTCTGGGTAAAACTACACAGTAGGTAAGTATCGTCAAAGGTCCTAGAAGTTGAAAATAAATTAACCTCAATGTACCCTAGTTGACCAGAATAGGTATATAACAGTTCAGGAAAGGAGAGAATGGCCGTAGAAAATATTTCATGGCCAATCTCCACGGAAGAATGTTGCCGACTTGGCGGGGGTCTAACCAAGAACATTCTGTCATCAGTTAGACTCGCTTGCAATTGAGCCACCGAGGCTGGCTCGCACAACATTATATTTTTGAAGAGAAATGAAAATATTAATAACTTTTAGCTGACAAAACCACACCTACAGCTGTTGATTATCGCTATCAACAGAACCTTCTCAGACTCATAGATTTAGGTAAGAGTGGATATCGGGTGAATATTTTTCGGTGCAGCACTTCTAATCAGTACCGACAAAATATAATAAGAAAAATATCAATACTTTTGGATTGAAAAAAACAACAACAACACCTTATCAAGAGCTATGCAAACTGTTAATTCTAGTAATATCCAAGACTATCTATTTGCACAGAATTCTTAAATATATTAAAACTATTATTTTCTTTTTATCTCCAAAGCAACAAAATATCAGTAATTATATACTGAACAAACTTATAGCCTGACATATGAATATGCAAACATTTTCTTACTTCTCCCTGAAAACACCGTATCGATAGATGGCATTTCATTAATCTTTTCAATGCTTCATACTCTGGGTATTTTTTTCTGCAGATGAATTTTTTTTTTTTTTTCTTATTTTCCCCAAAAAACAGAATTTGTCATTTCATACATATCGTCATCAATGGAATAAATTAGCATGAAATGTCAAATCCTGATTTCTGGAGGGCATAAGAAAAATATCACCAAATTGTTGTATCTGAATTAGCCCAGAGTAGTAAAGGTTACCTCCCTTGGCAGAAATGGTCGAAAGCCGCATTTGGGCGTTTCTCTTAAAGAACGTTTTCATGGACAAATAAGAGAACTATTTAGCTAGATACATAGTGCCTTGCCGAGGCAGTTCTAATGATTACCAAAACATGTTTTTTTTTGTTTTTTTTTTATGGAGAAATAAGAAAAATTTATGTGAGTACCCCCTCTTATCTTGAGCAACCTGGATACCTCTAATATCAAAAGCTTGCTCTTTTATAATTATTTGCTTTGAAGATGCCAAGGTCCATTTTCAGTGAGAAATAAGAAAACAAATATCTCACATTTTGTCATCTGCTATTATCAGGCAGAAGCTTAAAACAACAATGACAGCTACAAGCAAGTGCACTTCCTTAAGCAGAAATTAGTCTATTGTGTTTTCGATGTACAGATCTCTGCCGAATTACCTTTCATTCTGCGAGCTGACCCAACTTCCATAGTGTTAGCTTTTTTTCAGTATTTAGATTAACCGGTTGCACCGATGCGTTACTGGGTTTCAACACCTGCATGTAATCGGAATCGAGTGCTCCTAAAATGCCATAGCCTTGGTTTGGTTTGAAAGAGCAAAAGTCATTGGTCGAGCTAAAATCAGTCAATGGCTGTATGCGTTCAATAAACACAGGTTTTCAGCGCAAACCACTGGAAAGAAGTTACATAAGACATTTAAGTTACTGCTTCTATACAGCTGTTAACAGAATCTGTGCAGCAATATCTAGGGTAGATGGAGCTCTCAAGCCCTGGTCGGCAATCCATCTAGGAGTTGGCAACTCCAAACAAAAACCTGCATACCTGGATTTGCCTGTTCCAGTTATGTAAAGTCTGCTTCGGCAGCTGGGACGGAGGAAATCATTACTATGATTCAACGGCCCAAACGGCGATGCAGCAGCATGTTGTGGAGCATGGCGAGCATGACAAGGCACAACAGAAGTCATGGTCATCCACTGCATCCGGGCTTAGCTCCAGATTGTCCTGACACTGTCTTGCCTCTGAATCCAGCTAGGTCAGGATGAGAGAGTGAGGTTGACTCTGCGCGCCTCTCCCTCACTATAATCCAATTCACAGCGCATGTCATCTTAATCAGCAACACACATTCACGGCAAGCACATATATCAGCCATCTTAGAACACACAAATAATGATAATAAAAAAACACATCACACAATTGATTAGGATTGGTCATTGTCAGTAATGACAGACGAACAAGAGACTGGAAAGAACGAACATGCCGAAAACCAGCCATTTCCATACATTTGGAGCGTTCGAGGTTTTTCGCGGTTTCTAAGCAAAATCCTGTCGTATATTCGGCCGCCCGTGAGCGGGCCGAAATTATACCCCAGGCATACAAAGTGTGCTGAAAGGGTATGTAGTTTTCGTCGATTCTGTCCGTCTGCTCATCTGTCCGTCCGTCCGTCCGTCCTTCCATCTGTGATTCCGTCCATTAACACTTTCTATAACCAAGTTTTACTTCGAAGTTTTTATACCATATCTCTGCAGCCACTGATCAAAAACTTTTCATAATTGGTATGGGAGTACCTGGGCGGGTTGTCTTCCATTCTACATCTATGAACCCCTGGGTCATACCCCGGGGCGGAGCTAGAGGTCAAAATCTAGGACACCCCAATAAAGTAGTATATTGCAGTTTGTTTATACAAACAACTTCTTAAAACTTCTTAACAAAGACGGATGGGCATGACATGTTTATCACATCAACATTCAGTGTAATAAGGTCAAGGTCATTGTTACCTTATTTTTATGCTCCAGCGATTTTGTCTTATATTTTGAAGACTTTTTCATGGATTAATGTGATACTTGGGATACTGGCTCTGTGTGTCACCACAATTGCCAACTTCTTTTTTATGTACATATGAAAATATATTCAAGATAAAACAGGGACGTGACAACTGGTATGTGTGATAATTACATCAAATACGGTAATTCATGTTGTAAAACCATCTGTGCTTTCGCTAAGGAATATTTCGAAACAGTAGCTTATTTTGACACTGTCCAGCCGGACAAATTCTTTCCTTTGAAAATAATCCTCTTTTCAAAGGGATTCGAAGCCACTTCGAAGTGAATCAATAACCCTTAAATGAGACTAACAAAAGACTGTTCAAAACTCAACTACATGGGTCGGGTTCAACCCGTTTTTTTTTTTGTTTTTTTTTTATTTTGTGATTTTTGTCTAGCGTTTTATGCAAGAAACAGTCAAAAAGGTATCCAGCTCTTGTTTATGTCTCCTTAAACTGTTTAATTGAAGGGAGTGAGACTAAAACTTATTGGCTAGAATGGATTAGGAATGGCCCTTGAGAGCACACACACACACACACACACGCGCGCGCGCGCATCGAAGGACATTTATAACAGCTAGTCTATTGTTGCATTTTACTCGTACATGTAACTTTAATTTTAAGGTACATATTTAAAAGCAAAACACAGAAACAGAAAATACAAATGGTTCCCGATAAGATACGGTCAATCAGAACAAACTGTTTTCATTTAAAATAAAACGCCAAGCAAAAAACGTCTTTCCGAGTGATGTCGAAAGGACAGTACACAGTCAAGAGCCAAATGCACTCCCGACTGGGCTATCTATAATAGGATTTATTCGATTTTTATATTGCCTTTACATTTTAATCCACGTGGAGAAGTACTTCATATCAGCACTGTCATTGAATTTCGAGAGTTGGATGGAGTCTATTTTTCAGCATCATATATCTTGTATCTTATTTATATGAGAAACAAACTGACCAAACAACCCAGCGGGTATATGACGTTTATACAGCGACGCGTAAACGTCGATGCAACGTCATGACATTGCATCGACGTTAGCACATGACGTCGCATCGATAGTAAACGCGACGTAAAATGCCATGACGTTACATTGACGTTAATACGACGCTGTATAAACGTCATGACGTTACGCTGGCGTTAATGTGGACGTTGTAAAAGCGCTGGAAAAGCGTCACATTTCCAATAACCGCCTGCGAATAACCCAGCTAGCATTCTTTATAAATCTACAGCGGGCCCTTATCGGCCCGTCAGCTACCCTGACGGGCCGATAACGGCCCGCTGTAAATTTATAAAGAATGCTCGTCTTGTAACAGCAGAAAAAAAAACTATTGCAAACAGTAAAAATGTCCTGACCAGACTGTGCACGGTCACAGACTTGTGCGAACTCTTTCTTTTTCGCGTATACCCAGTTACAGCGTCTTAAATAATTCATTAACTTATCATTGTTCCTAAATGACTGTAACTCGGTTGGAGGGATCAACACACACACACACACACACAAAAAAATGAGCCGCAACATGACAAAAACGTACCTTCTGACATGTGCGCCCAACAAAGACTGAAATCAACATGCGCATCCGCGCAGTCGGATCAGTCTTCGTTGTCCTTTGTTGTTGAACTTTGCATCCTTGGCTATCCTAAATGCGCCTAGTGAAGTTTCTGATCAGACTGCGCTAATGCACAGGTTAATATGATTCTTCGATAGACGCGCATGTCCGAAGGTACGTTTTCTGACATTGTGGCTGATATGAAATCCTATGTTGAAAGACTTTTTATGACGATTAGAGCCACCAAGTACGCTCTTTACTCAACTGGAACAAGTCATTTTATAGGGTCATAAATAAAAATACTGCAAATAAATACTACACAGGAGGGGTTGTTTGCTGTGTTCGTTATGACCAGTGCCGGCTGTAGCTTTGAAACTAACAGAAATTGATATACCTGAGGGAAATAAGATCTGTACAATTGTTCACCTGCACCAAATTATTGTGTGTGTGTGTGTGTTTTTTTTTTTTTTGTTGTTTTTTTTTTAAGTGGATATTGTTCGAAAGATTATATTCTTCCTTTTATACGGCCAAGTATATGCACAGTTGAATTGTACTCCAGTAATAAGCTGTTTAAAAAGTCATGTAGTAAATCTATAACACAAATGGATTTACACACGTACATTTGTAGAACGTAGTATTATTGTAATTGCTGAAGCGTTTAACCAGTATAACAGTAATACACTTTGTGTTTTGTGAAACTATATTGCATATAAGGATGGTATGTAAAAACGGACGATTTCTAACAGTGACCGTTCGTGTGATGGAATGGATCCTCATAATATCAGTTGGTTTCATAACAGCAAGCGCTGCGCCACTGGCAAATAAGACGGTACTAACACTGAATACTAGTACGAGGACAGCTACTGTGGACAGTGCCAGCAATTTGTCTGAGGACATCCTTGTGGCTGCTAGTAAATATAAGCCTATGGCCGTGATAAAGAACTGCTCGCTTGTTTCAAAGGAAGCAGAAATTCCAGACCATATAAAGGAAATGCTCAGCAGTGGTATTAAATTGATAAAGTATAATCTTATTCTGGATCATACCAACATTGTGTGGAGAGGAAATAAGGCATCGTTAGTTTTCAAACCATTGTACTGGGTCAGAACGTCTGGTAGACAGGGTACGGGGCTACTGCTACTGAGAAATGAGTTTGACGTTTTATCACTCACGTCACTTTCCATAGGTGTCAGAGAGCTTGACGTTACGTTGATAGAAACACCGAGAGGATGTCTCAGTAAATTTCCAGCCACTGAAGCTGAAATGCTACTCAGAGAAACAGTTTTGAATGATTTCGAAAACGCAAGTGATGGAACAGTGTTGGAGATGATGCCCAGAGAACGAGTTTGCAACATGCATATTAAGGACACACAGGGAAGTGCAGAATTCAGATACTATTGCTGTCACAGAAGTCCTTCTGGTCTTATGACTTGTGAATATTTATATGAAGACACGTGGCTGGCGGTTTTATTTTTTGTCATAGGATTTTTAAAAGTTGTGGTCATATTGTGTAGTCCAAGATTAGTTCCCGGCTATTACTATCGGAAGAAATTCGTCGCAGCGCCTTATATTCACAAGCTGAAAGATAGTGTGGACAGCAAACTCGAACTGAATATTGTCTCCACTCAATATCCTGTGAAGTTTAGAAATGCTAGAAACATATTTAAACTTAAGAAGTTCAGAGACATGGAGGCGTTCAAACACTTAATTCAGAGGCTTCAGTTTGATGTGCCATATAAAATTGTTTTGGATAAGCTTCACATGAAAATAAAAGCAGATCGTATACTTCCGGGTGACTACGCGCCTGTTGGACTCCTGCAAACGTTATATGAATCATTGGTAAAATGCAACATACGTAAAAGAGACGCACTGACGCCTTGCTGTACAGCAAATGTATGTTCATCTTCACCATGCAAACGAACCTTTACGTGGTACAAACTTATGAAGAAAATTATGATGTTTGTTCTGCTTATAGCTTTAGCTACACCATGGATCATTCGTATTGCAGTATATTATAATTTTGAACATACTGAGATGAACATGCGGAAAAACGCCGCAAATGAAAGAAGTTTACGTTTTTATTTTCCTGGTAATTTTACACTACTTTTAACCCCATTACACGTAATTTTCATTTTTATTTATCTGCTTTTATCATTTGAATCTTGCATATATGGTGTATTGAGTAAGCGGGTAAAAGAACAATTTAAGTTTGTTTTACGCAAGTGCTTCCGGGATATGCGTGAGAAGAAAAGGGGCGAGGTTATTGGCTGGGCCGTAACGTTGGCTTTAAAGCCATGTACTAAATTTGGTGGGTTCGGCTTTTGCTTTGGGATTGTTGCCTGGGTTATAGGTTTTCCATTTATGTGTGTAATACTGGCGTTTTACCTGCTGCCAACACTAAATATAACTCTTAGACTTTTCGCTCACTTTGCAGTTTACCTTTTTCCTCGTAACACATGTAGCTATGCGTGTTGTAAGAGGATTTCGGAATTTTTAACGCATGTGGAGAAGAACTTGCATATAGAAGCAATTACTTCCACGGAAAAATTAGAAAAGAGTGAGACCTTGTTAAAATCAGGTTTTGGAAGATTACAGCAATTAACAGTTATTATTTTATGCTTAATTTCGCTTTACTCAATCATCTTCTTGCTCACAGAACTTGTTTCATTTGCGGTAGAAATTCTGATTCATACTTTGATGGGCATAATCTTGAATGCTTCCGTAACTTTGACTTACGTGTCCCTCATCCTCCTTCTCGCGTTGTACGCCAACGACTGCTTTGGGCATGTCACAAAGTCTTTTCTTGCATACAATAAGCTTCTAAATGGGCTCATCTTAGGATTAGGCAAAGGAAAATGTGAAGATATTATGTATGGTTTGTCAGATAACCAAGAAAACTTGGCATTCCGTGTAAGCACGGATCGGTCGAGCGTCGTGAAAGCTCCAGTTCAGCTAATTAAAGATTCAAAGGGCTGTCCAAGATGGCGACTGTCAAGGTTGCTGTTGTTTCTTAGTAGATACGACGTTCCATACATTCCAAAATCTTTCTACTTTAAAGCTTGTAAAATGCCATTTTATGCAGTCCCCGGCGAGTTATTGCCCTTCTATTTAAGAGCGGCTGTAGAATTTGGTGCTATATTAGTGTTCTTGCTCTTCGTCTTAGTGGTAGTTCTAGCCTTTGGCGATACATATGAAATTTCAACGTCAAATCAGCTTCTAGCAACCGTCGCTGGAGGATTCGTACCGTTTATGCTGAGAAAAATAGTCTTCAAAACACATTCCCCGCCAACTATTGATACAAGCTCGATACATTTTCAGGTTTGTTTCAATGATCTCTTGGAGAAGTACACGCAGTCCTGGCCAGTCCATGACTTCATTGTAAATCAACCGAAGCGAATAGAACGTCAGCAGTCGGTATATTTCGACTGTCTGATGGACACAGAGCTAAATGATGCTAATGGAACAGTTGAACCTTCAGAGATATCTATCGAATCGTCCCCACTAACGGGACAAGAACCACGTAAAACCCCCGCTCAGCTAAGTGACATTCCAATTGATATTCTTATTGATACTAGTGAGGTTGACGCTGAGGAGTTTCCCGCCATGACAGAACATGGACATTTAATAACAGTTTAATTCGCCGTTTTTGTGGACATGATTTCAAGGTCTTGTGCAAAACTGATGCGGCTCTCAATAAAAAAATGTTGAAAACATTTTTTTAATTCAAGAGACAGAACAAGGTTTGGGTAAATTAAGACCCTGAATCAAACTAATATGTCATTATAATACTACATACAACAACCAAAGCCTTTATTGATAATGACAGTATTATTTTCACATTGCTTTTTTGCCACGAGGTTCCTGGTTTGAGAGACTTAAAGTATTAGCGCAGAGGCATGCGTATTTATTTTAGAAATGCGTTGAATGTTTCAGACTTTTGCCATTGCCTTCCTTTCTATTTTAACCCCGGCTTTCATTGTCGGATCGTAACATAGGATCACTGACGAGGTTTGGCTTTTCTGGATGGCGATGTCCCCCGGCGTACCTCATATGGGGTATACATATCTCAACTTATAAGATTCGCCAGAGCTTCTTCAAATCCTAATGACTTTAACTACCGTAATAAAGCCCGTACTGCCAAACTTCTTAGGCAGGGCTATCGTTATTTTAAACTTCGTAAGGCGTTTTCGAAATTTTATCGCAGACACAGTGCCTTGTTAGAAAAATATAGCGTCAGTCTGAAAAAACTTCTGCAACAAGGTATATCGGAACCCGAATTTTACGGTGACTTAGTGTACAGATTTAGAAAAATTGTAGGTAAATCTAACTTTTCGGAGCAATTCAGAAAACTTATTAACCGTTATAAAAGAATTGGCTATAGCCTGGATATTATGCGGCAGACTGCATGCCTAGTTGTCAACCCAATCATTGTTGATGGCTATGCTTCACTCTTTAATTGCACGACGGCGGTTCGGGCCTCAGACTCAATGACGACCTCTTCGTAAAACTGGGTTGGGGCTTGACGATATGTCTTTGGCTTGGCCCGCCGTGGTTCAACTATTGGTTTTCATTTACTCTGGCATACAGTAGAATTAGCCATGAGTACTCGTCTTTGTTTATTATAGTGATTAATTTGATTTTTATGTTTTCGCTTTGATGCATTGACTGAGTTGGGGGCCTTTATGCGAACCGAATTTTTATGTATTTCTGTATTGAGGGTGGCATCGGGACCCGGGGTGAAGTTAGCTGGCTGTAGGGGTGCTTTAGACCCCCTGGTGGTTTACTCTGCTGGCCGTTCTAAGGCGGTGGTCGCGGTGTTGGTCTTACTCTTTGTTGCTTTGTGGTTTATTCTACGAGGCGATTTGTTGTGTGTCTTTCCGTGTGTCGTTTTGTTCTTGTGTTTTTCAGTCCTTTTAGTATTGCGATTACCTCGCTTGGGGAAGAGAGAGCTAATCTTAGTGCTTTTCGTACGTTTGTTCGGTTTGTGCTTGTTTAGATTTGTCGGTTTCCTCTTCCTCTTGGGGTCTGGGAAGGACTGCGGTTTGTGATTGTGGCACTCCCTGGACTTTTCTCTTACCCTTTTTTTTGCAATATTATGTACTATCTGCTTAGCAGCATATTCCACGTCGGCTTTGCGCATGTCCTAATGGTGGCAAAATACTGTCTACTGTTTTAGTCAGAAGATTTTGAAGCCTTCAACACTAAAATAAGCGGCTGTCGAAGTTAGGCAATACATTCAGAAATCCTCTTTTAGTGGGTGCAAAAGGTGCATTTCAGTTAAATATCTTTGGATTTTTTTTTTTTTTTTTTTTTTTTGTCTGAAGATGTTTTTTTTTTTTTTTATTTCTCTTGATTATGCGACTTGCGCATAGCTCAGTTCGCGTAGTGTATACTTCAAGGGGCAATACTCCTCGTTACACAGTCCAGTTACATTGACTTTTAACTGATTTAGAGCATAGTTTCCTGCCAATAGTTGCTGTCAAACAGAACTGACAGCAGTTCATATAGTTTCAGCTAATAAAGTTTCAATGCTGGTAGAGACTCTTCGGTTCTGATATCAGTAATTCCATTCTGAAATGAAATAAATCTGAAGCCATTTCCGTTACGAAACCCTTTCTGAACTGTACTCTAACATTCTTTTCTCACTGAAGACTTGGATTAGGTCCGAGCTGGAGAAGATATTTTAACGGGTAACGGCGTTCCTTGGTTTGGTTTGGCTACGTCACGGTGTTGGCTATGGTTAACATCTATTTGACGTCTACGACGTCTATTTTATCTCTTGGCTAAGCATCTCCTGTCTGTGACTGTCGATCGTGTTGTGCGAACAATGGTGGTTCTCTTCATTAAGTTTCTTTCAACCATTTGGGTTTAAGTGATACTTACTACGCATTTCAATATGCATTAGACTTTGGTGCGGTCGTGACACACGACAGCTGTCTAATGGCGGTCAATTTCACAAGCATTGTCGCATATTTTGATCAAAAACCGTCCACAACCGCTTACGTAACGGAAGGCGGTCATTCAAAACAAATACAAAAAAGGGTTGCCAAAAAACTATGATAGGACAGCAGGCTGTCGCATCCGCTTATTCCGAGCAGGACCTAGTTTGCTTGACAGCGTTAACATTTTATGCGCAGGCTGATCTAGGTCATCGTATCTTGCCCAAGAAGTAACTATTGCGGTTCACGAGTCTACCGGTTAATCCCATACAGTGTTCCGAGTAGTAAAATGCGTACCTTATTACAAATGCTGATCCAGACAAGTCTGCGCGGTCCGATAAGGGTCTATTTTTTGGGGTTTTTTTTTAGTGCAAACAAGGACGGACATTCTTTACGCACAGTCACATTGTTAGCAGTTTTATTATTTTGAATAGCCTGCGTAGCCGATTGGGTCGCGATTAATTTGTGTAAGTGCCTTTTCTTTTGCAGATCAAATTTCTGGGAACACCAGCTTTTTGCTCACGTTACTCGTATCATGTTTATACAACAAATTGATGACAGTCTTCCTTTTTTTCCAGTACACACAATTTGAAATTTCATGTAAATCGTCTCCTAAGGAGACTATTTGCATGAATTGTCGGATCCTTTTTTCTAGAAAAAAATAGATAACTGTCATCAGTTTGTCATTTGCTGAATTTGCCCATAGCATGAAAAGAGTTAATACATTGGCCGTACGTGTTTTTCCAACATGCTTAAAATAGCACCTGCGGTCAGCTGGAGAAACCGTGCTAACACACACAGTACATAACTGCGTATTCTAAATTGTCTTGCCAGTCTCCGCATGTGTGTGTGTGTGTGTGGGGGGGGGGGGGGGTTATTTTTCGAGGCCCACCTGAGCAGGATTCCCCTTTCACTACGTTTGGAAATAATGTCCGCCAGTATTTCACAACAGCTGTACCAGTCCAGATAGAGGACATGTCAATCACAGATCATTTACTGGCTTAATTGTCTCCGCCTTCAGAATCGAAACTGAGATACCACAGCTGTTGTATGTCAATAATCAGAATTGCGCAGTCGACAAGAGACCGATGCATTATAAAACCGTTTGATGTTTGTTTCTAACGTTTTTTCCGTGCAATGACCTCTGTGAAGACATCGGAATGTCGTGTTTTGATTCTCTGCCTAATGAATATTGAAACGCGCATTTTAAATTTGGTACGTTATGCGTTTCATTGTTCTCATTCCTTTTGTAAGTCTTTTTTATTTCTGTTTTATTTTTTTGCTTTTTTACGTTTTATCCCATGGAACTGACTCTCTATCCTTGTGTGTGTGTGTTTTTAATCTCCGTTTACAGAACCATTGATACATAATAGTTCTATGTTCCAAGACCATTACGAGACTGTGCGAACGTGCGCGTTATCATTGGATTGCTGATTAAATATGTTCTAAAAACAATTTCGCTGGACGCTGCTCATTTGACCCTTAAAGCGCCATTAAGAATTGTTGCAGACGACATTCCCATTTGTGTATTGTTATTTTGCTGATAAGTAAGGTCTAATACGCCCGATGAGTAGAATAAAAGTAAAAACAAAACTGCACCAAGATGGAGTAAATGTGCATAAATGTACGGGAGACTTTACGGCCGTAACACAGCGCTTAACACCATTTACTGAAGTCAAATACAATCTTGGAAATACATAATAAACCAAAAACTCCTGTTTGATCTCGGTTTGAATGAGACTCTTTATAAGACGGCATTTGAATTAGCAGGGCTGTATACGCCACCCCCTCCCCCACCCCCACCCCCATTAGCTTCAAAGGAACTCGAGTTTCCAAGATATATTTTTAAAAACACAAAGTGCACTCCAATATAGACAAGAGAATTTTTACGGTCGCTTATTTGCTCTGAAAAGACAATAAATAGCAATATTGGAAATGTCTTCTGTTGCTGTTGTAATTTAAATTGTTATCGAACAAAATGACGGATATGAGATCTGTGTTGTAATATACCAGGTACATAATCGGGGTGTGAGGGAGTGGCAGAAAGATGCATAATTGATTATTATGAACTTGACTATACTCAATTTGTGAAAAGTCGATTTTCAGTATTTCTGTTTTAGCCCTTGTCCTGCTGAACCCGGATATGTCCTGTCTTTGCAAACAGTGCAGGTCCAGATCAGTTGGCTTTTTCAGAAGCCAACTGATCTTGATCTGCACTGTTTGCCATTAAGTATGTGAATTTATATCAACAACCTGGATAAAGTAATCTAACTGAAAATTAGAAATGGGTGTGGCTTCTTAATTTATTCAGCAAGACAAGGGTTAGAAATTAACAAACTCGTGGAATCCCTCTGCAGCGCAAACAAGCTGGAACTGTATCAGGACAGGGTTGGACGTCCATAAAACCACGAGTATCGCCCCCGCTCCCCCTCCCCCACCCGCCGCGTCCCAACTTCGAAGAAAGGGTCATTCTTTTGTAAATTCGTTCGTTCGTCACACATTGATTACGGCCAAGAACGGCAAGAGATAAATCCTGTCGTCTGCTGCATTTGTGATTGGTGCTTTAAGGGCTTACACTATAAACACATATACATGTATGTTATTGAAGTGAAATGTCAATTAAATAACCTTTCTATTACATGTGTTTAAATTTTGTTTCAAATGTCCAAATAAAAGTTCGCCAGAGGACAGAACTTTATCCAAAATTTCTCATGAAAATGAAATTTTGAATCAGTGGGGTTCGACTGAACCCTCTCTGAATCCTCCCCATGTCAGGATTCAAGCAGAGAAGAATGACAACAGCACACAAACATACAGCGTCTGATATGGCTTTACATTGTTAGCTTAGACTTGTCTAAACATTACGAAAACACGCCTATTCTAATAAATAGAAAATTTTTTCTCCAAAAACTGAAAATTTTCAGATAAAAAAAAAAACAGATTCTTTCATATTTCTGCACAAAACATAGATTGTGGGTACTCGTTAGAACCGCCTCGCCGAGGCGGTTCTAACGAGTACCCACAATCTATGTTTTGAGCAGAAATAAGAAAAGTAATGTATACCCCTGTAAACCCCCGTTTTACTATATAAAAGTGGGGTTTAAGGGGGTCAAAATTATATAGGTATGTTTTCGTGATGTACTTCAGGTAAATACAATAACAAGGTTCCCTGTGAAAGAACCTGTCTCAGCTGATCAAATTTCAAGGTCACCAGTTTGATATTTGAAACTTCTTTTGTATTGTAACATCTATATATGCGCAGTAGCCTGCTTGGAAGACTTTTCAAATAACTTGTCTTTCGAAGATTGGTGGAAATGCACATAGTTAACCTAAACCTGTTTTAGAAGGTTAATTTGTGTTGGGCTTTTTGTGTTTCAACCAGGTTTTTTTTTTGCTGTCACTTTTAGCCTTCAAAGGAGTCCTTATCTGTTTCAGTCATTTTTTTCTGTATTGATCCACTGATGATCTGGAAAACCCCCATCACGAAAACATGCCTATATAATTTTGACCCCCATAAAGTTTTATATAGTAAAACTGGGGTTTACAGGGGTATACATGATTTTTTTCTTATTTCTGCTCAAAAACATAGATTGTGGGTACTTGTTAGAACTGCCTCATGATTTCTGCTCAGCAGACATATGAAAAATGTCAGATTTTTTTTTATCTGAAAACTTTCAGTTTTTGGTGGTGAAATTTACAATATATTTGAATAGGCGTGTTTTCATAAAGCAATGTGGACCAACAATTATGTGAAGCTGGGACTGAATCAAGACCAAGGATGATGCTTGAGTGCTCATAAAATCAGGTTTCTTGCTTTAGACCATTCTAGGGATAGCTTCTACTGCAGTTCCTATACATTTTTTTTTTCAATCCTGGGGTTTTATTTATTTTTTTTTGGTGTTAAAACACTTCCTAAACACTTCTAAATACCAATGAGAACTTGTACAAATGATCTGGCATTGAAGTTAGGGCAAATGTGCTCAGTATACGTTTTGTGACATCACAGTATACGTTTTGTGACATGTGCAACTAGAGTACACTATGTCTTTCAGATATTTAAAATCGTCATTAGACAAACGATAACAAGAAAGGAGAAGACATTACAAAAAAACAACAACCCCGCCCCCCACCCCACAAAAAAACAAACAAAAAAAAAAAAAAAAAAAAAAAAAACAACAAAAAACAAAAAACAAAAAAAAAAAAAAAAAAACAAAAAAAAAAAACAAAAAACAATACAATCTGGCCAAATTGCTTAAAGCTGCATCAGCTTAGTTAACTTATTATCTGGTTTTATCAATCAAACTTTTAAGAGGCTCAGCTGCAAAACATTTATTTGCGCCACAGCATAAGAAAAACAAGATTGTCATGTGAACAGCGAAAAGCCAGGTTATTTTGTGCATCTGCTAAGACTGTGCATCCAGTGACATAATCATAGCTCCAGATAAGATTTTTTTTTTAAATCAAAAAAATATTGGTGTTTTTTAATTCTCCAAGAAAACATGTGAGTACTCATTAAAAGAACCTCTCCCAAGGCACTTCTAACGATTACCCCAAAACAACATTTTCATTCAGAAACAAGAACATCATGAAAACATGCCAATATAATTTTGACCCCCTTAAACCTCACTTTTAAAACTGGGGTTTGCAGGGGTACAGATTTTTCTTATTTTTGCTCCAAAAACCTAGATTGTGGGTACTCGTTAGAACTGCCCCAGTGAGGCAGTTCTGTGTACCCACCATCTATGTTTTGAGCAGAAATATGAAAAATATCGGGAGTTTTTTTATCTGAAAATTTTCAGTTTTTGGAGGTGAAATTTTCTGTATTTTGAATAGGCGTGTTTTTGTAATGTATTTGCCTGATACCCCCGTATATAGAGCTCGGTTTAATCCAAACTAGCCAGTGATTCTGTAAGCAGCCACTGAAAGCTGACGTTTGTAGGTAATATAACACAATAAGGACACTTTTTGCGGACAAACCTCATTTCATTACGAAAACAAGCCTATTCAAATATACTGAAAATTTTACCACCAAAAAATGAAACTTTTCAGATAAAAAAAAGTTCCCCTAATTAGCGAAATGGATTTTTTTTACGAAATGGAAATTTTTTTTTTACGAAATGGAGCCACAAAAAATATTTATTACAAACCTGTATGTTATTGCTATTTTTTTTCTTTAATTATCGAAGAGCAATTAACGTAAATGATATATTTTATCTGATATTCTGATTGACAGAAGCAAAATGGGTAAGAATTGTATTATTAAAGGATTTTTTTACGTGGCGAAATGGATTTTTAACGAAAGGGAGATTTTTACTAAATGGATATATGTTAAACTAGCAATTGCTTTTTTTTCTTTATTAATTATCAAAGAACAAATAAGGAAAATGACATATTTTATCTGATTTTCTGAACGAAGTGTTGTTGTTTTTTTTTAATGATATGGAGTTATTTACGAAATGGACCCACAAAACATTTATACACAGCAAACGTGTGTTTTTTGCTAGTTCTGTTTTGATTAATCAGTAGAGACAGTCAAGGAAAATAACATTTCTATCTTGTTTGCATTTGATTTTCTGAATCATAAATGAAAGGGGAAAGAAGTTTACACTTACATTTTGTTTTTGTTACGAAAGGCAGACGTCTTTCTTTTCTATGTATGAGCTTATTGTTACGAAATGGAGCCATAAAATGTCATATTTCCAACTACAAACTGGATCTAATGCGACCCCCAAGAAATGGAGCAGCCTGCGCATTTGCGCTTTCTACTCAGCGTCTTTGCTATTCGCTGTGCATTCCTTCAGAATTTTCAGACTTTTTACTAGTGATATGTCTAATGACATTCATTAACCAGGAATGAATGTCATTAGACATTCTTAGGATTCTCTACCAGAATATGTGGTTGCTGCTGATGCTAACCACGCCCAAATGTTTTATATTAAAAGCAATTTTTGTACAAAGAGGCTATAGTATGTATATAAGAAAAGCTCAATACGTTTTAGCAATTTATTAAGAAAAGAGATTCTGTTTTTAGGCGATTGGCGAGACTGAGCAAATCATCCCCTTAAACTCCCCTCTTATATAGTAAAACTGGGGTTTACAGGGGTATACATTATTTTTCTTATTTCTGCTCGAAAACATAGATTGTAGGTACTGGTTAGTACCCACAATCTATGTTTTGACCAGAAATATGAACAAGAGGGCCATGATGGCCCTGTAAAGCTCACCCGAGCAACATAGCGCTTTGAGAGCCTGATCTAGAACTGATCAAGGCAAACATTCTGATCAAAGTTCAAAATGATTATATTAACAAGTAAGACAATGTAGCATGTCTAATGGACTATGAAATAAAGGTCAAGGTCAAATATGCTAATATGTATGCATGTACTAAGTACATTGATCTAGAAATCGAACTTGGCCCAGAAATCATCAAGACAAACATTCTGAGCAAGAATCATGATGATTGCTTCAAAAATGTGACCGCTAGAGTGTTAACAAGGTTTTCTGCTGATTTGGCCAGGTGACCTAGTTTTTGACCCCAAGTGACCCAGTTTAAAACTTGATGTAGAAATCATCAAGACAAACATGTTGAGCAAGATTCATGATAATTGCTTGAAAAAATGTGGCCACTAGAGTGTTAATAAGGTTTTCTGTTTATCTGGCCAGGTGACCTAGTTTTTGACCCCACGTGACCCAGTTTCGAACCTACCTAAAAATCATCAAGACAAACATTTTGAGCAAGATTCATGATGATTGCTTAAAAAATGTGACCGCTAGTGTTAACAAAGTTTTCTGCTGATTTGGCCCGGTGACCTAGTTCTCGACTTCAAGTGACCCAGTTTCAAACTTGACCTAGAACTCATCAAGACGAACATTTTGAGCAAGATTCATGATGATTGCTTGAAAAAATGTGACCGCTAGAGTGATAACAAGATTTTACGCTGATTTGGCCAGGTGACCTAGTTGTTGACCCCAGGTGACCCAGTTTCAAACTTGACCTAGAAATCATCAAGACAAACATTTTGAGCAAGATTCATGATGATTGCTTCAAAAATGTGACCGCTAGAGTGTTAACAAGGTTTTCTGCTGATTTGGCCCGGTGACCTAGTTTTTGATCCCACGTGACCCAGTTTCAAAACCATCCTAGAACTCATCAAGACAAACATTTTGAGCAAGATTCATGATGATTGCTTGAAAAATGTGACCGCTAGAGTGTTAACAAGGTTTTCTGCTGATTTGGCCCAGTGACCTAATTTTTGACTCCAAGTGACCCAGTTTGGAACTTGACCTAGATATCATCAAGACAAAGATTTTGAGCAAGATTCATGATGATTGCTTGAAAAATGTGACTGCTAGAGTGTTAACAAGGTTTTCTGCTGATTTGGCTCAGTGACCTAGTTTTTGACTCCAAGTGACCCAGTTTTGAACTTGACCTAGAAATCATCAAGACAAACATTTTGATCAAGATTCATGATGATTGCTTCAAAAATGTGACCGCTAGAGTATTAACAAGGTTTTCTGTTGATTTGGCCCGGTGACCTATTTTTTTACCCCAAGTGACCCAGTTTCAAACTTGACCTAGAAATCATCAAGACAAACATACTGAGCAAGATTCATGACAATTGCTTCAAAAATGTGACCGCTAGAATGTTAACAAGGTTTTCTGCTGATCTGGCCTGGTGACCTAGTTTTTGACCCCAAGTGACCCAGTTCCAAACTTGACCTAGAAATCATCAAGACAAACATATTGAGCAAGATTCATGATGATTTCTTCAAAAATGTGACCGCTAGAGTGTTAACAAGGTTTTCTGCTGATCTGGCCCGGTGACCTAGTTTTTGACCCAAAGTGACCCAGTTTCAAACTTGACTTAGATTTAATAGAGGCAAACATTTTGAGCAAGTTTCATCAAGATTGGGTGAAAACTATGACCTCTAGAGTGTTAACAAGTTTTTCCTTTGATTTGACTTAGTGACCTAGTTTTTGACCCCAAGAAACCCAGTATCGAACTTGACCTAGATTTCATAGAGGCAAACATTCTGACCAAGTTTCATCAAGATTGGATCAAAACTGTGACCTCTAGAGTGTTAACAAACTAATTGTTGACGACGAACGACGACGGACATAGGGTGATGACAATAGTTCACCCTGAGCTTTTCTCAGGTGAGCTAAAAATATCAGAGATTTTTATCTGAAAATTTTCAGTTTTTGGAGGTGAAATTTTCTATATATTTGAATAGGCGTGTTTTCATAATGTGGCATTTTTTTTCTGAATTAAATATTTGAAATATCGTGTTCCAAATGAAAGAAACGAAGTATAATAAATATAATAATTATTAAATTGATATAGCATCCGCGCAGTCTGATCAGAGTCAGCACATTTCGTGTACGTAACCTCTGGACTAAGTACAAAAACGACTGCGCATTTCGCAAAATACAATTTTTGAACCTTGTAAAATCAGCACACACTCTGATCGGATTGCTCATTCTTTAAAGTATTTACATGTGTATTCCACAGACCTTTTCATTAGTGTTGACAGTGCCGCGGGGTCATGGCCAATCGTCATATACTGACTTCAGATATTTAAATTAATCTGGGCTTCGCAGTATCAAACAAAGTATACTAAATATGATAAACATTGATATAACTATTATTAATGAAAAGCAAATGCGATCAGGTAGGTGTGATAATCCAGTTACCGGTAACACCCGTTTAATCAGCCTGATGAGATTTGTTTGTTTGTGTTGAGGTTTTACGGCCCAGTCAACCCAATGGGGTCATGTCGAGCGCGGTCAGTTTACCTAACCACACGTTTACTGGGCAGGCTTAGTCCTCTAAGCGGTTAACCAGTATTGTGCACATTCTTTCGCCAGAAACTGACAACTGCCCTTCTTGAATCAGCGGAAGGGAGAGAATGACCGTAGAAAATATTTCATGATCAATCTCCACGAAAGAATGTTGCCGACCTCGGCGGGGGTTGAACCCGCGACCTCCTGGTCTCCAGTCGGACGGCGCATCCAACTGAGCCACCGAGGCCGGCAGCCAGCCTGATGAGATGACCGTGTTGATAATCCAATTATGATTATTCGATCACCGTGTCTTTAATGCAGTTAATGATTAAGTCAATAACCGGTATCATATGAGACAGTGTGGTGTGACAATCCAGTTACTGTAGCACCCGTTTAATTACCCTTATGACATGACCCGTGTCGATAATCTAATTAGGGTGTCTTAATACAGTTATAATTTTTCGCATGTTGAAATAGTTTACGCTATTTTTCTTTTTCATTCATTTTTTTTCTTTATATTTCCTGTTTTATGGACTTCTTAATATTTCCTGTTTCATTTCCTTTGGGATCATTGGGCCCATTGTGGTTTATTTGAAAATGGAGTTCTGTTCATGTATACGCTAGAGAGCATAGGCAGTGTTGCAATAATCATTACTGCTTATGAAGAGACTCAATAAAACCGAGACTCTCATAAAGGGCATCTTTCATTTCTGCCCACGCATGGATTTTTCTGAAACTTTGTATAATAATAACTGGGCATATGCAACCTATGAAAATGTTCTTATTAAATTAAATAATAAAAAGTTAGTCTCAGGACGCAACCTTGACTCACTCCCCCCATGAGCTGATACCTGTCTTCAAATAAGTATGTCATACATCTGAAGTTTAATTTAGTTTTAATATTCTTGCGCTGTGCTGAATGGTGAACACCATAGTAATTCTATTGGTACCACAAAACATTTATATTTCATTAAAGTTAACATTTTCTGATAAATTGATTATAAAAAGTCTGCTTTTTTTTTACCAAAAAATGAAAAAAATATCAAAATTGAACTTTCAAAATTAATATGTTATAGTCTTTGTCAAGATTTCATACTACCAGGAAAATTTGCTACATATATCCTCTATAGCTGTGCCAAATTTCATAAAAAATCAAAACCGGTAACATTGTCATTTTAGTCCTTGAATGGATATTGGTCGAATTTTACAAAATTGACTATTTTGTTACATTGATAAAAAACAGTAGAGAAAGGCAGTGTTATCAAACACTTCTAACACTTAACAAATTAAAGAGAGTTTAGACAACTCGGAGTGAATATATCTTGAGCTACCCATTAAATTTTCATGACTTTCTATTACTTGTCTTCTATTTATATGTACTCTGACTAACCAACTATTACAAATTAGACAGCATAACAAATTAAATCTAAAGAAATTCTAATTAACAAATTAGGCTTAACAAAATCTTACTCTTTAATTCATGTCAGCAAATCATTGAGCATTTTGTATAATTACTTCACAAAAGGCATAAAACTAAAATACCGGTAGGTGTAAAACAGGGATATCCATTCTCACCATTACAAAAATAGGCATAAAACAGGGAGATCCGTAATCTCCATTGTCATATTAAGAAGATGTGCAAACGTACTATTGCAAGTAGTAGTTGCTTGTTTGTTTGTTTTGAAGAAGGATTTGCATCCCCATCAAAAGATTTTAGGATTTTTGCTTCTGAACTGGTGAACTCTAACCAAACTAAGAATGCTTGAAAAGAAAATAATACCTATAGACTTAACTTCTGATATATCTATAGCTTGCTTGCAAGACTAGATTGTATTTTGAAATTAGGAACACTGGATTTCTTGTCCTGTAACATGCTCAAATAAGTCACTTCAATCGGTATTTCCTGCGATCGAATTGACACTGACACTGGAGTTTTTTCTCTTTGTTTCAAGTTATCTTTGATGACAGCAGCACAGAATACTGTTTATGTGGTCTTAACTTTTGCTATCAGAAAAGCAGATCTATCCTTTCTTCCTTACAGTAAGCATATATGAAATTGTTTCTGTTCTGCTAAAGTTCTATTCTAGTGCACATAGTTTGACTTAAACAACAAAAAAGGTAAGAGAAAAGTCCAGGGAGTGCCAATCACAAACCGCAGCCCTTCCCAGACCCCAAGAGGAAGAGGAAACCGACAAATCTAAACAAACACAAACCGAACAAATGTATGAAAAGCACTAAGATTAGCTCTCTTTTCCCCAAGCGAGGTAATCGCAATACTAAAAGGACTGAAAACACAAGAACAAAATGTTACATGGAAAGACATACAACAAACCGCTTCGTAGAATAAACCACAAAGTGACAAAGAGTAAGGCCAACACAGGAACCACCGCCTTAGAACGGTCGGTAGAGAAAACCACCGGGGGGGTTTAAAGCACTTTTACAGCTAGCTAACTTCACCCTGGGTCCCGATGCTACTCTTAATACAGAAATACATAAAAACTTGGTTCGCATAAAGGCTCCCAAGCCAGTCAATGCACCAAAGCGAAAACATAAAAATCAAATTAATCACTATAATAAACAAAGACGAGTAGTCATGGCTAATTCTACTGTATGCCAGAGTAAATGAAAGCCAATAGTTGAACCACGGCGGGCCAAGCCAAAGACATATCGTCAAGCCCCAAATTGGTGTTCTGTAGTTCTTCGTGTTAAAGCGTTAAGATTTGTCCAAAGGCTGTATGACATTCATATTTTAGTCATTTGCCTAAGGACTTCCATACTAGTTTGAAACTCCACGATATGTTAATTAACACAGGAGTATCCTTTACTTTCTGGGGCATTTGACTTATCAATCAAAATTTCAACCACTACCACAGGCCAAACATTTCAGTCATCAATGCTATCATAGAATAAACCACTGCGTAAACACAAAAAGGAATTCAACATAGATCTAAATACACATGAAGTGTATCAGTTAAATAATGAATGCGGTTAGCCGTTTAAAAGAAATACCAGCTTTGTTTTTCAGAACCAATAAATATTTAGATCTAAACTAGGTAAGGTCGTAGTACCAAAGCATTCATCCAAACTCATAAATCCATTGAAGATTGACAATTCTGAATGTTGAAATCAACAGACATGGACCCTGAAGATTTTAATTAGGTGTCCTAGGATAATAATCATTACTTGGTAAGCAAGTTGTGCCCACCATGCTTATCTGCCTGAACTAGTAACTTTAAAGCTAGACCCAGGTTTCATAATCATCATCATCAGTTACAAGACTGTTATCTGCTTTTTATTATCTGATAAATACTTCCACAGTCAAGTATTTGAAGTGGAATCCTATATATACATACAGAGAACTTGGACTTAGTGTTTGCATGGTCCAGATCATGTAAACGAGAACTTGTTTTTTTTTGGACATGGTGTTCAACAAGGTGCAATTCAGTCAACTGGTTATAAATGAATATGTACAATTATGGTATCAACTTCTTATACAAATCATACTATATCATGGTAATCCAAATTGAAAGCTATTGATAAGTTGACTTTACACGATACTACTTATACATGAGTATTTGGTAATTTCATATTTTGCCGACTCAGGACTACATGTATTCAGGCTTTTCAAACATTTTACCGGTCTTCAATTTTATGAAATTTCATGTGTTTATTTCTAATACATATGGAAATTTTTTATGCTGAAATGGTGTCTTGACAAGAATCGGAACATGGTAAAATTGCAGATAATATCTGGATGAATACATAACCTGCAGCTGAAATATGGGGCTACCGTCCAACTTACGTTATTGCTCCAACACTATTGCTAAGTACATGAAGCCATCCATAGTATCAAAACATGTACTAATGATGGCCTTAATTAATAAAACATTCCAGCATCTGAAAAATGAAATCCTGTTTACTGTATGAAGGTTAATATTAGGGCACCCCCTAATTTGGTAGTGGCCGCATACAAAACACCATAAATTTACAATGGAACTACATTTAAAAGCCAATGCCTCATAATCATCAGTGTTATACCCTAGGCAACCATTGTGCAGAATTTCATCCAATTCCAAGCGTGGGCAGAAACCAATGTAAATTTCCTATACCGTGTAAGAGCCCCTTTCTAATCTGTAGTGTGTTCTTTGCTTCCAAAGGAAATCTTTTTGACGTTTATTTATAGAATATGATTCCAATATAGTAAAAACATATTTGATATTGTCTTTATAGTCAGATATGATATAAACCATTAAGAAAGGATATAAGTTGCAAACAAGGGGGAAACATGCTCCTTTTCGTAAAATATAACTCCATTTCGTCACTGATTTCACATAAGTAGTGGAACTATATCTTCTCCGTAGTTGATAAAATATGATTCTAATAAAGTAAGATCATGTTTAATATTTCTTTTGTTGTCTGATCTGATATAAATCATGAAAACAGAATAAGAGTTGCAAACAAAGGAGAAACATGCTCCATTTCGTAAAATATAAACTTCATTTCGTCAGTGATATTAAATAAGGAGTGGAGCTATATCTTCTCTGTTATTTATAAAATATGATTCTAATAAAATAAAATCATATTTAATATTGTTTTTTTACAGTCTGATATGATATAAATCATGAAACTATAATAAAAGTTGCAAACAAGGGGGAAACATGCTCCATTTCGTAAAACAAAAACTGCAGTTCGTCACTGATATTACATATGAGTGGAACTATATCTTCTCCATTGTTTATAAAATATGATTCTAATAAAGTAAAAACATGTTTAATATTGGTTTGTAGTCTGATATGATATGAATCATGAAAATAGAAAGTTGCAAACAAGGGGGAAACATGCTCCATTTCGTAAAATAAGATTCCATTTCGTCACCGATATTACATGATGGAACTATATTATCCTCTCCGTTGTTTATAAAATATGATTCTAATAAAGAAAAATCATATTTATTATTGCTTGTTTAGTCAGATATGATATAAATCATAAAAACAGAATAAAAGTTGCAAAAAGGGGAAAAACATGCTCCATTTCGTAAAATAAAACTCCATTTCGTCACTGACTTCACATAAAGAGTGGAAATATATTTTCTCCGTTGTATATAAAATATGATTCCAATACAGCAAAATCATATTTGATACTGTTTTTACAGCCAGATATGATAGAAATCATGAAAACAGGAAAAAAAGTTGCAAAAAGGGGAGGAAAATGCTCCATTTCGTAAAACAAAACTCCATTTCGTCCATTTCGTAAAAAAAAATCCATTCCTGTATTTAGGGGAACCGTTTACATACTTCTTCTGAAAACATAGATTATAGGTATTCATTAGAACCACCTCAGCGAGGCAGTTCTAACAAGTGCCCAGAATCTATGTTTTTGAGTAGAAATAAAAAAAGTAATGTATTCCACTGTAAACCCGTTTTACTACATAAAAGTTGGGTTTAAGGGAGTCAACATTATATAGGCATGTTTTCGTGATGCATCTTTGATTAATGGAGAGAAAGCATGACAAACAAGACTCATGTGTCATGAAGCTTTTATTTTCAACCATTTACTTTCAATAGATTTTCCAAGAGGACAGTGAGAAAGAAAAAGAACAACATTCTCAATATAATCACTACATGTAATAATACACATCCATGCAAGTTTTTAAGACCTATGCAAATTGCTATAGTTGTAAATAAACAGTGAAACATACTTGTAAATACTTTCTTTCAATACAAAGAATATTGTGTAGCATGGATTCAACTTACTAGCACGATAGCATATTAACCCTAGTCCCGCTGAACCCGGACATGCCCTGCCTTTGCAAACTGTAGATCCAGATCAGTTGGCTTCTAAAGCCAACTGATCTGGATCTGCACGGTTTGCCACTAGTATGTGAATTTATAGCAACATTCCGCTTCAAGTAATCTGATTGGCTGAAAATTAGAAGTGGGCGTGACACCTTAATTTATTCAGCAGGACAAGGATTAAGTACATGCACAAAAGTACATAATCACAAAGCCCACTCTCTAATCACTCTAAGGATAAGAAATACGAGATTTACCCATTAGGCTAGGACAGACAGGCCCGAACAAACACTGTAAACCCAGATCTGATGCTACATAATGTGGCATCTGATAGGGTCGACACTGTTTGCCACTCATCTAGCAGCTTTTAGACTCATCGGCAGGGAATTAAATGGACCAAACTTCAAAAGTATAGTACACAGTTATGGTATCCCAATATTAAGGGTAAGGAGTTAAATTTCATGATGCTCATTTGCGTACATTTATGAACCTCTGTCATCCCAGGGACCTCTTCATACAGATTCTGAATCCTGTTTTTCTTTAATCATAAAATAGTATGGTTATATTCAGTCTCTCAGAATGATCAGCTTTTTTCTTTCTGGAGAAGTTTCTACTCAAAATGCTGATGATCTGAAGTGAATGTAAATGGAGGTAACTTTTTTTTTCTTTTTTACATGTTGAAAAACTTAATTTTACCAATCATTCTTCTTCACATTTTTTTTTCTTGTATTTTTCTTATTTGACTGTATTTAGTTTATTCTCAAATAAATCCAATAAAATCGAATCAAGTTACACTTTCTTGCTTATACAAAACATTTGTCAGATGAATTCATGGTACTGTCATGGTACATCAGAAGTAGGTTCAGTATACTTCTGTTTGTCCCAGTCTAGAGTTGTATGCATGACAAAGAATTTTTTTTTTTTTTAGATAAATCATAAATGAGCCTTGCCAAGCAAAAGAGATCTGAAACTATGCAACTAACAACAGCCTACTACATCAGCAGAGCATCTATAGAGCATGACCTCAGAGCCCTTTGCTTTCTGCAAGTGCAATCATTCATCATGGAATCCACAACTCTGCAAATATGTGGGCGGATGTAAACCTTTTGTTATCAACAAATGCCATAAATATCTTTTCATTCCCCTTGTTCAATATGAAGTATACAATCACTTGCTGTAAGTAGATAAAGTCACAGCCTTTTTGAAGAAATTGTACCCTTTGATACACAGTCTGGGGTGGTCGGGTGGTGCGAAGGTGTCATGTATCTTACGTCACTGGGCGGCCAACTGATGTTGGCTTATAGTTGGGCAAGGCCTGCTATCCTTGTAGCAGGTAAGGGTAGAGGGGGAATGTTTTTATTTCTTCTGTTTCTTCACTTTCATTCCTGTTCCTTTTTCTTCCCTGTCCTTCTCTTTCATCTCCTACTATTTCTCCTACACCTTTTCTCCCTTTCTCTGGGAGACAATACAAAATGACCCACAAAGGGTTGACATGTTGTTAAACCACATCATAATCAATCAATCAGTACATAATCTGATTGTCTTCACTGGGTACACTTTGGATAGCTAAGAACCAAGGCTTTCTTCACGAGGATACACACTAAAAAGCAATAATCAGACTGAATCTTCATTAGGCCCAAAGGTACAATGCTCATTTACTTGACGACTTCTTCCTCACTTCTCTTTAGCTTGTTCTTACACTCATGGCCAGTAATATGTATTAAGGACTGATGAAGAGGCTTAATACAGCTTTCAATTCAGAACTTAAAAGGGACATACCAACTTACAAAATATATACATATACTAAATGGCACAGACCAACTGACAAATATGAATCCAAAGTCTATCATGCAGTATAGTTAGGGCATTTGTTTGATCTTCTGCCATTTTGTACATGGGAGACAACTTTTGTGACCGCCTGACTGACTTACACCTGTTACATTAATATATTGAATTTATCCTAAGTATATGAACACCTTAACCCTTGTCCTGCTGCACCCGGATATACCCTACCTTTGCAAACAGGGTAGATCCAGATCAGTTGGCTTCTGAAGCCAACTGATCTGGATCTGCACTGTTTGCCACTAAGTATGTGAATTTAAAGAAATAATCCAGATCATGTAATCTGATTGGCTGAAAATTAGAAGAGGGCGTGGCATCTTAATTTATTCAGCAGGACAAGGGTTAACACCTCATTGTACTTGTCCTAAGTTTTAAAATCTTTTCACTTTACTACCTGCTTACGTTTCTAAAAATAGCTTGATGAATGGCAAACAGGGGGCTTTTAGTTTTGGTTAATAAACTTTCAAGGTAAAATCATTTTAACATAGCATTTGTTAAGATGCGTTTTTCAATCCGAAAGTACACTTCAACCTCATTATAACATGCTTCATTATAACACGAGTTTGGATATAACACGATTCAAAGATGGATCCCAAAAATGTATAGATTATATTGAAAAATGACCATAAATTGTCATTTTTCAATATAATCTATACATTTTTGTTAAGATATAACACGGTTGTTTAACTAACACAGTTAATGCTAAGGACCCCAACAATAGTGTTACAAAGAGGTTGTGGTGTATTGACATTTTTCTTACTACTCCATGAAACCATATGCTATGGGTACTTATTTGAAGGGCCTCGACAAGTCGCTTCCAATGAGTACCCACGTCTTCATGGACAAATAAGAAAACTATTTACCTCATACTGCCTCTTATCTAAACCTATGATTGTAACTAAGCATTTAATTCTATATTTTTAATGTCTGAATACTGATCCTTTCAAATTTTGATCAGTATCCTGAAAAAATGCATCAGAATTGGATACTGTTTTGAAAATGAATCAGTATTTACAAACAAGAGGACCATGACGGTCATTATCGCTCACCTGAGCAAACAGCTTTGTATACCTACTGTTGAAGTTTCAGCCAAGTTCGCTGCTCTAAGATTTTTGTATAAATTTTATAGCCCTGCACCCCAGCGGCCACGTTTTTTTCATGGATCATGATGGCTTGAACTGAATATTGAAAGAGGGTCACCAAAGGAACAATTTTGATGTTATATTGAAATTGGTTCAGTGGTTTCTGACAAAAAGATTTTTAAAATGTCTTATATAGATATATAGGGAAATTAAGCCCCACCCCCTAACGGCCATGTTTTTTGACAAATCATGACAGCTTGAACAAACTTGGTAGAGGGTCACCAAAGGAAAAATCCTGCCAAGTTATATTGAAATCGGTTCAGTGGTTTCTGACAAGAAGATTTTTAAAGTTTTCTATTTAGATATATAGGGAAAATAAGACCCACCCCTAGCAACCATGTTTTTTGACTAATCATGATTGCTTGAACAATCTTGGTAGAGGGTCACCAAAGCAACATTCCTGCCAAGTAATATTGAAATCGGTCAGGTGGTTTCTGACAAGAAGAATCTGTTTTCTATACAATCTGTTTTCTATACAGATATATACGGGAAAAAAGCCCTGCCCCATGAGGGCCATGTTTTTTGACGTATCATGAGGGTGCAATCTTGGTAGAAGGTCGCCAAAGCAACATTCCTGTCAAGTTACACTGAACTCAATCCAACGGTTTCTTACGAGAAGATTTTTGAAGTTTTCTAAATAGATATATAGGGAAAATATGCCCCGCCCCCTAGCGACCATGTTTTTTGACGAATCATGATGGCTTGAACAATCTTGGTAGAGGGTCACCAAAGAAACATTCCTGCCAAGTTATACTGAAATCAGTCCACTGGTTTCCGGCAAGAAGATTTTTAAACTTTCCTATATAGATATATTGGGAAAATAAGCCCCTCCCCCTGGCTGCCATGTTTTTTGACGAATCATGCTAACTTGAACAATCTTGGTAGAGGGTCAACAAGGAAAGATTTTTACCAAGTTATAATGAAATCGGTCCAGTGGTTTCTGACAAGAAGATTTTGAAAGTTTTCTATATAGATATATAGGGAAAATAAGCCCCACTCCCTAGCAGCCTTGTTTTTTTTGATGAATCATGACAGCTTGAACAATCTTGGTAGAGGGTCACCAAAGCACCATTCCTTGCAAGTTACATTGTACTCGAGCCAACGGTTTCTTAAGAGAAGATTTTTAAAGTTTTCTTTATAGATATATAGGGAAAATATGCCCCGCCCCCTAGCGGCCATGTTTTTTGACAAATCATGACAGCTTGAATAATCTTGGTAGAGGGTCACCAAAGCAACATTTCTGCAAAATTATATAGAAATCGGTTCAGTGGTTTCTGACAAGATTTTGAAAGTTTTCTATATAGATTATATAGGGAATATAAGCTGGGGGCCATGTTTTTTGACTAATCCAAATGGCTTGAACAATCTTGGTAGAGGTTCACCAATGGAACATTTCTGCAAAATTATATTGAAATTGGTCCAGTGGTTTCTGACGAGAAGATTTTTAAAGTTTTCTATGTAGATATATAGGGAAAATAAGCCCCGCCCCCTGGTGGCCATGTTTTTTCACGAATCCAAATGGCTTGAATAATCTTGGAAGAGGATCACCAAAGGAACATTTCTGCAAAATTATATTGAAATCGGTCCAGCTATTTTTAGCTCCTGTGACCTAGATATGCAATGGATTGGAACCATTTGAACAACTTTGAAAGAGGACCAACCAAGGATCATTCCTGTGAAGTTTGGTCAAAATCCAATCAGTGGTTTAGGAGGAGATGTTGTTTAAAGATTGTGAACGGACGGACGGATGGACGACGACGCCGCTGCCGCCGACGGACGGTGAGTGATCACAAAAGCTCACCTTGAGCCTTCGGTTCAGGTGAGCTAAAAACTAATCCATAAAATACTGGGATACTGATCTTATCTCTTGCACTGAGGATATACTTAGGAGATTTTTTGCCATTTTATACTGAGAAGTTTAGTGACTTCTTGTTTGCTTTTTGGGTTGAAACGTGTCTTATCTGGAGCTATGTTTGTTTGTAGATGAACCCCTCTCCATAATGTGATCAGCAGAAATGTTTACCTGTGTTTATTTTAGAAAACTTGAAAAAGCATAGGTCCATATAAATTTAAAAAACTATTCAAAAATATTTTTTTGATATTTTTGCACCAATCACATATTATGGGTTTTCACTGGTATTGCTTTCCCAAGCCAATTCTAGTAAGTACCCAGCACTTTGAAGCACAGTCCAAAACTGGCAGAAATAATACAAGTGCAAACACTTCTTGACTTGCAGTAAATGAAGCTATGCCAGATATGTTGAACTTTTCTACTATGTTCTACACCAATCCCTATCTTCATTCAAAAGTAATTACATAAAGAAAATTCAAACCACTTTTCAATGAATGTTAAAAAAATCCCATCAATGCAAAAAAAAAAAAAAAAAAAAAAATTCCCTGCTTAACCTTTATCATACTTCACAGTTAGCTGATGAGCGTCTCCAAACAACATAGGCAACCCAGCCTTAACTCAGATTGGCCTGCACATCTGCACAGTCTGATCAAATTCTACACTTGTCACTTATAAAAATGGATGGGCAGGCTGAACTGGGTCAATGCAGTATGCATCTGTCATAAGGTGGTTCCCTGTTTGGAGAGGCATTTCATTCAAGTCTGACATGATTGAATTCAGGGGAACTGATGAACTTTCATGGAGCACAACTTTGTCATATTTATATTTACCTTCTGAAAAGGGGTCTCCTCTAAAAGGAAGGATTTGCTTCTCTTTGGAACAAATTCTTTCCTTTCAGATTAAACCCTTTCTCATGAGAGCAAATTATATTCTTTTCCCATAGAGCCTTTAAAGCAATTTCTTTGCTTTTGACAGCGGACAAAGTTAGAACAGAACCCTTTACGGAAGGTACTTGGTTTGCAAGACAGCAAACAGCAATTCACAAAATTATCTCCCTTGTAAAAAAAAAAAAAATCAGGAAAATATACCAAACAGAAAATGTCCCCTTTAATGCTGGCCAAATAAAAAAACAAACCAACTCAATGTCTGATGATTTTTTACATGTAGAAGGATACTGGTTAACCTCTCGCACTCTCAAGGCAAAATCAGCAGATATTACGAAAATACGCCTATTCAAATATATAGAAAATTGCACCTCCAAAAACTGAAAAATTCCAGATAAAAAAATCTGATATTTTTGCTCAAAACATAAGTTGTGGGTACTCATTAGAACTGCCTCAGTGAGGCAGTTCTAACGAGTACCCACAGTCTGTTTTTGAGCAGAAATAAGAAAAATAATGTATACCCCTGTATACCCCAGTTTTACGGTACAAGAGGGCAATCATGTCCCTATATCGCTAATCTGAATCATGTTATACATAGCATTGCTAACAGATGTTCCCCTCAGGGTCATCTTCTGGTCAGAACGAACATCCCTACTATGTTTGAGGGTCCTAGCCCCAAGCACTGCCAAGTTATGAGCTTGTTTTGTATAGAGGTCACTGTGACCTTGACCATTAGGGTCATCTACTGGTCAAGACCAACATCCCATCTAAGTTCAAGGGTTGCAGCCTCAAGTAGTGCCAAATTATAAGCTTTTTAGTACTAAAGGTCATGGTGACCTTGACCATGACCTTTGCCCTCAATGTCATCTACCGGTGAGGACCTACATCCCTTCGAAGTTTGAGGGTCCTAGCCCCAAGCATTGCCAATTTATCAAGCTTAGTACTAAAGGTCCTGGTGACCTTGACCTTTGCCCTCAGGATCATCTACTGGTGAAGACCAACATATCTACTAAGTTTGAGGGTTCTAACCATAAGCACTGCAGAATTATAAATTTTTGGCTCTAAAGATCATGGTGACCTTGACCTTTGACTTAAAAGTCATCTACTCTTCAGGTCCCTCCTCCCTATTAGTTTGATAGTCCTAGGCCTAATCATTGCCAATGGCTTATTGCTCTATGTAAAACAAGTGACCCACCCTCTAGGCTGGGCCTCTTTTCACCCCAGGGGCATAATTTGAACACTCTTGTCAAAAGACCTCTAGGCAATGCTACATACAAAATATCAAAGGCCTAGGCCTTGCACTTTCAGACAAGAAGATTTTTAAAGTTTTTTCCTATAAGTCTATGTAAAACATGTCTGCCCTGGGGCAGGGCCATTTTTGGCCAAAGGGCTATAATTTGAACAATGTGTTGGCAGAGGTCCACTAGGTGAAGCTAAGTACCAAATATCAAAGGCCCAGGCCTTCTGGTTTCAGATAAGATTTTTGAAGGTTTTCTCTATATAAGCCTATGTAAAACATGTCGGCCACAGAGTGGCCCCATGGCAATAACTTGATCATGGTAGAGGTCCACTAGGTGAAGCTATGTACCAAATATCAAAGGCCCAGGCCTTCTAGTTTCAGATAAGAAGATTTTTGAAGGTTTTCTCTATATAAGTATGTAAAGCATATCAGCCCCGGGGCAGGGCCATTTTTTGCCCCAGGGCAATAACTTGAACAATCTTGGTAGAGGTTCACTAGGTGAGGCTATGTATCAAATATCAAATGCCTGGGCCTTCTGATTTTTAAAGTTTTTCCCTATATGGGTCTTTGTAAAACAAGTGAGGAACATGCCAAATATCGAAGACCTGGGTCTTCTGGTTTCAGACTAGAAGATTTTTTAAGTTTTCAGTTAAAAATCTATTTTTAGCTCCTGTGACCTAGATGTGCAATGGTCTGGAACCATTTGAACAACTTTGACAGAGGACCAACCAAGGCTCATTCCCAGCGCAGGGCGTTTTTTGACCCCAGGGCTATAATTTAAACAACTTTGGTAGAGGTCCACTAGATGAAGCTACATGCCAAATATCAAAGACCTGGGCCTTCTGGTTTCAGACTAAAGATTTTTTTAAGTTTTCAGTTAAAAAATCTATTTTTAGCTCCTGTGACCTAGATGTGCAATGGTCTGGAACCATTTGAACAACTTTGACAGAGGACCAACCAAGGCTCATTCCTGTGAAGTTTGGTCAAAATCCAATCAGTGGTTTAGGAGAAGATAGTGGTTTAGGAGAAGATGTCGTTTGAAGAAATTGTTCACGGATGGACGATGCTCACATGACACAAAATGTGATCACAAAAGCTCACCACGTCACTATGTTACAGGTGAGCTAATAAAAGTGGGGTTTAAGGGGGTCAAAATTATATAGGCATATTTTCGTGATGCGACAGATATTTTTTCCAGATTTTCACAGGAAATAAGGCTCAATGTTTCATTCCCATTTTATTTACCATTTCAATGAAATATTTAGCCTTATTTTCTAGGAAATTTTAAACTGATATTTCTTACACTGTCAACTGCTGCTATTTAAATTCAACAGGTAAATAACTTTCCCTAATGGTTTCTCAACAACTCTCTCTCTGACAGCACATTTTGAATATAAATTCATTTGAATTGTAGTCTAGAAATATATGTACATCATACTGACAAACAAACAAAAACTTTAGCACAACTGGTGAAACTATTAACAGAATAAACAAACAATAGGAATTTTCAATCAAAACAACTTCCAATAATGTTAAAACACCATATAATACATAGCTACAGATAAGAGGGGGTATCAACATAATATTTTTCTTATTTCTCAACGAAAACATATGTTGTGGGTACTCATTAGAAGCACCTTGGCTAGGCGCTTCTAATGAGTATCCACAACATATGTTTTCGTTGAGAAGTAAGAAAGATATCAGCACTTTTCAGATGAAAAAAGTGCCTTATCTGTTGCTATGTAATATCCTGCGAGTCTCTAAACATAGCTCCAGATAACACATCTTTTTCAACTTTACTCTATAGATATTTTTTTTTTTTTACTTCTCCATTAAAACTTACTGTACTCATTAGAAGCATCTTGGTGAGGCATTTCTGATGAGTACCCATAACTTTTTGCGGAGAAATGAGAAAAACATTTATAGGATACCATCTCTCATCTGGAGCTGTAAGTTGATTATGCTTCACATAAAATCCTTTTCAGTGGTCATATGATAAATTCTGCATAATCAACTACAATAAAGCTACAGATCTGTAGTAATCTGATCATGTCTAAATAGGCCATGCCATGCATAAACTTGTCTTTGTGCAGTCTGATCAGGGCCTTCACTGTCCACTTACAATCACTGAATACTACAGAATGTATGAATGGAGAGCAAAGGCCCAGACGATATTTTGTGCATGCGCAAGATGACCTGAATCTGCACATTTTGCGCATGTTCAAAGGCACTATTTTGCTCGTCAGCACAAATAATCCAGGCAGTCATCACACAATATAGTCCATCAGATTTACTGTTCCTACAGTATCTGGACTTTATACACTCTAAACAAAGGAAAGCATGGTCCGGGACTAGACTGCAGATGTACATGGCATACAACTTTTTACACACATATCAGGCTTAAATTCTAGATACAGTGTAAGAAAGTAGTATTTTCTATACAAATTATATCATCCATAATATACAAATAATTCATCTATAATACTGTACACACTAGAATGGTGAAATATACACGCCAGGGCAAGCAGAACATATGCAACACCATATATAGACAGTGAAATGTTGGATCAGACCACATCTATATGGTCGTTATGGCTTCATTCTCTAAATAAGACATACTTTTTTTTTTCAATCAAAATCTATGGGTATCAATATTTTTCTTATTTTTCATGAAAACATGTGGTGATCTCAACAGCTTTGCCTAGGTGTATGAATTCTAATAAGTATCACAACTGGGCCCAGTTGTTCAAAGCATCGTTAGTTTAACGAGCTAGTTAGTGGTCAAAATGTTAACTGTTCTAGTAAGTACAATATCTAATTCATAGGTATTTTTGCTGAAAAAATATGAAATGCAAAAGCTACTCACATTTTTTTCAGCAAAAATATTAGTGTATTTGCCATATTTAATAACCAACCTTTTAACTATCTTGGCCCAGTTGTTCGAAGCATCGTTAGCTTAACAAGCTCGTTAAGGGTCATTTCGCTGACTCTTTTAGCAGATTTAATACACAAAATTCTGATATTTTTTGCTGAAAAAAATGTGAGTAGCTTTTGCAGTGCAAAAGCTACTCACATTTTTCAGCAAAAAATTTCAGCATATTTGCATATCACTCTATGTAAATTTTAACGAATCGTTAACTAACGATGTCGTTAGCTTTGAAAAAACTGGGCCCTGTTTTTCTAAAGATATTGTTAGTTTTGAACAACTGAGCTCAGATGTTTTTGTTAGACAAAAAAAAACCCAAAAAAAAACCCGAGTTGTCTTGATACTCCTCCAGCATAAAAAGATATCCAGACCAAATATTTTTCTTATTTCTCCATGATAATCTATGTGTGTGGGTAATCATTGGAAATGTCACAATGAGGCGTTTCTAATGAGAAACTACTAGGTTTTTGTATATAGATAAGAAAAATGTCTATATTTTGTTGCTTTTTTTAAAAAAAAAAAAACAACAAAAAAAACAAAACAACAATAACAAGAAGGCCAATATGGCCCTGTATTGTTTACCTTATTACCAGACAAGTTTCAAGTCCATTGGCCTTTCCTTTCAAAAGAAGTTCAATATATATTTTCAAGATGGTGGCCATGGGGGCCATCTTGGATTTCCAACTGGAACGCTTTTAGCTATTTTTGATCTACATGTCACCTCAATACTTCAAATGAAGTTTCAAGTCAATTGGCCTTTCGGTTAAGGAGAAGAAAAACAAAATAGATTTTCAATATGGCCATTGCAGCAGCCAACTTGGATTTCTGATCAGAACGATTTTAGTTATTTTCGATCTGCAAGTCACTCTGCTACTTTATACCAAGTTTTGAGTCAATTGGTCTTTCGCTTCCTGAGAAGCTCAAAACAGATTTTCAAGATGGCCAACATGAAGGCCATCTTGGATTTCCCATGAAACTATTTTGGCTATTCTTGATCTAAAAGCCGCCCTGATACTTCCTACCAAGTTTCGATCTAATTGGTCTTTCGGTTCAGAAGAAGCTCAAAACAGATTTTTCTATGTTTAGCTCTGGTGCCATCTTGTTCATTCAAGCTGAACCATTTTAAATATTTTGGTAAAGAGTCACATAGGCAACATTCCTGTGAAGTTTGATTGAAATAAGCCCAGATGTAGGAGGAGAACTCATTTGAAGCAAACTGTTGACGCCGCAGGATGGACGCTGACCAATCACAATAGCTCACCAAGAGATATGGTTCTATTAAGAGTTATGCTGGAGGACAAATTGCATCTGTGTTCACAGTAAAGACCTTGACCAGACCCTCTCCAACAGCAGTCACCACAAAGTAAAGGAGACTATTACCATTATCGCTCAAGATAAGGTGCTTTTTTTTTTTTTTTTTTTTTCAACCAAAAAATATTATTTTCTTATTTGTCCATGAAAATGTATCTTGGGGGTACCCGCTAGTAGCGCCTCACCGAGGAGCTTCTAATGCATACCAACATGTTATCATGGACAAATAGGAATAAAATATTCATCTGGATATCCAGCTATGGTCCATACAGGCCAGTGGCCAACAATTGGCACCTCAAGTTGGATTTGCTTAGTTGAGGTTTAACATCACTGTCAACAATCTTTCAATGTGACTGCCTGGATGTAACAGTTGGGACTGAAGACTTTTTATAGTGCTGCCTCACTGCAGTTATCATTCCCAGAACCTACTGACATCATCTGTCACATTATATTGACATCTGTGCAACCAGTCCTGACACTTCTTTCTAATGCCAAACCAGAGTGAAAGAGCAACTAGTAACAATTTTAAAGAAGTCTTAGGTATGACCCAGCTGGGAATCAGACCCACAACCTGTTGCTCTGAAAGCAGGTGCTTTACCAACAGAGCCACTATTACCTCAAGCTATAAATTAACAGGACATATAGCAACTTGCACTCTGGTCAGTGTCTTTACTGCTCCCCTATACACTATCTAAACCAGCCACAGAATCTTCAATGCCTATGTGGAAGAAGATGGCTCTGATTTGCTTTTGAACAGCTAACAGGTACCTTTCCTGTTTGTCACTGAACTAGTTCTATGTTTGTCACTGAACTAGTTCTAAAAGTGGACAGTGAAGGTCATGACCAGACTGCTTTGATGTGCAGATGTAAGCACTAAGGACCTTTTTTCTCAAGACACACCTCAGCTGGATACTGTCCATATTATATCCAAGTTCAGACTGTCTGTGCATCCTTTGTTCTATGGTTGCTGGCCAACTTCTAACATTCTTTAACCTTAAGTCAATAATCCCGCTTTTTGCCTCTTCCATCCCATTACTGCACAGTTTCTTTTCAACAGTAAATCTTCCGCTTTGTGCTACACAATTATGGATATTGTTTATTTCACAAATGTATCAGTAAATCTGTATTTGAACATATGTTTTGCATACAAGCAGCAGCTCTCTGCAAACTAGTTTTTACCCTTATCCACATAAATGTTTTCACAGATCAAAACTGCCAACACTAACACTGGCTAGTCATACTGTATCATGTGATGTTTATTTTGTATATGTATCAATCCTACTGCCAATAGGAAATACAGGACCCACTAAAATAATCTATCTTTTACCAATACCTTTTACCAATGTATGTGTTATGCAAGTCCAAAGCCCTCAGAACACTCATTTATAGCTAGCAGTAACATATGTCGCAGTTTATCGTATGTCTCATATGCAGGGAGATCTAGCTGATTAAAACTGAAATTAGAAGATGAAATATACAGTCAAAGGTGTCATATAGACAGAAGTGCAGCATGTCTTATTAAAAAAAAAAAAAAAAAAAAAAAAGTTTGAGCTACAAAACAAGCAAAGCTCCTTCCTTAGTCATTCTTTCAAAAGAAAGAAACTCTTGTCAAAGTAGCTTTGCCTCCCATCTGAAAAGGAGTCTGCAGCAAATTCTTTCATTTTAGAGCAGACCCCATTTCACAAGGGGCAAGCTGTGCCGGAAAGCAAACAGGAAGTCACAAAACTTGTCTCTCTTATAAGATACCATGTTTATCCAGTCCCCTTTAACTGTACAGACAGAAATAGACAATTTTTAATCCAAGTCCTGCTGATTTTATTTGTGCTGACCCAGACAACCCGATGGGGTCATGTTGAGCGCAGTCAGTTAACCACACTTTTACTGGGCAGGCTTTGTCTTCTAAGCGGTTAACCAGTTTTGTGCACATTCTTTCACCAGAAACTGACAACTGCCCTTCTTGAATCAACAGAAGGAATAGACTGACAGTAGAACATATTTCATGATCAAATCTCCATGAAGGAAACTGCCAACCCGCGGGAGTCAAACCTGCAACCTCCTGACAACCAGTCGGTCGTGCAAATGAGCCACCAAGGCTGGCCTAGTCCTGCTGAACCTGGATATGCCCTGCCTTTGCGAACAGTATAGATCCAGATCAGTTGGCTTCTGCACTGTTTGTAATTCAGTATGTGAATCTCTATCAACAACCTGGATCAAGTAATCTGACTGGCAGAAAATTGGAAGTGGGCATGGCATTTTCTGCTGAAGGATATGTTGCGCCACGCAAATTTACGAAGCCTGTTTGTTTGTTTTTGTTGCAGTTTTACGGCCCAGTCAACCCAATGGGGTCATGTCGAGCGCGGTCAGTTTACCTAACCACACGTTTACTGGGCAGGCTTAGTCCTCTAAGCGGTTAACCAGTATTGTGCACATTCTTTCGCCATAAACTGACAACTGCCCTTCTTGATCAATCTCCACGAAAGAATGTTGCCAACCTCAGTGGGGGTTGAACCCGCGACCTCCTGGTCTCCAGTCAGATGGCGCATCCAACTGAGCCACCGAAGCCGGCTCGAAGTCTGTGAACTGTGCGATATAGGTCAAGGTATACTACGGATACTGATGTCTGAATTGTCATTCCTAAGTGCAAGCTTATACCAAGTATCATCACTATAGCCTTTATAGTTCTTGGTAAATGAACTTCAATTAGGGTCAAAGTCAAGGTTGACGCAAATGTTGTCGGATTAATGAACAAACAGATGGTAGACAGGATCCCTGTATCGTGCCATGCTAAAAGCAGGCGTCCGAATTAAGTGATATCGCGACAATAGAAGGGTGATAATGAAACTTTCAAGCTGCCTAAATGTCTCTCACATAAAGCTTCAGGTATGATCTAAATAAAACGTTTATCCCTATTTATATGGAAAATTGGAAAACTGTTTATTTTAAATGAATCACAAACTGGTTTTTGGTTTGCCTGTATACTTTAACTGGGCAAAAATTACTTAAAAGTAAACCTACCATGTATGTGCGGCAGGAAGGCGGTCTGTCGATCTGTCATCCCGGTGAATCTGGAATTTCTGGGTGCCATTCATCCCCTCTAAGTGGGCAAATCCTTGTAAAGGTACCTTTGATGTCCCTGTGACAAACTGTAAGAAACGTGCTCTATCAGCCTGGTCAAATGATCTAAGTGCTCTCCAGAACCACAGTACCTAGAATTGGAAATGTTTAAATTAAAAGCATAGCATAATATGATAGCCTAGCACTGAGGAAGCTGTCTGAAATACAAAGGAAACTAGTGTTTGAACAGAAGTAACATGTATACTATTGTTTTCATACTGTGTCAAAAGGACTGCTCTCTCTATGTTATGAACTAATCCTTGCATAGGGCCTTGGTACAGAAAGCTGGCATGCTTACTATGCACCATTTACCTGTTTCTGTGCAACACAGAAGATGAAAACAACTAAAAGCAAAATTCATTCTTTTGCAATACATGAAAAGAGCAATTATGTGTAGCTGTCCAGACAAGAGGTGGTTATCAGGTAAATACTTCTCTTATTTCTGCACAAATGCTGCAATTCTAATGAGTGCACACAAAAACATTATATTTTTTTTGCAGAAATAAAATCTTCACAATAACATGACTATATAGTTTTGACCCCCTTAAACCCCACTTTTATATAGTAAAACTGGGGTTTACAGGGATATAAATTATTTTTGCTCAAAAACATAAATTGTGGGTACTCATTAGAACTGCCTCGCTGAGGCAGTTCTAATGAGTACCCACAATCTATGTTTTGAGCAGAAATTTGAAAAAATATCAGATTTTTTTTATTTGAAAAGTTTTAGTTTTTGGAGGTAAAATTTTCTATATTTGAAATAGGCGTGTTTTCGCATAATGTCCATACTTTTTGGTTGAAAACTTGTCATATCTGGAGCTACATATACTATCCATATTTCAGTGAAAGTATTGAAGGAAAGAGTATTTTACCTGAAGTGAGGTTGGCTGGTATTTGTGATATTCTGTGTTAGTTTTGAGATCATCTATATCTATGGTGGGCAGCCCTGATATCAACAATTCTAGTTCTTGTTCATTGAATATTGAGATAAGTTTCTTTGGTACAATGTCGTAGAATCCCTCCAAGAAAGCGGTGAGTTGTTGACGTATTGCTCCAGTCATCTTCATCTGACAAACCAGTTTCACATACTCGTATTTGGTCTCTTCTGTCACAACTATATTCCTGCCATCTGGTTTCAGGTCACGTACTTGACTTACACCAAACTCTTGAATCTGAAAGTATTTGAAGTAATACCTTGTTAAAACCCGATGTTTACTGCCAAACTTTCTAATCTTACAATGTCTGACTGTAACATAACCTAAGCTTCCATTAAGCTCTTGCATCCGAAAAAGTTGGAATGTAATATCTTGGACCTGACTTTACCATTATTTTAACACCAAACTCTTATATCTGTGAGATAAACATTTGAATGAAATATCTTGTTTGATACACAACACTTATTTCTGAAATGCTTACTTTATACCATATTTTATGTCTTATAATTTGTAAATGATGATTATTTGGTGTTTTACAAATCCTTCAAGAAAAATTAAGTCATACCAAGATAAAAAAAAAGGGCAATAATATAAGGTTCTGTGCAATGAAGTGCCGTACAGTCAAGAGGGGAATTCCACCTTAAGCTGTATTTGAACTGTGATTTGCAGTCGCTAGTGCTAACCAAGAACAATATACTATAGGTTAAGCTGACACAAATGTATTGAATCTGAAACTGTTCGAAACAAGAAGTGTCAATAAGCAGTGCTTACTAGATACCTATCTTCAACTATGTGAATGCCTTATACGATGATCCCGACTGACCTCTGGATACTAGTCGTATCTGGTACAATGTGAGTGCCTTATATGATGATCCTGACTGATATCTGGATACTTGTCATACCTAGTACTATGTGAATGCCTTATACCATGAACCTGACTGACATCTGAATACTTGTCATATCTGGTACAATGTGAGCGCCTTATATGATGATCCTGACTGATATCTGGATACTTGTCATACCTAGTACTATGTGAATGCCTTATACCATGAACCTGACTGACGTCTGGATGCTAGTCATATCTAGTACTATGTGAATGCCTTATATCATGAATCTGACTGACATCTGGATACTTGTCATATCTGGTACTATGTGAATGCCTTATACCATGAATCTGACTGACATCTGGATACTTGTCATATCTGGTACTATGTGAATGCCTTATACCATGAATCTGACTGACATCTGGATACTTGTCATATCTAGTACTATGTGAATGCCTTATACCATGAATCTGACTGACACCTGGATACTTGTCATATCTAGTACTATGTGAATGCCTTATACCATGAATCTGACTGACATCTGGATACTTGTCATATCTGGTACTATGTGAATGCCTTATATGATGATCCTGACTGATATCTGGATACTCATCACACCCACCCCCCCACTCACCCCCACGCCGAACATGAGTGAAAATGTCTATTTACATTAAATACACGTAAGCAAGAAATTTATTTGCTGTCGATGGACTGTCGTCCTTTCCATATCTAGTACTATGTGAATGCTTTATACCATGAACCTGACTGACATCTGGATACTAGTCATATCTAGTACCAAGCGACTGCCTTATACCATGAACCTGACTGACATCTGGATACTTGTCATATCTAGTACCATACGACTGCCTTATATGATGAATCTGACATAAAATGCTTGAATCTAATCGTGTGATACAATACTTCGAATCCAACTCGTGTGTATGCGTTATAATGAACCAAGAAAAGCATACAAAGTTCAGATTTTGTCAAGAAAAATGCTGGCTTTTTTACAGGAGAGGAAGAAGTGGGACAGGAAATGGGATGGAAAGTTACCTTTACCACCCTATAGGTAAATTCAGCTAGAGACAAGCTGACAATATTTTTCTTATATTTTCTAGAAAATAGTCTTTGACATTCCATGCAAATTGTCTGCCAAGGTAACAATCTGCCTGAAATCTCAAATCCTATTTCTAGAAAAAATATTTCAAAGAATCATCTGCTGAAATTTTCACCCAGTATGCTATTGTTAAAGCAATAAATATACCTACCTCAGTGCTGAAAGTGAGATCATAACCAAGATCTTTAACATTGTGTTCCAGCAGGAAAACAAGACCTTGATAGAAGGAGTAATCCTCACTCTCCATGTCTGTGTATCTGAGATAAACAAAGATCAAAACAAAATACATTATTCACCCTAAATACACCATAGTCTCTTTATAACATGACTGCTGGGATCCAAAGTGAAAACCGTGTTAGGTAAACAACCGTGCTGTATCCAAATAAAAATGTCTAGATTACATGTATATAGAAAAATGACCAGATTTTATGGAAAAATGACTATACCTGGTCATTTTTCTATACTTCAGACTTTGTGGTATCCAAACAAAAATGTGTAGATTATATAGAAAAATGACCATAAATGGTCATTTTTCTATATAATCTACACATTTTTGTTTGGATACAACACATATGGGGTCCAACCTTTAAACCGTCTTATATCGGAACCGTCTTATAATCAATCCTCTTATAAATAGGTTCCAGTGTATTCAGATGCCTCAGCAAACACTGTAATCCAGATCAAGCTCATCTTAATGGTGCAGTCTGATCAGGGTCAGCATTGTTTGCCATTAGGTCTGTACATTTTAGTAACATCACAAGGCAGTCGACAAACACCACGACCTCATTATAACACTATTGTTGGGGTCCATACCATAAACCCTGTTAGTTAAATAACTGTGTTATATCAAAACAAAAATGTATAGATTATATTGAAAAATGACCATTTATGGTCATTTTTCAATATAATCTATACATTTTTGGGATCTATCCTTGAACCGTGTTATATCCAAAACTGTGTTATAACGAACCTTCTTATAAAGAAGTTGTAGTGTATCTGTTCAAAATTTAAGACAAGCTTTAGATAAGGTATCATAATGTTGTATACACTCATTAGTAGAAGTTCAATGAAGCACTTGTAATGAGTACCCATACTGTGTTTTTGTGGAGAAATAAGACAAATATCAATACTTTTTGGCTGAAAAAAAAAAAAGCACCTTAACTGGAATTTCAGAACTCTTTTCATGCTGGGTAATATTGCATGTTTTTTTTTTTGTCTATGGAATTGTTTTTTTTTTTAATTTTTTCAAAAAAATCTTTCAGGAATACTATCAGAGTGTCAGGCATTTTGTCGGTCCTGATCTGGATCCAAACTGTTTGCAAAGGTTATCAGCAGACAACAAAAGTTGCCATTGGCTGGGAAAGAAAAAACACGTCCAAAAAAAAAAAAATAAATAAATAAACCAAATGAACTGATTTGTATTAAACAGTTCATACAAATTAATCCAACTTTGTGCTGTCTGGTATCTGCCAATAATGTGTGTACATGTAAGAGGCCTGTATACTTGCTAGACTGTCTGTCTTTTACAAGGAAAACAACTTCTGTCACTTCCTGTTTGCATTCCTGTACACCAATCCCACTTCTGAGCAAGGATCTAGTTGTAAAGGAAAGAATTTACTCCCAAGAGAGCAAATTCTTTCTTCTGGAGTGAGATGTGTTTTCAGAAAGGAGGAAAAAACAATGTTACAGTGTCCAGTCTCCTTAATATTCTGTTTATGAACAGTACAGACCCTGATCTTATGGGAACTTGCGTTTTTGTGCAAGAAATAAACTAACACTAGAATTAGTTTTTCTACAAAAATACAGATGTCTCACCCCTTTTGGGTGCCATGTTGTATTGTACATTCAGTGAACATTTATATTAACTAATGAGATTCCAAGGGAAATAACTAAAAACTAAAAAAGTACAGTAAAGCTCCAATATATCGCGGTCCTCAGGGTCCAGAGTCCGCTATCGCGATATAAATGGAGCGCGATATAAGTCCAGACATGTACCATGCATGTATAACGGCATGCATAACTTGCTCGGTTTGGTAGGGTGCTGAGACATCACGGATAAATGGCATTCAGTCATGCTGTCACCGTATTTTTATTAAAATTGGATTAGAATTGCTCAATGGCATAATTTAGAATGGTGCGCTATGTCTAACAAGTAATTTCAATAGAAACCAGCTGATAAACTAAGTTTGAAATCAAGAAATTATCGGGTTGCCAATTAGGACGCCATTTTGGATACTCTGGTGCCCTGGAACGGCAAAGGGAAGTTACTAAAATTGCTTCAGTTGAGTGAAGATAATTTGAGTTGCTTCCCTTTGCTTATTATTGTGTTGCGGGCGCAAAAAAAAAAACAGTCGTTTATCAAAGTTAATTTCTTTTTATTTTAGTTTTATTGTTATTTTTTTTTTTTTTTTGACGCAGTTGTTTTCTTTTGAAATATTTATTGCTACAGAAGTGTAAAATAAACGGACTAAGATCTGTGTATGTGGGACAGAAACATCGTAAGACCACAGTCTTGTAAAATTTGCTTGTGTTGAAAAGGAGGTGAACCGTTTTCACTTGTTGAGCAAAATATTATTTTGTGGGCATCATTGACTGATTGAGCATTAAGTAGATATATGTACTCAATGATGATAATGATTATGACAATAACGGCGATATAATTTATTGTTTGCCAATTATAATCAACGTGTGCGCTGACTGACACTAAGTGGATTGTTTGTCATAATACCTGACGCGACTTAGCGTCCAGATAGGCAACAAAAATCAATTACCGGAGGCGGAATGCATTTTTTTTTTTCTGAAGGTAAATAAAACAACAAACATTTTATGTTTTTAAATTTTTTTTGGCTTATGGAAAATTTGGGAGCCATGGCCGATTCGCGATATACTGGATTTTGCGAAATAACGGACCGCGATGTATTGGAGCTACTCTGTATAAAAGAAAGAGTTATTGTTCTTGAACTCTGCATGTCATGTTGTGTTGATTGATATTCGTATGAAATTTCCTGAAGATATCTTGAATAGTTTTCAAGTTATAGAGCAGACACGTTTTTTGTGACAGACAGAGTTCCAAGGGAAATAATCAAAAAAGTATAAATGCCAGAGTTTTGGCTCTTGCACTCTGCACATCATCTAATATTGATTGATATTTACATGAAATTTCTTGAAGATATCTTGAACAGGTTTAAATTTACAGAGCGGACACCATTTTGCAACGGACAAAGTTCCAAGGGAAATAACTCAAAAAGTATAAATGCAACAGTTATGGTTCTTGTGCTCTGCACGTCATCTAATGTTGATTGATATTTGTATAAAGTTTCGTGAAGACAGCTTGATGGTTTTCAAGTTATAGAACAGACACCATTTTGTGCTAGATAGACAGACACATGGGGAAAAACAATCTGTCTCCCTACACTAAAGCGGGGTTACATAAATTTTCACCCTTAATTCCAGTAAACATGAAATGATAATTAATTCTTGCAGACCCCTATTATGTGGCTATTTCTGGACTTACTTACCCATTAGATATGCCCCACGTAGAGGTGCTTCTAATGACTACCCACTAGATACCTTTTCGTAGAGAAATATGAGAACTATTTATATTGACATGAAGATCTTCTCTGGAGCTATGAATTACGCATGGAAACTTACTTGACAGTTGATCCCATGATATGTTTGTAGAATGATCTGGTAAAGTAGCACTCCAACAGCTTGTTGTCGTAGATTGCCTTGGCAATAATTCGCCCAACAAATTTGAAGTAGCTCAGATGATTACTGTTACAATGAGAGGACTGATTGATAGTGTAGGTGACACGGTCACCAGGTGAGGTACAGAACAAGGCATACATTGGGTTGAAGATTTCTCTAGCGATGATAATGTACCATTCACGCAATAAACCTCCAGCATCTTGGCCATCCTCACCTGAAAAATTCATATAAAGTGTTTGTCTTCTCTTGAAAAACAAAACAAAACAAAATCAGGTTAAGTTAAATTTAGCACAGACCTCCTGGCTGATGTGGGTATTTTCTTTGTGGATATAATATTTAACCAAATATAATGCTGATGAGGACAACATATACAGAGTAGACATTTTAAAATATTATATTTCTCTGACAAGACTTCTGCAGAAGGTGATGCTGAACCTGCCAGGGCCTGTTAGTATTATACACCAGTCAAATACTGAATGACCAAGTCACTGGACCATACATAGTTGAGCCCCTGTAAAGGAAAAAGTGTATGACAGAGTTTGAAGACTGTATGTCAAATGGCTAAAGTCTGTGCCAGGTAAGATGACTGTAGATGTAACCAATTATTCTTTTGTGAGTTTTTTGTTTCCAAAGTCAGGGTCCAGTTGTTAAAAACTAACGATGTCGTTAGTTAACGATTCGTTAAAATTTACATCGAGTGACAATACGCAAATATGCTGAAATTTTTTGCTGAAAAAATGTTGTACATTGAATCCGCTATAACAGTTAACGAAATGACCCTTAACGAGCTCGTTAAGCTAAAGACGCTTTGAACAACTGGGCCCAGATTTTTATTTTACTTCTTTGCAGCTGTTTGCAACTGGTGTTAAGTGCCGTGTGGCGGCCTTAATTCCTTTAGGTTCATAAAACCCATTCTTGTTACTTTGAAAGTGGAATACAGCTTAAGCCGGTGTTGGACGGCATATACAGCCTCTCAAATTACTCTGCTGTATACGAAGTGACTTGATAAAACCAAGTTTCTGATTTTCATACTTCGTGTGTTTTTTGTTTCCAAAGGCAACGTTTTAGATTTTTATTGAATGCTAGTGTTTATGTAAATGTTGATGGACAAACGTACAGATGGAAACTGGAAGCCTATGTTGCACCTGCTTAATAGGTGCGATAATAATGGGGTCTGATATATCAATTCAAAGCATCAGATGAGGATATAATCTGTATGAAATATCAAGCCCTCTGAGTGAACAAAAAGTTGTCAGTTTCTGGTGAAAGAATGTGCACAATACTGATTAACCACTTAGAGGACTAAGCCTGCCTAGTAAACGTGTGGTTAGGTAAACTGACCGCACTCGGCATGACCCCAATGGGTTGACTGGGCCGTAAAACCTCAACACAAATAATTCACCTACAGAATGCTAGAGATTAAAAAAATGGATACACCTCCAAGAAAAATAACTCAACATGAAAATATTTACTTCCCTTCATGTTGGACGCTACTCCTAAAAGAAAAATGCCCTCAGAGAAAGTAGTAGGTACTGTACCTTCAAATACAATATAGAATCTGTGCTTCCATTCATCTGGTGACCTTCTAAAGAGCTCCCTGAAAGAATCTTCAAACACATGTTCTCTCCTCACATGGACAGCTAAGTCTTCACGCCTCATACCCTCATCAAGTCGCTCTAGCTCGTGTCGGAAGTAGCGTCTCTTCACATCAAAGTCCAGGATGCGAGTATGATCCACTAGTACAGAGAATGGACCATCGGAAAGAGGTGTGGTGGACTGACGTAAAATCTGGTTAAGAACAGTTCGATGCGTCTCTACAAAAGAATAAAGAAAGCTAATGAAAAAAGTCAATAAGCAATGCTAATTAGATCCCCCCCCCCCCCCACCCCCACCCCCACATACACACAGTAATGACCAGTACAGAAAACTGACTTAAGACAACTTATTGTTCAAAATGAATGTCATTGATTTGTAAGATTTGTAGTTCACCCAAGTAGTATAATGAGAATCAATTTTGGTCAAATTCCTGCCATTAATTCAAGAGATTGCGTGCACACAAGCTTTTTTCTATAAAAAATTTGAGTTCCAAAGTGCTGGTGTGAAACTGAATCAACAGATGTGCAGACAAGCTTTTTCCATCAAAATTTGAGTTTCAAAGTGCCAATTTGACCTTGAAAATGAGGTCAAGGTCACCAAAATCTAATCACTTCTTTTGCCCATCCCACTGATGTGTCTGTGCCAGTTTGGTCAAATTCCATCTATTGACTAAAGAGACAGAGAACACACAAGACTCATTTTTAGAGACTTTACAATGTAGTGACCTTGAAAATGAGGTCAAGGTCATCAAAATCTAATCACTTCTTTCCCATCTCCTAATGATGTATAATGTGGTAGCAGGGTTCTGGAAATTTTGAAATCTGAATCGGTCCAGCCGATGACGATGACGTCATCAATGAGCCCATTTCCAAAAAAAAAAAAAAAATATGTATATATCACCCTGTCACGAAAACTAATAACAATTGGCAGTCCTATAACTCCTTTTAAATAATACACCTCAACTCCGTTAAATGACGGAAGTCCGGGTATAACGAGGATGATCAAAGCTGGCGTCATCAATAAATACAGTCAGGTATGTAAAAAGAAAGAAAAAAACAAACAAACAAAAAAAAAAACGGTTTTGTTTTATTTCCACCTCCGCAGGGTTTTCCAAAACTATTTATAAACAGCTGATTCCCATCTTGTATAAGCGTGAAGATGGCGGGAAACAGGAGAGACGGAACGAATCGACTTTCATGGACCTAATTAGGTCTAAGAAAAAAGGCCTGCGCCACGGGCGGTTTTGCAGTTTTCAATGTTTCAAGATTTGATCAGACTGCTTAAATTTTAAGCACTGACCAATCTTGTCTAGCTCAAATGGTGCATTACTTATTTTTACCGTGAAATCTACCTTGAATTATACTCGCGTGTTACAGCAATCAACAAAAAAACAAGAAAAAAGAAGCAATCAATAATACCCAGATCAGACGCCGTTGTATGCGACATCTGATCAGGACGTACACGGTTTGAGAATTCATTTATCAAATCTGGGACCGACAAACCGTGTTGATCAAAACAAAAGAAGAGGAAGAAAACGGGTGCGTTCAAGCGGTGCATTCTTTTATCACTCTCAGTAAAGCGACCTTTGATCTTTTTGGACAAGCCGACTGCACCTGGATGTTTTGCAGTCTCAGTGTATTCACACAAACGGATTAATTATCAGACTACTGATGATTCGTGTTAATCGCTTGTTTACCGCACAAAGGTCAGTGAAGTGTTGATTTTTTGACAATGTTTGGATAATGACGTAATTAATTTGTGCTGTGGTAGGTTGCCGTTATTCAGCTGTCTCTCCAATATACATGTCAAATGACCGTTTAGAGCCTTTTAATTATCATAATATCGCATTTAAAAGGTGCGCGGACGTTGTCAGTTTAGAAAGACTTGACCGTTTGTGATTTTTTAGGCATCATTGATTCGTAAAAATTGGTTGGTTGGGGAAAAATGGGGTTCAAGGCACAAACCTGTTGGACCGATTTATTAGCGTTTTGGGGTGTTTGAAATCGGTCCAGAATTCTTAATTTCGGTCCAGACCGGCTATTTTTCCGGTTTTCCCGAGCCCTGATGTGGTAGTATGGTAAAATTCCATCAATTGGTTCAACATATAGTGAGTTTTTTTTGACAAAATTTGAGATATTAGGAAAAAGAGTGCATGCAAGGCTTACTTTTAAAGTCTTTATAATGTGGTGACCTTGAAAATAAAGTAAGTCACAAAAATCTAATCACCCCCCCCCCCCCCCCCCCCCCTTTCGTAATGATGTATCTGTATTAGTTTGGTCAAATTCCAGCCATTAGTTAAAGAGATAATGTGCACACAAGCTTTTTTAACTGCAAAAATATTTTAAAAAGGGAAATAACTCAGAGAACTGGCCCCTAGCCCTTACTTTTTCTTATGTAGGTATACCTTATTGATATCAATGTGTCTGCATAAAATGATGAACATCCATTAATAGTAGTAATAAAAATAGTACCATTTCCTATTCTACAAAAACAAGAATGATATTGCAGTAAACAACTGTTTAAGACAAGATGCTTATTCCAGGACAGCAAGCTACGGCCTCTTTTAGAGATTTTAAGTAAAAACTTTTTTTAAGACAGCACGTGAATCTGTCCCTTCAGGCCATGCTAAAGGAGCCTACCAAGCTTTAAAAGAACTGGTTGTTCTTTAAGGTGCAATGATTGCACTTCATACTCAACACACAGACACACACAAGCACAGCATACAAACCAAACATTCATCCACATTCATTATATTCTGGGGACATAAAAAGCTGGCTTACCTGCAAATTTTAGGAACTTCTGAGCATCTGGTGTGAGATTAACCATTGACTGGCTCCCCTGGATGGAATTTTCTCTGGAGAACCCTGGAGTGTCAGGTAACTGGCTAGGTTGTGGGGAAGTTGGGGCAAGATCAATGTTGAGATGTGACAGCTGGTCCTCTCTCTTCTGTGGCTTATTTTCTTGCTTCTTACTATCTTTCTCACCTGGTAATATACACCAGCACAATGTTACCATATTTACCCTAGTACTCAGACAGCCAGGTCTGAGCAAGCAGTGTAGGGCCTACTGATCAAAACTTAACAAAAATGTTAGCTAATGTGATGCTGAAATTTCTATCTTAAAATATGGCAAATATATTGATATTTTTTGCTGAAAAAGCTACTCATATTTTTGCAGCAAAAACATCAATTTGAAAATACCTTAGCTAGAACGGTTAACGAGTTTGTCATTAACGAGCTCCTTAACTCTTTCACTGCTACAGGCGATAATAATAGGCTATTGCAAACAGCATAGATCTAGATGAGATGGCTCAATGAGCCATCTCATCTGGATTTACACTGTTTGACATTCAGTCTTTCAACTTTACATATAAACATCTTTCCAAAAGTTAGTTTGTTAAAATAAAAAAAAGCACACCACAAATGTCGTCTGGAATTTGGCACCAAAGAGTTCAGGTAACGATGCTTTGAACAACAGGGACTAGGTTGTTAAAAGGAGTTGTTGAATTATTTGGGACAAGTGCGGCAAGTAGTTACTGTGTCCAGATACTTAACCTTTCTCTTGCTGAACATGACATGCCCTGTCTTAGCAAACTGATCTGGATCTGCACTGTTTGTCATTAAATATGCGAATTTCTATCAAAACCTCGGATCAAGTAATCTGATAGGCTGGAAATTAGAAGTGGGTGTGGCATCTTAATTTATTCAGCAAGGCAATGGTTAAGGTACCATCTTTATCATACCTGTGCTGAAATTTGAATGTCCGTTTTTACTACCTGCTGATGTATCTTAAACTTGCTGCTGGAGTTGCAAACAGTGTAGATACTGATCAGATGTCACATTCTGTGGTATCTTATCTGTGTCTCCCTTGTTCGCTAAGGCCTGTCTGTCCGATAACTTTGGGTAGGTAAATGCAGCAATAATATCAGTTCATGAGACACCTACCTGCATGCACAATGAAGAACGCCTCTACAGCAGGTTGCAGTATTAAGACAGCATGATGATCTGGTGTTTTACTCAGCTCTGAGAGACACTCTCCAAGGACCTGCCACAGATCCTCCAGGTCAATCTGTTCACTAAGACGTGGCAGCTGGATCTCTTCTTCTGCCTTTGCCTTATCTTCTTCACTTGAAGGACCTGCAGTGATAAACAATATATGAATCATGTAGGACAGAAGTGAACTACAAAACTAGGATACAAAGTCAGCACTGTCTACCAATCCAAATGTTCTGGCATGTTTACATAGCTTCAAATAGGAGGAGTCTTATGCTTCCACAAACACATATGCTACCCATACCTATTAGATATGCCCACAACATTTTTTCATTCATCTGGAGCATCATGGTGTGGTACTTCTAAAGAGTACCCACAATATATGTTTTTCTGAAAAAAAAAGAAAAATATCAATACTTTTTGGATGAAAAAAAAAAGGAACAACAATAAAAAGCAACAAAGTTATCGGGAGATATGGCCTAGTATGCGTGACAGTAATAGTAAGGAAACTTTGCTTTTAGCCCCAGTGCTTCCTACCAAGTTTCAAGTCAATTGGCAAAAAGGAAAGTTTGCTTTTAGCCACAAGCACACAATGAGGATGAAGACCAGCCTTGTGACTTAAAGGTGTTACCCATTTTCAGTAACCAAATAGCAGATGCAGAGGGCTCTGAGCCAACTACATAGATGTACAGTTATTAGTCATCTATCACGTATGACTGGCAATTCAAGGTACCTTATGCAACAGCAACAGTCTAAGGCCCAGTTGTTCAAAACTAACGATGTCGTTAGTTAACGCATCGTTAAAACTTTGATCATTAAATATGGCATATACGCTAATATTTTTGCTGAAAAAATGTGAGCAGCTTTTGCATTTGCAAAAGCTACTCACATTTTTTCAGCAAAAATGCCTGTGAATTAGATATTGTACTTACTAGAACAGTTGACATTTTGACCCTTAACGAGCTCGTTAAGCTAACGACGCTTTGAACAAATGGGCCCAGATAAGCCTGCATGTTTGTGTAGTCTAATCAGGGCCTTCTCCATAAGTCAATATATTCTATAGTATCCTTTCATTCAAAGGCCTTCACCACTCTGAATGTGCATGCTGACCTGGGTCTTCAATGCTCACATACTATATCTACTCCAAATATTCACACAACATAACTCATTACCATACTTGTTCTAAAACTTGAACAAGTCCAAGAAACTGATGGAGGAGTGGCAAACAATCAGTATAGACCCACCTCAGACACCACATTCTGTGGAATCTGATCTGGGTCTACATTGTTTGCTAAGGCTTGTCTGTCCGAATACTTCAATTTGATTGATTGAGGTTTTATGGCCTAGGCAACCCATTAGGGTAATGTCATGCTGGTCAGTTTACCTAACCACACTTTTGGTGGGCAGGCTTAATTGTCTAAGCAGTTAACCAGTATTTGTGTGCATTCTTTCGCCAAAAACTGACAACTGCCCTTCTTAATTCAGTGGAAAGGAGAAAATGGCCGTAGAAAATATTTCACGATCAATCTCTATGAAAGAATGCTGCCAGACCCAGTAGGGGATCAAACCCAAGACCTCCTGATCACCAGTCAGACACGCATCCGACTGAACCACCAAGGCCAGCCCGAATATTTTGAGTAAATACAGTGGCATAAGGATCTTTTTCTGGTACTACCCATCATGTGATGCAAGACAGTTGTTGTCATGTCACACAGGTAAGAATCCTGTATTTATCATGTATTTGGACACCGTAACTCCTCACCATACATGTACCTATCCTAATATATGAACAAGAACATATAACTAATTGTTGACATGTCTTATCAAAGCACTGACAGCACTGGTGGGTCGACTTTTTCTGAGTGTAGGCTGAGAAAATGGTCCTATACGGGGACTTAAGACTGTTTCAATTAACCCTTAATTCCTGTAATTTAAGCAAACACTGCAGACCCTGATCAGACACCGTGAAATATCCCAAACCAGGTTTTACAGATAACTCTCTATCAAAAGCACTCTCACGTTACAGTGACAAGAATAGCGCGGCTATAAATAAACGTTACCTTGATTTCGTCTCATGCATGGTTTGATTACATTGGTCAATGATAATCATGTGGACAACTACCTTAAGGAAATTTTGGAGTTGGTATACTATGGCTGGACTGTAAACAATCAACCCAAAAATTGCTGGACAGAATAGACCCTGATCAGTATAGACCCCTAATCAGATGCAACCTTCTGCATTCATTGTTTGCTCAGCCTTGTCTGTATGATTTACTGACTACAGCAAACAAAAATAACAAAGGCCAGCCAAATTGAATTCCTCCCTATTCTTTAGCATGATGGGTAAAATTTTCACCAGAAAACATATTGAAATATTTTTCTTATTTTTCCCTGACAAAAGGAATTGACATTTCAAGCAAAATGTCTCCAATGCAAACAATTTGCATGAAATGTCAAGTCCTGCTTTCTGGAAAAAATAAGAAAAATACTATATTATCATGAATTAGCCCACAGTATGGTAAAGCCTTTGACAAATTGCACATAGGTGCACCCCACGTAGGAACAATGTTTATTCATCTCATTCTAAGATTTCTCTTTCTACTGTTCTGTAGTCTCAGAGTGACTTTAAACACTGACCTGGTTTATCTGTTTCCATGGGAGTCTCCTGTTGAGACCCTGTGGCAGCCTCACTCTGCCCTTGACTCTCATTTGAACTCTGACCCTGTGTTTGACCTACTGCCCCATGAACTGGTGGAGTGTCAGGTAGATCTGGAGAATTGGACTCATCATTATTGGCCAGTGCCCTGTGTCGCCTGCTCACAAACTGCATAATAGCTTCAGCATCAGCTTCTAACATTGCCATAGCTTCACCAATCTGCTGCAGGTCTCGAGCATCTGTAGCAACAAATGCGGTGGTCAGGGCCCAGTTGTTCAAAGCTAACGACATCGTTAGTTAACGATTCGTTAAAATTTACATCAAGTGATACGCAAAAATATGCGGAAATTTTTTGCTGAAAAAATGTGAGTAGCTTTTGCAGTGCAAAAGCTACTCACATTTTTTCAGCAAAAAATATCAGAATATTGTATATCGAATCCACTAAAACAGTTAACGAAATGACCCTTAACGAGCTCGTTAAGCTAACAACGCTTTGAACAACTAGGCAACAAATGCGGTGATCAGGAATATACAGATATGGTAAATGTCCTAAAATTTCAAACACTCTACTCCTTACTTTTTGGCCTAAATTTTACTCTTTATGCAGTTGTTTCTTAAAATACATAGTGGAATGGCAAACAGTGTAGACCCTGATATGCCATTTCGTCAGAAACATTGATGTACAAAATTTTAAGACATCTACAGTACAATGTACCTACATTCATTCAAGTGATCATAGAGCTAATTTTAGAGAGAAAAAGACCTAAATTTACTGGATCTCTTCATCAATGAAGCAAAGTGAAGTTAATTAAATTGCCTCCTAATGCAAATTATGAGGAAAGTAAAACTTATATTGTAAATTACCTCTAAGAACTCTTTGTGTTTTTCTCATTACCGTTATTTTTTCAGAACATTTACTGTAAGCACAGCACTTCATTCCCTTTTGTTTGTTTGTCTGTGTTGAGGTTTTACTGCCCAGTCAACCAAATGGGTCATGTTGAGTGCGGTCAGTTTACCTAACCACACATTTACTGGGCAGGCTCAATCCTCTAAGCGGTTAACCAGTATTGTGCACTTTCTTTTGCCAGAAACTAAACTTAGGGTAAATTCAGTAATGATGATAGTCCAGTGATCAGTGAAAGCAAGGCTTTTTAACTACAGATTTGCTAGTACCAATTATTTTTCCCTGACAACAGATTGTGGGTACTTATGTGAAATGTCTCAATGAGGTGCTTCTGATAAGTGCACCTGTGCATGCGCACGCATGCACCCACACACACGCTATTTTCATGGAGAAATATGATTTTTTTTTGGTATCATATCAAAACAAGCACTGATTTAGAATAATGATGGTAAACCTTTATATGGAATGACACTGGCTTTACTTTATTGTGTTGGGGTTTAACGACACGTCAACCCTTGAGAGTCATTTTGTGTCGTCTCCCAGAGAAAGGGAGAAAAGAGATAGAAGAGAGAGTAGAGGAGATGAAAGAGAGGGACAGGGAAGAAAGAGGAACAGGAATGAAAGTGAAGAAACAGAAGAAATAAAAACATTCCCCCTCTACCCTTACCCACTACAAGGATAGCAGGCCTTGCCCAACTGTAAGCCAATATCAGTTGGACGCCCCAGTGATGTAAGATACACAGCACCTTCGCACCACCCCACCACCCCCATACACTGGCTTTACCACAACGTGCCTATTTTACACAGAATCATTCTAGTAAACTGTTCAACAGATTCTAAAAGTAATAATGACACACCCACAAAACTAAAAACAGCTGAAATGTCAAGTTTTCTGGGCCTAAAGTAGCAAGTTTTGGCAAATCAGGCTTCTTCAGTGATCCTTACATCAAATTTTTGAAAATACAGGAATGGCTATATGATAACAAAGGACCAGAAAATATAAATCATATTATTATGAAAATATGAACAAACCTGGTTTCTTCTTCCCAGTTTTATTGACAGATCTTGCTGCATCTCTCAACTGGATGATGACCTTGAGAATCCGCAGGAAGAAGTGTTGGCTTGATGCTTTACTTGTCAACAATGACATTGAAGCAAGTTGCAGCTCACGTCCACCTTTAGTTTTCTTTGGGGCTGTCACCACAACACTACTACCAGAAAACCTGAACACAAACAAATATTAAGCCTTATTGTATTTATTCTCAGTATTGGGACATCTCAACTTCTTACAATACTTGTTTGCACATGTCCATTTTACTACTTGCTGGAGGAGTGGCAAACAGTGTAGATCAGGGTGGCCACTCATTTTCTATTTCAAAATTCCCTGACTTTTCCCAGTTTTTTCACCATTTTCCAGACATTTTTGAAGCCTCCCAGCTCCCCTTACAGATGTCTTCAGCCACCAAATCTTCCAGTAGAGCACTTACCTTTAGAGAATAAAACAATTATTTAACTAAAGAATGAGGCCAATTCTGTAAATTTAAGTTTCTGAAAATTAAAGGGAATGCCATAGCCATCTCAGTGTTCAAAAAATTTTGAAATTCCCTGACTTTTGTCAGTCTTTTCCAATTCCTCTGACTCAAACCAAAATTCCCTGACCTGGAAAAATTTTCATTTTCCAGACTTTTTTCCCTGACCGTGGCAACCCTGGTGTAGATCCAGATCAGATGCAGCATTCTGCTGCATCTGATCATTGGATCTACACTGTTTGCTCTGGCTATCTGTCCCAATACTGAAAATAATCACTGGATACTGTAGAATATATTGATAAAGTCCTGATCAGACTCCGCAGATATACCGGTACAGACAATCTGAGCCACCGCTGTCTGCGTAAGCAAAAAAGGTTTTTTTCTTCACTAGCATAGCAAACTAGTCATACTTGTCATGTGTACAAAATTTCAAGTTTCTAGGTAAAGTAGTTCCTGAGATATCTTTGACACAAGTAAATGCCCTGGCCATCAGTATAGCCAGAACAACAAAGGAAATACCTCTAAAGGACCTGGCCCCATGACCCTTATTTTCTTTCCCACAATACAACTAGTCATACTTGTCATGTGTACAAAATTTCAAGTTTCTAGGTAAAGTAGTTCCTGAGATATCTTTGACACAAAAATAAATGTTAACAGACTGTCAGACAGACTGGCAGACAGACTGACAGACACACAGAAAAGACAAAAACTATGTACCCCCATTGCATACTTTGTATGCCAGGGGGTAAAATGATCGCTTCTAATGAGTACCCACAACATATCGAGGGTTGAGCGCAAGACTGGCGTAAGTCAGATGGTTGTTTTTTCCCAAACCTAATCTCCTCACCATGAAGGCGTTATGAAGATTACAACATTTCTTTCTGTAAACAATGAAAATTTAGTGGCACCTAAATTTGCATTGTTTACAAAGGGGTCCAAGTTGCCCCTAAACAAGGGTTTCAAAAATATGTTTGAGTTACCATAGTCTTGCGCTCAACCCTCGATATGTTTTCATGGAGAAATAACAAAAATATTTACAGGATACCCTCCCTTAACTAGACCTATGAAACCGGTATAAAGTCAAAACCTGTGCTAAAAATGGAGCTAAAGAGAAAGGGTTGCAGACAGCCGAATACTATGTCACCGCTTTTCTTCCAAAAGGTGGGGGACAAGAAAACTAAATGCTTATGAGTTACAGGGAGGCATGTAACACATCCTCACTCACCTATCAGTTAATAATCCTTTCATAGGCTGACTAGTAGATGCTGTCTCCGTCTCCTTACTATCATCGGCCTCGTTCTCAGGAATACCGATGTTCAACTTCTGCAACTCTTCTAGTAAACTTCTACAAGACAGAACACATCATTACAGGGTAACACATGATAAACATCTTCATATATACTACTTCATTCCCTTCTGGTGCTTCACTAATTGTTTTTGCTTCAAAGAACTGTCGCCATAAACCTTTTTGACTATATTTTCTTCTTTATTTCAAGTAAAAAGTAAGTTTTAGGGCAGAACCAGAAACTAATTAGGTTTTGTAAAGTTTTAAGTAAGAAATTATAACAACATAAAGAAGTTGATCTTTACTTTTTATGCAACATGAGACGTTCTTGATGCGTGTCCAGGTAGATCATATCTGGGTTGATGATCATGTCTCATACCTTTTGGTACAGTCACTGTATGAAGAGGTATATAGACGCGAATAAAGAATACCATTGGAACAGATGGGACTGAGCAAACAGAGTAGGACAGAGCAGACATCTAAGCAAGGTCTACACTGTTTGCCACTCTTTCAGCAGTTTTCAGACACACCAACAAGCAGTAAACTTAACTTTTAGGCCTGTTAGGTCTAGTTATGGAGATATGGTAAATGCTTGAACACCAAAATGACTGACAAAATGACATATGCAAACCATGCAGACCCAGATCAGACTGCTTCTGAAGGAGCAAGGTCTACACTGTTTGCCATTTCACCAAGTATTTCAAGAAACAGCTGTAAAAAAGCAAAGTTTAGGCCAAAGTGTTAACCCTTGTCCTGCTGAATAAATTAAGATGCCACGCCCACTTCTAATTTTCAGCCAATCAGATTACTTGATCTGGAGTTTTGCTATAAATTCACATACAATGGCAAACAGTGCAGATCCAGATCAGTTGGCTTCTTCAGAAGCCAACTGATCTGGATCTACACTGTTTGCAAAGGCAGGGTATATCCGGGTTCAGCAGGACAAGGGTTAAGGTATAAAGTGGTCGAAATTTTAGGACAATACTGTACCGGTACCTTGTCATACTTGCCCTAAAATTCAAACAAATTGATTTTACTACCTGTTGATGTATCTAAACCTGCTGGATGAGTGGCGAACAGAGCAGATCCTGATCGGATGTCCCATTCTGCAGTGTCTGATCAGGGTATACATTGTTTGCTCAGGCTTGTGTGTCGGAATACTTTGGGTAAGCAAGTGGAGAATGACAAACAAGTCTACATAGATAAAGATGTCAGAATGGGTACTGTTGGATGTCTTGTTTAGACATTTCACATGCACAAAACATGTTATTTTCTGATGACATTTAGCAAAGCTTTTAAGCTCTTACTGTGGTCTTGGGTCTAGATACGGAAAGACAGTAACAGAATTAATACTTTCAATCTGTATATTCTGGAGTCATTCTCCAAATCAAAGGTATCTCTTAGCATCAGATCATTTTCAAACCTTAACCACTCTATAGGCTAATTCAGCAGACAACAAATTGATATTATCTTCTTCAGAAAGTAGTTTTCAACTTTTCACGCAAAATGATTATTCAGGAGACAATTTGCATGAAATGTCAAAGCCGATTTTCGGGAATAGTAAGAAAAAAAAAAAAAAAAAAATCTGGCTGCTGAATTTTTTTATGCATCATGCTAAGTGTTAAGCATTCATTAACCCCGCGCTTTTCGAAGAAAAAGCGGGGATATTGTTGTACCCCCCGTCTGTCTGTCCATCTGTCCATACCTACGTCCGTCTGTAATGTCACACTATTGCTCCTAGACCATTTAAGCTAGAATCTTAAAACTTTCACAGGCGATAGCCCTATGGATGAGGACTGGAGGAACCCATTTGGAATTTTGATGTGCACGGAGATATGGGATGGCGCTGGCGCGAGGATATGCGATAGCTCACCATCGACTTGCTCTAGTTTTTTTGTTTTTTTTTAAAAATACATTTGTCCGTCTCTGTCCATGTTCGGCGTTAGCAATTTGCATATAAATTTTTCAGGCAGGGCCATCCGAGTCCTTGGACTGGGTAACACTATATGCCCTTTCCACCATTCTTTAAATGGCGGGTGCATAAAAATTCAATTCCACTAACCTGATATGCTGACATACAGTGAGCCCTAACTGCCTAGCACCATCAAGCAGTAATTGTAGAATTGCCTCCCTTGTTAAATTGTTGGCCCAAGACAGCTGTAGAAGAAGATTTGTGGCATCTTCTAAACCCTCTTCAGAGCAGGCCTTCGATGTAAGTACCTGAAAACAGAGCAGGCATCAAGTCAGAACTGTATCTAAGGTAAGCAAACAGCCTAAATTCATTCTGCAAATTCTTTCTTTTTAGAGTCAACCACTTTTCAGAAGGGAAGCAACATTTCTGACAGTTGCCTCCCCTGAAAGTGTATACATTCCTCTAAACCCTTAAAGCCCAAAGCAAAATTTGTAGCAAACATTAAAAAAATTTTTTTTTTTTTTTTTTTTTTTTTTCAGAGAAAGCAAGTGTTGACATTTCAAGTGTTGCCAAGCAGATGATTCACATGAAATGTCAAGACTTGTTTTCTCTGAAAAAAAAACAAACAAACAAAAAACAAAAAAACAACTTGTCATCTGCTGAATTTGTGATTGGCGCTTTAAAGGTTAAGTGTGAAGTCTGGGAATAATTTAGAAATTGTTATTTTTGCAGCAAAATGTTTTTACTGTACTTATTAGAATCCTGTTAGGACTAGTACCAAAATTATATTGTGTATATTATAAACTACAGCAGATATTTTGAAAGAAAGTAAGAAAATTGTCAATTTCTATCAGTCAGTAGTGTAAATACATCAATACTTTTATATAACTGATCTTAACTTATTTTTCATAAATTAAATTCCTTTCCTTTCATGCATACAGAGATCACATTTCTTGGTTATAATATTTAAAGGATTTTGAACATCAAAACAAAAAAAAAAAAACAAAAAAAAAAGGAAAACGAGAATGGTGTTGGTTGTTACGACAGCTATAAGCAGTTTTAACTGCCAGTGAGCAATAGTGCCAGGTCAGGTATTTTTTTTATTTCTGCACAAAAAAACACATTTTATACCTCCCCAAGGCACTTCTAATAATTACTCACAATATGTTTTTGTGAAGAAATAATAAAAATATATTTTTTTTTTTTGCTTAAAAGCATTTTATCTGGAGCGATACAGGGTCTGCCAATCAAATAACATTGGAGTACTAATAAAAATCTCAGATAATACCTGCACAGCCATACTAAGCTGCTGTTCCAGTATCACTTCCTCTTTCTCTGACACTTTCTTAGTTTCTGTAAACAAATCCAACATAGGTAAACATTACTATCAGACTACCGTATTAACCATAAATATGCAGACACCTTAACATCAAAATTTAATTGTGTCCATTTCACTACCTGCTGTGGGGTCCATAGCTACAGATAAGAGGGGGTATCCACATAATATTTTTCTTATTTCTCCATGAAAACATATGTTGTGGGTACTCATTAGAAGCGCCTCAGCAAGATGCTTCTATTGAGTACCCACAACATATGTTTTCGTGCAGAAAAAAGAAAGATATCGGCATTTTTAGATGAAAAAAATGCCTTATCTGTTGCTATGGTGGGGTCTAAAACCTGCTGGATGAGTGGTCTTATTAGACACCTCATTTCATGGCATCTGATCTGGGTCTACACTGCTAGTTCAGGCCTGTCTACCCAAATAGCTAGGGTAACTACAATATTAACCCTTGCCATAATGAATAAATTAAGTTGCTATGCCCATTTCAAATTTTCAGCTATCAGATTACTTGATCCAGATTATTGATATAAATTCACATACTTAATGACAAACAGTGCAGATCTAGATCATTTGGCTTCTTCAGATGTCAACTGATCTGGATCTACACTTTTGTAAAGGTAGAATATATCCGGGTTCAGCATGCCAAGGGTTAAACAGTTTTGCAAAAAATACTTTCATATCTAATATTTAAAAAACCTTCTTTTGCACAAGTACACTGCGTGCACATTTTAAAAACAAGCAAATTCAGAGAATTTATGTCCCCTGCCTATTAAAAAGCCTCCAAATAATGACCCGGTCAAAAAGTACCTAAGCTACAATGTGTAAAAAATTAATTTAAGAATAATGTCCAAACCACAAGCACATTTTTGGACCATGAAGAAAATGCCTGCAAAATTTCTAAAAGACTGGTTAATACCTGCAGGGGGGAGTTGCGCACATAAGACACTTACTCTAAACAAGGGGCAGTCAGAAAATATCCCGACTTTTTGCTCTTTTTCAAAAATCATAAATATTTTTTCAAAAATTCTTTTTCAAAGTATTCTTTATACATCTATACACTTTTGCCATTTTTGTGGGAGATTTTGTATTCCCTCTGCAAACCATGAAGTAGACCTTCTGCTGAGGTACCGATTACAGCTGAAATCAAAGCTGCCCTGGTCTCATATTTGTTTATAGCGAGCCTTTTTTTCAGTTCTTGAAACAAATAAGTCACAAGGGGAAAGGTCTGATTGATTGATTGTGTTGGGGTTTAACGACACGTCAACCCTTGTGGGTCATTTTGTGTTGTCTCCCAGAGAAAGGGAGAAGAGAGATAGAAGAAATAGTAGAGAAGATGAAAGAGAGGGACAGGGGAGAAAGGAAAATGAATGAAAGTGAAGAAACAGAAGAAATAATAAAAAAAAAATCTCCCTCTACCCTTACCTGCTACAAGGGTAGTAGGCCTTGCCCAACTGTAAGCCAAAATCAGTTGGATGCCCGTGGCGTAAGATACACGACACCTTTGCCTCACCCGATCACCCACAGGGGGCAAGGTCTGGGCTGTATGGAGGGTTGGAACAACACTTGAAGGAGCTGATGAGTTCTACTGTAGATGATGCCGTATGAGAGGAGGCATTTTCATGCAATAGGACATTTTTTCAGGCTAACCTGGAATGCAACTTTTCAGTTTTTTTATTTATTTATTTTTTTTTTTTAAATTATTTCTCAGTAGTACCTAGTAGTCACAGTTCAATCTTTTGGCATGAAATGAGCCAGTATTATTCCATGTGAATCACAAAAAGCAACTAGCTTAACCTTACCTGCAGAGGGAAACATTTTTAAAGAATGAAACATATCAGTATGATTTCCGGGGCAGTTTCAAAAACCTTTGGTCTCTGTATCCTACAGTAACCTGGTATGGAATTAAGCTTTAATTAATTTGGCGAAACAGAAACTTTACATAAAATATGGCATTGATAAAGTGACATACCAAGTATCAAAGGCCTGTGCCATCTAGTTTCACACAAGAAGATTTTTAGAGTTCTTCCCCATAAAAGTCTGTGTAAAAACAAGTGACTTTTGGGGCAGGGCTATAATGTGAACAATCTTGGTAAAGGTCCACTAGATAAAACTAAGTACCAAATGTTAAAGACCTAGGCCTTCCAGCTTCACACAAGAAGATCTTTAAAGTTTCCCCCCCATAAAGTCTATGTCAAACAAGTGACCTCTGGGGGAGAGCCATTTTCACCCCAGGGCCATGTTCTAAACAACCTTGGTAAAGGCCCTCTAGCTGAAGCTACATACCAAATATTAAAGGTCTGGGCCTTCTAGTTTTCAGACAAGATCTTTTAAAGTAAGCCCTTAAATGAGACTATGTAGAAATATAGCAACATTACGAAAACAAGCCTATTCAAATATACTGAAAATTTTACCACAAAAAATGAAAATTTTCAGATAATAAATTCTGATATCTTTCAAATTTCTGCTTAAAACATAGATTGTGGGTACTCGTTAGAACCACCTCGACGATTTTTCTTATTTCTGCTTAAAACAAAGATTGGGGGTACTCATTAGAACTGCCTTGTCGAGGTGGTTCTAACAAGTATCCGCAATCTATGTTTTCAGCAGAAGTAAGAAAAATAAGGTATACCCTTGTAAACCCCAGTTTAAGTATATTTGTGTTGAGGTTTTACGGCCCAGTCAACCTAATGGGGTCATGTCGAGCGCGGTCAGTTTACCTAACGACACGTTTACTGGGCAGGCTTAGTCCTCTAAGCGGTTAACCAGTATTTTGCATTCTTTCACCAGAAACTGACAACTGTCCTTCTTGAATCAGCTGAAGGGAGAGAATGACGGTAGAAACCATTTCATGATCAAACTCCACGAAAGAATGTTGCCGACCTCGGTGGGGGTTGAACCCGCGACCTCCCGGTCTCCAGTCGGATGGCACATCCAACTGAGCCACCGAGGCCGGCCAGTTTAACTATATACAAGTAGGGTTTAAGGGGTCAAAATTATATAGGCATGTTTTCGTGATGAATAGTAAGCAAAACACACATACCTCCGGCCATCGCTATCAGAGGTATGTTGAACCATAATTTTGTAGATGCAAGTTTCCCTATGTACTGCATGGGAGAATTGGGCAAAAAAGAAAAAAAAAATCTCATCATCTTGGTTTTCTCTTACATAACATACTTCACCATTGTCAGATTGTATACAAAATTTGAAGACTCTGGCTCTAATAGCAGGTGAGAAATCTGTGATGAATTTTTATGAGAAAGAAAGAAAAATGACAAGCATGAGGATGCTGATACTCTGTTACACAATACAACTAGTTATACCAATGTTTGTACCAAATTTCAAAATCCTAGGTGAAGTAGCTCTTTGAGATATCTTTGACAAAATATTTTATTACAGAAAAAAAAATGGACAAATAAAGGGAATGATAAACATGAGGATGCTGATTCTTTCTTACATGATACAAGTGGTGGTGCCCAATGTTTGTACCAAATTTCGAAATCCTAGGCACTGAGATGGAAAAAAGGATTAAGGTAAAAAGAAGTCAAAAGAAATTTCAGCATTGTGGTTTTCTTTAACACAAGATACTTCTAGCATCTGTAGGTGTATACAAAATTTGAAGACTCTGGCTCTCTTACATGTAGGAGCTGAGAAATCTGTGACAAAACTTTTATTGGAGAAAAAGAAAATAAAAGCGCTGCAAGCACTGCACCATGCCCCGCCACTGCACTTACATCAAGCAAGTGCCATGACTCTGTCAAAAATAAAATGTGTTCTACATGTTATGTACCTTTACATTTTTGCAAGGCTTCAAGGAAATCTCTGAAACATTTTCAAGTTACAGAAAGGGCACACGTATATGACTTCGATCACAACTGACAATGTTCAAAGGGTGGAAACTCCAAAAGCAGTAAGTCAGAGTTATGGTTTTGCAAATTGTATCATGGTGATATACATTTGCATAAAGTTTCAAGAAAATATCTCAAACAGTTTTCAAGTTACACAGTTGACACAAATATATTACGGAAATCACTATTTTTTAAGTTCAAAGGTCCATAACTCAAAAGGAGGCTAACCAGAGTTACTGTTCTTGTGTTCTGCACCTCGTCTCATGATGATTTACATTTGTGTGAAGTTTCATCAAAATATATGGAATGGTTTTCAACCAAAATATCTGGAACAGTTTTCAACTTACAGAGCAGACACGAGTACATAGTAGAAATGGCTATTTTCAAAATCTACTATGTTCAAAGGGCTGCAACCCCAAAACGCAGGTTGACCAGAGTTACAAATTTTTTGTTCTGAATAGTCTCATGGTGCTTTACACTTGTGAGAAGTTTCATCAAAATATCTAGAACGGTTTTCAACCTTCAGAGCGGACACAAGTACATGGTAGAAAAGGCTATCTATGTTCAATGTTAAAAGGGGCAATAACTCCAAAAGTAAGCAAGCCAGAGTTACGTTTCATGTATTCTGCACATGGTCTCATAGTGCTTTATATTTGTGTGAAAATTCGTGAAAATATCTGGAACCTTTTTTAACTTACAGATCAGACACGAGTACATGGTAAAAAAGGCTATGTTCAATGTTCAAAAACTCCAAAAGTAGGTGAACCAGAGTTCTGATTCATGTGTTCAGCACATTGTCTTATAGTGCTTTACATTTGTGTGAAATTTGGTGAAAATATCTCTGATGGTATCAGAGTTATGGAGTGGAAACAAATGTGGAAGCGCTGACGAACGGACACACAAAATTTCAGACGGTATAAATAATACCCTCGCAACAATTTCAGGTGGAGCATAAAAATGACAAATAAAGGGAATGATAAGCATGAGGATGCCGATTCTCTCTTACATGATAAAAGAAGTCGTACCCAATGTTAATACAAAATTTCAAAATCCTAGGTGCAGTAGTTCCTGAGAAATCTTCGACGAAAAATTTTACTGGAGAAAAAGAAAAATGGACAAATAAAGGGAATGTTAAGCATGAGGATGCTGATTCTGTCTTACACAATACAACAAGTCATACCCAATGTTTGTACCAAATTTCAATATCCTAGGTGCAGTTGTTACCGTGAAATCCTTGACAAAAAAAAGTTTACACACAGACAGACACACATATACACAAACATTATTACGGAAAAGACGAAAACTATATACCCCCAAATACTTCGTATGCCAGGGTATAACAAGTGACCCTTGGGGTTGGGCCATTTTTCACCCCAGGGCTATAATTTGAATAATCCTGGTAGAGATCCACTAGAAGCCACATAACAAATATCAAAGGCCTGGGTCTTCTAGATTCAGGTAAGAAGATTTTTAAAGTTTTCCTTAAATGAGACTATGTAAAACAAGTGATGCCTCTGTTGGGGCCTTTTTTGACCCAAGGGTTAAAATTTGTTTGTTTGTTTGTGTTGAGGTTTTACGGCCCAGTCAACCCAATGGGGTCATGTCAAGCGCGGTCAGTTTACCTAGCAACACGTTTACTGGGCAGGCTTAGTCTTCTAAGCGGTTAACCAGTGTTGTGCACATTCTTTCGCCAGAAACTGACAACTGGGGTGAGTTGCATAAGGAAAGCGCTTTCATGTAGCGCTCTGTAGCGATTTGTCCTTGCTATGCAACGGTCTGTTTGTTTGGAGCGTTTTTTTAAAATGTCTGCCAAACTCACACGATTTTCAAACTAGGAATTTCTCGTAAAAAAACTTGCTTCAACGATTGGTTTTGTGTTCTACGGTCATTTCTGCACAATGCATGTCGTCTAAGGACAATAAAATAAATAAGAAACATTCCATCTCTTAAAACGGACACTGACTACGTCGGGCGCCGCCATTTTGTTTTGTCTCGTTGCTATGCAACAGTCTGTTTCAGATAGCGAGTCAGCTCCGAACACAGTTACAAAGCGCTACGAAGCGCTTTTTGGTAATGTACCGTTGCATTGCGAAGCGCTACAAAGCGCTCTGTAACGCTCGCCTTATGCAACTCGTCCCTGCCCTTCATGAATCAGGGTTATAATTTGAATAATCATGGTAGAGATTCACTGGATGAAGCTACAAACCAAATATCAAAGACCTGGGCCTTCTAGTTTCAGACAAGACGCCTATAGAAGTTTAAGTAAAAAAAAATAAAAAAATTGACATTTCCATAAAAAAGCTCAAGGTAAACCCAAGGTTATATTTTCTAACTTTAGTGGGCCCATGTCCCCAATGCTGCATACCAAGGGAAGATTTTTTAAGAGTTTTTATCATATATAGGATGGAGGCCATCTTGGTCAAGTGACCCAGTTGCAGCGAACAGACTTTCATTCCCTCTACTCCTTGAGGCTCCATGAGAAACTTGGCTTTGAAGAAGCTGAAGAGTTTTCCCCATATGAGTCTAAGTAAAACAAGTGACTCCTGGGGTAGGGCCTTTTTTGACCAAAAGGTGATAATTTGAACAATCTTTGTATAGGCCCACAAGAGCCAGTTTCAGCCGATCAGAGAATACCTTTGATAGCAGTCATATAACAATATATTTTATAGTATATGATTCCATAGGCAGATTGCAAAACATCTGACCTGATTGTACATGTGCAGAGGCTGATCCAGGCTAGTACTGTCTGCATAAGCCCAGAACATTTTTTGTATGGCACAAATCCTGTAAAGAAGGTATTTCCATGGCCAAGGTCAACTAATACCAAATCTTGATTGATGAATTCAAATATTTGCAATAAGGCCAAACTAAAATGTAAATATGTGTTTCCAGTTTCAGCCTAAAAAAGGTAGGTATGGTAGGTCAGCATTTACTCTCTATTTTATTCAAAAATGAAAACATTCTACATTAAATTTTATATATATTTTTGTCATTTTTTTCAGTATTTTGCCCAGATTTCTTAATAATAAAATGTCCAGGGTCGGAGCTAAAACCTAGGTAGGGTCTGAAACCTGAAACACACATATATTTTTATTTGGCTTAAGTAGCAAAACAAATGTATAATTGCTCTAGTGTTTTCATTCTTTGAGGGGAAGGTAACTTATTTTGCAAAGAGGTGCAACTAAACTGTCTCTCTCTGCAAATTTGGTTTCTTCCCTTTGTTTCCTTGGCATGGAGAGAGAATAAAGTTAAGATGCATTTTTTGTTGTTTGAATTTTTAGAATATTGTACTTGTATTTCTTTGAAATTAAGAATAGGGTTTGACACTTCCATAGCTCCAGATAAGGCACTTTTTTTTTAAAACCAAAAATACTGATATTTTTCTTATTTCTTGACAAAAACGTATGTTATGGGTACTCATCACCTTGGTGATATGCTTCTGATTTATATCCACATGCTTTCATGGAGAAAAAAAAATACAGTCGTTATCTCGAATTCTAAGGGACTCACTGAAACACTTTGAGATATCCGTACCTCGACATACCAGAGTTGAGAGAGTGAGGAAAACAATAAATCGAACAATCACATTTAACAAATGAGTATGTAATTTGACTCCTTACGTTAAAAATATATATATAAAATAATGTGGAAAAGAGGAGAAATTGCTCCTTAGGAGCAATTTCTCCTCTTTTCCACATTCTTTTGTTACCTGTTGTCATAATTTCATGTTGAAACAGGGACCAGATTTTCAGTTCGAGATAAGCGGTAATTCGAAATAAGCGAGTTCGAGATAACGAGGTTCGACTGTATCTGGAGCTATGAATTAACAAAAATTTCAGACATTCTGACAGAAATGCCAAACCCTCCTTAATTCTAATGGCATGTCTTCATCTGCACAAGAATAGTCTTATGACATGAAAGTCGTAACAAAGGAATGAAGCATAGCTGAAAAAATTTCCCGCCTTTCGTGGGATTCGAACCCGGTCCTTCTGGATAAAAATCCAATGCTCTAACCACTGAGCCAAAGAGTCAACTCCCTGACGCAATTGTCAGAGATTGAATATATACCTACAAGCTATGCGTAATCTGCCAAAGCAGATAATCAAAGGTAGGAGTGCTAGGTCGTAACACTCCTCCTTTTCAAGGAAGTCATCATTTATGATGATGCAAAGCCATTTTCGGCGCAATAAAGTCCTATCTTGGACGAGCCCCCATCTTACGACATGAAAGTTGTAACAAAAGAATGAAGCATACATTTAACTGAAAAATTTCCCGCCTTTCGTGGGATTAGAACCCAGTCTGTCCGCATAAAAATCCAATGCTCTAACCACTGAGCCAAAGAGTCGACTCCCTGATGCAGTTGTCAGAGATTGAATATATACCTAGAAGCTATACGTAATCTGCCAAGGCAGATATTGAAGGTAGGAATGCTAGGTCATAAGGATAGCTAAACTTCTGTAACAACAAAATACCTTCAGTCTCTGTCTCTTTCTCTGCAGATTTTGTTTCCGTTTCTGGCACAGGATCTACTGATGTGCCCTCTGGTGGCACAGTAGTTTGTGTATTGGTACCTGTGTTAGCTGTGTTAGGTCTCACACTAGCAGAATTACTTCCTCTGTTTGGAGCTGCTTCATTATTTAAGATCACAATTCCGCGAGGTGGATTATTTATTCGCATATTAGTTGAGCTAGTCTGTTGGCCATCAGATAAACCAGTTGAAACTAAACCTAAAAGACGTAATAGTCTGTCCGTCAACAGCTGACTTCTTTTGATCACAGGATGCGATAACATGGCCATAAGCTGGCCGAGAGGGGAGGAATTATAATCTTTAAATGCTGCTTCACTATCACTAGTTGTGTGACTATGAGGTTTTTGAATACCCTTTCCTTTTTTACTGCTACACATTGCATCGAGTTTTATTAGTAACTCCCAGAAATCTGTTTCACGGGATTCTGGTCTGGAGTCCTGTCTCTCACCATTTTTAGTGCGGGGACTTGTTGAACCACTACTTGAAACTGAAACAGTTGATGTCTTTTTGTCCTCTTCCTTTTCCTTTTCTGAATCACAGGTTTGCACTTCCTTAGCTTTTGATGGCAAAAATTGTTGTGGGAACATTTTAGCTAAAGATATAAGAGCATCTAGGACATGTCTACAGACAACAGGTGCTGCCTGTGGGTGTATTGTCACCTGGCCACTGCTTGTCGATGAATGTTTTTTTCCTGTCTGACGCGTGATTTGGAAGACATTAGCACGACAGCCAAGGGCTGCCTCTAAACTGATCGACAACCATGATCCTTGATTTCTTGTCTCAAATTTACTTGTGCTTTGACTATCCACTTGCATTGGCTGTGACTGTGACTTTTTTCCCTTTCCTTTCTCAGGAGTTCTTATTTTATCGTCTTCAAGTCTACAGTCACCCGTTCTACTGAGAATAGATAACATCGACCTTATCACCCATGACCTTGTGGGAGCATGATAACACAGATTTCTCATTACACGATGTAACCTCCCAGTGTTCAACTTAGGTTCATCAACAAATAGTAACACAAGCAAACAAGTTAGTGCCTCATGATCCAGCAGATACCGTCCACGCAACTTTAAGAAAGATCCAAAATCAGGTGTCTTGTCCCCAAGTCTTCCTGCAAAAGTACGAAGCTGGCCTGATCTTGGACCCTGACCAAGAGTGTAACGTAATGTACCTGGAACAAAAATAAACTTTCAGTGAATGGCTATAAAATTAAGCTGCACCATGGACAAAGGGGTAAATGCGTACAGCCCAGGCGCAATCAGTTTGATTAAGGCCTTCATAGTTGACTTATAGAATCATTGGATAGTGGGAAATATATTGAAGTATAGCGAATACCTGCACCAGATTGTGCGACTTCGTTGCATCTACTGGCTGGCAGATGGGGACAAAAAGTACACATCCAGATATTTGCACTCAGTGAAGACAGATCAGCCTGTGTATCCATGCAGTCTAATCAGGTCTCCACTGGGCACTCTATGAATAGCCAAGGACTGAAGGCCTCTTCAGGCAGACAGTACACACTGATCAGACTGCAAAGTACTTTTTTTTTTCTCATTTCGGCTCAAATTTCAGTGGCAGAAGTTATGACATTTTTCTTATTTCTTCATCAAAATATGGGTACTCATTAGAAAGATGTCACCAAGGAAGTTCTAAAGTGTGTCTACAGGGTATCTTTTGAAATAGAAATACAGAAAAATCATAACTGAAATATCTGCAACCTTATTTCCAGCTAGATAAATCATTTGTTTCAGCAGAAAGCTGCACCATCCTAGAATAACCCTTAATATTGGGACACCCTATCAGAATAACCCTAAATATTGGGACAGATGGGCCTGAGCAAACAGTGTGGACCCAGATCAGATGCTGCAGAATAGGGCAGATGCCTGATCAGGGTCTACACCATTTGCCTCACGCAGCACAATTATAGACACATCAACAGGTAGAAAAATGGATTTTTTTTTAAATTTTAGAAGATTGGTAAGGAGTTAAGGTGTCCCAATACTTTGGGTAAATATGGTAATTTAAAATATTTTGTTACTTCTGCGTCAATATGTATGCTGTGCACTTGTTAGGATTGTCTCAGTGAGATAACTTTAACCCTTCTCTTGCTGAACATGGCATGACCTGTCTTAGCAAACAGTGTAGATCCGGATCAGTTGGCTTTTGAAGCCAACTGATCTGAATCTGCACTGTTTGTCATTATCAAAAACCTGGATCAAGTAATCTGATTGGCTGGAAATTAGAAGTTATGCCAAACCATATGGGAGATAACATTCAGACAAGATTTCAGACTAATGCAGGTCAGAGAATACAGTGACCTGCCTGGTGTTAAAGTTACACACTGTCTTCATCAGATGCACCCAATACACCAATGTTGGTCAGTCTGGGCCATAAAACAAATATGTAAAGTATGCCTGAGACAAGATATACAAATCCTGATGGACTTGCAAAATTTGGACAACTGGGTTTCATTTTTATTTCTGTCTGATACTGTACACTGAACAAGCTATATTTACATGAAGGGTTCCAGTATATATATTTCATGTATATATCAGTTCCTGGCGAAAGAATGTGCATAATACTGGTTAACCGCTTAGGACTAAGCCTGCTCAGTAAACGTGTGGTTAGGTAAACTGACCACACTCGACATGACCCCATTGGGTTGACTGGATCGTAAAACCTCAACACAAACAAACAATTTCATGTATATATACCTGCATGTCTGAGGATGGATGAAAGAGAACCAGAGCCAGCCTGAGTAAACAATCTCTCCTGCATCATTCTTCGATGTCTCTCCTCCAGATCACGTCTCAGTGATTGGGCTTCAGCTGCAAGGTCTGCAGGTAATACTGCCACCATACTATCATCCATATCAGCTAGGACGGACTGTCTCAGGGTGGAAGGCAGTGTGGCAAGGAAACTTGCTGGGTCCACAGGAGCCTCTGGATTGGCTTGAGCACTGGTCTGAGCTTGCAGGCGTTCTTGCTCAAGTCTCTGTTGAGCTAACACCTAAAAAGATATACAGTTAAAAGATAGATCCTGGTAAGACGGGTATCTAGATGAATACGCTGCTGAATATATTGTGATACTGGGGGCCCAAGGTCCGATATAACCAGATCGCAAATAAGTCAAGACTTGTTCCATTTACGTATAACAGTGTGAATAATGCTCACTTTCCAAGATATCATTTATCAATCTGCACTAAAGGGCATTTGTTCAAGCTATCAGCCATATTTCCCAATTAAAATAGGATAAGAATTGCTCAAGGGCAGAATATACAATGAGGCAATAAGTCTAACAAGTAATTTTAATGGAGACCACCTAATAAAGTATTTGAAATATTTGAACACAAAGAATTGCCAATTGTTGTTGTTTAGTTTGTTTATGTTGAGGTTTTACAGCCCAGTCAATCTGCTGGGGTCATGCTGAGCTCAGTCAGTTTACCTAACCACATATTTTCTTTGGTAGGCTTAGTCCACTAAGCATTTAACCAGTACTTGTGCACATTCTTTTGCCAGGAACTGACAACTGCCCTTCTTGAATCCTGGGAAGGGACAGAATGACAGTAGAAAATATTTCATGATCTATCTTCAGACAGTATGTTGCCGGACTTGGCGGGGATCAAAACCCTGACTTCCTGATCTCCAGCTGGACATGCATCTGACTAAGTCACTGAGGCTGGCTGTTTCATTATGTCCTGCTGTAGACTTTCTTGGTGCACCCAGTAAAATATTGGATGGCTAAAAAGAAAAATCAGTAGACCCCGAAGCTTGTCAGATAACTGTTTTTATCTTCATTATTATTTTTTTTTTCACAATCACATGTATTGAAATAAGGGTCCTTAATTTGGAAATACAAATATCTTAAAAAAAATATTCTATTTTTTTCTATTTTTATTGGTATAAATGATGCAGAAAAAACATTGCTTGTGTTCTGGACATATCGCTTTTGTTTACATAAGACACGGATTAATTGTTTGCATTAATGCTTGTACGGATTGATGCTAATTAGTTTGTTTGTCACAATTTACAGTGTGTCAACAACTTAGTGTCGGGATAGGCATCAAAAACCAATACCGAAACAAATTGCATTTATTTTTTTCACAAGTTAGTAACAACAACAAATTTCTAAGTGTTAAATTTTTTGCTTGTGGAAAATTTGGGAACCATGGGCCATTCGGGATATACTTGATGTTGCAAAATAACGGACCACAATGCATTGGATCTACTGTGTAGTTTTCTTATTTCTCCATGAAAACATGTTGTGGGTATTATTTAAACTGAAGGGCCTTACCAAGGCACTTTTAATGAGTACCCACAAAATATGTCTGCATGGAAATAATATCAATATTCTTAGCTGCAAAAAGTGCCTTATCACTCCAGATCAGTAGTTTGGCTGCCTCTGTCATTCCACCCATCCTTTAGCCATTGTATAAAAATATGTTTGCTAATTTTTCACAGTTCATCCACCTAAGAAATTTCAAATATCACTGGTTAAAATGTCAGAATGTATGGATAAGAGCAAAGTAACACAGTCCCTCAGGAGACGGACATAAAAATACTCCTTAGAATAAAATAACAGATATTTTCATTTTTTTTTTAAACTTTTTGAGAACTGACCTCTTCCTGTATGGCTGGAGGAAGAGCAGCAAGAAATTCTGGGTTTACTTCCATACCACCAGGTGTTTCTGAGTTCTGCTGCTCACGAGTCCTCTGCTGTATTCGCTGCAGTCGCAAATGATCGGCAATGACCTCCTGACGAATATTTTCTGGTAAGGCAGCTAAGAATGAAGGATCCAAACCTTCTGGCACATTAGGGTCTGAAAAAAGACAATATAATATGAGTCATTTCAAGATAAAACTGTCTTGAGAAATATGTAAACTCTAAATGGTCAGACCAAATTAGTTTGAGCATGTGTAGTTCGCTTTTTTGCATCAGCTGTAATCAACTTGTATTTATTTATATTCCAGATAGATTCAGACTCAGTTTGAACAGTAAAAGGCCAAGATCAACCAGTGCACCCATACATATTCAAATTCTTCACAAGGCAAATGTTCCAACATTAAAGACCATGCCATACTGAATAGTCGTGTCTGGTCATCTGATGCTCACACACAACTTTAGACAGGTTTTTCATGCCTGGGTGCAAAGGCGAAATTGACCCACCTGAACCCCTCTGTAACAACTACCATATTTACCCCAAAAATTAACCCACTGAATACTGGAGACCCCTAAATAGGCAACTGGCAAACAGTGCAGACCCAGATCAGATGCCGCAGAATGCAGCGTCTGATCAGGATCTCCACTGTTTGCAGTAGTTCAACCATTTTTCTTTAGGAATATCTATATAATATAGCCTGACATACCTAAAATCAAAAATGGACTCTTCCAATATATAGTGTGGAAGGGTTTATTTGGTGTTTAATGAGTTAAGGCACCTAAACACTTGACCACACTTATCAATTTGTAAAGTTCATTTTACTACATGCTGATCTAAAAACTGCTCAATGAATGACTAATAGTGTAGACCCTTATCAGATGCTGCATGTTGTAGCATTTGAACTGGGTCTAAAATATCTGCTCTGATAGTGGGTCTAAAATGTTTGCCCAGGCCTGTCTGCCAAAATTTTACAGTCTGATTCACTGTTTTTGTGGACATGTATTTTGGCTTCTTGTGCAGAAAGTATGTGTTTTCAATAACAAAGGTAAAAAAGGACTGCCTTTGGAAACAAAGAACACATAAAATCACAAAAATCGGAGACTCATTTTGAGTCTCTTCATATGAAACACTGTAGTTTGTGAGGCTGCATACTCCCCCTAGCGCCGGCTTAAGCGGAATTTGATTTTCAAAATAACCAGGGCCCGGTTGTTCAAAGCGTCGTTAGCTTAACGAGCTCGTTAAGGGTCATTTTGTTAACTGTTTTAGCAGATTCAATACACAATATTCTGATATTTTTTGCTGAAAAAATGTGAGTAGCTTTTGCCCTGCAAAAGCTACTCACATTTTTTCAACAAAAAATATCAGAATATTTGCGTATCACTCGATGTAAATTTTAATGATTGATTGATTGTGTTGGGGTTTAACGACACGTCAACCCTTGAGGGTCATTTTGTGTCGTCTCCCAGAGAAAGGGAGAAAAGAGACAGAAGAGAGAGTAGAGGAGATGAAAGAGAGGGACAGGGAAGAAAGAGGAACAGGAATGAAAGTGAAGAAACAGAAGAAATAAAAACATTCCCCCTCTACCCTTACCCACTACAAGGATAGCAGGCCTTGCCCAACTGTAAGCCAATATCAGTTGGACGCCCCAGTGATGTAAGATACACAGCACCTTCGCACCACCCGACCACCCCCATAAATTTTAATGAATCGTTAACTAACGACATTGTTAGCTTTGAACAACTGGTCCCAGGATGGGCTCAATGATCCTAAAGGAAATATAACCTGCACTATGATGATGTACGGAGAGACTTTTTACGGCTGCCACACGACACAACACCAGATACAGTAGAGTAACATAAAAGTCAAATTTACCACTTATAAACAAGAGTAAAAATTGTATATTGAATTTACCTCCATTTGTTAAAACTTCCTGGAAGTCAGAAGATCACTAAACTTTTTTGAATGACTTTTAGAACATTGTAGGATGCCATTTTGTTTTTTGAATGATGTCAGCCTAATGCTGATGATGTCATAGGTGAACAGGGATGTTATTCAATTACTTGCAAATAGATGATGATTAGTACATGTATAATAATATAGAGATTAATAAAGAAAACAATTTTAAAGATAACCACAGCACCTATAATTTGTGTAAATAATGACTCGGACTACAGGCTAAATACAGTTTTGAAACCTTAAGATAACAGAAAAATTCCTACAAAACACAATTACCTGAAGGTGCATGAGAACTTGATCCTGGAGCCACACTGGTAGTGGTAGAGGTTACAGAAGGAGTCTCTGACAAACTGCAATGAGAGGACAACAAACCTAAGAACATGGACATGGTCTTAAAAGCAACTATCAAATCATCAAATTAAAACAAATTTTGAAAGCAAAGACTGCAAGATACAAGTCCGCATGGTTCTATTTTACAAATGCTATTGAGAGAAATGATGATGGTTTGGTGGTTACATCCCTTTCAACATTATTTAAGTCATATCCATTTGATGGCAGCATGATAATGAAAGGCTCTATGCAGTGAAGCACCATATGGTGATGAGATGAATTCACCCTCTACCTGGGCCCAGTTGTTCAAAGCGTCGTTAGCTTAACGAGCTTGTCATTTCGTTAACTGTTTTAGCAGATTCAATATACAATATCGTCATTTCGTTAACTGTTTTAGCGGATTCAATATACAATATTCTGATATTTTTTGCTGAAAAAATGTGAGTAGCTTTTGCACTGTAAAAGCTACTCACATTTTTTCAGCAAAAAATTTCAGCATATTTGCATATCAGTCGATGTAAATTTTAACGAATAGTTAACTAACGACATCGTTAGCTTTGAACAACTGGGCCCAGGACTTGAACCCAGACCCTTGTGATCTGAAGTTGGAGTGTTAACCACTCGGCTACCCGGTCTCTTCCATATATGAATGACTTTTCCATATACCAACAGCAAAAGTACCAGACCAGTTAAACAACCTTAGAGCCTTTTTAAATTTCTGTATTGATGGGTGACATTAGTGTCTAATCTTAAATAACTAATTTCTGCAAGAGAATAAACAATTTGCCTCCTTTTACGATTTTGTTTATTTACTGTGCTCAGTTTTTCTCTTGACATATTTCATACCCATATCTCACACTGTGAGATAAAAGCTCACAGAATTTTCAGACCTTTTTACAACAGATTTTATGAAGAAATAAACATAAATCATACACTGTTGTTGTTTTCATAAGCTTCTTACATGAAGAAAAAAAAACTTTAGACTATATTTGGTGAACTCCAAAGTGATGTTTAAGAAAATCCCACAGAATTTTGTCTTATCTCACAGATTTTAGTCCACAGCTTATAGCATGTATGATATTTTTTTTATTTATGTAGTGTGTGGTATTCTTTAAGAAAAACAAATGCAAGCAGCATATTTGTGTATCACTCTATGTAAAGTTTAACGAATCGTTAACTAATGACATTGTTAGCTTTGAACAACTGGGCTCTGATTTCTCCATAGAAAAAATATATGGACACTCATTAGAAGGGAGGTGCTTTTAGAGGAGTACCAACATGTTCTCATGGAGGAATAAGAAAATTGTTAAGTTTTTTTTTTTTGTTGGGGAAAAAAAGCATCTTTTCTAGAGCTTAGAGTATGGTATGCACTTTCTGCAGAAGCATTTTTGCTTGATATATTTTTGTTTGTTAAAGTGAATTAAATTCTTATACCTTGATGCAGGTGTTGTGACCGGTGTTCCTCCTTCAGTAATAGAAGCTAGATTAGCTAGCAAGGAACCAGTGGCCGCCACTTCCTGGGGACTGCCTGCAGTGAGAAAATCACCTATATGAACCTGTGATAATTAACTACATATTAACTGCCATTCTTGCTAGACAACTTTTCTGTAGTATAAACTCAGTTTAACCTCCCCAGAATGCTTCTAGGTAATTTGATACCTTGGAAGAAATACAAAACTAAATGCTTTCCAGACAATTACTTTGTTGTGACACATATACCATATTTACCGTAAGTATTTGGACAGACAGGCCTGAGCAAGTAGTGTAGACCCAGATGAAATGCCGCAGAATGAGGCGTCTCAACAGAGTTTACTGTGTTTGGTACTCATCCAGCAATTTATAGACACAACAGGTAGTAAATTGTACTTGTTCAAATTTTAGATCATGTCTGGTAAGAAGTTAAGGTGTCCGAATATTTAGGGTATATACAATACCCTTACATGTATTCTAAGTTAATTACCTTTAAATGACAAATTACAACTGCAGCATAATTATTGTTTTTCACAGAAAACAATGCTTCACATTTCATGTAAACAATGCACACAGAATGTCAAGCATTAATTTCTCTGAATACCAAAATAAAAATATTAAAGAATGTCTGCTACAATGTTGCATGGTACTATAAGGGATAGGATACCTCTGCCGAGACCTGTCCGTTTCTGCCCAGAATAAGGGAGGGGTTAGTTCACTCCAAAAACAAGTTAAGTCTCCCTTGTCATTTGATCAGTGGCCTTCATGAAGAAGAGTCTTTGGTAATAAATCTAGGAAAATTTTCTCTAGTCTTCCATAAAAATGTATGTTATGGCTTCTCCTTAGAATTGCCCCATCAAGATGATTCTAATGAACGCCAACAAGTGACAACTTCCAATTGCTTCACTGGGTGTAGTGAAAATGCCAGTAAATCAACCATTTTATTTTTTTTTGCATTATAAATCGATGGACTTTTTCAGCTGCTGCGGTAAGCAATCAAAAGGTCATTCAAATAATAAACGAAATCTCTCAAAGACTTTTTCCTTAAAATATTTGATATGGAGTTTTATGGTCCAGTCAATTAAGAATCTAAAAGGTTGCTTCTGGAAACAAAGAACACACAAAAGAATGAAAATCTGAGACTCCATTTTATTATGTCTCTTCATATACAGGCTGCATACACCCTCTAGCACCGGCTTAAGTGATACTTGATTTTCAAAGTAATCAAAATGAGCTCAATGATCCCAAAACACAGTTAACTCTTGTCCTGCTGAATAAATTAAGACGCCACGCCCATTTCTAGTTTTCAGCCAATCAAATTACTTGCTCTAGATTGTTGATATAAATTCACACACTTAATGGCAAACAGTGCAGATCCAGATCAGTTGGCTTCTTCAGAAGCCAACTGACCTGGATCTACACTGTTTGCAAAAGCAGGACATATCCAGGTTCAGCAGGACTAGGGTTAAGGTCATGTTGAGCCTGTTAGTTAACCTACTCATACATTTCCTTGGCAGGCTTGTCCCTCTACACAGTAAAATATAGCAGAAATGAGCAAAGCTCAAATACCCCCGGCAACAGCTATCAGAGGTATGGTGAATGAATTTTGTAGATGGCAAGTTTCCCTTACTATTCCATGGAAGATATGGGCAAAAGAAAAAAAATCTCAGCATCTTTTTCTTACACAACATACTTCACGTCAGGGTTTATATAAAATTTGAAGGCTCTGGCACTATTAGCAGGTGAAAGATCTGATTGATTTTTATGAGAAAGAAAGAAAAATGGAAAAATAGAGAGAATGATGAGGATGCTGATTCTCTCTTACACAATACAACTAGTCATACCCAATGTTTGTACCAAATTTAAAATCTTATTTGCAGTAGTTCCAAAATGTTACTGGAGAAAAGAAAAATAGACAAATAAATGAAATGATAAGCATGAGGATGCTGATTCTCTCTTACACAATATAAGTAGTTGTATCCAATGTTTGTACCAAATTTCAAAATCCTAGGTGCAGTAGTTCCTGTGAAATCTTTGACAAAATGTTATTGGAGAAAAAGAAAAATAGACAAATAATGGCAATGATAAGTATGAGGATGTGAAGTCTCTTACACTATACTAGTCGTATCCAATGTTTGTACCAAATTTCAAAATCCTAAGTGCAGTACCTCCTGAGAAACCTTTGACACAAATTTCTCTATGCATTACATTGGAGTGAGAGAAGAAATAAGGGAAAAGGGTAAAAAGAAGGCAATATAATTTACAACATTGTGGATTTCTTTTACAAAATATACTTCAATCCTATCTCTGTGTATACAAAATTTGAGGACTCTGGTTCTCATAGGAGCTGAGATATCTGTGACGAAAAATTTTATTGGAGAAAAAGAGAAATGGACAAATAAAGGGAAAAATAAGCATCAAGATGCTGGTTATCTCTTACACGATACAAATAGTCATACCCAATGTTTGTACAAAATTTCAAAATCCTAGGTGTAGTAGTTCCTGAGAAATCTTGGATGAAAAATTTTATTGGAGAGAAAGAAAAAAAAATGGACAAATAAAGGAAATGATATGCATGAGGATGCTGATTCTCTCTTACACAATACAATATGTCATACCCAATGTTTGTACCAAATTTCCAAATCCTTGGTGCAGTAGTTCCTGAGAAATCTTTGACGGAAAAAAAGTTAAAAGGTTCCATATTCCACAAAAATAGACATTTTTTATCCAAGAAAGATTTAATAAATTGATATATAGTATTGATATGATCGTAAAATTGGCATCTGATAGCCTCTAAAATTTCAGTTAGTCTCTTATTTTTTAACTGGATCAAAAATGAAATGAATTTTTATTGTATCTCTGAATTAATGTTGGCAACATTAATTCAGAGATATGATAAATTATTTCATTTCAAGAAGAATGAGACTAACTGAAATTTTACAGGCTGTCAGGTGCCACATTTTATGATTGTATTAATACCATAAATTATTTTATTAAACCTTTCTTGGATAATAAAATGTCTATTTTTGAGGGATATGGAGCCTTTAACATACGAGGGATGTTCGAAATGAATTGCTTATTGTCCTCTAGCTCGATATCCAAGTGGGGCACGATAAAAACCAATACATACCTGTATAGGGTTATTCAGTATCTACACAATGGTGTATAAATGTACATGTTAGACTAAGTGTAAGACATAAAATTTGCCATTTGAATACACGCAGTCATTGACCATTGCAGTAAAAATGGTTGGTAGAAGCGTCGACAAAAAAGATGAAATACGGGCTTACATCAAAGCTCGCTCAAAACTTGGTTGTTCTTTGAAGAAGCTGATGACTGAAATTTCTACTGCTTTTGGACCTTCTTGTGTGTCTTATGACACAGTTCGGCGGTGGAAAAAGAAATTTGAGTCTGGTGTAGAGTCCATGAAAAATGCACCGAAATCAGGTAGGCCAAAATCTGCATCTCGTAAAGAAATTGTTTCCAAAATAAAGGAAATCACTGAAGGAGATGCCAGATTTACAGTTCGTGATATTGCACGAAAGGTAGGCATATCACTATCAACGGTTCACCTTATTTTGAAGAAGCATTTAAGTCAGAAAGATTTCTGCTAGATGGGTGCCACATCTGTTGACTGACGAGCAAAAAAGGCAACGGGTTAAAGTGGCCAAAAAGCTGCTTCAAATGTTTCCAAAATATGACAAAAAGCAGTTTGCCAATGTCGTCACAGGTGATGAAACCTGGGTCCATTATTTTGAGCCCGTCAGAAAGGTTAGCAATAAGATCTGGGCCACTAAACACAGCAAACACCCAATAATTGCCAAACGTTCTTTGAGTACAAAGAAGGTTTTGTATGCAATCTTCTTCTCTGGTGAAGGAGTCGCAATAAAAGTGCCAGTGAAAAAGGGCAAAAGCATCACCGGAAAGTACTACAAAGACGTAGTACTGAAGAAACTGAAAAAGTATTATCAGAAACGACGCCCTGCCACTGGTTTTAAACATGTCTGTCTTCTACATGACAATGCCCCAGCTCATACCTCTGCAATAGTTACGGCTTTTTTGAAGAAAGAAAAATTAACTGTTTTGCCTCACCCCCCCGTATTCCCCAGACCTTTCCCCATGTGATTTCCTTTTGTTTCTGAAATTGAAAGCATTCCTTGCTGGGCGGAAATACCAGTCCCGACAGGTACTTGGATCTGCCATTCATCAGTACCTTATTACTGTGCCCAAATCAGCGTACCGTGACGCCTTCAAGAAGTGGATACATCGGCTGAAACTTTGCATTTCTAGCCACCGGGAGTACTTCGAGGGCATGAAACGAGTACTTTTGGGCTAACTTGAAATTTGAAGTCTCCAGATAGAAATAAGCAATTCATTTCGAACATCCCTCGTACACACACATACACACACAAACATTGTTACGGAATAGACGAAAACTATATACTTGGTATGTTGGGGTATAACCAGTACTTTTTTGTGCACATATTTTTGGCAGTAACTGACAACTGCCCTCTTGAATCAGTAGAAGGGGGAGGAACAATTGTAGAAATTATTTCAGGATCAATGTTCATGAAACTTATGTGGCCTAGCAGAGATTTGAACTTGTAACCCCTGGACCTGACAAAAAGTGGCCAGGTGATGATAATGACTTAGTGTTTTACATCTCTTTCAACATTATTTAGGTCGTATGGAGATGATGAAAGGCCAACAAGCTGCAATGAAGTACCATACAGTCATGAGCTGAATTTGGCTTCCAAAGGGACCTGAACTGGAGGCCTTCTGATCTGAATCAAGAGCAATAGGCTAAACAGAACCTACCTGAATCTGATGAATGTACAGTGGCTGCATCAGAACTGGTTATATTAGAAACTTCCTCTGGTGTTATCAAGCCTGACTCTGTTCCTGTCCTAAGAGCAGCACTACTACTAGAGGGCTCTGTTGTAGGTGTAGGCATGGTGGGAACTGGAGGGTTCAAAGTAGCAGACTGATCCATCTGCAAGTCCACAGGTTCTGATAGCAGGGAGGACAGTCCACTTCTTTGTCGTGGAGGACCAAAAACTTCTTCAAATATAGGCTGGAAATAGTCTGTGAACCGGCTCCTATTAAATATATAGTAACACTTTTCATTACATCATTGCTGGCACAGCATATCTCCAGATAAGATGGTATCCAGTTTTCTTATTTCTTCATGAGCATCTCTGAGTGGCGCTTTCAATGACTACTAAAACATATTTTCAAGAGAAATAGGTCACAGCATTTAGTTTGTGGTTTTACAGCCCTTTTAATTGTATTTCATTTATAAAGGGTTCTATGCTAACAGTCTTTAATGGGACCAACATCAATTTTTCTGTTTTTTTTTTTTTTTTTTTCTCCGTTTTTTTTTTTCCCAATTCATTGGAGACTTTAAAGGCACTCATCAGTTCCAAATGTTTATCTAAATAAATTCAGTTCAATGTTAATAGCCTAACAACTCCAGTTCTGAATTAAATTGCGTATACTTACACCTTAAAGACACTTTAGATCCTACAAAATTTATGAGCTATACAGATGTGCAACCTACAATGGTGGCTTTGCATTTACAATTGAACCTCTTTATAAGATGGTTTGTTATAAGAGTTATGAAAATAAGACGGCTGAATGTTGGATCCCAAAAATATTGTGTCCAAACAAAAATGTATAAACTACCGTATTAATCCGCCTATAAGACGGGGATTTTTCCCCCCAAAAAGCCCATGAAAATCCAGACCCGTCTTATAATCAAGGTCTTTGGCCATATCGGTATTTTCGGCAAAGTCCGGTGGTGCCACGTGGTCACGGAAAATGCCTATCTTCGAAACCGGTAGAAGGATATAATGTTTACCTTCGTCCCTTGACAGAAATAGCCGCAAGGTAATTTTGTAGGTGAAGTACCGAATTTTTCTGTGTATTACTCGCACCCGTGTATAAAACGCACTGAATATTTGCTAAATAGTTTTGAAATAAAAAAAAAGATGTTCCTATGTAAAACACGAAGAATTTATCCGTGCATTATTTACTAAGTTACCAGATACTAAGTGTGTCAAATTTCACTAGGATTGAGTTGAAAATGGCCGCTCGGAAGGTTTAGAGTAGAAACAGGCCGAATTTACGATAATGCTAACTGAATTTTCGTTGTGCAGCTCTGTTACCATGGGCCTCAGGCAACTTGATGTAGTGTAGGCAGTTCTTTGCTTCCCCACTGCAGACGCTATGATAATAAAAATGTAGTTATTTCTTTTGTGTTCTCATAATTAACACCTTCTTTGTGTCACTTTCTTAACTGAGATGTGAAATTATCAACTCAGTGCCTCAGGGCAATGCAAACAATAACTAAAGTCGACTAGTTGTCATTCTGACTGCCAATTAACCAATTAAGTGCACAGATGTATGTTGGTAGTTTTTTTTTTCTTTATCATAAACATTGTTTATTTCAAACAATTTTTTTGGTAAGTTGGAAGAAAAGTTTAAAAAAAAAAAGAGAAAAAAAAAGATAAACATATGGTAAGAAAATAAAAGATAAAATGCAAATGACCGATCTACCTACCTCAAAAGCCCAGCTGGTTTTGTTTATTATCAATAATTTTAATAATTGCATAAACTTAAATACTTTTTTATTTTTTTCAATGTATGATTGTTCGTGCCAATATTTATGTTCTACCAAATTTATTTCCTATTTTGAACTACAATAAATCAGTTGTGCAGGCTGATTTATTCAAGTTACGGTGTGAGTCTTGTCAAAGTCAGGTAATCAATACAGATTCATATGCATATGCCTGTTTGAGTAGTTTCCCTTTGAAGAGATCACATGATCAGCAAAATAAAAAAGCGTAAACAAAAAGAGCATGGACATGAAAAGGATATCAAATTACTGCAAATCAGATCGAGTTGCTTGTTTTGAGCGGCCAGAACTCTGGTATGGGCGAGATAGGTATAAAAAATCATGAATATCTTATAGCAATCATTCTATTTCGCATTTTTAATGGGCGATCGTGAATGTCATGAGTTTTCGCGACCGATTATCTTGGCGATTTCTGTCCCGATTTTGGTGTTCCTATAAATAATACACATCGGATTTTTATGAACGTTTTCTGGGTAATAAGGTGCGTGTTATACACAGTTAAATACGGTATGCATGCTTGTAAGTGGTGTTGGAAGTTTTTTTAATTGCTGCTCTGTGATAAATTCACTTACAAATCTGACCAATCATCGCCGATGTCTTAATGTACTTTAGGAATTTCTGAGTGGCAGGGAATATCTCCGACAGGCGACTTTTTTTTAACCCGTCTTATAATTAAAAGCAAAATCCTGCCTGGGAAGGGCCCAAAAACAGCCCCCTCTTATAAACAAATCGTCTTATAGGCGGATTAATACGGTATATAGAAAAATAACAAGAGCTCCACCAAGCGGGGCATTATACGCCCGTGGCAAGTAATAAGATGTAGCACATAAACTGGCTCCTGTATAATTCAGTGCTCTGGATATAAACTGTAAGTGGAATTACAAAAAAAAAAAATAATAAATAAAATAAAATAAAAAAATTTCATTGGGGCATATCACTGCTAATATTTGGTGAACTGTAACCTAAGGGTCCAAGCTGGTCCAGAAATAAGGGAGAAGTGACTTCTCCCTCCTGGGAAAATAGGGAGATGTTTGCTGCTTCTAGGGAGAAGTGCTTTATGACAGAGGACACACCACAGAAGCATGGCTATATTATAAGCTCATATGAGCCTTTGGCTGATTTGTTTTTCCTATACTTCAATATCCGATCAAACAATAACAAAACAAAAACAAACAACGAAAAAAAAAAAAAAAAAAAAAATGCTGCAAGAAATTTTTTTGTAAACCTTTAACTTGTTTAATACTGATTTTATTTTTGTTCTTCAATGGAGCCAAATCAGAAGAGTATTAAAAAAAAAAAAGAATTATGTATTTATAAAGATTTAATAATGGCAACCTAAAAAATCAATATCTTGCCCATATGACCAAAACTTTAGTTATCTGCAAAAAATATACCTATTATAAAATAAAATTTGCACACTATTACCTCTAAACAATATGCTGCGAAAAGTTTATAAAAACTTTCAAAGGGGCATAAATCTGCAAATATTTGGTGCACTGTAACCTCGAAATAGTATGTGTTGCTCCACATCATCGTGTAACTATTTATGAAGTTTCAGCTTGATCGGATGTAAACTGTAGGAGGATTTAGCCAGAAACAAAAAATTAGTAGAAATTTTCAAAGGGGTTTAACTCTGCTAATATTTGATGGACTGTAACCTTGAAATAATATGCACTGCTCCACATCATGGTCTAACTACAAATCAACTTTCAGCTTGATCGGATGTAAACAGTAGGAGGAGTTAGCCATAAACGAAAAGTCTACTGAAATTTTCAAAGGGGCATAACTCTGCTAATATTTGGTGGACTGTAACCGCAAAACAATATGCGCTGCTCCACATCATGGTCTAACTATACATGAACTTTCAGCTTGATCGGATGTAAAATGTAGGAGGAGTTAACCGGAAATGAAAAGTTTGCAGAAATTTTCTAAGGGGCATAACTCTGCAAACATTTGGTGGACTGTAACCCCGAAACAATATGCACTGTGCCACATCATAGTCTAACTATATACCAAGTTTCAGCTTGATCGGATGTAAACTGTAGGAGGAGTTAGCCGGAAACAAAAAAGTTTACAGACGGACGGACTGACGCCATACCCAGTAACATAATACATCCCGTTTTTTCAAATGGGCGTATAAAAATGTGTAACGATAATACCCTGCCATTATCGTGTCATGGGGAGATAACTCAGTCAACATGAGGGCCAAGATGGGGTTCTGTAATGCTCACCTGAGTATCATAGCACTTCAATTTACATGAAATGTGAAACCCTCCGAATATGACAGCACAAAAAGAACCTGACCAACTAAGTAACATTCTGATCAAACTTCATGATGATTATATGAACAAGTAAGACAATGTAGCATGCCTAATGGACAGTGAAATAAAGGTCAAGGTCACATATGGATGACTGCACTCAAAAGGTCACTAAGATGTATGCATGCACTGGCTGTAGGAGCAATAGTTACTGAGAAATTGACCTAAACACAAACACTTAAAGTCAGTGGACCATGAAATAGAAGTTGTGGTCAAACATGGATGACTGCATTCAAGAGGTCATGCTAAGATGTATGCAAAAGCCAAGTATGACTGCTGTGGGACCAATAGTTACTGAGAAACTGACCGAAACGTAAAACTTAAGAGTCACTGGACCATGAAATATAGGTCATAAGTGAGCAAGTTCCAAACTTCCCCTAGAAATCATCAAAACAAACATTTTGAGCAAGATTCATAATAACTTCAAAAATGAGACCTCTATATTGTTTACAAAGTTTTCCTTTGATTTGGTCCAGTGACCTAGTTTTTTACCCTAAGTGACCCAGTTTCGAAGTCAACCAAAAGAACATCAAGACAAACATTTTGAGCACAATTCATGACGATTGCTTCAAAAATGTGACCTCTAGTGTTAAAAAGGCCTTCCTTTGATTTAGCCCGGTGACCTAGTTTTCCAATCCAAGTGACCCAGTTTCAAACTTGACCTTGAAATCATCAAGACAAACATTCTGAGCAAGATTCATGATGATTGCTTCAAAAAATGTGACCTCTAGAGTGTTACCAAGGTTTTCCTTTGATTTGGCCCAGTGACCTAGTTTTTGGCCCCAAGTGACCCAGTTTCAAACTTGATCTAGAAATTATCAAGGCAAACATTTTTAACAAGATTCATGATGATTACTTCAAAATGTGACCTTTGGAGTGTTAACAATGTTTTCCTTTAATCTGGCCTGGTGACCTAATTTTTGACTCCAAGTGACCAAGTTTCAAAGTCAACCTAGAGAACATCAAGACAAACATTTTGAGCATGATTCATGATGACTGCTTCAAAAATAGCCATCAGAAGAGATGGCAAATCCCCTGACCAGACCGCCATTTCTAAATTTGGTGTATTTCAATCAGATATCAGGGAAATATTGAAATAGAGCGAAGTAAAAAGATGGAAAGATAGTATGAAATGTGACCAAAATAGTAAGTGGAAACAATAATAGGTGTACTGTTAATGATTTTATTTTTGCATGTTCTTTTATTTCATTTTTTTATTTTTGTCAAAATCATCTAATAGTGACTAAGAGACTCAATTTAAACTGAGTCTCTGATTTTTGTGATTTTGTATTTTTTTGTTTCCAAAGGTAATCCTATTAGACTTTTATTATTTCTGACGTGATTATTTCTACAGGATACACAATATTTGCAAATACTTTGAATTTGTGAGTGTACATACTCAGAAATAATAGCAAACATAAATGCCTTGTAAAGGTAAAGAAACTAGCTGTATGTTTATTGGGGTAAAACATCAACAGAGTAAAAATTGTCCTTTTTGCATGCTACACACCTACTTGACCAGATATATTTCCCTACCAAAAATGATCAAGTTATCTCAAACAGTATGGGAGTTATGGCCTGTGAGAGATTTCTGCTGTAGGGGAGATAAGTAAATATTGGAGAGAGTGAATGAGAGTACTCTTGAACATTACATGCCTACTGGTCCTTATCTATAGTAAGGAGCAAGTTTCATTAAGATTGGGTCAAAACTTTGACCTCATGAGTGTTAACAAAATAATTGTTGATGATGGACCATGGACACAGGGTGATCACAATAGCTCACCCTGAGCGAAAGCGAAACCTAAAAATTGATGAAATGCACCCAGTAACAATCCAAAACCAGATCCCCACAATATCAATGCAAATATCAAGTTGGGTGAAAATCTGTTGAGATTTACTCAAGTTATTGTCCTGAAACGAAAATATGGATGTGTAGCAGGCAGATAATTGTCAAAAACTGACGAAATTTTCCCATTAGCAATCCCAAACTAGATCTCTACAATAGCAATACACATGCCAAGTTAGGTGAAAATTCATTGATATTTACTCGTTATTGCTCGAAAACAAAAAAATTGATGTGTCGCGGGCAGATAACTGTCAAAAATTGATGAAATTTGCCTATTAGCAATCCCAAACCAGATCTCCACAATATCAATGCACATACCAAATTTGGTGAAAATCCCTTGACATTTACTCAGATTATCGTCTGGAAACGAAGAAGCAGATGTGTCACAGGCAGATAACTCAGTTTGCCCATTAGCAATCCCGAACCAGATCTTCGCAATATCAATGCACATACCAAATTTGGTGAAAATCCATAGACATTCACTCAGGTTATCATCCCAAAACTAAAATACGGATGGATGTACATATGACAAACAGATGGATGAATAGACACACAACCAATTTGAAACCATAAAACCCCGCCATTATAGTGTGGCTGGATGTAATGAGAATAAATAGTCATTTTTCTATGTAATCTATATATTTTTTATTTGGACACAGCATGGTTATTCAGCTAAAACTTTTTTTATTTATTTATTTTTTTTTTTTTTACACTGGATCTTTCTTTTTTATTCTGTAAAACAGATTATTCTGAATGAAGACAAAGAACTTACTGCTGTGTGTTAGCTCTATCTTGTCTAGGAGCCATCGGTGTTGAGAGAGGAATGGGCTGGTTGGCTGGTGTGTAGCTTGCTGCTGGAGGCACATTGTTAAACAACATTGGAGGAATGCTACCTGGCATGGTGGCCTGATACTGGGGAGCTGGAGTCATTATCTGGGAAAGATCTAGACCCTCGAAAGGTGATACCATCTGGATGGGATTTGTTGCTGGTGTGCTCACCATGGATACAGGGGTGGGTGGGGGTTGTGTAACAGCAGTCAAGTTAGTGGGTAGGACTGGTATCGGTGGTGGCTCTAAGGGATTCAAACTTGGATTCATGATCATGGGGTCCATAAATATAGGATCAATCATGGGTGGGTTGGTAATGGGTGTTATGTCTGAGAAGGCCTGTAGTCTTGATGGGGGAGGGGGTGGTGGTGGAGCAGGATCTGAAGCTGGTGGCTGGTTGTAGGGAGGACACAAGGGCATGTCCTGGAACTGGCTCTCTTGGGAGGAGGCAGCTGGTTCAGAACCTGGCTGGACCTGTGATGAGACAATATCATCAACAAGCTGGCTGGGTTCAACTACACCTGAAATGAAAGAAACAGCAGACACGTTAGTAAACATTGTTAAGATACAAAAATCAATTTGCATGAAATGTGAAACCCTCCTAATATGACAGCACAAAAAGAACCTGACCAAGAAATGACCAAAGCAAACATTCTGACCAAAATTCATGATCATTATATGAACAAGTAAGACAATGTAGCATGCTTAATGGACCGTGAAATATAGGACAAGGTCAAATATGAATGACTGCATTTAAGAGGCCATACTAAGATGTATGCATGTGCTACTAAGGTATCACTGGCTGTAGAAGCAATAGTTACTGAGAAACTGACCTAAACACAAACACTTAACAAAGTCAGTGGACCGTGAAATAGAAGTTGTTGTGAAATATGGATAACTACATTAAAGAGGCCATGCTTAGATGTATGCAAGTGCCAATGACCAATAGTTACCGAGAAAGTGACCTAAATGTAAAACTTAAGAAAGTCACTGGACCATGAAATATAGGCCGTAAGTGACCCCAATTCCAAACTTCATCTAGAAATCATCAACATTTTGAGCCAGATTCATGAGATTACTTCAAAAATGTGACCTGGAATGTTAACATTTTCCTTTGATTTGGCTTGTTGACCTCGTTTTTGACCCCCAAGTGACCCAGTTTCGAACATGTCCCAGAAATCATCAAGACATCATTTTGAGTAAGATTCATGCTGATTACTTCAAAAATGTGACCACTAGAGTGTTTGTAACAAGGTTTTCCTTTGATTTTGCCCGGGAACCTAGTTTCTGACCCCAAGAGACCCAATTTCGAAGGACTTAGAAATCATCAAGACAAACATTTTCAGCAATATTTGTGGAGAGTACTTAAAAAATGTGACCTCTAGAGTGTAAACAAGAATTTCCTTTGACTTGGCCTGGTGACCTAGTGTTTTACCCCAAATGACCCAGTTTCAAAGTTGACCTAGAAATCATCAAAGCAACATTCTGAGCATGATTCATGACGATTACTTAAAAATGTGACCTCTAGAGTGTTAACAAGGTTTCCTTTGATTTGGCCTGGTGACCTAAGTTTTGACCCTAGAAGACCCAGTTTCAAAGTCAATTTAAAGAACAGCAAGACAAACAATTTGAGCATGGTTCATGATGGATGCTTAAAAAATGTGACCTCTAGAGTATTAACAAGGTTTTCCTTTGATTTGGCCTGGTGACCTAATTTTTGACCCCACTTGACCCAGTTTTAAAGTCCCTATAGAACATCAAGACAAATAAATTGAGCATGATTCATGATGATTGCTTCAAACATGTGACCTCTAGAGTGTTAATAAGGTTTTCCATTGCTCAGTGACCTAGTTTTTTGACCCCAAGTGACCCACTTTCAAACCTGACCTAGAAAATTATCAAAACAAAAATTCTGAACAAGATTCATGATGATTGCTTCAAAAAATGTGACCTCTAGGAGTGTTAAGGTTTTCCTTTGATTTGGCCCAGCGACTTAATTTTTGACCCCAAGTGACCCAGTTTCAAACTTGACCTAGAAATCATCAAAACAAACATTTTGAGCAATATTCATGATAATTACTTCAAAAATGTGACCTGGAGTGGTAACATTTTCCTTTGATTTGGCTTGGTGACCTCGTTTTCGACCCCAGTGAGCCAGTTTCGAACATGTCCCAGAAATCATTAAGACATCATTTTGAGCAAGATTCATGCTGATTACTTAAAAAATGTGATCTCTAGAGTGTTAACAAGATTTGCCTTTGATTTGTCCTAGTGACCTAGTTTTTTACCCAAAGTAACCCAGTGTAGAACTTGACCTAAATTTCATAGAGGCAAACATTCTGAGCAAGTTTCATTAATATTGGCACAAAACTGTGACCTCTAGAGTTTTAACAAACAAATTGTTACAATGGACAACGACGGAAGACGGACAGAGGGTGATCACAATAGCTCATCCTGAGCTTTCCCTCAGGTGCCTTAATTTGCCAATGTTTGACAGCACTAAAGGTTAACAAGTCTCAGCATGCATATTTGAACAGAGGATGCAAGATGCAGCCCATGCATCTGTGCAGTCTGATCAGAAACTTTGCCTTTTAACTAACAAATTCTGCATTCTCCTTCGGAGCACATTCTTTCCTTTAAGAGCAGCCCCTGTGAGAAGGGATTCTTATACCAGTGCTGAAAAAGCTGCTCGGATCCATACAATATATCAACACCAGTTATTTTGTAGATGATATTGTATTGTGATAAAGAGTTAATGATGTTTGCATAATGTGCTTTTGATCTACCAAAAAATGGGTAGATTTTCTGCAGCTAACTTATAAAGAGTTATCTATTTCGAAAAATGGACAATAAATATGCAAGACTTACACAGAAACAATAGGACAGTTTTACTATAATGTATCTACTGTGAATTTGTTTACTACATTGGCTTTAATAGCCAACACAGTAAATTTCAGAGAAGATATATTTTATGAGAAATATAGAAAAAACAACAGTTAGAGTATCACAATACATTTTCATATTGGACACTAGATAGGCTGGCCCCGGTGGCTCAGTGAAATGCTCACCCGACTTGAGATCAGGAGGTCCAGGGTTCAATCCCTGCCAGGTCCGGCAACATTCCTTCATTTAGATTAATCATGAAATATTTTTTACAGTCATTTTCTCCCTTCCACTGATTCAAGAAGAGCAGTTGTCAGTTTCTGGTGAAAGAATGTGCACAAGTACTGGTTAACCACTTAGAGGACTAAGCCTGCACAGGAAAAAGTGTGTTTAGGTAAACTGAGTGCCCTCATATTGACCCTAAGCCGTAAAACCTCAGTACAAACAAACACAACTGTTAAATAAAATATTGTGATATTTTTTTTTCTGGTGATACCCAGCTCTAAAAGGGAGGCAAAAGCTTTCACTTTAGTCTGCTCTCTCTCTGATGTGTAGCCATTTATGCCCCTTTTGTAAGGCAGAGTTCAAATGGAAAGTCACCCCGGATGCCCTATCAGTAAAGGCAAGTCTCTTACCAGTTCTGGAGGTAACACCAACTGGTGTGTCTATACTAGTTGTTGTCGGGAGAGGTATATTAGCTAGCACCTGAGGGTCTGTTACCACAGCAGTTGACAGATCTTGTACAGCATTAGAATTGGGAGGAGATACCTGCAACAAAAGGGAATTCAAATAACATATCCATAAACTATGTCCCTATGAGCAGAAATTTATAGAATTACATATACCACAAAAGCTATTGACGGACATAAAGGCTTGTCTGTAAAGTAAACTTCAAGTGACTTAATACAACTGGCAGAGTTTCTGCCATTTTCTGTTTGGTTTCCAACACATCAAAAACCTTTTGAAAAGGGATCCACTCTGAAAAGAAAGAACTTGCTCCCCTAAGGAAACTAATTTTGACAGTTGTCTCCCTTGAAAGTGTATCCGTTACCCTTAACTTGTTTGATTCATGAACTTTACGGCCAACTCAACACTGTTAAGGTCAGGTCAAGCCAGTCAGTTAACCTATTCATACTTTTCCTGAGCAGGCTTAGTCCTCTAAGCAGTTAACCAGTCCTTCGTGCATATACTTACTCCAGCAACTGACAACTGCCCTTCTTGAAACAGTGGAAAAAGGAGAATGACCGTAGAAATTACTTCATGGTCATTCCATACTAAAGTTATGTGGCCGAGCTGGGATTCAAACCTGTGAACTCTGGCTCTGCATCAACTATGCAACCAACTGTGCTATGGAGCCTTGATCAGACACTGTGACTGCACAATGATCTAGTTCTGAAGATTTCTTGTATATATCAAGATAATATGAGTCATGCCAAGTGAAATGTGACTTTGGGCTTACGTGGACACCAAAAGTGAGCCTCTCTGCAGTCTGTGTCTTTGTTGTCTCAGTGCCTAGTTAAAATTTTGGTTTTGTTTGTGTTGAGGTTTTACGGCCCAGTCAAACCAATGGGGTCATATCAAACTCCGTCAGTTTACCTGACCACACTTTTACTGGGCAGGCATAGTCCTCTAAGCGATTAACCAGTATTGTGCACATTCTTTCGTCAGAAACTGACAACTGCCTGTCCTGAATCAGTGGAAGGGAGAGAATAAGCGAAAATATTTCATAATCAAATCTCAAAGAAAGAATGTTGCCGACCCAGCATCGCTCGAGCCCACAACCTCCTGATCACCAGTCTGACGTGCATCCAACCGAGGCTCATTGCTCAAGCACCAAGCGTAAGTGTAGCATACAAAACTCTTAATTTTTTTCAGAAAAAATAAAGCTTGGTATTTCATATGAACTGTCTGTTAACCAGACAATTCACATGAAATGCCAAGCTTTATTTTATCTGAAAAGAAAATGAAAAAAAAAAAAAAAAACAAACAAAAAACAACTAGAAATGCATTTGTCATTGATGCTTTAAGGGTTAAACCCTTTCTGATCCAGGGTACTGTTACTGCTCACAAGCGTATCAATGTAAGAGAAATTGCTTTATATTATAAGATGTAAAGTTCATGCAAAAATTTTACCCCCTAAATTGATTTCAATGCTGAAATCCAAACTTTCATTGAGGATTTGTACTCCCTCCACCAATTTCAATGCTGATTTTTAAAAATTCAATGCTAAAATACCCTTTACTACCTATTATCTAGAGCTCTGTTGTCTGCTTACAGACAGACAAAATGGGTACTGTAAAATACATGGACAAAGAGAGAAGGTGAATGGCAGGATAAATGGTGTATACACGTTTTGCATATATTTGTCCCAATTCAGTAACTTAGAAAGTTTCTAACCTCCATTTGTTGTTCTTTGTTTTCAGCTTTGTTTTTCTCTTTCTGTTCCTGTTCTTTCTTTGCTGCTTCCTCTTCTGCAGCTTTCTTTCGTTTTTCTCTCCGTTCTGCTATCTCATCATCTCGCTGCTTCTCAAGAACTTGAACTATCTCTGGTTTCAATGCTGAAATACAAGTTTTCTTGTCAACTGTATGTATTTTCCTTCATTGCGGATACTTCAGATTTAACCCTTCTTTTGCTAAACATGACATGCCCTATCTTAGCAAACAGTGTAGATCCAGATCAAATGGCTTCTGAAGAAGCCAACTGATCAGGATCTGCACTGTTTGTCATTAAATATGTGAATTTCTATCAAAAACCCGGATCAAGTAATCTGATTGGCTGGAAATTAGAAGTGGGCATGGCATCTTAATTTATTCAGCAGGACAAGGGTTAAAGAGAAGGGATACTTTCAGAAAAGGCAATCGTATCTACTGTTGACTCCTTTCTAATAAGCGGTCTAACCTACCTTTTGGGCGCAAATTCTTTCCTTTTAGAGAGAACCCTTTTCAGTAAAGGGAAGACTTTGCCCCAAGGCATAGTGCAGACCATTTTTCAGCAGTACTCAGCTGCTTTGTACCCCACCAGCACCAGGAAGCCCATCTATAATGAGAGCCCAGATTGGTGAGGGCCGATTCTGATCATGATTTTTCCATCTTCAAAATGGTCATTTTTTAAGGCAAAAATCACATACAACAATTTTTTTTTTTGTGTGTATGCAAGAAGGTTACTAATTTGCAAATTTCTTAACCAACTGTAAAAGCTGACTGTAAGCTTGTACATCTACACTTTTTCCTATTGTGAGCTAAACCTAGGAGAATATACGCCATTAGTACAAGACCAGGACCTACTACAAAGCCGGTGCGCTTCTAACGAGGACCCGTTTTTATGGAACAAGAGTCCCATGGCCACGACTCGCTCAACTGAGTGAAATAGCCACTGCAGATATGTAGATGTTATGCAACATTTTTCCAATCCTGTCATTGCAACTATTGAAAGGATCATCATTTGAGCAGTTCTTGGTTTTGAAGAAGAATAATATATTTTCTTTTATTATCATTATTTCACCATATATGGGCGTGATAGTCAATGGCGCGTGACCATTTGAACAAACTCTCAATCCTGTTTCAACAGTAGGACAGACACAAAACTTGGTGGATATTGGCCAACTGATTTCTGAAGAGAAAGTGTTTAACAATATCATGATTTTATACATGTATACAGCATAGGAGCATGGGAAGATAAACCTCGCAGAATAAAATGTTGATTGTAACTTAAAGCTTTTGCTACTTCAATCATATATTGTAAGTTTTAGACATTTCAGTTATTTTTGTCTTTGTGTTTGTGTTCATTGCTTTCAAGGGTCATTCTTTTTATAATCTATTTATCTTGGCCAGAAAGCAGGCACTTGCCAAGCACTCATCTTCACTGAATAAGTAAGGAAATGATGGGAGAAGAGGTACATGTATTTCAATTGCATGTTATAACTCCCACCTATGCTACACATCCTTTGTAAAGCTCAACAGGGTCTTCTTTCCCTGCAGGTGCGCAACAGTCTTCTTTCCCAGCTGGTGCGCAACCAGGGTTCATACAGGCAAGGCAAAGTCAAATTCAAGGACTTTTCAAGGACCAACCTTATAGGTTACAAGGACTTATTTATAATTAATACTTACACAAATTCGTAAATTCTGGCACTTCATTCATTGGTTCCACATCCAGTGAAAAACTTTGGGTTAAAAAACTGATAACTTCTAACTTCTGCCCAAGAATGTCACAATGAACTCTCTTAAAACCATTCAACCTCTTTAATTATGATACTCCTGCACCTCTGTCGTTGCTCGAAACTTAACAATTTTTTTTCTAGGAACTTTACTACAGAGCAAGTTTCAGCTCAAATCGACCAAAGGTTAGGGAAGAGATGTTGAAAATTGATTTTCAAGATGGCGGCTGTGGATTTTCAATCGCCTCAGTTTTAGCTATTTTGTGTCTACTAGGTGCCCTGATGCTCCTCATCAAGTTTTCACTCAACTGAATCATAGTCGTTAAAAAACAACCATCTTCGATTTCGGATCTAAACAATTTCAGCTATTTTTGATCTACAAGTCACCCCGATGCTTCCTACCAAGTTTCAAGTCAATTGCCCTTTACGGCAGCCATCTTGGATTTCCGATCAGAATGAGTTTAGCTATTTTTGATCTACAAGTCATCCCAATACTTCCTACCAAGTTTCAAGTCAAATGGCCTTTTGGTTCAGGAGAAGAAGCGAATAATAGATTTATACAAGAATTCCGCGGAAGGCGCCATCGCACCTGCCGGGGCAAAAGTCACAGGTGCCACAATCAGAATGTGGTTATTAAATAAGTTTAGTTCATTCTTAGCAGTGCTTAGTTGGAAAACTGGGCTAAAAAAAAATGTAGACAAAGTGCCTAGTGGGGCACATATATTCCAGGCCAGTGCCATTCCCTCTAATGGCTATATCTTCAGCATTGACTTTTCGTATTATACAGCCCAATGATAATGGAACGTAGACGTAAAATGTGTAAAAGTCACTGGAGCATGAAATATAGGTCAAGGTCACAGGTCAAGGTATCTGCTAATTCAGTACACCAAGGAGAAGCACTATGCAAGGTATGGTGGTTGTAGGCCTTAGAGTTGAAGAGTTATCAAACATCAACGTAAAATGTGTCAAATATAGGTCAAGGTCACCGGGTCAGGGTACCTGCCAAGCCAGTGCAATGAGGTAAAGCACTATGCAAGGTTTAGTGGTAGTAGGTCTTATACTTGAGGAGACACCAAACATCAACATAAAATGTGTCAAAGTCACTGGAGTGCAAAATATAGGTCAAGGCCACCAGGTCAAGGTACCTGCCAAGTCAGTACATCGAGAAGAAGCACTATATAAGATTTGGTGGTTGAAGGCCTTACAGTTGAGGACATATTGAAGGGCGACGTAAAAGGTGTCAAAGTCAATGGAGCACGAAATATAGGTCAAGGTCACCCAGTCAAGGTACCTGCTGATTCCGTACATTGAGGAGAAGCACTATGCGAGGTTTGATTGTTGTAGGCCTTATAGTTGAGGAGATATTGAACGTCGACGTAAAATGTGTAAAAGGCACTGAAGCGCAAAATATAGGTCAAGGTCACCGGGTCAAGATACCTGCCAAGTCAGTACATCTAGGAGAGGCACTATGCAAGGTTTGGTGGCTAGAGGTCTTACACTTAAGGAGATCTGGACGTAAATTATGTCAGTCACTGCAGCCAAAATATAGGTCAAGGTCACCAGGTCAAGGTATCTGCCCAGTCAGTACATTGAGAAGAAGCACTTTGCAAGGTTTGATGGTTGTAGACCTTATAGTTGAGGAGATATAAAACGTCAACGCAAAATGTGTCAAAGTCACTGGAGCGCAAAATATAGGTCAAGGTCACTGGGTCAAGGTATCTGCCAAGTCAGTACATCTAGGAGAAGCACTATGCAACATTTGGTAGTTGTACGCCTTATAGCCGAGAAGATCTGGAATGTCAACGTAAATTATGTCAAAGTCAATGGAGCGCAAAATATAGGTCAAGGTCACTGGGTCAATGTACCTGCCAAGTCTGGAGGTCAGGGAGATGTGTCATGCAAGGTGTGATGGTTGTTGTAGAATTGTAGTTGATTAGAATACTAACTTTGACGTAAATGTCGAACTTCGACATAACAGAACTGTTAACAGACAGACAGACGGACGAACGGACTGAAGAATGGAAAAGCGGGCACCTATGTCGCAAAGTCAGGAGGTCAGGGAGATGTTTCATACAAGGTTTGATGGTTGTTTAGTCTTGTAGTTGATCAGAATACTAACTTCGACATAAATGTCTAACTTCGACATAAATGTTGACAGACGGACGGACAACGGACAGACAACGGAAAAGCGGACGCCTATGTCCCAAAGTCAGGAGGTCAGGGAAATGTTTCACGCAAGGTTTGATGGTTGTTTAGTCTTGTAGTTGATTAGAATACTAACTTTGACATAAATGTCGAACTTCGACATAAATGTTGACAGACGGACAGACGGACAGAAAATCGGACGCCTATATCGCACCCTGCTACAAGCAGGTGCGATAAAAATGGCCGCCATCTTGGATTTCGGATCAGAATGATTATAGCTATTTTTGATCTACAAGTCACCTTGATGCTTCCTACCAAGTTTCGAGTCAATTGGCCCAGGGGTGTAAAAGGAGTAGGCTTTTAAAGCAATTGCTGACAAGACACACAACAGACATTTGACTGACCACAATAGCTCAGCCTTGAGCACTTCATGCTCAGGTGAGCTCATAACTGGTCAAATGTGCTGACCGATGACGGAGGGATGACTATCCTATAAGCTCCCCTGGAGCCTTCGGCTCAGGTGAGCTCATTAACATTACAGTACTCACCAGCCATACAGTCATGCATACTGTCACCATCTAGAACTTTGGCCGCCTCTGACCACCGTGTCAATGTTGATGGCACTGTAGATAAAGCTGATCCCAGACCCATTGAAGGACTGCTTTCTGTATAATTTTCCTGCAACAATAAAGATTCAAGAGTCAACTGATGAGTTTTCTGAAAGTTTCGAATCATTTTACACAGTATCAAGTATAACATCTTACATTTACTTATTTCAACTAGTTGAATTACTACTACTTTCGTGTTGGAGTTTTACAGCCCAGTTAACACTGTTATGGTCATGTGCAGCTGGTCAATTAATCCACTCACTTAGTCTTCTAAGCGGTTAACAAGTACTTGAACACATGCTTTCAGCAGTAACTGACAACTGCCCTTCTTGAATCAGTGGAAGGGGAAAAATGATTATGGAAATGATTTCATGATCAATCTCTAAGGAAGTTATGTGGGCCGAGTCATACATGCTATTCAATTGGTGCCCAGCAAATTAGAACTACTACTATAGTGATTACTACCTCTGCATTTTTGCATAATAACATGGACAAAGAACCAAGGACAGATAACCTTACTAGGAATTGATCTGGGTCTATAGTGCTGAGGGGATCCTTTGCCAATATATAGATTTTATTTGTTTGTGTTGAGGTTTTACGGCCCAGTCAACCCAATGGGGTCATGTCGAGCGCAGTCAGTTTACCTAACCACACGTTTACTGGGCAGGCTTAGTCCTCTAAGCAGTTAACCAGTATTGTGCACATTCGTTCGCCAGAAACTGACAACTGCCCTTCTTGAATCAGTGGAAGGGAGAGAATGAAATATATAGATTTATTATGATAACAAATAAGGAAACTTCCTTAAGACAACTTGATACAGTTGGTAGAATTTTGCTCCTTTTTAACAAGGGAGACAAGTTTTGTGACTTCCTGTTTGCTTACCAGCAGACCAAGCCCCCTTTTGAAAAGGGCTCTACTCTAAAAGGAAAGAATTTGCTCCCAAGTGGAGCAAATTCTTTCCTTTTAGAGTTGACCCTTTTTTAGCAGTAAAGCAACAACAAATTTTGACAGCTGCCTCCTACAAAAGAGTATTAGTTCTCCTCGAGCTGTACTTCAGTACTTATACTTACCCAAAGATCCTCTAAGATATCTTCCTCTGGTCTTGATATAATTCTCAGATCACTGTTTGAGAGCACCACCCTGGTGTGGGACGGACCAGCCTGGGTACTCAGACTGTTTGTTAACTGTAGGACATCTGCAGCTGTTGTTGGACCCAGCAATCTGTAAAGCAATATGCGCTAAGCTAAATATCAGCTTCCTAATCAAATATAACAAGACAAGCAAATGGGTATATTAATCCTTAAAGAGCCCTTCAAAATGGTAGCACACAACATTCTAAAGAATTTTTATTTTTCTGAGAAAATAAGATTACAGGGGTTGGGAGAAATATGTTGCTGGCTGCTGCTGCTGCTGCTGGTGCCTTAATGGTAATCACATTAATCAAACTGCCCGGACCAAGATCAGTCAAAAACAGCAAGAGCATAGTAACATACAAGATGTGTGGGCCAATAAACAGAATATAAATCGGCCAAGACCCCATACAAGCCGTTCCTTGAAAATAGGGCATAGCATTTTCTATATGCTGTTTTTAGAGGAAAAAAGTAAAGGTTTTTATTGTATTAACCCTAAGTTGGTAGACAATCCTGCTGAGTCTGATCAGGGTCCATAAAGTCTGTCAACTATTCTTGATTTTAGAATTTTGTTTGTGTTGAGGTTTTATGGCCCAGTCAACCCAATGGGGTCATGTCGAGCGTGGTCAGTTTACCTAACCACTCATTTACTGGGCAGGCTTAGTCCTCTAAGCGGTTAACCAGTATCGTGCACATTCTTCCGCTAGAAACTGACAAATGCCCTTCTTGTATCAGCGGAAGGGAGAGAATGACTGTAGAAAATATTTCATGATCAATCTCCACGAAAGAATGTTGTCGACCTCGGCGGGGGTCGAACCTGCGCTCCCGGTCTCCAGTTGGATGCGCATTCAACCCGAGCCACCGAGGCTGATTTTAGAATACATCAATGAGTAGCAGACTGGATTTGTTCAAAAAGATATATCAACATGTAATAAAATGGATGTGTTCAAATTTTAGAACAAGTTTGGCAATAACGTCCAAATATTTCTGGTATATGCAAATGTTTACCTCTGTAATATAACAGGAGGATTTGGCTGTCTTGGGAAGTTAACATGCAGCATCTGTGTACTTGGGTTAAATCGGCACGTCCCTCGTTGTCTACCTCGCTGGACACGTGTTATACCCATCAGATTCTGGGTCTCATTCTGTCGCACTAAAAGAGGGTGCATAGCTGTTACATTGCTGGGAGCTGGTGGCACACTAGGAACTGAAAAAAATACAAGACCAACTATAGAGAAGACATCTTCCTTTGTACATGATGAGCACATATCCAGTCTGCAAAGTTCCAAGTCTGAATAAAATAGACCTTGCAGAATGTATACACTGTAGATCAAACATATCACAATACTAGGGGTCCAAGGTTTGATAATGCAATATAATTGGATTGGGATATAAGTCAAGACATATACCATGCCTGTATAATGGCATGAATAACACTCAGTTCTTTTCAGCCGTACTATAAAGTATGAGGGACGGACACACAGATGTACATATGATGGAGGGTAAAACTATATGCCCTCCTCCACTTCGTGGCGGGGGCATAAAGACAAGAGTACTCGTTAGTACGATCAAGGGTGATGCCAATGAGTTCTAATTATTGGAACACCTCAACTCCTTACCATACTAGTCTAAAACCTTACACTAATCCATTGTACTAAACCTTTATCTGTCTAAAGCTGCTGGACTGAGTGGCAAACAGTGCAGACCATGATCAGATGTCCAATTCTGTGGCACTGATCTGGGTCCACACAGTTTGCTAAGGACTGTCTGTTCCAATACTTAGGATAGTTACAGTACTCACACTGTACTTTTTCTTCAAGAAAAAACAATAAAAATTTGTTCCCAAATATCACCTTATTAAACATGTCTCTGAGATATTGTCTGTTTTTGAGCAGCAGATTGTTAGGTCAATCAGAAGCTTGATTCACAGACAGTTAATCTTGCTACCCAAGAACTCCATGAACCACCACAATACAGATGGCAATGGGAAGATGATAGCAGATCAATCCTGTGTGCTAAAACCTTGCAGATAGTTCCAGATAAGGCACTGTTTTTTACGCCCCAGCCACAAAGTGGAGGAGGGCATACAGTTTTACTCTCCGTCGTACACACTTCATAGTACTGTTCATGTCTCTGCAACTCCTCCTACAGTTTTCAATGCAAAGGTTTGAAACTTGCATCATAGTTAGGATATAGACTGAGCATGTGCATAAAGGTCACAGAAGTCTGACTGAATTATGTTTGGTGGAGTTACTCACCCTTGATTTACTAAGAAATTTGTCTTATACAAATGGCAAAGTAGTGCTCGTGGCGCCACAACTCCTCCTACAGTTTTGAAGGTAATGGTTTGAAACTAGCACTTTTACACAATAACATGGACCATAGTGAGCATATTGACTGAGCATGTGCTTAAAAGTCACAGAACTCTGATCGAATTATTACTGGTGGAGTTACTTACCCTTTATTTACCTAGAAAATTGTGTTATATATATCGCATAGTTGGGTTTGTGTCTTGGCAATTCTCCTTCTATGCCATGTGTATAAGACAAGTTTTCTAAGTAAATCATGGGTATGTAATTCTACCAATAATAATTTGATCAGAGTTCTGTGACTTTATGCATATGCTCAGAGTATACCCTTAATATGATGGGAGTTTCAAACCATTACCTTGAAAGTGTAGGAGGAGTTGCAGAGACACAAACAGTACTATAAAGTGTAACAGACAGACCGACGGATGGACACACTGACATACATATGACGGAGGGTAAAACTATATGCCCTCCTCCACTTTGTGGTGGGGTATAATACATAAGTACTCATTAGTACCATCAAGGGTGATGCCATTGAGTTCTCCTAAATATTTGAACACCTGAACTCCTTACTAGTCTAAAACCTTACACTAATCCATTGTACTAAACCTTCATTTGTCTAAAGCTGCTGGACTGGGTGACAAACAGTGCAGACCATGATCAGATGTCCAATTCTGTGGCACTGATCTAGGTCCACACAGTTTGCTCAGGACTGTCTGTTCCAATACTTAGGATAGTTAAAGAACTCTCAGTGTACTTTCTCTTAAAAAAAAAAAAAAAAACAGTAAAAATTTGTTCCCAAATATCACCTTATTAAACATGTCTCTACATGTCCTACAGTTTTCAATGCAAAGGTTTGAAACTTGCATCATAGTTAGGATATAGACTGAGCATGTGCATAAAGGTCACAGAAGTCTGACTGAATTATGTTTGGTGGAGTTACTCACCCTTGATTTACTAAGAAATTTGTCTTATACAAATGGCATAGTAGTGCTCGTGGCGCCACAACTCCGCCTACAGTTTTCAAGGTAATGGTTTGAAACAAGCACTTTTACACAATAACATGGACCATAGTGAGCATATTGACTGAGCATGTGCTTAAAGGTCACAGAACTCTGATCAAATTATTACTGGTGGAGTTACTTACCCTTTATTTACCTAGAAAATTGTGTTATATATATCCCATAGTTGGGTTTGTGTCTTGGCAATTCTCCTACTATACCATAACTATAGCAGTACTATAAAGTGTAATGGACAGACCGACGGATGGACACACTGACATACATATGACGGAGGGTAAAACTATATGCCCTCCTCCACTTTGTGGTGGGGTATAATACATAAGTACTCATTAGTACCATCAAGGGTGATGCCATTGAGTTCTCCTAAATATTTGAACACCTGAACTCCTTACTAGTCTAAAACCTTACACTAATCCATTGTACTAAACCTTCATTTGTCTAAAGCTGCTGGACTGGGTGACAAACAGTGCAGACCATGATCAGATGTCCAATTCTGTGGCACTGATCTAGGTCCACACAGTTTGCTCAGGACTGTCTGTTCCAATACTTAGGGTAGTTAAAGAATTCGCAGTGTACTTTCTCTTAAAAAAAAAAAACAGTAAAAATTTGTTCCCAAATATCACCTTATTAAACATGTCTCTGAGATATTGTCTGTTTTTGAGCAGCAGATTGTTAGGTCAATCAGCAGCTTGATTCACAGACAGTTAATCTTGCTACCCAAGAACTCCATGAACCACCACAATACAGATGGCAATGGGAAGATGATAGCAGATCAATCCTGTAAGCTAAAACCTTGCAGATAGTTCCAGATAAGGCATTGTTTTTCATGCCCCAGCCACAAAGTGGAGGAGGGCATACAGTTTTACTCTCCGTCGTACACACTTCATAGTACTGTTCAGGTCTCTGCAACTCCTCCTACAGTTTTCAATGCAAAGGTTTGAAACTTGCATCATAGTTAGAATATAGAGCATGTGCATAGAGGTCACAGAACTCTGACTGAATTATGTTTGGTGGAGTTACTCACCCTTGATTTACTAAGAAATTTATACAAATGGCATAGTAGTGCTCGTGGCGCCACAACTCCGCCTACCGTTTTCAAGGTAATGGTTTGAAGCACTTTTACGCAATAACATGGACCATAGTAAGCATATTGACTGAGCATGTGCTTAAAGGTCACAGAACTCTGATCAAATTATTACTGGTTGAATTAAATACCCTTTATTTACCTAGAAAATTGTGTTATATACATGGCATACATGTAGTTGGGTTCATGTCCTGGCAATTTTCCTACTATGCCATGAATATAGGACAAATTTTCTAAGTAAATCAAGGGTATGTAACTCTACCAATAATAATTTGATCAGAGTGCTGTGACTTTATGCATATGCTCAGAGTATACCCTTAATATGAAGGAAGTTTCAAACCATTACCTTGAAAACTGTAGGAGGAGTTGCAGAGACACAAACAGTACTATAAAGTGTAATGTACATAATGGGTTATGTAACTTTGATTTACTTAGAAAATTTGTCTTATAGATATGACATAGTACGGTTCATGTCTCAGCAATTCCTCCTATTGTTTTAAAGGTTATGATTTGCTAGAGTTACATAACCTGGATTTACTTAGAAATTTTGCCTTGTACACATGATATAATAGGGTTCGTGTCTCTGCAAGTTCTGCTACAGTTTCAAGATAATGATTTGAAACTTGCAGCAAAGTAAGAATATAGGCTGGGAATGTGCATAGAAGGTCACAGAACTCGACCAAAGTTTTTTGCTAGAGTAACTTACTCTGGTTTACTTTGAAATTTTGCCTTATACACATGGCATAATAGGGTTTGTGTCTATCATTCTATAGTTTTCAAGATAATGATTTGAAACTTGCAGCAAAGTAAGAATATAGACAGGGCATGTGCATAAAGGTCACAGAACTCTGACCAAATTTCTATTGCTAGAGTTAAACACCCTTCATTTACTTAGAAATTTGCCATATTCACACTGCATAGTGCACTTCATGTCTGCAACTTCAGTTTTCATGATTGTGGTTTGAAACTTGCACTTCAAAAAAAGGTATAGGTTTATCATATGCATGAAGGTCAGAGAACTCCGATCAAACTCTTATTATTGCAAGAATTACATGCCCTTGATTTATTCCATACTTTTGCCTTATAACCATGCCATAGCAGATTCATGTGTCTGCAACTCCTCTTACAGATTTCAAGGTCATGTTCGGAAATTTGTTTGGAAATGGAATGGTCTCGCAAAGATATATTTTGATGAGATCACAGAACTGTAATTGTATGGAGAATTCGATTGAAAAATCTGTCTACAAATCTGCCAGTTACCTGAAGCTTGATTCATTGTTCTCGACAAAAAGAGCAATGAGATGATAAATTGCAACAGAACATATTTTGTGGATGTTACTGGACCCCCTCAACAAACCAATGTCAGCTAGAAATAACGCTTGTCCCTACAAGATGACAAACTTGAAAAGTGGCATAATTCTCAACAACTTAATCCCATTTTTTTAAAAAGTTAATCAAGTGATCTACTCCTCAGCCCTACTAAGCCTGCCAAATATCAATGCCCCAGCTCAAATACTTGCTGAGGTAGCTTGTACACAAGGTAAAGACTTACAAACAATATAATTAATGAGCAGACGAACCAAGCAAAAGCAACATGTCCCCTCAAGTTTTTCAAAGTTCTGGGCAGAATCAAATCTCTTTTAATGCAAATATAACAAAAATATCCAGAATTATTTAGAAAATTATTGTCTCATCCAAGCCCATAAGGGTCACTTCCAGTCTTTTTTCAAAGCCTACCTGCTGTTTCATTTCCATTGGCATCATTATCTAGCAAGGAGACTGGCATCTGGTAGGTTCTCACTTGACCACTGTCTAAGGCATTGAATACTACATGCTGGTTAGCACCTGGAAGGGAGAAGTACCAATACAGTCAATAATATAAAACAGGATTAACTTGAGCTGTTGACTACGATAAAAAAGTGAAATGTTGATACCCCGCCACAATCATGCAGGTAACTGTCAAAAATTGATGAAATTTGCCAATTAGCAATCCCACACCAGATCTCGACAATACCAATGCACATACCAAATTTGGTGAAAATCATTGATATTTACTAAGCTGTCATCTGGAAATGCAAATACAGATGGACAGACATATGACAGACAGGATCTCCGCAATATCAATGCAGGTTCAAAGTTTTGTGAAAATTCATTGATATTTACTCTAGTTATCATCTGGAAACAAAAAAACGGACCCACAGACGACCAGCATGAAACCATAATACCCCACCATTGTGTGACTGGGTATAAAAAGTGGCAGTAAATACATATGCTGAAAGGGAAAGCCCAAAGCAGCCTGCTTTAGCATCTATCGTTTATACCCTAAATATCTGTACATCTTAACTCATTACCAAACCTATCCTAAATTTTGAACAAGTTTTTTACAGCCAGATGATGGGTTTAAGAACTGCTGGTGAAGTGGCAAACAGCATCTGATATGGGTCTATACCATTAGTTAAGGTCTTTCTTCCCTTCAAAATCCCAAAGTTGAAAAGGGTATAACTCTCACATAATTAATCTGCCTTTTTTCAAAAGTTAATCTGGTGAGCTCAGCTCCAATCAGCTCACCAAGTTTGAAGGTTATAACTGAAATAGTTATAAAGATAGCTTGCTAACAAGAAAAGCATGACGGACAAACAACCTAAAAGCATGCCCCTCCAACTTCTCTGGGACCTAGTATGATCAGGACTTCTTACTTTCAGGAAGCTTAGATACTGGAAAATCTACTTGCAAAAAAGTTGACTAATCAGACTGTGTTGGTGTGTAGGTTTACTTTGCTTTTCTCGTATGAACTTTTAAAAAGTCATGGGCAGAAGGGTGTGCCATCTAACCACCCAAGCATGGCCCATATGACACTCCTGGGCAGGAGTAATTGAGTGCTCAGATGTGCATTTTTTTTTATTTCTCTGCAAACAATTTCTCAGACCTCCCTAGAAACTTACCTTATAGATACTCATTAGAACTACCTGAGAAAGGCGATTCTAATAGGCATCAACTATATATGGTTTCATGGAGAACTGAAAAAAAAAAAAAATTCTGAATAGCCCTTCTCATAGATTTATTAGGATATCTTCAGTATCTTACTCACTAGAGGGGAACATGTCATCAGCATGTATGACAAAAGCATTATCAAATGGTCGACCAAGAGATGTCTCCACATCTTGATAATCATCATTTTCAGCCTCCATGTCAGAACCCTGTAAACAAATGAACAGTAAGTCAGTACAACTAATGTAAATGGACCTACCTCAGAGAGAACACTTAATTAACCCTTGTCCTGCTGAACCCGGATATACTCTGCCTTTGCAAACAGTGTAGAAGAAGCCAACTGATCTGGAGCTGCACTGTTTGCCATTCAGTTTATGAAATTTATGTCAATAAACTCAACCAAGGCATCTGATTGGCGGACATTTAAAAGTGGGCATGGCATCTTAATTTATTCAGCATGACAAGGGTTAGCTAAAACTGCTAACCTCCCTTTCAAAAAAATTAATTTGTGTCTCCGGTGCATTAACCTCTTCAACAATAGTCTGGGGACACCTCTGAATAATGCTTTTCATTTTCATACAAAGTTTGGAAACAACTGTATACTCAGATAACTTGTTAAGTAGAAGTATTTGATGATAAGCTGGGCCCAGTTGTTCAAAGCTAATGACGTCGTTAGTTAACGATTCGTTAAAATTTACATCGAGCGATACGCAAATATGCTGAAAATTTTTGCTGAAAAAATGTGAGTAGCTTTTGCAGTGCAAAAGCTACTCACATTTTTTCAGCAAAAAATTTCAAAATACTGTATATTGAATCCGCTAAAACAGTTAACGAAATGACCCTTAATGAGCTCGTTAAGCTAACGACGCTTTGAACAACTGGGCCCTGGGGATTATCTTCACCATATGTTGTGGGTACTCATTAGAAGTCCCAGAATGAAGTGCTTCTAATCACTACTCATAAAATATGTTTTATGGAGAAATAAAACTATCGTAGAATTATTGCAAAACATTCCTTCTTAAGTTCTCTCAATTTCTGTATCAAGAATCAAAACTATGATGAGGTGCTTTTATGACATTTCCATTAAGTGTACTAACCTATTTTCAGCTAAATTTTCACAACTAACCTGTATATACATACCCATAGCTCCAGATAAGTTAGCCCATAGCTCCAGATAAGGCACTTTCTTCAACCGAAAATTTCTATTTTTCTTATATCTTCAAGAAAAATGTACACTGTGGGTACTCATTAGAAGTGCCTAGCTGAGGCACTTCTAATGAGTACCCACAATGTATGTGTTCTTGATGTGAAAAATATTTTCCTGACACTCTTATGTAGAGCTTTGGCAATAGTAAATATGTTGTCTAGTCTTGAACTACTGTTCCAGGAAATGGAAGAGCAGCTTGATTTAAAGACAACTACTGTAGCTACCCAAGAACTCCACAAACCATCAATGGAATAATGGCCATGGGAAGATGATAGCAAATTTTTCTCCTGAAATCACTATTTTCTACTGTTGATGTTCATGTATAATAATATAAGCTAAAACATGAAAAAAAAAAAAACAAAAAAAAAAAAACAACAAGAAATGTCTAAAAGCAGTGCTTATTACATACCCACCGCTCAGAAACCAAAACATAATGGACGGATGGACAGACAGAGGTTTGTACAAATGGTACATTATGTGACTAAAACTAGGTGCAATTGTCATAAAATCGCCTGGTTTAAAATCCTGCCATTTTGTCCAAAAAAAAAAAAAAAAAAAAAAAAATTCAGCATCAAACTTGCACATGCACTTCTTTAATATGTTTGTAACATATCTTCAATGTTTTGGAAAGACCCAACAAAAGGTGTAAGAAGAGTTGATTTGTCCTAAAATGGCTAAGTTAAAATGCTGTCATTTTGTGAAAGAATATTTCTTCAGCATCAAAGTTTCACATGCATATCTTCAATATGTCTGTAATATATGTGTGAAGTTTTGAAAAAACCAGACAAAAGCTCTAGGAGGAGCTGATTTCACAAAGTATGCACTATCAACTATCATTGACAGCGCAGTTGTCATAAAATGGGTATGTTAAAATCCCTGCCATTTTGTCAAAAAATATTTTTTCAGCATCAAACTCCTACATACACATCTTCATTTCGTCTGCAATATATGTACAAAGTTTTGAAAAGATCCAACAAAAGCTATAAGTGGAGTTGATTTCACAAAGTATGCACTGTCATAATACAAAAATCTTTAAAGAATTATAAAGCGGCACAACTCTTGTAATACTGATCCTTTTGCCCCTATTTTCCTACCACATGTGCATTGTCTGATGGTCAAGATGTGGTCAAAATTCGAACAAAATAAGACAAAGGCTAGTGAAGTTATAGAGCAAAAACCTTAAATGTTGATGGAATGACAGAATCACAGACTGACAGAATCACTGGACATGCAGAAAATATTATACTCCCCTAAAAAGTTCATTTTGCAGGGGGTATAATAAAACTTAGTTTTGCCGGGCTATAATAAACCAGCAAAGACTAAGATCAGCCTGTGTATTTCAAGTCTGAATAGTCTTCCCTGTGTATCTAAGAAAAACATTGGATCCTTTGTTATCCAGAATACCCAGCAAAGACCGATCAAATATTTCATTTTCTTGCACATTAGATAAGGAAATCCTGGATTTAACCCTGGGATAGAAATTCTGGCAAAACATCGATCGACGTGAACTAAGTGGTTCTCACGCATATATAAGGCGACCCTCATCTCACAAATCCAGTCAGAATATCATGACTTTCAGCCTTGGCTGCAAGAGAATCATATGTAGGGGTAGGCAAATGATAGTTTGACCCAGATGTGATGAAGTGAAGCCTAAGATAAGACGAGGAATTACTTAAATTTCTGTTTATCTTCGTTATTTATGTTTCGTACGTACTTTTAGTTGTTTTCCGGCTTGCTGTCAAAAGTTGGTTGACGGGTACCCACAAAATACTAAAAACCGGTATTACAGACAAACGGTACTAAATGTGTCTCCGGCCATATATATGGCAGCGGGCCCTTTTAATTTAAGAATTAAAAAAAAAAAAAAAAAAAATAAAGAAAATTTCGTCTCAAAATAGAGACGAAACTACAATTTTACATGGTTTATATGGAGGAAATCTTTTTTCCAAGATTTTTTGCGCTATACTAACAAAACCCAAAAGAGTTCATTAGTATTCCATACTGTCTTATGGACTACTGTATTCCACCCTATTCTGCTGTTGTTTTTTTTTGTTTTTTTTTTTGTTTTGTTTGTTTTTTATTGAACAAGGCTTTGCTTGTAACAGTGTGGAATAACTTGGATAGTAACAGTGTGGAATACTAACGAAGATAGAAACTCCATTGATTTTTGATAGTATAGGGCAAAAAATCTTGGAAAACAATTTTCTCCATTTAAACCATGTTAAAATTTTAGTTTCGTCGCTATATAGGGACGAATTTTTTTCCACCATGTATTCCAAGTGCTTTTTTTTTTTGTACCAGGCTAATAAAAATTCATGGGTCTTCCAAGTGTCTTTCTGTTTTATATGGAGAAAAAGAAAATTTCGTCCCTATATAGAGCCGAAACTACAATTTTTTTACATGATTTATATGGAGGATTTTTTCCAAGATTTTTTTGCGCTATACTTACAAAAATCAAAGGAGTATCTATCTTCGTTAGTATTCCACACTGTCCTATGAACTACTGTATTCCAGCATATTCTACTGTTTTCTTTTCTTTTTTTTTTTTCTTTTATTTATTGAACAAGGCCTTGCTTGTAATAGTGAGGAATAACTTGGATAGTAACAGTGTGGAATACTAACGAAGATAGAAACTCCATTGATTTCAGTATAGGGCAAAAAAAAATCTTGGAAAAAAATTTTCCTCCATATAAATCATGTAAATGTTTTTAGTTTCGTCCCTATATAGGGATGTTTCTTTTTCCCACCATCTATTCCAAGTTTGTATTTTTTTTATTTTTTTATTTTTTTTTTTGACCAGGCTAGTAAAAATTCATGGGTTTTCCAAGTGTCTTCTGTTTTGTACAGAAAAATCACATGGTTTATATGGAGAAAAAAGAAAACTTCGTCCCTACATAGAGACGAAACTACAATTTTTACATGGTTTATATGGAGGAAAACGTTTCTCCAAGATTTTTTGCGCTATACTAACAAAATCAATGGAGTTTCTGTCTTCGTTAGTATTCCACACTGTCCTATGGACTACTGTATTCCACCCTATTCTACTGTTTTTATTGAACAAGGCTTTGCTTGTAATAGTGTGGAATAACTTGGATAGTAACAGTGTGGAATACTAACGAGGATAGAAACTCCATTGATTTTTGATAGTATAGGGCAAAAAATCTTGGAAAACAATTTTCTCCATTTAAACCATGTTAAAATTTTAGTTTCGTCGCTATATTGGGACGAAATTTTATTTTCCATAAAATTCATGGGTTTTCCAAGTGTCTTTCTGTTTTGTACAAAAAAAAAATCACATAGTATATATGGAGAGAAAAGAAAATTTCGTCCCTATATAGAGACGAAACTACAATTTTGACATGGTTTATATGGAGGAATAAATTTTTTCCAACACTTTTTGCGCTATACTTACGAAAATCAAAGGAATTTCTTTCTTCGTTAGTATTCCAAACTGTCCTATGGACTACTGTATTCCACCATATTCTACTGTTTTTATTGAACAAGAATTTGCTTGTAATATTGTGGAATAACTTGAATAGTAACAGTGTGGAATACTAACGCGGATAGAAACTCCATTGATTTTTGATAGTATAAGGCAAACATTTTTTTGGAAAAAATATTCCATCATATAAACCATGTTAAAATTTGAGTTTCGTCCCTATATCAGGACGAAATTTTATTTCCCATTAAAATTCATGGGTTTTCCAAGTGTCTTTCTGTTTTGTACAAAAAAAAAAAAAAAATCACATGGTATATATGGAGAAAAAAGAAAATTTCGTCCCTATATAGAGACGAAACTACAATGTTTGACATGGTTTATATGGAGGAAAACGTTTCTCCAAGATTTTTCGCGCTATACTAACAAAAATCAATGGAGTTTCTATCTTCGTTAGTATTCCACACTGTCCTATGGACTACTGTATTCCACCCTAATCTGCTTTTATTGAACAGGGCTTTGCTTGTAATAATATAGAAGAACTTGGATAGTAACAGTGTGGAATACTAACGAGGATAGAAACTCCATTGATTTTTGATAGTGTAGGGCAAAAACTCTTGGAAAAAAATTCCTCCATATAAACCATGTTAAAATTTTAGTTTCGTCCCTATAGAGGGACAAAATTTTATTTTCCATAAAAATTCACGGGTTTTCCAAGTGTCTTTCTGTTTTGTACAAAATAAAATAAAAAAAAAAAAAAAAAAAACACACACATAGTTTATATGGAGAGAAAAGAAAATTTCGTCCCTATATAGAGACGAAACTTCAATTTTTACATGGTTTATATGGAGGAATAATTTTTTTCCAAGATTTTTTGCGCTATACTAACGAAAATCAAAGGAATTTCTATCTTCGTTAGTATTCCACACTGTCCTATGGACTACTGTATTCCACCCTATTCTATTGTTTTATTGAACAAGATTTTGCTTGTAATAGTGTGGAATAACTTGAATATTAACAGTGTGGAATACTAACGAAGATAGAAACTCCATTGATTTTTGATAATATAGGGCAAAAAATTTTGGAAAAAAATATTCCATCATATAAACCATGTTAAAATTTGAGTTTCGTCCCTATATATATGTTAAAATATTGCCATCTATAAACAAATAAAAACATGGAGTTCTCATCTTCGTTAGTATTCCACACTGTTACTATCCTAGTTATTCCATGAAATTCGAAAAACTTATCCAGTGCGGAATACAGTAGTCCATAGGACAGTGTGGAATACTAACGAAGATAGAAATTCCATTCATATTTGATAATAAAAAACGCAAATTCAACTCGAAAATCCATCATTTATTAATTGTCTAAAACAGTATAAAATACACAATTCTGAAAAAATTAAAAAAATAGCCATTTTTCAACATTTTTGCACATACATCAATCGACGTGAACTAGGAGGTTCCGTCACCTATATAGGGAAGAAATTTCCAAAAAAGACACTTGGAACAGAAGGAAATATTTTTTCCAAAAAAAAAAACCCCAAAAAAAAACAAAAACATTAAAAACAGCCTTTTTTTAAGAATTTAAAAAAAACCCTATAGAGGTTTTTTTTATTTTTTAGAAAAACACTAGTAAACCAAGCAAATTTTTTTTCCAAGTTTTTACAAATCTCAAATATTGCCATCTATAAACAAATAAAAACATGGAGTTCTTATCTTCGTTAGTATTCCACACTGTTACTATCCTAGTTATTCCATGAAATTCGAAAAATTTAAACAGTGTGGAATACAGTAGTCCATAGGATAGTGTGGAATACTAACGAAGATAGAAATTCCATTCATATTTGATAATAAAAAACGCAAAATCAACTCGAAAATCCATCATTTATTAATTGTCTAAAACAGTATAAAATACACAATTCTGAAAAAATTAAAAAATAGCCATTTTTCAACATTTTTGCACATACATCGATCGACGTGAACTAGGAGGTTCCGTCGCCTATATAGGGAAGAAATTTCCAAAAAAGACACTTGGAACAGAAGGAAATTTAAAAAAAAAAAAAAAAAAAACAACAACAAAAAACAAACAAAAACACTAAAAACAACCTTTTTTAAGATTTTCAAAAAAACCCTATAGAGGTTTTTTTTTTATTTTTTAGAAAAACACTAGTAAACCAAGCAAATTTTTTTCCAAGTTTTTACAAATCTCAAATATTGCCATCTATAAACAAATAAAAACATGGAGTTCTTATCTTCGTTAGTATTCCATACTGTTACTATCCTAGTTATTCCATGAAATTCGAAAAATTTAAACAGTGCGGAATACAGTAGTCCATAGGATAGTGTGGAATACTAACAAAGATAGAAATTCCATTCATATTTGATAATAAAAAACGCAAAATCAACTCAAAAATCCATCATTTATTAATTGTCTAAAACAGTATAAAATACACAATTCTGAAAAAATTAAAAAATAGCCATTTTTCAACATTTTTGCACATACATCGATCGACATGAACTAGGAGGTTCCGTCGCCTATATAGGGAAGAAATTTCCAAAAAAGACACTTGGAACAGAAGGAAATTTTTTCAAAAAAAAAAAAAAAAAAAAAAAAACACACAAAAACACACACTAAAAACAGCCTTTTTTAAGAATTTCAAAAAAACCCTATAGAGGTTTTTTTTTTTATTTTTTTAGAAAAACACTAGTAAACCAAGCAAATTTTTTTCCAAGTTCCTTAAAATCAGCCAATTTTCAACATTTTGCACATACATCGATCGACGTGAACTAGGAGGTTCCGTCGCCTATATAGGGAAGAAATTTCCAAAAAAGACACTTGGAACAGAAGGAATTTTTTTTTCCAAAAAAGAAAAAAAAAAACACTAAAAAACAGCCTTTTTTAAAAATTTCAAAAAAACCCAAAAGATGGGGGTTTTATTTTTCAGAAAAACACTAGTAAACTAAGCAAAATTTTTTTTCCAACTGTCTAAAAAATAGCCATTTTCCCTCTAGCCAAGTGTCTTAAAAATAACCCATTTCCTCTAGCCAAGTGTCTTAAAAATAACCAGTTTCTCTAGCCAAGTGTCTTAAATTTCAACATTATTGATCAATTCCATGCCTGATTCAGTAACCTGAAAAGCGTCCACTTTCACTGGTGTAGTATGCCATTGATCAGCTGGAGCCATCAATTTCCAGGTAGTTGTAATAGCAATTTTACAACAAAAACAGTCCATATTTGCAATAGGTGGTGATTTTGGCCCATGAGGAATTCCAGGAATCTTCGTTTTGTACATATCCACTGGCCAGGCTTTCTCTGGAGCTATATAAACCTGTAAATTCCTAGTTCTTTTAGGAACAGCGTCCAAAGCATAGATCTGCTTATCATCATAGATAGAAAGCAAATCTCTCAATCCAAGACCCTTCCATTTCCGTATTCCTAGTATTCCACACTGTCCCTATATATATGTTAAAATTTGAGTTTCGTCCCATATATATATGGGTTTTACAAGTGTCTTTCTGTTTTGTATAAAAAAAATCGCATGGTTTATATGGGGAAAAAAGAAAATTTCGTCCCTATATAGAGACGAACTATTTTTTACATGCTTTATATGGAGGAAAACGTTTTTTCCAAGATTTTTTGCGATATACTAACAAAAATCAATGGAGTTTCTGTCTTCGTTAGTATTCCACACTGTCCTATGGACAACTGTATTCCAACCTATTCTACTGTTTTATTGAACGAGGCTTTGCTTGTAATAGTGTGGAATAACTTGGATAGTAATAGTGTGGAATACTAACGAGGATAGAAACTCCATTGATTTTTAATAGTATAGGGCAAAAAATCTTGGAAAAAAATTTTCCTTCATATAAACCATGTTAAAATTTTAGTTTCTCCCTATATAGGCCCGAAATTTTATTTTCCATAAAGATTCATGGATTTTCAAAGTGTTTTTTTTTGCACAAAAAAAAAAAATCACATAGTTTCTTTATATAGGGACGAGACTACAATTTTTACATGGTTTATATTGAGGAAAGTTGGTTAAAAATGTGATGTTTGGCGCCTTTTTTATTTTTTTTTCTGGGGCTTTTGTATTCCCACACTGTTTCAAATATAGGGAGAAAGCTGCATCAAAAAACAAAAAAAAAAACTTTATATGGAAAACACAGCATGGGGCTAAAAAAACATTTCTAGAGAGATACGGAAACACTGCAACAAATTTTTATCGGGGTGCTCCATTCTGTTCTATTCTGTCTTATTCTAATAGTAGGGTACTGGGTTTTACCCATATCTCGGATACCTGATTTTAGTAGCTAGGGCTAGGAACCAGCATAGAAAATGCCGATGAACCACTTAGTTCACGTCGATCGATGTTTTGCCGAAATTCTTATCCTACCAAGGGTAAGATAAAAAAATCGAGACTTCTCGCGTGTTTGATATGCACTGCATGTAAGGAATTTCACATATGCCATTGTTAAGGTTTACCTTCACTGAACGTAATGACTTCATTAAACATCATAGTAATGTCATCACAATATGGCCGATGTCAGCAATCGAAGTGACTGCATTATTAAAAAATCTATGTTCAGAAATGAAAGGTGTGCAAGAAAAAGAATCTATCACGGATGTGAGGGGTTGATAGAACAAGAGGGCCACGGCTGGCTCACCTGAGTGAAATTTCCACTACAGATATGCGTGTTATACAACATTTTTTCAATTCTGTCACTGCAACTAATGAAAGGATCATCATTTAAGCAGAGCTTGGTTTTGAAGTGGAAGAATGTGTTTTTTTACACATTCTCCTTCAAATTATTATTTTTTGGTTTAGGGGCTAGCTAATGCATTTTAAACTGAATAAACCTCAAAATACCTCATAATTATGTCCAAAATAGCCCAAAAATAGCCCCTAAACATTGGATGTTCACCAGACAGATGGACGGACACTCAAAAATTCAGACGGTATAACATAATACACTTGCCATTTTTTGTGGCGGGGCATAAAAATGCAATTTAACCATTTTCCCTTTGTAAGTCAATGGGAGCTTTCTGTTGCCATGGTAACCAAACCATGAGGCAGATCACCATAATTTTAGCTTTTTTGAATTGTCCTTACCCAAGAAATATTCTTACCAAATTGGAGTCATACTGCAAAGGTTTAGAAGGAGTTATCATTTAAAAAAATTCCCTTTTCAAAATTGAATGTTGCAATGGTAGCCAAACAAAATGGCCATTGGTCATAAAACACATAAACTGGGTAGATTATCATCAGATGATCATAAATGCCAAATATACATAGTTCACATCACTTCAGTGGTTATGGAGAAAATGCAATTTAACCCTTTGCCCATTATAAGTCTATGGGAGCTTTCTGTTGCCATGGCAACCAAACCAAGAGCCAGATTACCATAACTTTAGCTATTTTTAAATCCCCCCCTAGCAAAGCAACATTCTTACCAAATTAGGGACAAATCACATCAATGGCTTTGGAGGAGTTTTAGTTTGAATGCGTTAACGGACGGATGAAAGATGGACAAAAAGTGATCACTATAGCTTATCCTTTACACACATACATGTACTTTACTTGTTTTTGTTTTTTTAACAGTAAATGTGATATTCTTATTGATGACAATAAAAATCTTACCTCATCATCTTCATCATCGTTATCATCATCATCATCTTGATCATCATCCTGGTCATCATTATCATCGTCATCATCATCATCAGCATCAGATCCACTATCCGCTGTATCCTCATCATCATGGAGATCATCACCAACGTCTGAAGTCAAAATGAATCCATTAACCTTTCATCTCTGTCTGGGTTAGTTCCGCAGACGACAAACTTTTCTTATTTTTCCAGCAAACAGGCTTTGATATTTCATGCAAATGACCTCCTTTGGAGACAATTTGCATGAAATGTTAAAGCCTATTTTCTGGGAAAAGTAAGAAATTAGAAAAATATTTCAAAATGTCATCTGTTGAAATCTTACCCAGTATGCAGGGCCCAGTTTTTGAAAATTAACGAGGTTGTTAATTAATGTATCGTTAAAAATTGAATCATTAAATATGGCGTATATGCTAATATTTTTGTTGAATAAAATGTGACTAGCTTTTGCATCTCCAAAAGCTACTCACATTTTTTTCAGCAAAAATAACTGTGAATTAGATATCATACTAACTACAACAGTTAACAGACCACTAACGAGCTCGTTAGGCTAACGATGCTTTGAACAACTGGGCTCAGAGCATTAATGACTTATAATCCAAAACAAATGGATCTTTGGAAACTACGTAGACTCATGTCAGGACACTGAAGTAAGCAGCATCTGATCTGGGGTCTACACAGTTTCCAAATTAGCAACATGCAACATAAAGGAGACAATCTGCGTGAAATGTCAAATCATATTTTCTAGGAGAAAGTAAAAACCTATCACCAATTTGTCATCTACCGAATTAGCAAAGAAATTTAAATGGCGTTTGATATCTCCCTTATCTGGAGTTATGCTATTGACGTTAATCTATAATTTATATGGGATCCAATCATTCTACAGGTCAACAATCTCTCCTAGTGAGAGAACATATATATGTAAGGTAGCTTATGTTAGGCACTTTTTTTTTCAATCGACAAGTAATGGCATTTTTCTTATTTCTCCACAAAAAATATGTTATGGGTACTCATTCTGAGGCACTTCTTATGAGCAACGACAACACTGTTTTGTGGAGAAATAAGAAAATGATCTGGGCCCAGTTGTTCAAAGCTAACGATGTCGTTAGTTAACGATTCGTTAAAATTTTAATCGAGTGATACACAAATATGCTGAAATTTTTTGCTGAAAAAATGTGAGTAGCTTTTGCAGTGCAAAAGCTACTCACATTTTTTCAGCAAAAAATATCAGAATATTGTGTACTGAATCCGCTAAAACAGTTAACGAAATGACCCTTAACGAGCTCGTTAAGCTAACCACGCTTTGAACAACTGGGCCCTGGCTACCATTCTTACCTGGAGCTATGGGAGTATGTGGTTGCCAACAGACAAACTTTCTACTGTTTATTTATAACACAATCACTCGCATTTAGTACAGATTCAGCAGTGCCTGAAGTGTCTATACGACATAAATCTGTTGACATCAAAGAAAGAAAACTATCATAAACATATGATGTTTTCTAAGAAAAGATGTCTGTTTAGTGTAGCATTCTGCCCTTCCTGATATGACCCATGGTGACAGGGCCAGCCGTACACAAGAATGCACTCTTTCATGAACTCCTTCCATGTCTGTTACATATATACAGGTATACAGTATTCTACATAAGAAGTTATTACATTTATGTCTACCCTCCCCTCTAATGAGTTGTTTAATAAAGGTAATTCAAATATTTTTTTTTATTCTGTGTGCCCTAGATTCTGATGCATGGATGGATGTATATCAGTTATGATGAGACGCTGGAAATGTGATCATGAAAGGCTCTGTGTAAAAGCCATATAATCTTAACCCTTAAAGCGCCAATCACAACAATTGTCGTCTGCTTTGTCTTCTGCCGGTTACTTCAAGTCATTGTTGCAAACAGTGTGGACCCAGATCAGACTGCTCCTTTAGGAGCAGTCTGATCTGGATCCACACTGTTTGCCCATATGCAAAATATAAGTTTAAAAAGTTTGCAAGATGCAGCAGACGAAATAAGCAGACGACATTTTCAGATGCAGATTTTCTTGGCGCTTTAAGGGTTAAATTTAACTAGAAAAACTAATCGATGTCCCACTCCATGTAAATTTGACACTATCTGTAATGGGCTGACACTGAAAAGGAAGTCAAGGTCACCAAAATCTAAGCAGATCTAAAGTTTGTCCCAGCGATGTATTCCAGCAAGTTTGAAGAAAATCCGCGAACAGTCTCGAAATATTGTGCCAACAAGAAACTATGTACATTTTATGTAATGATAAATATCTATACAGGACAAGCAAATATCAACCCTCATCCTTCTAGAGGTGAATACTTACCAGTGGACATCTATGACATAAACATATTGGCATCTATGAATGAAAACTATCCCATAAGATGGTTCCCAACATAAAGATGTCTGTTTACTATAGCATTCTGCCCTTCCTGATATGACCCATGGTAATGGGGCCAGCCGTACACATGAATGCAATCTTTATCTACCCCACCCATATCTGTTACATATATACAGTATTTAACATGTTATTTCATATGAAGTTTATGAAACTACTTCCAACATTTCTTTAATTTCGAGCCTTGGCCTTTGATGTGGATGGACGGCTGTGTTGTGTTGTTGTTTAATAGCATGTGAACCCTTGTGGGTCATTTTGTCATCTCCAAGAGAAAGGAAGAAAACCGACAGAAAAGATAGTAGACATGAAATAGGAAGCTAGAGAAGACTAAGGGAAAAGAGAACCAGAGGCCCATGGGTCACAATGCTCATCTGAATGAACTGCTGTAAAAAAGCTTAATATTTTGAATTATTATACAACCTAATGAAAATAGACTGTGTTTCATTGGCTTAGAGCTGTTTTTGATTGATTGGTTGTTTTGGGGTTTAACGACATGTCAACCCTTGTGGGTCATTTGGTGTCATCTCCCAGAGAAAGGGAGAAGAGAGACAGGAGAAATAGCAGATGATGAAAGAGAGGAACAGGGGAGAAAGAGGACAATGAATGAAAGTGAAGAAACAGAAGAAATAAAAATATTCTCCCTCTACCCTTCCCTGCTGCAAGGATTATGATAGCAGGCCTTGACAAACTGTAAGCCAATCTCAGTTGGATGCCCTGGTGAAGCAAGATACACAATACCTTTGCCTCACCCAACCACCCCTTGAGAGCTGTTTACAGCCCACTGAATACATCTTATGTTCACCGGATTGCACTCTTTCTTCCAGTGAAAATCAACTTTTAGTGACGTCGCCAGTAGTGACTCCGACGTCTTCTCGTGTTTTTTTATATTAATGGGGTCTGGCGTTGACCGCTATTGCCACAGTTATCAAGAGAGAAAAGACAAATTATATAATAAAACAATTATTGACTACTGAGTTTGTGGATATGACAACGATATCCACAGCTGAATACCATTATTGACTTCAGCTATGGCCTTGGTTAATACTGGTATTCTCTGGTGGATTCATGTCATATCCAATACCTAAATAGTCAATAATTGTATACTATTCTGCAGTTTCAGCTTTACCCTAATATTTTTTCACAACTTCTGGTTACTTTGGCAACCAATCAAATTCAACCCCGCTTGGACAGAATTCGATTACTTTGGCAACCAATCAAATTCAACCGCTTGGACAGAATTCAAATGTTTGGTAAATGACTCCTCAAGGAACATTTCTGTAAAACTTTAGTCAAAATATCTGCTGTAAGCTAGAAAAAAATGGCCTACTTTCACTTTTTCCATAATACTTCTATGGAAACTTTAAGCTGCCAATGTGATGAATTGATTGATTGTGTTGGGGTTTAACGACACGTCAACCCTTGAGGGTCATTTTGTGTCGTCTCCCAGAGAAAGGGAGAAAAGAGATAGAAGAGAGAGTAGAGGAGATGAAAGAGAGGGACAGGGAAGAAAGAGGAACAGGAAAGAAAGTGAAGAAACAGAAGAAATAAAAACATTCCCCCTCTACCCTTACCCACTACAAGGATAGCAGGCCTTGCCCAATCGTAAGCCAATATCAGTTGGACGCCCCGGTGATGCAAGATACACAGCACCTTCGCACCACCCGACCACCCCAGCCAATGTGATGAAAGTACACTAATAATTGCAATGCAAAACTCTAATTTTGTAGAGGCAAATATTATGAACATTTCTGTAAAGTATCAGCTTCATCTTCTTTATGGCTTCTGAGAAGATGATTTTTTTTTTTGGGTTGCCATGGCAATCCAATACAGCTGCTTGAACAAAAATCAAATGTTTGGTAGAGGACTACTCAAGGAACATTTCTCTAAAACTTTTATCAAAATATCAGCAATGAGATAGAAAAAAGACCTAATTTCACTTTTTTCATTATGTCTATGGAAACTAAGTTCCAATAGCAACAAAAGCACATGAGCAATGGCAACAAAAAACATAGTTTTTGTAGAAGTTAGTTTAAGTTATGAACATTACTTGAAAGTTTCAGATTCATCTCCCTTATGGCTTCTGAAGAGAATTTTTTAAATAATATTTTGCAAATTTAATATTTTAGTTACCATGGCAACCAATCAAATTCAGCAAATTGGACAAAAATCATATGTAACACACAGGACTACTCAAGAAACACTGTAAAACTTTTGATTGACTGTGTTGGGGTTTAATGACACAGCAACCCTTGTGGGTCATTTTGTGTAGTCTCCCAGAGAAAAGGAGAAGAGAGATAGAAGAGATAGTAGAAAAGATGAAAGAGAAGGACAGGGGAGAGAGGAAAATGAATGAAAGGGAAGAAACAGAAGAAATTATAACATTCCCCCTCTACCTTTACTTGTTGCAAGGACAGCAGGCCTTGCCCAAATGTAAACCAATCTCAGTTGGACGCCCTGGTGATGCAAGATACACAACACCTTTGCCTCATCCAACCACCCCAAGAGAGGGACGGGGCAGGTATCAGAAGCCCAGTGCTTCTAATGAGTACCATGTTTTTTTTTGTTTTTGTTTTTTTGTGTTTGTGTGTGTGTGTTTTTTTTTTTTTTGGGGGGGGGGGGGGGGGGGGGGGGAAAATAAAGTATCAGTTTTGGTAGAAAAAAAGCATCCTATCTATGTTATGGTTATATATATATGCAGGATCTCACTTCAGTGGCTGGCTCATATGAAGTTTATGATACCATCTGAATTAGCTCTTTCCTTTTGACCCTTGGCCTTTGAAATGGCTATGAATATAAGGTTCATTTCATCACATGGTGCTTAAATAAGGTGTCATGAGGAATTTAATGATCGTTTCAGTCATGCAAATGTACATTGTTAACTTTATATGTCACAAATCAATGTCATATGACCCATAGCTCCCTTCTGAATCGAGGTCTACTCCGTTTGAGAGCAAATTCTTTTCTTTTAGAGTAGATCCTTTTCAGAAGATTTGCTGTGTAGGAAAAAAGAAAGAGGAAGTGACAAAAGTTGTCTACATAGCTCTTGAAAAGGCGCTTTTCCACCAAAAAGTATCTATATTTTTCTTATTTCTCGGCGAAAACGTATGTTGTGGGTACTCATTAGAAGCCCCTTGCTGAAAACATATGTTGTGGGTACTCATTAGAAGCACCTCAGAGAGTACCCACAACATGTTTTTGTCGAGTAATAAGAAAACTATTTAACTGATACTCGCTCTTATCTAGACCTATATGTCTACATCATGATAAAAATTTACCAAAAATCTACCCAGCATATCCAGTCCTCTTAAAGGTTTGTGATTTTTTTTAAAATCAACAGAAATATCAAGTCTTATTTTGTTGGAAAAAATAAGAGCCATTTATCATGTTATCGCCTTCTTATTGTCCAAAATAGAGAATGAAATACAAAGGGACAAGACGCAAAAACCACAAAACACCCATTGTTTCTAAGCTTACTTCTTGTTTGATCGATGTCATCATCCTCTCCCTCGGAGATAAGTTGACTGATCATCTGAGAGTCATGGTGATCATCTAATTCTGCTTCCTCTAACTCTACATCCACTATTACACCAGCTGTCTCATCACCAGGTGGTAACTGATTGGTATCTGAAACAGTACATGACACACTGCTCAGTTCTATAGGTGAGGTTTGAACTTTTTAACATAATATTAGGAAACGAAAAGTTTACAGAAATTTTCAAAGGGGCATAACTCTGCCAATATTTGGTGCACTGTAACCTCGAAATAATATGTGCTGCTCCACATCATTGTTTAACTATTTATGAAGTTTCAGCTTGATCGGATGTAAACTGTAGGAGGATATAGCCAGAAACAAAAAATTAATAGAAATTTTCAAAGGGGTATAAAATATAATATTTGGTGGACTGTAACCTCGAAACAACATGCGCTGCTCCACATCATTGTCTAACTATAAATGAAGTTACAGCTTGATCGGATGTAAAATGTAAGAGGAGTTAACCGGAAATGAAAAGTTTACATGGAGGAGGATATAGCCAGAAACGAAAAAATTACTAGAAATTTTCAAAGGGGTATAAAATATAATATCTGGTGGACTGTAACCTCGAAACAGCATGCACTGCTCCACATCATTGTCTAAGTATAAATGAAGTTACAGCTTGATTGGATGTAAAATGTAGGAGGAGTTAATCGGAAATGAAAAGTTTATATGGAGGAGGATATAGCCAGAAACGAAAAAATTAATAAAAAATTTCAAAGAGGTATAACTCTGCTAATATTTGGTGGACTGTAAACTTGAAATAATATGCGCTGCTCCACATCATGGTCTAATTATAAATGAAGTTTCAGCTTGATCGGATGTAAAATGTAGGAAACCGGAAATGAAAAGTTTACATGTAGTAGGATATAGCCAGAAAAGAAAAATTAATAGAAATTTTCAAAGGGGTATAACTCTGCAAATATTTGGTGGACTGCTTGATCGGATGTAAACTGTAGGAGTTAGCTGGAAACGAAAAGTTTACAGAAATTTTCAGAGGGGCATAACTCTGCTAATATTTGGTGGACTGTAACCTCGAAACAACATGCCCTGCTCCACATCATGGTCTGATTATAAATGAAGTTTCAGCTTGATCGGATGTAAAATATAGGAGGTGTTAACTGGAAATGAAAAGTTTACATGGAGGATATAGCCAGAAACGAAAAATTAACAGAAATTTTCAAAGGGGTATAACTCTGCTAATATTTGGTGGACTGCAACCTTAAAATAATATGCACTGCTCCACATCATGGTCTAAGTACAAATCAAATTTCAGCTTGATCGGATGTAAACTGTAGGAGGAGTTAGCCGGAAAAGAAAAGTTTACAGAAATTTTCAGAGGGGCATAACTGCTAATATTTGGTGGACAGTAACCATGAAACAACATGCGCTGCTCCACATCATGGTCTAACTATATATGAAGTTTCAGCCTAATCAGATGTAAAATGTAGGAGGAGTTAACTGGAAATGAAAAGTTCACAGAAATTTTCAAAGGGGCATAACTCTGCAAACATTTGGTGAATTGTAACCCCGAAACAATATGCGCTGCACCACATCATGGTCTAACTATATATCAAGTTTCAGCTTGATCGGATGGCAACCGTTGGAGGAGTTAGCCGGAAACAAAAAAGTTTACAGACAGACGGACGGACAGATGCCATACCTCGTAACATAATACGTCCCGTTTTTCAAACGGCGTATAAACACTTGGAAGTAAAACTTGGTTAGAAAGTGTTAATGGACGGAATGACAGACAGACGAACGGAACCGACAAAAACTATATATCCCTTCGGCATTATTCCTATGCAGGGGTATAATAACATAGCCTCCCATACCACTGGATAAAGGTTAAATGACAGAAATGCTTAACTGGTAACAAAACAAATAAACTGAAAGATTAACTGTTTAAGTTCAGAATATCTTCCAAAAGTCTGTGTGGTATAATCAATGTTACTGATACATTAATCATCTGTATGAAAATCTAATTTCAACAGAGCAAATTAAATTATGAGGACTTACCAGTCTCCATGATAATCTCTCCAACCACCTCAGCCTCCGGATTTGCAGACTGTCCCCTCTGTAAGAGATGGTCTAACACCTGATCCAGTTCTGATGGTTCCTTAAATATTAACAAACAGGTTTTCCAGAAACAGTCAATATGCAAAACTGTTTATCACTTTCTGGCTGTCACAGAGTTTATAAAATGAATTCTCACTCAGATTTGATTGAGCATTTTGGAGAATTTCAAATCATGGTTGAAGGTACATTAAAAAGAGATGTCATCTTACAAAGACGAAACTTCAACTGTGAACTGAAGGAGACACAAATATGCATATAATACAAAGGTAACACAGATATAAAACTTCAACCCAAAAATCAAGAAACATTTTGCCTTTCCTGACTTACAAATGATAATGGAGATTCACTCTGGAAAAGAGAGAGACAGATGTTTAGGGATTTTCATATAGGGTAGTCTTCATTGTTTACTTTACCCATTCTGGACAGTCTGATCACCATTTAAGCAAACCATAAGACACTCAACCATCAATGTTGATTTTCTTTTTGTCAAAGTTCACTGCTATTACAAAATTAAATGTGATACAGTTTGAGATGACGATTATTTAACATTTGACATGAAGGTGATTTGTGTGATGCAAAGAAAGAAAATGTCTCATAGTTCCAAATATGAGAAATATCCCCATAATTTGATGCTTCTATTGAGAGTCCAGCATAAATATTTTTACTGAAAAATAAGGAATTAACCAGTGTGACTATTATGCTGTAGACATGCTGAATGATATCAAGGCTGAGCTTTATGTAAAACTGCAAAACAACAAAGTATTCGAAAGTAGAAATTCTTCACAGATGTGTTCAGAGAGACTCCATTTACCCTAGACAGGTATGCTTGAGCAAATGGTATAGATCGCATGGCTCCTAATCAGGGTCTACACAATCTACCACTCAGCCAGCAGTTTTAGATACAATAAGCTGCATCAATAAGCAGTGCTTATAATTAGATACCCCTCACAAGGTAATGATTTTTTTTGTGTTGAGGTTTTACGGCCCAGTCAACCCAATGGGGTCATGTCGAGTGCAGTCAGTTTTCCTAAACACATTTTTACCAGGCAGGCTTAGTCCTCTTAGCGGTTAACCAGTATTGTACACATTCTTTCGCCAGAAACTGGCAACTGCCCTTCTTGAATCAGTTGAAGGGAGAGAATGACCGTAGAAAATATTTAATGATCAATCTCCATGATAGAATGTTGCCGACCTGGTCGGACGCGCATCCGACGGAGCCGCGGAGGCCGGCCATAAGGTAATGATTGCCTTCTGATAAATCATTTAACAAGATAAGAAGCAGAAACCAAAACATAATATATGTATGTAGGGACATACATGAAAACAGTACAAGCACCCCACTCCCTTCTCCTGTGCAGTTTGCTGGAGGTATAACAACAGGTAGTATTATGACTTTGATCAATTTTTAGAACAAGTATGGTAAGGAGTTAAGACATCTGAATAGTCAGGTTAAATATGGCAAAATAAATATTTTGACAATGGAAACATACATGTTTTGGAACTGGTCATATTATTGATACTATAGGCTGATAGTGACAGCTCTTCCTCCTGCTTACTTTTGGACTGAAGGGCTAAAATTACTCTGTGTATCTGAAAATATTTGGACACCCTTACTCTTAACCAGTTTCTCCTATGATTTGAACAAGTCCATTTGGTTACCCTGTGATGCATTTAAAAAGTTGTAGTTTATAATTCTGACTCTAGAACTCAATTGTTTGCTAACCCTAGCATCGGAAAGATAAATGATTTATTTATTTCGATATAGGAAGAAAACCTGGACATGTCTGTATATAAAACAACTATATAGCGGATATACATACATTGCATTTTGCGAAAACTTGCAAGATTCTACGAAGGCTCAGTTGATACTTAACAGAATCTAAGTAACCAAAACCTTCTGTAATCAGGTTAAAATCATAAAGAAAAAAAAAAATCCTCAAAACAGAAAGCAGAATGTTTATTTTGGTATGCACATATGCAAACATGACATCATAAGTGATACCCCGGTTGTTTTCCGCATTTAAGAGAGAGTACCCCATTTTCCTGTCTGGCATCAATTTTGAAATTTTGCATGCAAACTGCGTTTCAAATAAACCTTCTACCGTTTTCTATAGCCTTTATTAGAAGGTATACAGAAATGGATTAACACCAAAAAATGTTTGATTTTTTGTCCAATACGGCCACTACAATAAACCTGAAAGAAAACGTTTGATTGCAAATTTTATGACACCATTTTGAATGACACATTTCAAATTTTACCTGATATCTTTTGGGTGTTCTAGCTTATGGTTTTTGAATCAAAAGAACATTCATATAGCACACTGTATTGTGCTTACGTAAGTCTTAGGCATGTATGGTGAAGGGAATCGCCACGCTTTTCTTTGTGTCCATAATATCAAAACCGTTGTTGACAAACTCACTGGGTAAGAATGTATGAAGACCAAATATAATAACTGACATAATTTCCGCAAATTAAAATGTTCCATCAAAATTACATGCCGTTTTACAAAATGCAACAAGAATTTTAAATAATCAGTGCTACTTTATATTCAGACATCAACTGTACAGATTAATTTATCATGAGTTGGGTGTATATTGGGTGTATTTTTACCTGTTAGTCTATACATGTGTACTATACGCTTAATAGAACTTACAGCTGATTGGCAAAACTCTTAACCAGTGTCATGCAAAATGCATGCATTTCTCTAAAACATGCAATTAGTTTTGCATTGCTATACAGCAGTTTTGTATGAACTAATTTCCAAGCTTTATATATACAATAATTTAGCCGTATATCTTTCCGATGCTAGGGTTATGTTTTTTGCAAGATACAGAAGTTGAGAGACCCGACTATTATTGGCAAACAATGCAAAGCTTGTCTGTCCTAATATACTCTTACAAGAAAAATGCCTAATGGCATTATGGATGGTTTTTCCCACTGATGAATAAAGGCAATACATCACTTTGAAAAAAAGTTAATCAAAACGTAAACCTCAGACGATTCCAGACGCTATTTTAAAGGACGGAATTTTTCTGTGGAATAACCGTCCAAAAACTACAGATGAAGAAAATTTCTAACATAAGAACTATATACCTGAACTGGTTCTATTGCACTATCCTGATGAGATTCTTCGAGATCATTATGACTGTCACCAGTATTTGTAATATCTTCTATTCTAACATCACTCACATCTCTTGGAGTCTCAGTAGTTGTCGCACCAGCCTCTATTTGAAGAATCAAAACACAAATCAATGACATCACAGACAGCAAAGCCGCAAATCAGCATGTGTGCACAGATCAGGGTTATCAATGATCATTTACAAAATTAACCCTTGTCATGCTGAATAAATTAAGAACTTATCTGGGTTTTTGATAGAAATTTACATATTTAATGACAAACAGTGCAGATCCAGATCAGCTGGCTTCCTCAGAAGCCAGCTGATCTGGATCTACACTGTTTGTGAAGACGGGGCATGTTGTATTTAGCAAAAGAAGGGTTAATGGCAGTTGCAATACAATACGAGCTAGGGCAGAGCATTTCCTGCAAGTTTACATGTGTGCCCAGAGAACTCAGATCAGCCTGCACAACCATGCAGTCTGATCCCAGTCCTTGCAGGGCATACTGTGGCCTAGCAAAGGAGCCAAAACATCTTCAGACAGACAATGAAGATTCTGAACAGCCTATCTGAAACTTCACTTGGCGCACACGCAATCTTGTAGGAAATTCTGTGCCCTTGTTCATACCCATAAATAGCAGAGAAAATAACTGAACTACCTGGACCTTTGCTATCCACCAAGGTCCTGCAACTTTTCTTATAAGATAGTCAAAATACATAATTTATGGAACACTTTATATTAACCCTTGTCAGATTACTTAATCCAGATTGTTGATATAAATTCATATATTGAATGGCAAACAGTGCAGATTCAGAGCTGCACTGTTTGCAAAGGCAGGGTATATCCGGGTTCAGCAGGACAAGGGTTAATTAATTAAATGATCCTGCTTTTCAACATCATAGTTTTGAGGAAAAACAAAATATAGATTAGCTCATATTTTTTTTGTTCTATCCATGATTTGTTTGTTTGTGTTGAGGTTTTACGGCCCAGTAAACTCAATTGTGTGATATTGAGCGTGGTCAGTTTACCTAACCACACGTTTGATGGGCAGGTTTAGTCCTCTAAGCGGTTAACCAGTATTGTGCACATTCTTTCACCAGAAACTGACAACTGCCCATCTTGAATCAGCGGAAGGGAGGGAATGACCGTAGAAAATATTTCATGATCAATCTCCACGAAAGAATGTTGCCGACCTCGGCGGGGGGTTGAACCCGCGACCTCCTGACCTCCAGTTGGACGGCGCATCCAACTGAGCCACTGAGGCCGGCATTCTATCCATGAAATCTGAAGACCCAAGCATATACAGATTTTGTGTTCTAAAACATACCTAAAGTGTTGCAGACAAATGGACAATCCACTCCCCCCCCCCCCCCCCCCCCCCCAAAACACACACAGAGCAGGCAGGAGGCATAAGTCTCCAAGGCTCCAGATAAGCAGCAGTATAAGATAAATATTTTTGTATTTCCCCCTCAAAACGTGGTTACTCATTAAATCCACCAACCAGTTCAAGAGATCTCATGCACACAAGAAATTAATGTAAATTTGACACTATTTATCCTGTGCTGACCTTAAAAATGAAGTCAACCTCACCAAAATCTAATGCTTGTTCCAATGGTGTATCCCTGCAAGTTTGATGAAAATCTGCTGGCAAGGTTTAGAGATATCATGCACACAAAGAACAACACTATATTTTAACCCTTAAAAGGCCAAGAAAACCTGCATCTGAAAATGTTGTCTGTTTATGTCGTCTGCTGAATTTTCTTGCAAACTTTTCAAACCTATTTTTGCATACAGGCAAACAGTGTGGACCCTGATCAGACTGCTCCTAAAGGAGCAGTCTGATCTGGGTCCACACTGTTTGCAGATATGACTTTTAAAATCACAAGCAGATGACAAAGCAGACGACAACTGTTGTGATTAGCAGTTTAAGAGTTAATGCTGACATGATCTGGACCAAAAACAATCTCCTTCACCTCTGATGGGAGTACATAATGAAATCCATAAATATGGACAGAAAAATGTACAATAGACAGATGGCCAAACAGACATTCAGTGTGAAAACGTAACATCCACCATCATAAAGCAGGCTATAAAAATCAGGTTTACCTGTTAACTGGTCAAGAGTTGGAAAAATGAGTTACAAAGCAGCCATAGCTAGTTTTAATAAGTATAACAGTCATGGCCAAAGACAGGTTTTATCATGACAAACATCATGTAAGAAATTACCTTCATTATTTGGTATAGTGACATTATTCTCAGTAGTTTCAGCAGTTTCTGTTTCGGTCTTACTTTTCTGCTTTGTTGTCACACTTTGAGCTGGCTGATTCACACTTCTAGACAATGTTTCCAGAGGCTTCAAGGCAGCATTTATTGTGTTAGCCACATATGGACTTGACAGGTCTAAACTGTAAGGAATCCTAGCCAAATCCGTGACCAGACCTCTCTTTAACAAGTTCTTCACTATGTTGTTCATAACACTTTGTTGTCCTTTGAACACTTGATTCATCACCTGACCCGGGCTTGGACAGGATTCTATCATTGTACTAATTATGCCTGTCAGTGACTGTACCCGCGAATGTTTGTCCGCACTCTCTGGTAAAGCCAGGGCCCTTTGTAACGCTGCCTTCACCTCATTCACTAATGTCATCTGAGCATCAGGACTGTGATTACACGAGGCAATACTAGCAACAAACACTCTTGACAGTGCTGGGCAGTCTTTATCTCCAGCAGTGGAGTTTGCATGTAGGAGATGATCTAACACAAAGGCTAGCATTGAACAATCCTGTAACATAACAAAACATAGTTATCCTGTACTTCTAGATATGCTGAATTTTTTACACAAAAAGTATTGGTATTTTTCTTATTTCTCCACAAGAACAGATGACATTAGAAGCACCCCAATAAGTAGTACCAACAAATATGTTTCTTTTTTGAGAAATAAAAGAAATGTTTATCTACAAACTTCTCTCATCTTGTTATGTAACATCAGAACATGTCTTCAGTAAGATATAATATGTATATGCAGGTAGCAAAGGTACATTTTAGCCTATACATTCTCATGGTCTAATCAGGAGCTGTAACTTTCATACAGAATCAATGTATACTATAAATTACACTGACAAATAAGTCTCTGATTAGACTGTGTAGGTGACATTGTTGTGTTTTGGTTTAATATCACTATTGACAATCTTTCTATCATTTTTAAAATGCTACCCACTTAACACTGACAGACTCATAGCTCTAGTTAAGGCGCTTTTTTTCAACCCAAAACTGTTGATATTTTTCTTATTTCTCCCCCAAAACATATGTTGAGGTACTCATTAGAAGTGCCTCGCTGAGGCGGCACTTCTAATGAGTATCCACAACATATGTTTTCGTGGAGAAATAAGAAAAATATTAACCTGATACCGACTTATCTAGGCCTATGTGACTGTTCTTGTTTAAAGACATAAACTCTTGAGTGTCATTTTGTGTAATCTCCTAAATTAAGATAAAGATAAAGGGAGAACTGGGACAGAAGAGCTAGCAGAGGGTAAGAAACAGAGATGGTTCAGGAAAATAGTGAAATGCAGAAACAGAAGAATAGTTAACATGTCAATGTCCATTATCTGTTGCAAGACAGAAGGCCCTTACCACCACCCTATTACCAGGGCCCGGTTGTTCAAAGCGTCGTTAGCTTAACGAGCTTGTTAAGGGTCATTTCGTTAACTGTTTTAGCGGATTCAATACACAATATTCTGATATTTTTTGCTGAAAAAATGTGAGTAGCTTTTGCACTGCAAAAGCTACTCACATTTTTTCAGCAAAAAATTTCAGAATATTTGCATATCACTCGATGTAAATTTTACCGAATCGTTAAATAACGATGTCGTTAGCTTTGAACAACTAGGCCCTGAACATTTATAACCACTTCCTACCACTATTAAGGCTGGCACGATTAATCGGATAATCGACTGATTGATAAATTCCACAAAAATGACTAGCATTACAGATTTGCTAATAATGGATCATTTAATTTCTGTGTTTCTTACTTTACCGTATTTATCCTTAGTTTTCAGACACCTCAACTCCTTACCATACTTTATCTAAAATTTAAATTTGAACAAGTCCAATTTACTACCCACTGTTGTGTCTAAAATAGCTGGGGGAGTGGCAAACAGTGTAAACGCATTTGCAGCATCTCATCTGCGTCTACACTGTTTGCTCAGGCCTGTCTGACAAAATACATACAATAAAGTATAACATATGAAAGAGTCATGCTAAAACAGGTAAAATTATGATCAAATCTTCAGCGATTACTAATCGATTATCAATCACAATGGTAGGACTGATAATCGATTATCTTTTCTGCTCTGATTAGCCAGCCTTAATCACTATGCTCTACCACTGTATCAAGTAACACTAAATATGTCAACTGGTTTTGTGGAAGCCATGATTTTGTTAATAAATGGAAAGACTGATTTCCTGATACCACCCATGATAAGAAAACCAGCCCTAATCAAGAATGCAACAGGTAGCTTTATAGAGATAAATATAGACAGAACATACCAGCTTTGAAATGTTCAATATGTTTTGTTTATGCAGTGACCAGTGATTTTTTTACAATTTTGCCTTTATGGGTCCTAGGACTCGCTAGGTCTAGAATTCATGCATCCCAAACTGAAACTATGCATCCAGCCTGGGACTCGTGGTGAAATATTTTGTTGCGTCCTAGACTTTTCATTTAAACTTGTGTAGCAGTGTTTTATAATTACTTTCTTGGTATTTCAATTGGATGTGCAATAAAAGTAAATAGTGGTGACTGTGTTGCTCTAATTCTTTCCAGAAAACTTCCTGAGAAATATGAAACTATAATACCACTGTCTGTTAAAAGTGAAGTGTTAAAATGTTTTCACCCACAGGCTTATTAAAATGTTTTCATAAATCTTCAGTTTTAGTGACAGATGATCAAATACCTGTGATACATGATTAAGGACAGACATTTTGACTACAAAGCAGAGATATTTTTGTCTGATGCTTTGTGGGTTCAGTTTGGGACTGGGGGTTTTCGTTATCGAGATCGCCATCATCGGCAGTCTCAGACTTTGTTGTCCTTGTCGGTCTGATTTGCTGACCTAGCAGTCCGAACAGTGTTTGCTGTTTGGGGTCTAGTTTATTATCTTTTTAGGGTGCATCTTTTTCTTTCAGAAAAAAAAAAAAAAAAAAAGAAACAAAAAACGATCGCTGTTTCCTGTTGACAATTGCAAGGTCAAACGGTGTTACGATAAAAGATCTCATCAGACTAAAAACCAATACTTTAGTATCCGCTACGGTTTCCTCCGATACTGGACAACTTGGTATTGATTATTTGACTCTATTGGTAAAATCGGTGTACCGTAGAGATACGACGCCTTTCAGTACTGGCTTTTACCAAATACTGTACTGAAACACCGCTTGCGCATTCGCTTTTTCCAAAAATGAAAGTAGACTTCAAGAAGCAAACGTACGTACATTCGAGATTTTTTATGAGTCCACGGGACTGACCGAGGCTAATTTTTTGCGTGACACCCATAAAAGAAAAACAATCATATAAGATGATTTCTAAGAGAAGATGTTAGTTTATTGTCACATTCTGTCCTTCCTGATATGAAGTCAGAGGGCGAGCCGTACACAAGAATGCATCGGTCCAACTTCCTCAATAAATGGTTTCAATTTCATGGTGGTTAAATTCCACTATATTAGATGAGACTCAAGTATTACCAAGCAATGTATAGTAAATATTCTTAAATTTCAAACTAAAAATGCTAATTTCCAGATGAATACCATGATTTCCTTATGGAGGTAACAAATTTTGCATAGGGCCCCCACATACTTGACTAATTTGTGTCTTCCCTTTATTTAAATAGTAAAGAGCACGTATACCTTTATACTATCCATCATTTTTTATTACCTCTGTGATAAGCTCTGACTGTCCTGCCTGATAGACATGTTGTGTAATTAGCTGCGTACAGCTGCAGTAGGATTTGATGACCTCTGAGATCAAGCGCAGTATCGAAGATTTAGGCAACAACGGTCTCTGCTTCTTTGCTTCTTCTGCTGACTTTGCATCAGCCTCTTTACTAGGACCTTTTGATGCCCCAGCTTCTAACACTGCTTCTCCTGGTACCTGTAATCATGCAAATTAATACAGATACCAAAATCATTTCATTACAAAAACAAGCCTATACAAATATACTGAAAATTTTACCACCAAAAAATATAAATTTTTAGAAAAAAAAAAAACAAAACAAAAAAAACCAACAAACTTTGAGATTTTTCATATTTCTGTTAAAAACATATTGTGGGTACTCGTTAGAACCGCCTCGACGAGGTGGTTCTAACGAGTACCCACAATCTATGTTTTGAGCAGCAATAAGAAAAATAATGTATACCCCTGTAAACCCCAGTTTTACTATATAAAAGTGGGGTTTAAGGGGGTCAAAATTATATAGGCATGTTTTCGTGATGCTGCCCTTCTTTCTTCATTTGTAAAGATCACTGGTTGAGACATAACTATCAGTTAAATGGTTTTCTACATAACAGTCAAACACTGAAATTGATGATACGTTCTTTGTTTTTAACCCTTTATAAGCAAATTTAGGTATCAGCACAATACTTTTAAAAAAAATATTTTCTCATTTTTCCCAGAAACAGAGGTTGACATTTCATATGTACTGGTACCTGTTTTCTGGGAAAAATACCAATCATTTGTTCCCAAAAATGCAAGTGCATGCCAAACACCATGAGCCTGCTGCACTAGGTTACAGGGAAACTCACCTAAAACAACAGGTGGAATTAATTTTTTTTTTCTAAGTTCAGTGAACTGTGACATGTAGGCCAAGGTCAGAAACAATTCAATACATTCAGCTCCCAGATGCAAGTGTCAAACAGTCCTGCGAGGTTACTGAGAAACTCACCTAAACCCAGCAGGTGGAACTTTTGACCAACTACACACCTCATGGTTTATGGGGGACCCAAAAAGTATTGTTTCCAAACCAAACTGTATAGATTTTATAGGAAAAAAATGACCATTTATGGCCATTTATAGCCAGCTCTGGTTTTGTTTTGGATCCCAGCAAGTGTTATAAAGAGGTTGTGGTAAAGTTGACAGATACAGAACTGTAAGACTGACTTACAGAAGTCTCTTCTTCAGCAGTTTGAAGTTCAACAGCACCACCTGGTCTACCAGACATTTCACTGACCACCTCCGCTATAGCTTCAGCCCAACTCTTGCATTCTTTGGCTTCAGAACCACTCGCTGCACCTGCAAATACATTAGCAATGATATACTAGTCTTGCTGTTCTCTGTGAACAGGGACCAGAACATGAAAACTCTTCTTTATCCACTTGTTTGCCTCATGTCTTGAAATTGAAATAGATAAAACTTCTGCTCATTCTGAGTCACAAAACTCATGGCACATATCTCTAAAGAAGAGAATCCGTAACAGTTTTCTAATTTCCCTTTGAAAACATGTTTTTGCAGAAAAAATGCCTAAAATAAGCCATGAAAACATGTTTTTGCAGAAAAATACCTATTAACTAACTTTTACATTTTTGCATCTTATTTTGCCCTTACATGTCACACTGTTTTCCTGGAATCTCTTAGAACATCTCACTGTCTGTGGACAAAGACAAAATGAGCCAGCGCACAACAAAACCTACAATAAGACTTGTGCGACCAACATAGACTCAGATCAGCCTTCGCACATACCCAGTCTGATCAGTCTTCTCTGATAGCATATGCCTTCTACAGGGATAAACTAGAACCCTTGCCACGCTGGGTGGATGTACAGGCCGATCTGAGTCTATGCTGGCCCCATGTCTTATTGTAGGTTTTGTTGTGCGTTGGCTCAGATGTATTCTCTCAAAATATTTACATATTATGTCCATCTATTTGACTGTGTTGGGGTTTAACGACATGTCAACCCTTGTGGGTCATTTTGTCTCCCAGAGAAAGGGAGAAGAGAGATCGAAGATAGTAGAGATGAAAGAGAGGGGCAGGGGAGAAAGAGGACAATGAATGAAAGTGAAGAAACAGAAGAAATAAAAACATTCCTCCTCTACCCTTACCTGCTACAAGGATAGCAGGCCTTGCCTAACTGTAAGCCAATCTCAGTTGGCCGCCCCGGTGACTTAAGATACACGACACCTATACCATACCTACCCCACCCCCCACCTCCTCCCATCATGTCCATCTATAGATATGAGTGGTACATAGCTCTAATTAAGGCTTTTTTTTCCACCAAAAGTATTTATAAATTTTCTGTTTTTACTCATCATAAGGCATCTAATGAGTACCTACAATATACATTTTCAGGGAGAAGTAAGTATTATCAGGCTAACCCCACTTTTATCTGGAACTATAGTGGTATATAGATTTTTTTTTTTATTTTTCCATGTTGTAGAATGCTCCACTGAGGCAATTCCAATGCAGGCCTGTAACGTTTTCCATAAACAAAAAAAAAGAAAAAGAGAAAAGTATCTATTTTTGGCTTAAAAAGTCATCTCGCCTTATGGATTAGTGATGTCGCATGACATACCCTCTTCTAGCTTCCCATTGTATTTTACAACAAGGGCATTGAGCAAACTTTCCACCATATCTTTCAATGGGGATTCTATTGAGGTGACAGCCACCTGCTTTGTTGGACAGCATTTTATTATCTGAGGAGCGTTGGGCCCTGTAAGTCTGGACTCATCTTCATCTGCAACAAAAAAGACACCATTAAGAATTTATTGTGTATTTGTTTTACAAAAAAAAAAAAAATGTTTCTATTTAGTCAGAACCATTTAACACTAAAAAACTGACTAATGACACTACTAATGTAGTTATGACTATCATGGAATCTGCATTAGTAAGAAATCAGATTAGTGTGTAGCCGTATGATTACTATTTTTGAGCAGCTAAATTGCCTTAGAACTTGTGAGCAACATACAACATTTTACTTTTCATAGTGACAATGCACTAACGATATCATTTTTAACTTCCAATTGTGTAACCCTTAAAACTTTCCCAATACCTTGAAGACAAAAAGAACACTAACTAATAGCATGGATTAATTGAAGTACATGGTCCCTTCAAAGGTAAAAAAAAAAGAAAGAAAGAGGTTCAGAGAAGACATTTATAAAGATCACACAATTTTATATATGTGTATAGCCTAAGGGTAAAGGCAGATAACTCCAAGGGGATAAAATTTTGATTGTAACTAAAACGTTTTACTACTTTAATCATACTTTGTAAGTTTCAGCCATTAATCTTGTTGAGAAAATGATTTTTCAATATTTTGTATGGGGATGCAAATTTGACCTTGCCGTAAAAAGGTAAAAGGACATCCTAGGATCATCATCTGAAAAACTTCATAGACCTTGAGCTCCGATGCTATATATGAAGATTCTGCCTCAAAGCTTTCTTGGTTCTGGAGAATATCTTTAAGTATTTTTTAACCATATATGGGCATGCAGCCATCTTGTTCAACAGTGTGGAACCATTTTAACAAATTGTCAATATCCCTTCAACAGAAGGCTCCAGGTGAAATCTGGCTGAGCAGTTCCAGAGAAAACATGGGAAGATGTTTAAAGATTACATGATTTTACACATGTATATAGCCCATGGGCAAGGGTGGATAAAGATTACACAATTTTATACATGTACAGGCCTCCTAGTGGCCCACTTTGAAAATATAGGTTTTTATATAGGTTCTTCTTACTCAAAATATAGGATATTTACAGGTTTTTCAATAAAAAATATAGGTTAAAAAAGGGTTCTTCCAAACCCATATAAAGATTTAAAACTGAGAAGAAAAAATACTTGATGAATTTTTGCGCCACAATTATTCAGATAAAGTTGATCTGAATTTTACAAAGTCCAAGCGAGCGAGGAAAAAAATACAATTTCTTGACAGTTTTCATCATTTTTTGGGACTAAAAAGTAAAAATAGTAGGGCATTTTGAAGAAAAGTTAGGGCTGAGTCGCGAGAAGGTTCAAAAAGTGAAAAATATAGGTTTTTTTCATGAAAATACAGGTTTTTTACAGGTTTTATGAACAAAATAAAGGTTTTATAGGTTTGACACAAAATTATAGGTTATTATAGGTTTTATAGGTTTCACTAGGAGGCCTGCATGTATATAGCCCATTGGCAAGGGTGGATAACTCCCTGGGAACAAAATTTTGATTGTAACTAAAAAGTTTTACTACTTTAATCATACATTTTAAATTACAACCATTAGTCTTTAATACAATTTGAGAAAATGATTTTTTAACAAATTTCCCCATACAAAGGTATAGAGACGCAAATTTGACCCTGCCGTAAAAAAGTCAAAGGTCATCGTAGGATCATTTGGACAAACTTGGTAGACCTTGAGTCCTTGATGCTATATACCAAGATTCAGCCTCAAAGCTTTCTTGGTTCTGGAAAAGAAGAGTTTTAATTTTTTTTTTTTTTTTTTTTTACCATATACAGGCATGGTGGCCATCTTGTTCAATGACGCAGAACCATTTGAACAAATAATACCCCTTCAACAGAAGGTCCCATGTGAAATCTGATTAAGCTGTTTCAGAGCAGGACGTTTAAAGGTCGCGCGATTTTATAGTATATAACCCAGAGGCTAGGACAGATAATCCCTGGGACAGAATTTTGATTGTCACTAAAACCTTGTTAATATTTTTTTCTTATTTTTCCTAGAAAACAGGATGAGACATTTCATGCAAACTGTCTCCATTGGAGACAGTTTGCACAAAATGTCAAAACCTGTTTTGTGAAAAAAAAAAACAAAAAAAAAAAAACAAGAAAAATATTTCATATATTGTCTGCTATAAAATTTACCCAGCATGCTGTGTTAAAATCAAGCTCCATTTCTAGAGATGACAAATTATACATGATAGAAAAGGGCTCTTATCACATATGCAGGTTTGATCAGCCTATGCATTTGTGTAGTCTGATCAGAAAGGCATATATGGAATCAATGGATACTGTATAAAACACAGTCAATGAAGAAAAGTTGGCGTTTAACATCCCTTTCAACATTATTTTAAGTCATATCAAGAGGATGGAAGGATGATAATGAAAGGATGATATATGACAGGCTCTGTGCGATAAAGCACCATACAGTCATGAGTTGAATTCGGCCACTGGCGGGATTCAAACCTGGGACCTTGTGATTTTGTTTTGATTTTTTATTTGAGTTTGTACTGCCTAGTCACCCATTAGGGACATGTCTAGCTGTTCAGTTTACCTAACCACACTTTTTCCTCTAAGCGGTTAACCAGTACTTGTGCAGATTCTTTCACCTGAAAATGACAACTTCCATCGAATCAGGGAAGGCAGAGAATGACCCTAGAAAATATTTCATGATCAATCTCCACGTAAGAATGTTGCCACTGAACCTATGACCTCCTGATCATCAGTCAGATGTGCATCCAAATAAGCTATCAAGGCCGGCATTGACCTCGTGATTGCAAGTTGGAAGCGGTAACCACTCAGCCATCCTGGCACTTCCAAAACTACTGTTTTATAGTGCCTTTCCTGTTTGTAGATGTCATGTCACATTTTATTATAGTGAACCTCACCTCTTTTAGATGGAGGAGGCAGGGCGATTCTCATTATCTCCTTTGCAAGCTCAGAAAACAAAGCTGGATTTCTACAAGCCGCTGGTCCAAGTACCCTCAGGACATAATGCATTTCCTTAGCCCCGACACTGCGCTGGGATACACCACTGAGACTTGAACCAGAACCAGAGCATACACTCTTAATCACCTGTACAATCATACAAATTATTATTACGTTTGATGTCCTTAAATTTTGAACACTTCATTCCATTTCTTTTAGCCCTAATTTTGCTTTTTATGCAGTTGTTTCTTAAAATATTCAATGGAATAGCAAACAGTATAGACCCTGATCAAACTGAAGAAGCAGTCTGTTCTGAGTGAGTCTGCACTGTTTGCCTATGCCATTTTGTCAGACACTATTGTGTATGAAATTTTAGGATAAATGCTGTATTATTGTATTTACCCTAAAAATTGGCCCAGAGGAATTGTTGAGACGATGTATTTGATGATAATTCTGTGATAATTCTCTCCAATTCTCCACAAAAACATGTTGTGGGTACTCATTTGAAGTACCTTGGTGAGGCACTTCAAATAAGTACCCACAACATATATTTTTAGGGAGAAATAATAACAAAAAAAAAATTAAATAAAAACCCTAATGGCATTTTGGACAGATTTTTCAACATTTTTCTTCATTCAAATATGAAAGCAATCCACTGAAGAATAAAGGTAACATATAACTGTGAACAAGAGTTGTCAGAAGACAACGCAGCTCGACTGAAAGAGGTGATCTGATGTGAAAACAAATCTTTAAATATTAAAGATGAAATGCAAAAATTAAACTTAAACATCTCTGTAAATGACAGAGTATGACCTGACTGATGTCAGAAGAATGTCAAACTGTGGGATGTGGTATATGCCATTGAAACATCTTCCCTTAGGTTGGTATGGATGAAATATGAAAGCTATATGTAACATGCTGAATCCCTTAGGTTAGTGTGGACAGCTGTAAATGTTAAAGTATGATCTGACCTTGACCTAGGCAAGTCAAACTAAAAAGGGGTGTGTGCTATTGAAAGGTCTTACCCTAAGGTAGGTGTGGGCAAAATATTAAAGCTGTATCTTGAATACTTCAGCAGTTACGTACGGTACACTTTTCAAAACTTACAGACAGAGCTTGAACATGGGTTTAAATGACATAACAAAGTATGACCTGATCTTGACCTAGGCAGAGGAAGGGGTGTGTGCTATAGAAAGGTCTTAGCCTGAGGTAGGTGTAGGCCAAATATTAAAGCAGTACCTTAAATAATTAAAAAAAAACCCAACAAATGCACATCTTTGAAAACTTAAGCATTGTGCTAATGTGGACGCCTATGTGGAGGCAGACGCCGACGCCAACGCCTGGGTGACAACATGAGCTCTCCAAGGACATAGTCCCGGCGAGTTAAAAAGATTAACCAAAAGGTAAACCTGGGACGACGCCAGATGCCTGCCCGCCTGCCCGGACATCGCTGTTTTGAAGGAATTAAAACCCATCCCAAAATTATCCCAAAATTATCACCCAATATTCCTCCTTAACAACTCTTCTGAACAACTTACTTGCATATCATATCTGTCCTAAAGTTTGAACTATCTGACTACCTGCTGATGTGTCTATAAATGGCTGGATGAATAGCAAACAGTGTAGATCCTTTTCAGATGTCTCACTCTGCAGCCTCTGATATGGTCTACCATAGCTCCAGATAAGGCACTTTTTCAACCAAACAGTATCGGTATTTTTTGTACATGTACTTTTTAGGGTACTAATTGATGCTCTTCAAAATGAGTCCCAAAAAACATATATTTTTGTGGAAAAAATATTTACCTAATCAGGGCCTGACAAATTCAAGTTTCAACCACTTGCCCGGCAGTCCACAGCATCTTGAAAATAACTTGGAATTACAATATTCCTTATATATTCTTTACGTTTTTCTGGGCAAGTGAAATAAAAAAATTGATTGCCCAGCCAAGATTTCGACTTGTCCTGGGCAGCTGGGCAATGGATTTGTCAGGCCCTGCCTAATACCCGCTCTGGAGCTATGTGTGTTCAACATTTGATCAGGCCTGTTTGTCACAGTAGGGTAAATACTGCACACAAATGCACACTATATTACCAGTACATCAAAACATCCAAACAATATTTACAAGACTTCCAACATATGAATTTCTTCAGCAACTAAAGTGGAGGGGAGACAAATAGCAGAAACTGTTTTATCTCTGCTGGGTCAAACAAAAATCTTATAAGAACTAATAAGTAATTTTATGTTACGAGTACAAGGAATATTGGGAAAAGTATAACATTCTTACTGAACATACAATTCTGAAAATTCACCACCACATTCACAACTACTGTGCATATAATTTTGAAACTTCACCATCAAATTCGCGACTACCACTCCTAAATATCCAGTGTATACTACTCAGTAATTTCTATCTACACTTCTACAACTGTTGATGCATTTGAAAGAGATGAACTTAAGCTAAGCAGCTTTTGTCCAGATACTGTTTTACACAATTTATTCAGTTGTACATGTTGACTATAAATATGCTTATAAAGCACTATTAAAGAAAAGAATTCTGAAATCAATTAATCTCAGATCTCCTTAATGTATAAACATCTAATTTTGTGAATATTATATTGTCTGATGAGACTGGATGAGCAGGCTGGTCTTGGTTTTTGCTCTCCATCTCAAGGAACAGCTAAAAAAACAAAACAAAACAAAAAAAAAACAAAAAAACATCCATGCCTTAAGAAAAAGGGTATTCAAAACCGATCTGAACCAGCTCTCTGTATCTATGCACTCTGGCCAGAGCATTTCCAATAACTCTGGATATGATGATACCAACTATTTTTCATATTTTTTCTTTTTCTCCACAAAAACTTATACCTAGGTGTTTCTCTTCAGTAACCGTAATATAATGTATTAACCCTAAGTATTCAGACCAACAGACCTGTGCAAACAGTGTAGACCCAGACCAGATACCCGAGATTGCAGCTATATCAAGATCTTCACTGTTTGCCACTCATCCAGCAGTTACTTAGATGCATCTGAAGGTAGTCAAGATAGACTTATTCAAAATTTGGGACAAATATGATAAGAAATTAAGGTGTCTCAATATTTAGAGTAAATACAATTTTAAGGAGAAATAAGAAAAAATATGTATCTGGGTACTCTTTGATTTGTATGTTTAATAGCTTCTAATTACTATTTGAGTCATAATCAGACTGCAAGGGTGCGATGACTAATTTGAGTCTTTGCTGTCTATATGTAAGGAAGATCAAAGCATCATCTGTTTTTACCTTTTCCATACAATACTTTAAAGATGAGGGCTCTTCCAATACATGTCGAAATATCAGCATGGTGAGGGAAAGAAAACCTTGAAATGCTGAAGCCTGTGTCAATGACAACAGCAATTTTGGACCACCAAGCTCGGCAAATTGTAGTGCATATTTGTGGTCTCGTGTCAACCGTAAGATCAGACGAAGAGCTGCATGAAGGGTTTCAGCTTCTACAGGAATACTGATCATGCTCACAACAGACCTAGAAAGAAAATCAAATTAAAATGTTAATCCTTAAAGCACCAAGCAAAATTTATAGCAGATGACATTCTAATTGTTTTCCTCTTTTCATTTTTCAGAGAAAATATGTCTTGATATTTCATGTGAATCGTTTGCTTGGCAGATGATTTACATGAAACATCAAGACATATTTTGCTTGAAAAATCAAAAAAAAAAATAAAAAAATAAAAAAAAAATAAAAAATAAATAAAAATCAAAATCAAAATTTCATCTGCTGCAGTTCTGATTAGTGCTTTAAGGGTTAACATCACACATAGGGTTCCACAAAGAGGAGCGTTTAGGGTTCCACAAAGCACAGCATTTAGATGAATATTTTTTTCTTACTTCTCTATGAAACATTTGTGCTACATGACATAACGTATCTTTGGACATGTACCCAGCAATGACTTTTAACATGAAACTTTCAGATTGGTAATGATAATGCGGACACTGCACAGGGTCAGAGAGAGTTATACACGTAATACACCTTCTATGCTGATGACTCTTCTTCAGCATAAATTAATACCTCGTGGGCCCAGTTGTTCAAACCTAATGACGTCGTTAGTTAACATATCGTTAAAACTTTGATCATTAAATATGGCATAAATACTAATACTTTTGCTGAAAAAATGTGAGTAGCTTTTGCATTTGCAAAAGCTACTCACATTTTTTTAGCAAAAGTACCTGTGAGTTAGATATTGTACCTACTAGAACAGTTAACATTTTGACCACTAATGAGCCCTTTTTTAGCAAAAATACCTGTGAGTTAGATATTGTACCTACTAGAACAGTTAACATTTTGACCACTAATGAGCCCATTAAGCTAACAATGCTTTGAAAAAACTGGGCCCAGGTAAGTTGATAATATGGTGATAATTCCATTATTTGGAATAATTCTTTTTGCTCCAAAAATGCAAGTTGTAGGTACTGACTAGACTCACCTCGGTTCTAAGAGGTACTAACAAAACATGTTTCGGAGCAAGACTACCAAAGAATGTTTTCTGTATACCCCCTTTTCAGCAGCACTGTCTAGCTATCTAATTGAATGAGTTGAGGTTTTACAGCCCAGTCAATCCATTAGGGCCATGTCGAGCATGGTCAGTTTACCTAACCACACTTTTCCTGGACAGGCTTAGTCCTGTAAGCGGTTAACCAGTACTTGTGCACATTCTTTTGCCAGAAATTGACAACTGCCCTTCTTGAATCAGCAGAAGGAGAATGACCATAGAAAATATTTCATGATCATGAAAGAATGTTGCCAGACCAGGTGAGGATTAGGCAACTTCCTGAGCATCCTATTGAGCCACCCAGGCTGGCAGTGATCAGGAGCCCACATAAATGTATACCCCCTGGCCTATGTCACCACCAAAGTTAATACTAAGTAAACAAGACTATGTATAAGCTGTCAATTTTTGTATCCATCCTGTAATAACATTAACCACATATCAACAATTTCAAGTGAAAACTTTCATAAATATAAGCAAAGCAAAAGATCTAGACCTTAAACCTTGATGTTCCACGTTAACAGTTCATGACCATGACCTTTGGTCTACAGCAGCAACAAGATGTCAGCTGAGGATGGAACTGGGCAAAATTTTGGACCAATATGTATGATCATACCAAAGATGAATCAAATCAATGATAAGATTTGGAAATAATGAGGTCCTAAAAACTTTAACGAAAACTTTAACACTTAAATTCTAAGTCTGTGACCTCGACCTCAAGGTCATGGTCATGAGTGCTGATGGTGCTGATAAAAACTTTTAACCATTATCTATCATGATACCAAACAGGAACTAAATCCATCATGTAGTTTAGAAGTAATGAGATCCTAAAAACTTTGAAGTAAAATTTTAACATGAAAATTCTGTCTATGACCTTGACCTTGACATGACCTAGGATGGTGGGGGTGGTACCGCGCAAAATTTCAGACCAATATGTTTCATCATACCAAAGATGAATCAAATCGGTGATAAAGTTAGGAAATAATGAGGTCTTAAAAACTTAAAATCCAACCAGTAGAAATATTAAATAAACGGAAGCCTTTCAAAAATATAAGCAAAGGAAAAAATACTTAATGCAAACTTTGAAACAAATGCAAATAAAAAATCCAAGCCTGTGACCTTGACTTTGGTCTGCAGCAGCAGCTGCAGCAAGATAATGTCAAGCTGTATCCACCCTTAAGTAATACTAACCACAAATAAAACCTGTCGCAGGACAGCACAGCTTGCCTGAATCACACTTTGCTTCCAAAAACCTTTAACAAAAATTTTTAACATAAATGTTCGTGACCATGTCACTAATGTTGGTAAGCACAGAACTTCAGACCAGTATCTAACATATATGAAATTTCTATCCAGAAGTTCAGAAGATACAGCCTTTTAAAAAGTTTAAAACAATACAAACGTTAAACCGTAATTCCCTGCCATTATCATGTCGCGGGCAGATAACTGTCAAACATTGACAAAATTTGCCCATTAGCAATCTCAAACAGATATACTTAATATCAATGCATGTACCAAGTTTGGCTAAAATCCCTTGACATTTACTTAAGTTATCGTCCGGCAATGAAAATATGGGTGTGTCTTGAGCAGATAACAAGTCAAAATTTGATGAAATATGCTCATAAGCAATCCCAAACCAGATCTCCACAACATCAATGCACATACCAAGCTTGGTGAAAATCTATTGATGTTTACTGAAGTTATCATCCGGAAACGAAATACGGATGTACAACTGACGGACAGACACACGGATGCCCAACGTGAAACCATAATACCCCATCATTATCATGTGGCACGGTATAAAAACTTTATCCAATGTTGATGCCATACTGACTGCTAAGCTACACCTGTACTTCCTTACAGATGAGCTAAAAATTGAAGTGAAGGTTTTCAGAAATACATGCAAAGCAAAAGAACTTATTACAAAATGAAAACTTTTGAGGCAAATGCTAACAGAATTACTAATTGAGCCTGTGCATGGCAAAAACCTGCATTAAACTGTTTGGACGAGCGAAGACTCAGATCAGCCTGTGCATCTGCAGTCTGATCAGTCTTCACTGTGATCACATGTGCCTTTTACAGCCTCCAGTCTATCCCAAGAGGGGTAAACAAGAACCCTTGCCATACTGGGTCAATGTACAGGCTGATCACGTTCAAGTGAAGACTTTCAAAAACAGGAGCAAAGCAAACAAACTTAATGCAAAACTTTGATGCAGAAGTTAATTACGTATGGGCCGATGCATGGTATAACAAACACTATATACCCTGCTGGCGTATCATATGTGGGGGGTGGGGGATTATAGCGAAGTATGAGTAGTATAGATAGTTACCTTATCACTCTGGACACCTGACTGCTGGTCAATCCACTGACAATTACTGTAGGTTTTGTCTTCTCACTACTTGATGGTGAGGACATTTCTGCATCCATTGTAGGTTGGAGGGGAGGTGCTGTTGCTGGCTTTGAATTATTATCTTCCTTCTGCTCTTTCTTAGCCGGAGGAGTTGTCTCCTCTGGGGGGAATGTCAGCATGATCGGACGACGATTTGATGTTTCTTCATTTACCTGGTGAAAGAAAGCAACAACATGATTCATAGCTCCAGATAAGAAGTTTTTCACTACAACCAAAACATATTGCTATTTTTTTTTCTTATTTATAAATACATGTTTCTAATCTTGTAATGAGTACCCACAAATTATGTTTTTATGGAGAAATAAAAATAATTCTCTGGATACCCCTCTTATCTGGTGCTGACATTTTAATGAGTTCTAATAAGTAACATGCATGTGCTAACCCTTTCAGTGTCTAAGTCTTCGTGCACTTGTTTGTTTGTGTTGAGGTTTTACAACCCAGTCAATCCAATAGAGTCATGTTGAGCATGGTCAGTTTTACCTAAACAAACATTTACTGGGCAGGCTTAGTCCTCTAAGCGGTTAACCAGTATTGTGCACATTCTTTCGCCAGAAACTGACAACTGCCCTCCTTGAATCAGAGCAAGGGAGAGAATGACCGTTGAAAATATTTCATGATCAATCTCCACGAAAGAATGTTGCCGACCTTGACGGGGGTTGAACCCATGACCTCCTGGTCTCCAGTCGGACGGCGCATCCAACTGAGCCACCGAGGCCGGCTACATGATCCATGACAACCAAACAATAGCTTAAAGTGGTATATCTCCTCAAAAATCATGTTTTATGTTCGTTGTTAATGTATATTTATTTGTCAAGTAAATCCCAGCTAACTTAATTGGCATTTTCATATTTAATAGCAGAGAAATTTTCATGATCAGCTATGTTTAGCAAGAAAGAATTTGAAATTCTTAGTAATTTGAGACTGTCACTTATTAGCAAGACAAATTTCATGCTCAGCTGAGTTGAGCATGAAAAAAGTTCTATAACCTCGGGGTCAAAAATAGATGCCAAGTGGACTCTTCTACCATAATTCTCTGGACTGGTCCATTTCCAGTAGCAGGGTGTCTGGTTAGTTGTAACTTCTTAATAAATCAATTTATTATTATCTTTTATAGCAATTTCTGTACTTAATGCAAACAGTAAGGGCACTAATGTGGCTTCTAATATGGGTCTACACTGGTAGTGATGTCCCCTTTATGAGATGCTAAGCATAAATGGGTTAAGACCTCTGTGGATGAAAAAAAGAGTAGACATATGAGATATTTTTCTTATTCTTGTCCCAAAATAAAGCATTGTCTTCAAGAGAAGACTGAATGAAATGTCAAACCCTATTTTGTCAGCTACTACATTTAAATGAGTATATTTCAAGTTAGAGCTACTGACCTGCACCATGGAACTGAAGTGAACAGTATATCTTCGTCTACCGGCAGTAAATCTTACACTAGTTTCTCCTGCTCTGTAGGCATCATCTATTGTCTTATTGTTCCCAGTGTTATATTTACACCATCTACCACTCTGATCATCAAACCATTTCCATGTGTGACAGTTTGCCTGAAGAAAAAAATTATTGCCATAATAATCCGTAATATAGGAGAGAAGGGCTTATGCAAACAGTGTAGACCCAGATCAGAAGCTGCAAAATGCGACATCTGATCAGAATCTTCTCTGTTTACAACTCAACCAGGATTTTTTAGGCACACTAGCAGGTAGTATAATGGACTTCTTCAAAGTTTAGAAGTATGTTAATGAGTTATGGTTGGTTGGGTTGGGTTGAAGTTTAATGGCCCAGTCAACACTATTTCAGGTCATGTCAAGCCGGTCAGTTTACCTAACCACATTTTTCCTGAGCAGGTTTAGTCCTCTAAGCAGTTAACCAGTACTTGTGCACATTCTTCTGCCAGAAAAAGACAACTGCCCTTCTTGAATCAGTGGAAAGGAATGACCGTAGAAAGTATTTCATGAGCAATCTCTACGAAAGTATGTTGCCAGACACGGTGGGCATTGAACGCACGATCTCCTGATCACCAGTCAGACGAACATTTGACTGAGCCATGAAGGTTTGCTAAGGAGTTATGGTATCCCAATTTCTAGGATACATGTAAACAGGTATTATATGACATCCAACACTAAGTGGTGATAATGATTTTATGTTTTCTTTCTGATTTTACTGTATTTCTGTTATACTCAGACAATGATAGGACAAAAATTGGCTTAAAAGTATCTTCCTAGACATGTATAAAGGTAACATCATATTCGAGTATTGCTTGAAATTTAACAGACATTCATGTAAACACTGGATCATTACCATTACAGGTCAACAACATTCATGCAAGCATCACAGCACTTCCACAAATCTGCATCAGAAAGTGGATCTGATAAGAGTCTACACAATTTGCCACTCATCCACAGTTCAAGGCACACTAGCAGGTAGTAAAATGGACTTGTTCATTTAGAAGTATGGTTAGGAATTACGGTATCCCAATATTTAGGATAGATCTAGTTTAGAGTGTATCCAGGTAAATAATTTCATGAAAATGTATGTTGCAGGCTTTTTAATTGTGTTGGGGTTTAATTTTTTTTTTTTTTTTTTTTTTTTTTTTTGTGTTGAGGTTTTACGGCCCACTCAACCCAATAGGGTCATGTCGAGCGCGGTCAGTTTATCTAACCACACGTTTACTGGGCAGGCTTAGTCCTCTAAGCGGTTAACCAGTATTGTGCACATTCTTTCGCCAGAAACTGAAAACTGCCCTTCTTGAATCAGCGGAAGGGAGAGAATGACAGTAGAAAATATTTCACGATCAATCTCCACGAAAGAATGTTGCCGACCTCGGCGGGAATTGAACCCGCGACCTCATGGTCTCCAGTCAGACGGCGTATCCAACCGAGCCACCGAGGCCGGCCTTGGGGTTTAATAACACGTCAACCCTTGTGGGTCATTTTGTATCATCTCCCAGAGAAGACTGATAGAAGAGATAGCAGAGGAGATGAAAGAGAGGGACAGGGGAGGAGAAGGAAAATGAATAAGTGAAGAAACAGAAGAAATAAAAATATTGTCCCTCTACCAATATCTGCTGCAAACCCTCCCTGTACGTTGCTGGTTTTCATTAGAAGTGTCTGAGCACTGCTTCTAAAGAGAGATCACGGCATATATATGTCATGGAAAGATATTGACAATTCTTGGTTGAAAAAAGAGTTTTATATAGCACTATGATAGAATTCTAAGCTACATAACAAACTTACCAAGGACTTTTCAGCTTCTGCTTTACGTTTTGATATCACAGATACTTTCTCATATAAATCAAGCAATAAAAGTAAGGGAGCTAACCACCTGAAACAAAGAAATTAACTTCAGCACAGATGCAGCTCACAATTAGTTAGCTCAAGTTGCTGATGCTTTTACAACACATATTTTTTATGTCAAAAGTCTATTTACAGTAATCAACCTAAGTTTTGGGACAGACAGGTCTTGAGCAACCAGTGTAGACCCAGATCAGATGCTGCAACATGCAGCATCTGATCAGGGTCTACACTGGTTGCCACTCATGCAGCAGTTTCAGACACAACACCACTGGTAGTAAATAGGATTTGTTCAAATTTTAGGACAAGTACAATTAGGTGTCCCAATATTAAGGGTACAAAGGGTAATACTGGAACCTTATCAGGTCTAAATTTTTGATGATTTGTTTGAATAAAGATTTAATGGTTAGTCAAAACCATTTCAGTCATATCAAGTCATCTCCTAGCAAGAGGGAGAAAGAAAAGAAGAATGGGATAAATGAAGATAAAAAAAGGCCCACTCCTGGAACTTGCTTCAAATTCCTGAATACAAGATACATCAATCCACTGTCCATGCGTGTACCACTTTTTCAAAACCAGCAAGTGTGGTATAAGTTTCATCTAAGTAGGACCATAAACATAAAAGTTATTGAGCCAAATACATTTTAATTTTTTGAAAACCTACCAAGGGACATAACACCAAGAGTTATGGACCCTTGGCCCCTATTAAGGTATACACGATACATCCAGTCATTGTCCATGTTTATACGAACTTTCAGCTGAGAAATCTGTTACAAAAATTTTCAAGATATCAAGGGACATAATTCCAAGAGTTATGGGCCCTAGGCCACCATTCTGCCATTACAACTTCCTTACCTTAAGGATCTAGTGTGGTATAAGTTTCACTGAAGTAGGACCACAAACATAAAAGTTATTGAGCAAAATGCATTTTAATTTTTTGAGAACCTACCAAGGGACATAACTCAAAGAGTTATGGACCCTTGGCCCCTATTCTAGTATACAAGATACATCCAGTCATTGTCCATGTTATATGAACTTTCAGTTTCTAGCTTTCATAGTTCCTGAGAAATCTGTTACGAAAATTATAAAGAATGGCAAAATCTGGAAACCTATCAAGGGACATAACTCCAAAGTTATGAGTCTTTGGGCATCATTCTGCCAATACACCTTCCTTATGTTAGAGACCAAGTGTGGTATGTTTCATCAAAGAAGGACCACGAACATAAAAATTATTGAGCAAAATGCATTTTAATTTTTGTTTTGAAAGCCTACCAAGGGATGTAATTCCAAGAGCTATGGACCCATGGCCCCTATTCCAAGTTACAGGATACATCCAGTCATTGTCCATGTTTATACGAACTTTCAGCTTACTAGCCTTCATAGTTCCTGAGAAATCCGTCACAAAAATTTTCAAGAATGGCAAAATTTGAAAACCTATCAAGGGACATAACTCCAACAGTTATGGGCCCTTGGCCACCATTCTGCCATTACACCTTCCTTACTTTAGAGACCAAGTGTGGTTTGAAGTTCATTGAAGTAGGACCACAAACATAGAAGTTATTAAGCAAAATGCATTTTAAATTTTGAAAACCTACCAAAGGACATAACTCCAAGAGTTATGCGCCCTTGGCCACTTTTCTGTGAACACACCTTACTTACCTTAGAGACCAACTGTAGTATAAGTTTCATTGAAGTAGGACCATAAACATTAAAGTTATTAAGCAAAATGCATTTCAATTTTGCAGTCAATGAATGAATGACGGAATCACGGAAGGACATGGCAAATCCAGTATAGCCCCACTTTGTCAAAGTGGGGCTATAATAAACCACAGTATCAAAAGCTAATGGTGGCAGTGCCAACCTTCTGAAAGTTTCAGCAGGAGACCAGCCTCAGGTTTCTAGATGATTATTGCTGGATTCTAGGTGACTAAAATAAACCACGGGTAACGTATGTCATATGGGCAAAGGTTTAGTATACATAAGAATACCAGCTTGCCAGTTTTCCTCTTCAATGAACAGAGCATTTTTAATAATACAAAATCATAGCCTGCCACCCATAATGAGTATGGACCCATCCATTAGTGATAACTATCATCTGCATGTGTGGGTATTTGATTAAGAAGGAGAAAACCAAAGGTGGCTCATTCTACCTCTGGCCATATAGATAAGAACCAGATGACACAATTATTAGCAAACAAGACAAAAAAAATTTAATATCAGCTGCTGTATACACTGATAGTTGTGGACAGGAACATCTGAGTGCAATATTTTCCAAAGTATTATAAATGGAAAGTCTTAATACAGGAGATTCTATCTCCTCTTTGGGTCTGCAGGAAATGGGCCTTGGCCTGCTCACTTCTAAGTGTCTTACTTGGGAGTTGTAGCGTGTTTCACAGCCATCAGGTAATCTTTTCCTGCACACATAACTTGAACTAATAGGTCTGTCAGGCTGGATGTTTCCAGAGCCTCAGCACAGGGCATCATTGTCTCCTGAAGTACAAAGTAGAAACAATGTTTACAACAATCTCATAACTACCATAGCAACATATAAGGCACTGTTTTCGTCAGGAAAATGCTGATATCTTTCTTATTTCTCCACTAAAACATATGTTGTGGGTCCTCATTAGAAGCGCCTCAGTGAGGCACTTCTATTGAGTACCCACAACATATGTTTTCATGGAGAAAAAAGAAAATATTATGTGGATTCCCCCTCTTATCTGTAGCTATGAACTACTGACCATGAAAAGTTTGCTACTAAATTAAATATCTCTTATCACAAGGTTTCTATGGCATGTTAAACTACATGTAATAGCTGCCTGAAGGATTAATTTCTCAGTATGTAGGTGTGATATATCATAGTTATTGATAAGGCACTTTTTCTTACATAAAAAGAATCTGTATTTTTCTTAGTTCTCCACAAAAACATATGTAGAAGCGTCTCAGCAATGTGCTTCTAATGAGTACCCACAACATATGTATTTATCAAGGAATAAGAAAAAGATTTACTTAATACCCACTCTTATCTAGACTTATGTATACCATATTTGATCTAAATACAACACATTCTCTTATAACAGCACAGTCATACAATTTCTGAGTCTTCTGATTACTGTCTGTGGCTTTATCCAGTTCTACATAAAAGAATGTGTTATGGGTACTCATTACAATCACATTTACCTTGTTGAGAGATTTCTTACAAATATCCACAACAGGGGACTTGTTAAGGAGAAGTATTTCATGATAATTGTGGGATAATTTTCTCCTTAAAAACACATGCTGTGGGTACTCATTAGAAACTTATGGAGAAATAAGAAAAGAAATATTATCCCAGAATTATCATCAGTTACTCCTCCTCAAGTCCTGTGAGTCAACATTATGCTTTAAAGTACCCCCACCTCCTCCTAAAAATAACAAGAGCTGCCGCAGGATAGCAGAGCTCACCTGAGTCATGCCTTGTCTAGCTAAGATATGGCTTAGTGGATAGAACCTTTTTAATCAGCTGATCCTGGGGTATGGTGTATATAATCTAAGGTTATGCTATGATATGATTATGTTTCAAATACGGAAGGGTTCCATCCAGTGGTTGCTGAGATATAAATGTTTAAAAAAACCTTGTTGTAAAACCTTATTAGAGTGAGTGTGACCTAATATTTGACCCCTAAGACCCGCTCCTGGGTCTGACCCTGGGGTATTGTGTTAGTGACTCTAAGGTTATGCTATGATATTATGATGTTCCAAATATGGAAGGGTTCTTTCCTGTGATTGCTGAGATATAAATGTTCAAAGAACTTTGTCGTAAAACTTTAAAATGAGTGTGACCTAATTTTTGACCCCTAAGACCTTCTCCAAGGTCTGACCCTGATGTATGGTTACAGAATGTAAGGTTACGGTATGATATGGTTATGTTCCAAATATGGAAGGGGAAGGGTTCTGTCCAGTGATTGTTGAGATATAAATGTTAAAAAAACTTTTATATATAATTTCCCTTAAAGGCAGACCTTGCCAGTCACCTGGCTAATAAATTTACCAATACTATTAAGTTTACAGAGCTGAGGAAATCTAGTCGATAAGAAATTTGAGCTTAAATTTACACTTATATGATACTATGAATATTTAAATAAACAGATGGATGGTAGTGCAATCAGTCTATGCTTTTAACCAATAACTGGGGTGATGATTAAGAATAATTTTTGTACCAAAACATATATGCCCCTCCATACAGGAAGGGACTTTATGAAATATATGATCAGCATGTATGACAATGGTCTAGAAGATAAAAACATAAATGACAAATGTTTAGAAGATAACAAGAGCTCCCAAAACTGAGGTATCATACACCTGTGCCAAGTAATAAGATGTAGCACATATACTGACTCCTGTACAATTCTGTGCTCGAGATGTAAACTCAAAGTGGAGTTAGTTGGAAACCACAATTTTCAAAGGGGCATAATGCTGCTGGTGGACTGTAACCTTGAAATGATATGTGCTGCTCCCCATCATGGTCTAACTATTTACAAAGTTTCAGCTTGAATCGATGTAAACTAAAGGAGGAGTTAGCCAGAAACAAAAAGTTAGCAGAAATTGTCAAAGGGGCATAACTCTGTTAATATATGGTGGACTGTAACCTTGAAATAATATGCACTGCTCCACACCATGGTCTAACAATAAATAAATTTTCAGCTTGATTGAATGTAAAACTGTAAGAGTAAACTGGAAATGAAAAGTAAATGGAAATTTTTAATGGGACATAACTGGTAATATTTGGTGTTCTGTAACCTTGAAATAATATGCACTGCTCCATATCATAGTGTAAGCATTTACAAAGTTTCAGCCTGATCGGATGTAAACTATAGGAGTTAGCTGGAAACAAAAAGTTTACAAAATTTTCAAACTGGCATAACTCTGCTAATATTTGGTGGACTGTAGTCTTGAAACAATATGCACTGCTCCATATCATGGTCTTACTATAAATCAAGTTTTAGCTTGATCAAAAGTGAACTGTAGGAGGAGTTAGCCGGAAATGAAAAGTTAATATAAATTTTCAAAGGGACATAGCTCTGCTAATATTTGGTAGACTGTAACCGAGAACAAATATGCACTGCTCCACATCATTGTATAACTATAAATCAAGTTTCTCCTTGACTGGATGTAAACTGTAGGAGGAGTAAGCCGCAAACGAAAAATTTACAGAAATTTTGGAAGGGACAAAACTCTGCTAATATTTGGTGGACTGTAACCTCAAAAAAAAAAATATGCACTGCTCCACATCATGGTCTAACAATAAATCAAGTTTCTGCTTGATTGGAAGTAAACTGTAGAAGGAGTTAGCCAGAAACGAAAAGTACCAAAATTTTCAAAGGGGCATAACTCTGCTAATATTTGGTGGACTATAACCCCGAAACAATATGCGCTGCTCCACATCATGGTCTAACTATAAGTTTTAGCTTGATCAGATGTAAACTATAGGAGGAGTTAGCCGGAAACGAAAAAGTTTACGGACGGACGCCAGACCCCATTACACAATAGGTCCCGTTTTTCAAATGGGCGTATAAAAATACTATTGCAAAATCACTACTAAGTGTGAAATGCTTACCTCAAAAAGCAGACTAAAGAGGTGAATCCTGACAGCAAATTTGGCAGCAGCTTCTTGTGCAGTGGTACTGCTGAGATCAGCAGGATCTGTAGCAAGGATGGTACTAGCTAGAGACTGTACCTACAACACAGAACAACCATGTCAGAGAACAAAAATATCAGAGAGGATCACAACCAGCTTCTTTAACCCTTCTTTTGCTAAACATAACATGCCCTGTCTTAGCAAACAGTGTAGCTCCAGAACAGTTGGCTTCTGAAGAAGCCAACTGATCTGGAGCTACACTGTCATTAAATATGTGAATTTTCTATCAAAAACCCGGATCAAGTAATCTGACTGGCTGGAAATTAGTAATGGGCCTGGCATCTTAATTTATTCAGCAAGGCAAGGGTTAACTGTAGATAATTTACCTGAACCATTAATAATAGCTCCAGATAAGAGGGGGAATCAGAATAAATATTTTTCTCATTTCTGCATGAAACATGTTGTGGGTACTCATCGTAAGCACCCCCACCAGGTACTTCTAATGACTACCCACAAAATATGTTTTTGTGCAGAAAGAAGAAAAATATCCATACTTTTAAACCCACTGTAGTATTTATTTATTTATTTTTTTTTTGATTTGGATTTTACAACCCTTTAAAGAATATTTCACGTACTTATATCAAGCCGATCGTTCATCAAAGATGGGGAAAACCGGAGAACCCAGGGAAAAACCACTGACCATCCATAAGCAGAACTTGGCTTTCCCACATGTGACCTGCAAAGGCAGGAGGATATATCCGGGTTCAGCAGGACAAGGGTTAACCCTGCTACTGCTGAACCCGGATATACCCTGCCTTTGCAAACAGGGTAGATCCAGATCATTTGGCTTCTGAAGAAACCAACTGATCAGGATCTGCACAGTTTGACATTAAGTATGTGAACTTGTATTAACAATCTGGATCAAGTAATATGATTGGCTGAAAATTAAAAGTGGGCATGGCATCTTCATTTATTCAGCATGGCAAAGGTTAAGTATTTGGGCAGACAGGCCCGAGCAAACTGCATAGTCCCAGAACAGATGCCGTATTTTGCAGCATCTGGTCAGGGTGTACACTGTTTGCCACTCATACAGCAGTATTTTAGATACATCAACAAGAAGCAAAAAGGACTTGTTCAAATTTTAGATTAAGTATGGTTAGGAGATAAGGTGTCAGAATACTTAGAGTAACCAGATCAGTGTTTTAAGAGAAAACATATCCTCCAACTGAATTTGCCTGTCTTAGAATTTATGTGCACACCCAACACAAAGTTTACAAGAAAGTGTCACAGAATTTTCAGTTTTTCTACTGCTGTGATCTTAAAAATTAGGTCAAGATCACCAAAAATCTAATCAGTTCTTCGTTATGTCCCAATTTTGTAGCCATGAAATTGGTAAGAATCAAACCACTGATTCATAAGATACTGTGCAGACAAGAAAGTTTGACACCGATGCCAACGGGATCTGCACCAAAATTAATATGTCCCCCTTCCTTTTGGTGGGGGTCACATAAATACCATAAAACAAAGGAGGAAGAACAACAAAGACTATTTACCTCTTTCACTAAATTAGTGAGCACCATAGTCTGCCACTGTAGGCCATTTCTCTGGGTAACAACAGTCAACAGCTCACAAACTCTATACACTGTCTCAGGTAATGTGTCCAACAGTTTTAAACAACCTACAAAAACAGGACAACACTTCTGTTGAGAACTACACATGATAAACTGTTTATACATGAAGATGTTTATCTAACTCTTTCAAGGTATCAACATTTGTAATATAAAAACATACTATAGCAATTTGTAATGCCAGAGGACCAATGGTCCTAAACCGCTCACCTGAGTGCTGAGTGGTTTTTGAAATGAATTTGAAGGTCATTATAGAAGACTATCCCATGGACGGTTAATATGCTTATTGGAAGCCAGGCTCATGTTATGGGGCTTTATGCTCCTCCTTAGGATCATGAACACAGGGGTCTGTACTATATTGCTGATTATGTTAAATTCTGTGCTATTAGATTGAAGATCAATGCGTGACCTTGACCTTTGATACTCATGTAGCTTCATTTAATTGACTGCAAATACAAAATTAAAGTTCACAGGCAACAATAGTTTCCAAAAAATTAACAATTTCCACTTTTTCCCATACAAAAGCATATGCGACCGATTTTGACCTGTATGTCAAAAGCTGTCTTGACTTCACTATTAGGAAGTTCCACATGTCCATACCAGAGGACATGTGGAAAGCTCTAATGGGTGGGGGTAGTGCCAAATTAAATTTTGAACTATATATCTATTATCATACCAAATATACATTAAATCCATTCAAGGATTTAGAAATTAAGAGATCTGAAAAACTTTGAAGCAAAACTTTAACATAAAATTTCTAAGTCCGTGACCTTGACCTATAGGTCATCAGCAGGGGTGTGGATAGGACTCAATAAAATGTTGGACCAACATCTATAATTATACCAAATATAAACTAAATCCATCAGAGGATTTAGAAAATATGAGGTCTTAAAAACTTTGATGTAAAACTTTAACACTTTTGTTAACGCCCCCGCTGCCAACGCCGAGGTAGTGCACTAGCTCTTCCTGTACTTTCGTACAGGCGAGCTAACAAGTAATGTCAATAAGCAGTGCTAGATCTGGTCAACATCAATGCATATGCAAAACTTGGTCACATTCCATCAATTTGTCCCCAAAAATGAGCGGAAACAAACTTGACAATAACCAAATTGATGGTGAAAATTGATGAGTAACAAGTCCCCAACCTAGATCTGGTAAACCTCAATGCCTAATGGTCTAATTCCATCAATTTGTTCTCAAGATAGTGAGCAAAAATGAAATTTGGACGATAATCAAGGGCCTTAACTTTGTTTCAAATTTACGAAAATGGACACATAACGATCCCAATCTAGAACTAGTTAAGGTCAATGCATATGCAAAATTTTATCAAATTCCAGCAATTTGTTCATGAAATATTGAGCGGAAACGAAATTTTGACAATAACCAAGAGCCATAACTGTGTTGTATAGTTGCAAAAATTGACGCATAACAAACCCAACCTAGATTTGGTTTACAACAATGCAGCTGCAAAGTCTGGTCTAATTCCATCAGTTCGTTCTCTAGAGATTGAGTGGAAACCAAATTATGATGATAATCAAGGGCCATAACTGTGTTGTATAGTTGGGAAAATAGGCGCATACCAAATCCAACCTAGATCTGGTTAACAACAATGAAGCTGTAAAATTTGGTCCAATTCCATCAGTTCGTTCCCAAGATATTGAGTGGAAACCAAGTTATGATGATAATCAAGGGCCATAACTGTGTTGTATAGTTGGGAAAATAAGCGCATACCAAATCCAACCTAGACCTGATTAACAACAATGCAGCTGTAAAATTTGGTCCAATTCCATCAGTTCGTTCCCAAGATATTGAGTGGAAACCAAATTATGATGATAATCAAGGGCCATAACTCTATTGTAATTATAGGAAAATTGATGCGTAACAATCCCAACCTAGTTCTGGTTAAGGTCAATGCATATGCAAAATTTTATCAAATTTCATTGATATTGAGCTGAAACTACCAAGGGCCATTACTTTGTATGTTTGCAAAAATTGATGCCTAACAATCCCAATCTAGACCTGGTCAACATCAAGGCAAAATTTGGTCTAATTCCATACATTCATTCTCAAGATATTGAGGGGAAACAAAATTCAAATGATAATCAAGGGCCATAACTGTTGTAAATTTGCAAAAATTGAGGAGTAACAATCCCTACCTAGAACTGGTTAAGGTCAGTGCATATGCAAAATTTGATTTAATTTCATCAATTTGTTCACAAGACATTAGGCGTAAAGGAAATTTAGACAATAACCAAGGGCCAAAACTGTGAGGTATATTTGCAGAAATTGATGCGTAACAATCCAAACATTGATCTGGTCAACAACAATGCCTCTGCAAAATTTGGTCTAATTCCATCAATTTGTTCTCAAGATATTGAGCGGAAACAGTGGGAATGACGGAATCATGGACAAGGTGAAAACAGTATAACACCCCAATACTTTGTATTTGGGGGTATAAATAAATTGTACAGTGGTGTGTGTGTGTGTTTTTTTTGTTGTTTTTTTTAAGATTAATATAATCTAACTCTTGTCAAACCAAAACTATTAAATAAAGACCTAACCTTACAAACCTAATCTGACCTAACCTAACACTTGCCTGACCTAACCTAACTGCGTAACAATCATAACATTTGCCTGCACCAACCCCACATTTTCCTGCCTAACCTTACCTCAACAAGTTCCTGAGCATGACCTAACATAACCTGCAGGGCAAGAGCATAACCTGCAAGCCCCTGCCTAACAGACCTAACTTTTGCCTGATCAAACATCTGCCTGACCTTACCTAACATGTGTAATAATCTAGCTTAACATGTGCCTAACATAACATACCCTGCAAAAAATGCCTGCGAGGCAGTATATAGTATTAGAAGATAGATAGATTACCAGAACCAAACATAAACATAACCTAACACAGGCTGTCAACCAAGTTTTGATAAAAAAAAAAAAAAAAAAAAAAAAAAAAATAGGAAAAAAATAAGATTCTTTCCCCCTAAAATATAGGAGTTTCAAGCACTTTTCTGGACAAAATATAGGCATTTTACGGTAAAAATGTCTTCATTACAAAATACTCAAGGGACTATGTACTTACTTGTTAACCGGATAAAATCATTAAACTTGTGTTTATTCAACCAAACATTCATACAGTATCTCCACCAAGGCAAGACTCCCTCGTCATCAATATGGACACCTTTTTGGACTTGAAGTTTGCCACATTCATCAAGGTGTCCACATGAATGATTCATAGTGTATAACAGCACTTCTGCACGGTGGGGATGCTTTAGATGACAAAACTAGAAGATCCCTAAAGGGGATAAATGCACCCGCTACTGCCAGTTTGGCTTTTCATGGCAAACTTTCTAAGTACATCTAGGGTATGTAGATCTAGGAATTACAATTTGATCAGAGTTCTGTGACTTTTCTGCACATGCTCTGTCTTCATTTTTACTTTGCTGTAAGTTTCATAACATTATCTTGAAAAGTGCAGAAGCTGGGGAGACACAAATCCTACAATGCCATGTGTACAAGGCAGAATTTCTAAGTAAAACCAGGGTATATAACTCTAGCAACAAACATTTGAACAAAGTCAATGACCTTTACGCACATGCACAGCCTATATTCTTACTTTGCTGTAAGTTTCAAATTATTTTCTTGAAAACTGTAGAAGTTGCGGAGATGTGAGCCCAATTATGCCATATGTATAAGGCCATATTTTAAGAAAATCAAGGGTATGTAACTCTAACAATAAAAATTTGATCAGAGTTATGTGACCTTTATACACATGCCCAGCCTAAATTCTTACTTTGCTGCAAGTTTCAAATCATTATCTTGAAAACTGTAGAAGTTGCAAAGACCTGAACCTACTATGCCATGTGTATATGGCCATGGCCCAGTTGTTCAAAGCTAACGACGTCGTTAGTTAACGATTCGTTAAAATTTACATCGAGTGATACGCAAATATTCTGAAATTTTTTGCTGAAAAAATGTGAGTAGCTTTTGCAGTGCAAAAGCTACTCACATTTTTTCAGCAAAAAATTTCAGAATATTGTATATTGGATCAGCTGAAACAGTTAACGAAATGACCCTTAACGACGTCGTTAAGCTAACGATGCTTTGAACAACTGGGCCCATATTTCTAAGTAAAGAGTATGTAACTCTAGCTTAAAATTTTTAACAGAGTTCTTTGAACTTAATGCACATGCCCAGCCTCTTTTCTTATTGGCTGCAAGTTTCAAATCATCATATTGAAAACTGTAGGACAACCCTTGACTGTGTTGGGTAACTCTATAATATATGCTATATTAAGAAATTTAAAGAAAACAATGCCCCAGTATCAACAAATATCTCTTCAAGAATTCCTCTGACACAGCTCCAGATAGAAGATGGTATCCAGACGTTATTTTTCTTCGATATGACGTAAATAATGTTGAAAGGATGGTAGTCTTTCCAGAATGTTTTACCTCCCTTTCAACATTATTTACGTCATATCGAGACGATGAAAGGGTGATAATAAAAAGCTCAATAAAGTGCCATAGAGTCATGAGCTGAATTCTGCCTCCAACAGCACTTCTAGTGCATGGACACTGTTGATGAAACCAACAACACTAGAAGGTGATTCCTATGTTACTTCTGCTGGCTAAAGCAGTCTTCACAATAAAATAGTGACTAGAAAAAATCAACACGATAAGTCTTATCACATCTTTCATTATCTACAATGTTGAGTATGTGTCACAATAAAGAGAGATGGTTTTGGTCAGTCTGAATGAATGGTCACACTGTTCCAAGTTTTTAATGGTAGTCTTTCCAGAATTAAATGTATATGGGCAGGGTGCACACATTTTTACCCAATCCCAGCACCCTTAAATAAAAAGAAACTTACATATTTTACTGTAATTAATATAATTTATACAAATGTATGTTTAAAATTTCTACTGACCCTCCATAAGGCACAAAGAAATTCCTCCCATACATTTACTAGTGGAATTGGGAAAGGAAGGGTGTTTCAATCTCATCACTTGTATCCAAAATAATCAGAGATTGGGGTTTTGCAATATAAAGAACTGTAATGTAGCAGACTAAATTTTAATGGCTGGTTTACCTGGAAAGAGTTTTTCTGTAAAATCATCCAGCACCGATTTGTCCAGTGGTTCTTCACTGTTCTGTTTCTCCTTTTCTTCAGCTTCTTTTTTCTCTTCTTCCTTCTTCTTTGCTTCCTCACCCTGAAATGACAATTCAAGGATTCAGACAAACAGTTTGTTGTTTCTTGATGTAACATGTTCACAGATCTCATTGAAATGATCTCATTGAGAATATGGAAACTACCATTAAATAGCAGCATGCATTCCCAGTCTGAAACTAGAAGGATGTTCCACAGAACACTCGTGTCATCCTCGGCCCTGCATCAGGGCAGGGTAACCTTCATCAACATTCTCTCACTCCTTGGCCAGGGTAACCTTAATCAACATTCTCTCACTCCTTAAATTTTTGCACAGAAAACAATTTCTAAATTTCTCAGGGGAAGTAACCCTTTTCAAGCTGAAACTGTGTTTTGGGTCCATTTACATACATATTTTTGGTCTGAAAATCATGTTACTGATTGGAAAAATAATGACATTAATTAAGGGTCAGAATGAAGATGAAGCAGAGTTGGGTTAAAAACATAAAAATTAGATGTGTCTCAATCAATCATTAGTCTTATCACTGACAAGGGACTGGGCACAACAAAACCAAGTATATTGTCAATAAACGATAGACAGGTAAAGGTCAAATAGTGAAATCTGGTTCTGGCTTTTCTTTTTTATCTAATTCATAGATAATAAACCCTCCAAAATATTTATTACACCTCAGAAGGCCTCTTTAAAATGCAAAAGCTACTCACATTTTTTCAGCGAAAAGATTAGTGTATATGCCATATTTAATGATCAAAGTTTTAACGATATATTAACTAACAACATCATTAGCTTTGAAAAACTGGGCCCAGGAGAGCAAACAGGAAGTCACAAAAACAACATGGGCCCAGGAGAGCAAACAAGAAGTCACAAAAATAACATGGGCCCAGGAGAGCAAACAGGAAGTCACAAAAACAACATGGGCCCAGGAGAGCAATGGCAATTTATCAAGTGTAGTCAGACCCCTTACGGTAGGTTTGCTCTTTTCAAGTGGTCTCTTAAAAAGGCTGGTCTCTTAAAGGCTCCATATTCCTCAATTAGAGGCTCAAGTGGGCCAGAAATTGCTCATCTGGATTAAGCTCATCATGATATGTTACATTGTGCCATGGTGGCCACCTTGGCTATAAGATCACATTGCCTTTAGCAATTCAGAATCTGATGACGTTTGAAGAGTTTCAAGATTGCAACCATGGCCTCCATCTTGGATACTGGAATTGAACGATTTAGCAATTCTGAATCTCCATGTCACCCCAATGCCTCCCATCAAGTTTTGGCTCAACCTGACTTACTGTTTGGGAGGAGATGTAGTTTGAAGAATTCCAAGATGGCGGCCGTCTTGGACATTAGAATAGAACAATTTTAGCAATTCTGAATTTCCATAACACCTCAATGCCTCCCATCATGTTTAAGCTCTATCAGACTTACCGTTCGGTAGCAGATGTGACTTGAATATATTCAAGATGGCTGCATGATGGCCATCTTGAATATCAAAACGGAATCATTTTAGCAATTCTAAATCATGCTGCCCTGATGCCTTCCACCAAGTTTCTGCTCCATCTGACTTACTGTTTGAAAACAGATAACAATGGAAGACTTTCAAGATGGCCGCCATGAAATGAATTTAGCAGTTCTGAATCTCCATGTATCCCCAATGCCTCCCACCAAGTTTCAGCTTAATCTGGCACCTTTCCAGAGCAACTGTTGTTTCAAGCTGGCCACCATGGTGGCAATCTTGGATACTGGGATGGAACCAAAATGCCTCCCACCAAGGTTGGACTCAATCTGACTTACTGTTCGGGAGCAGACATGGTTTGAAACTTTTCAAGACGGCCACATTGGGGGCCATCTTGGATATCAGAACAGAAAGATTTTAGCAATTCTGAATCTCAATGTTGCTCCAATGCCTCCCATCAAGTTTCAGCTCAATCCAACTTATATTCTGGGAGGAGATGTTGTTTAAGATTTTCAAGACATGGCGGCCATCTCGGATATCGGAACAGAATGATTTTTGCAATTCTAAATCTCCATGTGGCCCCAATGCCTCCCACCAAGTTTGGGCTCAATCTGACTTAGGGTTCAGGAGCAGGTGTGGTTTCAAGATTTTCAAGATGGCCAGGTGGCCATCTTAAATGGCCAAATGGAATGATTTAGGCAATTCTGAATCTCTATGTCTCTCCAATGCTTCCAATCAAGCTAAGACTCAATCCAACTTACGGTTTGGGAGGAGATGTCGTTTGAAGAATTTTTTAAGATGGCGGTCATCTTGGATATTAGAACAGAACAATTTTAGCAATTCTGAATCTCTAAGTCCCTCCGATGCCTCCCATCAAGTTTTTGCTCAATCTGACCTACGGTTTGGGAGGAGATGTTGTTTGAAGAATTTCAAGACGATCGCAATCTTGGATATCGGAACGGAACGATTTTAGCAATTCTGAATCTCTGTAATGCGCCAATGCCTCCAGCAAGTTTCGGCTCAATTCGACTTATGGTTTTGAAGGAGATGTCGTTTGAAGAACTTCAAGACGACCCCCTGTGGCAGCCATCTTGGATATTGGAATGGAATGATTTAAGCAATTCTGAATCTCTGTGTCACCTAGATGCTTCCCATCAAGTTTTGGCTCAATCAGACTTATGGTTTGGGAGATGTTGTTTGAAGAATTTCAAGATAGTGGCCATGGCGGCCATGTTGGATATCGGAATGGAATGATTTTAGTAATTTTGTATCTCTATGTCGCTCTGATGCCTCCCATCAGGTTTTAACTCAATCTAACTGATGGTTTGGGAGGCAATGTCATTTGAAGAATATCAAGATGGCCCGAACAATTTTAGCAATTCTGAATTTCTGTGTCAGTGTGATGCCTCCCATCAAGTTTTAGCTCAATCTGACTTAAGGTTTGGGAGGATGTGGTGTTTGAAGAATTTCAAGATGGCCATCTTGGATATCGAACGGAACGATTTTAGCAATTCTGAATTTCTGTGTCAGTGTGATGCCTCCCATCAAGTTTTGACTCAATCTGACATAGTTTGGGAGGACATTTCAAGATGGCCACAATGACAGCCATCTTGTATAACGGAACAGAATGATTTTAGAAATTCTGAATCTCCATGTTGGCACAATGCCGCCCACTAAGTTTCAGCTAAATCCAACTAATGATTCTGGAGATGTCAAAAATGTGAAAAGCTAACGACGGACGGATGACAGACAACAGGTCATGGCATAAGTGAGCAAGGCTCCAGGTGGGCTAAGAACAGACATCTTATTATCCAAGAAAGGTTTAATAAATTGATATATGGTATTAATACAATCATAAAATGTGGCACTTGACAGTCTGTAAAATTTCAATTAGTCTCTCATTCTTGAAATAAAATGATTCTTTATCACATCTCCGAATTAATGTTAATTGATTCAGATACAATAAAAATCATTTCAGTTTTGATCCAGTTCAAAAACGAAAAACTAACTGAAATTTTACAGGCTGTCAGATGCAACATTTTATGATAGTATTAATACTATATGTCAATCTATTAAACCTTTCTTGGTTAAAAAAATGTTTATTTTTGAGGAATATGGAGCCTTTAACAGAGGCAGTCTTTAAGACATGTTTGACAATACTAGATTATAACATAAGTGAAACAGCATTACCTGATCTGTGGACATGACCACATTCTCTCCCAGTGACATGGCTATAGCCTGCATAATCTGAGCCTCCTCTGACAGATCAGTGTCCAGACCAACCAGACCCTATAATGAACAAAATTTGTGGTAATTTGAATACAGAATGCTCAAATGGAGTTACCGTATTTACCCTAAGTATTCGGACACCTCAACTCCTTACCATATATGTTCTAACATTTAAACCAGTACAATTCACTACCCGATGTTGTGTCTAAAAATTGCTAGATGAGTGGCAAACACTGTAGACCCAGATGAGACGCCGCGTTCTGCGGCGTCTCATCTGGGTCTAAACTGTTTGCTCAGGCATGTCTGTCCGAATACATATGGTAAATACGGTAATGTTTACTTTTATTTCTAAATGCAGTCAGAATCAGTCATGTTTATCCCATGCCTTTTTAAACAAGAAGGCCATCAAGGCCCTAAATCGCTCACCTGAATCATGTTATACATAGCATTGCTAACAGAGATGCAGTTCTAAAGGTCAGGGTCATCTTCTGATCAGAAGAAACATCCCTACTGTTTGAGGGTCCTAGCCCCAAGCACTGCCAAGTTATAAGCTTGGTTTGTGCTAGAGGTCACTGTCAGGGTGGCCACACATTTTTAGCAATCAAATTCCCTGATTTGATTTGATTTTCCCTGATTAAAAACCTTAATATTATCGCGATGGCCTCTACTTTTACAAGTCATATACTGATTCAAATGCTGTCAGAATATACAGCAAACAAGTACTCCACCTAACAAGTACTCCACCTTTAAGATTAGATCTGCAGGTATTTTAAGCATATGGCAGACAGAAACCACCAGTAGCCACATCTGAACAGCTATAAAATTTGAGTATTTTGACCTTACAAAGATAAGATTTTTTGAAATTCCCTGATTTTTCCCTGATTTTCAGCAAAATTTCAAATTCCCTGATTTTTCCCTGCAGGGATTTTTTTTTCTCCATTTTCCCTGTTTTCCAGAGTGTGTGGCCACCCTGACTGTGACCTTGACCTTTGCCATTGTGGTCATCTACCTTTGACTTAAAGGTCATCTACTCTTCAGGTTGATCCTCCCTATTAGTTTGATAGTCCTAGGCCTAATCATTGCCAATGGCTTTTTGCTCCCGTTTAAAACAAGTGACCCCCACTCTGGATGGAGCTTCTTTTCACCTAGGGGCATAATTTGAACACTCTTGTCAGAGAACCTCTAGGCAATGCTACATACAAAATATCAAAGGCCTAGGCCTTGCACTTTCAGACAAGAAGATTTTTTTCCTATATAAGTCTATGTAAAACATGTCCGCAACGAGAAGTGGCCATTTTTGGCCCCAGGGCTATAAAATGAACAATCTTGGCAGAGGTCCACCAGGTGAAGCTATGTACCAAATATCAAAGGCCCAGGCCATCTGGTTTCAGATAAGATTTGTGAAGGTTTTCTCTATATAAGTCTATGTAAAACATGTCAGCCCCTGGGCGGGACCAGTTTTGGCCCCAAGGCAATAACTTGAACCATCTTGGTAGAGGTCCACTAGGTGAAGCTATGTATCAAATATCAAAGGCCTGTGCCTTCTGCTTTCAGACAAGAAGATTTTTAAAGTTTTTCCCTATATGGGTCTATGTAAAACAAGTGACGCCGGGAGCATATAATTTGAACAACTTTGGTAGAGGTCCACTAGATGAAGCTACATACTAAATATCAAAATATATTAAAATATATTAAAGTGTTTGTTAAAGTTTATAAGACCTTATGATTTCCTAACCTTATCACCGATTTGATTCATCTTTGGTATGATTATATGTACTGGTCCAAAATTTCGTACAGTACCATCCCCACCACCTTGGTCATGTCAAGGTCAAGGTCACAGACTTAGAATTTTCATGTTAAAATTTTACGTCAAATTTTTTAGGAACTCATTTTTTCATGATTCACAAGCCAGAGTTCAGGTGAGCTATCCTGTCTGGAGACAGGTCTTGAACTACCTGTGGTTGTATCTAAAACTTGCTGGGTAGTCGACTAGAAAACAGTGTAGACCCTGATCAGATGCTACATTTTGTGGCATAATTTGATCTGGTTTAAACTGTTTGCTCAGGCCCCAATATCTGGGGTTAGTATGGTATCTGAAATATTTAGACACCTCATCTCCTTACCATACTTATTGTAAAAATCTGTAGCCTTCATGTCCATTAAAATGAATTATTTTAAACCTTTACTGATGTAGCTTTTAAAGATTAGTTACCTGGCCTGGTGCTCCAAAATCATTTCCTTGTAGGAGATAATCAGTGGCCTGTTCCAGGGACTGTGTATGTCTCAAGGCTTCTATACACCTTGTCAATGAGAATCCCATCTCCATCAGCTGCAATTATCATCAAATACGCTGGACTCGTTTCACTTGGAATTTATTTTAATAGCAAATTAGTCAGGTCAGAGTTTTTTTTCCAAAGTATAACATATGTAACGTGTTTCTTTGTAACAAAACTGTGTCTTGTCAAGGATTCTGAATTTGGAAAGTTTCTCTTCTGATATCCAATCAGTACTTGTTTGTTATCGGATCTCATATTGACTATAAAAGAGGACCATGATGGTCCTATATCGCTCACCTGAGTTAATAGATTTACATACTTAATATTGAAGTTTAACACAAGTAGACTGCTTTACTATTTAAATTGGTTCGTTAGTTACTGACAAGATTTTTAGTTTTCTATACAGATACAGGGAAAATAAGCTCTGCCTCCTCACCGTGGAGGCCATGTTTTTTTAACAATCATGATGGCCTGAACAATCTTGGTAGAGGGTCAAATTATGTGCCAAATTATATTGAAATTGGTCAACTGGTTTCAGACAAGAAAATTTTTTAAAATTTTTTATATATATAAAAATAAGCCTCATCCCCTGGTAGCCATGTTTTTTGACATCATGGCATTTCATGATTACGAAGAAAATTTCTGCCAAATTATACTGAAATCGGTCCAATGGTTTCTGACAAGAAGATATTTTAATTTTTTCTTTTGGTTGCCAAATCATAATCCCGCATGGATTCTAAATCTCTGAATAATTTGCTATCAGTATCACTCAAGGATCATTTCTGTGAAACTTGGTTAAAACTGGCATAGTAGTTTAGGAGGAGATGTCATTTAAAGAAATTGTGGATGGACTGACAGACAGAGATGATGAAGAACAGATGAGCTAAAAAGTTCAGTATCATAATTTTTTCAAATATATATTGCAATGAGGATCTGAAGTAAATCTGACCTATGACAGCATAGGATCTCACCTAGGGAACAGGAACTACTAGAGCTGTTTTTAACAAAAAACAACAACATATGTCTCCCCCCAGCTGTCACTCACATATAGAAAGCTTAACCTCACTAATTGTTTATCATCATTGCAGACCCGTACCCAGAGGGGGTGCAGGGGGTGTGAACCCTTTTCTGGGGAAATTATTTGTGGTATGCATGTCATCTGATGATGCTTTATTTCTATAAATTTTCATGAATATACCTTGAATGGTTTTCAACTTATACAGCGGAAACAGAACTACTAGTGTCAAATTTCAAAGGGGAATAACTCCAAAAATAGACAAGAGTTACAATGCTTGTGGTCTGCACATCATCTGATGATGCTTTATATTTCTGTGAACTTTCATGAAAACATCTTGAAAGGCTTTCTACTTATAAAATGGCAACAAAACTACCATTGTCAAATTTCTAAGAAGAATAACTCCAAAAATATATAGACAAAAGTTACGGTTCTTGTCGTCTGCATGTCGTCTGATAATGTTTTATATTTTGATGAAGTTCCATGAAAATACCCAGACCAATTTTCAATTTATAGAGCGGCAAGCAACTACTATTGTCAAATTTCTAAGTGGAATAACTCCAAAAATATATAAACAAGAGATATGGTACTTATGGTCTGCATGTTGTCTGTTGATGCTTTATAAAGAGGGGGCATGAAATGACCATTGTCAAATTTCAAAAGGGAATAACTCCAAAAAGGTAGACAAGAATTATGGTTCTTGTGGTGTGCACATTGTCATGAAAATGTTTCATGAAAATATCTTGAATGGTTTTCACACAAAACGACCACTGTCAAATTTCAAAGGAGAATAACTATAAAACTGTATAGACAAGAGTTGAGGTTCTTGTATTCTACATGTCATCTGATGATGCTTTATATTTCTATGAAGTTCCATGAAAATATCTTGAAAAGTTTTCAAGTTATAGAGTGACACAAAATGACTATTGTCAAACTTCAAGGGGGAATAACTACAAAACTGAATAGACAAGAGTTACAAACTTGTGTTCTGTATGTTGCCTGATGATGTTTTATATTTGTATGAAGTTTCATGACAATAGCTTGAATGTTTTTCGAGGTTTAGAGTGGACACGAAATTACCATTCTCTAATTTCAAAGGGGAACTAGAATTTGTTTTTCTACAAAAACATAGATGTCTCCCCCCTTTTGGTGTCATATTGTTTGTTTGTGTTAAGGTTTTACGGCCCAGTCAACCCAATGGGGTCATGTCGAGCGCGGTCAGTTTACCTAACCATATGTTTACTGAGCAGGCTTAGTCCTCTAAGCGGTTAACCAGTAATGGCACATTCTTTCACCAGAAACTGACAACTGCCCTTCCTGAATCAGCGGAAGGGAGAGAATGACCGTAGAAAATATTTCACGATCAATCTCCACGAAAGTATGTTGCCGACCTCAGCGAAGGCTGAACCCGTGACATTCTGGTCTCCAGTCGGACGGCGCATCCAACTGAGCCACCGCGGCCAGCTTGGTGTCATATTGTATTGTACATTTAGCGAACATTTATATTAACTAATGAGATTCCAAGGAAAATAACTCAGAAAGTATAAATGCAAGAGTAATGGTTCTTGCCCTTTGCAGGTTGTCTAATGTTAATTGATATTCATATAAAGTTTTGTGAAGATATCTTGAACCGTTTTCAAGTCATAGAGCGGACACGTTTTTTGTGAGAGACAAAGTTCTTTGGGAAATAATTAAAAAAAATATAAATGGAAGCGTTATGGTTCTTGCGCTCTGCATGTCGTCTAATGTTGACTGATATTTAAATGAAGTTTCTTAAAGAAATCTTAAACAGGTTTTATATTACAGAGCGGACACGATTTTGTGATGGACAAAGTTCAAAGGGAAATAACTCAAGAAGTATAAATGCAAAAGTTATGGTTTTTGCGCTCTGCACGTCGTCTATTGATATTTATATGAAGCTTCATGAAGATAGCTTGAACGGTTTTCAAGTTCTAGAGCGGGTAGGATTTTGTGACAGAGTCCAAGGGAAATCACTCAATAAGTATAAATGCAAAAGTTATGGTTCTTGTGCTGTGTATGTCGTCTATTGTTGATTGATATTTAAATGAAGTTTTGTGAAGATATCTTGGAACTGTTTTCAAGTTATAGAGCTGCCACGATTTTGTGACAGAGTCCAAGGGAAATAACTCAAAAAGTATAAATGCAAGAGTTATGGTTCTTTCACTATGCACAGACAACTAACATTGATTGACATTCAAATGAAGTTTCGTAAAGACAGCTTGAACGGTTTTCAAGTTACAGAACAGCCACAATTTAGTGACAGAGTCCAAGGGAATTAACTCAAAAAGTATAAATGCAAGAGTTATGGTTCTTGCGCTCTGCATGTCCTCTAATGTTGATTGATATTTATATGAAGTTTGGTGAAGATAGCTTGAACAGTTTTCAAGTTATACAGTGGACACGATTTGTGACAGTCCAAGGGAAATCACTCAAAAAGTATAAAAGCAAGAGTTATGGTTCTTGCGCTCTGCACATTGTTTTGTTTGTTTGTGTTGAGGTTTTACGGGCCAGTCAACCTAATGGGGTCATGTCGAGCGCGGTCAGTTTACTTAACCACACGGTTACTGGGCAGGCTTAGTCCTCCAAGGGGTTAACCAGTATTGTGCTTATTCTTCCGCCAGAAACTGACAACTGCCCTTCTTGAATCAGTGGAAGGGAGAGAATGACCGTAGAAAATATTTCATGATCAATCGCCACGAAAGAATGTAGCCGACCTCGGCGGGGGTTGAACCCGCGACCTTCTGGTCTCCAGTCGGGCGGCGCATCCAACTGAGCCACCGAGGCCAATTTGCACATTGTCTAATGTTGATTGGTATTTATATGAAGTTTCATGAAGATAGCTTGAACAGTTTTCAAGTTATAGAGGGGACACGATTTTGTGACTTTTTCAAGTTATAGAGGGGACACGATTTTGTGAAAGAGTCCAAGGGAAATAACTTTGTGGAAGAAGAGGCATGTTTAGAGGAGGGAAATGTTTCATGTTACTGCTCCTCTTAGAATAGTCCTTTCTAGTACCAGACATAAAGGACTGGGTTTGAGTTTTAGACCTGTACGGTTGGCTCTGTTTAGGTCTGGACGACTTGTTCGGCTGTCTAGATCTCTTAAACACTCCTGAAAGGAATAAGATTTTTGTTGTTGTACATTAGTATTGGTTTGAGTAAGAAGCTAAAAATCTCTGCTGTTGCGCTTTGTAATTAGCTTTGGCAACTCCCTTGATTTTGTTATCAAACTAGAACAGTGTTTCTGGAGGAAAATGTATGTCCCCCACCTATCAGACAGACCTATCATTGAAAAAGGTTGTATCTATAATTTATCTTTTTTTGTGTGTGAACATGGTCGATGGGGGTCATTTTCCAAAATCTAAGCCCTAGTGTGACCTTGAAAATGGGTCAAGGTCACCAAAATCTAATGGGGTCAAAGTCAAAATCTAATCAGTTCTTGTTCCTGTCTCAACACTATAGCTGTACAAGTTTGGTCAATATCCATCCATTCATTCTGAAGATAGTGTGCAGCAAAGCCATTTTCCAACAATCTGAGCCCTCCTGTGAACTTGGAAATGGAGTCAAGGTCATCAAAATCTAATCAGTTCATTTTCATGTCACAACAATATAGTTGTGCAGGTTTGGTCAAAATCTATCCATTCCTTCATAATAGGGTGCAGACAAGCCGTTTTTAAACAATCTAAGCCCTTTTGTGACCTTGAAAATGGGGTCAAGGTCACCAAAATCTAATCAGTTATTTTCCATGTCACAACAATATAGATGTACAAGTTTAGTCAAAATCCATCCATTCATTCTGGAGATAGAGTGCAGACAAGCCACTTTCCAACAATCTGAGCCCCCTGTGACCTTGAAAATGGGGTCAAGGTCACCAAAATCTAATCAGTTCCTCTCCCTGTCTCAACAATATAACTGTACAAGTTTGGTCAAAATCCTTCCATTTTGGTCAAAATCCTTCCATTCATTCTGGAGATAGGGTACAGAAAAGCCATTTTCCAACAATCTGAGCCCTCCTTTGACCTTGAAAATGGGGTCAATGTCACCAAAATATAATCAGTTCTTTTTCATGCCCCAACAATACAGTTGTGCAAGTTTGGTCAAAATCCATCCATTCCTTCATGAGATAGGGTGCAGACAAGCCAATTTCCAACAATCTAAGCCCTTGTGTGACCTTGAAAATGGGGTCAAGGGATATGGTGCAGACAAGGCATTTTCCAACAATCTGAGCCCTCCTGTGACCTTGAAAATGGGGTCAGGGTCACCAAAATCTAATCTGTTCTTTTCAATGTCTCAACAATATAGATGTACAAGTTTGGTCAAAATCTATCTATTCGTTCAGGAGATAGGGTGCAGACAAGCCATTTTCCAACCATCTAAGCCAACATATGACCTTGAAAATGGGGTCAAGGTCACCAAAATCTGATGTTCTTTTACATGCCCCAGCAATCTAAATGTGCCGGTATGGTCAAAATCCATTTGTTCCTTCAGGAGAAAGGCTGCAGACAAGCAATTCTCCAGCTTTTTCCAACAATCTAAGTCCTCGTGTGATCTTGAAAACAGGGTCAAGATCACTAAAATCTAATTAGCATTTTTCCCCTACCCAATGATAAATTTGTGCAAGTTTGGCCAAAATCCATCCATTCATTAAGGGAACAGAGTGCAGACAAGAGGCTAGGCCGACGGGATCAGCACTAAAAACAATATGTTCCCCACTATGGTGGGGGACATAATAAAGATTTAGCACTGATTAGAGCATTCCTCAATTTGTAACAGGAATTTTCCAATAATAATTTTGATGTAGCTACTGCTGCGTCACGTCTAGCCTGAACAGCTCTGTGGCCAAAATAGTTGACATTGCTGTCACATGTCTGATGGATTTAGCCATCCAAGAGTTTGGACAGGGCAGAGACTAACATGGACATGTTGGAGACATAAATAAGCTACTGAAGACAACAAATCCTTGTGCGAATCATTCACCACTAATTTGTGAGCTCTTTTTTCCCAGAATTTTAGATTTTTGACTGGGACAGAACATCTTCCCCTACTAGAAATATCCAATAATGAAGCGTCGGCTTCTAGCAGGGGAAGATTTTCCATAGGAAAATATTGATTCTGGCTCTTGTAATGTTTTGTCGGAGCCAAGGATGAAACAAAATTCTGAGGGCATAGCCAGTCTTTACCAAAGTTTTCAGAATCTATTTTACTCTGTATAAACTTTGTGGTATTTTCCACTAGTTTTGACTGCAGAAGAACTAATAATGGAGTATCGCGAGACTCCATTCAGCGCCCAATTCCTGACAGTGTTTTCGTAGTAGTTTTTCTCCGTAGTCTTAGGACGTAACTCCTGTGGAAGAAGTCTAAATACTTCATTTCTCGTCCTGTGAAAAGACCAGGTTTCCGCCTCCAATTCAGAGCCTGTGACCTTTGATAATTGTTGCACATTATCAGAATGTATGATAGGTATCTGTTCCATGGTCCTAGCAGGTTGCAGTGTTGTCGGAACCTCTGCAACCTGAGGAGATTGTCTCGTTCTTTTATATCTACCATAATCATTCATAGAATGACTTGAAGAGGAGGAAGAAGAAGATGATGTCGAATGTCTTCTTCTCTTGTGTGAGTGTTTGGACCTCTTTGAGCTTTTGCTTCTCCTATGAGAAGCCAAAGAGGAATATCTAGAAGAGGAGAAAGAAGACGCTCTATGGCTTCTCCTCTTCTTTGATTTGTGTTTTGTTTAAGGCTGATCTCTCCTACTTCGCCTAGTTTGAGATGTGTGCCTGTCAGTGGGTTGCCAAGTATTACTAGGCGGACTGATTATTATACTTGGATCCAACATTTGACTAAAGTCTGGTTCTAGAGGTAATAAAACTCTCTTTGAAACTGTAGGGTTCTGAGGCTCATTCGATAATGACTGCTCAGAACCCATGTGATTGATTGGCTACCCGGTATGATCGAATGCCGATCGAATGATTCATGATGACCAGTGCCTGGTAAGTTGCCAGGTGCCTGGTGACTGGTTGACTGGTGCCTGGTGATTGAATGCCTGGTGACTGGTGCCTGGTATATCACTTCTGAATGACAGGTGACTGGTCGACCGGTGCCTGGTTGACCGGTGCCTGGTTGACCGGTGATAAACTGCCTGGTGTCTGGTTGACCGGTGACTGGTTGACCAGTGACTGGCTGACCGTGCCTAGTTGACCGGTGCCTGGTGGACTTATACTTTGGATGCACTTAGCAGCCATATAGTCGCCACTCTGATGGGTCACCCCGGCAGTATAGCCCTGTGAGGTAGTGCTCCCATCAAAAGAGTTGTCTTCAGACACATATGAGTTGACAACCACTCTTCTTGTTCTGTTCGTTCTTTCTCATGACTGATCTTCTTGCAGAATAAGTGTCGCTTATCTGCAAGAATCCAGATCTTTTCTGACCAAAGACTACAGGTGGAACAAGTCGCAACCTGGAACAAGAAGAACATGATAAACAATTTTGGTGATATCCCACCGTGCTTTTATATGTCCACAATTGCCGGGAACGATCTTCAAGAAAAGTCGCGAAAATGCAAGCCATGGACAAGCGATCAATAATAACAAGAAATCGAAAAACAATTTACAGAAAGTAATAAGGTCTTGAGTGGAAGGAATGATAGAGGAACATAAGAAAGATAAGGATTAATAAATTTAACCGGAGAAAAAAAAATATAGATTTTTTTCACCCAGTAAAAAATCCTTTATTTACTTTCTTGTCCACAGAAAAGAAACTGACATGTGATCAAAAGAGAGGGAAGAGTGATGTCACACAGGTAACTGCCTAAGGGACCTTTGGATTAAGACTCTTTAAGACGACTAAACTGTTGTTTTTTCTGTGGAAGGTTTGAAATACAGAATAGAATAGCACATTATCTATAAGTTAATGTATTGTGCAGTTAAAATATCTTGAATGGTTTTCAAGTTATAGAGTGGACACGATTGTGTGATGGATGGACAGATAACTGAGGTGAAAACAATATGTCTCCACCCCTGTCAGTGGGAGACATAAATATATGAACATGTACACCTATATCCTATATGAACAGCAAAGGGTATTATAAGTCTGCGTAAGTGTTCAGTATGATCAGAGCCACTAAACAGCAAACACCTTGATCAGATTGTGTCAATGCGCAGGCTGGTCTAGTTTATTCAGGTCATGAAGCATATGTCATTCAGCTCAAATCTGAAACAATGTCCATATGAAGAAAACTTAGACTGTTGACATGTACCTGCTGGACATGTGAATTGTTGATTGCGGGTCTACCACTTGCTGCTGCCCCAGCAGGTGCTGCACTCGTTGCTGCCCCGGACGCTGCACCAGATGTTGATGGCCCAGCTGCTGCCGTTCCAGAAGTACTAGGAGCTGGTGCCGTTGTCCCTTGTTGGCTAGCTAACTGCTCCTGAACATAGTCAATGAAACCAACTTTAGTGAATAAGTATATTATAGACATATAAGTATATTATATACAAATACATTGTATACTGTTGGCTGGAATGGACACGAATGGGTCTCACAATAATATTTAACCGCCACTGCCTAATTGCAGGCATATTGCAGGCATATATAATTTAAGTACCAATATTTAACCGCCACTGCCTAATTGCAGGCATATATAATTTAAGTACCAGTCACTCAAGTAAACAATCACAACGTAGAGGAATGGCAGACGTGTGACAGAGTGTAGAAGACAAAATAAATCTATATACAGGCAAAAAATGCAGCTATAAAAGAAAAAAAAATTCTATCTACAAAGATAAAAAAGGTGTTTAAATGAACTGAGCGACCATCTTCATCATATTTGGATTAATAAACTAAAAGAACCATATCTACTACTTTGACACCATAATTCCTTACCATACCCATTCTAAAACTTCAAAAAGTTAATTTTACTACGTGTCAACAAGTCTTGAAACTGCTGGATAAGTGACAAACTGTGTATACCTGAACTGAGGACACATTCAAATTTTAGGATACAGAATGAAGAATTAACTCTTCCCCGTCAGTGACGACTGCTGATAACCTTTGCAAACAGTTTGGACCCAGATCAGGCCCGACAAAACGTAGGGCCTGATCTGGATCCAAACTGTTTGATACTCTGATGGTATTTCTGAAAATTTTTTTTGAAAAAGTTAATATTAACAAGAGCTCCACAAGTGGAGGCATTGTACGCCCGTGGCAAGTAATAAGATGTAGCACATAAACTGACTCCTGTATAATTCAGTGCTCTGGATGTTAACTGTATGTGGAGTTAACTGGAAAAAAAAATTAAAAAAAAAATAGAAATGTATCCATAGTACATGGATGCCCCCCTGTGGGGTACCCGACTATAAAACTGCAAAATTCTACCTGGTACAAATGCTTTAACCCGAGTCTAACAGGATCACGTACATACGTACCTATGTAAATCCTAAAAACTATATGCCTCTGGCATCATCCAATGCGGGGGGGGGGCATGAAAATTTTAAAGGGGCATAACTCTGCTGATATTTGGTTAACTGTAACCTTAGGGTCTAAGCTGGTCCAGAAAATTAGGGAGAAGTGATTTCTCCCTCCTGGGACAATAGGGAGAAGTTTGCTGCGTCAAAAGAGAAGTGTTTCGGATGGAGGACGGACGACAGAAGCATGGCTAAACTATAAGCTCATATGAGCCTTTGGCTGATTTGTTTTTCCTATACTTCAATATCTGACCAAATAATAACAAAACAAAAATAAACAACCAAAAAAAGAACAAAAAACATGCTGCAAGGAAAGCTTTAACTTGCTTTATACTATTTTATTTTTGTACTTGAAGGGAGGCAACTCAGAAGAGTATTTAAAAAAAATCCAAAAAGAATTATGTTTATAAGTTATGATATTAGTCAAACTTCTTTATTCTATATCATTTAATAAACTTATTTATAAAGATTATTTCCGTGCAAATCTAATAAAAGGAGATGAAAAAAAAAAAAAAAAATCTAATAAAAGGAGATGAAAAAAAAAAAATAAAAAAAATAACTTGCCCAAATGGCCATAACTTTAGTTATTTACAAAAAAATATACCTATTATTAAATAAAATTTGCACACTATTACTCTAAACAATAGGCTGCGAAAAGTTAACCGAGATTGTCCAAGGCGCATAACTCTGCCAATATTTGGTGTACTGTAACCTCGAAATAATACGCACTGCTCAACATCATCGGGTAACTATTTACAAAGTTTCAGCTTGATCGGATGTAAACTGTAGGAGGAGTTAGCCGGAAACAAAAAATTTACAGGAATTTTCAAAGGGGTATTACTCTGCTAATATTTGGTGGACTGTAACTTCAAAATAATATGCCCTGCTCCACATCATGGTTTAACTTTTAATCAAGTTTCAGCTTGATCGGATGTAAACTGTAGGAGGAGTTAGCCGGAAAAGAAAAATTTAGACATGTTCAAAGGGGCATAACTCTGCTAATATTTGGTGGACTGTAACCTCGAAACAATACTTGCTGCTCTACATCATGGTCTAACTATAAATGAAGTTTCAGCTTGATTGGATGTGAAGTGTAGGAGGAGTTAACCGGAAACAAAAAGTTTACAGAAATGTTCAAAGGGGCATAACTCTGCTAATATTTGGTGGACTGTAATGCCGAAACAATATGCGCTGCTCCACATCATGGTCTAACTATATATTAAGTTTCAGCTTGGTCGGATGTAAACTGTAGGAGTTAGCAGGAAACGAAAATGTTTACGGACAGACGGACGGACAGACGCCAGACCCCGTAACATAATACATTCCGTTTTTCAAATGGGCGTATAAAAAGATGGACAACGGACAAAATGTGATCACAAAAGCTCACCTTGGCACTATGTGACAGGTGAGCTAAAAATCCACAGACAACAAAAAAGCATGTAAAATTACTCGGCATGCAAAAAGTTAAGGTATCAAAATATTTGTTTTCACTATGATATTTGATTAATAAGTGCGTCCAACGGGAACTGCTTTACAGTTCCCCGAAGCGGTTCGGCATGCAGACGCACTACTATAGACTATCGATGTGCCCAGTGATGTGTGTGACCAAAAATGTACTGGTCCAACAAACGCTTGGGTGGTTCGGTGCTTATCCTGAAAAACAATGAGCGTTCCATGATTTGGCAGAGACTATTGACACTGCGGCCATGCTGAAAAGTAGCAACAAAACAGCCAAAAATGCCAAATATTCCAATTGCAAGGGGTTGAATCACAAGACTTATGACGTCAGCCTACAAAATTTGTGATCGCAGCCATTTTGAATTTTGTCTCCACTTCGAATTTTATTTCTAACCATTCTCCTTCTATTTACAAGCCCCTGCCCATCAGGGCCCACAAAATAAATGGGCTGCCTGAAGCCTCCATGGCAGAGCTGCTCGTAACTAAGCAGGACCCGAATTCAATTACTGGGTTGGGTAAAAGTCCCACAATCTGTATGCAGATACAGATCTAAATAAGTCAGATGACTTTCTTCTGGATCCCTTTTGTATATATAACATATATGCTATGCTCTGGTTTGTATTTTCTGTAAAGAACTATACAAATAAAATACTGTTCACAAATTTGGAGGCAATGTCTTTGAATTACTGAAATATTGTTGACTTTGGACGTTATATCGCAATTCATGCAGTGGATTCAGAAGTCAAGCATGGTCTGAAATAAAATATTTAGTTAGATCTGGCCAACCCACCTATGAAGCATGTGATGACAATTTGAACGCACGGATATAGGTAACACCTATTAAATTCATATTATATATTTAATATGTAGTCAGCATCAAGTGAAAGGAATATGCAAGCTGCAACAAGCCAGATCATCTGTGATGATGCATACATCATACTGCACAAATGCACAGTATAATGGCCTTTGCTGTCATCTAACTGAGGACTTGTCAGGGAGAATTATTTGGTGATCACTCAGGGATATTTTTTCTTATTTTTCCAAGAAAATATATTTTGTGGGAAGTGATTAGAATTACCAAATACCCATTTTTAGGAGGACTGGAGAAAATTATCCCAGAACTAAAATCAAATATTATACTATGTCTTTTTTGGCAAACACATTGCAACAGACCACACAAGACTGTCTGGAAGTTAAGACTGAGCTGGACTTTTGCAGATGCTAAAAGACTTTTGTCAGCTAGGTGTGCAGGAGCAAATCCGGGAATTTTAAAAAGGGGGTTCAATTTTGCTGATTTGGTTCAATTTGACCATTTTGCCAGCACATTCTCAGAATCCCCCGTGAAAATACAACAATTTGGATTTCAACGGGGTTCGAATAAACCCCCCAGAACCCCCTCTAAATCTGCCATTGGTGTGTTCAAACTGTGGTCTTATTGAACAATGACTATGCAAAAAAAAAAAAAAAACATTTTTACATACCCTTATAACACCTTCTCCTTTGACAATATGGCAGAGGATAGCAAGAATAGATTCAGACATGCGACTACCATACAATTTCAGAGGTTTTTTGTTCCAAAGATTCATCACAGCGTTGAATGCTGCCTGAAAAATCAGATAAAGAAGACAATAAACATACTCATAAATTTAAGGGGAATGGATACACTTACAGGAAAGTTAAATCTGTCAAGAATGTTTACCTCCCTTCTGAAAGGGGTCTACTGGGAGCAAATTCTTTCCTTTTAGAGTAGACACCTTTTCAGAACAGGAAAACTAACAGAAAGTCGCAAAAAATGTCTTCCTTGCAAAAAAAAATAATAAAAAAAAAAAAAAAGGCAGAAAATGTACCCAGTGTATCAGTCATCATAACAAGAGCTGTCACCTGACAGCGTCACTTGCTTGTACAGATAAGTTCTAACTTGGATGCTGCTACCAATGCCCAAATTACTGCAATAGTTTGTCCTACACTTTCACACAAACAAGCTAAAGGGGATGTTTTTTTTTTTTGTTTTTTTTTTTTATCATAATTATTTCTATATTCCATGAGCAGGTACAAGTTATCAAATATATTTCAAGGGTAAAATAAGTATGTTGCTGGTTTTGTACAGGAATATTCTTCATGTAAACAATGTATATATAGGCAAACCTGTTTTAAAGGCGAAATTTGTCTTCAATATCCCCAAGAAAACAGGTTCAATACAAATCAGTCTGATTTAAACAGTGTTATCCCTTCCCTTAAGCACTTGCTTAACCCTTTATCTGCCAATCACAACAATTGTCGTCTGCTTTTTCATCTGCTTGTGATTTTAAAAATCATTTTTGCAAACAGTGTGGACCCAGATGAGACTGCCCTTCTAGGAGCAGTCTGATCAGGGTCCACACTGTTTGCCTGTATGCAAAAATATGTTTGAAAAGTTTGCATGAATATTCAGCAGACAACATAAACAGACGGCATTTTCAGATGCAGTTTTCTTGGCGTTTTAAGGGTTAAGACAAGTTTGACTAAATAGTATAATGTTTGGCATTATAATATTTTTGTTTCAGCAGAACAAACAAACCAATCACTTCACGCTGCTGTGTATACTAGTAATGAGAAACTAAGAATTACCTTCTGTGTACAGATGAGATACTGGACAGGATTAAAGGGTGTAAAGCCTGGCTGTGTAGATTTATCCATCATGAAATGTGGTGTCTCTAGTACAGTTTTAGGATTGACCATCTTCTCTATCAACATAAGCCACGAGTCGAGAAACTCTCCAGTACCATCTGCAAATATTCATTTCTAGATAAGGGATCACTATAGTGACAATTTGGTTATTTCTGCCACAAAGCAATTGTAATGAATACCAAGAATATGCTTTTAAGCAAAATAAGAAGGGTTATCTTTGGGTTACATCCTATATCTACAATAAGATGAATGAACCCTGCTCAAAACTATCCTCAAATATCATGACTCATCTCTCTAGTCATATGGTAATATCAAAGACCAGAGTTCAGGTATCCGAACACTAAAGGTAAATACGGTATAATATGCTGTATGTATTCAGAGAACTTGTTAAGACTGAGTATTTGGGGACAATTGTGGGATAATTTTTCTTATTTCTCCACAAAAACATATGTTGTGGGTACTCATTAGAAGCACCTCGCTGAGGTGCTTCTAATGAGTACCCACATCATATGTTTTTATGGAGAACTGGATCAAATTATCCCACAATATCACCAAATACTTTTCCTTAACAATTCCTCTGTGTATTGTAATCTTTATTGTACTCATACTAACTAAGATTTGAGAGAGGGAAAAAAAAAATAAGTCAATAAGGAACATTTAACTCCATATGTTATGTCAAAAGTGCTGAAGGAATAAGAAATTGAGAATAAGCAGTGCTTATTAGATACCCCAAGCAAGAACCAAAACATAAGGGACTGACAGACAATGTGAAAACAGTATACCCCCACCCCCCCACCCCCATACACACACACACACACACACACACACACACACACACACACACACACACACACACACACACACACACACACACACACACACACACACACACACACACACACCATACAGCTGGCAGGGGATATAGTGACAAACAGCATGGATGCAGATCCTCTTGGCCTATACTGTCTAAATATTTTGGGAACATATGATAAGCAGCAGTGGCCAAGGTTAGACTATTTCCAGAAGTATGATCTTGAGCCCTTTATTGTTTGCCAATATATTTTACATCATTCAAGATCCTCTGAAACAACAGAAAACATGGCAATCAAAATGAATGTACAGGCTGATTTAAGCCCCAACTATTTTTATGTTACCAGAATCTGTTTCCTTCAATATATTCAAATATGTAACCAGTTCTATCCAATTGAAAATGGATAACATGACAAAAAGTTTCTCAGTTATATTTCATAAACTGTTGAAACTGAATCAGACACAAGAGCTATTAGAATCTGTTTCCTTTAATACATTCAAAATATACAACCAGTTCTATCCAAACGAAAATGGATAACACGATTAAAAGTTTCTTAGTTATACTTTCATCAATAATTATTGTTGGACCTGAATCAGACACAAGAGCTATATTACAAAGCTACTTGCAAAAACTGTCAGTTCCAGTTTTAATTTTGCATTCTGCCCTTCCTGATATGACCCATGAACAGAAGGCCAGCCGTACACAAGAATGCTTCTCCAAATTCTACTGGTGAGAGCATTAACACTTAAAGCACCATTCAAATTGTAGTAGACGACTATCTAAAATACTTTTTTCTCCAGTAAACAAGATTTGACATTTCATGTGAATTGTAAACCTAGCAAAGAATCACAGGAAATGTCAAGCCTTATTTTCTCAGAAAAATTAAAACTTGATTGCACAGTTGATGGCATGCCATCGCACAATCCCCACTCTCGGTGCTAATGTTGCTAATTGTGTTCCGGAGGGACTGACAGATGGACAGCCTGACAGACTCACTCTCGAACATCTTTACCAGAAAGGGAAATCATGTAGCAAGTTTGGTTAAATTCTATCCAGTGGTTAAGGAGAAAGCATGACAGACTGACGGTGACCTTTTGACCCCACCAGAAGGGCACATGAGACAGCATGAAAAATAATGTTGTTTTCTCACACCCTTACAAAGTGGGGAAGTCATGTAGCCAGGGATTCAGTTTGACGTCGGCCATCGGCCATAGTCGGCTGAAATTTCCAGTTGTCGGAATACTTTTCTGACCTGGTTGGACAAATTGTCCGACTGCCATTTTTGGCTTGTAATATATGGATTTCTACTGTTGTTTACAGTTTATTTTCAATGCCAATCTTTATCTTGTAAAATGACCGATGATTGGTCAATCTAAGATGTACTGGACTGCTTATCAAACATTATTGATTTTTTTTTGTGATTTTCGGTAATGCCCGTTAGTTTTGCGTCCGCAGAGTGAACCAGTCTAATTTGTTTGGCCGAAACCTAGATAAGGCTGAATCCTCTTTGAGTTACTTCCCTTGATCTCATCGAGTTTGTTTACATGTGACACCACATGCGAGGCAAAATATTATACTTGTGATTTTGTAAAGGGCTGGACATAACATCGCACAAAAACATGCCCCCTAGAAAGCAACAAAATTTGATTTTTCATGCCGAAATCAAGTTGTGACCAAACGGAATTCTGCAAGGGAAATGGCGATAATGACGCCAGCCCCCCACCCACTGCTGAATCCACAGTAAAGTGATTTTCTGGCTTTTATAATTTGTCCGAGAAAATTTCAGAATGCCCAGAAGAACCAGCTGCCATTTGGACAAAATGTCCCGAACTGATTTTGGTCTAGCTGAATCACTGATAGCAAGTAAGTTTGGTTAAATTCCGCCCAGTGGTTTAGGATATAGCGTGACGGATGGGCAGACAGATGGATATACAGAGGGCAATGTTTACAATATCTCTATCACTAAAATGTGGGGATAACAAGTTATCTTAGAATGCTGTTTACTGCTGTTGTGACTGGTACTTTTAACAGTTAAAGTTAATGTGTAAGTAGATACAGATTAGTTATTGGTCTTGTGATAAAAATCCTGTGCCCAGTTGTTCAAAGCATCATTAGCTAAACGAGCTCCCTAGTGGTCAAAATGTTAACTGTTCTAGTAAGTACAATATCTAATTCACAGGTATTTTTGCTGAAAAAATGTGAGTAGCTTTCAGCAAAAATAGTTGCGTATATGCCATATTTAATGATCAAAGTTTTAATGATATGATAACTAGCGACATTGTTAATTTTGAACAACTGGGCCCCGATTTTTTTTCTTTTTTCTTCTCAATGTTACCACCTTGCAAGATGTCATCTTGAGAGACTTAGTTTTCCTTAAGAACCATAGATCTTGTCATGAGAGCCTAAATTTTCATTAAGAACCCTTAAAAACACTGATATTCATATTCCACATAACAATGAAGTTCTGGGTATTTTTATAAATACGCATACCTGGAAGCTGTGGATCTTCAATACCTTCAGTGAGAGGAACTTTCCCATCAACAGATAATGCCCATGAAAATGCTCTGAAATGATAAGAAGTTCTCTATCAACAAACAAGAATTCCATGGATGGCATTGTCATGTCCACTTGCGTCTGTGAGACTTACAGTCTTGCATATATTGTAGAACTACATGTATACACAATACAACTGTAATAAGGAAGAAGTGTGAAAACCTGCATTTTTTTTTGTCTCTGTTAAACTGTCTTTGATGAAAGATATGGAAATGATTTTAAATTAAAAAGTGGTGCATGTATCTGAAAATAAAATTCAAAATGGTAAAATACTTCTGCAGCAATCACATGTCTCTTGAAAATTTTGACCTTTTTCAGCTGTACAATTTATGCAACACTAAAACTAGTAACAGTGTTTTCAGAGAAAACAGATGCCCCGCCACCGTGAATGTTCAGTTTTTCTACTGCTCTGACCTTGAAAAATAGGTCAAAGTCATCAAAATCTGATCAGTACTTTTTTTTTGTTGTCCCAAAAATATATCCATGAAAATTTGGTAAGAATCCAACCACTGGTTCACAAGATATTGCGCAGACAAAATATTCACAGTTTTTCTACTGCTCTGACCTTGAAAATAAGGTAAAGATCGCAAAAATCTAACCAGTTCTTTGTTATGTACCAATAATTTATCCACGTTTTTCAAAGTTGGGAGCATAATTATGTCACTGCAGCGGTAAACATGAATTTCAGCAGACAATATTTTATTTTTTCTTCTTCTCATTTTCCCAGTAAAATGGGTTTTGACATTTCACACAAATTGTTTCCCTAGGAGATTTGTTTGTGTTAAGGTTTTACGGCCCAGTCAACCCAATTGGGTCATGTCGAGCGTGGTCAGTTTACCTAACCACACGTTTACTGGGTAGGCTTAGTCCTCTAAGCAGTTAACCAGTATTGTGCACATTTTTTCACCAGAAACTGACAAATGCCCTTCTTGAATCAGTGGAAGTGAGAGAATGACCGTAGAAAATATTTCACGATCAATCTCCAAGGAAGAATGTTGCCGACCTCGGCAGGGGTCAAACCCGCGACCTCCTGGTCTCCAGTCGGACGCGCATCCAACTGAGCCACCTAGGCCACCCTAGGAGATAATCTGCATGAATTGTAAAAGCCAATTTTCTGGGAAAAATAACTTTCTTTTAATCAGTTTGTGGTCTGCTGATAATACATTTTAAAAACTTTGACGCAGATGTCCACTAATGCTATGGAAGGATAAACATAAATATGTATGTACATATAGATGGGTGGATAGACGAAAACTATATCCCCTTGCCTTACCAGGTGTATAAAAAAATTAGCCTGTCATCTGCTATAATTTTGCTTGGCACTTTAAGGGTTAAAAGTGCAGTGCATACCTCTGCTAGAAGATAACTTCTATATGAAATATACTTACTGGAAGAGTGCATCCTGTCCGCCTGAAGCCAGGAATTTTTGTAGCATGAGATGATATGGCTGTTTCTTGTCATCAAACAACATTGGTGAGGTAAAACCAACAGAACACACAAGGAATGTTAACCTATAAAAGAAAAAAAATTACTACTGACCTAAAATTAGTAACAGTGTTTTCAGAGAAACAAGATGTCACCCCCCACCCCCACCCCCCACCCCACACACACACCGTGAATTTTCAATTTTCCTGTGACCTTGAAAATTAGGTCATGGTGTCATGGTCACCAAAATCTAATCAGTTCTTTGTCAAAATTATATATTCATGGAAATTTGACAAGAATCCAACCACAGGTTCAGAATAGATTGTGCAGACAAGAAAGTGTGAAGATTTTTTCAGTTTTTCTACCGCTTGAAAATTAGATCAAGGTCACAAAAATCAATCAGTTCTTTGTTATGTTCCAATTATATATCCATGAAAATTTGGTAAGAATCCAACCAATGGCCCACAAGATATTGTGCAGACAAGCGTAATGCCGACAACATTGCCATTAGGATCTGCACCAAAATCAATAGGCTCTCCTCACCTTGGGTGGGGAGACATAAGTATGTTGCATGAGAGCATTGTCTTTCAGGCGTTTCACTGCATAATTCCTTAAACCAGATAAACGAAAATGTTTTTGGCAAAAAGTTTTGATATTTATTTCTCCATTAATGCTCTGCATGCTTGCTTTCCTGTTTTATTAATCTCTATAGCACCTGCCCTCTACTTGAGGATTTTAGCCTCCTACTTCAAAACTTTATGAAAATGCTACATTAAGAATCAAACGTAAAAATGAAAACCTATCAATATTTTATCATACCGCTTTATCTAGCTCCCTGTCCTGAAGATGATACCCTACTCAACAATGTCAACCAAATCAAAAAAAAAGGAAATGGGCTAATTATAGAATCAAAGATTCTAGTTTACAGACACAGTAAAAATGGTTATGGGTATCTTGTGCATTTAGGAGGATTCCCCTAAGTTCCCTAAAGTACTGAACTTGGTTGTATGTAGTACAAGGGTTATCTCCTCACTTGTATTAAAGCTATCGTTCAAGAAATAAAATAGTTAGACAATTGTCTTCAGACATGCAGTCTTGGCCCAACTTGAAGTATAAATAAGAGAATGCTTGGGTGCATAGGTCCAGATATTTTTTTTTTTTTTTTTTGGGGGGGGGGGGGGGGGGGGGGGTGGGGGGGAGGGGGGGGGGGTGTGTTGTTTAACCGAAAACTATTATCTAGATATCCCCTCTTATCTGACGCTTTATATGTGTTGTACTAGTTGTTTGTACAATACACACAGATGATTACAAGGTAACAGTAAATGATGAATTTTGACTAAATATTACGACAGACAGGCCTGAGCAAAAAGTGTGGACCCAAAATGCAGCATCTGATCAGGGTCTACAGTTTGCTACTTATTCAGCAGTTTTTTTCTTTGACATATGAAAGGTAGTAAAATGGACTAGTTGAAATTTCAAGACCAGTATGTGTCCCAATATTTAGGGTAATTTTTACATGTAAGACACAAAAAACCCTGACGGCATTTTTAAATTTGGAGCTTTACAGCCCAGCTAACACTATTTAGGTTATGTTGAGCAGGTCAATTACATTACATACTTCTCCTGGGCAGGCTTAGTCCTTCTATTGAGTAAACCAGTATATGTGCAACTTACTTTCGTCAGCAATTGACAACTGCCCTTCTTGAATCTGCAGAAGGGGGAGAATGGACCATAGAGATTATATCATGATCAAACTCCATGTAAGTTACGATCCCTGGAACTGCAGCCAGACATGCTACGAACTGTTCTGGAGCCCACCTTAAGGGCATTTGAATATTCTGCTTATCTTAAGTCTAATGTGCCGGTTTGGGCTTACCTTAATTTTGGTACTGGTGAGCAAGGTGGTGGCTCCCACTGAAGCCCATCTGTGAGTAGCTTTGTCAAGGCCTTGGCAACTGACTGAGCTGCTGGAATAGGCAAGACTGGCATTGGTGTGGCAACATCTGACTACCTCGCTGTCGAACTCTAGAACCAACAGACAATTTCACTAACAGTCCAAATAACTCGCAAGAGCTCTGCCAAGTCTTGACGACACTGTTAACAATGGCTTCATTTGCTTAACCTGTGCCTGTAGTGCTGGTGATAGCTTTGACTTCTTTGGCATCTTTATCAGCAGATGTTGTTGGCTGTTCAGTGTCAACATTCATGGGCTGATCTGAGGTAGACAAAGATTCCATGGCATGGCTGACCCCATTACTCCCCATCTCTCCAGAGCATGTGTTAAAGTGGTCTCCTCTTCCTTCGTCTCCTTTTCCATCTTGAAATCCTTTGGGAGCAGTTTTTCCATGTCAGCCTACCAACTCACAGCCTGATGGTAGAATATCTTCACTACACAATGCCAGAAGGACAGTGCTCTCCAAACAAGTGATGTGTAGAGTTACCAAGACCCTCTAGAACCTGAAGTCCCAAGTCCGAACCCCAGTTACTGACTGAAATTGTCCTTATGTGAGTCTGCAAAAGAAACACATATTAACTTGAACATTAGTGGACAATATTCGATAATATTTTTCTTTCACAGATATTACATGTGAATTGTCTCAAATGACAGGTTCTACTTGTAACAGTGATTTCAGAGAAAACTGATGCCCCACCCCACAGTGAATTTTCAGTTTTTCTACTGCTGTGATCTTGAAAATTAGGAAAAAGTCATGAAAATGTAATAAGTTCTTTGTTATGTCCCAATTATATATCCATGAAAAATTGATAAAAATCAAATCACTGGTTCACAAGATATTGTGCAGACAAGACAGTGTCACACGTACAGCAATGCCAACAGGATCATCACCAAAACAAATATGTCCCCCATCTTTTTGTAGGTGGGTGGCAATAAAAAGTATTTCATGTGACATAGTATTTTTAGACAAATTATCGGGTAGTAATAAGGGTCAATACAGTTAAAGGTTAGGTGTGCAAACAGGGTAAAAAATGATGATGATTTGGTGTTTTACATCTCTTGTAATAGTATATAAGGCATACCCTGATAATGAGAAGGTGACAAGACCTTGGCAACAGGATACCAAATATTAACTAAATGAATAGTATGATTTGAAAACTAACTAAGTAAAATAGCAAAATCTTAAGAAGTTTGAAGTAAAACTTTAACATAAAATATCTAAGTACCCATGACCTTGACCTCTAGGTCATAGGGTGGGGATAGTACTGAATAAAATTTTAGGCCAATATCTATTTTCATGCCAAATATAAAGTAAATCCATGCAAATATTCAGAAATTAAGAGACCTTAAAAACTTTGACACTAAACTTTGACATAAATTTCCAAGTCTGTGATCATTACCTCTTTGTCATAAGCAGGATAAGGGATGGTGCAGCATAAAATTTTGGACCAATATGTATAATTATGCCAACCATAAATAAATCCATGCAAGGTTTAGAAATTAAGAGATCTTAAAAACTTTGATGGCAAAAATTTTTAACATAAAATTTCTAAGTCCGTGACCTTGACCTCTAGGTGATATGCAGGGGTGTGTGATAGTACTGAGTAAAATTTTTGGACCAACATCTATAGTCATACCAAAACATTAAGTAAATCCATCTTAGGATTTAGCAAATATAAGGTCTTAAAAACTTTGACAAAAAAAATTAACATTTTTTGTTAACACAATTTTCTAAGTCTGTGATCTTGACCTCTAGGTCATATATAGGGGGAGTGGGTAGTGCTGAATGAAATTTGGACCTAACATCTATAATCATACCAAATATGAAGTAAATCCATTAGATTATCCAGATATATAAGGTCTTAAAAGCTTTGATATAAAACTTTAACACTTTTGTTAATGAAAGTTTCTAAGTCAGTGACCTTGATCTCTAGGTCATAAGCAGGGGGTGTGGCTAGTGCTGAATGAAATTTTGGACCAACATCTATAACCATACCAAATATAAAATAAATTCATCTAAAGATTTAGAAAATATAAGGTCTTAAAAACTTTGACGTAAAACTTAAAGTTATAACACAAATTTCTAAGTCAGTGACCTTGACCTCTAAGTTATGAGCAGGGGTGTGGATACTGCTGAATAAAATTTTGGACCAACATCTATAATCAGACCAAATATAAAGTAAATCCATCTGATAATTCAGAAAATATAGTCTTAAAAACTTTGCCGTAAAACTTTTTTTGTTGTGTTGTGGTTTAACGACACGTCAACCCTTGTGGGTCATTTTGTGTCATCTCCCAGAGAAAAGAGATAGAAGAAGAGATGAAAGAGAGGAATAGGAAAGAAAGAGGAACAGGAATGAAAGTGAAGCAACAGAAGAAACAAGAGGGCCATGATGGCCCTGTAACGCTCACCTGAGCAACACAGCACTTTGAGAGCCTGATCTAGAACTGATCAAGGAAAACATTCTGATCAAAGTTCAAAATGATTATATTAACAAGTAAGACAATGTAGCATGTCTAATGGACTGTGAAATAAAGGTCAAGGTCAAATATGGATGACTGCACTCAAGAGGCCATGCTAAGATGTATGCATGTACTAAGTATCACTGGCTATAGGAGCAATAGTTACTGAGAAACTGACCTAAACACAAACACTTCACAAGTACCCAATATCACTCTGTAGGACCAATAATTACTGAGAAACTGACCTAAATGGAAAAACTTAAGAGAGTCACTAGACAGAAAACTATACATCACCTTGAAATCATCAAGACAAACATTTTGAGCAAGATTCATGATGATCACTTCAAAAATGTGACCTCTAGAGCATCAACAAGGTTTTCCTTTGATTTGGCCAGGTGAACTAGTTTTTGACCCAGTTTTAGACCTAGAAATCATCAAGACAACCATTTTGAGCAATATTTATGATAATTATTTGAAAAATGTGACCTCTGGAGTGTTAACAGTTTTCTGCTGATTTGGCCAGGTCACCTAGTTTTTGACCCCATGTGACCCAGTTTCAAACTTGACCTAGAAATCATCAAGACAAACATTTTGAGCAAGATTCATGATGATTGCTTCAAAAATGTGACCACTAGTGTTAACTAGGTTTTTTGCTGATCTGGCCAGGTGACCTAGTTTTTGACCCGAAGTGACCCAGTTTCGAACTTGACCTAGAAATCATCAAGACAAACATTTTGAGCAAGATTCATGATGATTACTTCAAAAATGTGACCACTAGAGTGTTAACAAGGTTTTCTGCTGATCTGGCCAGGTGACCTAGTTTTTGACCCCAGGTGACCCAGTTTCGAACCCGACCTAAAAATCATCAAGACAAACATTTTCAGCAAGATTCATGATGAGGACTTAAAAAAATGTGACCGCTAGAGTGTTTCCAAAGTTTTCTGTTGATTTGGCCCGGTGATCTAGTTTTTGACTCCAAGTGACCCAGTTTTGAACTTGACCTAGAACTCATCAAGACAAACATTTTGAGCAAGATTCATGATGAGTGCTTGAAAAATGTGACCACTAAGAGTGATAAGATTTTATGCTAATTTGGCCAGGTGACCTAGTTTTTGACCCCAGGTGTTCCAGTTTCAAATTTGACCTAGAAATCATCAAGACAAACATTTTGAGCCAGATTCATGATGATTGCTTCAAAAATGTGACCGCTAGAGTGTTAACAAGGTTTTCTGCTGATTTGGCCCGGTGACCTAGTTTTTGACCCTACGTGACCCAGTTTCAAACATATCCTAGAACTCATTAAGACAAACATTTTGAGCAAGAGTCATGATTATTGCTTCAAAAATGTGACCGCTGATTTGGCCCGGTAACCTAGTTTTTGACCCTACGTGACCTAGTTTCAAACATATCCTAGAACTCATTAAGACAAACATTTTGAGCAAGATTCATGATTATTGCTTCAAAAATGTGACCGCTAGAGTGTTAACAAGGTTTTCTGCTGGTTTGGCCTGGTGACCTAGTTTTTGACACCACGTGACCCAGTTTTTAAACCTGACCTAGAAATCATCAAGACAAACATTTTGAGCAAGATTCATGATGATTGCTTGAAAAATGTGACCGCTAGAGTGTTAACAAGGTTTTCTGCTGATTTGGCCCGGTGACCTAGTTTTTGACACCACGTGGCCCAGTTTCGAACTTGATCTAGAAATCATCAAGACAAACATTTTGAGCAAGATTCATGATGATTGCTTGCAAAATGTGACTGCTAGAGTGTTAACAAGGTTTTCTGCTGATTTGGCCAGGTCACCTAGTTTTTGACTCCAAGTGACCCAGTTTCGAACTTGACCTAGAAATCAAGACAAACATTTTGAGCAAGATTCATGATGATTGCTTCAAAAATGTGACCGCTAGAGTGTTAACAAGGTTTTCTGCTGATTTGGCCCAGTGACCTAGTTTTTGACCCCAAGTGACACAGTTTTGAACTTGACCTAGAAATCATCAAGACAAACATATTGAGCAAGATTCATGATGATTCCTTCAAAAATGTGACGCTAGAGTGTTAACAAGGTTTTCTGCTGATCTGGCCCGGTGACCTAGTTTTTGACCCCAAGTGACCCAGTTTCGAACTTGACCTGGCAAACATTTTGAGCAAGTTTCATCAAGATTGGGTCAAAACTATGACCTCTAGAGTGTTAACAAGTTTTTCCTTTGATTTGACCTGGTGACCTAGTTTTTGACCCCATGTAACCCAGTATCGAACTTGAACTAGATTTCATAGAGGCAAACATTCTGACCAAGTTTCATCAAGATTGGGTCAAAACTGTGACCTCTAGAGTGTTAACTAATTGTTAACGACGGACAACAGACAACGGACGACGGACATAGGGTGATGACAAGAGCTCACCCTGAGCTTTTGCTCAGGTGAGCTAATAAAAACATTTCCCCTCTACCCTTACCTGTTACAAGGATAGCAGGCCTTGCCAAACATTTTTGTTAACGGGGAGTAGTGCAATAGCTCTTCCTGTACTTCATACAGGCAAGCTAATAATGGAAGGCCCTGTGCACTGAAGTGCCATAAGTCATGAGCTGAATTATGCCTCCTGGAAGATTCAAACCCAGACCCTTGTGGTCTGCAGTTGGGGGCTAAATACAGTAGGCCCCAGAGCTGTTTTCTCATATTGGTTTAAATATGCCATACAAAAACAGGGCAGAACAGATTAACCTATACACATAGATGCCAAGCCCAAAATATACCTTACAGGAATTCAACGTCATTTTTCGTAATAGTCTTAATTGTATCTAAGATGGTCAGTCATCTCTCCCACTCTGGGCAACACTGAAATCTACATTGCATATGCTGCAATGTGCCTTAAGTTTATTGCTCTTGCATCAAGAAAATTGTCCACAGCTGTCCATCTTTGTCCCTGTATTTTTCTGTAGCATTTTAATTTCACTACATTAGTCAACTGCTTTTCTGACGTGGGAGCCACCATTTTCCTTGCCTAATGGTACATTTCTTTGTTTTCAAAATATTACAAATATATCGGCAAATGTTTTAATACCAGCCAAGATTTTAGACTGGTCTTCATTTCCATAAAACAAAGTTGCATATTGAAGATGTAATATTACTTGGATTAGAAAACCAGTCTGCATCTGGCAGTGCATTAATATAGATCGAACTTCGGTGAAGTTGATGTCACAGGTGGCCAATCCCCCCCCCCCACCCCCCCCCCCCCCCTCCCCACACTCAGGTAAAATAAATTAATATAGGAATTTCATCGAAAGTACATGCATATTCTCATACGATGCATGAAAAGTAGTGCTCAAAAGGTACCCACAGTCTATACACTTTTATAAAATCTGAGGTAAGAAATTCAAAATGACAAAGTTAAAGTGGAAAAAGTGACAAAAATAAATTTAAAAAATTTATTCAAACCACAAGCACTTCTGCAGATCCTGGAGAAAACGTGCAGTTACACAAAGAGCAGTATAAAATTGTATGAGGAGTTGCAATCACAAGGTACCCACTGTCTATACATCTGAGGTCAGAAAATGACAAAGTTCACAAAGTAGAAAAAAGTGACAAAAATTAATGCAAGGATTATGTCAAAAGCACATGCACAAGTTCAGACTATGGAGAAAACATGTGCAAAGTTACATAAAGATTGGTATAAAATTGTACAAGGAGTTGTGCTCATGAAGTACCCACTGTCTATATATTGAGGGTGAAAAAAAAGACTAAGTTCACAATGTGGAAAAAGTGACAAAAAATGATCTAACAATTATATCCAAACCACATGCACATCCTCATACCATGACGAAAACACATGCAAAGTTTCAAAACAGCTGATACAAAACTGTAAGAGGAGTTGCTCTCACAAGACACCTAGGGTTAATGTTGACGGATGGACGGACAGACAAACAGAAACTTGCATGCCTAAGTCGCCCTGCTAAGAAGGTGCTACAAAAAATGTCACATCCAACAAAATGGTGCTAGGGCAAAATATTCCAACATGAAATTTATCCGCATTTTTTTTTTATACTGTCCAAATTCTGATTGTTGTAATCATAATGTGGATATTTGACCAAAAATCGGGGTTATTCCACAAAAATTGTAATGGTTGGCATCTGTGCTGTACATTTGCACATTTTCCTAACAGCCTTCATTGTTGTTAGCTAATTAGTTGATATAGTGGAATGTAGGGTAGTAAGTGAAGACTGGCCTGACTGAAAGGCATTGAGGCTGCTTCGGACCATTTCTGTTAACAAATACATTGTACTTTTATTCTTACATACACCTCAAGACACTTTTTTTTCTGTCCAGGCAAACTGCAGTCAACCCGTTTCTCTCTACAAAATACTATGTTGTGCGTGCTGATTAGAAATCATGTTCCAAGGAATTCCAAAGAGTCCACATATATTTCAGATGAAATATTTTTCATATTTCTCCCAAAAATAGGCTTTGACATTAGGAGACAGTTTGCATGAAAGGTCAAAGCCTATTTTCTGGGGAAAATAAAAAAAATATCATTAATTTGTTCTCTACTGAATCTGTCCAGAGAATGGTAAAGGTTAACCTTCATTGTTAATGCAACTGATTTTATACTGAGCTGGATTTTGTACCTGGCCAATTCTGCACACATGCACAAACATCATTATGTAGGCATGGGCCGATGACAGGGCATGCAGCAGAGGTGTTGCTGTAGGAGACAGTGTAGCATCTGGGTTCTGAGAAGCATTTGCCAGTTCTCGGAGCAGAACAGACCCTCCAGGAGCTTCAAGAGGTTGATGTAACGGCTCAAGATGTTTTAAAACCTCATCCAAATGGACCAGTCCTTCCTTCAATACTGATGGTTCTCTCGATAAAGTCTGCAAATTTACAGTATTATTGGGTTATTTAACTGACATTGGTGAATATGGTCCCAATGCAGGGAAAACTTCACCATTATTATATAGCTATAAATATTGAATGATTAAAAATATGAGATAAAATTCAAGGAGAAAGCATGCCGATTTCATATTTGGAAGCCTTCGAATGTTCCCATTATATGAAATATGACATTGCATTAGTGCAAAAATGATATCGCTTTTATTAGAATTGCTTTCAGAGAAAGAAATTTTACCGTATTTTGTCTATAAAGCATTTAAATGAGCAAAACTATGTATAGCTATATAACATAAAAGGGTTATTGCACTGAAATTGGTGAGTATTGTCCCTTGTTGGGATATCAACGGACACTTGCAAGCTCGTGTACTTCGACATCCCAACTGGGACAATATTCACCAATATCATGGCAATAACCCTATAATATCCGTGCAATAACCCTTTTATTATACAGGTATAAACATTTTGCATCATTTTCAGTTGTTTGTAGCCTCAAAATAGGCATTTTTACTTACAAATGCCCATCGAAAGCAACGTCATGCAACAGTAGCATTCGAAGGCATCCGAGTAAGTGTGCAAAATCAAGTAAGCGTGCCAATATCGAGTGATATCTGTATGCTTACTCCTTTATTTTATCACATCTTTAATCATTTAATATTTATAGCTATACAATAAAGGTACATTATCACAACCACTAATTTATTGAAAAATCTTTTACATACATATTCAACAGGTATAATCCAGAAAATTCCAACTATGATAATACATAAACTAGTATTCTGAATCTCTATTTTTTAGATCTAAACTTAACCCTTGTCCTGCTGAATAAATTAAGATGCCACACCCATTTCTAATTTTCAGGCAATCGGATTACTAGATCCAGGTTGTTTAAATCAACTAACATACTTCATGGCAAACAGTGCAGATCCAGATCAGTTGGCTACTGAAGCTGTGATAAGTCTGTGCTGGGCATATATATCCAAAAATATGTTTTCTCACATTGGAGCTCATATAATGAAGTTTTTTTTCCGGTACTGTTTTGGCCTAAATTCTGCTTTTTATGCATCTGCTGCTTAAAATACTTAGTAGATGGCAGTGGAGACCCTGATCAGATTGCTCCTTCAGGAGCAATCTTATCTGGGTCTGCACTGTTTGCATATGCCATTTTGTCAGACACTTTGGTGTTCAAAATTTTACATTTACCATACTTCAGTTAAATGGGTTTCTACAGTATTTCTTATATAAAACACCAACTTTGCACACAGGGTAGTTACTGACAGTCTTGGCCCAGTTATTCAAAACTAATGACATCGTTAGTTAATGATTGGTTAAAATTTACATCGAGTGATAAGCAAATATACTGAAATTTTTTGCTGAAAAAATGTGTAGCTTTTGCAGTGCAAAAGCTACTCACATTTTTTCAGCAAAAAATATCAGAATATTGTATATTGACTCCACTAAAACAGTTAACGAAATGACCCTTAACGAGCTAGTTAAGCTAACGACGCTTTGAACAACTGGGCCCTTATTTTCAAGTTTATAATACCTATCACATTATTTAACCTTTAAAGGGCTAAGCAAATTTGTAGCAGACGACATTCTAAAATTGATTCTAAAATTGATTTTGTTATTTTTCAGAGAAAATATGACGACATTTCAGGCTGATGATTCACATGAAATAGCAAGCCTTATTTTCTATGAAAAATAATAAAAAATATCTGAGAATGTCATCTGCTACATTTTTGCATAGCCCTGTTAAGGGTTCATAAAATTACTTGCATATTTCTGCAAAATGACTACACATGTATCTGGCAGCTCAATATTTGAGATCAGAGTTCCTCATAAACAACTACAGGCATTTTTATGGGATTTTCAGAGAGTTCTGTATACATATATCAATACTTTTCAAGTAAAGCAGTCAATACTAAAATGATACAAGTTACAAATTTTAATCTTCATCCACTTTCTTCGCATGTTTAGACTGGGTACAGAAAATGGATCTCGAGTACAGCATACATGATCTAACAGATTCCATGTACATATGAAAGCAATTAGGTAAAAAATAAGCACAAAAGAAAAACAAGAGGCCCATGGGCCACGCTTCGCTCACCTGAGTGACATAGCCACTGCAGACATGCAGATGTTATGCAACATTTTTCCAATCCTATCATCGCAACTAATGAAATATCATTTGAGCAGTTCTTAGTTTTGAAGAAGAATATATGGGCCTGACAGTCAATGGAGCATGATCATTTGAATAAACTATCAATCACATTTCAACAGAAGGATCAATGTGAACTTTGGTGGAAATTGGCTAAGTGGTTTCTGAAGAATCATGATTTTATACATATAAACAGCACAGTGGCAGGGAAATATTATAAATATAAACCAGATGATGGCCATCTTAGATTTCCAATCAGAACAATTTTAACTACTATTGATCTACAAGTCACTTCGATACTTTCAATATAAATGTATATGGCCCATACAAATGGGGAAGCAAATTTCACCTTGGAGGTAAAAAGGTCAAATGTCAACATAGAATCATCATTTTAGTAATTTTGGTAGGTCTCCTGTCCCCTATAATTTGTGCAAAGATTAGGGCCCAGGGATTATTTGGTTATGGAGAAGAAGATTTTTAAAGGTTTTCACCATATATGGGCATGGCAGCCATTTTGATCAATGGATCATGCCCATTTAAGCAATCTTTCATTCTCCTGCCCAAGGAGGCTCCGCATGAAATTTGAGCAACACTGGCCCGGAGGCTTCAGAGGAAAAGCCATTTGAAATTAACAACATTTTTTCCATACAAATGCATACAGAAGCAAACTTGACCTCGCCGTAAAAAGGTTAAATGTCAGTGTATGACAATTACTTTAGCAACTTTGGTAGACCGCCCATTCCAGATGATATATGCAAAGATTCAGCCACAAGCCATCCTCGGTTTTAGAGAATAAGATTTTTAAATGTTTTTTTCCCATACAAATGCATAGGGAAGCAAACTTGACCTTGCCATAAAAAGGTCAAATGTCAATGTACGACCATTATTTTAGCAACTCTGGTAGACCCCCTGTCCTCGATGATTTATGCAAAGATTCAGCCCCAAAGCATCCTCAGTTCTAGAGAAGAAGATTTTTAAAGGTTTTTACCATATATGGGCATGGCGGCCATCTTGGTCAACAAACCTTGACCATTTTAGCAATCTTTCGTTCCCCCTATCTAAGGAGGCTCCATATGTAATTTGAGCAAAATTGGCCCAGAGGCTCCAGGGGAGAAGTTGTTTGAAATTCTGAACATTTTCCCCATACAAATGCATAAGGAAGCAAAATTGACCTAACCGTAAAAAGGTCAAATGTCAATGTACGACCATTATTCTAGCAATTTTGGTAGCCCTCCCGTTCACGATGATATTTGCAAAGATTCAGCCATAAGGCATGCTCGGTTTTGGAGAGGAAGATTTTTAAAGGTTTTTCCCATACAAATGCATAGGGAAGCAAACTTGACCTTGCCGTAAAAAGGTCAAATGTCAACATACAACAATTCTTTTAGCAATTTTGGTAGACCTCCCGTCCCCTATAATTCCTGCAAAGGTTCAGCCCCAAGGCATTCTCAGTTCTGGAGAAGATGTTTTAAAGGTTTTTACCATATATGGGCATGGCGGCCATCTTGATCAATGGAGCGCGACCATTTTAGCAATTTTTTGTTCCCCCACCCTAAGGAGGCTCCATATGAAATTTGAGCAAAATTGGCTCAGCGGCTTCAGAGGAGAAGTCGTATGAAAATGTTAACGGACGGACGCACGGATGGACGACGGATGAAAAGTGATCACAATCGCTCATCCTGAGCAGAGATCAGGTGAGCTAATAACTCTTACACCACCAGTTTGTTTCTGTTGAGGTTTTATGGCCCATTCAACCCAATGGGGTCATGTCAAGCGCGGTCAGTTTACCTATTCACACTTTCACTGGGCAGGCCTTGTCTCTAATTGGTTAACCAGTATTGTGCACATTCTTTCACCAGAATCTGACAACACCACCAGTCAAAAAGCAGCTGACAACAAAATATTTAAGATTTTTTTTCTGAGAAAATAAGGCTTGACATTTCATCTGAAGCATCTGTCCAGCAGACCATTTAATAGAATGTGAATTTTAGTTTCTCTGAAAAATAAATCATACACATTACACTGTCATCTGCTTCAACTTTGAATGGTTAACCCATAAAACACCAATCTCAACTGCAGCAGACAACATTCTGAAGTCTTTTTATTATTATTTTTCAGAGAAAATAAAACCTGACATCTCATGTGAATTGTCTGCCTAGCAGACAATTCACATGAAATTTTTATTTTCTCTGATTTGATTTGTGTTGAGATTAAATGGCCCCGTCAACCCAATGGGGTCATGTTGAGCGCGGTCAGTTTACCTAACCACACGTTTACTGGGCAGGCTTAGTCCTCCAAGCGGTTACCCAGTATTGTGCCCATTCTTTCGCCAGAAACTGATAACTGTCCTTCTTGAATCAGCAGAAGAGTGAGAATGACCGTAGAAAATATTTCATGATCAATCACCACAAAAGAATGTTGCTGACCTAGGCTGGGGTCAAACCCGCGACCTCCTGGCCTCCAGTCGGACGCGCATCCAACTGCAACACCGAGGCCGGCTTATTTTCTCTGAAAAATTGTTTATATATTTTCTCTGAAAAATTGTTTTTATAAAACTATACTATCGTCAGGTACAACTTTGCTTTGCTTTTATAAAACTGAACTATCATCAGGTACAATTTTTCTGGGCACTTTAAGGGTTACTCATCAATGTTTACCTATGTAGGCAAGAGGGAAACAAACTCACCAATATAGCTTTACAGACACTGGCTACTGCCTGACAAGCCGGAGAGGCTGGGAATTCTATTGGTAAGTTCGGCAGACCTAGAATACCCATCAATGGCTGAAGGCCCTTCTGACTGACAAACTCCCGACAATGATCATCTGTTGAGTTGTTACTCAGTATTGCTTCAACAAACTTCATCTAATGGTGAAAAAAAGAAATGACACCATATAAACCATAAGTCCAGATAAAAGATGTGCACTGCAGATTAGAGGAGTATTCTGATAAACATTCTTATTTTACCATGAAAACTGTGTTGTGGTACTCTTGACATTAGAAGCACTTAGCCAAAACAACAGGGCCCAGTTGTTCAAAACTAACGATGTCGTTAGTTAATGTATTATTAAATCTTTGAACATTAAATATGGCATATATGCTACTATTTTTGCTGAAAAAATGTGAGTAGCTTTTGCATTTGCAAAAGCTACTCACATTTTTTTCAGCAAAAAAATACCTGTGAATTAAATATTGTACTTACAAGAACAGTTAACATTTTGACCATTAACAAGCTTGTTAAGCTAATGATGCTTTGAACAAGTGGACCCAGGTTTTTCATTGAGAAATAAGAAAATGATCATTACTTTGACTGAAAAAAAAAAGCATCTTATCTGGAGTTATGTAAAGCCATATATTTTCCCTGTATGTGAACAAGAAAATTGCACAGCAAACACTGAATAGACTGTGCATATGTGCAGGCAAATCCAATACTTCGTTAGAAGCGTGTCTTGTTTCTTTTTCTCGTACTGCAGCTCCTAAAATTCTGGAATGTAACCGTATGATGACAGTAATGCTTAACATGTGGGCTAAAATTTTCTATGATATTCTGAAATATTGTTCTTATTTTTTCCGGCAAATAGGATCTGATGATTTCATTACAAATTGTCTCCTACTCTGCATGAAATTTCAAGCCCTATTTTCTGGGAAAAATAACGTGATGAGCAAACTGAGTTTGCTGAATTAGCCCGGAGAGTGGTCAAGGTAAAACTGTCAACATCTTTAAAATCAAATCATCAAATATGATGATTTCTATGTATGATAAAGACGTCAGTTTGCTGTAGCATTCTGCCCTTCCTGATATAACCCATATTTACTACATTCTTTTATAAGAGGGCCAGTCGTACACAAGAATGCAGTAGGGTGACTGTCAATGTTAATAGAGCATAGCAGCTGGGAAGTGTACAATATGAAGATGACTTACTAACCTGTTGATTATTTTCATTTGGCATTTTATGGTCCAGTCAAGACTGTGTAAGGGTTAAGGTCAAGCTGACTGAGCCAGTTAACCTATGTACACTTTTCCCGAGCCGGCTTAGTCAGTACTTTGTACACATACTTTTGCAAGTAACTGACAACTGCCCTTCTTGATTAAACTGTAAGGGGAAAATGATGTGCAAAAGCTGGGACTCGAACTTGTGACCCGTGCTATGAGCTTGGCTATAACCTGTTGAAATACCCTTGAAAAGATATACTCCAGATACTAAAATTCCTAATAAGTTTATATTTATAACATTTCCCTGCCACTGTGCTGTTTACACTTATTAGAACCAAAAGGTACTGATATCTTTCTTATTTCTCCATGAAAACGTATGTTGTGGGTACTCATTAGAAGCGTGTCACCAAAGCACTTCAATTGAGTACCCACAACATGTTTTTATGGAAAAATAAGAAAAAATGTTATGGAGATACCCCCTCTAATCTGGAGCTATAAAAGAGGAAAAACTATATAAAATAATGCATTTAATATTTCGTCAACCAATCCACAGACATAGTCTGCACTGTTTTTCTTTTCTCTCTCTCTTTTTTTTAAAAAAACTAACAAAAAAACAACACCATTGTGTATGTATGCACTCCTTGGTGTTTTACGTCCCTTTCAACATTATTTAGGTCATACTGAGATGATGAAAAGGGAATAATGAAAGAATATATGCAATGAACTGCAATACAGTTATGAGCTGAACTTCTAATGTACCCACATACATGTAGACGTCTCTAAAAGAAAACCACCAAATATGACGATTTGTTTGTATGATAAAGACGTCAGTTTTTTGTAGCATTCTGCCCTTCCTGATATGACCCATGGTAAGAGGGCCAGCCACACACAAGAATGCAACAGGCAACCATCAATGTTAACAGAGCACAGCAGCTAGGAAATGTACTATATGATGACTTATTAACCTGGGCCCAGTTTTCAAAGCTAACGATGTCGTTAGTTAACTATTCGTTAAAATTTACATCGAGTGATACGCAAATATGGTGAAATCTTTTGCTGAAAAAATGTGAGTAGCTTTTGCAGTGCAAAAGCTACTCACATTTTTTCAGCAAAAAATATCAGAATATTGTGTATTGAATCTGCTAAAACAGTTAACGAAATGACCCTTAACGAGCTCGTTAAGCTAACGATGCTTTGAACAACCGGGCCCTGTTGAAATATCCATGGAAACATATAGTTTCAGATAAGGCACTTTTTCCAACCAAAACATATTGCTATTTTTCTTATTTCTCCACAAAAACTGTAGACATCTCTAAATATGATGATTTCTATGTATGATAAAGATGCCAGTTTGCTGAAGCATTCTGCCCTTCCTGATTTGACCCATGGTAAGAGGGCCAGCCGTACACAAGAATGCAATAGGTAACTGTCAATGTTAATAGAGCATAGCAACTGGGAAATGCACAATATAAAGAAGACTTTCTAACCTGTAGAAATATACATGGAAAGACAAAGCTTCGGATAATGTACTTATTTTTCAAACAAAAAGTATTGATATTTTTCTTATTTCTCCACAAAAACTGTAGACATCTCTAATACAAACCCATTAAATATGATGATGTCTATGTATGATAAAGACGTCAATTTGCTGTAGCATTCTGCCCTTCCTGATATGACCCATGGTAAGAGGGCCAGCCGTACACAAGAATGCATAGGTAACTGTCATTGTTAATAGAGCATAGCAATTGGCATTTGAGTGATTGTGTTGGGGTTTAACAACACGTCAATCCTTGTGGGTGATTTTGTGTCATCTCCCAGAGAAAGGGAGAAAAGAGAAGAGATAGTAGAGGAGATGAAAGAGAGGGACAGGGAAGAAAGATTAACAGTAATGAAAGCAAAGAAACAAGAAATGTGTTAGTATGACACAGATGCCACTGCCCAGTGCCATCCTCACCCACACGCAGGCATTTTGTAAAAAATGAAGTTGGAAAAAGGGCCATAACTCTCATAGTAATGGGCAGATTTTACCCTAAATCAAATTTGACCTATATTTTATGATTATATACCCGTGTATAAAATATGAATCCAATACACCAATCTTTTTAAAAAAAAATATCGAAAGGAAAACATTTTTTTTAAAGTGAAGAAGGGCCATAACTGCCATAATAATGGGTGGATTTTACCCTAAATCAAACTTGACCTCTATTTTATGATTATAAACCTGTATATTAAATACGAATCGAGTACACTAATGTTTTCAAAAGATATCAAACGGAAACTATTTTTCAACGTTGAAAAAATGCCGTAACTCCCAAAATAATTGGTGGATTTTACCCTAAATCGAACTTGACCTATACTTTATAATTTTATGCCCGTGTATAAAATATAATCCAATTCACTAATCTTTTCAAAAGTTATCGAATGGAAACCATTTTTCAAAGTTGAAAAAGGGCCATAACTCCCAAAATAATTGGTGGATTTTAAGCTAAATCGAACCTGACTTACATTTAATGATTATATACCTGTGTATAAAATTTGTGTCCAATACACTAGTCTTTTCAAAAGATATCGAACGGAAACCATTTTTCTAACTATTTATCAACATTGAAAAAGGGTCGTAACTCCAAAAATAATTGGTGGATTTTACCCTAAATCGAACTTGACCTATATTTTATAATTATATGGCTGTGTATAAAATATGAATCCAATACACTAACCTTTTCAAGGTTATATAACGGAAACCATTTTTCAAAGTTAAAAAAGGGCCATAACTCCCAAAATAATTGGTGGATTTTACCCTAAAGCGAATTTGACCTACATTTTATGATTATATACCTGTGTATACAGTCTGAATCCAATACACTAATCTTTTCAAAAGATATGGAACGGAAACCATTTTTCAAAGTTGAAAAAGGGCCATAACTCCCAATATAATTGGTGGATTTTACCTCCTGACCTACATTTTATTATACTATACCTGTGTATATTATTTCAATCCAATATAGCAATCTTTTCAAAAGATATTGCACGGAAACTATTTGTGTTACGTACGGACAGCAGTGATACTATATGTCCCCCCATTGAAAATGGCGGGGGCATAATAAAAACATTCCCCCTCTTCCCTTACCTGCTACAAGGATAGCAGGCCTTGTCCAACTGTAAGCCAATATCAGTTGGACACCCCAGTGAAGTAAGATATACGACACCTTCGCCACTCTCGACCACCCCTATAGCAACTGGGAAATGTACAATATGAAGAAGATTTTTTAACCTGTAGAAAAATATCCATGGAAAGACATAGCTTAAGATAATGCACTTTTTTTTCGAACAAAAAGTGTTGATATTTTTCTTGTATCTCCACAGAAACTGTAGACATCTCTAATACAAACCCATCAAATATGATGATGTCTATGTATGATAAAGATGTCGGTTTGCTGTAGCATTCTGCCCTTCCTGATATGACCCATGATAAGTGGGCCAGCCGTACACAAGAATGCAACAGGTAACCATCAATATTTAGAGCACAGCAGCTAGGAATTGTACTATATGAAGATGATTTATTAACCTGTTGAAATATCCATGGAAAGATAAAGTTTCAGATATTAAAGGCACTTTTTTCAACCAAAAAGTATTGATATTTTTCTTATTTCTCTACAAAAACTGTGGACGTCTCTAAAAGAAAACCATCAAATATAATGATTTCTATGTACGAAAAAGACGTCAGTTTGCTGTAGCATTCTGCCCTTCCTGATATGACCCATGGTAAGAGGGCCAGCCGTACACAAGAATGCAATAGGTGACTGTCAATGTTAAGAGAGCACAGCAGCTGGGAAAACAAAAAAATATTGATATTTTTCTTATTTCTCCACAAAAACTGTAGACATCTCTAAAAGAAAACCATCATATATGATGATTTCTATGTATGATAAAGATGTCAGTTTGCTGTAGCATTCTGCCCTTCCTGATATGACCCATGGTAAGAGGGCCAGCCGTACACAAGAATGCAACATTCTCATGAATCAACAATCTTAAAAAATATTATTCTAACCAATCTTGACCAATTGGACCGTAACTGATCTGTGGGACTAAATAATCTGTAAGAACAAATTATTCTTTTTTTTTTGTATTGAATTAAAATCAGTGAAAAAAATATTATCATTGCAGCATGTGAACATAGTATTCATCTGTGGAAATAATATTAATTCACAACTTTAAAACCAAACAAATGTCTTCTGTGGGATTCCATAGCTTTCTGACATGTTTAGATAGATATTTACCACATTTAGAACATAGTCCATCAATGGTATTGATTCTTTTTCTGGGCTCGCATCACTTGTACTTGCTCTGAAAACAACAAGTTTCAAGGTATGAACATCTAAGTCTACCATATAATTCCTAGAAACTCTGACAACTCAACAGCACATCATACCTACCCTGAAAGTTGTGTTTGTTTGTGTTGAGTTTTTATGGCCTTGTTGAGTTGGTCAGTTAACCTACTCACATTTTTTCTTGGGCAGGCTGCATCCTCTAAGTGGTTAACTTTGTGTAAATTCTTTCGCCAGTAACTGACAACTGCCCTCCTTGAATCAGGGGAAGGGACAGAATGACTGTAGAAATTATTTCATGATCAATCTCCACCAGAGATATGTGACCAAGAACTTGTTTGTGTTGAGGTTTTACGGCCCAGTCAACCCAATGGGGTCATGTCGAGCGCTGTCAGTTTACCTAACCACACGTTTACTGGGCAGGCTTAGTCCTCTAAGCGGTTAACCAGTATTGTGCACATTCTTTCGCTAGAAACTGACAACTGCCCTTCTTGAATCTGCGGAAGGGAGAGAATGACTGTAGAAAATATTTCACGATCAATCTCCACGAAAGAATGTTGCTGACCTCGGCGGGGGTTGAACCCGCGACCTCCTGGTCTCCAGTCGGACGGTGTATCCAATTGAGCCACCAAGGCCGGCGTAACCAAGAACTTGCCACCCCTAAATCTGCGGTCTGATGTGCTACCGACTGCCCTATGGGGCCCAGTCCCTTTAATTTAACCCACTGAAAACCCCTAAACTGATAACTGGCAAACAGAGCAGACCCAGATCAGATGACACAGAATGCGGCATCTGATCGGGGTCTCCACCTGTTTGCAAATAATTCAACCTTTTTTCTGTAGGAATATCTACATCATATAGCCTGACAAATCTAAAATTGGAACTGGACTCTTCCAAATATAGAGTATGGAAGAGTTTATTTAGTCATTAATGGGTTAAACAAATTGATTTGCTTCCCTGATATTGTGTCTAATAAGTGCTGGTGGAAAGGCAAATGGTCTACAATGTGTACTCACAAATCTTAGAGGAAAAAATTCAATTAGAAAATATTCTTTTTAACCAAAAGATTTAAGTTTATTCAGAAGTACATGTATGATAAATCTATCTTTTTCAAACCGAATTTTCATAACTTTTTAAATATCAATCTTGATACAAACTATCCAAGAGATTCATAGAGGTGAACATGTACTGGTATCTCGGAAAAATTATACTGATGTAAAATAGAGTATTTTTTATTTACAATAGTAGAGATTTTCAGACAAAAAAAAAAAAAGAAAAAAAAAAAAAGGAATTCCACAGATTTTCTAAGACCATGTTTGACATCCACATACACTTTTAAGGTAACATATACCATCTACAGCCTTGTACACACTATTTTATAGCTATTTAAAGATTTATTCAACCTTGGCTTGAACTTTATAAATGGTTTAGAATGTTAAGTAGTTCAAGAAAATCCTCAGAATGACCTTGTTTAGACATTGCTAATGCTGTTCAAAAATGAGAAAAAAAGGAAGAAGACATAAATATGTCATCTCTAAAGCACTGACGGAAATGTCTTACCATTTGCTACGAAACTGTATCATGGAAAAGTAAGGAAAACACTTTTTTGTAATAAAAGAACTTAAGAAGCCTTGAAAAACCACTTACTGGGAAGACTCAGTCTGAAGTGATTGCTTTGCATCAGTCTCCTGTGTGTCCGAAGTTTCTTGTGTTCCATTACCCATGTCTTCATCATCCTCTTCCTCATCTGATGAGGCACCTGCATGATGCTGTGGTGAACGTATATTTAATATCATCTGCTCAGACTTTGGTTGTGGTTTCTGAGAAACATATTTCTTGTCCTTACCCATTATACACACCTCTTCTAGTAGCTACAAAATAACAGATTTAGTGTAACAGTTTTCCAGGAAGGGAAGGGGGGTGGGGGGGTAAGACCCCTTTTCAGACAGGAGGCAAAACAATTCTGGAAAGAGTTGCCTCCTCTAAAGTGTATTAATTCCCCTTATGGTGAACTGATACACTTCAAAGAGAAAGGTTCATATACCAGGGCTCAGTTGTTCAAAGCATTGTTAGCTTAATAAGCTCGTTAGTGGTCAAAATGTTCTGTTCTAGTAAGTACAATATCTAATTCACAGGTATTTTTGCAGACAAAATGTGCAATGCAAAAGCTACTCATATTTTTTCCAGCAAAATATTAGCATATATGCCATAGTTAACGACCAAAGTTTTAACAATACGTTAACTAATGACATCGTTAGTTTTGAACAACTGGGCCCAGGGAAGCAAATTCTCTTCTACCTAAGTGCCTCTCTTCTAAAAGGGAGGCTAAACTTTCCATTTTGAGTGCTCCCATTGTGAAATGTATCTATTAACCCTTCTAATGCTGAATAAATTAAGATGCCAAGCCCACTTCTAATTTCCAGCCAATCAGATTACTTGATCCTAGTTTTTGATAGAAATTCAAATATTTAATGACAAACAGTGCAGATCCAGATCAGTTGGCTTCTGAAATTGGCTTCTTCAGAAGCCAACTGATCTGGATCTTTGTGTTGAGGTTTTACGGCTCAGTCAACCCAATGGGTCATGTCGAGCGCGGTCAGTTTACCTAACCACACGTTTACTGGGCAGGCTTAGTCCTCTAAGTGGTTAACCAGTATTGTGCACATTCTTTCGCCAGAAACTGACAACTGCCCTTCTTGAATCAGCGGAAGGGAGAGAATGACGGTAGAAAATATTTCATGATCAATCTCCACGAAAGAATGTTGCGACCTCGGCGGTGATCTGGATCTACACTGTTTGCTAAGACAGGGCATGTCGTGTTCAGCAAGAGAAGGTTAACCTTACACTTAAAATCTGTCTTTAAAAAATGCTTCTTGCATACTAATATTTCATTAAGTTAGACATACATGTATGCAATTTGGTTCAGAGCGAAAAATAAACTGCTTTCATAGTATCTACATTATATTTTTATTTCTTTTATTTCTCCATGAAAACATAATGTTGTGAGGCATTTCTAATTAGTACCTACAACATATGTCTTACTGGAGAAATAAGACTAGAAATGTGTTAATATGGCACATAGGCCCCCGCCCAGGGGCCATCCTCACTTACACAGGCAAATCCACTTGACCTGTATTTTATGATTATATACCTGTGTAGTATAAAATATGAATCCAATACACTAATCTTTTCAAAAAATATTGAAAGGAAAACATTTTTCGAAGATGAGAAAGGGTCATAACTCCCATACTAATGGGCCAATTTTACCCTAAATCGAACTTGACCTCTATTTTATGATTATATACCTGTGTATTAAATATGAATCCGATACACTAATGTTTTCAAAAGATATCAAAAAGAAACTATTTTTTCAACGTAAAAAAAGGGCTGTTACTCCCAAAATAATTGGTGGACTTTACCCTACATGGAACTTGACCTACATTTTGTAATTATATACCCATGTATAAAATATGAAACCAATTAACTAATCTTTTCAAAAGATATTGAACAGAAACCATTTTTCAAAGTTGAAAAAGGGCCATAACGCCCAAAATTATTGGTATATTTTAACCTAAATCGACCTGGACCTACATTTTATTACTATATACCTGTGTATAAAATTTGAATTCAATACACTAATCTTTTCATAAGATATCGAGCGGAAACCATTTTTGTTATGTACGGGACAGACCGGACGGACATACGTACGGACAGCAGTGATACTATATGCTTAAAAAATATATCTGTATTTTATGAAACAAGAAATGTCAACAAGCAATGCTTATTAGATTCTCACCCCCATTGCCCCTACACACACAGTTTGCATGGGTATAAAAATGTGCCTTGGAGGCGTGTGCTTTTATTTTTTCAAACAAATTCATCTTATTGCTTTAATAAATCAGGCTGCAAGTACCTCAACAAGGCAATTCTAACCTGTAGTACGAGGGTGAGTCAATAAGTAATCAGCCTAACTTATTTCCAGTTGAGATCCATCTCTTCTTTATCGATGTAATTGCCCTCTAGTGTGATGCACTTAGACCAACGGTGTTAAGTGCCATCAGCCCAGAATTGAAAAAGTCAGGGTCCTTTCCATTGACCCACTCCTCAACTGCCGTCACAACTTCTTCATCAGACCGGAAATGAAGTCCACGGATATACTTTTTCAAGTTTGGGAATAGAAGAAGTCGCTAGGAGCTAGGTCAGGCGAATAGGCAGGATGTGGTATTAATTCATACCCGTTTCGCTCTACAGCATCTATTGCAACTTTGCAAATGTGGACCATCACGTTGTCCTGTTGCAGCAAAACACCTTTAGAGAGTTTACCTCGTCGTTTTTCATGGATGGCAGTTCTCAGCTGGTTTAACTAGTTTGCATAGTACACTCCAATTATTGTAATTCTCTTGGGTAAAAAGTCCAACATAATAACACCTTTTGCGTCCCAAAATACTGTGGCCATCACCTTGCCAGCAGATGGTTGTGTCTTGAACTTCTTTGGCCTTGGGGACCCAGCCCTACCCACTGAAGACTGAGCTTTATTCTCTGGCTCATAATAATGAACCCAAGTCTCATCTACAGTCACCAGACGCAAAAGAAAATCATTTTTTTTACCTAAAACGCTTCAACAAGGCACTGCGTACTGATGCTCTGGTTGCCATTTGCTCATCGCTAAGGGATTTGGGGACCCAACAGGCTGTTAGCTTGCGCATACCTAAACGATCATGTAAGATCGTTGAAACGCTACCATGTGAAATGCCTAATGCCTGCGCCATTTCTTCCACCTGAATTCGCCTATCAGAGTATACCAGATCCCGAACTTTCTTACACATTTCTTCGTCGGTGGCATCCAGTGGGCGTCCAGACCTGGCTTCATATTCTTAAGACGTTCTACTGCGTTTGAATTCCCCTACCCAGAATTTAACCTGATCATAAGATGGTGCAGAAGACCCATAAACATCGGCTAACTCGCCGTGTATTTCCTTGCCTGTTTTACCTTTTAAATACAAGTACCGAATTACAGCACGGTACTCAACTTTAGATGAAAAGCATGTCTTTGCATCACTAGCCATGTTTGACATTCAATATCTTATTAAAGAATGACTGGATACGAGTGCAATTCTGTACCCATGTATAAAACATATATTGAAATAAAGCATGAAAATTGTGACCGTCTTCGTCCATCGGAAATGGGATAGGCTGGTTATTTATTGACACGCCCTCGTAGTTTTTTGAGAAATAATAAAAATATTTATCTTGATATTGCATTATGCATAAAAGCAGGGTTAAACAGTGAGCAAAAAATATCCAGCCTGTTCATCGATATGTCTGATCTAAAAACTTATTTGCCTCTTAAAACCAGGTATTGTGGAATCAAATGGTGATAAAAATATGATCTGACTGCACAGGTATTGATTTGGACCGGTCCCTTAATAGTTTGCCTTTAGATTAGATGTTATATGCACATCTTGTCATACTGAAGCAGAATTATTTCTCTACCTTGATAATTGCCTTGGTTGCATCTGTTCTGAGTGAAGGTTGATGTCTCATCAACTCGTCCATGGCATTACCAAGGTTGCTGGCTGTGTCACCTACAAAAGCGACAGCGATATCAACAATAATCTTAATAGGCTATGGCAAAAAAAACTGTGTGTAATGTCATATGTTACCCAGGTAATACCCAGGGTACAGTGATCCAGTTATACCTAGTGTCTGGTAATACCCTGAATACAACAAAAAACAATGTAGATTAACATAATCACACTATTGTAACATTAAAGCAGAGTTTAGACAATTGCCTCCGAGTGATGTACCAATCTGAAGATAGATCAGCATGTATCCTGGTTTCCTAAATTATTTGAAAATTTCAGCGATCTAAAATTCCACTGTTTTCTTGAAACTAGATAAAGTAACCAGTGGTTCACTTAAACCCAATCCAACACCATCACTAACAGTATCAGTTTTCCACTATACCATGACCTTCCATTTTAGATAACACTTATAGCTTCAAGAGTATGTTGTGGTATAACAAACATCATACACTGCAGCGCCGTTATAACGCGGTCGCTTATAACGCGGAAACCGTTATAACGCGGTTGGGCCTTGGCTCCCGTTTTTTTTCCCACCAGTTTGAAAGTGTTGCCCTTTTTCCGCGGAACGCGGCAGTCTAAAAATCGCCAGCCGTGACCATATACTCGCTGATTTACTCATTCTTTTTTACCAAACTTTTCATCAGTTTTTGTCTTTAGGCTATTTCAGATCACGTCCGTGCACCATTTAAAAGCCATACTACGGTAACTGGCACAGCCCTCAACAATAATTTTCATGTATTATAAGAGAAATAAAAGAAATAATAAGAGTAACTTACGCAACACAAATTAATTACATAATTATCCTAACACAGTCATAAATCAACACTTCACTGTCCTTTTTGCTGTAATGGTAGTCTGATAATTAATCCGTTTGTGTGACGTGTGAATGCACTACCACAGTCCATAGCTCCAGATTAGGTGTCTTTTTTTTTCTTTTTTAATTAAAGAAGACTGTTATTTTTCCTTATTTCTCCATGAAATTGTAGGTTTTGGGTACTCTCTGGAAGTGCCTCAGTGAGGCGCTTCCAATGAGTATCTACAACCTACGTTTACGTGGAGAAATAAGAAATTTAATATGTGGAGACTCCTCTAGTCTGGAGCTGTGGATAGACCCTCTTATCTGGAGCTATGACAGTCGGCATGTCCAAATAGATCAAAGAAACAGGTCAAGTGTGAATACACTGAGACAGCTTAAAGCTCCAGATAAGGTGTCTTTTTTTTAGTTAAAAAGTACTGCTACCCTAGGTTAACGGAAATAGACTGCTGGGAAACGAGATGTACTTTCTGGACAAACATGAAACTAAGACTGGTCAGTGCTCTTTATAAAAAAAAATATCTGAGATTAGATTTTTTCATTGTGAAAGAAATCAACAGCAGCAATAAAAACTGACCAAGCAGGTAAGCCTGTCCCTTTTATCATGTACTTATTATCTGAGGTAACAGTTGGTATTGATTTTTTTCTGCACCTGTTGCTAAACCCTTAGCATGCTGTGTGCATATAATTAGCAGACCACCTTCTGAAATATTTTTTTCTTATATCCTCAGGCTGCAAGATTTTGACACTGCATTCAAACTTGAGAAAATTTGCATGACAAAAGTTGTTGTATGGAAAAAAAAAGAAAGAAAGAAAAAAAAATATCAATTTGTCATCTGCTAAATTTTTCCAGGGAGCAACAAAGGTTATTTTTTGACAAGCAGATCAACTGTGCACATGCTCAAGGCAGTTTCCGGTGTCCTTTGGTAAAGGACACGTTGTTTATTACACAGTTATCCATAATGCAAGACTGTTGCAGTTAGTTCCCTTGAATGATCATAAAAGAAAACAAAACAATTTAAGCTTAAAAATTTATTATTTACTGGATTAAAAGAATAAAACGGAAATCAGGCAAGGTAATGCACAAAGTTTCTACAATAAAAAAAAAAAAATAAAAAATAAATAAATAAATAAAAAAGGAACATACAATATAACATACATGCAATGTGTAATATCTCATAATAACTGGAGGAAACTGCAGTGGTGCAAGTGGGTGTGGTTGTCATGTTCAGTATAACGCGGACCACGTATTACGCGGTCAGTGTTCATGGCTCCCGACGACCGCGTTATAACGGCGCTGCAGTGTAGTTTGCATCATAATGATGTCATAAGTGATGCTGATCAACAAGAAATGTGTCAATATGACACAGATGCCCCCACCCAGGGGTCATCCTCACCCGGAAACAAGCATTTTGCAAAAAAGTTGAGAAATGGCTATAACTCCCATAATAATTGGCGGAGTTTACCCTCAATAGAACCTGGCCTATATTTTATGATTATGTATCTGTGTATAAAATATGAATCCAATATGCTAATCTTTTCAAAAGATATCCAACGGAAACTGTTTTTTGTACATACGGACCGGATGATGAAGTTGAAAAAGGATCGTAACTCCCATAAAAATCTGTGAATTTTACCCTAAATCGAACATGACCTATATTTTATGATTATATATCTGTGTATAAAATACAAGAGGCCAAGATAGCCCTATATTGCTCACCTGGTTACCAGATAAATTGGCCTTTCAGTTCAGGAGAAGAAGTGCAACATAGATTTCCAAGATAGCGACCATGGCGCCATCTTAGATTTCTTATCGGAACAATTTTAGCTCTTTTTTATCTACAAGTCATCCTGATGCTTCATACCAAGTTTGGAGTCAGTTGGCCTTTCGGTTCAGAAGAAGCGAAAAATACATTTTTAACATGAAATTTTTATAAGTTAAACATATGTTAACTAGCAATACTTAACCTATAGATAATGTGCTATTCTATTCTGTATTTCAAACCTTCCACGGAAAAAATGGCAGTTCAAAAAGTCTAAATCCTGAAGGTCCCTTAGGCAGTTACCTGTTGATGTCACTCTTCCGGCTCTTGATCACGTGTAAGTTTCTTTGAAGGATAAAACAATACAACTGAGCTATGCAGGGAAAGGAGGAGAGATTTCCTATGATCTTCCCAAATTCTCAGACACATCTCAAATAGATTTTTAGAAGATTTCATAATTAAATTATCGAAGGATCAGGTATCTATTTCGGAGACTGATCCCGAATCCTTGATGAATAATACACCAAATTACCGATTGTAAAGTTTTTTTTTTTTTTCTACCACTCTATCAGGTTGTAGTGCTTATATGAACGTTAACAAGAAATATGTTTGGATTTATGATACCATACATGATTCAAAATATATTCTTTTCTTATAAAATGTATTTATTTCCTTGTTTCTCTGCTTCTTCCTAGAGAGAACAAAGAAATTGAAGAAAATGAGGAAGCTGAGTAAACGCCAAACTATATCGTTTCTTCTTTTATACTTATATAGGTCAGAGGTATGGAGCTTACCCCCTGCAGTAAAGCCTTATGGGGTAGAGATCCATTATAAAGAGTTGACCTCTTCAAGTACATATTTAAGAGGAACAGATCCATAATCTTTCAAGTATTGTCAGATGTTCGATAACAATACTAAAATCTGACAACTTCCTCAAATATTAACACTCTTCTTTATTCATTGATTTCAAAAGTTCATTCGTAACTGATATTTCTGATTCAATGATATTTAAGAATATCTAGGATTCTGAAGCTTCCAGGCTGGAATACTTAGTATAAAAGTAGGCTTTTAAAGCAAGTTGTTGATGCCGCATGATGGACGACCAATCAAATAGCTCACCTTGATCACTTCGTGCTCAGGTGAGCTAATAAATCCAATACACTAATCTTTTCAAAAGATATCAGATGGAAACCATTTTTTGTACGTACAGACAGGACGTACAGTGGATGTATGTACGGACAGAGGTGGTACTATACGCACCCCCCCTCTCCCCCCACAACTGAAAATGGTGGGGGGCATAATTAAATATTTGGACAGACAGAACAGGGCAAACAGTGCACACCCTGATCAAAATGCTGCAGAATGTGGCATCTGATCAGGGCCTTCACTATTTGCAGGGGTGAGAACAGTCCTTAAGAATCAATCCTGAAATCTAAATATTCAGTCCAAAAACTACTAATATTTTTCTTATTTCTCAATAAAAACATATATTGTGGGTACTCATTAGAAGTGCCTCGGGGAGGCACTTCTAATGAGTACCCACAATATATGTTTTTACTGAGAAATAGTAAAGTATATGCAGATACTCCCTCTTATCTAGAACAATGCAACTAATAATTAGTTTAATAAATAGTTTTTGAAGTTATTTCAGGCATATATTAACCGAAATAAATACTTTTGACACAAAAGAATGGAATTGTATACAAGTGTGAAAGTGAAATTTCATGCTTAAAATGGAAGTTCTCAATCCTGAAATCAGGATTAATCCTGAAGTTTCCCATCCCTGTATTTGCCATTCATCTAGCCTGTTTGAGTCACATCAACAGGTAGTAAAATGGACTAGTTCATGTTTTAGGATATTCTAACAGGTACATGGTAAACAGTTATGGAGCTGGAATACTTTGTATAAATAGAGTAATACAATAGCTGTCGTATAAAAAAAGAAAAACTTAGTACACACCAAATGGATCAGCACTTCTCCTCCTCCTCATAGCTGGTAGATAATCAGGAGACAGCAGCACCTTGAACAATCTGTCGAATGGTCTGCACTGGACAAAAGATTCTAGTCCTCTGGCGTTCAGACAAAGTGCAGAGAAAACATTGGGTAAAGACGCTAGGACTTCACGAGTGGCTGGCACCTGTATAAGTAACAATATTTAATTTATGGTGCAACACTTAACAAGTTTATACGATGTTTTAACATTACAACCACGAACAAGACATTAGAAAATCTGACAAAACAAACTAATCTGAGCTCTTTAACTACCGGTATGACAGTCATGGACTCAAAATAACATTTTTTAGACAAAAATATATCTTGACCATCTTATTTGTCCATAAATTTGTTTGTTTGTGTTGAGGTTTTACGGCCTAGTCAACCCAATGGGGTCATGTTTACCTAGGCCTAGTCAACCCAATGGGGTCATGTTTACCTAACCACACATTTACTGGGCAGGCATAGTCCTCTAAGCCGTTAACCAGTATTGTGCACATCCCTTCGCCAGAAACTGACAACTGCCCTTCTTGAATCAGCGGAAGGGAGAGAATGACCGTAGAAAATATTTCATGATCAATCTCCACAAAAGAATGTTGCCGACCTCGGCGGGGTTGAACCCGCGACCTCCTGGTCTCCAGTCGGACGGCGCATCCAACTGAGCCACCGAGGCCGGCTATTTGTCCATAAAACCAATGAAGTACTCCAAAGATGTTCTGCATCTAAAGTGGAAATGCTCTTCTCTATGCTTCCAGGAAAATTAGAAAAGAACCAACTCCAACAGCCAGTCTAGGAACAGACCCTTACTTAGTTGGAAGCTTTGCCTTTTGAAAATCAATAAACTTAAAAAGTGTTTAACTCTTTATATCCTGCTGTGAAAATGTGAAAACAAGCACCAAAAGAATGGGAGTTGTCATCCTTGTTTAGCTCAGTGAGATAAAACAATCAGTGAAGTGAAACTAACTGTAAAGTTTTACAGTTTGTAGGCTTTATTAGGGGGAATGCTAGGGTGGCTGTAAGTACATGGACAAACAAACAGACGGACGGAAACTTGCACGCCTGTCGTCCATACTAACGCAGCTGCAACGAAAATATCAATACACTGCAAGGCCATTATAACGCAGTCAGTGGGGTCCAAGGCAGCTGACCGCGTTATAAGTGATCACGCGTTATAGCAGTCAGACAAACTTGGTCTTCACACCCCAACCACTTCTATACTATGGAAGTTCTATGTGCAATCCGATGAAAAAAATTGTTATACATGAATTGCTACATATAGATAAACTTTATTTAATAAAGAAAGCTAGTCAGTTCTTCTTTTACATCCAAGAAGCCCAATTCGTTTCAGAGTAAATAAATAAATTCGTCCTTTCTGTCTGTTGAAATGGAAAGACTGACTGGCAGAGAAGAGAGGGAGACCAGAATGTATTGGAAAGCGGGGAATCTGAGTATTAGCGCTTTATAATTATCGCTGACACAATTACCTTTACAAAAGGCACATGCTGGACTGGATATTAAATGAAGTTACGCTTTTCACTCAGGGCATTTTTTTTTTTTCAGCACACAACAAATTAGGGCTCATCTATGTATCAGTTAAGTCTTAAACCACCAATCAAAACTGCAGCAGACGACAATTTTGACCATTTTTTTCTATTTGTCAGAGAAAACAAGTCCTGACATTTCTTGTGAATGGTCTGCTAAGCAGACCATTCACATGAAATGTCAAGACTTATTTTCTCTGAAAACAGAAAAAAAAAAAAAAGATTGTCATCTACTACAAAATTTGCTTGGGACTTTATGGGTTAAATAGGTTTACGACCTAGGACAACATCAAAGCACTTTTTGGCATTCTTTGTTCTGCTCACGCTTCACTCATAAATGACACAAGGGCATTTACCGGTACTGCGGCTAGATCAAAGCTGATTGACAGCTACAAATATAAACTTTAATCCTTAAAGCGCCAAGCAAAATTTGTAGCAGACAACAGTTTGAATTTTTTTACTTTTATTTATTTTTCAGAGAAAATAAGTCTTGGTAGATGATTCACATGAAATGTGAAGACTTTATTCCCTGAAAAAAATAAAAGTAAAAATTGTTTTCTGCTTCAACTGTAATTGGCCCTTTAAGGGTTAATCCTTTATCTGTCACCAAGTAAATGAATGAAAACTAGAAATGTGTCAGTTTGACACAGATGCCCCTGCCCAGGGACCATCCTTGCCCATGTCATGAACAAGCATTTTACAAAAAAAAAAAATGAAATTAAAAAAGGGATATCAAAGTCCCATAATAATTGGTGGATTTTACCCTAAATCTAATCTGACATGTATTTTATGATTATATACATGTGTATAAAATATGAATCCATACACAAATCTTTTCAAAAGATGTCGAACAGAAACCATTTTTCGTAGTTCAAAAAGGGCCAAAACTCTCATAAAACGGTGGATTGTACCCTAAATCTAACTTGACCTATATTTTATGATTGTCTACCAGTGTATAAAATATGAATCCAATACACTAATCTTTTCAAAAGATATCGAATGGAAACCATTTTTCGAAGTTGAAAAAGGGCTATAACTCCCATAATTGGTGGCTTTTACCCTTAATTGAACTTGACCTATATTTTACAAGGCAGTCTGAAGGACAGCTATATCCTCTGCCGCAGAATGACAATGAACTTGAACTGTGACCTTGTCCTTGAGTACCCATGGTTGAGTTATGGGTTCTGCACATCGTCCCACAGGTGAACATTTGACCAAAGTTTAGAGCGGACATTAAATTCAAGGCTCAAACCCATGACCTTGAACTGTGACCTTGACCTTGAGTCGGCATGGTTGAGGTATTGATTCTGCACATCGTCTCACTAAGGTGAACATTTGACCAAAGTTTAAAGAAAATCCTTCCACTGGTATAGGAGATACAGAGCTAACACGATATTCAAGGCTCAAACCTGTGACCTTGAACTGTGACCTTGACCTTGTGTCGGCATGGTTGAGTTGTGAGTTCTGCACATTGTCTCACTGAGGCAAACATATGACAAAGTTTAAAGAAAATCCTTCAAGGGGTATAGGAGATAAGGAGTGGACACGAAATTCAAAGCTCAAACCCATGACCTTGACCTTGAGTTGGCATGGCTGACTTATGGGTTCTGCACATCGACTCACTGAGGAGAATAAGTGACCAAAGTTTAATGAAAATCTTTCAAAGGGTTCAGGAGATATGGAGCGGACAAGAAAGTGTTACAGAAGGACAGATGGACGGGCAGACAGATGGACAGACGAAGGCCATTTCTATAATCCCCCATTCACTTCGTGGCGCGGGATTAATGATTATATACATGTGTGTAAAAATGACCCATGTAAAGTGCTCTGAAATAACCAAAAGACAAATTACTGATGACAACTTTGGTAAAACATAATAATAGAATAAGCATATATTCTATTAAGCAAATCGGCCAAACTAATAGGGAGGATGGACCTGAAAAGTAGATGACCTTCTAGTCAAAGGTCAATGTCACTGTGACCTTCAGTACCAAAAAGACTAAAATTTCTGCAATGCTTATGGTAGGACCCACAAACTTAGTAGAGATGTTGGTCCTCATCACTAGATGATCCTCAGGGCAAAGGTCAAGGTCACCAGGACCTTTAGTACTAAAAAGCTTGGCAATGCTTGGGGCTAGGACCCTCAAACTTAGAAGGGCTATTGGTCCTCACCAGTAAATGACACCGAGGGCAAAGGTCATGATCAAGGTCACCATGACATTTAGTACTAAAAAACTAATAATATTTGGCAATGCTTGAGGCTAGAGCCCTTGAACTTAGATGGGATGTTGATAACCCTAATGGCAAAGGTCAAGGTCACTGTGACCTTTAGTACAAAACAAGCTTATAACTGGGCAATGCTTGGGGCTAGGACCCTCAAACCTAGCAGGGATGTTTCTTATGACCAGAAGATGACCCTGGGGACAAAGGTCATGTCAAGGTCACCATGACCCTTAGAACTGCATCTCTATTAGCAATGCTATGTAGAACATGATTCAGGTGAGCGATATTGGGCCATCATGTTTCAAACTTGGCCTAGACTGTCAAAACAAACATTCTGACAAAGTTTTATGAACATTCATGGAAAAATGAAGCCTCTATTGTGTACACAAGGTTTTTCTAAGATTTGACCTAGTGACCTAGTTTTTGATCAAGCATGACCCAGTTTCAAACTTGGCCTAGATTTTATGGAGATAAACATTCTGACAAAGTTTCATGAAGATTGGATCAAAACTCTGCCCTCTAGAGTGTACACAAGCAAAAGTTGACAGACAAATGGGACATACGGACGGGATGAACGTCTGGACGTACGATAAACACCACGGTATCCCCAAAAGCTCACTTTTGCGCACTCATGCTCAGGTGAGCTAAAAATGAAACTGCATCCCTTACAGAGTGTGATTACAGTTTGTTATACAGTTGGAGTACAGAATCGTTTACATGATGGAGCACAAATCACTGTTCAACTTACATCTTTGATTAAGAGGGCATGGAGAACAACATCTGTAAGGCCATTGTCTTGCAGTGATGACAGGAGAGAGGGTTCTTGAAATACATATACAGTCACAACATCAGTTGCTGAAATAAAGGCAGTTTTACTTGTTGAGCATTAAACTAAAAATATTGTATATAAGGCCATGGGCTGATATGGGTGTCTCAGGTTGATATGGGGTATGATTGTCTTCAGTTTATAACTTGTCTACTGTTACCTACTTCTTTATAAAAACATGTCGTTGGTGCTCATTTGAATTGCCTCCACAAGTCGATACAATCCAAATGAGGACCATTAACATTTTTATGAGGAAAAATAGAAAAAAATGTGCAACAAGCATCATTAAATAATCCTCTAACAAAGTCCTATGCCGATCTTAATTTTAAAAGTGAGATCCAGACTAGCTGAGAAAACAAATACAGGTGTCAAGTGGTCAAAACAGCTAGTGGTGGTAGTCTGTTTTTTAACAGACCTTTCAAAGGCTTTTCAGTCATATCATGATGGGAGATTTTGAGCTTTACATCACTTTCAACAATATTTCAGTTATACTAAGACAATGGAAGGATGATAATCAAAGGCAGTCAGGCACTGTATGGTTGACTATTGTGTCTCCTCTGTTTATTACAACTAAATGTCTCAATATAAAGTCACTATCCCAATGTATCATTTTCAACAGCAGATTCTAGTAAATAACTTATTGTGAAATGTAAATGCTTTATGGTTTGAAGGTTATTGTATCGACAATATTTAAATGGATGTTGTTGTATATAAAGTCAAATTCTGCAGACAACTAATTGATGGTATTTCTCTTACTTTCCCCAGAAAATCAGGTGTTTTTTTCCTCAGAAAAATGGGTTTGACATTTCAGGCGCACTGAAGATTTGGTAATAATTTTACCTATCTGACTGAGCATGACTCTTACCCTATGTTATACTTTACTGTATGCATTTGGCCAGACATGCGTGAGCAAGCAGTGTAGACCCAGATGAGATGCCGCTAATGTGGCATCTCATCAGGGTCTACACTGTTTGCCATTCATCCAGCTATTTAAGACACTAAAGTGTGAAGTAAATTGTACTTGTTCAAATTTTGGATGAAGTATTGTCAGGAGTTGAGGTGTCTGAATACTAAGGGTAAATATGGTAAAGCAACAGGCACAGAAATCAAATGATCGATTATTAGCAAATCTGTAATGATAATCATTTTTGCGTATTATCAATCAATCAATTATCCGATTAATCGTGTCAGTCTTAGTGGAAATCTACCAAGGATAATCAAGTCCCCTTAAGTGAAGTCAGAAGACAGAAAACTTACCAAGCAGAAATAAAGATGGACCATAATACTCAGCATTGCTAATCACATGTTTCAAAGACTTTGGTAGTGAGCCATCCATCACTGCAAGTGTTAAACAGTACACACATGAGCCACAACTTCAGAAAACATACCACTGGATCCGTGTGCCCAGTGAAGATTCACATCAGGGCCCAGTTGTTCAAAGCATCGTTAGCTTAATGGGCTCGTTAAGGGTCATTTCGTTAACTGTTTTAGCGGATTCAATATACAATATTCTGAAATTTTTTGCTGAAAAAATGTGAGTAGCTTTTGCACTGCAAAAGCTACTCACATTTTTTCAGCAAAAAATTTCCCCATATTTGCATATCACTCGATGTAAATTTTAACGAATAGTTAACTAACGACATTGTTAGCTTTGAACAACTGGGCCCAGCTTGTTCATTCATGCAGTCTGATCAGAATCTTTACTGGCTACTTTTTGGATAACAATGGATACAAAGTTTCTTCATGCAGACAACGAAGACTAACCTGCTGCTCTGCTCCGATCAGACTGCATAGATGCACAGCCTGTTTGTTTTTGTGTTGAGGTTTTACGGCCCAGGCAACCCAATGAGGTCATTTTGAGCGCGGTCAGTTTACTTAACTACACTTTTACTGGGCAGGCTTAGTCCTCTAAGAAATTAACCAGTATTGTGCACATCATTTTGCCAGAAACTGACAACTGCCCTTCTTGAATCAGCCGAAGGGAGAAAATGACCATAGAAAATATTTCATGATCAATCTCCATGAAAGAATGTTGCCGCCACGGCTGGGGCCGAACCCCGCAACCTCCTGATCACCAGTAAGACTTGCATTGAACTGAGCTAATGAGGCAGGCTGATGCTCAGCATGATATCAGTCTTTGCTGGCCATACATGCCAAAAGGTACTTTTTCTCACACTGCAGCTCCTAAAGTACCATGAACATAACAAACTGCTGGTCAGGTTTTAATGGCCTGAGCAGAAAGTTCAGTTATCCATCACTTTAAGTATTAATCAATACCAGGGATCATTTTCTGGCGCGATTTCGCAATATTCTCGCATTTTTTTGCAAGAAATCGCATCAAAATTCCAGGAGTGAGAAAAAAAATCGCACGCTGAATATTTCTCATTTCGCGACGTTAAGTTCCTATTTTGCACATGCGGTTCATTTCGAGACTATCGGACTGTTCTGTTTGACCGGTTTCTGAATTATTGTGGCGCCAAAATTCATTACACATACGACCGCAGGTAACCATTCTGTATCATTGGAAAGCTTTATCGTAAAAACTCATTGTCGGTCTCTGGTTAAAGTAAGCGTTTATTTGATCGCTACCTCGAGTCAGCAAAAACATGTCCGCCGACTCGGAAAAAAAAAAAGAAAGAAAATTATCCGACCCAAAGCCGTCCAGTTGGGATGGCAACATGTTAAAGTATCTTGTTCGAGCACAACCCAGCTCGACTGAAGCGGCCACGCTCTCCTCCCCTGATTCGGATGACGATCAAACACAAGACCGAGCTGAGCTTGATGAATAACAAGCCCATGAAGCCCTTATTCAGCCGTTTGCATTTTGTTACGAGCCAGGCGTAACGAGAAACAAATGAAAGTGAAACCAGCAACAAGCTTTAAAATTATTTAGTTGATAACAAAAAATAAGAAAATGTGCAGGACAGAAAAATAAATGTAAACGGTACTTTCAAGATAATCAGTGATTTATTTACAGTGATTCTATCCAGTCTCAACTGAAATTCCATGAGTCCTATGATAAAATCATGAGTCTGTAATATATTTTAGAGCAGATATTTACTGTTTTTGTGAGTTCAGGGACTCACTTATATAAAATTTGTGAGTCCCAGAGAAAAATTATGAGTATATGAATTGGAACTCGCAGGTAAAAAAATCATTGGATAATGTCACAAAATCCCAGAGAAATAATTCCTGAAGAATTTCTGAAACAAATCCATTGAATTGCAGTTTCTGATCCCACAATTTAAAGTCCCTGAATTCAGAGTTTAATTCCAGAATTAATGAAACATTGAAGTAATCCAATAAAGAATGAAAGTGTACAAAGATGCTCATATGAAAATCTTCTCTTCTTATATAATATCAAAGCACATTCTAAAAAAAAAATAGAGTACACGAGACATCACTTATTTTCCAGTATTTGTCAAGAAAAATTTAAATGTTCTGTGACATGCCAAAAATAGCTTAATCTAGAATATTCCATTCGGAAATTCTAAAAAGAATATAAACAACTTGTTATTGTAAACATGATTTTCCAGAAAGTTCAAATTTATATATAAACACTTGGAGTAAACATGAAAATAATGATACTTAAAATAATCAAACACCCTATATATAACAATTTTATTAACCTGATTTAGAGTACATTACAAAATAAGCAATAATAATACTTATACATACAATTCTGATACAAAATCTGGCCTTTACAAAAAAAAAAAAAAAAAATCTCACTCAGTTTGTCCGAGCGAGCGAAAAAAAAAATCTCACTGAATTTGAAAATCTCTCACTGTTTTTGTCCAAATGGGATTTTTTCTCTCACAAAAATCTGGGGCCAGAATAATCCCTGCAATACATACATTTTATATACTAAAAAGAATAAGTGCTATCTGGTTTTCACTGTAAAGTACATGTAGTCAAGCCCGTATCTGTGTAATATACCAAAAGTGTACTGTCATGCAAACTAATTTGGGCTTCAATTTATTTCTTAAAAAATATTAAAATTTTTTACAAGAATTCAGCGGAAGGCGGTGTCTCACCTGCTGACAACTGTCAGTATTATTAATACAGTATACAAACTTTCAAGATCATAAACAACCTTTAAGAAAACTGCTCAACTTACAATGTCTCATACTCTCGGAAAATGAAGGGTCAGGTATTGCTTTCTTGAGAAAGTTGAGCATTGACTTCAGCAGGGCTGCTCGTTGTGGGAAACACAGGCGACCTGTAAAAAATATTCACAAGTGTTTACGTATGCTAGCCAAATACGTACCAATGACAAATAAGATCTGTCCCAGGACAGCATAGCTCGCTTGAATTGCATTTTGCCAATAAAATGAAACAAGAATTCCGCACGAGTCAACATCACACCTGCACTGGGCAAAGTCATATGAGTATAATACATAAGGAAGTAGGTAACATACTTCAAACTTTGGATCATACTGGCTCATTGTCGGACAGATGAAAAATGCTCTTCAAGATATAAGGCAAAATCACTGAACCATGAAATAAAAGTCACTGTGACCTACATTTATTTTGAAGTCAAACTTCGGGTCATATGGACTCATAATCTGAAAAAATGGCTTGTACATCAGATATTCTTCAAGATATAAGGTAAAATCACATAGCTGTAAAATGAAGGTCACTGTGACCTACATTTATTTTGAGGCCAAACTTCTGGCAATGCTGAAGGATAATGTGGAAGTATGGTGTTTATACATGAAACACTTTTCAAGATAAAAGGCAAAATCACTGGACTGTGAAATTATTACTGTGACCTATATTTATTTTGATATTATGACAAACAGTCCACTTGGCTTCAATCAATGCACGCATTGATTATAATTGGCAAACAATAAATTCTAATCGCCGTTATTATCATAATCAGTGTCAATGAGTACAGAGATCTACTCAATGCTCAATCAGTCAATGATGCCCACGAACTAATTCTGCTCGACAGGTGAAAACGGTCATTTCTCAATTGACTGTGTTGGGGTTTAATGACACGTCAACCGTTGTGCATCATTTTGTGTTGTCTCCCAGAGAAAGGGAGAAAAGAGATAGAGGAGATAGTAGAAGAGATAAAAAAGAGGAACAGGGACGAAAGAGGAACAGGAATGAAAGTGAAGCATCAGAAGAAATAAAAACATTCCCCCTCTATGCTTACCAGCTACAAGGATAGCAGGCCTTGCCCAAACTGTAAGCCAATATCAGTTGGACGCTCCGATGACGTAATATGCACGACACCTTCGCACCTCCCAACCACCCCCTGGGCATTTCTCAAGGGTCATTTTCAACACCAGCAAATTTTTACAAGACAGTAGCATGATGTTTCTATCCCACGTATCCAGATCTTAGTTGCTCATTTTACACTTCTCTAGCAATAAATATTTTAAACAAAACAACTGCATCAAAAAAATATTAAAAATAAAATAAAAGAAAGTAACTTTGATAAATGATAGGTTTTGCGCCCGCAACACAATAAGTTAAGGGAAGCAACTCAAATTATCTAAGCACAACTGAGGCAATTTGAATCACTTCCCTTGCTGTTCCAGGGAACCAGAGCATCCAAAATGGTGTCCTAAATTGTCAACCCAGCGATTTGTTGTTTTCAAACATAGTTAAACAGCTGACCTCGATTAAAATTACTGGTTAGACTTAGCGCACCATTGTAAATAATAGCATTGAACAATTCTATTCTAATCCTGTTTTAATTGGGAAATATGGCTGTATCAGCGATGTCTCAGCAAACTAACACAGCGACAAAACAAGTGAGTGTTATACATGCCGTTATACATGCATGTTACATGTCAACTTATATTGCGATCCATTTATATCGCGATAGCGGACCTTGGACCCTGAGGACCGCGATATATTGGATCTGCAGTGTATTGGCGAAGACAAGCATGTTTATGTTTGGAGAACTATTTGATTGTGTTGGGGTTTAACGACACGTCAACCCTTGTGAGTCATTTTGTGTCATCTCCCAGAGAAAGGGAGAAAAGAGACAGAAGAGATAGTAGAATAGATGAAAGAGGGGAACAGGGAAGAAAGAGAAACAGGAAAGAAAGTGAAGAAACAGAAGAAATAAAAACATTCCCCCTCTACCTTTACCTGCTACAAGGATAGCAGGCCTTGCCCAACAATAAGCCAGTATCAGTTGGACGCCCCGGTGATGTAAGATAGAAGACACCTTTGCACCACCCGACCACCCCCGTTTGGAGAATGAGGAGAAATTGCACCCAGGTGCTTAGGTGTTTACCAGGAAAAGTCTGTGCCCCTGTTGAGTGTTATGTTCTGTGGATGTCTGACCTATGAAGGTGTGGGGACCCTTGAACCTGTTGAGGGAAACATTAATTCTAGGAAGTATACTGAAGTGCTCGATGAACATTTGTGGCATGTAATTTTGCTTAACTTCCACCTGACAGTGCCTACATTTTCTAAGAGGATAATGCAACTGTGCACACCTCCCGAGAGACCACACAGTGGAAACAGGAAATTTGTTTGTGTTGAGGTTTTACGGCCCAGTCAACCCAATGGGGTCATGTCAAGCGAAGCCAGTTTACCTAACCACACGTTTACTGGGCAGGCTTTGTCCTCTAAGCGGTTAACCAGTATTGTGCACATTCTTCTGCCAGAAACTGACAACTGCCCTTCTTGAATCAGCGGAAGGGAGAGAATGACCGTAGAAAATATTTCATGATCAATCTCCATGAAAGAATGTTGCCGACCTTGGCGGGGGTTGAACCCGCGACCACCCGGTCTCCAGTCCGACGGCGCATCCAACTGAGCCACCGAGGCTGGAAACAGGAAAACCAGATTCCTTGCATGAACTGGCCTCCACAGTCACCAGACATCAATATCACTGAAAATGTGTGGAAAACTTTGAAACTGAAACAACAAACAAGAGAAAGTGACATCAAATCTAGGTAGAACCTTATTGAAAATGTACTTCAAAATCTGGAGATCGACTCTCAACATATATAAAATCACTCTATCAGCAACTACCAAAGAGAATGAAGGCAGTCCTGACAGCTAATGGATGTATCACTAAGTACTGAAATTTTTTAAGTAAGTGTCTTCCTTAATTTTTGTGTTATTGACAATTTATTACCATCATTTGATCAACTTTTCTCACACTGGTGGCCATTTTGAGGACATTAACCCTTAAAGTGCCAATCACAACAATTGTCGTCTGTTTTGTCTTCTGCTTGTGATTTTAAATGTCATTTCTGCAAACAGTGTGGACCCAGATCAGACTGCTCCTTTAGGAGCAGTCTGATCTGGGTCCACACTGTTTGCCGGTATGCAAAAAAATAGCTTTGAGAAGTTTGCAAGAATATTCAGCAGACAACAAACAGACGACATTTTCAGATGCAGTTTTTCTTGGCACTTTAAGGGTTAATTTGGCATCTGACTGTACATTTATTTGGACGTCAAATGTCAGGTGATACTAAAAGATAATTTGAAAGTATGGTGTTTATTTATTAAGTATTTTTCAAGCTATGGCAAAATCACTGGACTGTGATATAAAGGTCACTGTGACTGACATTTATTTTTAAGTCAAACTTTGGGTCATACTGACTCATAATCAGAAAGTATGGTATTTATACATGAAACTCTTCAAGATATAAGGCAAAATCACTAGACCATGAAATACAGGTCACTGTGACGTTTGTTTTTAGGTCAAACTTCAGGTCATACTGACTCATAGTCGGAAAGTATAATGTTTATACATGAAATACTTTTCAAGATATGAGGCAAAATCACTGGACTATGAATATAAGTCACTGTGACCTACATTTATTTTGAAGTCAAATTTCGGGTCATACCGACTCATAATCCATAAGTATAATGTTTATACATCAAATACTCTAAGATATAAGGCAAAACCACTGGACCATGAAATGTAGGTCACTGTGATTTACATTTATTTTGAGGTCAAACTTCAGGTCATACTTTCTCATAATCCATAAGTATAGTGTTTATACATCAAATACTTCAGATATAAGGCAAAATTATTGGACCTTGAAATACAGGTCAGTATGACCTACATTATTTTGTGTTGAATTTCGGGTCATACTGACTCAAAACTGGAAAGTACGGTGTTCATACATGAAACATTCTTTAAGATATAAGGCTAAATTACTTGACCCTGAAAATTCTTCAAGATATAAGGCAAAATCACTGGACCATGAAAAATAGGTCATGCTGACTTTCACTTCATGAGCGACAAGTCAATGTAACAAGGTTGACTGATGTCTGACCAAGTATTTGTCTAAGTTGTTTCCATAATAAAAAAAGTAGAAAAACAACAACATTTTTTACATGAGTCCTAGATTTTGACCTCTAGCTTCACTCCAGGTCATAGAACCTGGGGTCAAATGTCATGGAATGAAAGCTGACCCTCCAGGATACCTATGGTCCAAATATGAATGCTTTCTGATAAGCAGTTGTCGAGACAAGAACATATGAAAGAACTTGAACAAAAACCTTAAAGTAGTGCAACGGGAACAGGGATGACCAGGGTGAAATCCTTTTGGAGTGAGGCATGCCAGGTGAAATAATGGGAGCTTAATGCATCTGCCATCCAGTCCGACTGGTCCTTAATTTTTGCCAGTTAAGTTCATTTTTTTATACTGCATAACAGCAGGCAAACAGGAAATGCTTTGTTTAACATGCAAACCTGCTGCTTTTGCTGTTGTTTATAGAGGATGCCATTTTAATTTAATCAATGAACATGACAAAAATGCAGATTTCACAAATTAAGTCCAGCACACAGATGCGTTGGCAACTACACCTGAACCTCATTAAAACATGGAAGTCCGAGTCCAAGCATGGGACCGTGTTACTAAACTGAACCATGCTATAACAAGGATGATCAAAGCTGGCGTCGGCTCAAGGTAAATTTGTTTATACATGAAATGAGCAATTTCATGCTTAAAATGCGTATACCTATGTTTACTGCTATTTTGTAATGTGTGCAAAATTAGTCAATAACATTTCTAAACTATGGTGTCATCAATAAATGTGTAAAAATAAAAACATACAATATTGTTGTTATTCCACCTCTATAATGAATTGACCGTTGGGTTTTCCTAAATAATTATTTCTAGACAACTGGTTCCCGTCTTGTGTGTAAGTGCCAATACAGCAGGAAACAGGAGAGACGGAACAAAACGACTTTTAATAGACCTAATCAAGTCACATTAAGATGGCCTGCACCAAGGGCAGGTTTTGCAGTTTTTGATGTTTCAAGATCTGACCAGACTGCTTATATTTTAAGCACTGATCAATCTTTGTCTAGCGCAAGGTGCATTACTTATAAATGCAAATAAATGCAAACAGTTAGACCCAGATCAGACGCTGCTGTATGCGACAATTGATCAGGATCTCCGCTGTTTGGGAATTATTTCATCAAATTTGGGACAACAAACCAAAAACAGTGTTAAAAAAAAAACAAAAAAAAAAAAAACAGGTGCATTAAGCAGTGCATTCATTAATCACTCTCAGTTGGTAACGAGGTTTAGGTGTATTATTCATATAAATAAAAATCCAAGCATTATCCAACATTAGCATAGCCATCAGCATGGCTATCAGCATTACCCATTCACACGTAAAATCATTTTTTTTTCAATGTCATGACCAACCTGTTTTAGCAGCAGAGTAATCTGGCAAAGGTTTCTGACTAGAAGTTGAGGGTTCTGGCTCTTCCCTGGCACTGGTTGACTCCTGTGAGCCTTGACTTTTCTCAGCATCCTCACTAACAGACACCGTATCAGTTTCCATAGCAAGAGGAGGTGAATCTGGTTGAAAATCCATAGAGGAGTCCATTCTGTTAGGTCTTATTTCAAATGGTTGCTCCTTGCGACATAATCCAATCTCATGCTGGAAGGAACATAATGCAAAACATTTTAAATATCACCCAGTCCCAAACTTGACCTAGATTTTATTGGAGAAAACATTCTGAGCAAGTTTCATTAAGATTGGGTCAAAACTATGACCTCTAAAGTGTTAACAAATTAATTGTTAAGGACATTTGCTCAGGTGAGCTACAAACTAAGTCAAAAGAGGGCCATAGCTCAGCCAAAATTTGGAGGACGATTACTAATATCAAACTTGACCTGTATTTTACAATGATATACTCTTCTGCAAACTTCTGATGAAATCAATGCATCCCTTCAAAACTTACTGAACAGAAACCAATAATATCTTAACCCAACAACAAAAAATGTCAAAAAAGGGTCATAAGTCAGCCAAAATTTGGCGGATGATTACCAATATCGAACTTGACCTGTATTTTACAATGAAATAAACTTCTGCAGACTTTGAATGAAATCAATGCATCCCTTTAAATGCTATCGAGTGAAAATGAAAAGTGTGACAATGACACCAACACGGACGGATACATGATCCCTATATGTCTGCCATGATACGTACAAAAATGTGGACACTCCCCTACTTGGGGGAAATTTTATGCAGACTTTGAATCATTCAAAAATGTCCTCAATTCCTCTGTGATAAAAGCAGAAATGGGGTATGGCAAAGATCAGTTGCCCTTTTTATATTTACTCTAAAATAAATGATGGATAAAAAAAAGTTATGGCAGGGTGTAAGATAATTGTAAATGAAAAGCCAAATCTTTGTCAGCAATTTAATTTATGGGGCTGTTTATTGATCAGCCTCAGTGATAGGGACATGAACCTGTTTCTATCCTTCTGAAAATGAGAGCGTCCATTTTGGCGTAGCAGACAATGGTTGTTCATGAAATAATTTCTACTGTTTGCAGATTTCAGGGCCCAGTTGTTCAAAACTAACGAAGTCGTTAGTTAACGATTCGTTAAAATTTACATCAAGTGATACACAAATATTTTGATATTTTTTGCTGAAAAAATGTGAGTAGCTTTTGCAGTGCAAAAGCTACTCACATTTTTCAGCAAAAAATATCAAAATATTGTATATTGAATCCGCTAAAATGGTTAACGAACTGACCTTTAACGAGTTCGTTAAGCTAACGAAACTTTGAACAACTGGGCCCAGGTCTTTAAAGACTCTGGACACCGACTGAAGAAATATTAGAAACAGCAAGAGAACATAGTAACCCACATGATAAATATGCAGTGGCAGTGAAAAAGGGACACCAGATAGTTGGACATATACTGCTAGAACTAAGTAAAACTGACCTTTTTTATCAAGCATCGAGGTGTGGCCACGTCACATGCTTAGCGCTCAGCATAGACACTCGGAGATAATGGGAGGATAAGAGATATCAGGTAAACCTAAGTTTTTGGCAGAGCCTGCGATGACTGAAAGACTGAAAACCTTACTTAAGCAAGTTTAATAAATAACTTTCTGTTCACTTGCTATGGAGTGGGTGCTTATAACATTTTACCTGAAAATAATGGCTGGGGGCCCTTATAGGAGCAAGGGTGCTTAAAGGGGCAAATACAGTAACTCTTTTCTTATCTCTCCCCAAAATCATGCACTGATTACTCATCAGAATGGTAAGACACATTCAATGAGTATCATAGGTTTTTATGAAGAAAATTATCCCAGAATTATCATCAAACAGACCTTACAGTATCATAACTCATCATAACATAAGGAGTATCACTAAAATATTTTTTTTATTTCTCCACAAAAATCTATGTTGTGGGTACTTATTAGAAGCATCTTGTCAAGAAATAAGAAAAATATCAACACTTCTTAGTTGAAAAACGTGCATTATCTGAAGCTATGTATATACATGATTCAGACAATTGCTGCAGAGGCTATTCTGTATGTGACAACTATGACTTACCTCTAGTCTGTTAATGAAGGCTGTCAGTCCACCCTGGGCTTGAAAGGCTGCCATGTCAAGATTAGTGATGAGGTCCACAACTCGTACAGCGCGAGTGGCAAACTGAAAGTGTTCATAACAAAAGTTATTATTCATTTTTAGTAAAAAGTATGTCATCAGGCATTTTAGCTTGTGTCTTAACCATGCAGTGGAAGAATTAACTCAGCCATAAAATCACTCTAAAGTTTATGGACTAAATTAATACCAAGTTTGTTTGAATTGTGAGTTTTACAGCCCAGTCAACAAGTCAATGTTCAGGTCATGTCCAGCAGGTCAGTTAATTTACACTTGTCCAGGGCAAGCTTAGTGGTCTAAGTGGTTACCTAGTACTTGTGCACATACTTGTACAAACCCCACTTAATTTTCTTTAATAATAGGAACACTGGTATCTGGTGAATCTGACCAGTGCTAGAACAGTAGTATTAGTAGCTGTCAACAGGTGAAGCAGTTGCTGCAGCATTTATACACCAGAATAAAGTCTTATTTGGCTAAAAAATGTTGGAGATTTTTAACACTATAACTGCACAACTACAGTAGATGGCATTCTGATTTTTTTTTTTTTTTTTTTTTTTTGTCTTCTTCAGTGTAAGGAAGATTGAAATTTCATGTGAATCATCTGCTATGTTATCTTATTTTCTCTGAAAAATACAAAAAAATTGATAATGTTGTTTGCTGCAAATCTCTTTGGTGCTTTAAGGGTTAGAGTAACAAATGAGAGATTTGATTTTAACTATGACTTTTGAACATTTTTGCATGAGATTTTTTCTTCAATTTGATAAAAGTTTACAAGAATTACAGTGAAACTAAGAGAATCCCTAAAAATTTCCTTGCCAATGCCTGTCCCAAGCTTACCGTGATATGATCCTGACCCTGTCCATACCAGTTGATAACCTTCAGTAGAGATTCCATCATACCACAGGACACCAGAGCTTCTGCACCTGTGTGACACAAAAATAAACCATTACCAAACAAAAACCTACCTTACTGCAAATGCAAAACTTCAGACCCAGGACAGTCCGTACATTTATAGCTCCTGATAAAGTATTAATATTTTTCTTATTACCCCTTTAAAACATATGCTGTGGGTACTCATTAGGAGTGTCTCGGCGAGGTGCTTCTAATAAGTACCCGCAACATATGTTTTCATAGAGAAACAAGAAAAATATCTCTAGGATACCCCCTCTTACCTGAGTTGTGACATCCCCACAATCTGATCAGAGCCTGCACTATTTACCTGGGCCCAGTTGTTCAAAGCATCGTTAGCTTAACGAGTTCGTTAAGGGTCATTTCGGTAACTGTTTTAGCAGATTCAATATACAATATTCTGATATTTTTTGCTGAAAAAATGTGAGTAGCTTTTGCAGTGCAAAAGCTACTCACATTTTTTCAGCAAAACATTTCAGCATATTTGCATATCACTCAATGAAAAATTTAACGAATCGTTAACTAACGACATCGTTAGCTTTGAACAACTGGGCCCTGAAATATATAGGCAACAACATGTGAAATATTATATTTCAAGGTATGAGCTGACAGCAAAGTACAAGATCGGGCCCGAGGTTATAAAACTTTTTTCATGCTCAACTCAGCTGAGCATGAAATTTATTTTGCTTATAAATCTTAAAATACTGACAATTTTTTTAAACTTCTTTCATGCTCAACCCAGCTGAGCATGCTCAGTTGAGATGAGCATGACAAAAGTTTTAATTGTTGGTATTTTGATTTTTATGACCAAGTGAAATTTCCTGCTCAGTTGAGTTGAGCATGAAAATTTTTTTATAACCTCGGGGCCAGCTTGTGCTAGTCTGATGAGTGCTCTCACTGTCCACCTCAACCCACTATCTTCATCAATGAAGAGCACAGAGTGGTGTTGTGACTGAGGTTTGGCAGACAGTAACAGGTCTGTATCCAGTGCTCTAGATAAGGTTTTAGTACAATGAGTCTTTTACCACCTGCTTTAAAGTTTAATGCTTAAATGTCCATTTGCAATACTTAATTCTTAACTCTTAAAGCACCAAGCATAAGTGTAGCATATCAAATTCTAACTTTTACAGAGAAGATAAAGCTTGGCATTTGATGTGAATAGTCTGCTTAGCAGACATTTCACATCAGATGCCAAGCTTTATTTTATCTGAAAAAAAAAAAGAGTATATATAAACAACAAGAAATGTATTTGTCACTGGTGCTTTAAGGGTTAAACCGTTTCTGGTCTAGTGTACTGCTACTGCTCACAAAAGAATCAATGTGAGGGAAATTCCTTTAATACTATGAAAAGATGTAAGTTTACTGAAAAAATTCTACTCTCTGAATTTGATTTCAATGCTGAAATCCAAAATGTCACTGAGTATTTTTACCCCCTCAATTTCAATTTCAATGCTGATTTTCAAAAATTCAATTCTTAAATACCCTTTACTCCCTCTTATCTAGAGCTCTGTGTATCTTTCATGTATGCTAGATGATGTTTTCATTTGGCATTGGTCAGATGTCTCTTGCACACTCTGTTTGTTTGTTTGTGTTGAGGTTTTACGGCCCAGTCAACCCAGTGGGGTCATGTCAAGCACTGTCAGTTTACCTAACCACACATTTACTGGGCAGGCTTAGTCCCCTAAGCGGTTAACCAGTATTGTGCGCATTCTTTCGCCAGAAACTGACAACTGCCCTTCTTGAATCAGCGGAAGGGAAAGAATGATCGTTGAAAATATTTCACGATCAATCTCCACGAAAAAATGTTGCCGACCTCGGCGGGGGTTGAACCCGCGACCTCCTGGTCTCCAGTCCTGAGCCACTGAGGCAGGCTGCACAATCTGTATGATGCCCAACATGAGGAAAGGGTCCTGATGCCATCTGCAGACAGCTTCAGGGCCGTCTCTGTTTGCTGAGACATAGCTCCAGGTAAAGAGTTGTCCACTTAACATTTTTCTTATTTCTTCACAAAAATATACGTTGTGGGACTCCAAAAATATACATTGTGGGACTCCATTAGAAGAGCCTCTGTTCCACAACATGTTTTAGTGGAGATATAAGAAAAATATCTGTACTTTTCTACTGTATCCAATGATTCTGAGGTGCTTCTAAGAGTAGCACAGCATGTTTTTGTGGAGAAATAAGAAAAATATCAGTACGTTTCGGCTTATCCAATTCAGATTCTGGAGGCAGATTGTAAAGACTCTGATCCAGCCACCAGGCTGATCCAGTTCTCTGCTGTTGGCATATCACACAAGGGCCCCTTTCTCACCATTTATTTAGCTATGTGAATAGTGATCACTTGAAATACTGATCTAGTCATAGATCAAATCAGTAGCACCATCAACTGACCTATTTCAACTAAAGGAATGCATACGTCTCCAAGGGAAATAACTCTGACATGGAAATATTTGTCTCCATTCTCATTGGTGCTATTCTTAAAGGAATGACTTTGCTCCTCTTGCAATGCATTTGAGATGACATCTTCAGTCCTATTCTGCAAAACTGTTGTTGTTCATCAGTGAACAGCAAATGTCCAAACCAGTCTGAGCATTTAACCTTTACCACTCTCTTGGCTAATTCAGCAGATGACAAACTGATGATACTTTTTTTTTCTTTTTTTTTTCCCAATAAATTTTTTTTTAATTTTTCATGCAAGTTGTATCCTGAGAAGACTATCTGCATAAAATGTCAAAATAGAAAGGAAGGCAACGATCAGGAATCGATACAATTACCTAACACCTTCCGTTCCAAGACACCAAAGGGAAAGAAGGATGCACTTAAAGTAATTGCCCCACAATCAAAACACTACAAGCAGAAAGCCAAAAGGACAGTTTCTTCCCAAAAATTGCCAAATGGCTATTCAAAATAAAAATTTCACCAAGACACATATGCAAAGACATACAATGACAGTTATAGTAAACCACAGCAGAAGCATCGCATTGGAACAGTCAGTAAAAACATTACTGGGGGGCTTAAAATGATTTTATGTGGCCATAAGCCTACTTTCTGGAAAAAGTAATAATAATAATATTAATTATAATTATAACAATAATGAAAAAAAAAAAAAAAAAAAAAAATCTATACATCTGAAATATTTTACGGCCATTTTGTAAAGGGAGATGACTTTTGCTGACATGAAGGATGCCTCCCTAGTATTGGGAACCTTTCCAACAAGAGCACCATAATGGTCCTATATCATTCACCTGAGCAGATTTGCATACTTACTATTGAAGTTTCAGCCACATTCACTGCTCTAAGAGTTTTGTATAAATTTTATAGCCCTGCCCCTAGCGGCCATGTTTTTTTAACGCATCATGACGGCTTGAACTCTTGACAGAGGGTCACCAAGGAAACATTTCTGCCAAGTTATATTGAAATCAATCCAGTGGTTTCTGACAAAAAGATTTTTAAAGTGTTTTACATAGATATAAAGGGAAAATAAGCCCCGCCACCTAGCGGCCATGTTTTTTGACGAATCATGACAGTTTGAACAAACTAGGTAGAGGGTCACGAAAGGAACATTCCTGCCAAGTTACAGTGGAACCTCGGTAATTCAAAAGCCAATTTTTCGAAACTACCAGATTTTTCTAAGACGACTGGTGGTCCAGACTTTTTTCACTAAAAATATCACCGATATTTTTCGAATTTCAATTTTTTGAAAAAAAAAAAAAAAATCAATTTCCTGAACAGATTCGTCGGTCCCTATCATAGAAATTCCCATAAAAATCCCCTACTAAATTCGAAATTCCAAACTGCCAATCAAGGCCACGTATAATGATCATGATTTCTTTGTGCGGCGAGTTCAACTGTTGCATTCCCGAGTGACTTCACGGGTTTATTCGCTACAGGTAGTTGACATCGGATTAACGGTGAATATTCCGAACAGATTCGTCGGACCCAATCAAAAAAAAAAATCCTTTTAAAATCCCCTGCCAAATTCGAAATTCCAAACTGCCAATCAAGGTCAGGTAGGGTGATCATGATTTCTTTGTGTGGCGAGTTCGATTGTTACACACCTGAGTGACTTAACAGGTTTATTCGCTACAGGTAACTGACACCGGATTAACGGTCACACTATTGGTTGATGATCCTTGACTGAGTGAAGGATGTCTTTAATTGAGATTGTTAGCAATGATGGTCTCCTTTGATGTTTTTAAATATTTTTATTATAGGTCATTAATGAAGTTTAATGGATTTTAAAGATCAGTGATTCATGTAACATGTAAATACGAAGGATCTGTAATAGTATGGTTACAGCAAAAATAACAATTCTGAGACAAATTTCCTGAATATTTATGGAACTTTTTTCAAAGTAAAAGTATGGGCAAAAAGTTTTCTATTTAGATATATAGGGAAAATAAGCCCCACCCACTAGCAGCCAAGTTTTTTGACAGATCATGATTGCTTGAACAATCTTGGTAGAGGGTCACCAAGGAAAAATTTCTGCTAAGTTATGTTGAAACGGTCTAGTGGTTTCTAACAAGAAGATTTTTCAAGTTTTCTATATAGATATATAGGGAAAATAAGCTCCGCCCCCTGGCGGCCATGTTTGTTGACGAAACATGACGGCCTGAACAATCTTGGTAGAGGATTACAAAATGAACATTTCTGCCATGTTATATTGAAATCGGTCCAGTGGTTTCTGACAAGAAGATTTTTTAAGTTTTCTATACAGATATATAGAGAAAATAAGCCCCGCCCCTAGTGGCCATGTTTTTTGACGAATCATGACAGCTTGAACAATCTTGGTAGAGGGTCATCAAGGAAACATTTCTGCCAAGTTATATTGAAATCGGTCCAATGGTTCCTGACAAGAATTTTTTTAAAGTTTTCTATATAGATTATATAGGGAAAATAAGCCCCGCTCCCTGGCGGCCATGTTTTTTGACGAATCACAATGGCATGAACAATCACGTATGGAACATTTCTGCAATGTTATATTGAAATCGGTCCAGTTTGCTTCTGACACGAAGATTTTTAAAGTTTTCAGTTAAAAAATCTACTTTTAGCTCCTGTGACCTAGATATGCAATGGACCGGAACCATTTGAACAATGATGATCATTCTTGTGAAGTTTAGTCAAAATCCAATCAGTGGTTTAGGAGATGTAGTTTGAAGAAATTGTTTATGGATGCATGCACAGACGGACACATGGCGGACAAAATGTGATCACAAAAGCTCACCTTGTAGGTGAGCTAAAAAGAGGGTTACTCTTAAAGGAAACTTAAAGGCTCATACTACTGCAGATTGTAAATGTGGGTTTGCTGACATGAACTCTTTTAACTGTGCAAAGACTATCCATGAAAGCATAGTCTTACAAATGCCTCTCACATGGTGCAAACTCATTAGCCTCTACATCAGACAGGGCAATGCACTATATCTACCAGCACAGAAAATTCAGAGAACACTCACCATTATCATAACTGGCTAAATGGTAGAGGAATGAGAACAAGGCTGTAGCATAAGACTGTGGAAACGGCTTTGACTCCATCTCTGAAATAAAAAGAAAAAAAATCATTGTATTTACTCTAAGTATTTGAAAACTCCCAACACTTAAACATACTTGTCCTAAAATTTTATCAAGTCCATATTACCTGTTGATTTGTTTAACAAGAGCTCCGCAAGCGGAGGCATTATACGCCCATGGCAAGTAATAAGATGTAGCACATATACTGACTCCTGTACAATTTAGTGCTCCAGATGTAAACTGTAAGTGGGGTGAGTTAGAAACCAAAATTTTAACAAAATTTTCAAAGTGGTTTAACTCTGCTAATATTTGGTGGACTGTAATCTCAAAATAATATGCACTGCTCCACATCATGGTGTAACTATTTACAAATTTGATTTGATGTAGAATTTAGCCGGAAATGAAAAGTTTACAGATATTTTTAAAGGGGCATAACTCTGCTAATATTTTGTGAACTGTAACCTCGAAATAATATGCACTGCTCCACACCATGGGCTAACAGTTTCAGCATGACTGGATGTAAACTGTAGAAGTTAGCCGGAAACCAAAAGTTTACAGAAATTTTCCATGGTGCATAACTCTGTTAATATTTTGTGAACTGTGACCTCGGAACAATATGCCCTGCTCCACATCATAGCGTAACTGTTTACAAAGTTTCAGCTTGATCAGATGTAAACTATTGGAGGAGTTAGCCAGAAACTAAAAGTTTACAGAATTTTCAAAGGGGCCCAGCTCTGCTAATATTTGGTGGACTGTAACTTTGGAATAATATGCACTGCTCCACATTTCAGCTTGATCGGATGTAAACTGTAGGAAAAGTAAGCCGGAAACAAAAAATTTTGCAGAAATTTTCAAAGGAGCATAACTCTGCTAATATCTGTGTTTGGTGGACTGTAACCTCAAAACAATATGCCCTGCTCCAAATCACGGTCTAACTAAAAATCAAGTTTCGGTCTGATCGAATGAAAACTGGGAGTTAGCCGGAAACAAAAAGTTAACAGAAATTTTCAAAGGGGCATAACTCTGCTGATACTTGATGGACTGTAACCTCGAACAAATGTGCTGCTCCACATCATGGTCTAACGATAAATCAAATGTAAATTGTAGGAGTTAGCCGGAAACGAAAAGTTTACAGAAATTTTCTAAGGGGCATAACTCTGCTAATATTTGGTGGACTGTAACCTCAAAATAATATGCACTGCTCAACCTCATGGTCTAACTGTAAATAAAATTTCAGCCTGATTGGATGTAGGAGGAGTTAGCCGGAAATGGAAAGTTTACAGAAATTTTCAAAGGGACGTAACTCTGTTAATACTTGATTGACTGTAACCCCGAAACAATATGCACTGTTCCACTTTATGGTCTTACTATAAACAAAGTGTCAGCTTGATCAGATATAAACTATAATATTTGATGGACTGTAACCTAGAACAAATGTGCACTGCTCCACATCACGGCTAACTATAAATCAAGTTTCAGCTTGATCAAATGTAAACTGTAGAAGTTTGCCAGTAACGAAAAGTTTACAGAAATTTTCAAAGAGACATAACTGCTAATATTTCGTGGACTGTAGCCCAAAAACAATATGTGCTGCTCCACATCATTGTCTATCTATACACCAAGTTTCAGCTTGATCGGATGTAAACTGTAGGAGGAGTTAGCCGGAAACGAAAAAGTTTACAGATGGACGCCAGACCCTGTAACATAATATGTCCCGTTTTTCAAACAGGCGTATAAAAACTGCTCAATGAGTGGCATACAGTGAAGACCCGGATCAGCTGCTGCATTCTGTGCCATCTGATCTGGCTCTACACTATTTGCTCAGGCCTAACTATCTGACTACTCAGGTTAATGGTATAAAGTCAGTCAAGAGAAATTCCTGCTAAACCAAAGAATCATAAGCATCAAGTTCTTAAAATAGCTTTTTTTGTTCTGAAATAACAGCTAAGTCACAGATTAACTTCATATTAAAGATGACACACCCCTAATTTCATAATATTTCAAATTATTGTTTTGATGACAATAATGTTGATGATGATGGTTTGGTGTTTTACATCCCTTTCAACATTATAAAAGTCATAACAAGGTGATGGAAGGAGGATGATGAAAGGCTAAGGGCAACAAGTGCTGTACAGTCATGAGCTGAATTCCACCTCCAGCAGGATTCAAACCTGGGACCTTGTGATCCAAAGTCAAGAGCGAAGCACTCTGACACTTCAATGATAATGATGAAAATAGCATCACGAAAACATGCCTATATAATTTTGACCCCCTTAAACCCCACTTTTATATAGTAGAACGAGTTTACAGGGGTATACATTATTTTTCTTATTTCTGCTCCAAAACATATATTGTGGGTACCTGTTAGAACCGCCTCGATGAGGCGGTTCTAACAAGTACCCACAATCTATCTTTTGAGCAGAAATATGAAAAATATCAGAGTTTTTTGTCTGCAAGTTTTTGGAGGAGAAATTTTCTATATATTTGAACAGGCGTGTTTTCGTAATGCATATAAAAAATTCTATTCGTTCAAAATTTCATGCATTCCAAGTCATAGTAACTTGTATTGTTATTTATCGTTTAATAAAAAGGCTGTCCCACAATACCATCACAAAACAAACATTCCGCTAAGCATTTTAAGAAATAATTGCATGAAAAGAAAAATTTAAGGCAAAAAGGTTTTGAATTGTACATAGCTCTAGATAAGCGGTGGTATCAGTAAATATATTTTTCTTATATGCGGTGGTATCAGTAAATATATTTTTCTTATTTCTCCTTGAAAACATATACTGATGTTACTCAATAGAAGCCCCTCACAAGGCACTTCTAATAAGTAACCAAAACATGTTTTTATTGAGAAATAAGAAAAATATCATTTTTTTTTTTGTTTAAAAAAGTGCCTTACCAAAAGCTATGAAATAAAGTGGTTGAAATTTTATTATAGGTTTTCTTTCAACATTGTTTACATATACTAACCTGTCATATGTTGTATACAGCTCCTTACTAAGACTGGAAGGAAGCCGTGATAGGAGGCTGCACCAGTGGCATCAATAATGTTGTTTATCCTGTAAGGCAAAAAAATAGATCACAGTAAATAGATATTTGAAGCTAAGCATGCTGGGCCCAGTTGTTCAAAGCGTCGTTAGCTTAACGAGCTCGTTAAGGGTCATTTCGTTAACTGTTTTAGCGGATTCAATATACAATATTCTGATATTTTTTGCTGAAAAAATGTGAGTAGCTTTTGCATTGCAAAAGCTACTCACATTTTTTCAGCAAAAAATTTCAGCATATTTGCGTATCATTCGATGTAAATTTTAACGAATCGTTAACTAACGACATCGTTAGTTTCGAACAACTGGGCCCTGGGTAAAAATTTTAACATTTAACATTTTGGAATATTTATTTCCCTAGATAATAAGCTTAGGACATTCCATGCAAGTTGTCTCCTCAACCCATTTAAGCCTAGTGTCTCATAAACGGGACACTGGCAAACAGTGTAGACCCAGATCAGATGCCGCAGAATGCAGTGTCTGATTAGGGTCTAAACTGTTTGCATTAACTTCAGAAATTTCTACAAACAAAACATGATAATAATAAAAACTGACCAGACACTCAAAATATAGGAAATGGACCTGTCCAAAGAGTTAAGGTAGGGGAGTCCACAAGGCATAAATGGGTTAAAAGAAAATTTGAAATACCAAAGCCTATTTTCTCGGGAAAATAAGAAAAAACACCATCGATTTGTCATCTGCTGAATTTGCGCAGAGAGTGGTAAAGGTTAAATTCTCTACTTAGCACCAAAGCATTGGATATTGTAGATAACATCAACAAACAGTAACAGATCTGATCATTCTGCATGGATGCACAGGCTGACTGAAAATATTGCCCGATATAGCCCATATAAAGAAGCTCGATATGTAAAATCTTTCACTAAAGAATGAGACAATTCAGTACAAACAAGTTCAGAATATCACCTGTTTACTAACTGAAGCAGGCTCCATAGCCTGACAGGTAATGAAGCTGGGTAACATGCATTATTGTACCAATCTCACTTTTGTAGTATTACGACAACAAACGTTGCTACAACAGCGCATGCTATTGATGGTCACTATTGTACCAATATATTTTTCTTTTATATCTGCTGAAATATGATCACAGCAACACACCAAAAATATGAATCTCTTATTAACTTTCAAACCATAACTTTGAATATATTTGTGTCATGTCTCATCCCTTTCGAACTTTAAAGCAAACTAGGATGTAGGTGTTGCTACAATAGTGAAAGGTATTGTATCAAAGACATGCATTCAATACGGATTTTCTTTGTACTCAAAGTTACCCCTTTAAAAGAGTTATGATATCACTAGATCTTAATTAAACATGTTAAAATATTTTTCTCTCGTGACTGAGGTGCAGGTTTTTGTGATAGAAAATTTGATTGCTACACTAACGCTACAATAGCGCACGCTATCCATGGGCATTGTTGTACCAATATGATTTTCTTTTATATCTTTTGAAATATGATTCACAGCAACACACCAAACTTATTAATCTTGTACTGACTTACGGTAAACGCAAATATATTTGCTTCATTTCTCTCCCCTTTAGAATTTTAAAGAAAAGTATGATTTAGGCGTTCATACAATAGTGAACGGTATTGTATCGAAGACATTCATCGAATAAGGATTTTCAGTCACAGCTGTACATAGTGGCCTCACTGGCCTACTGATCAGTGCCCAACTTGGAATCTACAGCTCCCCACTCAAGCCATGGATTGTTTTTTTACCATTAGTACAGCAATACCATACCTTATGTGCCCAAGGTTGAGTATAAAGTGGATAATAAGGCTCAAGTTTATTTGTTTTACTTCAATTACACAGATAGCTCCTCAAACTTGTTATAGACACAATCTCAAGGCATGGATGCTGGTGTTTCATGATCATGCATGGTGGAGGAAACTGGACCCAGGGAAAACCAGAGCATGAATGGGCAACCACTACCCTGTTACATACTAGTGCTGGGAGTCAAATCTAAGCTGCAGTGGTGATAAGCGAGAGATACTGATGCAGTCTGATCAGTCTGCTCTCAACCAGTAGAAACCTCAGATCTGTGTCTATACAAATGGCATCCTATGAAGACTAATCAGACTGTGTGAATGCATAGGCTGATCAGTGTTTGCTGACTACAATTTTAAAGGTACAGTTTCTCACCCTATGACTTTTTTTTTTTCAACATTGCATACTGCATCCTACTTGGTCAGTGACTTAATGTTCTGTGACACCCTATGTATCTCAATTATTACTTACTTTCCATTCCTTTCCAGATGAATAATGGAGGTCAATGTTCTCAGAGCTGCTCCTTTAATATCCTGAAATACAAATACAATTGCATATAAAACTGATTTAGACGATTATTGATGATATTTCAAGCTTTATAAACTTCCATTAACAAAAGCCTTTAATCCTTTCAACAAAGCAGATCAAAACAGATACCTGTACAAACAGTGTAGATCCAGATGAGACAGCTTGTAATGAGCCATCTCATCAGGAGTTACATTGTTTACCTTTCTGTTTTTGATTTTAGCCTGAAATCCCTATTTGCATCACTAGACATGTCCATATTCAACATTATTTAGATCACATCGAGACGATGGAAGGGTGATACTGAAAGGCTCTGTGCAATGAAGTGCTGTAGTCATGAGGTGAATTCCGCCACCAGCTGGATTCGAACCCAGGACTTCGTGATCCTAAGTTGAAAGCACTAACTACTCGGCCACCTGGACACTTCTCAAGGATGAGAGGGTCCATTTCAGAAATCCTGAGATGAAAGGATTAATGATGCTAACAGATACATTGAATTGAATTCCACGAATTTTAACCTATTCTATGAGTCATCATGATGGAAGGGTAATAATGAAAGGTTCTGTGCAATGAAGCGTCATAGTCATAAGCTGAATTCCGCCTGACTCTTCATTTTACGAGTCTTTCTATGTGAAAAGGGCCTGATGACACACCGACAGTGATGTCATTATCATCCTGCATATCTGCAAGTCTGAGCAGATGTTTCACTATCTTACCTCCAATTAACCCTTCTCTTGCTGAACACGACATACCCTGTCTTAGCAAACAGTGTAGATCCAGATCAGTTGGCTTTTGAAGAAGCCAAATGATCTGGATCTGTACTGTTTGTCATTAAATATGTGAATTTCTATCAAAAACCCGGATCAAGTAATCTGACTGGCTAGAAATTATAAGTGGGCATGGCAATTTATTCAGCAAGGAAAGGGCTATAGACATTTCTCAACCAAAAAATACTGGTAGTTTTTCTTATTTTTCCATAAAACATGTTGTGGCCTTGCCAAGCACTTCTAATAAGCAGGCACCTAACATCTTTTTGTGTAGAAATAAGAAAAAAATATTTATCTGGACACCCCTCTCATTTAGAGTTATGCACTGTTCACTGAATATATCCTAAAGCACCCCTTTAAGTTTTGTAAATGAAATTCAGATGTTAGCACAAAACTCCCACAGTACAGCTCTAACAGTTCCCAGTCAAAGAAACAAGACAACACAGGCAAATAATAAGATTTGTTTGATTGTTTGATCTTGAGTTTTACAGCCCTGTCAACAGTTAACTTCATGTTGAGCATGTCAGTTTACCTCCTCACACTTTTCCTGGGCATGCTTAGTCCTCTAAGCTGTTAACCAGGGCCCAGTTGTTCAAAGCGTCGTTAGCTTAACCAGCTTGTTAGTGGTCAAAATGTTAACTGTTCTAGTAAGTACAATATCTAATTCACAGGTATTTTTGCTGAAAAAATGTGAGTAGCTTTTGCAGAAAAAATGTGAGTAGCTCTCTGCAAATGCAAAAGCTACTCACATTTTTCAGCAAAAATATTAGCACTTTTGCCATATTTAATGATCAAAGTTTTAACGATACATTAACTAACGACATCGTTAGTTTTGAACAGCTGGGCCCAGTTCTTATGCACATGTGTTTGACAGTAACAGACAACTGCCTTTCTCACATCAGCAGAAGGTTGCAACCCTGGATCTGCAGTCAGACGCACTACCTATGGAGGGTGCCAAAGAACCCAAACACAATTATAAGAAGTTCTCTATAATTCCTTGGTAGAGATTCCACAGACATCTACAGACACCTCATCAAAATTTTACAATCCTGACTTTTAACACTTTTTTTATGGAATCACAAGCACAGCACACAAACTCGCCATACTGACAGAGAAGCCCCATCACATTTTATCATCCTGAAAATCTGCAACCTATGCCAGTTTTTTTCAATAAATCCTTTGAGTTGGAGTTTCATGGCCCAGTTAACACTGTTAGGGCCTAAAAAAATAAATGTTCTGTTTCCGATTTCATCACCAATTTGCCATAGTGTCCGTAGGTCGGCAGCTTTTTTTTCTTCTCTCTTCTTTTTTTTTTCTATGTCAAATTACGGTCGGAGAATCGTAACTTTTTTTCTTTAATGGAATCTGCAAATATTTTGACTTCTCTTACCAAACACTTGACTGTTTTTGTTTACCCATGATAAAGGGACACCGAGTTAAACAGCTTTTATTTTATTTTAGGCCGAGATGTTGCTGCACACTTCGAAATAAACTGCACTAATGTGCTCAGTTTGGCTTGTAAGGGAGCAGCCATATTGGAAATAAATAAATGAACGATGAAGACCAACAATATCAGAAAATTGGTATGGACAAATTATGTAACAAACGTATATAAAAACTGGGATTGTCTGAGGCTGGTCGCAGATTTATTTTTTTTTTTTTTCCTTCATGTGCAAAACAAAAAAATTACCGTCGGCGCATTTTTTTGACAGTCAGTTGGGAAATCGGAAACATAACATTTTTTTTTGGCCTAAGGTCATGTGGAGCCAGACAATTAACCTACTCACACTTATCCTGGGCAGGCTTAGTCCTCTAAGCGGAAAACCTGTACTTGTGCGCATACTTTCACCAATAACTGAAAACTGCCCTTCTTGAGTCAGCAAATGGGGAGAATGACCATAAAAATAGTTTTATTATCAATCTCCAGGAAAGTTATGTGGCCGAGCTGGGATTTTGTTGTCAGACCTGCTACCAACTGTGCTATGGAGCCTGAGAGCAATACATCCTATATATAGCTTTGACTCAACACAATGACTAACACAACTCACCACAATTTTATCATCCTGAAGTTCTACTATGTCTACAAGTTCTTCAATAAATCCTGGGTATAATAAGGCATTCATGTTCTCTTGGATGGCATTGGAGTACACTAGAAGTAGCAAAACACATGTGTGAGAAGTGCCCTTATTTTGCCATGAAAACATACTCTAAACTGTATCATATCAGGCCACACTTTTTTTATTTTAGGTTTACGGGACAGCCTACCCTATGATTTTAGCCCCTTCAGAAAAATAAAATTTGCATTTCAAATTTTATTTTTACTTTATATCCCTACCCTTCGAATTTAGGGCTGAAAAAATATTGCATTTTTACATGTATTTTTGCTGGAAAATTATTTTATTTCATTGACCCAAGCTTTTTCACATTTTTTATTTTTATTCTTACCTCCCGACAACAGTTTTTTTAAGAAATCTCCCGTAAACCTAAAGATAAAAAACTCTGGTCTCACTATTCCTTCTTGACAACTCGCATAGCTGTTTTGGCTATATAAATTAAGCTTCAGATAAAATAATATTTTTCTTATTTCTACATGAAATCTTATGTTATGGCTACTCATTAGAAGTGCCTTATTGAGGCACTTCTAATGAGTACCCACAATACATGTTTTCATGGAGATGTTAATCCATTAAATAATCTAAAAGATATTAAGCAAAATCACTCGACCATGAAATATAGGTCATGCTGATTTATATTTACTTTGAGGTCAAAGTTTGGGTCACACTGTGTCATTATATGTAAATATGACACTTAGGTATCAAACAGTGGGAGATATGACAAAATCACAGGGCTATGAAATATAGGTCACATAATCCCAAAATATGATAGTAATACATCAAATTGTCTTCAAGATGTAACATAAAATCACTGGACCATGAAATATAGGTCACTGTGACCTACATTTACTTTTAGGTCAACTGCTGGATCATACCGATTCATAATCCCAAATAATGATGTTCATACATCAAATAACATTCAAGATATAAGGCAAAATTACTGGACCATGAAATATAGGTCAAGGTGACCTACATTTGTTAAGCTGTCAATCATGGTGTCACACAGAACCAATATACCAAATATCACATTAATCCATGAAACAGTCAAGATATAAGGCAAAATCATTGGAGCATGAAAATAAGGTCACAATGACCTTGACCTTATTACACTGAATGTTGATGTGATAAACATGTCTGATGCCCATACTTCTTTATTAAGATAAGAACAAACTGCAACATACTACTTTACTGAGGCATTAATCCATGAAAAAGTCTTCAAAATATAAGGCAAAACCACTAGAGCATGAAAATAAGGTCACAATGACTTTGACAGTATTACACTGCATACTGATGTGATAAACATGTCTGATGTCCATCCTTCTTTATTAACAAGTTGTTTGTATAAACAAACTGCAACATACTACTTTATTGGGGTGTCCTAGATTTTGACATCTAGCCCTGCCCTGGGGCATGTCCCAGGGGTTCATAGATGTAGAATGGAAGAGAACCCTCCCAGGTACCCCCATACCAAATATGAAAAGTTTTTGACCAGTGGCTGCAGAGTTATAAGTAATCAAAAACTTTGAAGTAAAACTTGGTTATAGAAAGCGTTAACGGACGGAATCACGGACTGACAGACTGACAGACGAACTGAACCAATGAAAATTATATATCCCTTCGGCATACTTCATATGCCGGGGGTATAAAAATTAGCCCCGCCCCCTGATGGCCATGTTTTTTGATGAATCATGATGGCTTGAACAATCCTGGTGGAAGGTCACCAAAGGAACATTTCTACCAAATTATTTTGAAATCAATCCAGTTGGTTCTGACAAGATTAAAGTTTTCTGAAAAGATATCTAAGGAAAATAGGTCCCACCCACTGGTGGCCATGTTTTTGATGAATCATGACGGACAGAAGAACAATCTTGGTAGAGGGTCACCAAAAGAACATTTCGACCAAATTATATTGAAATCGGTCCAATGGTTTCTTACAAGAAGATTTTTTAAAGTTTATAAATATATAGGGAAAATAAGCCATGGCCCCTGGAGTCATGATAGCTTGAACAATCTTGGTAGAGGGTCACCAAAGGAACATTTCTGCAAAATTATATTGAAATATGTCCATTGGTTTCCCAGTCTTTGAATAATTTTCAGTCAGTATCATCCAAGTACCATTCCTGTGAAATCTGTTTAAAATTGGCTGAGAGAAGATTTCATTTGAACGACACAGGCAACGGACGGTGATCAATCACAATAGCTCCCCTTGAACCGTTGGCTCAGGTGAGCTAATAAAAGAAAAGCAAATAAAACCAAATCTATGAAGACACAATGCAATGTCAATTCAGACCGCTGGTATAATTTATGTTTCTGACCCAAGAAACCTGGTATAAGGGTACCATCAACACCACTACCCATCCACCCATGCATGCACTGACACACGCACGCACAAAGACAGTAGATGAAAACACCTGACTGGTAATAGGCAAGCAAAGAAGAATCTATGAATGATTTTTTTCAGTTAAGGCTTAAAGGGCCAGTCAAAAATATTTCAGCCATGCCGAGCTGTCTCCCAGAGTTAGAGAGGAAGAAAAGAAGAAAAGGGATAGATAAAAAAAAACAATTCCTGAACTTTGCTTCAAGCGAGACAAGATCTTCCAGCCAACTACAGCAGAGTCAACCTTCTGAAAGTTTCAGCAGAAGACCCACCACACTACCACCCAAAATCTGTGAATGATATGAGCAGGATGTTGGTTTTCAAACAACAAAATTGGAGTACAATTTTCTCTAGACACCAATTATCAGTGGTTCTCTAAGCAAAGAATAATAGTTCATCAGCAGATATGGTTTATAATACTTTGTCAGAAAGCTGAAATTTTTGTTATCTCACCAAGAATGGCAATCGATTGGAGTCTGGCTTGCACACACTGTATCCTGGACTCGTACTTGGAGAAGAGGTGGGCTAGTCTGATGTGAGTATACAGCAAAGTCTGAAATTCATGTAGGTAAAAACTCAAGAATAAGAGCAGGAAACTTGTGATTGATGTAGAACCACATATATGACATTTCATCATGGTCTACATTATTACACTAGTCTATGATGCCACAAAACAGTAGCAGACTTTATTTCATTATGGACTACATTATTATACAAGTCTATGACATCACAAAACAGTACAGACAACTTCATTATGGTCTACATTGTATGTCTATGATGCCACAAAAGAGTAGCAGACCACTTCATTATGGACTGCATTATTATACCAGTCTGTGAAGTCACAAAACAGAAGACAACTTCATTATGGTCTACATTATAATACAGTCTATGATGCCACAAAAGAGTAGCAGACTTCATTTCATTATGAACTACATTATTATACCAGTCTATGAAGTCACAAAACAGTAGACAACTTCATTATGGTCTGCATTATAATACGTCTATGATGCCACAAAAGAGTAGCAGACTTCATTTCATTATGGACTACATTATTATACCAGTCTATGAAGTCACAAAACAGTAGACAACTTCATTATGGTCTGCATTATAATACGTCTATGATGCCACAAAACAGTACCAGACTTCATTTCATTATGGACTGTATTACAAGTCTATGACATCTTGAAACAGTAGACAACTTTATTATGGTCTACATTATAATACAAGTCATAGTAGCAGACATATTCTCCTCCAACTTTATTACAAGCTTTCACAGACTGAGAAGTTTAGCACAGTGGTTATCATCGCTAACTATCCATTTTCTGCACCATTAAAACTCAATGTATCTTCTATAAACATTTAAGCCCTATGAATGGACTATTAAATTAACAGAGAAGAACAAAATAGGATTCAAAAACTGTAAAAGTTTAATTACCTACACAACAACATGGTCTGGCATTTCATTAAAATGATCTCTAATCGGACTGAAATGTTGTTTGCAGCAAACTGAACAAAGTGAACATATTTTACCTGCTTATCTTCAGGTATTTTATACTTCAGAGATAAATCCTCCATTACTTCAGTTGGCAGCTTGTCCAGCTCATCTAAATTCTCTATATGAATTGAAGCTATCATGTTGGAAGGACCCTGAAAACAGGATGGCCAAGTGTTTGTACCATACATAGCTCCAGATACAAGAAATACTTTTCATATTTCTCCATGAAAACATATACTGATACTGTGGGTACTCACTGGCATTGTCATGGCAAAGGGATTCCAATGAGTACCCACAGTATATGTTTTCGTGAGAAAATAAGATAAAATACTAATAAACAAAAACAAGAGGCCTACGGGCCACGGCTTGCTTACCTGAAAAAATATTAATAAACAAAAACAAGAGGCCTACGGGCCACGGCTTGCTTACCTGAAAAAAAAACAGCCACTGCAGATATGCAGTTATGTAACATTTTTCCAATCCTGTCATCGCAACTAATGAAAGGATCATTCAGTTGAGCATTTCTTGGTTTTGAAGAAGAATGTGTTTTTTATTATTATTTTTTTACCATATATGGGCATGACAGTCAATGGAGCGTGACATCTGATCAAACTCTCAATCCTGTTTCAACAGTAAGATCTATATGAAATTCGGTGGAAACTGGCAAAGTGGTTTTTGAAGAGAAGTTTAACAATATCATGATTTTATACATGTATACAGCTCAGGGGCAGAGAAGATAACCCTCGCAGAATAAAATTTTGATTGTAATTTAAAGCTTCTGCTTCTTCAGTCAATTATCTTAAGTTTTAGACACTTCAGCTATTTTTGTCTATATGTGTGTTCGTTTCTCAAGTAATTCTTTTTATAATCTATTTATCTTTACCAGAATGCAGAAACATACCAAGCTCTCATCATCATTGATTAAGTAAAGAAATGATGGAAGAGCACGTTGCCAATTCCACCTTAGAAGCTACATGTCCTGTCTTTTTAGGCCAGACAAGCTCAACAGGGTCTTGTTTCCCTACTGATGCACAACAGCGTTTTCGGTCCCTGCTGGTGCACAACAGGGTCTTCTTTCCCTTCTGGTGTACAAAAAGGGTCTTCTTTCCTTGAAGGTGCTTAACACAGTTGTCTTTCCCCGCTGCGGCATTACAAATTTCCTACTTTAAAGCCTTGCCATTGCAACCAAACAGAATGGCCACTGGTCATAAAACACATAAACTGTGTAGACAACCATCAAAAGATCATATCTGCCAAATATGGTTCACATCACTTGACTTTATGGAGAAAATGCAATTTAACCATTTTCCCATTATGAGTCTATGAGACATTTCAGTTGTCATAGCAATCAAACAAGAGCTCCTCAAGCGGTGCATCATACCCTGTGGCAAATAATCAGATGTAGAAACTATACTGACATAGAGTAGGAGGGGTTATCCCAAAAGGAAAAGTTTATATAGATGGACATACAGACATAACTAGAAAAGGTTTTTTAGAAAAAAATAAAAGTTTGACTTACACAGCGGACACTAAATCAATGCATAAGCAGTGTCAAATATAACAAAGAGAGATAACAGCAAAAGTAAGGAAGGCAGAATTGTCATTCTTGTAAGGAACACGTCCTCTTGTTCTTTTCTTCAGTTCTACAAGGTACCATCAAAATATTCTGAAGGGTATTCCATTTACAGAGCAGACGAGAAATCTATTTCAAACAAAACGAAGGGAGACAACTCAAAAAGTAAGGAAGCCAGAGTTGTATGCGACATGTCATCTGGTCCTGTTCTACATTTCTACCAAGTATCATAAAAGTATTCCAAAGGGTCTTTGACTTACAGAGGGGACACGAAACACGAAATCAATGGATAATCACTGTCAGACACAATAAAGGGAGATAACACCAAAAGTAAGAAAGGCAGAGTTCATTCTTGCATGCAACACATCTAGTCCTGTTCTACATTTCTACCAAGTATCACAGAAATATTCCAAAGGGTCTTTGACTTACAGAGCGGACAGGAAATCAATGGATTATCACAGTCAAATATAACAAAGGGAGATAATGGCAAAAGTAAGATAGGCAGAGTTGTCATTCTTGTTCCCAACACGTCATCTGGTCCTGTTCTACATTTCTGCCAAGTACCACTGAAATATTCCAAAGAGTGTTCCAGTTACAGAGCAGACGAGAAATCCATTTCAAACAAAACAAAGGGAGATAACTCAAAAAGTAAGAAAGCCAGAGTTATCATTCTTGTGCGCGGCACATCATCTGGTCCTGTTCTACATTTCTACCAAGTATCATAAAAATATTCCAAAGGGTCTTTGACTTACAGAGCGGATACAATATCAATGGATAATCACTGTCAATTATAACAAAGGGAGATATCACCAAAAGTAAGAAAGGAAAAATTGACATTCTTGTACATGACACATCGTCTGGTCCTGTTCTACTTTTCTACCAAGAATCATAAAAACATTCCAAAGGGTCTTTTGACTTACAGAGTGGACATGAAATCAATGAATAATCACTGTCAAACATAACAAATGGAGATAAGGCCAAAAGTAAGAAAGGCAGAATTGTCACAAAAGAAAGGCAGAATTGTCATTCTCGTGTGTGACATGTCGTCTGGTCCTGTTCTACATTTCTACCAAGTATCATAAAAATATTCCAAAGGGTCTTTTGACTTACAGAGCAGACACGAAATCAATGGATAATCACTGTCAGACATAATAAATGGAGATAAGGCCAAAAGTAAGAAAGGCAGAATTGTTATTCTCGTGTGTGACATGTCGTCTGGTCCTGTTCTACATTTCTACCAAGTATCATAAAAATATTCCAAAGGGTCTTTGACTTACAGAGCTGACACGAAATCAATGGATTATCACTGTCAAATATAACAAAGGGAGATAATTCCAAAAGTAAGAAAGGCAGAGTTGTCATTCTTGTAGACGACAAGTTGTCTGGTCCTGTTCTACATTTCTGCCCAGTACCATCGAAATATTCCAAAGGGTATTCCAATTACAGAGAGGACACAAAATCTTTTTCAAATAAAACAAAGGGTGATAACACCAAGAGTCAGAAAGGCAGAGTTGCCATTCTTGTATGCGACACATCATCTGGTCCTGTTCTACATTTCTACCAAGTATCATCAAAATATTCCAAAGGGTATTCAAGTTACAGAGCGGACAAATTTTGCGCCGATGCCAACGGGATCCGTCCCAAAAACAATACGTAGCCCCACACCCCTCTTTGCTAGGGAAGGACGTAACTATATTCGTGGACTGTAACCTCAAAACAAAATGCACTTTTTCACATCATGGTCTAACTATAAATCACCTTTCTGCTTGATGGGATGTAAACTGCACAAAGAAATATTTGGTGGACTGTAACCTTGAAATGGTATGCGCTGTTCCATATCATGCTGTAACTTTTTACAATGTTTCAGCTTGATCTGATGTAATCGATGGGAGGAAATACCAAATTTTCGAAGAGGCATTACTGCTATTATTTCGTGGACTTTAACCTCAAAACAATATGTGCTGCTCCATATCATAGCCTAACTACAAATCAAGTTTCAGCTTGACTGAATGTAAACTGCAGGAGGAATAACATTTACAGAAATTTTCAAAGGGACATAACCCTGCTACTATCTGGTGCACTGTTACCTCAAAATAATATGCACTGCTCCACATCATGGTGCAACTATTTACAAAGTTTCAGCTTAATATAATGAAATACACATGACGAGTTAGTCGGAAACGAAATATTAACAGAAATTTTCAAAAGGGCATAACTCTGCTAATATTTGTTGGTCTTTGACCTTGAAACAATATGCACTGCTCCACATCATGGCCTAACTATATATTAAGTTTCAGGTCAATCTGATGTAAACTGTAGGAGTTAGCCTGAAACGAAAAGTTTACAGAAATTTTCAAAGGGGCATAACTGTTGATATCTGATGGACTGCAACCTCGAACCAATATGCGCTGCTCCACATCATGGTCTAACTATAAATCAAGTTTCAGCTTGATCCAATGTGATCTATAAGGAGGAATAAGCCAGAAACAAAATGTTTACAAAAATTTTCAAAGGGACATAACTCTGTTAATATTTGGTGGTCTGTAACCTCGAGACAATATGCCCTGCTCCATATCATGATCTAACTACATGTATATATAAAGTTTCGGCTTGATTGGATGTCAACTGTAGGAGGAGCTAGCCAGAAACAAAATGTTTATTAAAATTTTCAAAGGGGCATAACTGTTAACATTTGGTTGACTGTAATCTCGTGACAATATATGCTGCTCCACATCATGACCTAACTATACATCATGTTTCAGCTTGATTGGCTGTAAACTATAGGAAGAGATAGCCAGAAAAGAAATGTTGAAAAAAAAATTTCAAAGTGGCATAACTCTGCTAATGTTTGGTGGACTGTAGCCCCGAAATAATATGTGCTGCTCTACATCATGGTCCGGCTGTATATCAGTTTCAGCATGATTGGATGTAAACTGTAGGAGAAGTTATCCAGAAACGAAAAGTTTACAGACAAACCGACACCAAGGAGCTCAACATAATTATGTCCCATTTTTCAAACAAGAGGGCCAAAATGGCCCTGTATCGCTCACCTGATTACCAGACATTAGGCCTTTTGGTTCAAGAGAAGAAGTTCAATATTGATTTTCAAGATGGCAGCCATCTTGTATTTCCAATCAGAAGGATTTTAGCTACTGTTGATCTCCAAGTCATCTCAATACTTCCAATGAACTTCTGAGTCAACTGCCCTTTTGGTTCAGGAGGAAAAGTTCAAAATAGATTTCAACAGGACTGCTAGGGCTACCATCTTGGATTTACGATCAGAATAAGTTTAGCTATTTTTTATCTACAAGTCACCTCGATGCTCCCTACCAAGTTTCGATTCATTTTGGTCCAGGAAAAGAAACGAAAAATAGATTTTTAAGATGGCTGCCATGGCGGCCATTTGGGATTTTCAATCGGAACATTTTAGCTAGTCACCCTGATGCTTCCTACCAAGTTTCGAGTAAATTGGCCCTTTGGTTCAGGAGAAGAAGCAAAAAATAGAATGACGCACAACAGACATTGACTGATCACAACAGCTCACCTTGAGCACCAGGAGTTACAGAGAAGAAGTCGTTCAAAGGTGTGGATGGACGGACAGACAAACGACAACAGACGGCAAGCGATCACAATAGCTCATCCTGGGCCTTGCTCAGGTGAGCTAAAAACTAGAAATGAGGACACGGATGCCCCAGCCTGAAAAACTTAAACACAAATTGCTAACGCCAGACATGGACGGAGATGGATGGATGGATGGACAGGGGTAACACTAAATGCCTTTTCCATCAGTCTTTGAATGGCAGGGGCATAAAGAGCAAATTTTTAATTATTGGACTGGTCCATGCCTAATGTAGCTTGAAACAATAACAATAACATACCTTCTTTAGAGCTTTCTCTTCAGTATTTTCCACATAAAATTCAAAATGGAGGGTTGTAGCACTACTAGGAAAGGTCTGCAATTACATGAACATAGCAAATACTGTTACTCTGTTTTCACTAACATATTGGTTCAAGGACTGCCACTTCCCCATAACATTCACTTTTCTGCCCAATGTTTATGTTGAGGTTTTACGGCCTAAGACAACCCAATGGGGTCATGTCTCACAGGGTCAGTTTACGTTGTTACAACATGACATTGTGGCAATGATGGAGTGACGTTGTTACGATGTGTTTACTGGGGTACTACCTATCTACACCAGTCAGTTTTGTCTTCCCCAGGGCAGCTGTTGCAGGGAGGATGTGCAGTATTTGTAAATTAAAATGTACAGGTAGGATATACAGTGCGTTAAAAAGTGGTATAATAAATCAAAGACATGTTAAGGGCAAGTATAATTCTGGAGTAATTCTGAGTACACACAACATAAATTTTAAGGAGAAATACCCCAGATTTATCATCAATTACTCTTTCATTAATAAATTCTCCAATGTTTGTAAAAGGTAACGGCACATACTACTAGTGCAGCCTTCCAGCCTGGCAAGGCTTCACTCCTCAACGATTAAAGTAACGGATAAGGGAATTTTTTTTTCAGTCAAAAGATATTGATATTTTTCTTATTTCTCCACAATATATGTTTTCATGGATAATAAATATTCATATGGGTACCAGAGCTCCAGATAATAGGAGGGATCCAGGTATTTTCCTTCTTTCTTCATGAAAAATATGTTGTGGGAACTTATTTGAAGTGCTTCGATGAGGCACTTCTAATGAGTACCCATATTTTCATGGAAAAATCATGGTGCTTTTCATATGAAACTAGAAATGTGCCAATTCCACACAGATGCCCCCGCCCAGTGGCCATCCTCACCCGAAAACAAGCATTTTGCAAAAAAATGAAGTTGAAAATGGGCAGTAACTCTCACAACAATTGGTGGATTTTACATTAAACCAAACTCGACCTATATTTTATGATTATATACCAGTGTATAAAATATGAATCAACTACATGAGTCTTTTCAAATGATATCAAACAGAAACCATTTTCGTACATACGGACATATAAAAAACAACAAACAAACAAAAAAATCAACAAAAAAATGCAAGCCGCATGTTAAACTTACCGACATGGGGAGTTCACTACAGCATTCAGCAAGTCCAAAACCATTGTCTTTGCCACCCCAGCTTTCAGCCAGATGGGTTAATCTTACAATTAGTCCCTGCTTCTTGTCATTGCCCAATCTTGTGATAAAATTTGATCGTTTGCTGTAAATAACAGAAACAATTAATTCCCTGTAACATTCACAATAACCTGGTTTACCCTAAACATTGGGCACCTCAAATTTTTACCATACTTGCCCTAAAACTCAGACACTTCCAACTAACTGTTGATGTGTCTAAAAACTATTGGAGAAGTAGTAGAGTAGACCTTGATCAGACAATGCATTCTATGGCATCTGATCTGTCTACACAGTTTGCTCAGGCCTGGCAGTCCAAATACCATATATTTATATGGTATTTTGCTGTGATTAATGTTTACTACTCTCTGGTCTAAGTCAGCAGAAAAATTGATATTTTTCTTATTTTTACCAGAGAACAGGATTTGACATTTCGTGCAAACTGTCTCCACTGGAGACATTTTTCATGAAATGTCAAATCTGATTTCTGGGAAAAATTAAGTATTTCAACAATCAAGGGCCCAGTTGTTCAAAGCGTCGTTAGCTTAACGAGCTCGTTAAGGGTCATTTCGTTAACTGTTTTAGCGGATTCAATATACAATATTCTGACATTTTTTGCTGAAAAAATGTGAGTAGCTTTTGCACTCACATCTTTTCAGTAAAAAATTTCAGCATATTTGCGTATCACTCAATGTAAATTTTAACGAATTGTTAACTACGATGTCGTTAGCTTTGAACAACTGGGCCCAAGATGTTTGTTGTCTGCTGAAAATTTTACTCAGCATGCTCAGCATTCACAGTCACAATAAACTGACCTGTAAAGGAGGACTTGTTAAAGGTATATTTGGTGATACACCACAACCTCTTTATAACACTATTGTTGGGATACATAGCATAAACCGTGTTAGTTAAACAACCGTGTTATATCCAAACAAAAATGTATAGATTACATTGAAAAATGACCATTATGGTCATTTTTTAATATAATCTATACATTTTTGGGACCCATCTTTGAGCCGTGTTATATCCAAAACCGTGTTATAATGAACCATGTTATAAAGAGGTTGTAGTGTAATCTTGGATAATGTTCTTCAGTTCTCCATAAAACATTGTAGGTACTCATTACATGTGTCTAGCTCCAGCACTTCTAATGTTTCCTAACAACATACACTTTTAAATGGAGAAATCAGACAAGCCCATGGGCCAAGATTTGCTCAACTGATAAAACCAGATATTGCATATCTGCAAATACAATGCAACTTCTTCCAGTATTGCCAGGGTAGGGTTGGTGCTGATAAAATTTTTAGACCTATATCTACCATCAGTCCAAATATGAATGAAATCCATCAAAGGGTTTTCATAATATAAGGTCTTATAAACTTTAACGTAAAAACTTTGACCCAAAGACAAAAATAAAGTATGAAAGAATAATGCTTCTACGGATGGACAGACAAACAGATTCCTTGCTGATAGCTATATCCCCTCAACCTTTCAATCAGGGGATAATGAAATTCAACAAAAGGTCTTGATGATATGGCTATATAAACTTAAACACAAAATTTTTTTACTTTTATATGTTTGTTTGTTTGTGTTGAGGTTTTACGGCCCAGTCAACCCAATGGGGTCATGTCGAGCGCGGTCAGTTTACCTAACCACACGTTTACTGGGCAGGCTTAGTCCTCTAAGCGGTTAACCAGTAGTGTGCACATTCTTTCGCCAGAAACTGACAACTGCCCTTCTTGAATCAGCGGAAGGGAGAGAATGACCGTAGAAAATATTTCATGATCAATCTCCACGAAAGAATGTTGCCGACCTCGGCGGGGGGTTGAACCCGCGACCTCCTGGTCTCCAGTCGGATGGCGCATCCAACTGAGCCACCGAGGCCGGCTTACTTTTATATGAAAATTCTAAGTCTGTTACCTTGACCTCAGTCGCACCCAGGATGCGGATCGTGCTGAGTAAGACTCTAGGCCTATATCTACCAACATGTCAAATATAAATGAAATTCCTCAAAGGTCTTGATGATATAGCTATATAAACTTAACACACACAAAAAAAAAAGACTTTTTTATGAAAATTCTAAATCCATTACCTTGATCCCAAGGTCACCCCCGGGGTGGGGATGGTGCTGATAAAAACTTAGATCTATATCTACCATCAGGCCAAATATAAATGAAATCCATCAAAGAGTCTTCAAAATATGAGGTCTTATAAACTTTAACGCAAAAACATTTGCCCTGTGACGGAAAGACAAACGAACGAACGAACGTACATACATATGAATGAACGGAAAAGCTAATACTATAAACCCATACATACTTCGTATGTCGGGGGTATAAACAGATTCTGAAAACTCTGGTGAAGACTGGCTATGCCCTTAGAATTTGGTTTCGTCCTTGGCTCCCGATAAAATATTACAAAAGCCAGAAGCAATATTTTCCTACAGAAAATCTTCCCCATCTAGAAGCCGACGCTTCGTTATTGGATATTTCTAGTAGGGGGAGATGTTCCGTCAGTCAAAAATCTAGAAATCTGGGAAAAGAGAGCTTGCAAATTAGTGGCGATCAATTTGCACATGGATTTGTTCTCTCAAGCAGCTTATTTATGTCTCCAACAAGCATCCATGTCAGTCACTGCCCTGTCCAGACTCTTGGAGGTTGTGGTGAAATCCATCAGTCATACGACAGCAATGTCAACTATTTTGGCCACAGAGCTATTTCAGCTACAGCCACATCAGAATTATTATTGGAAAATTCCAGTTACGAACTGAGGAATGCTCCATTCAATGCTAACAGCGTAACAGCAGAGATTTCTAGCTTCTTCCTTAATCAATACTAATGTACAACAAAAAACATCTTATTTGGCTTCAGGAGCATTTAAGAGACCTAGACAGCCGAACAAGCCCTCCAGATCTAAACAGAGCCAACCATACAGGTCTAAAACTCAAACCCAGTCCTTTTTACATCTGGTACTAGATAGGACATTTCTAAGAGGAGCAGTAACACAAAACAGTTCCCCTCCTCTAAACATGCATCGTCTTCCACAAATTTTTGAAAGCCAACCCTTTCCACTGCCTATCTTACCACACCCAGAAATTCCAGTGGAAGGAAGACTGGCCCACTTTGTGGAGCAAGGGGGAGAATTAATACACAACAAATGGGTCCTCTTTATCGTTCAGGACAGTTTCAGGATACCATTCAGGTCAACTCCTCCTCTTTCGTCAGTTCCGGTAAGTCCGAGTCAATTTTCCTCCCCGTTATTACGAGAAGAGATTGCTGAACTCCAGAAATGGGCAGTGGAAAAAGTACAACATCCGGGAACTCCCGGTTTTTATTCCTGGTCCCAAAAAAGAACAGAAAGTTATGGCCGGTAATAGATCTTTCTCTGCTAAATCAATACATAAGGAAACAACCATTCAAGATGGAGACAGTCAAGTCAGTACGACAATCGATATTGGTCAACGACTGGACTGTCTCCATAGACCTGACAGATGTTCCTATTCATCCCCAATCCAGGAAGTATCTTCAGTTTATGTTCGAAGATCAGGTCTTCCAATTCACGGCCTTACCTTTCGGAATGTCCCTATGTCTGTGGATTTTCACCAAACTAATGGATGTAATAGCAGCGCACGCACGTCAACCTGCCATCTTGTTATTTCCGTACCAAGATGAGTGGCTCATAAGAGATCTAATTTGCAACTGACTAGTATCTCACACAATATATTGCCTTCAAACTGTGCAAAGTCTAGGGTTCATTCCAAATCTAAAGAAGTCAGATTTGATACCAGCCCAGAAATTCATGTTTATAGGGATGGAATTTCTGACACAACAAAATATAGTCAGGATACCAGCAGACCAAGTTGATTCCCTACTTCTGACTATCAAAATATTTCTTTCTTGGACTCAAGTTTTGGCACAGACTTTCCTTTCTCTTTTGGGCAAACTCAGTGCAGCAGCAGACTTCGTTCTCCTAGGCAGACTTCACTTACGACCGCTCAAATGTGTTTCTTATCTGTCTGGAGACCTCACATTCTTCCTCTTAATCATAAGGTTCCGATCAACAGAATGATTCGATTCCATTTGAAATGGTGGATGGACACCAATTGCTTCGTTCAGGGAACGTCCATTCATCATTCCTTTTTTACGGATGCCAGTCATTTTGGATGGGGAGCTCATCTCAAGCCGATGAGACTATCCTTTCATGGTCGCTGGTCAGAAGACTAATCCCAGCTCTATATCAATATTCTGGAAATGATGGCCATTTGTTTAGCACTGAAGAAAGCCATAAAATACATACACCACTCTTAGGTTATGATTCTACTGGCAATACAACAGTGATCTACATCAACAAACAAGGAGGAATACATTCTACAAACCTATACATAGAGATCCTCCATTGGTGTCTTGAACACGACATCGTGAGATTTCATCAAATTCCAGGCAAATTCAATATAATGGCAGACCGTTTTTCGAGATTGGACAGGCCGCTCAAAACAGAATGGGCTTTGGATCAATCGGTGGTGAATTATATTTTCCAAATGCTCAATTATCCCAATGTGGATTTGTTTGCCACACGATTCAATCACAAACTCCCACTGTATGTATCTCCAGTTCTGGACAATCATGCCTTAGTGATAGACGCATTATCAATGAATTGGAATTTTCTTCATGCATATGCATTTCCACCAACAATTCTGATACCCTCTGTACTGGCCAAGATACGTCAATCTCGGTGCAGAATAGTTCTTATTGCTCCTCTTTGGCCTCAACGTTCATGTTTCTCAGAGATGTTACAACTACTAGTATCAGCTCCAATTCGTCTTCCGCTCTTTCCAAAGCTAGACACAATCAAAAGGAAAGTTTCAACATCCAAATCTCCCATTACACGCTCTTCATGCTTGGGAGTTATCAAACAACCAATTAGAGATAAAAGTTTTCGCAAAATGTTGCAGACTTTGTCTCAAAATTAAGACAAACATCTACTCAGAAAGTCTAGGATTCAAAATGGGTCGTATACTCCAATTGGGTCATAAAAAGAAGGTTAATCCGGTCTCAGCCCCTCTTGCAGTTATAGCCGACTTCCTTATTTACCTCTTTTCTGAGGAAAAATATGAAATAAGTACCATCAAGGGCTATAGATCAATGATCTAAAATACTCTTAAATTTAAGACTGGTAATAGAATCGGATCTAACCTAGTCTTGTCAGAATTAGATTTTTCGAATTGCAACATCCAGTACAAAGATCTCTTACCCCAAAATGGGATTTATCTTGGGTCTTAGTCTGTCTACAGTAAGCCCCATACAAACCTCTACATAAGGCATCTAAACTTCACGTTACAATTAAGACAGCCTTTTTATTAGCTCTTGCCACTGCTAAAAGATGCAGCAAAATTCATGCCTTGGCAATGGATGCAAATCATTTAAGGTTCAATCAATCTGATGGTTCAGTATCATTTATAGTACAAACTGGGTTTTTGGCTAAGAATCAGCTTCCATCCATTTGCCCAGATCCTATAGTTATCCCTAGTTTGGTTCGAACATGTAAAAGGGAACAATTGGATAGACTTTTATGCCTGATAAGAGCATTAAAATTTTATCTTAAAATGACTAGTTCTTATCGTCAGAATAGAACTAGATTATTTCTACAAACTAAAGGCAATCAAGACATCTTTAAGGCTTCTGTCTCGAGTTGGGTATCTTATACTATTAAGCTTGCCTGTAAGAAACTCACTCATAGAGACATCTCTTTCCTAAAAAATAAAGCACATGAAGTTAGGGTGCTATTTTCTTCCAGGGCATTCTTTGATAAGGTTCCCCTCAATGAAATACTCAAAGCAGCAGTATGGAATCAATCTTCTTTTGCAAAATTCTACTTGAGAGACATGTCAGGAAAATTGAGCCTTTGACGCCTAGAGAAGACTGACAGCATCCAAAGCCTATGTTACATATATTAAGGTAATAATTAATATCTTAGATATATGTTTGGAAATTAGATCATTCTTAGAATAATATATCATGAATGTATCTTATTCCTTAGAGTTTCCAGAGCCTTAATCCAGAGGTATAGGGATATATATATATATTTGTGTTAGAACTAAGAGAGCTCCTCCCTCCTAATCTGCAAATTCTAGCACATTATCTTGGATTTCCAATCGGAACAATTTTAGCTATTTTTTACCTACAAGGCACCCCGATGCTACCTACCAAGTTTCGAATCAACTGGACGTTTGGTTCAGGAGAAGAGGCGAAAAATAGATTTTCAAGATGGCCGCCATAGCCATAGCTGCCATCTTGGATTTCCCATCGGAATGATTTTGGTTGTTTTTGATCTACAAGTCACCCCGATGCTTCCTACCATGTTTCGAGTCATTTTGGCCTTTCGGTTCAGGAGAAGAAGCAAAAAAAAGATTTTCAAGATGGTGGCCATCTTGGATTTCCAAACAGAACAATTTTAGCTATTTCTGATCTACAAGTCACCCAATGCTTCCTACCAAGTTTCAAGTCAATTGGCCCAAGGGTGTCATTACATTTCAGTTACTTTCAAAGGGAGTGCATTACAATACAATTACTCATTTTTTGAGACTGTAAAGAGTTATATTACAGCATGGATGGATAGGAGTAAAACTTAATGCTCTTCCACCATTCTTGGAATGGGGGGAGGGGTTATGAAAAATGAACATGACTATTCACTGCATAAATCTGTCCAAACTGTATTCATCCAGTATAGAGGTTGTTTACTAAGATGTCTCTTTGGCCTTTGTCAAAAAACCAAAATGACTATTCACAGCAAAAATCTGGACATTTCATTAAGGTAAGTGGCATATCATATCGTAATCGGATTTTTGATTAACATGCAGGTACAGGGGCAACATCCACATCAGTGGGCCCCCTTCCAGATAGCTGGCTTGTTGCACGCAAGGCAGATCTCACACCAGATCTCCAGGTATGTCTAATGTAATGCAATTGTAATGCAAAGGTAACTAACTATCCACCATTTCGATAAAGTAACTCATTACAATTACAGTTACGTAATGCATAAAAAGGGTGCATTACACATTACTCTGCATTACATGAGAATTAATTAGTTACATTACAGTTATAATTAGTTACCCCAGATCTGGCTGGGTTGGTACTATGTAAAATTTTGGAGATCAGATGCCGCCAAATGCATGATTGTTCAGTCTACATTATTTGCCACTCATTCAGAAGTTTCGAGGCATACCAACAGATAGTAAAATGGAGTTTAAAAATTTAGGACAAAATACAGTTAACCATTAAAACGCCAAGAAAACATGCATCTGAAAATGTTTTCTGTTTATGTCATCTGCTGAATATTCTTGCAAACTTTTCAAACCTATTTTTACATACAGGCTAACAGTTTGGACCCAGATCAGACTGCTCCTAGAGAAGCAGTCTGATCTGGGTCCACACTGTTTGCAAAAATGACTTTTACAATCACAACCAGATGACAAAGCAGACAACAATTGTTGTGATTGGCAGTTTAAGGGTTAACACTGTCCCAATATTTAAGGTAAATATGGTATGAGCAAGGTAGGGACCTATGATGGTTTACGATATTTCAGCCTACCTGAAAACAAAGAGCAGGTTCAGGACTTCAAGCACCACTGTCATATCACAGGAGGACAATAAGACTGTCAGATGTTCCATTGAGTTGTATAAGTGGCGAGAAAAACTGTGCTCTATTAGCAGGGATGTGAAATGCAACACTTGAAGAAGCAGTTTCTTGAGCTGAAATAAAATGAGCTACATCATAAAGAAAAGTTATTTTTGGTTTTTACAGCAGTCTGATCTGCACCTTTTTTGTCTGCTTATAGAACTAGAGCAAGTGCCCAGAGGATCATGAATACCCCCGGCTAGCGCCATTTTTTAATTATAAAATATTTCAAAGTCAATGACAATGATATAAGGCAAAATCAATGGACCATGAAATATAGGTCACTGACCCACATATAGTTTACAAGGTCAGTCTCTGAGTGACAATGATCAATCATCCCAAGTACAACGTTTTTTTGAGTAAATAATCTTCAAGACATGAAGATAAATTGCTAGACCATAAAATATAGGTCATTGAGCTACATATACTTGATAGGTCAATCTGATGGTCAAACACTGATCCATTATACCAACTTTGATGTTAACCCATTAAATAATCTAGAAAATATTAAGCAAAATCACTAGACAATGTAGACAATATAAGTCATGCTGATTTATTTTACAATGTGGTCGAAGTTTGGGTCCACTGTGTCATTATATGTTAATATGACACTCAGGCATCAAGTAGTGAGAGCTATAAGACAAATTCACAAGGCTTTGAAATATAGGTCACATAATCCCAAACTATGATATACATCAAAGTGTTTTCAAGATGTAACATAAAATCACTGGACCATGAAATATAGGTCACAGAGACCTACATTTACTTTTAGGTCAACTGTTCCTAATCCCACCTAGAATTTGTTTTTCTACAAAAACATAGATGTCACCCACCCCTTTTTGGTGTCGTATTGTATATTCTGCGAAGATTTATATAACTAATGAGATTCTAAGGGAAAGTTATCGTCCGGCAACAAAAATATTAGCACGCTGTGGACAGATAACTGTAAAAAAATTGACGAAATTTGCCCATTAGCAATCCCAAACCAGATCTCTACAATATCAATTCAACTGGTGAAAATCCATTGATATTTACTCAAGTTATCGCCCAGAAACAAAAAAATCAGATCTCCACAATATCAATATAAGACAGTTTGGACAATACCAAACCATAATACCCACCCCCCTCCCCAACTATCATGTGGTGGAGTATAAAAACAGTCTACAAAATTTCAAATAAATCTGACAAAAGATGTAGCAGAAAATACGTAGATCAAAACTGATATAAAATTTTAAATGAATGAGATCAAATGGGTCAAGAAATTGTGGCCGCATGGGCTCAGATACACCACTCACATCTGAATTTCCTGGCAGATCACATGCCAGGGTCCATGACTTTTCTGTCTGTTTCTTACAGGCCTTCTCCAGGACACCATCAAATATATCCAAAACATCAGCCCAGTGGTATAACTCACACTGAAATAAAATAAATCTTATGTGATTTTAATAACATTTTTACCCTAAATAACTCCTCACCATACTTGTATTAAAATTTGAAAAGTTTTATTTACCTAGGTCTGACTGTTTGACTACTTAACCCTTGTCCTGCTGAATAAATTAAGATGGCACGCCCACTCCTAATTTTCAACCAATCAGGTCACTTGATTCAGATTGTTGCTATAAATTTGCATACTTGATGGTAAACAGTGCAGATCCAGATCAGTTGGCTTCTTCAGAAGCCAACTGATCTGGATCTACACTGTTTGCAAAACTGGGTATATCCGGAATTAGCAGGACAAGGGTTAAGGGTAAACATTTTAGAGGTCAGACTCAGATGAAAATTTGTGAAAATTTATGATCAAACATCAATTAATAATTCCAACTCAAACGGTTTACACAATTTCTTGCAGTTTGGTTGGTCGAGAACAAATTCAATTTCCATTATGATAAATCCATTGAGAAGGAATTATTTTCTTAGCATAGATTTCTAAAATAAGCTATTTACTCTGGTCTTCAACATAAACATAACTAAATTGGAATTTTAAGGAATTCTTTTTTCTGGATTTCAGTTATACTTTGTAAATATAGGTGAATCACTTATAAACTTTAATGAAATAAAGCCCTAATGGGCTTTATTCAATTTCAGTTTCTGATTTGCCTGTATCTATACATCAATAAAATAGAACAAGAGGGCCAGGATGGCCCTATTTTGCTCATCTAATTCATGGTATACATAGCATTGCTAACAGAGATGTTGTTCTAAAGGTCATGGCGACCTTGACCATGACCTTTGTCCTCAGGGTCATCTTCTGGTCATAAGAAACATCCCGATGTTTGTGAGTCCTAGCCCCAAGCATTGCAGTTATAAGCTTGTTTTGTACTAGAGGTCACTGTGACCATGACCGTTACCATTATTTGTTTGTGTTGAGGTTTTACGGCCCAGTCAACCCAATGGGGTCATGTCGAGCGCGGTCAGTTTACCTAACCACACGTTTACTGGGCAGGCTTAGTCCTCTATGCGGTTAACCAGAATTGTGCACATTCTTTCGCCAGAAACTGATAACTGCCCTTCTTGAATCAGCGGGAGAGAATGACCGTAGAAAATATTTCATGATCAATCTCCACGAAAGAATGTTGCCGACCTCGGCGGGGGTCGAACCCGCAACCTCCTGGTCTTCAGTCGGACGCGCATCCAACTGCGCCACCAAGGCCGGCTCAACCTTTACCATTAGGGTCAGCTACTGGTCAAGACCAACAACCCATCTAAGTTCAAGTGTTCTAGCATCAAGCACTGCCAAATTATTAGCTTTTCAGTACTTAAGGTCATGGTGACCTCGACCATGATCTTTGCTCTCGGTGTCATCTACTGGTGAGGACCAACATCCCTTCTAAGTTTGAGGGTCCTAGCCCCAAGCATTGCCAAGTTATCAAGCTTTTTAGTACTAAAGGTCCTGGTGCCTATGACCTTTGTCCTCGGGATCATCTACTGGAAAGGACCAACATCTCTACTATGTTTGAGGTCCTAACTATAAGCATTGCAGAATTGTAAACTTTTTTGGTATTAAAGGTCATGGTGACCTTGACCTTTGACTTAAAGGTCATCTTCTCTTCAAGTCCATCCTCCATATTAGTTTGATAGTCCTAGGCCTATCCACTGCCAATGGCTTTTTGCTCATGTAAAACAAGTGAGGCCACCCACCCTCTTTTGGGTGGGTCCTCTTTTCACCTCAGGGGCATAATTTGAACACTCTTGTAAGAGGACCTCTAGGTAATGCTACATACCAAATATCAAAGGCCTAGTACTTTCAGACAAGAAGATTTTTTAAAAGTTTTTTCCTATATGTCTGTGTAAAACATGTCGGCCCCAGGGTGGGGCCATTTTTGGCCCTAGGGCTATAATTTGAACAATATTGGCAGAGGTGCACTAGGTGAGGCTATGTACTAAATATCAAAGGACAGGGCCTTCTGGTTTCAGATAAGAATTTTTAAGGTTGTCTATATATAAGTCTATATAAAACATGTTTGTTTGTTTGTGTTGAGGTTTTACGGCCCAGTCAACTAAATGGGGTCATGTCGACCAGTCAGTTTACCTAACCACACGTTTACTGGGCAGGCTTAGTCCTCTAAGCAGTTAACCAGTATTGTGCACAATCTTTCGCCAGAAACTGACAACTGCCCTTCTTGAATCAGTGGAAGGGAGAATATAAAACATGTCGGCCCTGGGGCAGGGCCATTTTTGGCCCAAGGGCAATAACGAACAATCTTGAAAGAGGTCCACTAGGTAGATCTATTATCAAATATCAAAGACCTGGGCCTTCTGCTTTAAGACAAGAAGATTTTTTAAATTTTTCCCTATATGGGTCTATGTAAAACAAGTGACCCCTGGCGCAGGGCCATTTTTGACCCCAGGGCTATAATTTGAACAAATTTGGTAGAGGTCCACTAGATGAAGCTACATACCAAATATCAAAGATCTTGGTGTTCTGGTTTCAGACAAGATTTTTCAAGTTTTCAATAAAAAATCTAGTTTTAGCTCCTGTGACCTAGATGTGCAATGGACTGGAACCATTTGAACAATTTTGAAAGCGGACCAACCAAGGATCATTCCTGTGAAGTTTGGTCAAAATCCAATCAGTGGTTTAGGAGGAGATGTCGTTTGAAGAAATTGTTTATGGATAGACGGATGCACAGATGGACAGACGCATGCACGACAGACAAAATGTGATCACAAAAGCTCACCTTGTCACTATGTGACAGGTGAGCTAAAAAAAACAACATGAGGCCCACAGGCCACTGCTCCCTCACCTGAGTGAAATAGCCATAGCAGATATGCAGATGTTATGCAACATTTTTCCAATCATGTCATTGCAACTAATGAAAGGATCATCATTTGAGCAGTTCTTGGTTTACAGGGATAAGGATTAGCACTCGCCCAGTCGCCCAGAACGAGTGAAAATTTGGCTGGGCCCCTAAAATAATTCATATGGTCGCCCAGCTGGCGAGCATGATTGCTTGGCGACCATGATTTTAATTGAGATCAGTTGTTTATAAACGTGCCGGCCATTTTGTTGCGGCTGCACTGAAGCGGATATCAAGCGTCTATCTTGATGAATTAAAATCCATCACCTCGAAGTCTGACTTTACACTATTATTCTATTCTAAATATTCTATTCTTTTCATGAGGCAGTTTCGCTCTTTAAATAAAAGCACAGCAAGCATAATACCCCGCCATAGCAATTATTTGTTTATGTATTAAAGTTATTGTTGCGAAAATGTCTGGAAAGAAAATAACGGAGGGACAGATAACAATCCTAAACCAGATCTTGATAATATCAATGCATATAGCCAGTTTGGTTAAAATGCCTTGTTATTTACTCAAGTTATCATCCAGAAATGAAAAAATGGGCATGTCTCAGGCAGATAAATCCATAAAAATTTGATGAAATTTGCCCATTAGCAATTCCAAACCAGATGTCCTTCAAGTCAATACAAATGGCAAGTTTGGTTAAAATCCGTTGTTATTTACTAAAGTTATCGTCCGGAAACGAAAATATGGGTGTGTCTCGGGCAGATAACTCCGTAAAAATTTGACGAAATTTGCCCATTAGCAATCCCAAACCAGATCTCCTTAATGTCAATGCATATAGCAAGTTTGGTGAAAATCCCTTGTTATTTACTCGTTATAGCCCGGAAACGAAAATATGGGCGTCTCAGGCAGATAACTCCATAAAAATTTAACGACATTTGCCCATTAGCAATCCCAAACCAGATCTCCACAATATCAATGCACATAGCAAGTTTGGTGAAAATCCACTGATGTTTACTCGTTATCATCCGGAAACGAAAAACGAACTGATGGATGTACGATGGACAGACGGAAAGATGGACGGACACACAGACGACCAACGTGAACCATAATACCCCGCCACTATTGAGTGGCGGGGTATAAAAACAGTGCTACCCAATACCATCCACTCTGTTAACTGTTTTTCCCTACCCATCTCCCATAAATATTATAAAAAACATAAAATAAAAATTGTAGGATTCGTGACCTTTAAAATTAAAGAACAACTTCATTATGTTGTTACCGGAGAGTACCGCTTTTTACTCCTGCTCAGTATAGTCCTGCCTACTTTCAGTGATCCGGCATTTTACCTGTACTGCCTAAGGAGTTTTCTCCCTTCTAAAATTCGCATCGACAGCGAGTATTGTACTTTCGTATTTCCTTTGAAACGTTTGTTTCGTGTATGCAAATTTGCAAAATGTGGCGCTACATATCTGGGGTAACCAAACCGGCAGAGAAAAAGAAAAGACATTATATAAGCTTTAGAAATTATAACTCTAGAAAAGAGTGGGTATTTTGTGATGATTTAGCAATAGTTTTCCTTATAAATGGACCTTTCACTCAGAAATAAGGAAAATTATCCCTGGATAAAAATTACCCACTCTTATCAAGAACTATGCAACTTAAATATTTCAATCAATGGGAATGAAATTTTTAATTTAATTGATTGCAGGTTTTGTTTTGTTGTTTTTTGTAGCGTACGGCTTCAAATCCTGGGACCCTAAATTTTGGGCTGGACCCCTAAAATTAAAATGTAAGGGCCCCAGCTGGCTCCTGAGAAAAAAAATGTCAGTCGTTATCCCTGGTTTAGAAGAAGAATTTGTTTTTATTGTTGTTTTTTTTATCATACATGGGCATGACAGTCAATGGAGCATGACCATTTGAACAAACTGGAAATTGGCCAAGTGATTTCTAGAATTTGTTTGACAATATCATGATTTTATACTTGTATACAGCACAGGGGCAGGGGAGGATAACCCTCACAGAATAAAATTTTGATCATAACTTCAAGTTTTTGCTACTTGTCATATATTGTAATTTTAAAAGACTTCAGCTATTTTGTCTTTGTGTGTATTCATTGCTCTCAACATTTGTTCTTTTAATAATTTACTTATCTTTGCCACAATGCAGAGACTTACCAAGCTCTCATCTTTACTGACTAGGTAAAGAAATGATGGGAGAAGAGGTATTTCAGTTGCATGTTGCCACTCCCACCTTAGATGCTATACATCCTCGTATGTCTCTTATCAAGGCCAGATAAGAGATATGTCCAACATTGTTTTATTTCCCTGCTGAAGCACAGCAGGGTTTTCTTTCCTTGCTAGTGTACAAAAAAAGGTCTTCTTTCCCTGATAGTGCTTTACAAATTTCCTACTTTAAAGTTTTGTGATGGCAACCAAACAAAATGGCCACTGGTCATAAAACACATAAACTGGGTAGACACACAAATGATCAAAACTGCCAAATCTGGTTCACATCACTTCACATGTTGAAGAGAAAATGCATTTTAACCATGTTCCCATTATGAGTCTATGGGACCTTTCAGCTGTCATAGCTACAAAACAAAAAGGCAAATCACCATAACTTAAGCCTTTTTTTTTAAATACCCCTACCTAAGCAACATTCTTACCTAAGTAGGGACAAATCAGTACAGCAGCTTTGAAGGAGTTATCGTTTTAAAGTGTTAATGAACAGACAGACAGACAGACAGACTGACAGACAGACAAAAAGTGATCACTACAGCTCATCCTAGCTCAGGTGAGCTAAAAAATACCAATACCTTTTGGCTTTTTTATGGAGTGCTTACCTTTCCATAGCTCCAGTTTTTCACAGTGTTTAATTCCGAGAGTAAAGTCTTTTCTGTTGCATTTTTGAGTCTCTCAATCAGTGGCCTACAATCTGCAGGCTGAAAGAAAGAACAACTTGATCACAGCACATTTTTAAAGACAACTGAGATTATGCAAGAATAAAGGAACAAGAGGCCCATGGGCCACAATGCTCACATGAGTTAACTGCTGTAAGTTAATAAGGTCTTTTACTTATCATTCCCTATCAGCCTGTCAAGTTTCAAGGCAACAGTTTTTGAGATATCTTGCTTACAAGGTGAAAATGTTGAAATTTTAGAAGGGCCATAAGTAAAACTAGGAAAAGTGTCCATAGGACACGGATGCCCCCACCAAATGCCATTCAGAAAAAGGGTTTATATGTAATTGTAACAGGTATACCATGAAGTTATTATCAAGGCCCGGACACAGTTTACTATATGGAACTAAGTCAAGGGAAGATAATTCAAAAACGAAAAATGCAAGAGTTGTCTTCCTTATCATGACACATCGTCTCAATGTGATGCATGCACCTGTAAAGTTTCATGAATATATTCCATATGGTTTAGGAGTTATGGCCCGGACACGGTTAACTATATGGAACTAAGTCAAGGGGAAATAATTCAAAAACAAAAAATGCAAGAGTTGTCTTCCTTGTTCATGACACATCATCTCAATGTGATGCATGCACCCATAAAGTTTCATGAATATATTCCATATGGTTTAGGAGTTATGGCCCGGACACGGTTTACTATATGGAACTAAGTCAAGGGGAAATAATTCAAAAACCAAAAATGCAAGAGTTTTCTTCCTTGCTCATGACACATCTTGTCAGTGTGATGCATGCACTGGTAAAGTTTCATGAATATATTTCATAGGGTTTAGGAGTTATGGCCTGGACACAGTTAACTGTATGGAACTAAGTCAAGCGGAAATAATTCAAAAACCAAAAATGCAAGAGTTGTCTTCCTCGTTCATGACACATCGTCTCAGTGTGATGCAGGCACTGGTAAAGTTTCACGAATATATTTCATACGGTTTAGGAGTTATGGCCCGGACACAGTTAACCGTATGGAACTAAGTCAAGCGGAAATAATTCAAAAACCAAAAATGCAAGAGTTGTCTTCCTTGTTCATGACACATCGTCTCAATGTGATGTATGCACCTGTGAAGTTTCATGAATATATTCCATACGGTTTGGGAGTTATGGCCCAGACACGAAGTGGGACGTACAGACGGACGGACGGACAGACAGACGTACGGGATGGACAGGGGTAATACTTAATGCCCATCCGCTATTCTTCAAATAGGCAGGGGCATAAAAAATCAGATTTTTTTCAGATGTTAATTGGGTCATCTACTTATCCTGTCCTTTAAAGGTTTTTGTCTATTTTTAGCTCTGGCAACCATTTTGTTCAGCAGAGCAGAACATTTCAGCAATTTAGGTAAAGGGCCATTTAAAAAGAATATTTCTGAGAAATCAAGTTGATATCAGGCCACTGGCCAAGGAGGAGATGTCGTTTAAAGGTTGTTGTTTTTTTTCTGTTTTTAGCTCTGGTGGCCATTATGTTCAGCTGATGGGAACTTTTTTAGCAATTTTGGTAAAGGGCCATAAGAGGAACACTTCTGTGAAATTACTTTAAAATCAGGACACTGGCTGCAGAGAGGTCTTTTAAAGGTTTTTTCGATTCTTAGCTCTGGCCGCCATTTTATTCAGCCAAGTGGAACCATTTTAGCAATTTTGGTAGCGGGCCATTGGAGGAACACTTCTGTGCAAATATTTTGAAATTGGCCCATGGGCATAGGACATGACGTCATTTGAAGATTTTCTATTTTTAGCTCTAGCGGCCATCTTGTTCAATGGAGCAGAACCACTGCGGCCATCTTGGACTTCCGATACACACAATTTTAGCTGATTTCGATCCAGAAGTTTCAGCTCAAAGCAACCAAACGTTTGGGAAGAGATGTCGAAAACTGACTTTCAAGATGGCGGCTGTGGCAGCCATCATGGGTCTTCTATCGGCTCATTTAACTATTTTGTGTCTACTAAGCGCCCTAATGTTCATCATCAAGTTTCGATTCAAGTGGATTATAGAGGAGATGTCCAAAATATGAATTCTCAACATTTTTCCCATATAAATGTATAAAGCCTATACAAATTCAAGGGGAAGCAAATTTGACCCTGCCGTAAAAAGATCAAACGTCAACGTAGGACCATCATTTTAGCAACGTTGGTAGATCTCCTGTCCCCGATGATTTGTGCAAAGATTTGGCCCCAGGTCTTATTTGGTTCTGGAGAAGAAGATTCTTAAAGGTTTTTACCATATATGGGCATGGCAGCCATCTTGATCAATGGATCATGACCATTTTAGCAATCTTTCCTTCCCCAGTCCAAAGTAGCTCCACATGAAATTTGAGCAGCATTGGCCCAGGCACTTCAGAGGAGAAGTCATTTGAAATTATCAACATTTTTTTCCATACAAATGTATGGGGGCCATACAAATGCGTACGGAAGCAAACTTGACCTTGCCGTAAAAAGGTCAAATGTCAATGTACGACCATCATTTTAGCAACTTTGGTTGACCTCCCATCCCCGATGAGTTGTGCAAAGATTCAGCCCCAAGGCGTCCTCTGCTCAAGAGAAGAAGATTTTTAAAGGTTTTTACCATATGGGCAATCTTGGTCAATGAACCGCGACCATTTTAGCAATCTTTCATTCCCCTTCCCCAAGGAGGCGCCACATGAAATTTGAGCAACACTGGCCCAGAGGTTTGAAACTCTCAACATTTTTCCCATACAAATGTATGGCGCCCATACAAATGCATAGGGAAGCAAACTTGTCCTCACCATAAAAAGGTCAAATGTCAAAGTACAACCATTATTTTAGCAACTTTGGTAGACCTCGGTTCTGGGGAAGAAGATTTTTAAAGGTTTTTACCATATATGGGCATGGCGGCCATCTTGGTCAACAGACAGCGACCATTTTAGCAATCTTTCGTTCCCCCAACCTATCGAGGCTCCATATGAAATTTGAGCAAAATTGGCCCAGGGGCATCAGAGAAGTTGTTTGAAAATGTTAAAAATGGACAGATGGATGGATGATGAACAAAAAGTGATCACTATAGCTCATCCTCAGGTGAACTAATTCTGGGACCAAATTCCTTCCTTGTTGAACAGACTGCTTTTCAGAAGAGAGTTGTCTCATCTGATTCTGTATCAATTACCCCCAAAGACCAGGGGTCATCCTGGATCTTTCAGAAAGGGAGAAGTTTTGCAACAATTTCAGGAAGAAGTTTTGGTCCAAATTTTGGATTTCCCTATATATTCTATACATTTTCACTTCTCCCTCAGCTCTAGATAGGGAGGTCAGTCAGCTTAGGGAGACTTTTTCTCCCAAATCACCCTCTAGGATGAACCCTGAAAGACGATGGATATATAGTGAACCCTTGTTACAACGACACCATTTGTTCCTTAAGACATTGCCATTAAAACGAATTTGCTGTTGTACAGAATACTAAATGAGCCAAGGTTCAAATTTAACTTTTTTGACTGCTTGCTAAAATTAGCAAGTGGCGTTATTTTTTACTTGCTAAACCTTTCAGCCAACTTGCTTTTTCACACTTGTAAATACTGTTAAATGTGGCTTTAAACCTTAGCACTCTGGGTAAAAATTTCAGCAGACATTCTTCCCAGAAAACAGGTAAAGACATCTCATGCAAATTTTCTCCATAGGAGACAATTTGCATGTAATGTCAAAACCTGTTTTCTGGGAAAAGTAAGAAAAATATCGCCATTGTTTTTGGAAAAGAAATTGCAAAACTTTATCAACAATGCCACAGGTTCAGCCAATTAAAGAGAATTCTTCCAACTTGCTAGAGTTAGCAAGTGATGGAAATTGCAGCTTGCTTTTTGAAGAAATTAACCAGCATTTAGCAAGTTAGCAAGCGCTAAAATTGATCCCTGTGAGCAGATTGATATGTAAGAAAGATCACATTTTGTTATTTCCTCTCCTACAACATATGTTTTGGATATTTGCTGGAATTGCCTCAGGCAATTCTAACAAATATCCAAAACATTTTTTTTTTTTTAAAGTATTAAATACAATATTCTTGCATAGTTTGTTACTAATAGTTCCTCTTAAGCAAATGTTTTATGATCAAACTGACATTATAATGAATTTTGTCATTGTATCGAGTGTCGGTATAAAGAGGCTTGTCTGTACCTGGAAGCTTTTACCACCATTTATCAAAGGAAGACAAATTTTGCAGACAGGAAGCTACCTCAGTTGTACTTGAAACATTTCAAGAATGGGTTCTAGGGGTGTAAAAATCTAGAAAGTTAACTTTCTTGAAAATGCCAGAGTAAAAAACATGTGGAGACTAGATACACTTCATGATGCAACAGTTAGCTAGGCCAGTGCAGGCTTGTATTTCGTTAGAAAACAACCTTCGGTAACTGCAAATGGGCTGACACTGTGAACCTGACTTCACCCTTTAAAGGCTCCATATTCCTCAAAAATAGGGCATTTTTATCCAAGAAAGATTTAATAAATTGATATATAGTATTAATACGATCATAAAATGTGGCATCTGACAGCCTGTAAAAAATTCTGTCAATCTCTATTTTTGGAATTGGATCAAAATGAAACAGATTTTTTATCATATCTCTGAATTAATGTTGGCATCATTAATTCAGAGCTACGATAAAAAATCATTTCACTTCAAGAATGTGATTAAATGAAATTTTACAGGCTGTCAGGTGCCACATTTTATGATTGTATTAATACCATATATCAATTCATTAAACCTTTTTGGAGAAAAATGTCTATTTTTTTAGGAATATGGAGCCTTTAAGCTCCATTCAAACTTGTTACAGAGGTCATTCTCAAATACTTTTTTTTTTTTTATTTACAAGAGAAAATAAGACTTATTTCATGAATGCAAACAATGCCCATGAAATATCAAGACTTCTCTCAGAAAAAAAAAAAAAAAAAAAAAAGATACATGTATTGCTTTTAAGGTTTCAACTTCAACACAGGAAAATTGTATCCCTTTGTGACTCTCACTTGCCGGAACAGACACAATAACATACCACTTCTGTAGTTGATTTCTTCAGCTTATTTCTGTCAATCTTCATGATGGCAGCTTTTCACCTAGAATTAAAATATAGATTTAAATTTAATAACAAATTGTGTCCATAGCTCACAAAAACCCAGGACAATATCAAGAGATATATGCAACACTGACCCACTGTCTTCCACAATGAGCTCGACTCACTTTCAGGGTCTATCATTTCTGCAGATAATGCAGGCTGCATTATTTGCAGAAATGATAGACCCCGAAAGTATCAAGATACGTATCCGATCATTATACCTGTATCATGCTATGTATCGTATCGTGACATGAGCTTCTCGTCCTAGCCCTATTTTTGTGCAGAAAACTGGTAAGAATTTACACCATAAAGAATCTAAGTATTGGGACAGTCTCATTTGGGACTACACTGTTTGGCATTCCATTTGCATCTTTTCCATATATTATTTTAATATACTGAAAATACGCACATGGAATGCCAAAAAGTGTAGACAATAAATTCAGTTGTAAAGAAGATCAACTCAAGAGCGCGGAGCGCGAGTGATTTATCTACTTACAACTGGCCAACAAACTGACTTATTAGTCACCACATCACACTCAAGAGCTGAACTATTTTGATTCTAACACATAGAAAATGAAGAAAAAGTAATTGTATCCTTCAAATTCTCCCAACTTTCCGTCATTGCTTAAAGAAATCCCGCCAACAGTTTTGACTGTAACGCTGATGTTTCCATGCTTTAATTACGTTGAGGACTCGAGAAAAATCATGTTAGACCGTCTAACGTCATGACAGAGAAGACTGACGTCAGTAAAGTGTCAAAATGACATCGGCACCAGATAGCATCACGGGCCTCCACCCAGTAATTTGTTGCAGAATAAGTCACTGGTTTTCTCCATTGCCTATATAGGCACGCTGTGTTAGAATATCAATTCAAACATGACGTCCATGTTTTCCCATAGCTCCTTATGGAAACATTACCGTGATCAAACTACAATAATTCAAATTGTCAACATAGTTTGTGCAAACAGGGAAGTCTGGTGACGTCACATGTAAACATTTACTTCGGCCAACGTCCGTTGCAAAAGAGTTCTTTGGAAAACATTGCAAGAATATCGAATTTCCCTCTATTTATCATGTTAGAATCAAAATATTTATTCTCTGTTGTAAATTATCGTCCAATAATGCATGGTGTTGTCGGACAGATGCCAATCATGAATTCATACTTCGCAATCTGCCCTCCAACCAGGGCCTCCAACACCATGCGTTATTCTACAATAATTCACAGTAGAGAAAAATTATTTCTCAAACATTGGTAAGGCTTAATTTTAGGTAGTACAAAATAGAGCATTATTCTTTATTTCAAAATCAGTCTAGAATGTATGTTGAAATTTAGTAGTGGTGGAGTGTGACTCCTATACATTTATTTTCTGTTGTAACATTCGGAGTGACACTTATCACACGGTGCGACTCCTATCATTATGTTTTTTCTCTTGATTTCTCTGCTAATAATCATCGTACTGAACTGAAACAAGTGGACTATCATCTATTTACAAATAATATACCTATATATAATATACTTATGAACCGTTGTAAAACGTGTCATTTGGGAAATAAATAAAATAAATAAAACGTGTCATTTGGGAAATAAATATTCAAAATTTGCATTGTTTGTCAAAAGTGTGATGCCTACCAGTAGCATCAGCACTTTTATGTCGAGACTTTCAAGAAAATCAGAGCATTTTTGTCCAAAGTTGGCATGGCAGAAAAAAGTGCTTCTAATTCCGGGTACAGTGCAGTAGGTGTCATATCTGAAAACTGTAGCATAGCGTAAAATATTGTGCAATACTTACTGCCAAACAGAGAGAAAAACAACAAAAAAATAGAGTATACAGGAATATTAGTCAGCGACAGAGTAAACCGAGACCTGTAAGCTACACTGTACACCGGTGTATCAGTCAGTAACTCAGTGTATAGCGACCTGTCACCTAAACTGTAAACCAGTGAATATCGGTCAGCGGCAAAGTATACTAACACTTATTAATAGATAAACTGTACGTTAACTGTGAGTTACCCTATGTATCAGTCAGTAACTGGGTATAGCCCCGACACCTGGAGTGTATACCGGAATATCAGTCAGTAACAAAGTATATGAAGACCTGTCAGCTATACTGTACCCCTGTGTCAGTCAGTAACGCGGGGTATAGCGGTTTATCACCTGGATTGTATACCAGAATATCTGTCAGTGACAAAGTATACCAAAAGCAGTGTCATCTACACTGTTACCCAGTATATCAGTCAGTAACCCGGGGGTATAGCGGTCTGTCACTTGAAGTGTACACCCAGATATCAGTCAACGACAAAGTATATGAAGACCTGCCAGCTACATTGTATCCCGATGTATCAGTCAGTAACCTGGGGTATACACTTGGAGTGTATAGATCTACCGGATTATCGGTCAGGGTTACCCTGTGTATCAGTCAGTAACCCGGGGTATAGCCCCCCTGACACTTGGAGTGTATACCGGAATATCAGTCGGTGACAAAGTATATGAAGACCTGTCAGCTACACTGTACCCCTGTTCAGTCAGTAAAGTGGGGGTATTGCGGCCTGTCACCTGGATTGTATACTGGAATATCTGTCAGTGACAAAGCACTGTCAGCTACACTGTTACTCGTATATCAGTCAGTAACCCAAGGTATAGCGGCCTGTCACATGAAGTGTACACCCGAATATCAGTCAGCGTCAAAGTACCGAACATACAAGCAGATTGCATGCTGCGTTGTGTAGTATGCACCTGAATTTTGGATCCAAATCGGCAGAAAAAAAAACCAGTTCTCTCAATGCAAAATACGCACGTTTTTCCACCAAATCAATGCCAGATGTTGTCATTTGGAAACCAAAGTTGAATTGGATTTGCTTCCCTTGAATAGGCATGCGCGTATGTTACATTAAGGTAGCGACAATCATATTAGGAAAAAAAAAAAAGAAAAAAGACCTTGGAATTAGCGATAAAAAATAAAGTAAAGAAAATGAAATAATAAAATAGATCAATAAATATTGGACAGTAATCATTAGGTTATCTTTCTCGTATATGGTTGGTACTGAAAAGACTTTTTATATAAAGTCAGTTGAGACTGAGTTGAGTTGTTTGACACTTCTCAACTTCTCATCATTAACACCCGTACACCACTTCGAAAGGGGAGCCGACCATGACATGAGGGAATTCTGTTTACAACTACGATGACCCAGTGACTGCAAACAATACCAGTCCAATTATCTACTGTCTACTGGTGTTTTTCAAAGGACAACAAAATTAATATTTTCAGTCTACAAAGAATAATGAAAAATATTAAATAAGACGAAAAGAAAAAGAAAAGAAAAATTATCTGCATTTTTTTTTTTTTTTGGTTTATTTCCGATTTCTAAATTCTATTTTTTTTTTTTTTTGTTATATATTCTTATTATTATTATTGTAATAGGGGAGTAAATAGGTAAACAGACCTTCATATATATTTCTTTTTTACTTTTTTACGCGTAATATTTTCACTCAATCTAATGATATTCATTATGCTTATTGTATCATGAGTCTGCTTCTTCCGTTTTTTTTTCACGAGAAATTACATAAAAAAATAAACAATGCGAAACTATTCTTGGCCCTGAAAGGTATTTATTCCTTGAAACAAGTTTTTTTTTTAAAAGAATACTCCATCTAATTTGTGAATATGACTTGTTGAGAAAACACGGAAGATGTGGTATTGTTACTAGCAGTTTTTAGGACGCTCATTGCCGACTGCAATATTTCGCAACCCAAAACTTACCCGAAAAAAAAAAAAACAATCTCTGTCTCAGTACCAAAAGATTACACACAGGGGATATTTGGGCACAGTTTTTGGGTGAAAACAGTGCGGGTAATGCGCCTGTGAATACGGTATATGAAGACCTGCAAGCTACATTGCACCCTGATGTATCAGTCAGTAACGTTGGGTATACACTTGTATAGACCTACCGGAATATCGGTCAGCGACAAAGTATCCGAAGACCAGTCAACTACACTGTTCCCCGGGGTATCAGTCAGTAACCCGGGATATAACTGCCTGTCAGCTGGAATGTTTCTGGAATATTGGTCAGCGACAAAGTATATGTAAACATGTCAGATATTGTGTACCCCGGTGTACCATTCAGTGTATCAGTCAATGATGCAGAGTATGGAAGGTCTGGAGTTTATGCTAGAGTATCAACATATTTATAAGTATGGCCTGAAACATTGTTATTGGTGGGAAGTCATGTTTACTGATGATTGTTTAAAAAAATAAATCTGTGTGTTAGTTAAGAGTACTTGGATTGAATAAGATCATCATAAATGGTCTACCACCTCCAATGTTGATGACAGTTTTATTCATTTCTAAATGGATAAAGAGGAATAACAAGTTTTACACCTGAAATAAGTAAATTACCCACTGTTTACATTTTCCATGCAAAAAGGAACAACAGCACTTACTACCCCACCCATCAATAATGTACCAGTTCATCTGTTCAGTTACAGTCAAGAAAAAGGGATTTTTTTTTTTTTAAATACTTGTTTATAATTTAGTCATGTTACATTTAGATTTTACAAATTATGATGTATGGATGGCCAATTATATTATTAGTTTGTGGAATCTTTATCGAATGTATTGGATTTCGAATGCAATTCCCTACTTTCGGTTAAACTGGATGTCACATTCGCGCAAGGTATTATGGTCTTCTGGAATATCACGAATATGTTTTTTACGGAGATGTAAGGAAAAAAATTATCTCTGAATTATCACCAAATACCCACTTTATCTGTTTCACTGCTGTAGTTCCTTTGTGGAAATTATAAAGTTAAAATATTTAGTTGTTTCAAATTATTTTGATAGCGAGCACAGCTCGCGATGAGCGAAGTGAACTCTACGGTAGAGAATATGATCAAGGAAAAGTAACATACAACGGTATATACTTTCAGTAGAAATCGCTCTGACCAATATTTTCTTCCTTTTTCTTCCCGGATGTTGTCACCACAAGTTGGCAGAACTGATTGGTTACCGCTTTTCACAAAATTTGGGTGTTACTAATAAGCGTCACGAAGTGACAAGAAATGTGTGTCAATAAGGGTCACGAACATATTTTGCTGATTAATTTAATTATTTACTATTGATTTACATATATGTTTATTTTCTGATATTCATTCTGACATGATGCTGTGAAGGACTTTTGAAGAGACTACTGCTGTGCGCGCATCTGGGCTAAGCCTATTTTCATATTAAACTTATTAAATATGGATATTTACTTTTGGTCTCTGATATTATGCCTGTTATAGTGCTTTTCTGTTCATTTTTGAGATTTCACCCAATTATTTTCATTTTTTTTTTTTTTTTGGGGGGGGGGGGGCAGTTTAATGTATTTTCACGTTACTAATGTTAAAACTTTTCATCATAACTACTTACAGACATAAATGCTGAAAATAATCCTGAAATCATCAAAGGTTCGCTGGAGACAGCCAGCTGTCCAGCGACAGCTGGCTGTCTCCAGCGAACTCGCTGGTGACAGCCAGGCTAACATATATGGATGGGATATTGACAAAAAAAATAAATAATTAAGTAATTTACTGATTTTTATTTTATTGATACATTTAAGAATAAATATTTATATGTTTTTGAATATTAATACACAAATTTTATCATTTTTAAATATTTGTATTAGTTATTTTTGATTACTGAATCATAAGATGGCATATTTGTTCATGTGTATACATTTTCTTTTTGTAATTTTCTGTCACTCATTTTAAGCAGGAATTCAAGAAAACATTAATTTTTGCCACAAAGGGTAGAGGTGGGTCTAATCATTCTAAGTCATTATTAAAGGTGACATACAATTGATGTTTGGAGTCTTTGAGATATTGAGAGTTGCATTTTAAAGTGAACGCTTAGTATCTCTTCTTGTGCAGATCTATGCTATTATAATGAGACAGAAAGACTGTTAAAAGTGACATTAAACAGATCAAGTATACTGTGTGTACTGAATTCTTATTGAGGGCTATATGCCTTATTCAGAAGAACATTTGACTACATTGTATGAGGTGGTGTTAAGCAACAACTAAACAAAATTTAAGCCGTGTTAGGTTTGGATGCAGTGATTTTTACTGATCATTCCAAAAAGCTGCTACTGTTGTGGTTCTTTGTTGCTCTGTTTGTCTGTCTGTGTTATGATTACCTTTTCCTATTATGTGTGACTATTATTCAGTAAGGTTCAGATAACTGAAACAACACCTATCTAGGAAAGAGCTGCTTTCTTTTTATCATATATTTTTGACCCATGTGTATTCCTTCTTTCCCTTTTGATGTTGAGGGCAGGGTTTATATCTGTATCAGTTCCTGATCATTGCTTGTCTAAGTACAGTATTTTGTAAGTTCAGCATTATGAACAACTCACTTGGAAAAAAAAAAAAAACATAAAGAAAAGGTGAATATTTATTGATATCTCATCCATTCTGAGTTTGACTACTAGAAGTGCCCAACCAGTGCTACCGCCTCTTTTTAAAAAGCACAAAGTACATGTATGTAGCTTTGACTCTGGAGATGGCAGTTATATGCACTATTAATACAACATTGAAAGAATTTAGTCATATATTATGTGAAGCCCATATCTTGACCTCAAAGGTAAGGCAAGGGTGCAGGGATCATGCTAAACAAAACTTTTGACCTATAACTACCATAACAAATACCAGTGAAATCAATCAGTCTTTATAATTTAAGCAAAACAAAGCCATGCCCCAGCTTGGGGATGGTGCTGAGAAAAGCTTTAAACCTATGTATACCATCATGCCAAATATTAATGAAGTCAATCAAAGGGTCTTGATAATATAGCTGTGTAAACTCAATGCAAAAAGTTTGACTTTCATATGAAAATTCTAAGTCTGTGACCTCAATCTCAAGGTCTCGCCCCAGGATGGGAATTTCTCTGAGCAAAACTTTAAATCTATATCTACCATCATGCCAAATATAAATAAAATTCATCAAAACGTCTTGATGATATAGCTATATAAACTTAAATGCAAACATTTTAACTTCTATATGAAAAGTCTGTCTGTGACCTGTAAACTTAAATGCAAACATTTTGTCTTTTATATGAAAAGTCTGTGACCTTGACCTCAAGGTCATATCCTGGAGTGGAGATCCAGCTGAGTTAAACTCTAGACCTATATCTTCCATCATGCCAAATATACATGAAATTCATTAAAGGGTCTTCATAATATGACTATATATACTTAAGTGCAAACATTTGTCTGAACAAAAGGTCTCAGTTATGCCAATTTGTAGATGCAGATATTCTTTAAATAAAACTGCAAGCCATGCACCATGCCCCGCCACATAGGGACATATTCCCTATGCACTTCTGTAGTATAAGGGCTGAAAACAATCTAAGTTAAACATGAAGAGAAGCAATAAACAGTTATTTCATAACAAAAAAAAAAAAAAAACACCAAAAGGTCTAAGTTAAAAATGCAATAAAAAGTGATAAAAAATAATTTCCGGATTCTGAAAAAACAATATGCATATCTTCAGACCATCCTAAAAGCGTGTGTAAAGTTTCAAAAGGATTGGCCTAAAACTGTAGGAGGAGTTGCGGGCAGAAGGTACATACTCCCTATACATTTCTGTAGTATTAGGGCTCGAAAAAAGTCTAAGTTAAAAATGCAAAAAATGTGATAAAAAATAATTTCAGGATTCTGAAAAAACAATATGCATATCTTCAGACCATCCTAAAAGCGCCTGTAAAGTTTGAAAAGGGTTGGCCTAAAACTGTAGGAGGAGTTGCGGGCAGAAGGTACATACTCGTTATACATTTCTGTAGTATTAGGGCTCGGGCTCGGAAAAAGTCTAAGTTAAAAATGCAAAAAATGTGATAAAAAGTAATTTCAGGATTCTGAAAAAACAATATGCATATCTTCAGACCATCCTAAAAGCGCCTGTAAGGTTTGAAAAGGATTGGCCTAAAACTGTAGGAGGAGTTGCGGGCAGAAGAATGGTGGGGGCGCTGACGGACGGACACTCAAAATTTCAGAGGGTATAACATAATACCCCGCCACTTTTTTGATGGCAGGGCATAAAAACAAACCATAATGTTAGAAAATACAAATATTAAACAAATACAAAATAAATAAGTGATAGAAAGACAAAAAAAGAAAGAAAATAAATACAAATATATATATTAGAAACATGAGCAAAGATATAATTCAACAGTCATAAATAACAATGATGTACATGTATATTAATGCCTATAATACTAATACATTGTTTTAAAATGATAAATTAATTTTAATAACCACAACATATCTAAATTAAGATATAAATAAAAGTTATATAAATAAAAGAAAAGTCAATAAATGACTTTATTATTTGTTGCTAGTCAATAAACCATCTACAGGGTTCGAAATTAACAGTAGCAAGTAGCAAATTTGCTGCCTGAAAATTCAGTTTGCTACCTGGTCAAGCTGTTGGTAGCAAAAGCAAAAAGTTGCTACCTGGGAAAGTGCTCCGAACACTATCAACTTTAAGTGTTGTGAATGTCTTCAGTGCAAATTAGACAACACCTCATGTGACTCCTCTTCCAAGCAGACAAATCACATGCAGTGTGAAGCCTCATTTTTGCTGAAATAAGAAAAATACTTTGAAAATGCTATCTGCTAAATATGCTTAGCGCTTGAAGGATTAACCCATGACATGGGAGCAACATGTTTTGCTGCCATGTAGATGCATTTTGCTACCTAATTTCAGACCAGGTAGCAACTACTTGCTACTTGCGAAAAAAGTAAATTTCTAACACTGATCTATATAATTTTTAAGGCTGGCACAATTAATCGGATAATTGATTAAATGATCAATAAATTCCAAACAAATTATTGTTAAGATTTGCTAATAATAGATCATTTGACTTCTGTGTCTGTTACATGTAGTTTACCGTATTTACCCTTAGTATTCAGACACTTCACCTCTTTACCATACTTTATCAAAAATTTGAACAAGTACAATTTACCACCATTTGTTGTGACTGAAAATAGCTGGATGGGTAGCAAAAAGTGTAGACTGTGATGAGATGCTGCATTTTATGGCATCTCATCTGGGTCTACACTGTTTGCTCAGGCTGTCTGACCAAATACAACACAGTCAAGTATAGTATATGGTAAGATGTCATGCTCAGACAGACAGATAGAATTATGACCATATCTTCAGTGATTATTAATCGATTATAGATCACAATGGCAGGACTGATATAATCTATTATCTTTTCAGCTCTGATAAGCCAGCCTTAATATTTTTACTGGCTGTCACAATATTCTAAATTAAGATATTAATTAAGGCTATATAAATAAAACAAAAATCAATAAATAACTTTATTATTTGTTGCCGGTCAATAAACCATCTATATATTTTTGCTGGCTGACCAGCAAACTTTCGCTGGTGACAGCTGGCTGTCAATAGCCACTTCCTTTATTTTATATACAAATAATGCAGTTCTGTGGACTTGTTTTATGAAAGCATTTGTGTAAACAAGCCAATCATATTGCCGCCATTTTGAACCAAAAGTCACGTGACTGCGTTAAAATTTCGGCGGGAAATTATCATGTGATTGTCATGTGACCTATGCAAAGTTTGGCCATTTTCAAAACAAAGTACCAAAGCCTTAGATTTGACATGTTCATAAAAAATAAGTTAGTCTTTGCTGTAAAGTAAATGTCAATTTAATCAATACAGGTGTAAGTGTCATTAAGGACTGTTATCACTTTAGTCAAGATATTTCTTTTCATATGATATGATATTTCTTTTCTAAGTGTAAATCACAAAACAACAGTGCATTTCCGAAAGCGAAACCTTGCCCACTAGAGTGTGACTTTGTATCTAAAACATACAGCAGGTAGGTGGTGATGCTTTTTATTTTCATGGAGAAATCAGTTGAACGCGATATTGGATTTAACACGAAAAATACATGAAGGGAGTATATCTAAAAAACTATCTGTTGTTTAGAGTTTTTGCTTAGGTTTAATGTATTTTCGCGTTACTAACGGTAAAACATTTCATCGTAACTACTTACAGAGACAAATGCTGAAAATAATCCTGAAGTCATCTTAATTATCATCTGAGCTTTTATTGCTGGTCAATAAACCATCTATATAATTTTGCTGGCTGTCACCAGCGAACTTTCGCTGGTGACAGCCGGCTGTCAATAGCCACTTCCTTTATTTTATATACAAATAATGCAGTTCTGTGGATTTGTTTTGTGAAAGCATTTGTGTAAATAATCCAACCATATTGCCGCCATTTTGAACCAAGTCATGTGACTGCGTTAAGATTTCGGCGGGAAATTATCGTGATTGTCATGTGATCTTTGCAAATTTTGGCCATTTTCAAAACAAAGTACCGACGCCTTAGATTTGACATTTTCATAAAAAAAATAAGTTAGCTATTAAAGACGATTTTATAGATACAGGTGTAAATGTCATTAAGGACTTTTATCACTTTGATCAAGATATTTCTTTTCTAAGCGTAAATCACAAAACAACAGAGTATTTCTGAAAACGAACCTTGCCCACTAGAGCGTAACTTTGTAAATAAAACATGCAGCAGGTAGGTGGCACTGCAATTTATTTTCGTGAAGAAATCAGTTTTTAACGCGATATTGAATTTAACGTGAAAATATATGGAGTGCGGTACATAGAAATACCGGAACACACCGAAACACCGGAACACACTGGTAATTGCCGGAACACACTTTAAAATTTTTATTTTATATTATTAAAGTTTGTTTTTATAACTTAATTAGTATTTGTTTGTATGTAGAATGTTGTTGATATCAAGTCTGATCTTAGTTTACAATAAATTAACCTCATTCAAGTGTTTTACAAAAATGTGTTCTGGTCCGCTGGTCCTGAATACTCACAAGTAATTATTATAGAAGTTTAGTTTTTGATTGTCACACGCTGATCTAATTTAGCTTAATGACAGAATGAAGACATCTTGCATATTCTTCCATCACAAAAGTTTTGACATTTGACATTTCCAACAAATTGTACACAATTGGAAATGATAAACATGAAATGTCAAAACCGTTAGTGGAGAAAATATTTCAAAATGTTAGCTGAACTTTTGTTTTACCCAGAGTGCTATGTCAGTGTAGGAAGGGTAGCGACTCTTTCCAGATTTCCTGTTGTAGTTTTGTGTTGTTTGTATGTTTTACGGCCCAGTCAACAGCTAAGGTCATGTCAAACCGGATTGAACCGGCTTATCTTTTTCGGTATTAAAATATAGCAAGACATGTTTATTAATTACACAGTTTTATTTCATCATTCATCAATTCAATGTAATAAAACTCTCTCTCTCTCTCTCTCTCACAAAACAACATAAAGTATATAAAAACACAATTTATATTCAAAGATCAACTTATTAAACAATAATTTGATGATGCAGCTAGACTGTCATGCCATGCGAAACACACATAGCTTGTGCTGTAAGTTTGTGTGTGCATGCATGTGTCTGTGTGTGCAATTAATTAATAGTATGCCTAGAATTCACTTCAAATGTTAAATCGTATAGTTGCACGAAAAGAGTTAAATGTCTTATGTAGATTGTCACATGTCATATTTTTATTGCTTTATTTATTTAATAAAAAAAGGAAAAAAAAAAAAAGCCTGTTCCAAGCCAAAACTGTTCTATGTAAGGCCTGGGCAAACAGTGTAGCAAACAGTGTCGACCCCGATAAATGTAATTAATATCCCCTAGATACCCAATGGGTCCTGCAGCCATGATTTTTGGGCAAACTTTGTCGACCCCGATAAGACTGTAGATTACGCATACATTTTAATAATTATGAAAACGTTCCCAAGCAAGGTTAATAATAAAGAGTGTAGATAGCCATCAGAACGCGGACCGGAACACATTTTTGTAAAACATTTGAATGAGGTTAATTTATTGTAAACTAAGATCAGACTTGATATCAACAACATTCTACATACAAACACTAATTAAGTTATAGAAACAAATTTTAATAATAATAAAATAAAAAATTTAAAGTGTGTTCCGGTAATTACCAGTGTGTTCCGGTATTTCTATGTCCCCTATGGAGTGTACCTCTTTTAAACTCAAGCCCCTGGTGACTCAGATCAAGAGAAAACAATTATTTCAATGGGATTTTGGCAAGTGTCTCTATCTTGGAACTAATTTGACCTGTGGGTCAGATAACAGTATATTGCCGATTTCGGTTTATCGTGTTACCGATTTTACCCCACCCACAACTTACATTTTTGTAAGCACGTGGTGAAATGAACTGACACAACATGGTGTCCCGTTTGTAACTGCTAGAGCAACTACGACTCGCTCATCTTAATGTAGTTTTTGGTTAAATATCAAAACCCCAGGTCGTTTCTCTTCTTTTTTTCCCGAAAATGTGCGAAGATAAAATGGCGGAATAAATTTCAGTGGTGTCATATCCGATTCACGTGCATGACGGATATACTATAATTCGGATTTTCACTCAATAATCATAGTTCCATTCCCCGAGAGCTGTATTTCTGCGGAAAAATTTGTTTTATTTAGTAAAAAATCATAATTACAATTGCAAAAATTTTCACCTCCAGACGGCTGCCATGTTGAAAATTTTAACAAATGCCCGGATAGCAAGTAGAAGCTAAAACCCGGTACTTAACACTAAGGAAGCTTTACTTTCAACAGCAGGTTGCTGAACTAGGAAAAAAAAAAAAAAAAAAAAAAAGGCAGGTTGTTACGGATATAAATAATGCCACTCGGTACTTTCCGGTTCACCGACTCCGTTTGATTCAGTAAGTTATGCATCGATAGCTGCTTTTTGCAACCAGCAAACAATATATATAGGACCTATATGGGCCCCATATGGGATTCAATATGGGTCCTATCCTGAGGTCCTATCTATCTATCTTCTGGTACTGAGTCGATCAATTTTGATCATTATCTCAGGTGGGTGGGTGGGTGGCTAAATTTAGAATTTAGCATAAAAAAAATCTGGGTGGACCAATAAAACTATTTACAAACAGAGGCATGTTTCTGAACAAATTAATTTGTAAGGGATTTGAATTCCTCTGTGGTCTGAACAGAGACCACTGAGGAAGGGAGACTATTCCATTGTGGAATAGTCCTAGAGAAGAAAGAATTCTTCAGGGCATCACTATAGGCCTGATATCTTCTATACTGTGAGTCATGAGATGCCCGAGTTTATCTCAATCGTGTTACAGGGGTCAAGTATTTGTCTTTATCAACGTAAACCATTCCCGAATGGATCATATAGAAAAAGGTTAAAGAGGACTGCTCCCGGCGGGATTCCAGGGACGGCCATTCCAGCTCATCCAGCATATCACCAACACTACTCGCATTCCGCCATCTCCTGCATGGCCACCTGGCAGCCGTCCTCTGAACCCTCTCTACCTGCTGTGCCTTTAACATATGGATGCCAAATGGGAGCAGCATACTCTAATTGTGGGCGAATCAAAGTTTTGTATGCTGCAGCCTTTGTTTCCCTAGGTGCAAAAGTCAAATTACGCCGAAGAAATCCTAGAGTCCTAGTTGCTTTCGAAGTGATTAAAGAAATATGCTGACCCCAGTCCAGGCTATCATTGATGGTGATACCAAGATATTTTGCGGACTGAACCTACTCTAATATTTGCTGGTGGAGTGAGTAATTAAACTGAATTTGTTTTCCTGGGAGATGCCGAGTCACTCTCATGGACTGACATTTGGCAACATTAAATTTCATTTGCCAGTCGGTCTCCCATCGTGCTAGGCTATTCAAGTCTTCTTGCAGGATTTCACAATCTTTGGGTCCTATGTAGGTATCCCATATGGGGCCAATATGGGTTTTGCAACCGGGATACATCTGGGACCCATATGGGTAGCATATGGGCCCTATATGGGTCTTCCCACTTACTTCCAGAAAAAGCTCTTAGACAAATGATTACATCACGAAAAGGGTTCAAGACAACTCGGCCCAAAGACAAGTCGGCCCAGGACAACTCGGCCTATAAAAAAGTCGGCCCAAGACAACTCGGCCCGAATCGTCCCAATTTCAGAAGACAACTCGGCCGAAATTGCAGGACCACTCGGCCCATAAAAATCAGAACAGGCAAATAATTGGATGGTGCCACTTTTATTGCTTTGTACCTGATGAATGCAGATAGCGAAACAAATTTGATCACAAGTAAAGAAAATAAATATACATATAACCGCATCTCACACATGCAATGTGCACGTAACTCAACAGTCTCAAATCAAATGGGGTGCACGACATTTCGTCTAATAGACACTTCGTCTAATACGACAATTGGTCTAAAAAACCGGTCTGGTACGACATTTCGTCGAAAAAAAAAAATAAAGGATTTTAAACGAAATGTCGCACCTTTGTTATTTTTCGTCTTTTTCGATTTTCTCACTTTTTATTATTGTGAGTAGTTTTCACCATTGTGAATTTTTAAGAGCAATCCAATGAGCCACACTAGTAATCCTTCCTAAAAAAACAAAAAAAAAAAACAAAAAACTATTGACTTGTATTCATACAGATTATGTCGGCAAATAAAAGAAATTATTTAAACAAAAGTTGGCAATTTTGTTATTGTTCAAACTTACTAATCATTAACCTTTGTCGGTTAGAAGATGACAATTAACACTTTTATTGCGAATTATATCTTAGTAAATTTCAGTGTTTGGCGTTAATAAATCAATTAGCTTAACATATAATTAAATCAAATGCTGAAATAGTTTAAGTTTAAATTAAATGATTGAAGGAGATTAACCGCAGATTGCTGATTAAAGGTGATTAGCCGCTGATTACCACCATTCATGAAAGTCTCTAATAATTTTCTTCGTTTGTTTTTTTTTTTGTTTTTTTTATTGCTTTTTTTATGAGTTTATTTTTTTTTCTCACTTTTTTCATGACTGAATTCAAAGAATAGATAGATAGATAGATAGATAGATAGATAGATAGATAGATAGATAGATAGATAGATAGATAGATAGATAGATAGATAGATGAGTTGGATGGCTCTCACCACTTTTATTAACAACATTGAATAATTTGTTTCGGTCAGTTACATTATGCTGTTATAACCATCAGATGTCATTTAAGTTAGAATATGTACTTTAGCGATCTGATCTAAGACAACTGCATAATGCTTTTTCATTCATCAGGTATGGAGCAATAAAAGTACCACCATCCAATTATTTTTAATACATTAAGAGGTGCTTGGTCTGATTTTCATGGGCCGAGAGGTCTTCTAAAGTTGGGGTGATTTGGGCCGAGCTGTCTTCTGAAATTCTGAAATTTGGGCCGAGTTGTCTTGGGCCGACTTTTTTATGGGCCGAGTTGTCCTGGGCCGACTTGTCTTTGGGCCGAGTTGTGCGTAATTCCACGAAAACACGCCTATATAATTTTGACCCCCTTAAACCCCACTTTCATATAGTAAAACTGGGGTTTACAGGGGTATACATTATTTCCTTATTTTGCTAAAAAAAAAAACATAGATTGTGGGTACTCGTTAGAACCGCCTTGCCGAGGCGGTTCTAACGAGTACCCACAATCTATGTTTTGAGCAGGAATATGAAAAATATCATAATGTTTTATCTAAAAAAATCATTTTTTGGTGGTAAAATTTTCAGTATATTTGAATAGGCGTGTTTTCGTAATGCAAATTCTAAGTCACACATGGACAGCCCACTTGATGGACCGGCTTGTTGGGTCCCAACAGAGAGAGACCTACATGTGTTACTTATTGTACATGTATACAATCAAGATGCCTTAAAATATAGGTATCCTTTTTAATAATTTGTAATGGTTTGTGTTGAGGTTTTACGGCCCAGTCAGGGCCTAACCACACGTTTACTGGGCAGGCTTAGTCCTCTAAGCGGTTAACCAGAATTGTGCACATTCTTTCGCCAGAAACTGACAACTGCCCTTCATGAATCAGCTGAAGGGAGAGAATGACCGTAGAAAATATTTCATGATCAATCTCTACGAAAGAATGTTGCCGACCTGGGCGGGGGTTGAACACGCGACCTCCTGGTCTCCAGTCGGACGGCGCATCCAAATGAGCCACCGAATCATGCGTATTTATATATACCCTTCAATTTTAAAAGTAATTGGGATATACGAGTTAAATAAATAAATAAAAAAAAATATGACAATGAAACCACGTCCATACCGGGAAAATATTTATGTAAAATTTAATAGAAACGTTCATTTTGTATTGAACAAATCATTTTTGTTATAATATATTATTATCATTATTTTTAGCATTTTTGTCAGAAATTTTTTTTTTTATATTATTATGTTTATTTAATGGTACAGTTGTTCCCCTTAATACACATATCGAACCCATATTGGTCCTATATAGTAGTAGGAAGTCAACATGGGAAACATAGGGGTCCAATATCTGTATCACATGGGACCCATTTGGGCCCCATAATTGTCACTTATCCAGGATTAGGTCAGTTTTATCTCTGTGTCCCACATATAAGCGTTTATTTTAATAGTTATCGAACTTTACCAATATGGGACCCACATCGGTTTTCTATGAGCATAAAAGCCCATATGGGGCCCATGTAGGACCAGACTGGGCTAAATGCACCGATTCTGCCCTTATGGGTCCTATATACACATGTTTGCTGGGAAGTGTATTAGATCATAGCTCAAACGGTAACATCGCTGTCCATAAAGTCAGAAACCAAATGGACGCTTGGAGGTTCGATCCCTGTAACAAATGTCTTTATTTTTCTGACTCATAATAATATTTTATCTCTATGCGTGTTTTTTTTTTCCTAAATCACCGCGATGTGAAAATTCTTATGCTGTTCTAACACTCAACACGCTATGGGCAGATTCAGCAGTCGACAAACTGATGTGATTTTCTTATTTTTCTTCCCAAAAAATAGGATTCAATCAAGAAGACAGTTTGCACGAAATGTCGAATTCTATTTTCTGGGGAAAATAAGGAAAATCTTTAAAAAATGTCGTCTGCAGAAATTTTTACCCAACATGCTAAACGTTGATACAGAAAAAGTCTTTAACGCGTGTAATGATGGGCTCTTATTGCTTTCGAATAGCGAAGGTCAAGATCAACCTGTGCATCCACACAGTCTCATCTGGATCTTCTCTGGACTGTTCCTGTCCATTCGTATATTCTATAGTATCCATTAATATTGTAAGCGGAAAAAAAGTTCTGATCAGACTGAATGATGATAAAGTGTTGGGATAACGACGTAATATCTTGTTGTTTAAAAGAAAGAAGAGAGAAAAATACAGTGTTTACCCTAAACATTCTGACACCTTACCATACTTGCCCCAAAAATTAAACAAGGTCATTCAAATACCTGTTTATTATTTTGGAATGGCTATTTACAGACGTCTGGCAATAGCGATTTATCGTATAAATCGCTATTTCCAGACGTCTGGTAATAGCGATTTTACGTTAAAATCGCTACTGACAGACGTCTGGTAGTAGCGATTTTACTTTAAAATCGCTATTGACAGAAGTCTGGTAATAGCGATTTATCGTATGAATCGCTAATGACATACGTCTGGCAATAGTGATTGTACAATAAAGTCGCTATTTCCAGATGGCTGAAAATCGTATATCCAGACATACTGTATGGTTGTATCAAATAAAAGCAAGAGCTGTCATTTCAAGACCCCAGTCTTGCAATTTATATATGGCGAAACATACAATGTTCCTGTAGCTGTGTTGATCCTACGGAAGAGCTACAAAAAGCACGTCCTAATAATGCATCGGCGAACCTAGATATTTGCTGCTGCTCTCTCTCTCTCTCTCTCTCTCCGTTTTGTTACACATTCCGATATTTTAGGGTACTCAGAAACTGGTGGCATATGGACTGTGCAGCCCAAGAGTCACGAGAATTGCAGATTCATTCATTTATTCATTTGTTCGTTCGTTCGTTCATTCATTCTCCTTTTCGTTCAGTCATTCTGTGTTCTTTCTCGAGAGGAATTGATTAGAAGAATATTTATCATTTATGATAACCATCATATCGTTTGATGTTTTGTTGCTGTTTTCACATTACCCAATTAGTTTTGTAAGCGATACTTGTTAGGATGGATTACGACACAGCCAATTAATTAACTAACGGACAACTGCCGACTTTTGAACTTTTTCAGGCGTTCCGACTTCACGGGGTCGTGAATCTAGCCACTAATATTAAAGATAACATTTTGCGTTAGCTGCTGCCATGCTCAGTCGGCTGCAAAACTGAGATATGTATGCTCAGTGGAAATCGAATCTAGGACACATGTATTGAACACGTGATCTAGATATGAGCATATGTGCCCTAAATGTTAGTGTAATGAGCAATCTGCTGCCCGTATGTCTGAAAATCCCAGTCCGTATATCGCTAAACGTATACGAGAATTATCAACAACACAAATAGAGTCTAGGCATGTTATGCACATCATCTACATACCTAAATGTATTGTTTTTTGTTTGTTTGTTGTTGTTTTTTCTCATATGCCACCTGCGCGTGTCCTGGGATTTATTACCAAATAAAAACAAAAAAGGTAAGAGAAAAGTCCAGGGAGTGCCACAATCACAAACCGCAGCCCTTCCCAGACTTCAAGAGGAAAAGGATACCAACAAAACCAAACAAGCGCAAATCGAACAAACAAACAAAAAGCACTAAGATTAGCACTCTCTTCCCCAAGCGAGGTTATCGCAATGCTAAAAGGACTGAAAAACACAAGAACAAAATAACAGAAGGTAAGACATAAAACAAATCGCCTCGTAGAATAAACCACAAAGCAACAAAGAGTAAGACTAACACAGGAATCCCCGCCTTAGAACGGTCAGTAGAGAAAAAAAGGAAAAGGTAAGAGAAAAGCCCAGGGAGTGCCACAATCACAAACCGCAGCCCTTCCCAGACACCAAGAGGAAGAGGAAACCGACAAAACCAAACAAGCGCAAATCGAACAAACGTACGAAAAGCGCTAAGATTAGCCCTCTCTTCCCCAAGCGAGGTAATCGCAATGCTAAAAGGACTGACAAACACAAAAACATAATAACACAAGCTAAGACATAAAACAAATTGCCTCGTAGACTAAACCACAAAGCAACAAAGAGTAAGACTAACATCGGGACCGCCGCCTTAGAACGGTCAGCAGAGTAAACCACCGTGGGGTTTAAAGCACTTTTACAGCTAGCCAACTTTACCCTGGGTCCCGATGCCACTCTCACAACTAGTAAAACAGAAAGCAAAATGGGCAGCTGTTGAAGGTGACCAAAATGCTAGCATCACAACACAACTAGTAAAACAGAAAGCAAAGTTGGCAGCTATTGAAGACGGTGACCACAGTGCTAGCATCACAACGCATAGAAAAAACAGTACAAAGATTAAGAACAACACCAGGACAACCGCCTTAGAACGGTCAGTAGAATAAACTACCGGGGTGGGGTGGGTGCGAGGGTGCGGGGGGGGGGCGGGGCGGGGGTGTTTAAAGCACTTTTACAGCTAGCCAATTTCACCTGGGTCCCGATGCTGCTCTTAATACAGAAATACATAAAAATTCGGTTCGCATAAAGGCTCCCAATTCAGTCAATGCATCAAAGCGAAAACATAAAAATCAAATTAATCACTATAATAACCACCGGGGAGGGGGGCGGGAAAAGGTGGGGGTTTAAAGTTGTGTTCTGTTTTGTGTTCATGCTACTTATTGTGTACTAGTGAACTAGTTAACAAATTATTGCCATTACGTCAGTCTCGAACAGCATACAACAAAGGCTCTGATCACACTGCATAGATACACAGACTGAGCTATACCTTTTTATTGTATGGACTTTGCAAGCTTTCTCTCGACGAGTCTCACTTTTATGAACGGATAAATCAGTTACCAACGAAACTAATGAAGGTTCTTTCATTCCTTTCATTTATATGTTTCCGTTTGTTGTTTAAATAGCTAGGTGTATACGTATGTTAAGAAAAAGAACGACCATTCAAAGTTTGAAAACGATTTGGTTATCTTTACAAAATCTCAAAAAATTGAACCGTTATACGAGATAACTGTACTTTTAGCGGGGTCAGATGACTGATTCTTGTTTTAGTTCTGTGGTTTTGGTTTTACAGCCCTTTCGAAATTATTTCACTTATTTATAGCCGATCGTTTATCACAGGTGGAAGAAAACCGGAGTGCCTGAAGAAAAAAACACCTTACCTTCCGTTGAAGGGCTTGGCGTCTCACATATGTGGCCCGAGAGTTCTAGTTCTATACTACACGAGTGCAAACAGTGAATGCTCTGGCGAGACTGCACAGAGGCGCAGCCGCACCTGAGAATTTGCTGTTCGCATATGCCGTAGGGACCATTATAACGTGGACTGGTCTTATTACTTAACATGTTGATAACTTAACGAAATCGCACAGTTCACAAGTTAACCAACTCAGCCTCCCTCTAGAAGCAAGTAAAATTGTAAACTGATTATCATAAGAATGCATAAAAGAATACGCTGTGGCGAGCTAGATAAAAGAACAGACAAAAACGGGAATACACAAGAGACTATGGTTAACCGAAAGTCAGTCCTTAGAACAGTCAGTTATGATTATTAATAGGGTATAACAACTCTACCAAGTTTCAAAGCTGAGCAATGATCAGGATTAAAATCAATCCGATCCTAAAATCTGCCCAACGAAGGTTCAAGTGACGTCTGAAAATAGCGATTCTAACACAAATTCGCTAATGACAGACATCTGATAATAGCGTTTTTAACGCAAAATCGCTATTGACAGACGTCTGTCATTAGCGATTTTAACGTGAAACCGCTTTTGCCAGACGTCCGTCACTAGCGCCTTCCTTATTATTTATCTAAAATTGCCAGACATTCAGTAACGACTCTAATCACTCCACCTTCTGAGGTTACAACAGAGGTGCATATCGTGGTGGTTATGGTCGAGGCCACAATAATAATTTATTCACATAATTATTTTGATAGTGAAAATCAAAATCAAACAGGTTATCGGGGTAATGGTTATCGGGGTAGTGTTTTCGGGGTGGTCACCAGGGTGGCACCAGCGCGTAAGGTGTCAGTCGTGGTGGCAGGGCTCCGGGAGACACTTTTTCATTAAATGAAGAACTTCCTCTGTTGTTGGGCAGACGGAGGAAGTGACAGCAAGTAACACTGTGACAAGCCCAAAAGTAGATCTTAAATCAAAATCAAGTTTACTTGATAGAATGGTTGGATCATCCAACGAAAGTGATATTACTGTTTGTGGCACAAACACCTTAGGTTTAATTGATTCAGGTTCCATGATAACCTCCATATCAGAATCTTTTTTCATAATTCCTTGAAACCTCAACCTCCCTTAAGAGATATAACAGAGTTTGGTTTATCTGTTTTAGGTGCCATTTGCCCTATAAGGGTTACATAGAAGCAGACATTTCTGTTCCTTTTCTGGGTAATACTACCTATACTGTACCCTTACTTGTTGTCTTGGATACCGAATACAACTATAAGATTCCAGCTATAACTGGGACAAATGTTATTCGATTGTTGAAACAGTCTAGCCCCGAGAATGTTGTACCTGTTGAGTGGCAAACTGCATTTGACAATGTGTGTGAAGATACACTTCCTGTCAGGACAACCAATAATTTAAATATCCGTGTTGGACCTGGTGAGGTAAAAAATTACATGGTTTAGTCCGTAAGACTAAAGATTTTGACACTGTTGTCACTGAGCATATTGATAGTTCATTATCGGGTGACCTAACAATATGCCCAAGACTTGTGTCAGGTACGACTATTAGAGTGCTGGTACGGGTGTGAAATTTATCTTAACATGTTAGTAGTAGTTGCGGTCATGGTACCTAAGCCAAAATTCAAACTCATAATTCCGTAAACGAATGACGAATCAGAATAGAGATTCCTCCAAGATCTCTTCTATGTTCATTAAACAGCGTTAGTGTTGTGGACTCATGGACACCTGACCTCTCACAGAAGCAGGAAAATAAGTCCACAAGCCCAACATCTTTGGAGGATTTAGATGTACAGATAAATAGAGACAGTCTTACATCAGACCAGTTTGATAAAGCTAAGAATGTTCTTAGTAAATAGTCTCATATTTTTCTACGGGTCCTACCGATCTTGGTAGAGCAGATATCGTGCACGAGATAAAGCTGACGGACGATACTCCTTTTAAAAAACCTTATAGAAGAATTCCTCCAGGTTTCTCTTACCTTTTCTTTTATATGAGGAAGTAAGACAACATTTGAAAGAAATGTTAGATGATGCTGCTATAAGGCCATCAAAAAGCCCATATTCATCAAATGTTGTTCTTGTGCGTAAAAAAGACGGAAGTCTAAGATTTTGTATTGATTTTAGAACCCTCAACAGTCGTACCATAAAAGACGCTTATACCTTGCCACGTATTGATGATACCATTGATACGTTAATAGGCGTTAAATATTTTTCCAAGCGGCTATTGGCAGGTAGAAATGGAGGAAAATGACAAGGAAAAAAAAAGGTAAGAGAAAAGTCCAGGGAGTGCCACAATCACAAAAAAAGGTAAGAGAAAAGTCCGGGGAGTGCCACAATCACAAAAAAAAAAAAAAAAAAAAAAAAGGAAGAGAGAAGTCCAGGGTGCCACAATCACAAACCGCAGCTCTTCCCAGACCCCAAGAGGAAGAGGAAACCGACAAATCCAAACAAGCACAAACCGAACAAACGTACGAAAAGCACTAAGATTAGCTCTCTCTTCCCCAAGCGAGGTAATCGCAATACTAAAAGGACTGAAAAACGCAAGAACAAAATGACACACGGAACGACATACAACAAATCGCCTCGTAGAATAAACCACAAAGCAACAAAGAGTAAGACTAACACCGGGTCCACCGCCTTAGAACGGTCAGTAGAGCAAACCACCGGGGGGTTTAAAGCACTTTTACAGCTAGCTAACTTCACCCGAGGTTCCGATGCTACTCTTAATAAAGAAACACATAAAAATTCGGTTCGTAGAAAAGCTCCCCTCAGTCAATGTATCAAAGCGAAAACATAAAAATCAAATTAATCACTATAATAAACAAAGACGAGTACTCATGGCTAATTCTACTGTATGCCAGAGTAAATGAAAACCAATAGTTGAACCACGGCGGGCCAAGCCAAAGACATATCGTCAAGCCCCAACCCACTGGTTAAAGTTTTACGAAGAGACCGTCATTGAGTCTGAGGCCCGAACCGCCGTCGTGCAATTAAAGAGTGAAGCATAGCCGTCAACAATGATTGGGTTGACAACTAGGCATGCAGTCTGCCGCATAATATCCAGGCTATAGCCAATTCTTTTATAACGGTTAATAAGTTTTCTGAATTGCTCCGAAAAGTTAGATTTACCTACAATTTTTCTAAATCTGTATACTAAGTCAGCGTAAAATTCGGGTTCCGATATACCTTGTTGCAGAAGTGTTTTCAGACTGACGCTATATTTTTCTAACAAGGCACTGTGTCTGCGATAAAGTTTCGAAAACGCCTTACGAAGTTTAAAATAACGATAGCCCTGCCTAAGAAGTTTGGCAGTAAGGGTTTTATTACGGTAGTTAAAGTCATTAAGATTTGAAGAAGCTCTGGCGAATCTAATAAGTTGAGATATGTATACCCCTTATGAGGTTCGCCGGGGGTCATCGCCATCCAGAAAAGGATTGACTATATCAAAATCAAAATCGTCCCGTTTATCATAAATTTTGGTGGAAACCGTACCATTAGAAATACATAGATTCAAATCAAAAAAAGGTGCCTCGGTATCGGAAGAATTTGCTCTATTTAATTGGAGTTCTGTAGGGTATATCCGGTCCACCATTTGATCAAAGTAAATATTGTCAATATTTAATAAATCATCAAGGTATCTTGAAGTTGAATTGAAAGATGTAAGAGAAAAGTCCAGGGAGTGCCACAATCACAAAACGCAGCCCTTCCCAGACCCCAAGAGGAAGAGGAAACCGACAAATCCAAACAAGCACAAAAAGCACAAACCGAACAAACGTACGAAAAGCACTAAGATTAGCTCTCTCTTCCCCAAGCGAGGTTATCGCAATACTAAACGGACTGAAAAACACAAGAACAAAATGACACACGGAAAGACATACAACAAATCGCCTCGTAGAATAAACCACAAAGCAAGAAAGAGTAAGACTAACCCCGGGACCTACGCCTTAGAACGGTCAGAAAAATAAACCACCGGGGGGTTTCAAGCTTGTTTATAGAAATTGCAAAGCCAATGCAGATGCTGACGGTTTATGCAGAAGACCTCAGATGCAGAATTATTTGCAGATGCAGTCAAAGCCATATGTCATGCGTACACAGTAAAGCGAGATTATTGTCCTTATATAGAAACATTAATAGTTTCCAACTACATGTATTCACACAAGACAGAATCTCAGAATTCTCAAGCACAACAACCGTTTCTTTCTGCAGAGTTTCTAGACATAGACTGGTCCAAATAATGGATTTTGTCCTGAGAATCCTGTTCTCAGAGATGAGTCACTGGTTGTTTTAAAGTACATACGAGAATGGAAGAAATTAGTTCTCATTGACGGAGTTTTGTACAGAAATACTGTTTTAGACAGTCAACAGATACGTCAACTTGTGCTTCCATGCCATTTCCGTAGTAAAGTGTTAAAACATTTGCACGACGATGTCGGTCAACAAGGATCGTACTTTGTCTCTTGTTCAACAAAGGTTTTATTGGCCAGGTCTAGAACTGATGCTGAAGAAAAAAGTTAAGAACTGTGTCCGTTGTATTAAACGGAAGACTGTGCAAAAACCTAGTGCTGATCGAGCTGGTTAACATTATTAGTACTCAGCCTATAGAGATGGGTTGTATAGATTTTTTTTTTGTCTCTAGAAAGGTCAAAGGGCGGACATGAAAATATTCTTGTTATTTATCCATTGGTCTCCCAAAATTGTTAATACAAGAACTTACAAAAATTAGAATTAGTGCTCATGATCTATTAATTGAACGTGGTCGCTACTACAGACTAAGAATTCCACGTGAGCAACGAATTTGTGTGCAATGCAATTTAGTGGAAGATGAGGAGCATTTTTCCTATTTTGTAGAAAATATACAAATTTGCGTATAACATTGTTTTATAAACTAAATTTAAAGATACCAGTTCTGAAACCTAATACTATTTTAAATTATTGTATGAATTGATGAACCCCAGTAGTGCTGTGGATACAAAACTTATTTGTAAATTTGTTCATGAGGCGTAAGAATTAAGGTAGTAGATCTATTGATTGTTTTCTCATGTTTATTCTGTTTAATGTATATCAGCCCGTCGCCGGGTAGTGGAAAGTAGTCCGGCTGAGGTTAGAGGCGAGTGCCGAAGGCACGAGATGGGGGGAAAGCACAAGAGGGAAGTTTTTTTTTAATTTTTTGAATTATCGTCGCTTGTACGAGCGTTTTAATGCATTTTGGAAGCTTTTGGGGGCCAGAATTTCAGTCAATTTGGACAATAATTTAGCCAGTTTAACATAAACAGAATAAACATAAAACTTTGGCAAATCTTAAACAACTATTTCGACCCCTCTGCGAGTCTCATCAGGTGGTGGCATCAAAAAAAGGTAAGAGAAAAGTCCAGGGAGTGCCACAATCACAAACTGCAGCCCTTCCCAGACCCCAAGAGGAAGAGGAAACCGACAAATCCAAACAAGCACAAATCGAACAAACGTACGAAAAGCACTAAGATTAGCTCTCTCTTCCCCAAGCGAGGTAATCGCAATACTAAAAGGACTAGAAAACACAAGAACAAAATGACACATGGAAAGACATACAACAAATCGCCTCGTGGAATAAACCACAAAGCAACAAAGAGTAAGACTAACACCGGGACCACCGCATTAGAACGGTCAGTAGAGAAAACCACAGGGGGGGGGAGGGGGGCGGGGGTAAAGCACTTTTACAGCTAACTAACTTCACCCTGGGTCCCGATGCTACTCTTAATACAGAAACCCATAAAAACATAAAAATTCGGTTCGCATAAAGGCTCTCAACTCAGTCAATGCATCAAAGCGAAAACACAAAAATCAAATTAATCACTATAATAAACAAAGACGAGTACTCATGGCTAATTCTACTGTATGCCAGAGTAAATGAAAACCAATAGTAGAACCACGGCGGGCCAAGCCTAAGACATATCGTCAAGCCCCAACCCACTGGTTAAAGTTTTACGAAGAGGCCGTCATTGGGTCTGCAATGTCTGCATTTAATGCTAAGATTAAACCTGATACAGATATCCCTGCTATACTTTTTTTCTTTGTTTTCTTTTTCTAATATATTGACTGAACTAATATGTGTACATGTATTAAAACAAGTAGGTATATCTGACGGTACAGAGCTGCTGTGAAACTGCTGTGAATCAGCATTACCTTATCAGCAGTTCTATAATACTTATAAATATATGAATTGGTATTCTGTTTTCTCAGGGCTGCTGTTATACAGCATTACATTTCCTTCTCTGATTTTGAACAGTTTAAAATTTACCAAATACACATCTACGTTTTCATTCCCAGCAGCAAACTTGTTTGTCATTTCTGTCAAACCAAGTGCATTTGTTCTGTCTTTGTGAACCTGCAGTGTCATGAGATGGTTATGTCTAGCCTGTGCCATAGTGCTTCGTAAGTACGTTTTGATTTTTCTCAGTGCCGAAAATGTCCTTTCACTGGTTGCATTAGTTGCTGGAATAACTAAGAAGATCCGCACGAGTGTCACAACCTCTGAATAAATCGCGCGCATTGAAGCGGGTCCTACTAATCACCCCATGGCACCCAATGGCATCCCATGACATCCCATGGCACCCCACGGAACTAAATTAATCATTCTATTTATTAATTAAATGCTGAAATTACACCAGGGTGTTAGTTTTATGTATCAAAATTTGTTTTTGTGATAGTTTAAGACATTAACATTACTTCAAGCGCTTATCTCGGGGTGCTAAACACCAAGATTCAAAATAACGCAAAAATATAGCAAAGAGACCAATGGTATAAGTCGATAGTTCATTACATATTTTATGGCAAATACACATATATTTTGATGCCGTGGTGTGCTAACATTTACGAGAGGTTAAAACATAATAACAATTTTAAATCAAACACAAAACTATTATTGTCCACCTAAAACACATATTTTATGGGTCAATGTACAGATATGTTGATGCCATGGGATGCAAAAAAATACGAGAGTTTTAGACATAATATTTTAAATCAAACATAAATCATCGATATAAATTCTCTGTTTATTAAGATGAAAACAAGTATTACAAAACTATTCTTGTCCTTCTATAAATACATATTTTTATGCAAAATACTCTTGTATTTTGATGCCGTGGGGTACAAAAAATTACTAGAGTTTTAAACATAATATTTTAAATCAAACACAAGTCTTCAATATAAATTCTCTTAAGATGTCTTAAGTATTGCAAAACTATTCTTGTCCATCTAAAACACATATTTTATGGTAAATATGCATATATTTTGATGCCCTGAGGTGCCGTGGGGTGACGTGGGGTGCCATGCGGTGATTTAAAATATTATGTTTAAAACTCAAGTATTTTTTTGTACCCCACGGCATCAAAATACATGAGACTTTAGCATAAAAATATGTATTTATAGAAGGATATTCAACGAGTCTTCCTTAATATCTGTTTTATAGAACTGTCACGAATGAGAACTCATCATATATATATAATATATTTCATGTCAACGGAGAACACCTTCTGTATATGCAAGTTTTCAAATAAAATATTATATTCTATTCAATTCTCTTCTATCTGTTTCTCTATAAGTAGGGTTTTACCCACATATGCAGGTCGCTTAAAACATCAAACGAAACAAGGTGTAAGTGTTGATTCACTATTATTCGCTGTAATACGAATTTAATAGACGCTACCTATATCCGTGCGTTCAAATTATCATCAAATGCTTCATAGTTGGGTTGGCCAGATCTAAATGAATTTGATTTCAGACTACGCTTGCCTTCTGAATCCACTGCATGAATTGCGATATAACGTCCGTCAACACAACAATATTTCCGTATCGATAGTTCAGATATATTGCCTCCAAATTTGTGGGACTTTTTCCCAGCCCGGTCACATGAATTCGGGTCCTGCTTAGTTACTAACAGCTCTGCCATGGAGGCTTTAGGCAGTCCATCTATTTCGTGGGCCCTGATGGGCGGGGGCTATGCTTTCCAAATACCGAAAACTAGTGTATGCCGACGGTATCAGGTCAAAACGGCCCAAAGTCAAAACGTCCCCAAGTCAAAACGTCCCCAAATTGGTCAAAACGGCCCCAACTGCAGTTGCAAATTGGTCAAAACGGCCCCAAAAATGGCCTCAAATTCGACTTAGGATTTAAGTAAAAAGTAATGTATGTAAATGCATTTTTCAGCGCTAATCAATTTCAACTGAATAAATCTTGTCTATATTAACTTTTTTGTAGGGAAAATAGTCGAAAACGGGGTCATTTTTGGACGCTGATCCTTTATGACGCGGATTGATTCATAATAGCTGTTAAGGCAAATAAAAAATGCACAATTCACATTTTATTATTCACTATTCAAATTGCAGTAACATAAATAACATAAGTAATATAAATAACAAGATTCCGTTTTTGTTTAACACTATAGAGTTGCAGTATGCGAGTATTCCAGTATCCAGACTTGATTATGAGATATGATGGCTAGGCAAATGTCACTAATTAAAAATATAGATATTGGTTATTTCGCGTTAAAAAGCAAAGAAAGCTTGGTAATAACAAGGAAGTTTGAAAATATCTTCAATTTGGTCCCGTTTCACACTTCTGTGATTATTGTTATAGACTAGTACAGTCCTGGGTATGACATAAAACTGTATCCATCTGTGACACTCAATATGAGTGTGGGAATGTGAGGCTGCCCTCTATCACAGTTGCCTCCCCACCTTCAGGGTTACGAGGCTGCCAGCTAGGCAGCAATCATTTACAGACCGATGGCTTGGTGTTCTAGCTATTGTGATTTGGCGGACGATCCTTTCTTTATAAGGACAACGGCAAAGCACACTGCCCGAGTGTGGGAAGGGCGTGCATGCTCAGATGCCGTAAAAGAACTGAGTTGGGATGTCAGCTAGGGGTTCCGTAAAAAACAGTTGTTCCAAAATCTTACATGGCAAGCAGAAGAAAAGGTACACAGTTAGGCGGTGCCAACAGACATCAACGTTCTGTTGGTAACGTCTCCAGCTTGGCCTCCTGTCAGGTGTGGGAGGCAGGGTCGGGCCATTGTGGCGAATCAAGCAAGCACCTAGGAGACATGCTCTCAGCAGCAGGTGGCTGTGAACTTTCAACCATAACACGTGTGAAAACCGCCTGGAAGAAGTTCAAGGATCTGCTACCAGTTCTCTCTTCACACCACCTCTCTTTGAAAACACGTGGCCTTGTGTACAGCTCTTGTGTGCGAAGCGCTATGCTCCATGCCAGTGAGACCTAGACATTGACAAAGCCAAACCTCCAGCGTCTGCAGCGAAATGACAGGGCAATGATCAGACAGATCTGCAATGTCAGGCCCCAAGAAATTGTCACCACCAGATCCAATGAACTACTTGTGCGACTTGGCATTGAGGATCAGGACCGCATTCTGATGGAGAAAACGATGGTATGGACATGTGGAAGCAGCTGACAGGGAGGGATTGCAGAGAGTGGAAGCTCTCGGATATCAACCCTCATGATAGACGTACCTGGAGATCTGGTGTGAGATCTGCCATGCGTGCAGCAAGCCAGCTATCTGGAAGGGGGGCCCACTGATGTGGATGTTGCCTTTGCATGTTAATCAAAAATCCGATTATGATATGATATGATATGAGTATATAATAATAATCAAATGGTATTTATGTGCAATTAACTTTTTGTTTATAACAAAAGAAAACAAAACACAAACTCTGTTTTCAGTATCATTTATTTTATTACATTTCATTGCTTACATAACATAATACTCACCTGTTTCATTGTTGTTTACAAGTATATACATAATTTAGCCATTACAAGTATTTCCTACTCCTAAATACTAAGTTGTCCGTCTGTTTGTCTATGCATTTACAAAAAAAAAAAAAAAAAAAAAAAAAAATGGGACCGTTTTGACTTGGGGCCGTTTTGACCTTCATTTTTGGGATGTGGGGCCGTTTTGACCAATTTATGGGGCCGTTTTGACCAAATGGGGGCCGTTCTGACTTGGGGCCGTTTTGACTTGGGGCCGTTTTGACTGTAATTCTATGCCGACAACCGGTACAACGACACTATGGTTCGCTTACCGGAAATCCATTTTACTGCTTCAGGATTTCCCTAAAGATTTTTAACCATCTGTGCATTTTTTTGTCTGTGTTCCTTTTTGGTTTTGTTTTTTAAGCGAGTTTGCATGTTATGAAAAGCAGAAAAAACCCATGAATATAACAACAACCTGCAAACCGTTCGAACAAACACATTTATTTTGTCGTTTTTTTTTTTTTTTTAAGATTATCACGTGAAAAGAGCGTAAAGTCTATGTGTTATCTAAAAATCTATACCAAAGTGTACCTTATGCACAAAGTGACAGACTGAAGACTAAGAGCATTCAATGTTGATATAGCCGACACAGTGATAGTGTCATCAATGAATGGGTCTGTCTTGGGGCTGCGAAGGCCATTCATGAGAGATGGGCTATGTGTGATTGACGTGATGTATGAGTGCATAGAGGCTATGTCATCTGTGAGTAACAGTTTCTCTGGCTTACCAGTGGGGTGGCGCGAGATGCAATCTGTTGCCCTGTGTCTAACACCAGGTATATGAACCATTCTGAACCCGTACCTCAGTGTTTTCTCTTTCAGATTCCGTAAGCGTGTGTTCGGGATATCCTGTAATGACCTGTCGCCAAAGAGCTTTAGTAGCGGTTTGTGGTCAACCGCAACAATAAGATCTTGACAACCTAGGACAAAGTATCTGCATTTGTCCAAAGCATCTGCGACAGCCAGTGCCTCGCCTTCAATAGGTGCATAACGACTCTCAGCGGCATGGGTAAAACGGCTACCGACCAATGCTATTTTCCACCCAATATTACAACAGAATGGTTCGGATCTGGGACAAGAGCAATGCTTCTGTAGGAGCCAGTATCCAATACCATTCTTAGACCAATCAGTGGCAAGACAAGTCGGTCTATTTGGGTCGAAGATCCGTACACCTGCTTCAATTTCACTGGCGATGACATGCTTAGATTCTTCAAATAAATCATGAAGCTCATCTGTCCATTGAAATTGAGTTTTAGGTTGTAGTAACTCCCTAAAAGGTAGCATTTTGTCGGTCATGCTAAAGGCATAGGCTACTTGGTTCACGAGCCCGAACCATGATCGGATATCTGTGATATTTTTAGGTTCTGGAAAGTCCAGAATGGCTCTAAGAAACTTCTTGCAAGGGTGCACAGAATCTGATGTTATCTCAAAACCGGCAAACTCTACTGTGTCTTGGGCAAATATGAACTTGTTTGCGTTCAGCGTAATGCCATTCTTACCACATAGATCCAGCCACTGGACAGCCTTGAAGAAGCTATCTTTAATAGTGTCTGACCAGAGTAAGACGTCATCAATGCACTTGGTCTTGTTGGGAATATCAGAAACCAATTCATTGTACCGTCTGGTATAACCATCACCAGATGCTATATAGCCTTGTGGGGCTGTCCTATACCTATATCTTCCCCAGGGTGTTATAAATGTGGTAAGGTGCCGATCGTCTCTGCGGATGGGTACACTATGGTACCCATTCCAGGCATCGAAAACCGTCTTCCTTTTATTATGTGGGACTGACCGGGCCTGGTGAAATGGTGAAGGAGTGTGGTGTGTCTCACGTGTTGCGTGGATGTTGAGTGCCTGGAAATCCACCGTCCGTCGAGGTTCACCATTCTTTTTGGCGCAGACCACCATGCGATGGCACCAGGTTACCGGCTCACCCACTGGAACTGGTTCAATGACCCCAAGACGGACATCCTGATCCAGGCCAGCCTTAACGGCATCCCGCCAATGGATAGGAACAGGTATGGGGGTGTGGTGAGCTACAGGTTCAGCATCAGGGTCGACCATTAGCTTCATTGGGGGTACATCCATTAATGGTAAAGGTTGGTGCTCACATGTGTTGAAGGTGCTAGATTTATAGTGATCTAGTAAGAAATCCCTAAGGCGTGGAAGATTTTCATCTGTTGCAGGACAAGGCAGTGAAGTAGGTGGTGGAGGGGGTGATGTACGTTTAGGGCAGTCACATACCTTGGGCTGTTCGTGAAGTGCAGAGGTTATGTGAGTGTGTTGATTGAACTCTGAACCTATGGTGGGAAATGTGTCATTGATAATACCAAGGGAAGAGCAGGCTTCTCTGCTTAGGAAAAGCTTGTCTGAGGTATCAGTGATATATGTCATCTGCCTGGTTTCGAGTCTTACCCTCAGGATTTTTCGCACTCATGCGGAGGACTGTTGCACCCAGAATTTTGATGCCCAAATTATTGGCTGTACGCATCTGCATTGTTACAGGCATGAGGTCAGACTCCCGAAGTCCCAGGCGATGAATAACTTTTAACCCGGCAAGGCAACTTTGGCAACCTGTGTCTGCCATAGCAGGTAAAATAGCTGAACTTGGGTGCCTTATATTCAACCTAAACCCTAATGCAGAGTAGTCTTCAGGCGATACTGTAGCAGCGACATTGATGAATGGTTGTGACTTTGAATGTTGTTTAACCCATGTGTCAGATAATTTATCATAAACGTGATGATCAATGCACAGTGAACGTTCTATGCAAGTGTCACTCAGAGTACATGAGGAATCAAAACAATCCACATCACTGGCATTACATAGAGCATCGAAAATAGCGGCACTACTAGGTGGTGTGTCTCCTTTCTTGAGTTTAGCAGGCTTCGGATTGTCTTTGCTGCGACAGACACATTCATAGTGATTCGGCCGATTACAAAGTCCACATGTATGTCCGTAAGCAGGGCAATCATTACGCCTTACACGTGCTGGAGCACTTTTGCCATGACCGGGTTTTCCACAGTATGTACACGCATCAGGTTTCTCCTTATGGTCATGAGTTTTCAGTTCAAACTTATCCTGTGCAATTGAGGGTTTCACAGTTTTGGTTTTCCGGTATGAACTGCTGGCTGCCTCAATCAAGTGGGTATCCAATAGTTGTGATGCAGAACGTTTCCCAGATTCTTTCGCCTCCACGAATTTAAAGACTTCCTCCAACGACATATCTTGATTCTTGTCACCTAATAAGTCTAACTGAATTTCTGGATCTGCTATGCCTTTCGTAAGCACATCGCGCAAGATGGCATCTGTGTAGTTAACTGCATTATCACAACCAGGGCACTTTATGACGAATTTACAGATGCCAGCTTGGCCACGTAAGCGAGCACCAAAACTGCGCACGGGTTCATCACGATCTTGATGCATGCCATGGAGTTTGACCCGCGCTACCATAGTATTTTCCTCACGGACAGCAAGCTTTCTGATGGCAGCCATGACTTCCTCCTCGGTTTTGTCTGAGAGGCTGCTGCCAGCCGTGCGTGTCAAGTCTCTACGAAGTCGCTCGTCACAGCATTCTAGAAGTTGAATAACTTTGTCGCGACCCTCTATTTTGGTTGCAGTGACATAGTCCTTCCAACGTAGCTCAAAGTAGGCCCATTCCTCGCTGGTACCAGCGGCGGCTATGCTGGGTCGTTTTACTTTTTAGCTCGCCTGTACGAAGTACAAGGAGAGCTATTGTAGTCACCCCGGTCGTCCACGTTTGCGTTTGCGTTTGCGTTTGCGTTCCCGTTCCCGTCACACTGTGTTAAAGTTTTTCAAATGCTTATATCTCAACAGTCACTCCTCACAGAGGCATCAAATTTGGAACTTAGGTACCTTGGAGGGTCTTCTGAGATTCCAAGAGAATAAACCCCTGGGTTCATGCCCCTGGGTGGGGCTAGGGGTCAGAATCTAGGACACCTTTGTAATACTGTGTTAAAGTTTTTCAAATTCTTATATCTTGACTTTCACTCCTCATAGAGCATTCATATTTAGAATTTGGGTACCTGGACGAGTCTTCTGAGATTCCAAAAGAACATACCCCTGGGTTCATACCTCAGGGTGTGCCTTGGGCTGGGGCTAGGGGTCAAAATCTAGGACACATTTGTAAAATCTTATATGCCTACAGGTTATAGACACAACTGGTTATACATCAGCTAACTATGTGACATCATTTTAAGTGTAAGAGAGTGAAGGTCATGGTGACCTACATTTTACGGTCAAGGTCACCTAGATTTCACGGTCCAGTGATTTTGCCTTATATCTTGAATACTATTTGTTGGATAAATGTCACACCTGGGATATTACTTCCATGTGACCCAATGAATGACCACTTACTATATCTAGGTCATTGTGACCTATATTTCATGGTTCAGTGATTTTGCCTTATATCTTGAATACTTTTTGTTGGTTAAATGTCACACCAGGGATATTACTTCCATGTGACCCAATGAATGACCACTTACTATATCTAGGTCATTGTGACCTATATTTCATGGTTCAGTGATTTTGCCTTATAGCTTGAATACTATTTGTTGGATAAATGTCACACCTGGGATATTAGTTCCATGTGACCCAATGAATGACCACTTACTATATCTAGGTCATTGTGACCAATATTTCATGGTTCAGTGATTTTGCCTTATATCTTGAATACTATTTGTTGGATAAATGTCACACCTGGGATATTAGTTCCATGTGACCCAATGAATGACCACTTACTTTATGTAGGTCATTGTGACCTATATTTCATGGTTCAGTGATTTTGCCTTATATCTTGAATACTATTTGTTGGATAAATGTCACACCTGGGATATTAGTTCCATGTGACCCAATGAATGACCACTTACTATATCTAGGTCATTGTGACCTATATTTCATGGTTCAGTGATTTTGCCTTATAGCTTGAATACTATTTGTTGGATAAATGTCACACCTGGGATATTAGTTCCTTGTGACCCGATTATTGACGTCAAAATATATCTCTGTTGGTGTGACCTATATTTCATGGTTCAGTGATTTTGCCTTAAATCTTGAATACTATTTGTTGGATAAATGTCACACCTGGGATATTACTTCCATGTGACCCAATGAATGACCACTTACTATATCTAGGTCATTGTGACCTATATTTCATGGTTCAGTGATTTTGCCTTATATCTTGAATACTATTTGTTGGATAAATGTCACACCTGGGATATTAGTTCCTTGTGACCCGATTATTGACGTCAAAATATATCTCTGTTGGTGTGACCTATATTTCATGGTTCAGTGATTTTGCCTTATATCTTGAATACTATTTGTTGGATAAATGTCACACCTGGGATATTAGTTCCTTGTGACCCGATTATTGACGTCAAAATATATCTCTGTTGGTGTGACCTATATTTCATGGTTCAGTGATTTTGCCTTATATCTTGAATACTATTTGTTGGATAAATGTCACACCTGGGATATTACTTCCATGTGACCCAATGAATGACCACTTACTATATCTAGGTCATTGTGACCTATATTTCATGGTTCAGTGATTTTGCCTTATATCTTGAATACTATTTGTTGGATAAATGTCACATCTGGGATATTAGTTCCTTGTGACCCGATTATTGACGTCAAAATATATCTCTGTTGGTGTGACCTATATTTCATGGTTCAGTGATTTTGCCTTATATCTTGAATATTTGTTGGATAAATGTCACACCTGGGATATTAGTTCCATGTGACCCAATGAATGACCACTTACTATATGTAGGTCATTGTGACCTATATTTCATGCTTCAGTGATTTTGCCTTTTATTTTTATTACTATTTCATGGAGAATTGTCATACCTAGATTATTATATCTAAGTGACAAAATCATTTACATACAAATACATCTAGGTCAGTGTGACCTATATTATATGGCTTAATGATAAAAATGTTACAATATAAAATGTACCCAGCAGGCGAGCTCGCTGTCCTCCGACAGCTCTTGTTCTGCTTTTGCTGTAGCGTAACCAGGTGTATGGGTCAATGTATGCGCGTTGAGAAGGGTTGCAACTATTGCGGCATTCGCTTCTTCAGTTTGATATTCGCAGCCCGGGATCGGGCACTTCACAGACACAGTAGCCATGATGTTGATTTGTGAAGAAGTCTGTGTTCATAAATAAGAACTCGGTCTATTTGTTCAGGCTGATTTATTCTGGTATAGTCATCAGGTTAGCCAGACAATGAATACAGACTGAAACGAGACAGTAATGGAAAACATTACTATAAACCAATTGCAGGAATGAAACATGAATGAAACTAGTAATGACTGCAATGTGGGTCCTAATAATACCTTTGAAATATGATAAATATCGTTGAAATTGATCTGATGAAAGTTGCTTTTAAAATGTCACTTTCTATCTATGTAACTCTTGTCTGCCGACCCAAGTATAAATGCAACTGCATTAAACTGACGAAAGTAAGTACGGACGTTTCGGCCCACAATCCTATAATGAAAAAAAAGTCATGCAAAGATCAAAGGGACAAAGAAATCTTCACAGTTTGTACTTTCTTGCTGATACCTTAAAAGAGGACAGGTGCTCTCATCTGCTTATGTCTTCATTTAATTGGGTCCACTTAATTGTTTAATTGTCCAGAAGTGAGTAACAAAAACATATTTTGTTTACATAACAATTTGATTTAGGTATATTTAAATGAAGGCAGTGGAATATTTTCAACAAGGTGCTGCCTCTATGTGACTCAGTTGCCTGGTAGTGTTAAAAATCTGAAAACTGAACTATTTTCAACAATTGACGCAGTTGCCTAGTAGCATTAAAAACCTAGATACATATGTATTTTCAACAAGGCGCTTCCTCTAATGTGGCTCTGCTGCCTGGTAGCATTAAAAATCTGAAGAGATAGATAGATATTTTCAACAAAGATGAAAATAGCCTTCTTAAGTGTTCTTATGTTGTGATAATTTGGAAATTATGTGACTGAATCTGTTATGCTTAATGAACAAGATAGTGAATTAAGTCATTAAATCAATATATACATGGTTGAAACTGCCAAGTAACACATTTTTGTATTTGAAATTTGTTGGAATATGTTTTAAGGAATAATTGTCAGGATGGCAATTATAATTGGTCAAAGCCAAACAAAATATTTTAAAAACTATATTTTGGACGATAATGTCAAAGTGTTCAGTTATTATTGGTGCAAAGTTTTACAGACAGATATACTATCCGCTATTTAGGAGGCATCAGTAAATACTGACATTTTTCTATTGTGTAAATGTCCTAAAATTTCAGTCACCAAAGTTTCAGATAAAATGTCATAATCCAGTGCAGACCCAGATCAGACTGCTGCCTCTGATAAGCAACTACACTGTTTGCTATTCCACTAAGCATTTTTAGAAACAGCTGCATTTAAAGTAAAACTTAAGCGAGTTAAAGCATTATAGAATAAAATGTTTGAAATTTTAGGACATTTATTGTTAACTGCTTAACTTTAGTATATATTACATAAAGATAACGTAGCTCCTATGTGACTCTGTTGCCCGGCTACGTTAAAAATCTGATTAATTTATTGATGCAACTTTACATTATGTTTAGGATCCATTTAGAAAGATGCGTCAGCTAAATAACCATTTTTTGACATGTACATGTATATCAAAATGAAAATATATATGGTAATAACCCTATATATAGCTCTGTTCATTTTAACATTACTTAGGACATAAAACTGTTGGATGATGGATACAAAAAAAATAAATTATATAGTAAAGTAACTACAAATTATATTTATTCTATATAATTTGCTGTGTTTATCCTAAGTACATGTATCTACTTACCATACTTGTCCTAAAATCTGATATAGTCCATTATACTGCCTCTTGATGTGTCTAAAATATTGCTGTATGTATGGCAAACAATGTAGACCCTGATCAGATGCCACATTCTGCAGTGTCTGATCTGGCTTTACTCTGTTTGCAAAGGTCTATCTGTCCCAATACTTATAAGTATTATGTATAAGTATTGAGATAGATAGACCTTTGCAAACAGTGTAGATCCAGATCAGATATGGCAGAATGTGGCATCTGATCAGGGTCTACATTGTAAACATTAAAGGAGAAAAATCAGATTTTTCTGTTGGGAAAGGAGGACAATAAACAGTTTTGCAAACTCTGCTTGCCATTAGATTTTGTTCCTTTTGTAGTTACTTTATTGTATTTGTATGTTTTTCCATTTGTATTGTGGAGCTTGATGTGGATCTGATTACATCAGTTCCTGAGTTCTCTTATTTAATTTTTATTTTGTAGGCAAAGTTAAAATGTCAACTTTTCCAGCTGACATTTTTCCAAGTAGGTCAAATGGGAATAAGCAATTTTTTGAGTGGACAAAATGGGCATCATGAAAACATGCCTATATAATTTTGACCCCCTTAAACTCCGCTTTTATGTAGTAAAACTGGGGTTTACATGGGTGTACATTATTTTTCTTATTTCTGCTCAAAAACATAGATTGTGGATATGCTTTAGAACTGCCTCGCCAAAGCAGATCTAACAAGTACCCACGATCTATGTTTTGAGCAGAAATATGAAAAATATCAAGAGTTTTTTATCTGAAAATTTTCAGTTTTTGGAGGTGAAATTTTCTATATATTTCAATAGGCGTGTTTTCGTAATGATGTTGGCATCTTTTGAAGTGTAGGTGAAATGGGAATAGGCAAAATGTCATAAGAGTATTTGAAGACCATATAATTATTATGCCTGTCTGATTGAATAGCTGTTACATGTAATGTTAATGTATTGTTTACTATTTCCACATGCAATAAAAGTTTCATCCTAATCCATAAAATAATATGAAATGTGGCTAAAACTCATTTATTCTTTATATTTTTTCCTTTGTTTTTAAACAAAATTATTATTTCTTAAGGAACCCCAATTTTGGACTGAAAAGGATTATTTCGCATTCCATTCTGACATTTTGTGTGTTAGAAAAAACTTTTATTAATATTTGTAGTGGATTTGTTTCCTCATGTAAACTGTGTCTGACATGACCTGTCAGTTACCTGATAAGACTGTCAATCATCTGATAATACCTGTCATTCCTGTTGGATATCAGAATACCCTAAAATTATTGACAAATGAAATTTCGTGGCTGAGAAGCTTTGCCCTCCACTGGTTATAAGAAGAGCAAAGCTTAATTAGTATTTAAATCAAGATTTCAAAAATATTTTATTCATTTTTGAAACTTTCACTGTAAAATAATAATAAATAATAATAATGAGTTACTGGAAGTAACAAAGATTGACAGAAGTAACAAAAATATATTAAAATATTTGTGAAATATATTAAACAACACAAACAGTATTTCTTATTATCAGACAAGTAAAATGCAACTATACACAAATACTGTCACAGGGCAGAGACTGAGGGCAAAAATCAAAATAACATAAGACAAAACAACAAATAAATAGATAAATTCACAGATGCAAACAAAAACTGAAAGAATTAAAAAAAAATTAATTGTGACAATGTGACTCATAAACAAGTCACAGAAACAAACAAAACTTGAAAGAAAAAAAAAAAAAAAAAAAAAAAAAAAAAAAATACGGTAATTGTGACATACGAGGGATGTTCGAAATGAATTGCTTATTGTCCTCTAGCTCGATATCCACGTGGGGCACAATAAAAACCAATACATACCTGTATAGGGTTATTCAATATCTACACATTGGTGTATAAATGTACATGTTAGACTAAGTGTAAGACATAAAATTTGCCATTTGAATACACGCAGTCATTGACCACTGCAGTAAAAATGGTTGGTAGAAGCGTCAACAAAAAAGATGAAATACGGGCTTACATCAAAACTCGCTCAAACCTTGTTTGTTCTTTGAAGAAGCTGACGACTGAAATTTCTACTGCTTTTGGACCTTCTTGTGTGTCTTATGACACAGTTTGGCGGTGGAAAAAGAAATTTGAGTCTGGTGTAGAGTCCATCAAAAATGCACCGAAATCAGGTAGGCCAAAATCTGCATCTCGTAAAGAAATCGTTTCCAAAATAAAGGAAGTCATTGAAGGAGATGCCAGATTTACAGTTTGTGATATTGCATGAAAGGTAGGCATATCACTTTCAAAGGTTCACTTTATTTTGAAGAAGCATTTGAAAGTCAGAAAGATTTCTGCTAGATGGGTGCCACATCTGTTGACTGACGAGCAAAAGAGGCAACGGGTTAAAGTGGCCAAAAAGCTGCTTCAAATGTTTCCAAAATATGACAAAAAGCAGTTTGCCAATGATGAAACCTGGGTCCATTATTTTGAGCCCGTCAGAAAGGTTAGCAATAAGATCTGGGCCACTAAACACAGCAAACACAGCAAACACCCAATAATTGCCAAACATTCTTTGAGTACAAAGAAGGTTTTGTATGCAATCTTCTTCTCTGGTGAAGGAGTCGCAATAAAAGTGCCAGTGAAAAAGGGCAAAAGCATCACTGGAAAGTACTACAAAGACGTAGTACTGAAGAAACTGAAAAAGTATTATCAGAAACGACCCCCTGCCACTGGTTTTAAACATGTCCGTCTTCTACATGACAATGCCCCAGCTCATACCTCCGCAATAGTTACGGCGTTTTTGAAGAAAGAAAAAGTAACTGTTTTGCCTCACCCCACGTATTCCCCAGACCTTGCCCCATGTGATTTCTTTTTGTTTCCGAAATTGAAATCATTCCTTGCTGGGCGGAAATACCAGTCCGATCTGTACCTTATTACTGTGCCCAAATCAGCATACCGTGACGCCTTCAAGAAGTGGATACATCGGCTGAAACTTTGCATTTCTAGCCACGGGGAGTACTTCGAGGGCATGAAATGAGTACTTTTGGGCTAACTTGAAATTTAAAGTCTCCAGATAGAAATAAGCAGTTCATTTCGAACATCCCTCAAATAACTAATTACACAAGAAAATTATATAAATAAATAAAAAAATAAATAAACTCAAAGAAACAATGACGGAAAGAAAGAAAGAAGAACATTAATTTACACAAAAGGAGATCAAAACAATTCTGATATATGGACCAATTCAATAAATGTAATATTTCCTTCATGAAATACCAAGTTATCTCAGTGTAAATTGTTTTATCATAGATATACATAACTTAGTTGTAAAAATATGGTCCAACAGGTAATTATTACCTGGTCCAGTTGGAATTGGTCCTAGGAATACATCCCATTTGGTCTAACTGATAGTTATTTGGACATGTAAAAAATTATCTTTTAACCTTTTATTCAAGCTGTAGCACAATGTAAGTCAGGATAACAATAGTTCAAACTTGATTTCAATTAAAGAAAATGTAATAAAAGCACACTTTCTTGTTTTAAGCTGTTGAACTTGCATATAAAATACAAAATGCAGAGCTCTAGATAAGTAGGAGTAAAGAGTATTTCAGCACTGAATTTTTTAAAAACAGAGAATTGAAACTTAACCCTTGTCCTGCTGAACCCAGATATATCCTGCTTTACAAACAGTGTAGATCCAGATCAGTTGGCTTCTGAAGAAGCCAACTGATCTGGATCTGCTCTGTTTGCCATTAAGTATGTGAATTTATATCAACAATCTGGATCAAGTAATCCGATTGGCTGAAAATTCGAAATGGGTGTGGCATCTTAATTTATTCAGCATGACAAGGGTTAAGTTGAGGGGTTAATATACTCAGTGAAAGAAGAATGAACTTAAGTTGAGGGGTCAATATACTCGATGAAAGAAGAATGCCAATGTCCTGCTACAGGTAGATGTTACCATATTATGGTAGCACGCAAAAAAAGCATAAATTTGGAAGATGATGATAAAAACAATGTTAAAATTTAAGACTTCTTAACAAACAAGGGCAGATAGAAAGGGAGGTCGTAAAAAAGCTTGTGTTGGTGACCTTGATCTTAGTATCGTATCAGCACCAGATTCAGTTTTAGCAAATGCAAATGATGATGATGAGTGATTTATCTCTAAGCCCTGATCTTTTAGAATCTACCCCCAAGCAGCCTGATACAACTCCAAGAACTCCAAAATCAATTCTAAGAAGTAAACCTGTAATTTCAGGAAGTAAAAAAAAAATTTAAGGCTTGATTCTAAGTCGCCACCCCAAAGAAAACCAATACCTGAAACATTAGAATATATGGCAATTGATTCTAACAGCCCATCCAAAATGAAATTACATGATGCAAATGAAATGAATATTTTTCCTGAAATAGAAATGGATCTTGAAGCCTCAAGATCATTTGATCAAGATGAATGTGAAAAAGATCTATTTGGATCAGAGACCTGAACTTGCATAACATTGAAAAAAACAAACAAACAACAAACAATTATTAAAGAACAGTAGTTGACTTCAGATATCATAGAAGCTGTCAATATATTAGCTGGAAGCCAGTTTAATGCTGTAAATGGTTTATAACTGACAGAAAAGGTCCCTAAGTATATACAGAAGGAAAAAGATGGCATGCTGGAACTGTAATGGAACTGTAACTGCTCCTGCATACCAAATTCATCATACAAATACAGATCATTGGGTAATCTCTTATTTTGGATAAGGATAATAACATATTCTTGTTTGACAGCCTGGGTGCAGAAAGACCAGAGAGAAATATTTTAACACCAAGTCTCCAAGTACAATTGTCTTTACTGTATGGTAGAAATAAAACAAGTCTTAAGATAACTGTTCCTGACATGCAGAGACAAAACTACAGTATTGACTGTGGACTTTTTGCTATTGCACATTTAGTTGAATTCTGCTATCAAGGAAAAATTTGCCCGACTGTTATATATGATACTTCAAAATTTAGAAAACATCTGGTATCCTGTTTTGAAACAAAAGCACTTATTGAATTTCCCAAAACACATAAACCTTTGAATCTGAGGTGTAAAAAAGATCCTAAATTTTTTTACATTAATCAAGTCTGCAGTTGCAACCTACCAGAATCCTGGGCCCAGTTGTTCAAAACTAACGATGTCGTTAGTTAACGTATCGTTAAAACTTTGATCATCTATGATCATCTAATACGGATTATGCGTTAATATTTTTGCAGAAAAATGTGAGTAGCTTTTGCATTTGCATGCAAAAGCTACTCACATTTTTTCAGCAAAAATACTGTGAATTAGATATTGTACTTACTAGAACAGTTAACATTTTGACCACTAACAGCTCGTTAAGCTAACAATGCTTTGAACAACTGGGCCCTGGATGATATTGTGCAGTGTACCCTGTTTGACTCATGGTTCCACAAACATTGTGTTTCTGCATCAGCCGATATTTCAATGGCTGATAAGCAATTTTTATGCCCGAGCTGGATGTAAAATGAATATGGACTTCAGTTCTGCATAATAAATGAGTAAGAGCAATTTTAATTTAGAAAGTTCTGTGTAAACTCTTTATATATTTTATTATTGACATCTACTTATTTACTTCTTTTTAATGTATTATTATATGACACATCAATCTAATTTAATCCCCGTTTAGAATCTTAAATTCCATACATGTAGGAGAAAATATTAAAAAAACAACAACAGAAACTCAGGCCAGCACCTGAACTGCCATACAGGCTTATGCAAAGACTTGCAAATGTGCAATAGACAGGGAATATACATGCATACACAGTTAACATTACCCCTATGCTAAAATATTTATAATAATTTAGTATTAGGTTCTATTTGACTTATTGGGAACAGCCTTAGAAAACAATTATATTTATTTATTTATATATTAAAAGTATTTGTCAATGCAGAGCATGCTGGGTAAAAATTTCAGCAATGATAATTCAAAATAATTTATTTTTCCCAGAAAACAGGTTGACATTTCTTGCAGTCTCCTTAGGAGATAAAATGCATGAAATGTCAAACCCTATTTTCTGTGAATTCTGAAAACTTTACCCAGCATGCCTAGTGTTTAAATTGTGTCAGGAGAAAATTACCCTTACGAGGGTCCTGCAAAAAGTTGTGTCACTGGGTTCGGATTACTTCAGTGCTACATTTTATCAAACATATTTTTATTACAAACCTTCAAAGTATTCCCCCCCCCCCCCCCCCCCCCTTTTACTGAAGCACATTTTTGTAACCTTTTTACTCAGTCGCGAAAAGCAGATAAATAGTCTTTTGGTATCTGTTGGAGACACTGATAAATAGCCCTGCCAAGAGAACTTCTAGACATATACTTATTTCCAGAAAGTATTTTCTTAAGCCTTGGAAATAAAAAGAAGTCACAGGGACTCAGGTCAGGTGAATAAGGTGGATGGTTTAAAACTTCCACCTTTTCAGAAGCCAAAAAAGACTTAACAAACTCACACTTATGAGAGGAGGCGTTGTCATGTAAAAGGTGGACTCCTGACCATCCTTTGCTTGGTCGTTTCTTATTGTAAAACTCTTTCACTTTCTTCAGTACAGAATTCTTCTAGAATCTCCCAGTGACTGTATGACCAGATGGACAAGGCACTTGAACGACTGGCCACTTGAATTAAAGAAAATTGCGTACAACATCTTTTTCGAACATACGGTTCTCTTGGCAATACATGGGCGTTTTTCTATCTTTTCGCTTCCATTGCTTATTATCAGCCCTTCTTTGTGGCTCAAACATGTGCACGCAGGTTTCATCACCTGTTAGCATGTTAGAAATAACCCGACTATTACAGCCTTTGTATGTTTTCAAAAGTTCCTGGGCACATTTAAGGCGTTGTGTCTTTTGCTCCTCAGTGAGCAAATGAGGTACACACATTGCGCAAACCTTTCTCAGGTCCAAACGCTTTTTCAGAATTGTTTGCACACTGCCGTCTGATATGCCAGTACAACTAGCTATATCTTTGACAATCGCACATCCTGTTCGACCACAATCTTTACAGCAGCAATGTTAGCCTTGGTAAGAGAGGTTTTAGGCCTTCCAGGACGGGTATCATCTTCAACAGAAAATTTCCCAGCTTTAAAAGCTTTAACCCACCTAAAAACTGTGCGCATTGAAATGGTCTGCGGTCCGTATATACCACACAATTCATTAAACATCTGCTTTGAATCTATATTAAGCCTAATGCGGCATTTAATATAGTTACGAAATTCAGTCTTCTGGTCCATGTTCCAATGTAAGAAGTAAATTGGTCAGTGTATATGACTGCATCTATTTCAATTTGAAATAACGGTCAGTTGGAAAGCAGTTTGCACGAAATAAACTGGTATCGTTAGCTATTCAATGCACCATTCAAGTGCAGTGAAGCATTTTAAAATATACCTGGGATAAAACAAAGGAAGCCTATTAATGACAGAACTTTTTGCACAACCCTCGTATTGGGTATGAAGGCAATGAAGGCACAGGTCAGCCTGTGCATCTACAGTCTGACGAGTACTTCCCTGTCAGCTTACAGAAGCTTTTGATATTGTAAAATATGATAATGAAAACCAGAAGGCACTAATCAGATTGTACAGATCCATATGCTGATCTAGGCCTTCACTGTTTACATATAACACAGTGGTCATTTCTCACTGCTCAGATGTATCTGTAACAGTTAAAAACTGCAAATACATTGTCTTACTTGGTAATATAATCATCATGAATCTTGGTCAGAATGTTTCCGTTGATCATTTCTAGATCAGGTTTTGTAACTGTCATGATATTCTGGTTAGTGATAATTAGTGATACAGAGCCATCATGGCCGTCTTGTTATATATAGACTCCCACAGGCAAGACTTTGAACATCTTCTTGTCTGAAACTAGAAGGGGCAGGCCTTTGATATTTGATAGGTAGCTTAATCTTGTGGACAGCTACCAAGATTGCTCAAATTATAGCCCTTGGGTCATGGCCTCGACCCAGTGTTACTTGTTTTACATAGACTTGTATATGGAAAAACTTTAAGATCTTCTTGTCTGAAACTAGAAGCCCCAGGCCTTTGATATTTGGTATGTAACCTCATTTTATGGGCCTCTACCAAGATTATTCATATAGCCCTGGGTTTAAAAATGGCTCTTCCACAGGGCTGACTTGTTTTACATCGAGTCATTTAGGGAAAAAGGAATAAATTCTTCTTAAACTTGAACTTGAAGGCCCAGGCCTATTTGGTATAGCTTTATCGAATGGACCTCTGCCAAGATTGTGCAAATTAAAGCCCTGGGGTCAAAAATGGCTCCAACCAGGGGTATTTGGTATACTGCTTGGGACTGAGGAGGAGATCACCCAATTAAATTTTCAACCAATTAAATGAAATGTTGTTGGAGTTATTGCCGTTTGCAATTTTTGGCCATTTAATCTTATTGCTTTATTGTGCATAGCATAAGTTTAGCAACATGTATGCTAATGTTTTGAAATTTTATATATGGATTCCTCATGAAAAAGTATGTGACCTGTATTTTTTTCTTATCTGAATTATCTCCCATTTTAGAGTTATTTTCCTTTAATGAAATAATATTGAAATCTCGTTAGCTAGATATCTAAAAAAGTATTTGAGCTAGAGCCTTGATATTTGGTATACTGACTGAGACTGAGGAGGACATCATCTGTTTGAATTTTCAACCAATTAAATAAAATGTTGTGGGAATTATGGCCCTTTGCAATTTCCGACCATTTAATCTTGTTGCTTTATTGTTCATAGCATAAGTTTAGAACCATGTTTGCTAATGTTTTGAAATTTCATATATGGATTACCGTTACCGTGAAAAAATAGGCGACCTGTATTTTTTTTCTTATCTGAATTATCTCCCATTTTAAGTTATTTCCCTTTTAATAAAATAATATTGAAATCTCGTTAGCAAGATATCTCAAAAAGTATTTGAGCTAGAGCCTTGATATTTGGCTTACTAATTGGAACTGAGGAGGATTTCATGGTCCAGTGATTATGCCTTACATCTCGAAGACTTTGATAGAGAAATGTCATATCTTGGATATATTAGTTCCGTATGACACGAAGAATGACTTCAAAATATATGTAGGTCAGTGTGACCTATATTTCATGGACCAGTGATTATGCCTTATAACTCGAAGACTATTTGACAGAGAAATGTCATACCTTAGATATTAGTTCCATTTGACATGAAGAGTGACCTCACTATATATGTAGGTCAATGTGACCCATATTTCATTGTTAAGTGATTACGCCTTATATATATCGATGACTATTTGATGGAGAAATGTTGGATACTAGTTCCATGTGACACGAAGAGTGGCCTTAAAATATAATTAGGTCACTGTGATCTATATTTAATGGTCCAGTGATTATGCCTCATATCTCGAAGTATATTTGATAGAGAAATGTCATACCTCGGATATTAGTTTCATGTGACACTAAGATGGACCTCAAAGTATATGTAGGCCAATTTGACATATTTCATGGTCCAGTGATCATGCCGTATATCTCGAAGACTATTTGATAGGGAACTGTCATACCTTGGATATTAGTTCTATGCGACATGAAGAGTGACCTATAAAAAATATGTAGGGCAGTGTGACATATATGTCATGGACTAGCGATTATACCTAATAACTCAAAGACTATTTGATAGAGAACTGTCATACCTTAGATATTAGTCCATGTGACATGAAGAGTGACCTCAGTATATATGTAGGTCAATGTGACCCATATTTCATGGTCCAGTGATTATGCCTTTTATCTCGATGAGTATTTAATAACAGAAATGTTATACCTTGAATATTAGTTCCATGTGACACGAAGGCTGACCTCAAAATATATGCATGTCATTGTGACCTATATTTCATCCAATGATTTTTCCTTATATTTCGAAGACTATTTGATGGAGAAATATCATACCATGAATATTAGTTCCATTTGACACTAAGAGTAACTTGAAATATATGTAGGTCATTGTGACCTACATTTCACAGGCCAGTGGTTTTACCTTGAAGACTATTTGTTAGAGAAATGTCATACCTAGATTTTAAACTTCCATGTGACCCGTTGATTGACATAAAATATATCTAGGTCAGTGTGACAGTGTGACCTATATTTCATCATTCAGTGATTTTGCCAAATAACTGGAAGATTATTTGATGGAGAAATTTCATACCAGGAATATTAGTTCCATGTGATGTGATGATCAACCTCAAAATATATCTAGGTCAGTGTTCCATGTAACATAAAAATTAAAATTTATAGAGGGATATGTGATTTATGTTCAGACACACAAAACTTATTGTATTTGGAATAGAATCATAAAAAAGTAGTAAATACACCGTTCGACTTGTTAATGTGAAAACGTAGGTAGACAAGGCGCAAACAGGCGAGCTATGCTGTCACGAGATATCTCTTGTTACCTTGTATTATCTTTAGAGGCAAGCATATGGTTGGGGGCATAGTGTTTTACAAATACAATTTCTAGTTTATACTTATATTTCTGTTTTGTTTTTCTTTTTGTGAAAACCTCGTATTTGAATGTCCAGAATTAAAATGATGGCAGTGTTTAACATTTTAAACATCTCTTGTTGAACAGTTGTCAGAATTTCAAACAAAAGAAAGTGAAACTCAGGTGAGCGATTGGCCCTCTTGTTTTTGTGAAGCATAAGTAAATATTTAAAATCTGCTGAAGTTATAATCAGCAGATTAAAAGTTTAACAGACATGCAGATATGCAAGCGCTAAATCCCTTTTTGTTGGTTAGTCTAATAATAAACAAAAATATAATGCAACAAAACTATTTACTAAATTATTTCTGAGATCATAAGCACAACTATAAAAAGAAACGCTGAATGTTTTCATAATCGATGGTACTCCTAATGATTTTATTGCCCGTACTTATGCTTAATGCAATGTGAGATCAAAGGCATGTCATAAAGAGGTGATTATGAGATCCCAGCAGGAGGTGGTAAAGAGGCCTTCTGAGGGGTAATAAATATTTTGGAGTGGATATTTCCTATGGATCAGAGGAATAAGCCAGTACCTAATTCCCCTATTGGGCCTCTCCCTGTCATTTATTGGCAGAATACTAGGTTTTATTGTACCCAGTCCCTTATTATTGACAAGACTAATGACTGAGACACATCATATGTTTAGGTCTTTGAAGGGATCATAGGTAAATCGGTTATGGGGTGCTAAAATTATCGGGAAGATTATGTAACGGATGGTCTTTTGTGAGGTTCTAAAATTATGTTGAAATTGAGGTAATAATCCTTTGTGGGGTTCTAAAATTATGTTGAAATTGAGGTAATAGTCTTTGGTGAGGTTCTAAAATTATGTTGAAATTGAGGTAATAGTCTTTTGTGGGGTTCTAAAATTATGTTGAAATTGAGGTAATGGTCTTTGGTGTGGTTCTAAAATTATGGACAATCTTACTTAATGGTTTATCTTTAATGGGGTTATAAAATTATGGGGAAGCTTAAGTAATTGTTGGTATTTTGTGGGATTTCTAAAATTATGGAGAAACATAGGTAATTGTTGATCTTTATGGGTACAACCTTTTATGTATTTTATTCCAAAATTATGAGATGCTTAGATAATTGTTGGTCTTTTGGAAGGTTCCAACATTATGGGGAAGCTTACGTATAATGGTTAGTCTTTTGCATGGTTCTTAAATTATGGGCAAAGTAATTAAGTGAACCCAGGAACTGTTATAATCAGATTCACAACAAGTTCTCAACATCAAGGGAAAGACCGACAAATACAATTAAATAGCCACAAAATGTACATGAGTGGGCAGCCCATTCGCAAAAGGTGGCAACTGTCACACAAAGTTAACTGAATATATCTTACATAATTGTTAAAAGAAAAAAAAAGAACATTTGTAAGTGTTACGCTACTGAACATTTAACAAAAAGTACCACAATGAAAGTACCGCCCTAGAACTGTCAGTAATAAATTACTTGGGGTGTGGTGGCGGGTGGGAGTCTGGTTGTGGGTGGGGGATTGGCTTAAGCTAGCTTTACGGGATCCCAACCCTCGCCCTCAGCTTCCATTGTGGTAAACATATTTGTCCAGTCCACTTGGAGGACTTCAACTCATCCATAAATCATTACGGGTAACAAATAAATCACAGGTAAAGCCTGTAATGTAGCAACGACGAGGACTCAACAGAAACATCATGTTGAGATACCTGGAGTCTTACGAGGGTCGTGCAAAAAGTTCTGTCACTATTAGGTTTCTTTAGTTTTATCCCAAGTATATTTTAAAATGCTTCACTGCACTTGAATGTTGTGTTGAATAGCTAACGATACCCGTTTATTTCGTTCAAATTGCTTTCCAACTGACCGAGTTATTTCAAATTGAAATAGATGCAGTACACTGACCAATTGTTACAATAAGAAACGACCAAGCAAAGGATGGTCAAGAGTCCACCTTTTACATGACAACGCTTCCTCTCATAAGTGTGAGGTTGTTAAGTCTTTTTTGGGCTTCTGAAAAGATGAAAGTTTTAAACCATCCACCTTATTCACCTGACCTGAGTCCCTGTGACTTCTTTTTATTTCCAAGGCTTAAGAAAATACTTTCTGGAAATAACAATACGTCTAGAAGTTCTCTTGGCAGCACTATTTATCAGTGTCTCCAACAGATACCAAAAGAAGACTATTTATCTGCTTTTCGCGACTGGGTAAAAAGGTTACAAAAATGTGTTTCAGTAAAGGGGGAATACTTTGAAGGTTTGTAATAAAAATATGTTTGATAAAACGTAGCACTGAAGCAATCCGAACCCAGTGACAAAACGTTTTGCAGGACCCTCGTATAAAAATACAGTTAACCCTCGTTACAACGACAGCATTTGTTCCCAAAGATGTTGGCATTATAATGAATTTGCTGTTGTAAAGAATCCTTGATGGGCAGAATAATATGTAAGAAATGTATTGTTTTGTTCTTATTTCCTCACAACATATGTTTTGGATATTTGTTAGAATCGCCTCGCTGAGGCGATTCTAACAAATATCCAAATCATATGTTTCTTTAAGGTATTAAAGACAATATTCTTGCATGACCTATGACTAATTGTTACCTCTTAAGCGACGGGTTTGTGACAGTGAAATTGTCATTATAACAAATTGTCGTTGTATCTAGTGTCCGTATGAAGAGGGTTGTCTGTTTCCCTTGCACATTGATAAATACAATTCATGTAATTCGATGGAGCTTCTCAGTTTGATGATTCACATTTTGGCCAGCCCCAGTGAATTAATATGAAGAGAACATATAGTGAAAAGATGACACATGGACCTGAGTTTACATAATTGGTCTCTTGTGGGGTTCTAAAATTATGGGAAATGTTACATAATGGTCGATGTTCCAGGTCCTTAATAATGATGTCAGATGCCCTAATTTTAAGTTCTGTAATCATATGTTATATATTATGATATTTGTTTTGCTTTCAGGTTAGCGTATGGCGAGTTTGAAAACACAGAATGAATTTAACGCAGATGCGGACGATTTTCTGGCCGAATTTCTACATTTTGTTCAGCAGCATAAAGAAAGCACGTCTCTGACAACAACAGGAATACCTATTATTTTGGGAGTAAATGATTTTTCAAAGAAGAATGAAATTGAATCGGGAAATGCAAATCCTGATGATTTTGCTCTTGATATGGGAATTCCTTCAGTTGATACTTTGTCTGACGATGAAGTAAGCGTAGTAAATAATGAACTAGGGAAAACAGACTTTCTCCAAAATAATGGTAATAATCTAGCCTTAGATGGATTGTCGGAAAAAAGAAACATCCCGATAGCTGATAGTAGTGTACCGTTTAATCACTTTCTACACAAAACCAAGTATTCTAGCAGTAACGCGAATTTGTCGTTTGCTGTTAATAACAGAATAGACAATGCCATTTCACAGAGAGTCTCAGCAGAGTTAGAGAAAGTTTTGGGTGACCCTTGTGCCTTTGAAGACATAGAGCTGTACTTAGAATGTTCTGAGGATGACATTCAGAGTATACAAAAAAACAATGCAAGTCAAAGTAATTTTGCTTCAGGGAGTTTTTCTCTTCATGCAGGAAATTCAGCTATTCATAATGATGTAACGTTGAAGATTTCCTTTCCTGTTGTTCAAAATGAAATTGAAGATAGTAAACATTGTTCGTCATGCAAATTATCCTTTTTGTCACAAACTGATTTACTGAATCATTTAGATAATAGTAATTGCAATGTTCTAATTTGCCGAGAGTGTTTTTACAATACAAAGAGCATTAAACGGTTTTTAACACATATGGAAAGAAGACACAGTGTGTCTGAAGTAAATTTTCATGATCAAACATGGAAATATAAAGGAACAGCAGTTGACAGTCATACAGAAGAATCCAAGAGGAAACTTCCTTGTGCAACGAATCACACGCAGAATGAACATGTAAACAAGAAGAGAGCATTAACCTTTTCTTGTCACCTTTGTCAGTATACAGGGAAATCGTCAAAACTTATGAAAATGCATTATCACAATTTACACGACCTAAATCGAGGACTTTATCGATGTCAGAGTTGTCAATTTACATGCTTGCAGAAAAGAACTTTAGACGCACACTCCAAAGCTCATGATAATCTGTTCACGCATCAGTGCTCAGAATGTGGCAAACGTTTTATATCAAATAATGCCTTAAAAAGGCATTCTAAAATACACAGGTCGAACAGAGATTATGCATGCTTTATATGCAGAAAAGCTTTCAAAATCAAAAGCACTTTAACAGATCATGTAAAACGAGTACACAAGATGCCTTCAACAGAAGCTTTACCTGTTCAGAATCTAGAACATGTCAGCAGGAATGTGTACAACTCAGGTCAAATAATTTCAAATGACAAAACAATATATTGCGCATACAAAGTAGACGTAAATGGATTTGGTAAAGTTAATGATTCAGTTAGTCCCGACATACAAGACGAAAAGGAAATCAAAGATATCGTCACAGCAGACAAAGAGAGCTGCAATGGCAACGTTAAGAAGACAGCGAGTAAGTCGAGCAAATTGCAACCCGCCCAAGTTGTAAAAACTGAAAACAAACGTTTTTCTTGCACATGGCCAAATTGTGGAAAACATTTCCGTGACAGTTATAATTTGAGCAATCATTATAGTCGACATACCAAAGTCAAGAATATTAGGTGTTCAGAATGTCAGTTTACATGTATTCAGAAAGCACACCTTAATTATCACTTAAAAACAAAACATTCAAGAAATAAAAGTATCAGTAAATGAACAAATAAAATTTACATCATTGTTTTCTGAGTCACATTTTTTCAGTGTTGTTCAGTTTTGGGAACAACTATCTATTCAGAAGTTACAGACTTCTTAAATCCTAGTAAACTTAAAACAAAAGACACTTAACAGCCCCGCACTTGCTTCTCACTGGGATGGTTAACATCAGAGTAACGTGAAAGTTTCACAGAGAGCGAGTAACCTCCAATGTACATTCTTCTATCGGTCCATCCTCATTTCTGTCCTTTCGTTCATTTGGTTCGTTATTGTATAGGTGGATTTTGTTTAACGTTGACAGATGTCCCCGCCCGCCCCTACCCCGAGGTCTTGTTGAGTCTCAACAAAAATAATTTCGGCAAATCAACCAGTATGGCCATCGGTAGCTGTCTCGCTTTTTCCTGTTCTCGTATCTCCTTCGGAACAGCCGAGGGACTTTTGTTGAAAACTTAAACACATGTTCTTCTCTCTTCTGTGTAGTTCTGATCGGCCATCCGAAACTGCTTTAAAAGCGAAAATCGCTGATGCCGGTCGGTGTTGCAGTCTCGTTATGGGTAACCGAACTATTGATGAGAAGTTTTCAAAGTAGACTTAAAATGGGTCCCATCACACCTAGCCCCGACCTTACCCAAATGGGTCACGAGTAATTAACTTCCAAACATACTACCAACTCGAATCTGTTGATGAAATATTTAAGGTTACTCCAGACGCTTTGGTCTATTTTGGCCTTATTTCCCCATGACTGTTATTACAGCATTATCAAAGCTTTTTTTTTTTTTTTTTTTTAAGTATTTCTTGTGGCAATGTCTAGCTGCAATAAATATCTTCACGGCATTTACAAGGAAGGCTGTCTGATTTTTACGAAAATATTCATACCTGCAAAAATATATTCTGTCCGCTTGCACTGGAACCCTGCCGGAAGATTATCCAAGTTTATAACACAAAGCGACGACTGGGTGGCCCCATCCCTGCGACGTCAAAGCGGCCCACTGTCACAGCGCTCTGGGTTCCAATTGATATGGCGTTACGTACGAGGTGCGGTCGGAAAATATCCGGACTTTTCGTGCTCCTGTCTTTCCACGTGCAACTACCTACACATATTGTACATGAGCGAAAACTACATTTTGTTGCCTTAAAATCGGTCAGTTTATTTTCGTGGAGAAGTGTGTATACACGAAGTTTTGAGCATTTGAACAAGGTAGGTGTTAGCTGGAGGAACAGAGAGCTGTAGTAAAATTCTGGCTTTTAGAGGTCAAAAAAGCTTATCTAATTTTGCAAAGATTGCAGAAAAGTTTTTTCTAAAGCCTGCATATCCCGTTCAACATTTTATAGCTGGGTTTCACCGTTGAGAGAGGGCAGGACAAGCGTGGGGGACAGGCCTAGGCCAGGGAAGCCCGCTTAGGCAGTGGCCCCTACAATAGTTGCGAATGTTGAGGTTAATGTAAAAGATCGCAGAGTGAAATTGCAGAGGTAGCTAATCAATGTAAGGTCGGTAAAGCGTCGACACATCAGATTTTACACGAAAAACTAGGTATGAGCAAGGTAAGTGCTAGTAGGGTGCCGAAACAGCTGACAGAAGACCAAAAGGCATCCAGAGTGACCATAGCAAAAGAACATTTGGGCGTTTTTACCATGATGAAAAGTTTTTGAACTGTATTGGCACTAGGGATGAAATATGGGTTCATTATGCTGAATCTGAAGAAAAGCTCCGTCGAAGCGGTGGAATCGAGCTGGTTCCCCACCTCCCAAGAAGTTTATCTGCCGGCAAGCTTATTCTGGTCTTTTTGGGATTCACGTGGAATAATACTGACTCGTTTCATGCCAAACGATCGAACTGTGACTGCTAGATACCATTCAGGAGTAAGTTTGAAAACAATAACAAAACTGAAAAAGTTGCGTCCCGCAGAAAAAATGTCCTTTTGCGTGACAATGCCTCCTCTCATACTGCCTCATCTACAGTAGAACTTATCAACTCCTTCAAGTGCCAATTGTTGTCCCACCCGCCGTACAGCCCAGACATTGCCCCCTACGACTTTTATTTGTTTCCAGACCTGAAAAAATGCTCGCTGGAAACAAATATGAGACCAGGCCGACTGTGATTTCAGCTGTAAATCGGTACCTCGGCAGTAGGTCTACTAAAATGGTTTGCAGAGGGAATACAAAAGTTCCCACGAAGATGGCAAAAGTGTGTAGACGTAGGTGGGGAGTACTTTGAAAAAGAATAAGAATTTTTGACATATTTACTTTTTGAGAAAGAGCAAAAAGTCCAGATATTTTCCGACCGCCCCTCGTATACGTAGTGTTCGGAGCATAATCAGGTTTCAAAGTTACCAAGAGACTTAAAACCGCACTGGTCAATGCTTTCGCAGGCTTGCCGGATCCAACGTAGGCTCAACGGTTGATGCAACGGTTGGAAAATGACACATGTATAGTAGAAAATCACGAACTACAACTGGATGATCAGTATGAAATTCACGAAATGCTAAAATATATCACAAAATACACCCGCAAGCTTAAGACTAAGGGCTGGCTAATCAGAGCTGAAAAGATAATCGATTATCGGTTATGTCATTGTGATCGTTAATTGATTGGTAATCACTGAAGATTTGGTCATGATTTTACCTGTCTACCTGAGCATGATTCTTACTGTGTTTTTCTTTACTTATGTATTTGGTCAAACAGGCCTGAGCAAACAGTGTAGACCCAGATGAGACGCCGCAAACGTGGCGTCTCATCAGGGTCTACATTGTTTGCCATTCATCCAGCTATTTTTAGACAAAACATTTGGTAGTAAATTGTCCTATTCAAATTTTAGAGAAAGTATAGTAAGGAGTTGAAGTTTTTGGATTACTACGGTAAAGTAACAGACACAGTAATGAAGCAAATCTAAACGATAATCATTTTTTGTAGTATTGATAGATTAATCGATTATCCGATTAATTGTACCAGCCTTCCTTAAGACCATCATTTTTATACTCCGCGTGACAGGTGATATGTTGGTGGCCGAGTGGTTAGCGCTCCCGACTGCGGATCACGTGGTTCCCCGATTCGAATCCCGTTGGAGGCGGAATTTAGTTCATGGCCGCACGGCGCTTCATTGCACAGAGCCTTTCATTATCACCATTCCGTCGTCTTGATATGGCTTAAATAATGTGGAAAGGGACATAAAACACCAAACCATCATTCTCAGATATTTCTCAGGTGTACTACCAGATAACAAGTAGCCTATTTGAAAAGGTAAAATGTTTATGACCGGCGATTTCGTTGATTTTTAAAGGCAGGTGGGTGTGAAACAGGATTAAATTTCACGGACAAAGTTTTGTTCGCAATAAAAGCCATAGACCTTTGGATATGTGCGTCGGGCAAAGATTCAGATAAGCCTGCGCCTTCGCGCACAGTCTGATCAGAATATTCACTAGGCGCATTTCGGGTAGCCAAGTATGCAAAATTTCTTCATATGGACAACGAAGGCTGATCAGACTGCGCGAATGCGCAGGCTGAATTGAGTCTTCGTTGGGCGCACATGTCAGAAGGTACGTTTTCTGACGTTGGGGATCATTGTTCATATATCAGCATTTAGAGATGGCTGTTTCCAGTAAGACGATTATCCATTATTAGCTACCCTTTGCCTATGCTATAGTAGATAGCTAGAAAACCAGTTATGAACTTGTTCAGAACATTCTGAATTCTGTAACGTGACAAGAAATGCTTTGCGTCTGTCTGTCGAAGGACTTGCTTATATGGCAAAGAAGTGCTTGTATTTCTTTACCATAATCGTCTGCTTCACAAATTATATTGTAAGTATATAGGAACAGGTCGATGGGCAGAATCATCTTAGGCAAATCCCGATCGAAGCAGGGCGCAATACATAATTGTAGAAGTGCCTGTGAACAATAATGCTTTATTATTTTGGCTATAGAACTCGTAAGAGGTGTTGGTCTATTGTTACTTCCCAGTGGGCACACTGCGTTTGTACAACGACGTTCATCAACGGGTCATTAGCTTCCATGGACTAATAGTGGGGAAAAAATAAAAGAATCTTTTTCTCTGAAACTATGAGGCCAACAGCTTAAATATTTACTATGTAGCAATGTTTAGTGGTCCCCTACATAAATCCTGCCAATGAAGCCCCTAGGGTTTAAATTGGGCATACTCCGGGGTCATTAGCTCCCATAGACTTATAATGGGAAAACCTTAAAAAAGCTTCTTATCTGAAACCATGAGGCCCACAGCTCATATATTTAGTATGTAGCAATGTTTAGTGGTCCCCTACATAAATCCTGTCAACCATGCCCCTGGGGTCCAAATTGGCCATGCCCCGGGGGTCATTTACTCCAACATACTTATAATGGGAAAAACTTAAAAGATCTTCTCTGAAACCATCAGGCCCACAGCTTATGTAATTAGTATGTAGCAATATTTAGTGGTCCCCTACATAAATCCTGCCAATCAAGCCCCTGGGGTTTAAACTGTTTTTACTTATGGCCCTTTGAAAATTTCAGCATTTTAACCTTGTAAGCAAGATAACTCAAAAACTGTTTAAGCCATTGCCTTGAAACTTGACGGGCTAATAGGGAATGGTGTGTAAATGACCTGATTAATTTACAGCTGTTAACTCAGGTGAGCGTTGTGGCCCATTGGCCTCGTTACTATTGTCATACTATAATCGGTCAAGCTTATCATAATGTTTTTGCTGGGAGATTTTAATATTTTAACAACTTTATTCCGTATAGTTTTTATATTTAGTCAAATGTTTTTGCTTGCTTAAATTGTCGAAAATTGTGCTCACGTTTCCTTATCAATTTCTTAAGATGCTGTGGAAAACCATGCCATTTGTGTGCCGTGTGTTGCTCTCCGCCCTCAACAACACGTTGCTGACTATCCTTTTGGACCTTCGAATACACTACATATATCATGTTAGGACAGCAGGTGCTCTGATGAGTCTGTGCGGATATCAAAGTTGATCTGGGCCTAATCCAGCTGTGGGGACACATAGGCGAATGCGGGTATTCTGTCTGAACCATTGCTGCACACATGTATTACGCAAAAAAAACCCCCAAAAACAACAAAAAACAAACAAAAAACTCTTTTTGTTCGGTACGGTCAAAAGATCGGGGGTTTCAAGCACAAATGAACACTAAAATACTATTCATTAACCCTTAAAGCGCCAAGAAAAACTGCATCTGAAAATGTCGTCTGTTTGTGTCGTCTGCTGAATATTCTTGCAAACTTTTCAAACCTATTTTTGCATACAGGCAAACAGTGTGGACCCAGATCAGACTGTTCCTAAAGGATCAGTCTGATCTGGGTCCACACCGTTTGCAAAAATGACTTTTAAAATCACAAGCAGATGACAAAGCAGACGACAATTGTTGTGATTGGCGCTTTAAGGGTTAAAACAGATTCTGTGCAGCTCAAGGCCATACTAGGAACATACGAAGATATATCAAAAAGTTTTGAGCCTAACATACCTTACAATGACACATGGATTTTTTCCAACATAATACCCATAAATACATGTTGTCCATCTCATCGAGTCACCAATTCCACGTCTCTGGTTATACCCCCGATATACGAAGTATGTGTGGGTATATAGTTTTTGCTTTTCCGTTCGTACGTACGTTCATTTGCACGTTTGTTCGTCTTTCCGTCACAGGGTCAAAGTTTTTGCGTTAAAGTTTATAAGACCTCATATTTTGAAGATCCTTTGATGGATTTCATTCATATTTGGCATGATGGTAGATATAGGTCTAAAGTTTTTATCAGCATCATCCCCACCCCGGGGGTGACCTTGGGGTCAAGGTCACGGACTTAGAATTTTCATAAAAAAGTCAGGGTCAAAGTTTTTGCGTTAAAGTTTATAAGACCTCATATTTTGAAGATCCTTTGATGGATTTCATTCATATTTGGCATGATGGTAGATATAGGTCTAAAGTTTTTATCAGCACCATCCTCATCCCGGGGGTGACCTTGAGGTCAAGGTCACGGACTTAGAATTTTCATAAAAAAGTCCGGGTCAAAGTTTTTGCGTTAAAGTTTATAAGACCTCATATTTTGAAGACCCTTTGATGGATTTCATTCATATTTGGCATGATGGTAGATATAGGTCTAAAGTTTTTATCAGCACCATCCCCACCCCGGGGGTGACCTTGGGTTCAAGGTCACGGACATAGAATTTTCATAAAAAAGTCAACGTTTTTTGTGTTTAAGTTTATATAGCTATATCATCAAGACCCTTTAGGAATTTCATTTATATTTGACATGTTGCTAGATATCGGCCTAGAGTCTTACTCCGCATGATCCCCACTCAGGGTGTGACCGAGGTCTAGGTCACAAACTTAGAATTTTCATATAAAAGTAAATAATTTTGGCGTTTAAGTTTATATAGCCATATCATCAAGACCTTTTGTTAGCTCACCTGAGCCGAAGGCTCAAAGTGAGCTTTTGTGATCACTCACCGTCCGTCGTCGTCGTCGTCCGTCTGTCCGTCCGTCCGTTCACAATCTTTAAACAACATCTCCTCCTAAACCACTGATTGGATTTTGACCAAACTTCACAGGAATGATCCTTGGTTGGTCCTCTTTCAAATTTGTTCAAATGGTTCCGGTCCATTGCATATCTGGGTCACAGGAGCTAAAAATAGATTTTTTTAATTAAAAACTTTAAAAATCTTCTTGTCAGAAACCGTTGGACCGATTTCAATATAATTTTGCAGAAATGTTCCTTTGGTGATTCTCTACCAAGATTGTTCAAGCCATTTGGATTCGTGAAAAAACATGGCCGCCAGGGGGGCGGGGCTTTTTTTCCCTATATATCTATATAGAAAACTTTAAAAATCTTCTTGTCAGAAACCACTGGACCAATTTCAATATAATTTTGCAGAAATGTTCTTTTGGTGATCCTCTACCAAGATTGTTCAAGCCATTTGGATTCGTCAAAAAACATGGCCGCCAGGGGGCGGGGCTTATTTTCCCTATATAATCTATATAGAAAACTTTCAAAATCTTCTTGTCAGAAACCACTGAACCGATTTCTATATAATTTTGCAAAAATGTTCCTTTGGTGATCCTTTACTAAGATTGTTCAAGCCATTTGGATTCGTCAAAAAACATGGCCGCCAGGGGGCGGGGCTTATTTTCCCTATATATCTATATAGAAAACTTTAAAAATCTTCTTGTCAGAAACCACTGGACCGATTTCAATATAATTTTGCAGAAATGTTCGTTTGGTGATCCTCTACCAAGATTGTTCAAGCCATTTGGATTCGTCAAAAACATGACCGCCAGGGGGCGGGGCTTATTTTCCCTATATAATCTATATAGAAAACTTTCAAAATCTTCTTGTCAGAAACCACTGAACCGATTTCTATATATTTTTGCAGAAATGTTCCTTTGGTGATCCTTTACTAAGATTGTTCAAGCCATTTGGATTCGTAAAAAAACATGGCCGCCAGGGGGCGGGGCTTATTTTCCCTATATATCTATATAGAAAACTTTAAAAATCTTCTTGTCAGCAACCACTGGACCGATTTCAATATAATTTTGCAGAAATGTTCGTTTGGTGATCCTCTACCAAGATTGTTCAAGCCATTTGGATTCGTCAAAAACATAGCCGCCAGGGGGCGGGGCTTATTTTCCCTATATAATCTATATAGAAAACTTTCAAAATCTTCTTGTCAGAAACCACTGAACCGATTTCTATATAATTTTGCAGAAATGTTCCTTTGGTGATACTTTACTAAGATTGTTCAAGCCATTTAGATTCGTCAAAAAACATGGCCGCCAGGGGGCGGGGCTTATTTTCCCTATATAATCTATATAGAAAACTTTCAAAATCTTCTTGTCAGAAACCACTGGAAGTCAATATAATTTTGCAGAAATGTTCGTTTGGTGATCCTCTACCAAGATTGTTCAAGCCATTTGGATTCGTCAAAAAACATGGCCGCCAGGGTGGCGGGGCTTATTTTCCCTATATATCTATATAGAAAAGTTTAAAAATCTTCTTGTCAGAAACCAATGGACCAATTTCAATATAACTTGGCAGGAATGTTGCTTTGGTGACCCTCTACCAAGATTGTTCAAGCTGTCATGATTCGTCAAAAAGCATGGCCGCTAGGGAGCGGGGCATATTTTCCTTATACATGTATATCTATAAAGAAAACTTTAAAAATCTTCTCGTAAGAAACCGTTGGCTTGAGTTCAATGTAACTTGACAGGAATGTTGCTTTGGTGATCCTCTACTAAGATTGTTCAAGCCGTCATGATTCGTCAAAAAACATGGCCGCTAGGGGGTGGGGCTTATTTCCCCTATATATCTATAAAGAAAACTTTAAAAATCTTCTTGTCAGAAACCGCTGGACCGATTTCATTATAACTTGGTAGAAATCTTTCCTTGTTGACCCTCTACCAAGATTGTTCAAGTTATCATGATTCGTCAAAAAACATGGCCGCCAGGGGGAGGGGCTTATTTTCCCAATATAGCTATATAGAAAAGTTTAAAAATCTTCTTGTCAGAAACCAATGGACCGATTTCAATATAACTTGGCAGGAATGTTTCTTTGGTGATCCTCTACCAAGATTTTTTAAGCCATCATGATTCGTCAAAAAACATGGCCGCTAGGGGGCGGGGCATATTTTCCCTATATATCTATATAGAAAACTTTAAAAATCTTCTCGTAAGAAACCGCTGGATTGAGTTCAATGTAACTTGACAGGAATGTTGCTTTGGCGACCTTCTACCAAGATTGTGCCCTCATGATACGTCAAAAAACATGGCCGTCAGGGGGCGGGGCTTATTTTCCGTATATATCTGTATAGAAAACTTTAAAATTCTTCTTGTCAGAAACCACCTGACTGATTTCAATATTACTTGGCAGGAATGTTGCTTTGGTGACCCTCTACCAAGATTGTTCAAGCAATCATGATTAGTCAAAAAACATGGTTGCTAGGGGTGGGGCTTATATTCCCTATATATCTAAATAGAAAACTTTAAAAATCTTCTTGTCAGAAACCACTGAACCGATTTCAATATAACTTGTCAGGATTTTTCCTTTGGTGACCCTCTACCAAGTTTGTTCAAGCTGTCATCATTTGTCAAAAAACATGGCCGTTAGGGGGTGGGGCTTAATTTCCCTATATATCTATATAAGACATTTTAAAAATCTTTTTGTCAGAAACCACTGGACCAATTTCAATATAACGGCAAAATTGTTCCTTTGGTGACCCTCTTTCAATATTCAGTTCAAGCCATCATGATGCATGAAAAAAAAATGGCCGCTAGGGTGCAGGGCTATAAAATTTATACAAAAATCTTAGAGCAGTGAACTTGGCTGAAACTTCAACAGTAAGTATGCAAAGCTGTTTGCTCAGGTGAGCGATATAGGACCATCATGGTCCTCTTGTTAAATTTCAGTATTCCCTAATTGAAAGGTCCAGCAGATATAGCTATCAGCAAGGAATCTGTTGGTCTGTCCGTCCATCCGTTGAAGCATTATTCGTCCATACTTTATTTTTGTCTTAGGGTCAAAGTTTTTACATTAAAGTTTATAAGACCTCATATTTTGAAGAACCTTTGATGGATTTCATTCATATTTGGCATGATGGTAGATATAGCTCTAAAGTTTTTATTGGCATCATCCCCACCCCGGGGGTGACCTTTGGGTCAAGGTCACGGACTTCCAATTTTCATAAAAATGTCAAAATTTTTGTATTTAAGTTTATATAGCTGTATCATCAAGACCCTTGTGGAATTTCATTTATATTTTACATGTTGCTATATATTGGCCTAGAGTCTTACTCCGCATGATCCCCACCCTGGGTGTGACTGAGGTCAATGTCACGAACTTAGAATTTTCATATAAAAGTAAAAACATTTGCGTTTAAGTTTATATAGCCATATCATCAAGACCATTTGTTAAATTTTATTATCCCCTAATTGAAAGGTTGAGCGGATATAGCTATCAGCAAGGAATGTGTTGTTCTGTCCGTCCATCCGTTGAAGCATTATTCGTTCATACTTTATTTTTGTCTTAGGGTCAAAGTTTTTACGTTTAAGTTTATAAGACCTTATATTATGAAAACCCTTTGATGGATTTCATTCATGTTTGGCCTGATGGTAAATATAGGGCTTAAGTTTTTATCAGCACCAACCCTATCCCGGGGAATAACCTTGGGGTCAAGGTCACAGACTTAGAATTTTCATAAAAAGTCAAAATTTTGTGTTTATGTTTATATAGCTATACCATCAAGACCCTTTCAGGAATTTCATTTATATTTTAAATGTTGGTAGATATAGGTCTACAGTTTTACTTAGTATCATCCCCATCCCGGGGTATGACCTTGAGGTCAAGGTCACATAGAAATTTCATATAAAAGTAAAAAAAAAAATGCATCTAAGTTTATATAGCTGTATTATGAAGAACCTTTTGTTCGTTTCATTAATATTAAGCATGATGGTATATATAGGTATAAAGTTTTTCTCGGCACCATCCCCAAGCTATTGCATGGCTTTTAAGTCAGGGACACAGACTTTTCATACAAATGTCATTTTTGCTTATTTTATAAAGGCTGATTGATTTCACTGGTATATTGTGATAGTTATAGGGCTAAAGTTTTACTTAGCTCAATCCCTGCACCTGTGCCTGACCTTTGAGGTCAAGGGCTTCATATCATGTGTGATTGAATTTTTTCAATGTTATAATATAACATATAGCATACAACTGCCATCTCCAGAGTCAAAGCTACATACTTTGTGCTCTTTAAAAAGTGGTGGTAGCGCTGGTCGGGGGTATACGTGGCCCACTGGGCACTTTGTCTAGTTTCATATGTGGCGTTTATTCTGTTCTTATTTCTTCCTCGTTACATGCGTGTTATACGTATATTCGTAAGGGAAAAATATTTGCAATAAAGAGACATCACCAAACATAAAATATTTTGCTTCTTTACTATAGGAGCGTCTTTAAAGGAAAGAATTTATCACTTTCAAAATAGGTTGTATCTATCAGAAAATGCAAGCTATAACTTTTTTAATTGCTCAGAAAATGCATTGTATCAAATGCGCTTTTTATTATACCCCGCCACACGATAGTGGCGGGGTATTATGGTATCACGTTGGCTGTCCGTGTGTCCGTCCGTCCGTCTGTCGTACGTCCGTCCGTCCGTATTTTCTTTTCCGGACGATAACGTGTAAATGACAATGGATTTTTACCAAACTCGGAGTGTGCATTGATATTATAGAGATCTGGTTTGGGATTGTTAATGGGCGGATTTCGTAAATTTTTGACAGGAGTTATCTGCCCGCGATTCGTCTGTATTTTCATGTCCGGATGATAACTTGAGTAAATATCAATGGATTTTCACCAAACTTGGTGTGTGCATTGATATTGTGGAGGCCTGGTTTGAGATTGCTGATGGGCAAATTTCGTCAATTTTTGACAGCATTATCTGCCCGAGACACGTCCGTATTTTCATTTCTGGACAATAACTTTACTAAATATCAATGGATTTTCACCAAACTTGGTATGTGAATTGATATTGTGGAGATCCGCTTTGGGATTGCTAATAGGCAAATTTCGTTCCGTCCGTCCGTATTTTCGTTTCCGGACGATAACTTGAGTAAATGTCAGTGGGTTTTCACCAAACTCGGTGTATGCATTGAAATTGTGGAGATCTGAGTCGGGATTGTTAATGGGGCAAAATTCGTCAACTTTTGACAGAGTTATCTGCCCGCGATACGTCTGTATTTTCATTTCCGGATGATAACTTTAATAAATATCATAGGATTTTCACCAAACGGTGTGTGCATTGATATTGTGGAGACCTAGTTTTGGATTGTTGATGGGCAAATTTCATCAATTTTTGACAGAGTTATCTGCCCGCGACACGTCTTCTTTTTTTCATTTTCTGGACGATAACTTTAGTAAATATCATTGGAATTTCACCAAACGGTGTGTGCATTTATATTGTGAAGATCTGCTTTGGGATTGCTAATGTGCAAATTTCGTCTATTTTTGACAGTTATCTGCCCGCAATACATCCGTATTTTACTTTCAGGACAATAACTTGAGTAAATCTCACTGGATTTTCACCAAATTTGATATGTGCATTTATATTGTGGAGATCTGCTTTGGGATTGCTCATTGGCAAATTTCATCAATTTTTGACAGTTATCTGCCCACGACATGATAATGGTGGGGTTTTATTGTTTCACGTTTTTATCAGGCAATACTGAATATTGTGTCATACAATATTTCTATTTAATCTTTTTTAAAAAAATAAATCAGATGTTTACCTAGACAGGGTATTGCATTTGACAATACGCCTCTGGTGCGAAATTGAAAGCGAAGATTTTTTTTGTTAAAAAAAACAAAAAAACAAAAAAACAGTTTAAAGCCCCACTCCTTGCCAAAGTCTTCGTGGAAATTAGAAAGCACCAAAAGGCAAAGAAAATGCGGTATAGTCATAATAAAATATATGTATTAACTTAATTTAGGGTACATTCTCTCTTGCTAATGTAGTAAAGATACGATATCTCTTCTAATTATACTGAGGGTTTCTTTGATTATCAAACACGATTTTGAAGTTTCAGTAGTTTATTTGTTAATATGTTATCTCTATGGTCATGAGGTGTTACCTTTATGATATGTAATCGCACTTATCATGTACCCACTATTTTAGCATAGAAAATCTGTTTACCACATCAAATATATTTTATACCTGACACTGAATATATACAGTTGACTCTCGTTATCTCGACATCGCTTATCTCGAATAACCGCTTATCTCGAAGTGAAAAATCTGGTCCCTGTCTAAACATGAAAATCAAACAACAAGTAAAAAATATTGTGGAGAACAGGAGAAATTGCTCCTTAGGAGCAATTTCTCATCTTTTCCACAATATTTTCAATATATCTCTAACTTCAAGAATCCAGTTACACATATATGTTAAATGTGGCTGTTCAAATTATTTTTTCCTTAATTCTGCAAATCTGATATGTCGAGGTATGGATATCTCGAGGTCTTTCAGAGAGTCCCTTGGAATTCGAGATAACGAGAGTCGACTGTATGTATATCTGACGTTGGATGCGGGTATAGATAACGCTGCTCTGGATCACTTGTTGCACCCAATATTGAAAGTGAATTACACTGCTGTATATGAAGGGACTTATGAAACCGAGTCTCCGAGTTTCTTTCTTTATTGTCTTCTTTGTTTCCAAAGGCAACCAGATTTTCATTTCATATCTGACGTTGAATGCAGCTTATAAATCACAGTAGGTCTAGTAAAGTGGACTTTTACATCCCACGTTGAATTCCATGCTTCAGTAGTTCTAGTCCCAGAGGGCACATGGCGTCTATACAACGTCGCATTAATGTCAATGCAACGTCATGAAGTTATACAACGTCGCATTAATGACATACGTCGTATTGACGTCTATGCGACGCATAAACGACGATGCAACGTCGTTGTATAAACGTCATTTGCCCACAGGGGTAGTTCTAGTGGCACCCAATATTGACAATGGATTTTATATCCGATGTTGAATGACAATTTTGATTATATATAATGATGAATGCAGCTATTGATTACGGTGCTACAGTACTAGTAGTTCCTAAATTTGAAAGTGGATTCTGTATTAGACGTTAAGTCTGTCTTTCAATGCAGCTGTAGATCTCAGCACTGAACATGATTTTATGTCTGACGCTGAATTCAACAAAAGATATTGACGATGCTGCAACACTTTTTTATATTCGATTCTGAATGCACTATTGGGGGCGGTTGCAAAACGTTTACCTGTTACTACCAACCTAATAACTACCTAACAAATATTTCCGTGCTGCCGCTAAATTCTGCGTTCAAACGTATTAGCCTTTTACACTTTGATTCCTATAATATTCCTCGAGTAAATAAATCAACCCAAAGAAAACTTCAAACTTTTGAACAAGTAATCATACTGAGTGCAATATCGGCGGACGAATATGAATACTCCAGTAAAACGCATCAAACGTACAACGGTTGAGTAAAAAGTGTAACCAGAGCCGCGGTCCTACTGAACACAGAATAGGACTTTTTTCGCACACACACACACACACACACACACACACACACACACACACACACACACACACACACAAATGACCGATTATACCAAGTCACTTCTTTTTTTTTTTTTTCTCTCAGATTACATTTTTCAAATAAGTGTGTATGCTGTTTACGCGTGGCTTTCCATTTATAATTTCAGCGTAAATCCCATTCAGTTCTAGTGGCCTATAGAATTTTAAGCAACAACCCCCATCAGCACTCTTAGTGCTTTGATAAATAACGATATTTCAGCACCATTAGGGCCCAGTATTGAAAGTTGACATTGAATGCATCTATAAATAACAGTGATCGGGCACAAGCAGAATTCAATATTGAAAAGGGATTATACAATCACAGTTAAGAAGAGGGTCCATACCGCGCGGTCAAATCAGGACCTTCATGGTCCCTCGATATACAGTGAACTCTCGTTACAACGACATCAATTGTTCCCAAAGATGTTGCCATTAAAATGAATTCGCTGTTGTAAAGAATCCTTATGAGCAAAATTATACGTAAGAAGGTTTGTTTAAAATTATTATTTCCTCATAGAAAATATGTTTTGGATATCTGTAAGAATCGCCTCAGTGAGGTGATTCTATTAAATATGCAAAACATATGTTTCTTGAAGTATTGAATACAATGTTCTTGCACAAATTCTGATTAACTAGTGCCAGCAAGGACGTAAATAATACAAGGATTTGCAACTTGTTCTCCGCGTAATAGAAAGAACCAACACACCTCGTGATACCCCGAGAAACCGCGAGAGACGTTCGAGAACCGATAGCGTCACTTGCCGCCATCTTGTTTTTTTCTTCGCCAAGAAATATTTGTTGATGAAATACTATCGTATGATCGTTACTGTTAAAAACTGTTGCCTTCAATAGATTTTATTTAATCAACTGTGTCCGTTTATGTCATGAATTAGTCAAAACAACATCGTTTTACCAACAAAAATGGGTTTCATCATGTAGACTGGAGCATGAATTTTTAGCAGATTTCAAGTAAGTTTTATATAACTTCTTACTTTATGTAGCGAATTTAAGGGAACGAAATAGGTCCTTGAATGTCTCAAGTTTACTACCTACCCAGTTATTTTTGCACATCTGCCGAACCAACTGAGAAAGAAGACCGTCGTTGAACAGTGCTGTACACATTGAGTGATGAAAGACTGATGCGAGTTTTCCAAATCATTGCCCTTTTGTAGCACGAAAAACATTTCAGTTTTCTGCGTTTTCTGTCTGACACTATAATTTTTAGTTAAAATTATATCTGATCCTGTGTTGGCCAGCATTTTAAAGTGCTAAATCGGCCAAACCATGCATTAAACGTGTGTTGTATTTCATATACCCTCACCCGTTATATGCACTGGAACCACTGGTTGTTGCCAAGGCATTACCCATTTTGTAACGCAAAAAACATTTCAGTTTTCTAAATTTTCTGTCAGATATTATTACTGTTAGTTACAGTTATACCTGAACCTGTGTTGGCCCGCATTTCAAGCCCTGTATCATCCTAAAATATGTAATATTTATGAGTTTATATGTTTATTCCAAACGCCCTCCCATTGTTTGTTATGGAATAGTTGACGGGGCATTGCCCATTTTGTAACACATAAAACTTTTCAGTTTTCTGATTTTTATGTCAGATATTATTATTATTAATTAAAATTATATCTTATCCTGTGTTGGCCAGCATTTCAGGTCTTAAATCATCATAGAACAGGTGAAAATGTTTATTTCATTCACCCTACCCATTAATTGTTATGGAACACAGTTGTAGGGCATTGCCAGTTTTGTAACTCCAAAAACACTGTCAGACCCGCATCTGATTAACGGTCGCCTCGATATAAGTGAAATAATCTTGAAAGAAACGTAAAACCCCGAATGAATAAATTAAAAAAAAATCAAGTATCATTGAGATTCTGATGCTGATCGGGACAGAAAATAATCGAAATGAAAACACCTGACAGATTTTTACCGGCAGCTGTGAATCTTCGATGTCTTTCGCCTCTTGAAAATCGCCGACGTTTACAAATTCATTTCTCCTTTTTATCAATTAAATAATATGAATGACGCCTTGTAAAAAAAAAAAAGAAAGATTATGTTTATTTATGCTGTGAGAGAAAACAATCAAGAAAAAAAAGGTAATGTTTATTAATGCTGTGAGAGAAAACAATCAAGAATTACGGTCGTGGTTGTTCGCTCTTTCGAACACAGGCAATAGCGTACCTGTGTTGTCTTGGTAACGAAAGTCTCGCGCGGCTCTCGCGACCGTAGGACTCTTAACACAGGGACGCACGAGATATTGCGGGATTTCGTTTAGTTGCGAATCTTGTAATTTTATACGTCTTTGGTGCCAGTAAAATTATCATTATAATGAATTTTGTTCTGTATCGAGTGTCGTTATAAAGAAGGCTGACTGCATTCTACAGCATCCAACGATTCCGAAAACGGACCAAAGTACCTGATCAGACCCTGCGGAAGCGCAGTTGACCGTAGCCGTCCTTGTCTGAATATATACACATTAATTAAGCACCACATAAATGATTCGTTAATTATGAAAATGAGAGAACAATCAGACCACTATGTACTGTCCCATTAAATTGAACACGTACATCTCGATATTCACGCAATGTTTCATGCAGTGCGAGTGTCTCACCTATATCGTGCGAGGGGCTGAAAACGATAGGGTATAAATTCGAAAAACGCAGTATGGTAAATGCAAACTCCTGGCTTTCGTAAGTCGATAAAAGGTTAGATAGGGTCACTATTTTGATATGCCAAGGCGAAGAATACCTGAAAATGTCCGATGGCAGATACCTGGGATGCATGGGGCAGGGATGTCCTGTAGGAATATTGGTGTCAACTTGGACATCAATCGCACTGTCATCAGCATACTTGTGAGGAAGCACGCTAACACCGGACATGTTAAGGATTGTTCAAGACAAGGCAGACCACGCAAGACCACTCCCAGAGATGACAGAGCAGTCCGCCCCCCCCCACCCCACCCCACCACATGACCACGGCTCCATTCCTGCGGTTGCACTGGGGTGCAGGCGTACGAGTGTCCAACAGCACCATCAGGAGGAGACTACGGGCTGCTGGTCTGAAGGCCCGATGACCGATCAGACGACCTTTCCTCACTAATCGACACAAACAGGCCCGCCTGGTGTGGTGCGGTGCCAGACGTAACTGGATCCTGAGGACATGGCGCAGGATTCACTGGTCAGACGAATGCCGATTCCTTCTACACATGACCGAAAAGCCGTCAGGGATATGCCAAACTTAAAAGGGACATGCACCAGCTACATGTTGTATATTTATTTTATGGTCATGCACAATGATTCCTCTATCAGTTTGCTTTGTGTACAGTATGGAGGCGTCCCAACGAAGCTTACAATCAGCAGATGATTTATGCAACGGAACCATTTGGTGGTGGCTCAGTGATAGTGTAGGGTTGCATCTCCTACGCCTGCAAGATGAACCTTATAGCCATACCTATGACACTTAATGCCCAATGGTATCAACAGGAAGTGCTAGATGCGGCGGTTATTCCTCATTTTGACAATGACCCCCTCGCAACACGTCCAATATTTATGGACGATAATGCCAGACCCCACCGAGGTAGAACTGTAATCGCCCACTTGCGAAACAACGCCAACGAGACGTTACCATGGCCAGCAAGGAGTCCTGACCTCAACCCAGTTGAGCATCTTTGGGATTATCTTGGTCGACAAATCCAAGCTCGGGATCCTCCAGTGAGAAATCTGCAAGAATTGGAACAGGCACTCCACGAGGAATGGCAGGGAATCCCCTTGGAGCGCATCAGACGTCTGGTTGCCAGTATGAGGAGGAGGCTTGCCTATGTCATACGTGCGCGGGGAGGATACTCCAGATACTGATGCATCTGTCAGTGATGGACTCGTAAAGCATGTACTCATTATTAAAAAAAACAAACATTCAAACTTCCATCTCAGGTGTCTGACTTTTTTAACCATACTTTTGTGAGTGTCAAGAACGTCACTTTTGGAGTATTCAGGAAATATTGCTAATGAAAGTGTCATCCAAATTGAAATTGCCCTTCATTTTTGTTTCAATCACCAGCAAACATGTTGATAGTTACCTAGTCAAGACCATTTAATGCAATTTAAAATATGGAGACGAGCATGAAGTCATTAAATCGTTCAGATACTAAAAATTACGGGTGGTGTTTAATTAATGATCATGTGTCTATGATAAAGTGCTCATTTCTTGTGATGCGGTCCAGTTGTCAACTACCCATCCAACAGTTCAGGCAACAAAACTGTCAAACGATTTTTTTTTCTCTCCTGTGGACGTTCAGTCCACATCATCGTTCAGTCCACATCATGGAACATTAGAATTCGTATATCAGAATCTTAACCTTTATCACTCTCTGAGCATTTCAGCAGATGACAAATTGATGATATTTTTCTTATTTTTCCCAGAAAACAGAATTTGACATTTCATGCTTGCATGACATGTCAAATCCTGTTTTCTGGGAAAAATAAGAAAAATATTTCAAAATGTCGTCTGCTGAAAAGTTTACCCAGAGTGCTAAGGGTTAAGGGGAAGTGATACACTTGCAGAGAAGGTCGCTCTGTCCACATTACCATCCCTTCTGAAAAGGGGTCTGATCTAAGAGGAATGAATTTGCTCCACTTGAGAGCAAACTGTTTCCCTTTAGAATAGACCCCTTTGCAGAAGGGGCTTGTTTTGCAGAAAAGCAAACAGGAAGTTATAAAAGTTGTCGCCCTTATACAAAATGGCGGACAATCTAGCAGGCGTATCAAGTCCCTTTAATTCGCTGTCACCTTAACCCATTGAAGACTGGAGACCTCTAAACGGGTAAAAGGCAAACAGTGCAGACCCAGGTCAGACGCAGATCAGGGTCTCCACTGTTTGCAAATAGTTCAACCATTTTTTCTTTAGGAATATCTACATCATATAGCCTGACATACTTAAAATGGAAAATGGACTCTTCCAATATATAGTGTTGGGGAGTTTATTCAATCTTTAATGGGTTAGATAATCACTGTATTGATGCTCAGTATATCAACCTAGGACAATTACGCTGACGAGACAGTGCGAACGTTATACGTATATATAAAGAAAGGTTTCCTTTAAGGAATTATCTGACCAGATGTCGCTGTACTGGGTAAGTTGAGCTGCACCGTTCCGCTACATAAAACGGAGGTAGCAGACTGGTCATTTAGCAAATAGGAAAGATTCACAGGCACGCAGGCATGTATTCGTATTTATGCAGAAAGCGTTGTCTTGTGAGCAGATTTGAGACAGCCGTTTTTCATTTGTTGAAAACAAAAAGTCTGAAAATTTCCAAATTCTGTTAGATAACAGTAACAATTAAAATTAAGTTTAGAAGTGAAAACAAGATGTTTTAGGAGAATAAAAACTAAAAGAGAAATAAAATACTGTCAGAATTGTGTATGACAACAATTTGCAGCCAGGGCCCAGTTGTTCAAAACTAAGGATGTCGTTAGTTAACGATTCGTTAAAATTTACATCGAGTGATACGCAAATATGCTGAAATTTTTTGCTGAAAAAATGTGAGTAGCTTTTGCAGTAAAGCTACTCACATTTTTTCGGCAAAAAATATCAGAATATTGTATATTGAATCCGGTAAAACAGTTAACGAAATGACCCTTAACGAGCTCGTTAAGCTAACGCCGCTTTGAACAACTGGGCCAAGATATATAAAGGCATAGACGTGTGTAATAATTTAACTTTCATCACTTATATTAGTCTTTTAAAATTTCTTCCAAACAAAACACTTTTCAAGAGAGGATGAAAGCCCAGAACTGACACATTTTTAGAAGGACTAACAAAATATCATCAGTTTTCTATGTTGAGCAAAGATCTGTGTGTTCCCACTGAGTGCAAAAACTCTTCATTTTAAGAGTAGATCCTCTTTTCAGAATAAGGATTATGTCCAGGTAAGTAAACAGAAATTCACAAAAGTTGTCTATATTGTAAAAACGGCAGAAAATATACCAAGTGTATCCATTCTCCTCCTTTGTTCAGTTAGTCTTTTTCGCACTTCCATTCATCCGTTTCGTTTTCTCCTCGTCTTCAAAGTTCCAGTCAATTGGGTTCACCATTTGGACTGTCTTTTTGTATGTCCAATATGGCGTCATTACGAACGTCACGAGCACTAACTGTGTGTACAAAATTCCAAACATTAATCCTGGCATGGCGGACCACACACGGGCCCAGTTCTGATATGTTTGATACCACAAGTAACACTCAACTACGGAGCGTAGATGGAAGGTGTGGACAAGTAAAAATTGGTTTGCTTTCCAGAGGAGAGTGTGCGCTTTTCCTGCTTTCAAAAGCGTCCAACAGAGACAGCTGAAAGGGGTGCTCATTTCAAGGATGAGTCCATTCGTTCCGAAGTAGTGAGTGCTGTTAACAACCATGATCAAAGAATAACCGAGCAGTGCGAGCCAGTGATGGATGTTTAGCAATATATTAAATTGTTTGTAATATATATCCATAATAAGGAGCATGGAACACTCAAATATGAAGAATCCAATTGTTACAGTCAGTGCGAAGAAACTTGTTGGAGTTGTCGCGAACACAACATCTTTTATTAATTCTGTGTCAAAAAATATTGCCCATAATCCAACAACAATACAGAAGAAACCATAAGCACCACGTACTATTGCAAGATGCCAAAATACCTTTTCTTTTCCAGTCAGATTGCGGTACGTCCATATGAAGCTAGAGAGGAAAAGTGAGACGAGGAAGACGAGGCTGTAGAAAAGGTAGGCGCCCAGAATGAGGAGGAGACGTGTTGTTGTTTTGCTGTAGTCGATCTCCGCTAGTAGCGGGTGAATATGTTCTACCAATCCCATCGTATCCTGTTCGTTCCTGAAAATTGACAATTCAGATTACCCTTAACCCTTGTCCTGCTTAACCCGGATATACTCTGCCTTTGCAAACAGTGTGGATCCAGATCAGTTGGCTTCTTCAGAAGCCAACAGATCTGGAACTACACTGTTTGCCATTAAGCATGTGAATTTATATCAACAATCTGGATAAAGTAATCTGATTGGCTGAAAATTAGAATTGGGCGTGGCCTCTTCATTTATTCAGCAGGACAAGGGTTAACACTTTCAACTCTGGATCTACACTGTTTGCAAAAGTATCCGTCTTGATATACAGGGTTAAAAGGGTTAAAGCGCCGAGCAAAATTGTAGCAGACGACATTCTATTTTATTTATTTTTCAGATAAATTAAATTTATGTGAATCATCTGCTGGGCATAAAATTTTAAGCCTTATTTTGTCTGGAAAAAAAGAACGTTTCGAAATGGGGTCTGCTGCAGTTGTGATTGTCGCTTTAGAGTTTAACTTTTTGCATGCTGGGTAATTTTGAATGCTTTTTTGTCGTCTGTGAATTTAAAAAATCTTTCAGGAATATCACCAGAGTGTCAAAGAATTTGGATACAGATCAGGCCCGACGTTTTGTCGGGCCTGATCTGGGTCCAAATTGTGTGCAAAGGTTATATCGGCAGACATCAAAAGTCGCCACTAATGTGAAAAATCAATTAGATGAGGCGCAGCATGAGAAAAAGACCTTTATCGCAATGAAAGAAAAATATTCCACCGGATCTGACCGAACTGTTGGAAACTCTGCTGTCGGTTTATCAGCTTGTAATTATTCGAAAGGTCCAGATTAGGGTCGTTTGGAATTACACGGCTAGCTGGGTGCGTGCCACCTACAAAGCTGATTAACGACGTGGACAGTACCTCCTGGCTGTGCAACGCTTGACTGGTGAATGATCAGCGAGAATATTCATTACTTTGGAGTTTCGACCTTGGATTTTGTAACTTAGAGTGGTTACCTTGTAAGAGGTGGGAGTGGAGCATAGTCTGCATGTGTCCTAATCCGAGTCTTCTCTGATGTTTTAGTTGCTTTTCTTTGTATTGATACTTGCCACTAACATCAGAGTAACTCCTATTATGAAAATCAGAAATTTTCCTGTCCTGTCTATAATGAGGATTTTCATCAAAATAAAGGCATGGAAGTTAATGTGTAATGTAGATAGCATCAAAGGATTATCAAACTAATATTTTATGACTGAAAAAAAAATGATAATACTTGAATTTCGTAATGAATAATTGGCATTTTGGGGTAACAAATTGGCTTTTATCGTACTCAGTCTAGGCAAAGAGGGTAGATTTTGACAGGTATAGAGAAAAACGCTGTTTATGCAAGTTTCCAATGAAACAAATTATTTAATTTATTGGAAAATGGTTTCTTTCTTTTATTCTAAAATTTTATGTTGCTATCTGCTACAAGTTATTCAGAAATTTCTTAGAAAGTGCCCAGCCGAGACTGACTGGGGGATTTTAGATCGCTAAGTTGCTCTCACGGTAAGTGGTAAATATCAAAATAAAGAAAAGGCACGTAAACGTCAATGAAGACCGACTGCATGTGCCCCGGATGCCTGGCTACATTAAAAAAAATTATTTTGAGCTGAGCGAGGGAAATTGAATTTGGGTAAAATGATTTTAGTTGGTGACGATTCTGCCATTTTGAAACATCAAAAACAACATTTCAAGAAAAAAAAAGAGGAAAAAGAAGTGTTTATTTACTTCAGAATTGTAAAAAGATGAATGAAAGAAAAGAAAACAATGGCCCAGTCTCGGCGCTAATTCACAAAACATACTTTGAACTGAACACTATTAACTAATCTAACCTGTCGGTCATCAAATCAAATTAACTTTTACCTTCAGTCTGTCTTCAAAACCTTTCCTGGTGATATCAATCGAAAAAGTGGACAGACAATTAACACTGACCGCATTTTGTTGACTTCAAACGTACGTACAATCCCAGCTGGTTGCAAGTTTTCACGGCCTGTTTCAGTACACTACCACCTTATCACGCGCAGATTCACATGCAGTGAATCATTCTTTAACGTATATCTAGACTGCATCCCCTGTACTATCCTCCATGCAAGAGATGCACACGTTCTGATCATTGCCTTCGCTGCAAGCGTGCAACATCACGAAATATAGAAGAACTAGAGACAAATATTGGAGGGCAAACAAATTGTGGGTATTGGCAGGCTAGGCTGGACCAGAGCTGGTTGCACATGCCATGGTGCAATATGGTTGGTTTTCTCTTGACTTGGTTCATATGATAGAAAGGATAACGTACATCTAGATAAACAGCACAAACAATTCGAATTTTATCTTGATAATAATTGTGAGGTAACGTGACAAAGCGGAACACCACTTTTACGGATAAGGGCTATTTTTCATGTTGCTTATCATGTTTAGCCTTTATGTAGGCTGACTATGGGTAAATTCAGCAATCGACAAATTGCTGGATTTTTGTCTTGTATTTTTTCGAAAACAGGTTTTAATATTTCGTGATTGGCTATTTTCTAGAAAAAAAAAATCAGAAAAAAAAATCCCATGAAATGTCAAAACCTATTTTCTGGAAAAAAAAAATAGGTAAAATATTTCAAAATCTCGTCTGCTGAAGTTGTTACCTTTTTACCTAATACGGTAAGCATTAATAAGATTTATACAGTTCTACGCAACTTCGTTTAGTGCACCAAAACCTAATGTGTTTTGTCTGTTTACCACCGCATCACTCCATCCCAGCCCCTATCGCCCGGTTACCCAACAGCCATTTCGCGTTGATATTATTCGACGTAGTCGTGTAAGATCATCGTTCCGAGCTAGCGCTGTCAGCAGCTGTATATGAAATCACGACTATGCCATACAAACGAAAGGAATCTGCAAAATGACCTTTTCTGCTATTAACGTAAAAGGGCAGGCCATCTTATTCATTGTAAATTATGGTTTGAAAAGTGTTTCCAAGATGACGATAAAACTGCGAGGTTAGTACAAACCTAAACAGGAAAATAATAGAACTAACAATAATAATACATAGCATTCCTAACAAAGATGCGGCTCTAAAGGTGATGATGACCTTGGCCATGACCTTTGCCCTCAGGGTTATCTTCTGATCAGAAGAAACACCCCTACTATGTTTGAGGGTCCTAGCTCCAACATTGCCGAGTTTTGTACTAGAGGTCACTGTGACCTTGACGTTTGCCTTAAGGGTCATCTACTGGTCAAGACCAACATCCCGTCTAAGTTCAAGTGTTCTAGTCGCAAGCACTGCCGAATTATAAGCTTTTTATTACTAAAGGTCATGGTGACCTTGACCATGACATTTGCCCATAGTGTCATCTACTGGTGAGGACCAGCATCCCTCCTAAGTTTGATGGTCCTAATCCCGAAGCATTGCCAAGTTACCAAGCTTTTTAGTACTAAAAGTCCTGGTGACATTGACCTTTGCCCTCAAGATCATCTGCTGGTGAGGACCAACATCTCTACTAAATTTGAGGGTCATAACCATAAGCATTGTAGAATTATAAGCTTTTTTGGTGCAAGAAGTCACGGTGACCTTGACCTTTGATTTAAAGGTCATCTACTCTTCAGGTCCAACCTCCCCATTAGTTTGATAGTCCTAGGCCTACTCATTGCTAAGGCTTTTTGCTCTATGAAAACAAGTGACCCCGCCCCCCTCTAGGCGGGGCCTCTTTTCATCCCAGGGGCATATTTTGAACACTCTTGTCCGAGGACCTCCAGGCAATGCTACAATAAAGTATCAAAGGCCTAGGCCTTGCACTTTCAGACAAGAAGATTCTTTTAGTTTTTTTCCTATATAAGTCTGTGTAAAACATGTCGGCCTCGGGGTTGGGCCATGTTTGGCCCCAGGGCTATACTTTGAACAATCTTGGCAGAGGTGAAGCTATGTACAAAATATCGAAGGCTCGGGCCTTCTGGTTTCAGATAAGAAGATTTTCTCTTTTTGAAGGTTTTCTCTATGTAAAACATGCCGGTCCCGAGGCGGGACCATTTTTTGTCCCCAGGGAAATAACTTGAACAATCTTGGTACAGGTCCACTAGGTGAATCTATGTATCAAACATCAAAGGTGTGGGCCTACTGCTTTTAGACAAGAAGATTTTTAAAGTTTTCCCATATAAGAGTCTATGTAAAACAAGTGATCTCTGGCGCGGGGCCATTTTTGACCCCAGGCTATATTTTGAACAACTTTGGTAGAGGTCCACTAGATGAAGCTACATAACAAATATCAAAGACCTGGGCCTTCTGATTTTAGACAAAAAAATGTTTTAAGTTTTCAGTTAAAATCTAGTTTTAACCCCTGTGACCTAGATCCTTTGAACAACTTTGAAAGAGGACCAACCAAGATCATTCCTATGAAGTTTAGGGTCAAAATCCAATCAGGGATTTAGGAGGAGATGTCGTTTGAAGAAATTGTTACGGACAGACGGACGCACGCACGACGGACGATGGATAAAATTTGATCACAAAAGCTCACATTGTCACTATGTGACAGATGAGCTAAAAATAGGATACTTGTAATTCTTTTCGAACGATAAAGACTCTTTTGTCCTTCTATTCGCACATTATTGACTTTTGTTTATTTTGCGTTTGAAAAATGTAGCTGCTTTGCAATCTCTATTACTAAATAAATAGATTGTAAGATTAACCGAGATAACGGTACAGATTAACAGCATGGTTTCAACACTGATCCGTCAGCATATTGCCCTCATTGATAATTTCGATTTTGAGATTTATGGAATTTTCTTTGCTTTTTCTGATTTTTTTAATTTAAAAACAATACTTTTTTCAAATTCTCCCAAAGTAGCTGAGCATCTTTCTCGAGTTTTCCACCTACATACATTTCCCCAATTAAAATCTTGAAAAAGACAGCAATTAGAATTAAATCTATTACCCCACAGATTTAATTCTAATAGCTTTCTTTTTCAAGATTTTAGTCCATTTCTGAATATGGTAAATATCCTAAATTTTGAAACACTTTATTGTATATGTTTTGGGCCTAAAGTTTGCTTTTGATGCAGTTGTTTCTTAAAATACTTAGTGGAATGACGAACAGTGTTGACCCATATCAGACTTAGCTGTCTGGGTCAAACACATTTACAAACATGTAAACTATATTGTCAGACTGCTTGATGTATGAAATTTTTTTATTTATCGTAAGGGCCACAACTCTAAAAGTAGGTTAACCAGAGTTACGGTTTTTTGTGTTCTGCACATTGTTTTATGGTGTTCTACAGTTGTGAGAAGTTTCATCAATATATCTGGAACGGTTTTCAACTTACAGAGCAGACACAATTATTTGGTAGAAATGGCTATGTTCAATGTTCACAGGGCAATAATTCCAAATATAGGCAAACCATGGTTTATGGGTCATGTGTTCTGCACGTCGCTTCATAGTGCTTTACATTTATGTGGTTTCGTGAAAATATCCTGTACGGCTTTCAACTTACAGAGTGGACACGAGTACATGGTAGAAATGGCTATGCTCAATGTTCAAATGGCAATAAACACAAAAAGTAGGCAAACCAGAGTTACGGTTCATGAGTTCTGCACGTCGTCTGATAGTCCTTTAAATTTGTGTGAAGTTTGATGAAAAAATTTCTGACGGTATCAGAGTAATGGAGCAAACATGAATGATGGAAGCCCTAATGGACGGACGGACACTCAAACTTTCGGACGGTATAACAATATCCTCGCCACTTGTTGTGGCGGGGCATAAAAAGAAATAAAAACTGCACTATCATGGAGTATATGGATAAGTATTAGGGCTGCAACATGACACTTAACCCCAGCTGCAATAAAGTCAGATAAAATCTATAAAAGTTCAGGTTTTATACTCTTTTGAATTACCTCAACAAAGGTGTGACAAATTAAATGAGTACTCATACAAACAAATTAAAATAGCCTGCCTAGGCAGACTATGAGCACCCTACGGGTGGCCTATCATTTTACCAAAATCAACAGGCAGCTCCAGTAGACAGGAGATCCTATAGGTTGCCCATAGGCACAGGAGGCAGCATGTAGGCAGTTCATAATTAAATCATTTTCCTAGTAAGCAAAGTAGACATAATAGGCAGAGTAGGCAAGGACATGCTCATTTGTAACGTCCTGTATGAACTTCCTGCTTTCCAATTTGGAGGGAAAACAATATTTTCTTTGTTCTGTTGTGTCATTATCATGCAAAGGATTTATCTTATTCTTGTACACTGGTAATCAAGAGGTTGCGGGTTCGACAACCGCCAGATCGCCAACATTCTTTCGTCGAGATTTGATCATGAAATATTTTTTACAGTCATTCTCTCCCTTCTGCTGTTTCCAGAAGGATTGTTGTCAGTTTCTGGCGAAAGAATGTGCACAATACTGGTTAACCCTTTAGAGGACTAAGTCTGCCCAGTAAAAGGTGGTTAGATAAACTGACCGTGCTGGACTTGACCCCATTAGGTTGACTGGGCCATAAAACCTCAACATACACAAGCAAACAAACTGGTAGGTGATCGTTAGATTCTAGATGATTATTTTCCTTAGTCTAAGGGGTCATTATTACAAAACAACCCAGTGTTTTTTCCTTTATTTCAATTCTTTATCATTGGCCACACCCTACCCAGTTTCTCAACAGAATCTTTAAAAAGATTTTTCTCTCTCAAGGCATGCAATCAGCTTTATTTAAGTGCAATTCCATTCAAAAATTATTGTTCCGTTTAAAATTAGGGATATGGGTTCAACTTTTGTTGAGTGTAATTACCAGTGGATTGTTGCAATGTAATGTTGCTGTCAAACTGATGAGATGCAACGTGGTGTGACAGATAGGACAGGTGTGTATATATTGATTATACAGTCGAACCTCAATGGCTCGAACATCTTTGGGACCATTGAAATTTGTTCGAGATATGGGTAGTTCGAGCCACTGGAGCCTATTTAGGAAAGTATTTTTTATCTTCTTTACAAAATTATATATTTTAAGTATACTCATTAGAATCGTCACCAATGACCAAACAGCATAAAATTTTATGATAAAATAAAAATATTCCCCCAGAATGATTATATATTTGTGTTCTTGAGCTATCGGAGAAATTTCGAAAGGATAAAAAAACGAGTTCGAATTAGCCATGGTAAACGAGCCATTGGTGTTCGACTGTATATACTTCAGATAATTTTCTGGTTACATGTGTTGTGGACACTTGTTAGAAATGCCTTGACAAGGCCATTCTTATTAGCACCCACAACAGATGAAAGAGGGTGACAGAGAGGCTTGCATTCAGCCAGATTAAAATTAAATATTTAATACACTGACTACCTGTTTTCTTTTTCTTTGTTTTTTAGCAAGGCCCAGGATGAGCTGTTGTGATGACATGCCATCCGTCATTGGGCCAATTTTCTTGTGGAGCCTTGTGTTAAAGGGGGATTGAAAATTTGTACAAATGGTCATGGTCCGTTAATCAAGATGGCCGCCATGGCCATATATGGTAAAAACAGTAAAAAATCTTCTCAAGAACCAAGAAAGCTTCAAGGCTGAATCTTGGTATATAGCACCATGGACTTAAGGTCTGTTAAGTTTGTTCAAATGAGTACCTTAGGTTGACCTTTGACCTTATTACGGCAAGATCAAATTTGCGTCCCTGTCAGATATATTTTTATATGTACATAGCATAAAAGAAGTTTGTTTTGATTTTTATTAGCCAGATTAGACAATTTGCATTTGTAACTTAAGTGCTGATTATGATGACTGTTTTACTTTTTAAGAGAGTAGGTACACTTCAGCTTTCAAGTTACGGTATTACGGTAATCACGAGATATGTATGGTGAGGGCGTATTTGATTATTTACTTCTTTAATTTGAACGGTTATCAGAACATTGTTTATTCCGAGTGAACTTAGGTTCGATGATCAATATCTTCACTGTTCTGGGATTGATTTTTGTCTCAAGGCTATCTTTTGAATGAGGAGACAATTTTCTTTCGTAATTTTGCTGTCTTGTAGCGTTCCGAGAGAAAATGTTTTTTGTTTCATATTTTGAGCAGTGGGCGTGTAAGATTTTGCACCGTTCGGATGATCGAACAGGTTATTTCAAATCTTGAGCATCACGGGTTTCTTGTGAATATGTTATTTTTAAATCTTGAATATCACGGGTCTCTTGTGAATGTTATTTTTAGATCTTGAAAATCATGGGTTTCTTGCGGACACGTGTATCAAAACGTGTCACATTACTATATTTATAAAGGTTCCTTGGTTCAGTAGAGCTGTACACACTACAATATTTTCATTCAAGACGTTATGTTGTGCTGTATTACGGGGATCTGACCATGGTAAGTCGATAATTTATTTAATTCTTTCAATATTCTTGCTCGTCTTTACCGCAGCTAAGATTCGAGTAGCTAAATTTATTGCTTTTAAACATCTACTACGTTGCGATTCATATATCGCTTGTACTTACTAGCCCCTGCATGATGTGTAGATCTAAAATAGCGAAACGTGTTCAAATCTGTAGACCTTGATCCGGTGTGCAAACCGTGTATGTAGACCCTGATCAAGTGTGCAGACCGCAACCATATATGTAGACCCTGATCAGATGTGTACACTTTGGTTATTTGTGCAGACCCTGATCAGACGAATAAGCCGTGTCTGGTGTGTAGACCCTAACCAGATATGGAAATTAAATTTGGTCGATTCTATAGATCCTGGTCAGTTAGGTGAGCCTGATCGATTCTGTAGACCCTGATCAGAATGCAGACGTTAATAATCTTACATGAGTAGAGATAAATAGATCAGAGCAATGGTAGCATGTTCTTGGTCAGTTAGGTGAGCCTGATCGGTTCTGTAGACCCTGATCAGAATGCAGACGTTAATATTCTTACATGAGTAGAGATAAATAGATGCAATGGTAGCATATTCTAACATAACATATTCTGATCTGACATGTACACAATTTTAATGTTCATGATTACCAGACATATACGCTTGAATGTACGACACAATTGGGCGTTATATTAACTGCACATACATTCAGTACACAGAAACACTCTTGTATTTGTAATACTTTACACAGTGCTTTGTCGATTACACGTCTGATAATTACCTTAGACACCTATATAGGTGTCTAGAAGTTCTTTTTATTTGATTATACGCAAGTCGGTTTTCTCGAGTTTTATAATGTGAAATGGCTCAAGCAGCAAGGAGTCATGTTTGAGGCTATTACGATGGCATCTTACTATTGTACCCATTGATAACGTTGGGACGATGGGTTATCGTGTAATCATTGTGGTGAAATGGGAATTATAATTTATTGTAGCCTTTAGCGTTCTATAGGGTTCTTACAGTGGAAGACCTATGAGTTCTTCCTGTAAAAATGAGTTCTTCCTGTAAAAATGAGTTCTTCCTGTAAAAATGAGTTCTTCCTGTAAAAATGAGTTCTTCCTGTAAAAATGTGTACGAGTTCTTCCTGTAAAAATGTGTACGAGTTCTTCCTGTAAAAATGTGTACGAGTTGAGATGCCATTCCTCCGATTAAGAGACATCATAATTGATGTGTTAGTCAGATATGTCCTGACTCTGTGTGTGCCTGTGTTGAGTATATGTCCAATATTATATTTATATGTCATTAACAGCCTTCCCTGTGGTGTTTTGATCTGATTTTGCTATATAATAATCAATTACAGTGAATTTGTTCAATTACAGCATTTGGCGTACACACTCTGTATACATAGTGAAAATTAATAAGGCAATATCTTGTAATGACATCGAGATTTCTAGGACATGATACTTATTTTCAGGTTCTGTATACGTCGCTGTATATGTAGCTGCATCTATATGATTTGGAGACTATACAAGTTTAATTCCTTAAAGAACGGAATGGTACCCGATGAATTTCATGATGTATAATCCGGCTTAGCTCCCAACAGTACCAGTGCTGCATACCAGAGAGATGAATTCACTAATTAAAAGATATGTGTAGTTCTTCATTTTAATTCAAGTATATTGTAATTTACAAATATGCTAGCGGCCATACAACTTCCGATGAAATTTTGAAAAATGACTTTATAGTTCGTTTTTTGATAACTTTTTAAATACATACTTGTTTTAATTTATAAAGTGTCATGTTTTATTCCTCTGATTGCTTGTGATCGCGTTTAGTCCGTCACCGGCCCAACGCTCGTCCGTTTACGTGACAGTCCCCATTCATTTGTATGGGGAAAATGTTAAGTGATTATCTCAAAATGTATTAAATACTAGTGGCTGAAACTTACAATGAATGATAAAGTAGTAAAACATTTTAGTTATAATCTAATATTCGTCCCCTGGGGGTTATCTGCCCTTCCTTGCCCCTGGGCAATATACATCTATAAAACTGTGTAATTTTTAAATATCTTCTTCTCTTAAACCACTTGAGCAATTTTCACCAGATTTTCACATGGGGCCTTCTGTCAAAAGGGTATTGCCAATTTGTTGCAAAAGATGGCCGCCATGCCCATATATGGTAAAAACACTTAAATTTTCTTCTCCATAACCAAGAAATCTTTGTGGCCGAATCCTGTTATAAAGCATCCAAGACTCAAGGTCTACCAAGTTTGTTCAAATGATGACCGTAGGTTGACTTTGACCTTTTTACGGCAAAGTCAAATTTGCGTCCCTATACAGTAATATGGGGAAAATGTTGAAGTCATTTTCTCAATGTATTAAAGACTAATGACTGAAACTTACAATGTATGATTAAAGTAGTAAAACATTTTAGTTATAATAATCAAAATTTTGTCCCCAGAGGGTTATCTGTCCTTGCCACTGTGCTATATACATGTACAAAATTGTGTAATTTTTAAACGTCTTCTTCTCTGAAACCCTTCGAGCAATTTTTACAAAATTTTATTTACATAGGACCTCTTGTCAAAAGGGTATTGCCAATTTGTTCAAATGGTTCATCACAGATGAAAAAGATGGCCGCCATGCCCATATATGGTAGAACCACTTAAAAATCTTCTTCTCATGAACCAAGAAACTTCAAGGCTGAATCATGGTATATAGCATTTAGGACTCAAGGTCTACCAAGTTTGTTCAAATGATGACTAAGTAGACCATTGACCTTTTTACGGACAAATTTGCGTCCCTATGCATTTGTATGGGGAAAATGTTGAAAAATCATTTTCTCAAGATGTATGAAAGACTAATGGCTGAAACTAACAATGTGTGATTAAAGTAGTAAAACATTTTAGTTATAATCAAAATTTTGTGATTGTGTCCCCTTGAGGGTTATCTGCCCTTGCCACTTGGCTATATACATGTATAAAATTGCGTAATTGAACAATTTTCCCCAGATTTCACAAGGGCCTTCTGTCGAAAGGGTATTGTCATTTTGTTCCAGTGGTTCTGCACGATTGAACAAGATAGCGGCCATGTCCATATATGGTAAAAACTCTTGGAAATCTTCTTCTCTAGAACCAAGAAAGCTATGGGGCTGAATCTTGGTATATAGCATTGAGGACTCAAGCTCTACCAAGTTTTTTTTTTTTCAAATGATGATTATAGGTTGACCTTTGACCTTTTTACGGCAAGGTCAAATTTTCTTCTCTATAGATTTGTTTGGGGGAAAAGTTAAAATCATTTTTTTTTCAATATGTATTTAAGATTAATGGCTGAAACTTACAATGTATGATTAAAGTAGTGAAATGTTTTAGTTAGGATCAAAATTCCTCCCCCGGGGGGTTATCTGCCCTTTCCTCTGTGCTTTATACAGAAATAAAACCTTGAACTCTTTTAAACGTCTGCTTCTTTAAAACCACTTAACCAACTTTCACCAGATTTCACATGTGGCCTTCTGTCGAAGGGATGTTGACACTTTGTTCAAATCGTTCTGCATCATTGAAGCTGCCATGCCCATATACACTTAAAAATCTTCTTCTCCAGTACTAGGAAAGCTTTGAGGCTGAATCTTAGTCTACAGCATCGGGGACTCAAAATCTACCAAGTTTGTTAAAATGATGAAACTTCGACGGTTTTATGGTATGCTCAAATGTGTGTCTCCCCCCCCCCCCCCGCCCCCCCACCCACCCCGTATGAAAATTCTAGAATCCAGCTGGATTCCAAGCAGACTCCAAGCGGAAGTATCGTGGATTTTAGAAAATTCTGGCGTAATACGCATAGACTCGTATTTTTTCCGAGTCCAGGCGTACTATAAATTAAATTAATGCAAGCGGAATAGGCACAGCAGGCAGCTCAAGATCCGTTTGTCACCTACTGTGCCTATGGTCTGCCTATAATAGGCACCTTCTCCATTTTTAGCCATTGTCTACTGGCTGCCTACTCCATATAAGGAGTAGGTCACTCAAAATTTGCATGGCAGATTTCCCGTAGGTAGCCTATAGGCAGTCTACTGCACGTCCTATGGGCAGCCTATAGGCAGCTACAGTAGGCAGCTCCAAGTATTTCTTCTTGTATGGGTACCAACAGTATACACTTTTATAAAGAAAATCATAAAAAATGCAAAAGGACTGTTACGATATGCCTCTCATGAATTCCTCTGCTGATTTATCTTTGAAATATTCCCTTATTAGGTAGATATTTTATTACCTACAAGTTTTTTTTTTTCAGAATTGTGACAAACCTCGTGCAGGAATGTCCTCCCTTTGTGTCAGCTTTAATATATCATGACATCTACTGTGGAACTAAATTTTATAATTCTGTTTAATTGCTTCAGATTCTTAACCCTTGTTCTGCTGAACCCGGATTTACCCTGCCTTTGCAAACAGTGGAGATCCAGATCAGTTGGCTTCAAAAGAAGCCAACTGATCTGGATCTGCACTGTTTGCCATGTAGTATGTGAATTTATGGCAACAATCCTGATCAAGTAATCTGATTGGCTGAAAATTAGAAGTGGGCGTGGCATCTTAATTTATTCAGCAGGACAAGGGTTAAGACAAAGATTGATAAGCAGAGCACTCTCCGTTGTTGAGGAACTTTATGACAGTGTTAAAATTTCAAGAAGAAGCTAATTTCTGTTTTTACCAGCCTTTTTTTCTCCAGGTTTTTGATAATTTATCCCATTTATGCCTAGCATCCCTTCGAAGGGACATTGGCAAACAGTGTGAACCCAGACCAGATGCGGTAGAATGTGGTATTTGATTAGGGTTTACACTGCATAAAGTACAGATATTTCTATAAATAATAATCCTAAAAACAAATTAAAAACGCACTGAATTATAAATGGACCAGTCCAAAGAGTTTGTAGAAGTAGCCAGCTGACATAAATGGGTTAAACGTCAGTGCTAGTGAAAGTCGTGTATAAATGAATTAAGGGTTTATTTATACTATACAAATTTAAATCTAAAAACTTTCAGGCTTCTAAATTGTCTACATATGATTTTTCTAAACTGTATACTACGTTACCTCATCATCTTATAAAAGATAAACTTATGATTTAATTAACCGAACGTTTATTCGGGAGAATACCCAATATTTGGCTTGCAACGAAGAATGTGCTTTTTTTCACTTCTGATGTATATAATAATCACAATTTATGGTCGTGTCAAAAAGTCTGTGATGCCCTTGTTTATCTTTTGGATAATATTTTTATTAGATTTGGAACTAAACTTTATAGACAAACTATTGGTATTCCGGTGGGAACTAATTGTGCTCCTCTTGTTGCAGATTTGTTTCTTTTTTGTTATGAGAGAGATTTCATGAAGTCTCTGTCACGTGAAAATCAGGCTGACATTATTGAGGCTTTTAATTCAACTTCAAGATACCTTGACGATTTATAAAATATTGACAATATTTACTTTGACCAAATGGTGGACCGGATATACACTACAGAACTTCAATGAAATAGAGCAAATTCTTCCGATACCGAGGCACCTTTTTTGGATTTGAATCTATGTATATCTAATGGTACAGTTTCCACCAAAATTTATGATAAACGGGACGATTTTGATTTTGATATAGTCAATTTCCCTTCTCTGGATGGCGATGTCCCCGGGCGTACCTCATATGGGGTATGCATATCTCAACTTATAAGATTCGCCAGAGCTTCTTCAAATCTTAATGACTTTAACTACCGTAATAAAGCCCTTACTGCCAAACTTCTTAGGCAGGGCTATCGTTATTTTAAGGCGTTTTCGAAATTGTATCGGACACCGTGCCTTGTTAGAAAAATATAGCGTCAGTCTGAAAACACTTCTGCAACAAGGTATATCGGAACCCGAATTTTACGGTGACTTAGTGTACAGATTTAGAAAAATTGAAGGTAAATCTAACTTTTCGGAGCAATTCAGGAAACTTATTAACCGTTATAAAAGAATTGGCTATAGCCTGGATATTATGCGGCAGACTGCATGCCTAGTTGTCAACCCAATCATTGTTGATGGCTATGCTTCACTCTTTAATTGCACGACGGCGGTTTGTGCCTCAGACTCAATGACGGCCTCTTCGTAAAACTTTAACCAGTGGGTTGGGGCTTGACGATATGTCTTTGGCTTGGCCCGCCGTGGTTCAACTATTGGTTTTCATTTACTTTGGCATACAGTAGAATTAGCCATGTTTAGCTCTTTGTTTATTATAGTGATTAATTTGATTTTTATGTTTTCGCTTTGATGCATTGACTGAGTTGGGAGCCTTTATGAGAACCGAATTTTTATGTATTTATGTATTTAGGGTAGCATCGGGACCCAGGGTGAAGTTAGCTAGCTGTAAAAGTGCTTTAAACCCCCCGGTGGTTTGCTCTACCGACCGTTCTAAGGCGGTGGTCCCGGTGTTAGTCTTACTCCTTGTTGCTTTGTGGTTTATTCTACGAGGCGATTTGTTGTATGTCTTTCTGTGTGTCGTTTTGTTCTTGTGTTTTTCAGTCCTTTTAGTATTGCGATTACCTCGCTTGGGGAAGAGAGAGCTAATCTTAGTGCTTTTCGTACGTTTGTTCGGTTTGTGCTTGTTTAGATTTGTCGGTTTCCTCTTCCTCTTGGGGTCTGGGAAGGGCTGCGGTTTGTGATTGTGGCACTCCCTGGACTTTTCTCTTACCTTTTTTATACATGTAATCATTATTTCAAACAGAAAATATAAGTTCTGCAGAGCTGCAGAGTTTCACAGTGGTTAGAGTAAGGTTTGAATGTTTTTCAAAATTACTGATGAAACGAAGCAAAATATGTATCCACCTGCTAAAGGTATGTTTTAAACACAAGATCAGAAATGACTTCTCTAATGGTGTTTATGCGATGTTTTCTTTTTTTGTTTACTATTTTTTTATGACAGCATATTTTGTGGGAACTCATTTGAATTGCATCGAAAACACTGACTGTAATCTGAAGTCTATGGCTTTGCTCGACTGTGCACTTATAGAGATACGTGCTCTAATTAGGTCGAATGCGGTATGCCTGCTAATGTTTACCTATTTTTCGCGGTATGCTATAGGGAAACATGGAGGTACACTTGACATGAAGATACCAAGAAAATGCCAGAATTATAAACTATTACAGACCCAACTCATTTTACAGAAAACTCATCTTCTCTTATTGACACAATCCTTACCAGTGACAAAAGCAATCTAATTTATAGCGGTGTAGCAGAACCCTTTCTTCAACAAGATGTCCGTTATCATTGTCCGGTTTATGGCGTCTTTAAGTACAGCAAAGCTTCGAGAAAATCTTTTAATAGACGCATATGGAGTTTCGACAGCGGAGACTATGATTTGTTAAGAAACAAAGTTGCTGATACTGACTGGGATTCGCTTTCTGACTCAGATGTCAATATCCATGCCAGCAATATTACTAATCACTTGAGCGCTTTAATGGCAGAATGTATACCAAATAAAACTGTAAGAATTAGACCTTCAGATCCACCATGGATAACTACTGCAATCCGCAAACTTATTCGGAAACGCAAACGAGCATATCAAAAGGCTAAGCAAATCGACACCCCTAGGTTTTGGAATAACTTCAAGAAAAAGAGAAATAAGGTAATAGAATCTATCCGCCAATCAAAACAGCAATTTTTAGATCAGCTGTCTAGTAAACTCAAGTCGAAACCTTTATCCTCAAAAGACTGGTGGTCCACCCTAAAAACGTTCATATCAGTTGAATCAACCCAACTCCTATATACCGAAATTCTATTATGTCGGAGAGCGTCGCGTCCAAATATTGCACACACGCCAGAGGACTAAATGCAGCTCTCTTAACTATTACATATTCACAAAGAACTTGACTGACTCACCTCTCTGCAGATGCGGCAGTGGTGAAAACACGGAGCATTATCTCTTGCAATGTCGTCTTTATCATCAGCCAAGAACTGAAATGCTCAACTCGATTTCACAAGTTTGTCCTGTAACACTTGACGTGTTGCTATTTGGAGATAGCTCGATGTCCAATAAAGCGAATACTACATTTTTTTTTTCAGTTCAAAAGTTTGTCAAAGATTCAAAACGATTCTAAATACGGCATGAATCAGTTGAAAAAAAAAAAAACAAAAAAACATACCTTTTGTTCATGAACCGACCATTTCACTATTCCAAAATGCCAGATTGTAACCTGTTATTGATCTTACCTTAACAACTGAAAACACCCAAATAGCACAGATAATTGGTAATTTCGACGATAGGATACAAATGGGAAGACCTCAACGACCCAGACTTATTTGGACCCTCTCCCCCACGATCTGCTCCACGACCCTTTGTTTCTTTCTGCTTAGCTTCAAAAAGCATCTTTTTGTTTGCTCTACCGTTACACTGTTATCTTGAATTTTCTATCTCTATTAATTTTTTAGCTACATGTTTATTTACATGTACACTTTAATTATCTTAAAAGTAATTATTGCACAGAAATTTGTAAGTCCGACTATGTAAAATGCATTGTCTTGTAAAAGCTATTTTATTGAGGAAACACTTACATGAATCAAATGTAGCTAATGACCTGCCAGTATTGTACAAGATATCTAAATTTGTATTGGGAAAGGAACTCCATAAGATATAAGCTTTCGTTCCAATCCTATAGATTGCTATTTTATGTATATATATCATGCATGTCAACTTTGATATTGAGAAATAAATATGTTTAAACTAAAATTTCACATGAATGCCAATAAAAGTCAGAAAAGACTTATCTTTCTATGAAAGATATTAAAAAGATTATTTTGAAATGTCGTCTGCTGTAGTCAGTTGTGATTACGTTTATTTATTAGCAGACGACATTCTGAAATATTTTTCTTTTTTTTTTCCGCACAAAACAGGTGTTGACGTTACATTCAAATTTTCTTCAACAAGAAACAATTTGCATGAAATTTCAAATCCCCTTTCTGGGAAAAATAAGAAAATAACAAATTGTCGTCTGTTAAATTAGCCATGGTTAAGCTTGGACAAATCCATTTGTGTGGGAGATTTTTTAGTTTCTACGCAATTCAGCGCAAAAAAAGTACAGACCCTTATCAGACGCCGTGACCTGTGACTTCCAATCTTAGTCTACACGGGTTGTCAAAGTACACTTTGTGGAATATAGATTCAGCAGCCGACATATTGAAATGCGTTTCTTTTTTTTTTTTTTTTTTTTCAGAAAAAGGTTTTGACAGTATATGAAAATTGTCTACATTACTGTTTTCTAGAATATAAGAACATATCATCGGTTTGTCATCTGCTGAATTAGCCCTGAAAGTGGTAAAGGTTAAGCTTGGACAAAGCAATTTAAATGACGTGTGTGGGGGAGAGTTTTTACCATTGTAAGGCTACTGGTTTACATGCAGTTATATGCAAAACAAAACCAATCCTATGCTTTATATCTTGACATTTCATGCTTTATATCGTCCCAAATGGAGACAATTTGCAGGAAAAGTCATATCTTTATTTCTGGGAAGAATATGAAAATGTTTCGCTGTGTTCCGTTTTCTATGTATTTCTATATATATGTACCTGTCACAGAGCTAAACTACGAAGGGGAGTAACTCCATCTATGAAAACTGTAAAAACGTAAATAAACTCGTTATTAATCCAAAATATTCTTCCAAAACTTGGACATAGTATCTGCTTATATATTATTTAACAGTGTATATGTCTAAACTTACATAAATCATGGTAAACTTGATAACAAGGTTGGACTTCGGTAATTAATATTAGATTTCGGTAGATTCCGGTAAATAGTGGTTTTCGGTATTCCCAAATACCGACTTTTAAGGTAAGAGTCGCAAACTGGTGCGGGGAAATTCCGGAATGTCATATCCGCTTGTGTTCTATTTATAACTACCTCGCTACGATGAAAAATTTATCGCGATAATTTTATCTCGATACTTGATGTCAGTTCCGAGCAGTATCACGAAATTTTGCGTTAAAATATTTTCTGGAAATTAAAAAAAAAACATATTTAAATAATTCAAATTATTGCGATAATATTTCCAGGAAATCTTTTTATTTTCTGGAAAATTAAGAATAATATCGCGATAGCTATCTAGCTATCCCATGGCAGAAATATGCCACCATAAGAAATAGTCCATTCCTTGCGCAGCTCGATAGCAGGTGTCAGACCACTCAAATATGCTCCCTTATAAACGCATGTAAATTCTGCAAGTTCCAGAAACTGTCACATGTTCCAGAACATTCATTCACTTATAACACTTCTCAAACTGACAAGATCATTCACTGGTCTCTTGAAATATCAACAAATATTCCTATCATGACCGATTGGATTTTTTCACAAACTTATGCCGAACACACCAACTGTGTTAAATTCCAACACAAAACAATTGGCCGGGACACATCTGCTTGACATAGATCAGCATCCACACAGAAGATATAGTCCTGGAAAAAAGGATGGATCTTTGCTCATTCATTGCAAAACACTTCATATTTAAAGATCAGATGAAAATAATGTCAGAAAAAAACTTATGCAGTGAAGTATACACTGTCAAGAAAGGAAGCAATATTTTTTTAAAGAACTATTTTAGCACCCTACGACCTCGGAAGTACTTCTCTGGGTGGCCTGACACCAACAGCGTTAAGGATACAGTGAACTAATTATTTTTCCCATAGAGCTCCATAGTGATTCCACACTTTTTGGTGCTTAAGGATTCATTTCAGGGTATGGCTGGGCTTCTAAATTTTGTTTTAATTCAAAGCCCAGGCTTAGCATAGCAAAATAAACAAGGAAAAATACCACCATCACCAGCACTTTCAGGGACTTTTTGGAAGCTGAATGTAGCAACCCCTCAATTGGCAGGTATCAAAAATTGAAACTTTGCAATTTCACCACTTCTTCTTTGGGCTCCAGCAAACACACACAGAAACATTTATTTCTTTGAAACAATCAGAAAATTACAAACAGACATTTTAGTCTTCAAATTAGAATGATGAGTTTTAATTCATCTTTATTATTAACCAATCATAGGCCGCCTTACACAAAATAACTACCCCGGGCTTCCTACACTTTTTTGCACCAGTCAGCAGTCCTGTCACAATTGGTTCACTGTGCCCTTAAGCGTTAGTTTCCGGATTTATCAGACACTTTTCTGTCTGGTAGACTGGTTACCGGTATATCAGCATCCTTACAATATAGGAGGGTAAACACTGCAGAGAAAATACCCCATCTATAAATATTCTGCACTGTAGACAGGACTCGAGTGAGATCGAGTAACATATAAAATAAACAAACAGATATAATTGACGTTTGTTTAAGTATGTTGCCCTTCAAGTCATGTTTACAGAAGTACTGCAAATACATACATACTCCATTAATTGATAAATAAATTGTGAATTATATAAGGGAATATGAATCTTTAGGACAATGATACAGCTTTTTTTTTCTGTGTCCTCTTAAATAGTTAAGAAACTCTTGAACAAATATGAATCCGAATAAGTACCCACTAACACGTAATGTTATTGTAACATTTGCCAAAGATTCTAAATTGGTTACGTTGGATCCTAACATTTTACGAACGTTTTGCTAACGTTATCTTTAAATACAGACCCGCTTCTAATGTATGTGGGTGCAGATAGAAAACTTTTCTTCCAACAAAACACTTAAGTCCATTCCCGAACTCTGTTCATCGTTTATATAGAAGTTATGAAAAGGTTTCAGAATAACGTAAATTTTCACAACGTTTACAAAATGTTAATAGAAACGTTCTTACATTCTTTTAAATGTTGTTATCTAATGTGTAACATTTGAATAATGTCCCATGCAGTTGCGTCTGATATATTTTTATTGTTTATTGGAGCTTGACGTATAAATACAAGGCGTAAATAAAAAGGAACGTTGATTACCTATTAACGCAACGCAACCAGAGGGACTGGCATGTGAGTATCAACACGATAAAAAGGTTCTTAGCACGTTTTATAGCCACGCCGTTTTAAAACCACACTCACGTTATCAAAATGACATGTAAACTTTCCTTGACATAGCTACTTTAAATAAAAAACAATATTGTATTTATACATTTGAACTTGTAATGCTTTTTTCGTGCATCGGCTACGACGACTAAGAACAGTTCTTGAATACAAAACTACACCTCCACATATAAAGAGTTGTCGCCATAATTTAATTAGCGCCTGATTATTGTTTCTCAAGCAGACCGCCAGTCAGCTCAGGTAAATTATCTCACCTTCACCGATCGGGACGAAACTGGTGCCAGACGAAAGGTCTGGACAAATGACTCAATGGGGCCAAGTGCCAAAATCCTTATCGCCCCTTTTTAGAGTTATGGCCCCTCACAGAAATGAACCTCACTAAGATCTATAAAGCCTATAAAAAGCACGCCTGTCTGTCGCGAATTGATGGAGTAATTAGGGTATTTATGTTTTCCCGCCCAAAATTCCATAGGGTGCAATGTAAACTTGAGAACCCATTTTCAGCAGGACGCCTTGCCCCGATTCCCTTGACTACCCTTTATGTTTGTAGACATAAATGATCTGCGCATGCTCATAAATTTGCAGCACCGTGGGTGCTTTCCTTTGGCTGCTGTAGGCGTAGAAATGTTTATTTATTGAATGTTTGGCGCCCCATAGTGCCCGTGCTATTCTACAGATCGCACCCAGGAATGTGCAGGTATGTTTGTATGGATGGGCTCTACAATCCTTCCAAATTTCAGCAGATGCAGTGGTTGCTCCCTCCGGCTCCGGTTCAATCTGCAGTTTAAATAAGACGCTGTCCTGTAATGACACACGGGTTGGCTCGCTCGTTGCATCCCTTTTTACGAGGATGCGACCGTTACTGGTCCAAAAACTATCAATTTTACCGACCTTTTTAAGGGCAAGTAACTGCTACACCACAGAATGGTTGCTGCTGGTCAAGTCCTCGGTCATGAAAGTCTTAGATGGATTACCCTTCAAGTTTGATTTAGCAGCATACACACGTTGTTTGTCATGATAATGGCTAAATATGACGATTATCTGTTTAGGTTTGTCCTTTTTCGCCCTGCCTACATAATGGCAGCGCTCAATATCCTTAAGCTGGAGGGGTTTATCACCACGAAGCACATTAGCATTCAGATAGTGCACAACTGATTTTATTATTTGCTCCTCATCTTTAAGGGGTAAGATAGATATATAGTTGTTTAGGCGAATGGAATTCCTTCTCCCGTATTGCTCTAAGTCATTGAGGTCGTTCTTGACAGAATCCAGTTCGAGCATTAAACAGTCAACTTGCATTTCAAGTTGTTCTATAGTTTCAGTTTTTTCCTGTAACTGTTTAGACTGGTCTTCAATGGCGTTTTTCTGATCAACGATGACCTGATCTTGAATTTCTATCACCCTTCGTTGTTCTTCAACGACGCGGGTCTGCTCTTTGACCGTTTCTTGTAGCTGTCGGTTGGACTCAACTATTTGATCTACCACTTTGGCCTGCACAGATTTGACTGCGGCTTCAACTGTTGCTGCTACTGGTTTCTATGGTATTTAATATCAGGGGACTCATCATATCATAGAGCACTGGGGTAATAGATCTGGTAAATGAGGCATCATTGAATGTCAGTTTCACCATGTCAGAAAACGCTAAACCGCTCCCCTTCTTATCTTTGCTCGAAGTCATTTTAGGTAGGTCAGTCAAGGAAGTCTGCCTTCGTAAGACTCTGCGCTCAGATTTACGTTCAGCCGGCTGAGACGCGGATTCACCAATATCACCAATATCGTGTGCTAACAGCTTCACCTCCGTTTTACTTAACGGGGACCCCTTACGTTTGGTGCCACCTTCCTCAGACTCTGTTAGCATACCCTCGGATTCAATCTCTGACATGACTTTTTGCATCTCAGACGAAGACGAAGACATGTCTGACCATTCAAGATAAGGCTATCTTACACACAGGTGAGAACAGGTAAACAAAGGCTAAACAAAGGCTAACTCAGTGTCTAAACACCTGGATTACACATTACAGATAATAGCAACTCACAAGTGAAGTTCAAACTGCTTTTATTCCACTGTCCAGTAACACTATCACAAAATCTTTGCACACATTTAGAGAGTAACATATACAGTTCCTCTTAGCACCATTTAAAAAGAAAATTGTCACTCAGAAACATCAAACTTCCAAAATTTTAGACTACTCCTAGCCACCGCCAAGTGTAGCCATATCACATGACCTTCTTTTATTCAAGTGGTACCAGTTTCAGCCCGATCGGTGAAGGTCACCTTTTGTGACTTTTAATCTCTTTGTTCAGCAAACGAGACCTACAGACTCATTTCAAGTCCTTATATCTTTGCTTGTACTGCATGCAGCGCCATACAATTTGCACAGAAATGAACCTCCCTAAGACCTATAAACCCTATAAAAAGCACGCCTGTCTGTCGCGAATTGATGGAGTAATTAGGGTATTTATGTTTTCCCGCCCAAAATTCCATAGGGTGCAATGTAAACTTTAGGACCCATTTTCAGCAGGACGCCTTGCCCCGATTTCCTTGACTACCCTTTATGTTTGTAGATATTAATGATCTGCGCATGCACATTAATTTGCAGCACCGTGGGTGCTTTCCTTTGGCTGCTGTAGGCGTAGAAATGTTTATTTATTGAATATTTGGCGCCCCATGGTGACCGTGCTATTCTACAGACCGCACCCAGGAATATGCAGATATGTTTGTATGGATGGGCTCTACAATCCTTCTAAATTTCAGCTAAATGGGATAAAAACAGACGAGTTATTAGGGATCTAAATATCAGACATTCCATACCAACTTTGGACTGCTTTTTTGAGCCTAATCTGACCTTCACCGATCGGGATGAAACTGGTGCGAGACGAAAGGTCTGGACCAATGACTCACTGGGGCCAAGTGCCCAAAAATTCTTACCGCCCCTTTTCCGAATTATTGCCCCTGAAAGTTGATATTTGCCAATGTTTGATCCCTAATAACTTTTTAACGCACAGCCCGAATTTTCAGACAAAATGCGTTTTATGTACTATGTTACTAGGACAATGTTTGGTACCAGTTTCAGCCCGATCGGTGAAGGTCACCTTTTGTGTCTTTCAATCTTTTTGTTCAGCAGACGAGACCTACAGACTCATTTTAAGTCCTTATGTCTTTGCTTGTACTGCATGCAGCGCCATACAATGAGACACAGAAATGAACCTCCCAAAGACCTATAAACCCTATAAAAAGCACGCCTGTTTGTTGCGAATTGATGGAGTTATTAGGGTATTTACGTTTTCCCGCCCAAAATTCCATAGGGTGCAATGTAAACTTAGTGACTCATTTTCAGCAGGACGCCTTTTCCCTACTCCCTTGACTACCCTTTATGTTTGTAAACATTAATGATCTGCGAATGCGCATAAATTTGCAGCATCGTGGGTCTTTGCTTTGGCTGCTGTAGGCGTAAAAATGTTTATTTATTGAAAGTTTGGCGCCCCATAGTGCCCGTGCTATTCTACTGCTGCACCCCGGAATCTGCAGGTATGTTTGAATGAATGGGCTCTACAAACCTTCCAAATTTCAGCTAAATCGGATGAAAAACAGAAGAGTTATTAGGGGTTAAAATATCAGACATTCCATACCAACTTTGGACTGCTTATTTGAGCCTAACCTGATCTTCACCGATCGGGATGAAACTGCTGCAAGACGAAAGGTCTGGACCAATGACTCACTGGGGCCAAGTGCCCAAAAATTCTTATCGCCCCTTTTTCGAATTATGGCAACTGAAATTTGATATTTGCCAATGTTTGAACCCTAATAACTTTTTAACGCACAGCTGAATTATCAGACAAATTGCGCCCCATGTACTATGTTACTAGGACAATGTTTGGTACCAGTTTCAGCCCGATCGGTGATGGTCGCCTTTTGTGTCTTTTAATCTCTTAGTTCAGCAGACGAGACCTACAGACTCATTTCAAGTCCTTATATCTTTGCTTGTACTGCATGCAGCGCCATACAATTTGGCACAGAAATGAACTTCCCTAAGACCTATAAACTCTATAAAAAGCACGCCTGTTTGTTGCGAATTGATGGAGTTATTAGGGTATTTACGTTTTCCCGCCCAAAATTCCATAGGGTGCAATGTAAATTTGAGGACCCATTTTCAGCAGGACGCCTTGCCCCGATTCCCTTGACTACCCTGTATGTTTGTAGACATTAATGAACTGCGCTTGCGCATAAATTTGCAACACCTTGGGCGCTTTCCTTTGGCTGCTGTAGGCGTAAAAATGTTTATTTATTGTATGGTATGTTTGAATGGATGGGCTCTACAAACCTTCCAAATTTCAGCTAAATGGGATGAAAAACAGACGAGTTATTAGGGGTCAAAATATCAGACATTCCATACCAATTTTGGACTGCTTAGCCTAACCTGACCTTCACCGATCGGAATGATACTGGTGCCAGACGAAAGATCTGGACCAATGACTCACTGGGGCCAAGTGCCCAAAAATTCTTATCGCCCATTTTTCGAGTTATGGCCCCCTGAAATTTGATATTTGCCAATGTTTGACCCGTAATAACTTTTTAATGCACAGCCCGTATTTTCAGACAAACTGCGTTTTATGTACTATGTTACTAGGACAATGTTTGGTACCAGTTTCAGCCCGATTGGTGAAGGTCACCTTTTGTGTCTTTTAATCTCTTTGTTCAGCAGACGAGACCTGCAGACGCATTTCAAGTCCTTATATCTTTGCTTGTACTGCATGCAGCGCCATACAATTTGGCACAAAAATGAACCTCTCTAAGGCCTATAAACCCCATAAAAACATGCCTGTCTGTTGCGAATTGATGGAGTTATTAGGGTATTTACGTTTTCCCGCCCAAAATTCCATAGGGTGCAATGTAAACTTGAGGACCCATTTTCAGCAGGACGCCTTGCCCCGATTCCCTTGACTACCCTTTATGTTTGTAGACATTAATGATCTGCGTATGCGCATAAATTTGCAGCACCGTGGGTACTTTCCTTTGGCTGCTGTAGGCTTAAAAATGTTTATTTATTGAATGATTGGCGCCCCATAGTGCTCGTATTATTCTATTGAACGCACACCGGAATGTGCAGGTATGTTTGAATGTATGGGCTCTACAAACCTTTCAAATTTCAGCTAAATCGGATAAAAACCGACGAGTTATTAGGGGACAAAATATCAGACATTCCATACCAACTTTGGACTGCTTATTTGAGCCCAACCTGACCTTCACCGATCGGGATGAAACTGGTGCCAGACGAAAGGTCTGGACCAATGACTCACTGGGGCCAAGTGCCCAAAAATTCTTATCTTCCCTTTTTCGATTTATGGCCCCTGAAAGTTGATATTTGCCAATGTTGGACACCTAATAACTTTTTAATGCACAGCTCGAATTTTCAGTCAAATTGCGTTTTATGTACTACGTTACTAGGACAATGTTTGGTACCAGTTTCAGCCCGATCGGTGAAGGTCACCTTTTGTGCCTTTTAATCTCTTTGTTCAGCAGACGAGACCTACAGACTCATTTCAAGTCCTTATATCTTTGCTTGTACTGCATGCAGCGCCATACAATTTGGCAAAGAAATGAAACTCCCTGAGTCCTATAAACACTATAAAAAGCACGCCTGTCTGTTGCGAATTGATGGAGATTAGGGTGTTTACGTTTTCCCGCTCAAAATTCCATAGGATGCAATGTAAACTTGAGGAACCTTTTCAGCAGGACGCCTTGCCCCGATTCCCTTGAATACCCTTTGTAGACATTGACGATCTGCGCATGCGCATTAATATGCAGCACCCCGTGGGTGCTTTCCTTTGGCTGTTGTAGGCGTAAAAATGTGTATTTAATGAATGTTTGGCGCCCCATAGTGCCCGTACTATTCTACTGACCGCATCCCGGAATGTGCAGGTATGTTTGAATGAATAGGCTCTACAAACCTTCCAAATTTCAGCTAAATCGGATGAAAAACAGACGAGTTATTAGGGGTAAAAATATCAGAAATTCCATACCAACTTTAGACTGCCTATTTTAGCCTAACCTGACCTTCACCGATCGGGATGAAACTGGTGCCAGACGAAAGGTCTGGACCAATGACTTACTGGGGCCAAGTGCCAAGAAATTCTTATCGCCCTTTTTTTGTGTCGTGGCCCCTAAAAGTTGATATTTGCCAATGTTTGACCCCTAATAACTTTTTAACGCACAGCCCGAATTTTCAGACAAATTGCGTTTTATGTACTATGTTACTAGGACAATGTTTGGTACCAGTTTCAGCCCGATCGGTGAAGGTCACCTTTTGTGTCTTTTAATCTCTTTGTTCAGCAGACGAGACTTACAGAATCATTTCAAATCCTTATATCGTTGCTTGTAATGCATGCAGCGCCATACAGTTTGGCACAGAAATGAACCTTACAAAGACCTATAAACCCTATAAAAAGCACGCATGTCTGTTTCAAATTGATGCAGTTATTAGGGTACTCACGTTTTCCTGCCCAAAATTCCATAGGGTGCAATGTAAATTTGAGGGCCCGTTTTCAGTAGGACGCCTTCCCCAATTCCTTGACTACCCTTTATGTTTGTAGACATTAATGATTTGCGCATGCGCATAAATTTGCAGCACCATGGGTACTTTCCTTTGGCTGCTGTAGGCGTAAGAAGGTTTATTCATTAAATGTTTGGCGCCCCATAGTTCCCGTGCTATTCTACTGACCGCATCCCGGAATGTGCAGGTACGTTTGTATAGATGGGCTCTACAATCCTTCCGAATTTTAGCTAAATCAGATGCAAAACAGGCGAATTATTAGGGGTTAAAGTATCAGACATTCCATACAAACTCTGGACTGCTTATTTGAGCCTAACCTGACCTTCACCGATCGGGATGAAACTGGTGCGAGACGAAAGGTCTGGACCAATGACTCACTGGGACCAAGTGCCCAAAAATTCTTATTGCCCCTTTCTCGAGTTATGGCCCCTGAAAGTTAATATTTCCCTATGTTTGACCCCTAATAAGTTTTTAACGCACAGCCGAATTATCAGACAAATTGTTTTATGTACTATGTTACTAGGACAATGTTTTGTACCAGTTTCAGCCCGTTTGGTGAAAGTCACCTTTTGTGTCTTTTAATCTCTTTGTTCAGCAGACGAGACCTACAAACTCATGTCATTATATCTTTGCTTGTACTGCATGCAGCGCCATACAATTTGGCACAGAAATGGACCCCCTAAGGTCTATAAACCCTATAAAAAGCACACCTGTCTGTTGCGAATTGATGGCGTTATTAGGGTATTTACGTTTTCCAGCCCAAAATTCCATAGGGTGCAATGTAAACTTGGGGACCCATTTTCAGCAGGACGCCTTACCCCGATTCCCTTGACTACCCGTTATGTTTGTAGACATTAATGATCTACGCATGCGCATAAATTAGCAGCACCGTGGGTGCTTTCCTTTGGCTGCTGTAGGCGTAAAAATGTTTGGTTTAAACAATATTTTATTCAGAGCTAGTATACATTTACAACATATAAATAAGATCTGGCATAAGGATCTGACAGTAAGCCATTTGGCTTATAAACGTCATCTCCTGAAACAATGTAATGTACGACATTATTGAGTAGCATGACTCAAAATATCGAGATGAATTGAATACGAGAAAACGAACAAGAGAGAGAGAGAGAGAGAGAGAGAGAGAGAGAGTAGCAAGACTAAAGTATTTACTGAAAGTGCATACGAGAAAGCAAAGAGAGAGAGAGAGAGAGAGAGAGAGAGAGAGAGAGAGAGAGAGAGAGAGAGAAAGATTTGACTGACCCCTACACAAGATTTATACAAATAAATAAGCGAGTAGACATGTATCAAGGCAATTTACATTATATGCTAGATGCTAGGTACCTTAACAAATCTTTCCGATTTGATAATGAAGTCTTGAACTTGTAAGGTGAGTATTTCATTCTCATGCAATGAAAGGTTGTTTTTCCCATGCAACAGGTCATTAATTGTATAACTGTGTAGATTGCGTGGTAGATATCTTTCCCTGGCAACTGAGTGGTAAACACACGTGAATAGGAAATGTTTGGCACTTTCAAATTCTCCACAGCTACAAGAAGGGCTTTGGACGATATTTTTACGATAAAGGTCGGAATTTAGTGAGCTGCATCCCATCCTCAGTCTAGCGTGGAGAATTTGACCCATGCGTGTACCAGCGTTAAAGTGTTTAGGAGGTATTTTTATGTTACTGTTTAGAGCGTGTTTAAAGGCTGCAACAGATGATGCTTCTTTGACTTCGTTTGGTAGACTATTTCATGCGCGTATAATCGAGGGAAAGAAAGAGTCGAGGAACAGATTTGTGCTAGCTCTGTAGTTCCTAATGTGTTCAGAATTTCGAAGATTATACCTAGCTGTTTCTCTAACAGTAGGGGGGGACAATGTCAAAAAGATAGTCGGGTGTAAGACCGTGTAGAATTTTGTAGAAGATTACCAGTTTGTGTTTATTTCGACGACTTTGAAGAGACTCCCATCCAAGGTCAAAAAAGAGCTTTTCAATACTGCATAATTTGGTTGCCCCTGTTATAATTCCCGCAGCTTCGACGTGAATTGCATCGAGTTGTTTTTTAGTTTCAAGCGAGCAATTGTCCCAGACGGCATCGCTATACTCTAAAAGGGGTCTAACAAAGGCCATATACATTTTCTCTAAGGATGTTCTACTCACTCTAAATTTGAGGGTTCTAAGAAGGTTGAGACGTGTCCAAGCTTTTTCAGATATATTTTTCACGTGTACTTTCCAGTCGCATGAATCGGAAAATGTGAGGCCAAGATGTCTGTTGGTGGGTGTTTCCTGAATCATCGTGTTATTCAAAAACAGGGGTGGTTGTTGAATGGGGTTTAATTTCCTAGTGAGCGTCATTGCCATCGTTTTCCTTGCGTGGAATTCTACTAGCCATAAGTCAGCCCAGTCAGAAATAGTTTGTAGATCGCTGTTTAGGAGTCTTGCGGCAAGGTCAGGGCGTTCAACAATGATGTACAGGCTGGTATCGTCAGCAAAGAGACGAATGGAGCAGCCGATGTTTTTAACAATATCATTTATGTATACAAGAAATAGAAGTGGGCCCAATATGGAGCCCTTGGGCACACCGGCTTCAACTGAGGCCCAGTCGGAACATTTGCCAATGATGACGACGCGTTGTCTACGCCCAGATAAGTAGCTAGTAAACCATTTCAAAACCTGATCGGAAACACCTAAGCATCGGAGTTTGTGGAGCAAACCCTTGTGCCAGGCCTTGGTTATGTCGCAGAAAACTGCTCGTACCTCTTTACCACTGTCTATGGCCTCACAAAAGGTGTGATAGGTGTGAAGAAGTTGATAGGTTGTAGAGTCACCTTGTACAAAGCCCGATTGGAATGGAGTTATCATCTGATGTAATGTGATGTAATTATAAAGGTATTTATGTACGCAGCGTTCCATGGTTTTGCCTACAGAACTCAAAAGGGATATTGGTCTATAGTTACTTGGGAGGGATTTTTCATCTTTTTTATGAATTGGAGATAGGTTGGCGCCCTTCCACGAAGTAGGAAAGTAGCCTTGAGCGAGGGACCGGTTAAAAACAATGGAGTACGGATAGGCCAAATAGTCGGCGCATTCCCTCAAGACTCTTGGGCTGATTAGATCGGGACCGCAGGATTTGCTGACATTCAAGTGTTTCAATACATCAAGAACGTCTTGCGTGGTAATTGTGATTGATTCTAAGATGTACTGTACCGGCTGTAATGCTCTGTTTGTATCATTGACCTTTGTCTGAGAGGAAAAGTATGTGTTTAACATTTCTGCTTTCGTTGGTCTGTTTCAGCCATTTCGTGGTTCATTGTGAGTGCTGGAATATTGCTAGAGGAACGCCCAATATTCAAAAGTCGTTTTGAAGTTTTCCAGAATATTTTAGGGTCACAGTTTTCTGAGGACAGCAGATGATCAAGTTTGTCGAAATACTGTTTTCTTGATAACCGTTTTGCAGCGTTGACTTTGTTTCTGAGAAGTTTATATTTAATCCAAAAATAATTGTTGTTTGTCTTTTTAAATTGCCTAAAGGTGCGTTTACGTTTCCTTATCAAGTTTTTTATCTTGCATGTTATCCAAGGCTGATCATTTGGGTCTATGGTGACTCTTTTGTTTGGTATTGATTGTTTGGTAGCCGCAAGAATTGTATCAGTAATATCCTTGATATTCTGGTCAATATTCTCTTCGTATTCATTTTTTTCTGAGAGATTAGATTCAAACACCAAGTTCCTAAGTTTATCGTAATCTGCTAATTTATCGTATACATTTCTGAAATGTGGTCGTTCGATTTATTTTTCCTCAGTTCTGCAAACCTGATATGTCGAGGTACGAATACCTCGAAGTATTTCAGACAGTCCCTTGGAATTCGAGATAACGAGAGTTGACTGTATTTTTTTTTCTACAGGGCGATTCCTCTACTGCAATTCTTCTTTATTTTACGTCGGTGGTGACATATGTGGTGTTTCTTTCGTCATTGTTTGTTCTTCTTTATCCTTCTTTTGGTGCCTCGGGAAGGATTTGCTTCGTGCCATTTCCTGGGTATCTTCACAAACAATTGTACACTCGGCAAGTATTCCGACTGGAGACCAGGAGGTCGCGGGTTCAACCCCGCTGAAGTCGGCAACATTCTTTCGTGGAGATTGATCATGAAATATTTTCTACGATCATTCTCTCCCTTCCGCTGATTCAAGAAGGGCAGTTGTCAGTTTCTGGCGGAAGAATGTGCACAATACTGGTTAACTGCTTAGAGGACTAAGCCTGCCCAGTAAACGTGTGGTTAGGTAAACTGACCGCGCTCGACATGACCCCATTGGGTTGACTGGGCCGTAAAACCTCGACACAAACAAACAAACACTCGGCAAGTGACTTCATTCAGTTAATACAGTCGACTCTCGTTATCTCGAACTCGCTTATTTCGAATTACCGCTTATCTCGAAGTGAAAATCTGGTCCCTGTTTTAACATGAAACTATGACAACAGGTAACAAAATAATGTGGAAAAGAGGAGAAATTGCTCCTAAAATACTTTCTTCAAATAAAATTGTTTCTTCAAGTTGATGATCAAGCGATGAGACTAGGTACTCTTGCTCAAAGTAAAACCCAGCAAAATCTCTCTCTTTCTCTCTCTCTCTCTCTCTCTCTCTCTCTCTCTCTCTCTCTCTGCATGTCTGTCATGAATTTCATCATTTTTTTTCAATAGCAGAAATAAAAAAAAGAAAAAAGGAAATTATTCTCTCCCACTCTTTCTTTCTCTCTCTCTCTCTCTCTCTCCCTCTCTCTCTCTCTCTCTCTCTCTGTTTGTTTGTTTGTCTGTCATGATTTTCACCATTTTTTTTTCAAAAATACAAGAATTAAAATCAACAATAAGCATACTCAAAACAAGAGTAATCAAACTCTCTCTCTCTCTCATTTCGCCAATACCCCAATACCTATAACAAGATATGAAGAACTTGTATGTATACATATGATTGACATATTTGGCTATCAGAACAGAACATAAACTTTATTACATCTCAGGTAATCGACATGTGAAGTACTGAAATGCGGGGGAGAAGCCATGTGACCACAAAGCATTTTCAAATTTTCAGTAGCATTTTCTGTTGCGAATGGGGTCTAATATGATGAAGAGATCACAACAGCTATCTTGTGCATTACGAAAACTCACCTATTCAAATATATAGAAAATTTCACCTCCAAAAACTGAAAATTTTCAGATGAAAAACTCTGATAATTTTCATATTTGTGCTCAAAACATGGATTGTGGGTACCCACAATCAATGTTTTTGAGCAGAAATAAGAAAAATAATATATACCCCTGTAAACCCCAGTTTTACTATATAAAAGTGGGGTTTAAGGGGGTCAAAATTATATAGGCGTGTTTTCGTGATGTGCCATCATACTATAGTTATGTAGTGTGGAGACCCTAAATATCTCCCTGGCCTTGCAAAATCATGTGTATTCGTGAGAATTCTTCACTCGTGTACCAAGTACAAAAAGTGAAAATAAGACCCAACACGACTTACCATAGGACGAAGGAAGTATGTAGATAGACAGCATCAGTAAGTAAATGGCCTTGCCGTGGCGGTACTTTGGTTATGGTACCTTCTATTTGTCAGTGTTCACCTATTCTCTGTTGGTGTTTGACAGTTTGTTCACTTCATTTATGATAAGCTTGTGGCAACTGCTGAGACAAAATTGACTGTCATCCTCGCTTTTCGACTAAACAGTTTTACTTTACTTATGACATCTAAATTCTATGTGTTCCTGTGGTGTAGGATGTGGACTGCGACTGTATTTATTCCTCATCATTGCCTTTTCATCTACTTTACAAATGTGGTATTAACACGTCCCCGATAATCCATGCATTTTACATGAAAATGAAACGTTATTTCATATATTTTCCCAGCAATCTAGCAAACAATGAAGAACAACATCAGATTATGGAGTAAGCACTACTTGCCATAGAGAGAAATACAGTCGACTCTCGTTATCTCGAAGTCCAAGGGACTCTCTGAAGTACTTCGAGATATCCGTATCTCGACATATCAGATTTGCAGAATTGAGGAAAAAGGATAAATAACAACCACGTTTCACAAATGAATATGTAATTTGACTCCTGAAAATAGAGGTATACTGAAAATATTGTCAAAAAGAGGAGAAATTGCTCTTAGGAGCAATTTCTCCTCTTTTCCACATTATTTTGTTACCTGTTATCAAAATTTCATGTTAAAACAGGGACCAGATTTTCACTTCGAGATAAGCGGTAATTCAAAATAAGCGAGTCGACTGTAATAGGTATCATAGAAGAATAACAGTACTGAATATAAATAGTGACATGGTAACTTGCAAGAAGTATTCCATTTGGTAGAAATGTGACAGTACTATAGCTGGATGAAAGCACGCAAAACAATATCATTTTATGACATGTAAAAAATAAAAATGTCTTCGATATTGCATCTTTTAGTTACTCTGTTATTTCTTCTGTTATATGGCATCACCTATTGCACTAACATGCCTAAAGTAAAACTTATTCAGGCAGTAATTACACGGCCTTTTATTTACGACCTCCGACATTAAAACAACAGTTACTCCGACATCGTGAATAACAGCTGTCAGAGAGCCCCTCTTAAGTTCACGTCCTTTGATATCCCATGTGGGGACAATATCACCGGTATGAACTCAGGTGTACAAAGTGCTAATCTATACTACAAAATAAACAAATTATTACCAGCGGTTTTTCAACACTGATTCGTTAGCATATTGCCCTTATTTATAATCCCTATTTATGATTTATGGAATGTGTTCGCTTATTATTTTTGAATTTAAAGACAATCCCTTTATTCAAATTCTCCCAAAGTAGCAGATAGGCCTTGACCAAGCACACAGTATTGTTAATGGCCACGTTCAGTTCAAATAACACTTGTTACCGTTGAGCCTTGGTTATACCCTGTCCGATACTCATGCTTACTAAGACACAGTATAACGAACGCATCAGAGATCAAGTTTAGAGTTTAAGGGTTGTGGTGTAGCGATTGCATTATCACAGTTTTTGTACCCGCTCTGTGTAATGTAAATCAGCACCTCAGTTAATCGAACATTTTACATAACATTAGATAAGTTACATAATGCGCTCAAAGGCAAAAGGTTTCTTAACGCCTATCGAAGAGGATGCAGGCGTTTTTGCCACCAGCTATGAACGGCTACGTGTATAATGATCGTTTACTCAAGTACATTCATCCATTCATTCTGCCTAGGTTATGGAATATCGACACTCAACAGAGTGGCGTGCCGTCGAGTCATACTAAAGACATTAAAATGGTTCTAGCTGCTCTTTTGCTTGGCGCAAGCAATGAGAAAGTAGAGGTATGCATCGGAACTGGTCGGCCCGGCGCCACTGTATTGTGTTTCAGTGAAATATCACGTTATGTGGATGGGGCGTGATATTTCAGCAAGGCAGCACTCTAAAAGTATGCACTGAAATCGCTGTCGCATCCACTTACCCTCGCAATATGATTAAAGACTTTTGAAAGAGACATTAAACCCAAATAAGATAAATAAAAAAAAATATTTTCAATATTTTCAGGTTGAAATCTGTCAGATGGCTCTTTAACGTTATACTCGCGCTTGCGTGGGTCCTATTCTTGTACCTATAAATGACACGTAATGCACGGGCTGTGGTAACCGGTAGAAAGTGTTAAATAAAAAAGCTCGTGCTAGCACGATTTATTTATTGTATAGGCGACAATTATGCGACAAAACCCGTGCTGTAACAGTTGACCGGTTTTAATCCTAATAGCGCTTAGCAAAGTTGCAGCAGACGATATTCCATTTCATTATTACTAGACATTTAATGGTTTGATAATATGGATTATCAATACTTATTTTCTCTTAAACCTACCTTCTGAATCTCGTATATTACACCCAAATGAGGATTATCCACTACCTGTTACCTGTCAGGTAGATTAACGACAATGCAGTTCTTTCCCTTAGACCATTTGTCGAATTCGCACTTCTGTGAATTATCCAGCTCAGAAACATCACGAAAACATGCTAATATAATTTTTACCCCCTTAAACGCCACTTTTATATAGTAAAACTGGGGTTTACAGGGATAGACATTATTTTTCCTATTTCTACTCAAAAACATAGATTGTTGGTACTCGTTAGAACCGCCTCGGCGAGGCAGTTCTAACCAGTACCCACAATCTATGTTTTGAGCAGAAATATGAAAAATATCAGAGTTTTGTATCTGAAAATTTTCAGTTTTTGGAGGTGACATTTTCTATATATTTGAATAGGCGTGTTTTCGTAATGTGTCATACATGTGTCTAATGCAAGTCAGGATATTTTCACCATATAATATGGGAAATGCGGAGGAGTTTGGTTGTTAAGCTCAGTAAAAGGGAGACATGTTTTGTCACTTACTGTTTACGTTTCTGTGCATTATCCCCTTCTGAAAGTTGTCTATTCCGCCCCCACCCCCCACCCCCACGACCCTAAATGGAGCAAATTTTCCTTTAAGAAAAGATCCCTTTTCAGAAAGAAGTAAAAGTAATTTTGACAGTGTTGCCTCCCTTGTAAGTGTATTATTCCCCTTGAGGAGACTTGATGCACCTGATAGATTTTCTGCCAGTTTTTACAAGGGAGACAACTTTTGTGATTTCATTTCATTGAAATACAGAAATCTGTATTTGAAATGCAGATAACTCTGTTTGGTTTTTAACTTGAGATATCTGAATTTAAATTAGAGATATCTGCATTTTAATTACAGATATTCGCATTTCAGATGCAGATATCACTATTTTAAGTAGAGATATCTATGTTTTTAGAAATTCAGATTCCTGTATTTGATATACTAACAGCTGTAATTGAAATACAGATATCTATAACTATCCTTTGAATAAAGATATCTGCAATTCAAAGGGAGATATAAATATTTCAAATACAGATATCTGTATTTAATACAGATATCTGTATTTATAGAATGTACAAATATATCTAATTTAAATAGAGATATCTGTATTTGAAATGCAGCTATCTCTATTTATGAACCTGTTTGTTTTTAACTTTTATTTTCAACAAATAATCATTACTCCCGTGCTCATTTTCTGGCGAAAGAATGTACACAATACTGGTTAACCGCTTAGAGGACTGAGCCTGCCCAGTAAACGTGTGGTTAGGTAAACTGACCGCGCTCGACATGACTCCATTGGGTTGACTGGGCCGTAAAACCTCAACACAAACAAATACTCCCGTGCTCAAAGTTTTTGACATGCTTGATGTTTAGCAAGCTTCAGAGTATCCGGACTTTCATTGAAAATGGACACTACTGAGTTGACCAGGTCTGTGTTCAGTAGTGCAAAGTGACAGCGAACGTTTTTACCCTGGATCCCTGTACCTTAATGAAGAGCGCCAACAGGAGCAGGGGTCCAGGACAAAACACTCGCGAGTAATTTGCAATTCTGAATGCAGCCCTGAATTCACAGGACTGTTCTCTCGGATTTGTGTGGCACATTTTAGGACGCCGTTTAACTATTTATTTCCTATGTATAGATATCCATAACCATTTATAGATATCCATAATTCGAATTAGTGATATCCATAACTCGATTTATGATATACCATAATTATAAATGAATGTCCATAATGATATCCATAATTCGAATTAGTGATATTCATAATTCGATTATGGATATCACTAATTCGATTTATTGTATCACTTATTTGTTTTGTGGATATCACTAAATCAGCCCATTTATGGATATCACTAATTCGAATTACGGATATCACTAATTCGAAATAGTGATATCCATATTCGAATTAGTGACAGCCATGAATCATTTACATTATTTGATATCTATAATTCGAATTACTGATATCAGTAATTTGAATTATGGATATCAATAATTCGGCCCATTTATTGGTATAACTTATTCGCATTATGGATATCAATAATTATTCTTTGCAACTAAAAAGTTCAAATAAAAAGCATTGTTCTTAAAGGCTGTGCTGACTGAAGGAAAGGTACTCAAGTTTGACTGACTCATTCCTCAACCCATTCTAAAAGTACCAGAGTTACTAGTATATCCGAAAGATGGCCATGCTTTGGACAACTCGAACTTGGGCCGGAGTAAAGACTGACTGGCAGTTGGGCAGGTCTGATTTAAAAAAGCAAAAACAAATGGCACATCTTTCCTCCTACATTGTGTTGTCACGAAATGGTTCATATTCTGCAATGGAGAATCCTAAATAAAACCTCCCTACTAGGGGTTCCCTCAATATAGATAGAAGCTGAAGAAATACTAGTTATGGTCGAGTCACTGTGATGCCTCACTTTCAGGGAAAACATCGTGTCTCATGGTTGGAGGCCATCGCCAGACTACTTAGTTCAGACCAGGAAGTAGCAAAGTGGACAAAGTAGTTTTTACCGGTCGCTTCTGAGCAAGCCGAGAACTGTGCGGCTGTGAAAGTACATGACAGAAACTTCCTGTGCCGCTGCCACCAGTGTAACGCTCTTCGCTTATATCTTGCGCTTGCTAGCGCAAAAGCTATATGAGATCAGTGCCGCAGCTCATTGTTGACCTTTAGGTTATCTGAGATTCTAAGTGTATACTACGAATGCGCCAGCCCGTGCTTTGGTAATTCCAATGTAGTTATCACTAAGTTATGGGGTGGGTCAAAATGTGCCTGCCAGTCAGTTGGCAAGGCCCATAGATTTGGATGCGATCTGGCGATGGCAAGCTCCAAGTCCTTAGAGATACAGACCAGTGACAAGTAAAAATGAAAAACAAATAATTTGAATATTTTTCAAGGGGCCAAAAGTCTTTCAGAAAGTCTGCACTTGCTAGAATGATATAATAGGGCATGCAATAGCCCTAAATAGAAATCTAAACATGGGAAAGTGAGTTCTGCTTGCCTCGCTACCCAAACATTTAAGATAAACAAACACCTGTAACTGTCAAAATTCCTGGACTAATTAGCCACGTGTTTCTCTATATTTAGAATACATGGCGCAACACAGCCGAAATTCGGTGTTGTAGACATACTCAAGACCGTAAAGAGAAAAGATAGATTAAACATTAAAGAATGCGAAGTAAAGTATATGACGACCCAATGTTCCAAAAGTATTCTCAAAGTAAAAATGAAATAAAATCGTAATAATTTTAATTTTTTTCGGTCCAAACCCCCATCATAAGTATTTCAACATTTACATCGGAAATACGACAGCATAAGACTTAGTTTCTTAAACAAAATGTATAAACAATATTTTATCTTTAAATTTTCCAAGAAACTTGCGAATTTTCAATCTTGCAACGTAATTAGATGAAGTTTACCAAAACGGTAGATACAGTAAAAGCCATTACCAAAATGGTAAACATTCCAACGGAATAACAAATTACCGTCTATACCGTAATAATGAAATAGTAAAACAAAAATCTAAAGAGTTACCTTAGGTATCAAAGAACACACTACAGATAGAAAAATGTGAGTCTAGGTTTTATTGAGACTCTTCATCAGCAGTATTGAAATTAGCAACACCGCTTCCGCACCTCTAGCGTATATATGAATAGAACTCTATTTTCAAAGATACACATTGTGGCCCAATGATCGCATTGGAAATGAAAATATAATCTGTAAAGTTTTACTAAAAATAGAAGCAGTAACCTGCACATCTTACACCTTAAGTTTCTATAAATCATGGGAGCCCCGCGCATTATCCCATGCTCAGGGGTTATGTAGGAGAACCTCATAAATTTATACAGCCCAAGATTCATAACATATGCAGCCTCACAAACTACCCAGTCAGCATTCTACGTAAATCTATATCGGGCCGTTATCGGCCCGTCAGGTTAGCTGACGGGCCGATGACGGGCTGATGTAGGTTTACGTAGAATGCTAGCTGGGTACATTGTTGCGTATGCAGAGAATTAATAAAACCGAGTCTCAATAGTTTCGTTTCTTTATTTATTTTTTTTTTTTTGTTGTTGTTTTTTAATTGTTTCCAAAGGCAATATTTAGATTTTTTTTATTTCCATGCAGCTGGTGTTAAATGTCATGTGGCGGCCGTAAACCGTCTGTCCATATTTCATCATAGTGAAGATTATGTTTTTATTTCCTTTGGATTATTGATCCTATTCTGGTTACTTTGAAAATCGCCCAAGCGGGTGCTAAAGGGCGTATGCAGCCTCATAACTTACACCATTACATATGAAGAGACCACAGGTGCTCAAATTGTGTCCTTCAACCCTCTGAAATGCCCTTTTAGGATAACTCGGTAGCGGTATGAAATAACACTTTGCATGCTGGGTAAACATTTCAGCACACTACATTTTGATATATGTTTTCTTATATATGTCTTAGAAAATAGGACTTTACATTTATGCAAATAAGGAGACGATTTAGGGGACAACTTGCCTGAAATTTCAATTTGTTTTCTAGGAAAAATAAGAAAAACATATTATCAGTTTGTCGTCAACTGAATTTGCCCATAGCATGGTAAGTGTTACAAAATGTTATATCAGTGTCACAGGAAAGATGCAACCTGAGACCTTCTGACATATGCTCACATCAAAGTCTCATCAGTATTCGATCTCCGCATGAAGAAATTCTGCGTCCTTGTCTATCTGTAATGCGGCCAGTGAAGATTCTAATCAGACTGCGCGAATGCACAAGCTTTTCTGAACCTTCGCTGGGTACACATGTTCTGAGTACGTTTTCTCACTTTACAGCTCATATAATACAGACGGCGCTGGGCACACATATTCTAAGTACGATTTCTGACATTACGGCTCATATAATACAGACGGCAATTCGCACATATGTTCTAAGTACGATTTCTGACGTTACGGCTCATATAATACAGACGGCGCTGGACACACATGTTCTAAGTACGATTTCTGACGTTACGGCTCATATAATACAGACGGCAATTCGCACATATGTTCTTAGTACGATTTCTGACGTTACGGCTCATATAACACAGACGGTGCTGGACACACATGTTCTAAGTACGATTTCTGACGTTACGGCTCATATAATACAGACGGCGCTTGGCACACATGTTTTTAGTACGGTTTCTGACGTTACGCCTCATATAATACAGACGGCTATTCGCACATATGGTCTAAGTACGATTTCTGACGTTACGGCTCATATAATACAGACGGCAATGGGCACACATGTTCTAAATACGATTTCTGACATTACGGCTCATATAATACAGACATCAATCGGCACACATGTTCTAAGTACGATTTCTGACATTACGGCTCATATAATACAGACGGCGCTGGGCACACATGTTCTAAGTACGGTTTCTGACGTTACGCCTCATATAATACAGACGGCAATTCTCACATATGTTCTAAATACGATTCTGACGTTACGGCTCATATAATACAGACGGCAATGGGCACACATGTTCTAAGTACGATTTCTGACATTACGGCTCATATAATACAGACATCAATCGGCACACATGTTCTAAGTAAGATTTCTGACATTATGGCTAATAATACAGACGGCGCTGGACACACATGTTCTAAGTACGTTTTCTGACGTTACGCCTCATATAATACAGACGGCAATTCGCACACATGTTCTATGTACGATTTCTGACGTTACGGCTCATATAATACACAGACGGCGCTGGGCACACATGTTCTAAGTACGATTTCTGACGTTACGGCTCATATAATACAGACGGCAATTCGCACATATGTTCTAAGTACGATTTCTGACGTTACGGCTCATATAATACAGACGGCAATTCGCACGCATGTTCTAAGTACGATTTCTAACGTTACGGCTCATATAATACAGACGGCAATTCGCACACATGTTCTAAGTACGATTTCTGACGTTATGGCTCATATAATACACAGACGGCGCTGGGCACACATGTTCTAGGTACGATTTCTGACATTACGGCTCATATAATACAGACGGCAATTCGCACATATGTTCTAAGTACGATTTCTGACGTCACGGCTCATATAATACAGACGGCAATTCGCACATATGTTTTAAGTACGATTTCTGACGTTACGGCTCATATAATACAGACGGCGCTGGACACACATGATCTAAGTACGATTTCTGACGTTACGGCTCATATAATACAGACGGCGCTGGACACACATGTTCTAAGTACGATTTCTGACGTTACGCTTCATATAATACAGACGTTGCTGGACACACATGTTCTAAGTACGATTTCTGACGTTACGGCTCATATAATACAGACGGCGCTGGACACACATGTTCTAAGTACGATTTCTGACGTTACGGCTCATATAATACAGACGGCGCTGGACACACATGTTCTAAGTACGATTTCTGACGGTGCGGCTCATATAATACAGAATGAAAATATATAGACATGGAAACCACACACCGCTGCTGTCTTTTTCACACCAACTCAGTCAGTTTCAGTGTCAGTATAATGTGACTGTGTTGAATATCATGTCAAGTGTCTCGGGCCTGATATTTCAGTGAAGCAGCACTCTTAAAAGTGAACATTGAGGTCCCTGCCACATCTAGACACCGTCGCGATACGACTGAAAGATTGTTGAAAGCGACGTAAAGCCCAAATAAAACAAACAGACAAGGTAAACTGACCTGCTTTACATGACGTTAGTAGTGTTGACTGGGCTGTCAAACTCCAAACCAACATTGTACAAAATTGCAGAAACGCTAAAAAGTGTATCCAGTCCCCTTATCTCCTACATATACATTTCCTAACATTTGTCTGTCGGATGATGCGTCTAAAATATACTGACCAACTTGTATACAGTGTATACCCTTATCAGAGGTCGCATTGTGGAGAATCTGATCTGGGTCTGCACTGTTTGCTCGGGACTGTCTGTCAGAATACTTCAGGTGTGTGTGTGTGTGTGTGTGTGTGTGTGTGTGTGTGTGTGTGTGTGTGTGTGTGTCCTTGTTTACGCTTAGCACTCGAGGTAAAATTTTCAGCAGACGACAAATTGATGATATTTTTCTTATTTTACCAGGAAACAGGATTTGACAATTGGAGATAAATGCATTTATCAATTCCTGTTTCCTGGGAAAAATAAGAAAAAATATGACCACTTTGTCGTCTGTTGAATTTGCCCAGAGAGTGGTAAAGGTTAAATGAATTTGTTTGAAAAAGTTATCTTTGGTGTTGAGTATGGCGTGATATACGTTGCAATATTGTATCTGATAATATATTTGTTCCATATTAAAAATATGTATTCTATATTAAGATATTTATTGCCAATAAAATATATTTATTTGTGATATAAAAAATATATTTCTTTGCTACATGAATATTTATTGCCAACAGAAATATATTTATTTACGATAAAATATTCATTGGCAATAAAAATATATTTATTCACAATGAAAATATTTATGTGCGATGTATATATATTTTTTTGCAAACTAAATATGCATTGATACAATATTTTATGTAGACAATAACAAATCACAATATAAAGAATATATATTTATTTGCCAAAAAAAAAAAAAAAATAAATAAATAAAAAAAAAAAAAGAATTATTGACAATTTTTACAAAAAAGTAATATTCATTGTAAGTGAAAAAAATATATATTGGGTAAAATTAGCATTGTGGGATATGATGTACAGTAGCCTTGTAACAGATAATTTCATTGGCTCGACAAAATTTCCGGTGGTTTGATCCTTGGCCAACTCGCTGCTTAGATTTTCGCACCTTAGACTTTCGTCCTTAGATGCCCCCATGTTTGCCGGTTTCCTAGAATGTTAGAGATTTTGTTGCAGTTTTGTTACCACTTCTATGAGAACTTTAGCTCTAGTTTCCCAGTATGCATGGAAACATTAGGACCGCTAGACAGTATGGACTAATGGCCAATGATCAGCCCCCAAGATCTGGACTATATATTCAAGTATATAACGCGTTTAGGTTTAAAAAATCATATGGACCGTAATTCCGCGCGGATTACAAGTCACATCCAAAACAAAGAAATTGCAACACACGAGAGAAATACTGAGTTGACTTGTGTCCGTGGGTGCGATGTGACCAAGAATCAAAAGGTGCGAATTGACTATGGTCGAAACGGCCAAGGATCGAGTTGACCATAAACTGCGAACCAAAACAATATGGCAGCGCTCTGTGTAATCAATAGAGGCTGCCATTATTAGGTTTCACAGAGCCAGTGAAATTCGCTGATACAAAACCGTGTCATATCCCACAATGCTAATTTTACCCAACATATTTTTTAGCACATTGCAGATAAATATTTTTTTATTGTGACACAACAGAATATTGATTCAATAAAAATGTATCACTTTTATTAATATTTTATATTTTGAATAATTATATTTTTATTGCCAATACATATCTTTTATTGCCGATGAATATACTTATAGAACAAATATTTTTATTATGAAAAAAAAAAGTATATAATTTTATTGCCAACAAATGAATTTAATTGCCAATAAATATATTTTTATTGCCAATGAATATTTATTTTGCAAATAATTTTTTTTATTGCCAATAAATAAGATTTATTGCCAATAAATATATTTTATTGCCAATAAATATCTATTTTGCATATAAATAATTTTTTATTGGGCATAAATATCTTAATATAGAATACATATTTGAATATGGAACAAATATATTACCAGATACAATATTGCAACGTATATCACGCCATAGTTGAGGCCCTTACAGAAGTTATCGATTATTAAGTATAAACAAGCAATCAAGCATTTATTTATTTATTTATTTATTTATTTTTTTTTTTTTTTTTGTACGGTTTACTAACTTTTGTTTCTCTCACTTTGGCGAGGTGCATTTTCATGTTTCTGTAGCTAGTCATTTTAAAAATCCATTCGTTCTTTTTTTTCTATTTTTTTTTCTTTTTTGCAATAAGCTTTCGCTTTATTGACATCATTTTCAAAACAAAAACAAAACAAACCAATTAACACAAGTGAAAAAAAAAACAACAACAAAAAAAAAAAAAAAAAAACAAAAAAACTTGCGGTCATGTTTGCATACTTTTCATCAGAAGACAGAGTAATTTTGAAAAATAGTATTTTCCAAAGTTGAAAGAATGATGAAAGTGATGCATATCCTTACATGATTAAATTAATTAATTCTACAAAACATGGTCCAACAGGTAAATAATCCAAGGAAGACACCCCCTTTTCCAAACTTAGAATTAGTTAGATTTTCCAATATCCAATGGCCCAACGGATTTATTTCAAGGATTACTCCTACCCCTGTACAAACGCATGTACATAACACATTCGTGCTGCCTCAGTCTACCTCGGGTGCCTGGTAGCGTTTAAAATCTGCACAACAACAGGCCACTAACCCGAGCCTTAAAGATTTGTTTTGAAAGCTATAACTTGTTAGGACAAACTGGGGATTTCCGAATCGTAGTAAAATCTATTTTAGGCACGCGAATTTGACGTGGAACCAATCATCAGCAGGGAGAAATCTCACGAGGAAGTTATATTAGAACAGCCAGAAGGAAATGGCTTTTCGACGGAAACTTAACCCTGATATGAATTTAAACGATATTGATTTTGGTATTACTTACCAGATATGCCAAATATTTGACATAGATCGGGGCTGGGAGCCTCTGGGTAAGAAAATTAATTCACTATTCAGAGAATCATTTGCATGACACAGCTGTGTAGGCTAATTCTGCGCGTCGGCTAATCCTGCTCATTCAAATATATACTTTTGAACAAACTTCAAAACCATTTCATTTTGGTACATCATTTTGATAAACGGATTGAATGGTAGTATAAATATCATTTTCAGATGGCAAAATCAAAATATGTGTAAAAAATATTAAAAATGTAAGTGTGAAAAATAACAGGGCTGCACGACAATCTCAGTTCAGGATAATCTGCCGGCTGTTCAAACATGGCGGCGAAATTTGCCACCTGTACATGTCATAAAATATAAACAAAAATCACATATAAAATGCGTGTCTCACAGATTCAACTGATAACATAAATATCAAGGGGTTATCAAGAGATAAAAAAGCACTTTATAAGTATGAAAAAAATAACCCTCTAACTTGTGCAAATTCGGGACAAAAAAGTTCCCTTTTCTTTTTCATAAATTCATAAAAACTAACTAAAATCTTGTTCTTTCATGTATATAACGGACTGGATACTGGTTTGTATCCTATATGCACATGCAAGGGGACAGCTAAGTACATTATATATGTACGGTCAATGTATATTGTTTAGAGCTGGTAGCAAAAGTGTGTCTTTATTTGAATGAATTTGGATATTTTATTTTCCGGTTGCCCTAGATGGAACATTGTAAAACAAAATGACATTAGTATTTTATATATTCATGGAAAAGAAGAAGGAAATATTTTGTCTCAAATTAAGGCAAGTTAGAATGTAAGTTTTTTCATACTTATAAAATATATTTTTATCTAATAATAACCACTTAATATATCCTGACATTTATGTTATCAGTTCAATTTGTGAAACACGCCTTTCATTTGTGATTTTGTTGATATTTTATGATGACGTGTACAGGTTGCAAAATCCACAGCCATGTTTGGTCAGCTGGCAGATTATCCTTAACAACAAGACTGTCACAAGAAATTATAAACTTTGTCATTTACATTTCATCAACTGCCCTGATCTGCTCAAACATGTACTTGAAGAAACCAGATCATAGTATTACTATAAAATAAGCAAGGAATTTTCTCCAGGTGCGCAGAATTAGCCAAAAATTTTAATGTCTCAAGTTCACAACGGTAGTGATGTTTGATGGCCGACACTGACAAAGAGCTTAAACCAAATATGAAAAAATGAAATCCGATTGGCTCTATATTGGCAAGCCTCTTAGGTATTGCTAAAAATCATTTTATTTATTTGTCGGTATTAAACTATGACCTACACAGTAGCTTAAGTGTGCAGAATTGACCTACAGCACAGTTTGATTTTGTTAGTTTTTTTTTTAGACCAACCAACCTTAGACAATGTATGGGGAAATGTTGAAAAGTCAGTTTCTCAAAATGTATTAAAGTCTAATGGCTGAAACTTACAAGGTATGATTAAAGTATTAAAATGTTTTAGTTACAAACAAAATTTTGTCCCCTGGGGGTGATCTGCCTTTGCCCCTGGGCTATATACATATATAAAATTGTGTAATATTTTAATGTCTTCTTTTCTGAAACAACTTGAGCTGTTTTAACAGGATTTAACATGGGGCCTTCTATCGAAAGGATATTGACAATTTGTTTGAATGGCTCCGCGCCATTGAACAAGATGGCTACCATGCCTAGCCTGGAAACCCATAACTCTGTTCACCTAAGGTTGAGCAATTCTGCTTTCAATCTTTTTTGCCAGAATGATTTTCTGTATATATTTTTTAAACATTTGACTGAATGCTTATGAGAATCTCAAAATTAAAGAAATAAAAATCACATCTTTAATTTCTACAACCTCCTAAAATTGAAGGTGGTGGTTAGGACATGTTCTCATAACTGTCCACTCAAATTTCCTTGATTATCATAAGCAACAAAATACATTCTTTACATATTTTACATGATCAGCATTTTGTTTAGACTATAACTATCCTAAATTATTGGTTCTGTTTAAATTAAATCATATGATAGTCAGTGGTTAGTGATTATTTTAGAGTACCCACTAAATACATTGTGTATTTAGCATTTTGGGACACTTTTTTTATTTTTATGCATAAAATTGACAGTCAAAACTGATTTTCTTCATCTTCAGCTGAAATATTAGTTATTTTCTATGAACCCTTAAAGCGCCAAGAAAAACTGCATCTGAAAATGTTGTCTGTTTATGTCGTCTGCTGAATATTCTTGCAAACTTTATCAAACCTATTTTTGCATACAGGCAAACAGTGTGGACCCAGATCAGAAAGGAGCAATCTGATCTGGGTCCACACTGTTTGCAAAAATGACTTTTAAAATCACAAGCAGACGAGAAAGCAGACGACAATAGTTGTGATTGGCGGTTTAAGGGTTAATTTTAATGTGACATAAATTTAAGAAAGATTTCTTTTCGCATTATTTAAAGAAGAGGGTGAACAGAGTTATGAGAGTGAACAGAGTTTAATATGAGAAAAGCAGATATATATGGTAAAGACACTTAAAAATCTTCTTCTCCAGAACCAAGAAAGCTTTGAGACAGAACCAAGAAAGCTTTGAAACTGAATCTTAGTATATAGCATTGGGAACTCAAGGACTACCTATTTTATTCAAATGATGGTTGTAGGCTGATCTTTGACCTTTTTACAGCAAGATCAAATTTGCACCCCCATACATTTGTATGGAGAAAATAATGAGAAATAATTTTCTCAATATGTATTAAATACTAATGGCTGAAACTTACAACGTATGAAGTATGTAAAAAGTAGTAAAAGTGCTTTGCCACTGTCAAAATTTTGGGGGTTATCTGCTCTTGCCCCTGGGCTATATACATGTATAAAATCGTGAAATCTTTAAATGTCTTCTCTGAAACGGCTTCAACAGTTTTCACCATATTTCACATGGAGCCTTCTGTCGAAAGGATGTTGACAATTTGTTCAAATGGTTCTGTGCCATTGAACAAGATGGCTGCCTTGCCCATATATGGTAAAACACTTAAAAATCTTCTCCAGAACTAAGAAAGCTCTGAGGCTGAATCTTAGCATACAGCATCAGGGAATGATGATACTAGGATGACCTTTGACCTTTTGTGGAATGGTCAAATTTGTGTTCTAGTTGCTGTGGCAATACTAGAAGAAGTTGCATGGATTTGCAGATATGCAACAACTATTTTTATCAGGTGAGCGAATTGTGGCCCATGGGCCTTCTTTTTAGATCAACAGTCTATATATTAGGCATATTATTTCTATAGATGAGACACTGTCAGCCATTTTTTCACTGATTGAGACTATATAGTGGGGCAGAGGTTGAATGGATGGCCTCATTTAGCTAGCAGATAGGTCTGCGCTTAGGTTGAATACAGTGATCTACAGTAATTGGTGAAATTTAATAATTGTGTTTACCCAGTGGTATACATGTAACAGCAATGAACATATTTGTTGCCATGTTTCATTTGCAAAAAAACTTAATGTACATTACGATAACATGCCTGTTAGCTGCAATGCTTTTTTGTGGCTGTGAAAATGGCAATTATCAGATGAAAAATTTAATGACATTTGTTCTAACAAATACATGTACCCACAGTATATGTTTAAGAGCAGAAATAAGAAAATCAAGTTTACCCAGGTAAACTTCACTTTTCGCAATATAAAGTGGGGTTTACAGGGGTGTTCATATCATATACTTGTAAAGAGGTGATAAAATGATTGGCAGATGGTGTGGGGTCCAGGGTGTGGGGTAGTATTACAGATTGTTTACTGAGCAGAGAGATCGTTCAGATTTCCTGATAAACACATCTATTTTAATATGTTTGCTTTTTGTTTACCGTAATGGTATAAAGAGAAAGAAACCATGTCTTGAATAATGGATTTATTACAAAAGGAAGCAACAATATAATAACCATTACTTCATTCCAACAATGCAGCACATGTAAGAAAAGAACAAATGAGCTGTGACAGGAGATATTGGTACTTTTTTTCCTCCTTAAAGTCATTCTTCAAATGTGCATGCTCAGCCATCTAATACGTAAAAAGAATCTGAAACACATGACAGATGATTGAAGCGAAAATATGAGCCTCATCATGATAACCTGGTCCCAGTTGTTCAAAGCGCTGTTAGCTTAACGAGCTCGTTAAGGGTCATTTCGTTAACTGTTTTAGCGGATTCAGTATACAATATTCTGATATTTTTTGCTGACAAAATGTGAGTAGCTTTTGCATTGCAAAAGCTACTCACATTTTTTCAGCAAAAAATTTCAGCATGTAAATTTTAACAAATGGTTAACTAACCACGTCGTTAGCTTTGAACAACTGGGCCCTGCTTTATGCCATATACGAACAACAAAGACACATAGTTTATGCATCTGGGCAGTCTGATCAGTGCTGTTGTTGTTTACTGTCTACACAGTATGCCACCTATCAAAACTTTCAAGAACAGCTAATGGCTGTGGCTGAGTAGGCCGGTTTGAGTCCTACTTGGTTGAAAGTTTACTTCTGTTGCATTATCCAAGAGATTTTTTACAGATTCCTCAGTCATTATTCGGAACTAGCAAATCTGTTCGAAACTAGTCAGATCAGTGGTGTAGCTCACAGTCATTGCAAGGGCAGACAACCAAAGGCAGATGGCAAATTCTTTAGTATGGTACTTTGTATTTCAAGGAAAGACAGTACTCTGTATCAGCAAAAAAAATCAAGCTTTGTTCAGCCAGTTATTTGGAAATCATTATCAAGCATAATCTTACCTGGAACTAGCCAGATAATTGTACATCTATATTTAAAGTACATGTATGCAGACTTGTAATATGTTCATGCTAAAACATCATTAATGATCATTAAAAAAAATATTAGGGGCCAAGTTGGTTAAGGGCCAAGTTGGTTAGGGGCCCAGTTGTCCAGTATCCGTTGACAATTTAGTGATGGGAATCAGTTGGATTTTCATAATCGATCAATGGTTCAAAGTAAATGAACGATTATCGCTTATCATTGGTTTGTTACTATTAACTGTGTTATCTGACACTGGCATACATGTATGTATATAGGTATATATCGAGGGTTGAGCGCAAGACTATGGTAACTCAAACATATTTTTGAAACCCTTGTTTAGGGGCAACTTGGACCCCTTTGTAAACAATGCAAATTTAGGTGCCATTGCTCATATGAGCAATGGCACCTAAATTTTCATTGTTTACAGAAAGAAATGTTGTAATCTTCATAACGCCTTCATGGTGAGGAGATTAGGCTTGGGGGAAAAAAACCATCTGACTTACGCCAGTCTTGCGCTCAACCCTCGATATTTGCATTTCAGCATAGGTAATTATTTTTAAAATCTCAACAGAAGAAGGAGAAGTACTGGGAGATAATTATGGGATAATTTTTCTTATTTCTCCATGAAAACATATGTTATGTGTACTAATTAGAAGCGCCTTGGTGAGGTGCTTCTAATGAGTACCTACAACTAAAGTTTTTATGGAGAATGTGAAATTCCTAGAATTATCATCAAATACTCCTCCTTAACAAGTTCTCTGTCTAAAGCATGCCACACACTATACAGGAACTTCTCTTGTATACTGTACTTAGTATAGAAAAACACCAGAAACAGTGAAAGTGCATATACAGTCAAAATTTGATGGCTCGAACCCCTTTTGGACCATGAAAATTTGTTTGAGACAGTGGTACCGGTAGTTCGAGTCACGGAGGGTTTCTGTTAGTTCCATACCAGGAGGCATAATGGAGATAATTGTGGGATATCTTTTCGGTGTTCTATATTATAAACGTATGTTGTGTGTACTTATTAGTATCACCTCACTGAGGCAATTCTAATGAGTGCATTAATCATGAAATATTTTCTACGGTCATTCTCTCCCTTCCGCTGATTCAAAAAGGGCAGTTGTCAGTTTTTAGCGAAAGAATGTGCACAACACTGGTTAACCGCTTAGAGGACTAAGCCTGCCCAGTAAACATGTGGTTAGGCAAACCGACCACTCTCGACATGACCCCATTGGGTTGACTCGGCCGTAAAACCTCAAAACAAACAAATTCTAATGAGTGCACACAGCATACATTTGCAAGTTACAAGAAGAAAATATCCCTAAATTATCCACATATCGTATTTGGAGGAAATCCCTGCGGACTCCAGAATGTGTTTGACTCATCCATGGTAAATGAGCCATCGGGGTTCGAGCCATTGAAGTTCTTCTGTATATATGCAGTGGTCATCCTAGAGGGCGATTTGGGAGAAAAAGTCTCCCTAAGCTGGCTGTCTTCTGCCTATCTTCAGCTGAGGGAGAAGTGAAAATGCATAGAATATATAGGGAAATCCAAAATTTGGACCAAAACTTCTCCCCGAAATCCTGAAATTGCCGCAAAACTTCTCCCTCTCTGAAAGCTCTAGGATGACCCCTGTATATGTATGTGCACTTAAACTGGCACAGTGAAGTTTCAGTGAATATACAGAGCCCTATAGTCAGAGCCCTGAACATGCCACTTGAATGATTTAAGGGTCCTTGAAACTTACATGTAAGTTATATTTTCGCAGAATGTTTACTGTTTCTACGGAAATTATAACTAGGGTTGTATTCAAACCTGGGCCCAATTGTTCCAAGCTAACGAAGTCGTTAGTTAACGATTCGTTAAAATTTACATCGAGTGATACGCAAATATGCTGAAAGTTTTTGCTGAAAAAATGTGAGTAGCTTTTGCAAAAATATGAGAATATTGTATATTGAATCCGCTAAAACAGTTAACGAAATGACCCTTAACGAGCTTGTTAAGCTAATGATGCTTTGAACAACTGGGCCCAGGTTATATAAATTTAATTGCGGAATTCATTTATTGCATGAGACTCTTGCTTTCTACAGTTTCTTTTTCAGAGCTTTTGTCTGCAAGTGAAGTAAAAGCATAGTTTTGTAACTAAAAGTGAACAAAAATTCTTTTATTTGTTAAGTAAAAATGAAAGTCTTCTGTTATCGATTTTTTTCCAATTATGATCAGTTCACAATATTGCCTCCGATCATAGATTGGTTGTTGATGAATGAACGATCATTAGCTGACATTCCCGACTTAGGATCACAAGGTCCGGGGTTTGAATCCCGCTAGAGGCAGAATTCAGCGCAAGACTACAGTACTTTGTTGCACAGAGCCTTTCATTATCACCCTTCCGTCATCACAATATGACTTAAATAATGTTGAAAGGGATGTTAAACACCAAATCATCATCATCAGTGGAATCGACTTTCCCATCATATTCTGGGTAACTTCAGCAGATACCAAATTGATATTTTTCCAGAAAACAGGATTTAACTTTTCATGCAAAGTTTCTCCGTTGAAGACAGTAAAAGTATCAAATCCTGTTTTCTGAGAAATCAAAAATAACAAAAAATATTTAAGTAATCACTTATCAGTATATATTATTTGTTGAAAATTTTACCGTGTAAAAAATTTTACCGAGCATGCATTGCTAAGCATTAATATGATGGTAATCTTCTTAGTGTGCTGGTGAGACGAATATACATGTAATACAATGCCCCCACCCGACCCTGAAAAAAGACATGGCTTTTAGACTCTATATAGAAAACTTTTAAAATCTTAAAATTGTTATCAGAAACAGGACCAATTTCAAAATAACTTGGCAGAAATGTTCCTTTGGTGACCCTCTACCAAGAATATACAAACTGTAATGATTCATCAAAAAAATATGGCCACCAAGGGCTGTGGGGGGAGGGGGTGGGGGGAAGCTTATTTACCCAATATATCTATAAAATCTTCTTCAGGAACCACTGGACCAATTTCAATGTAACTTGGCAGTAATGTTCCTTTGGTGACTCTCTACCAAGATTGTTCATCATGATTTATCAAAAAACATGCAAACCCATACCCCCCCCCCCCCCCCCCCACACACACACACACACACACACACACAAACTTCGAAACAGAAACCACTGGGCGGATTTCAGTATAATTTGACAGAAATGTGTCTTTAGTCATCCTCTACCAAGGTTGATCAAGCTGTCATGATTCGTCAAAAAAAAAAACATGGTTGCAAGGGGGCAGGGCTTATTTTCCATATATATCTAAATATAGAACTTTATACCAAGGTTGATCAAACTGTCATGATTCGTCAAAAAAAAGCATGGTCGCAAGGGGGCAGGGCTTATTTTCCATATATATCTAAATAGAGAACTTTAAAAACCTTCTTGTCAGAAACCACTGGATTGCTTTTAATATAATTTGGCAAGCCTTGGATATGAGGCATGCAACTTCATCTAATGGGCCTTTACCTAGATTCTTCAAATTATAACCCTGTTGTCAAAAATGGCCCTACACCAGGGGTCATTTATTTTACATAGACTCATATAGAGAAAAACGTTTAAAGTCTTCTTGTCCCGAACTAAAAGGCCCAGGCCTTTGATATTTGGTATGTAGCTTCATCTTGTGGATTTCTACAAAGATTGTTCGAATTATAGCCCTTGGGTCAAATTAAGCCCCACCCTATGGGGGTCATTTGTATAGGACCACCATGTCGCTCTTGAACATAAAATTTATTAAAAAATCGTAAAGCAATCTTTATACTTGTGCGAAACCTCAATTTTAAGTATACAAATATGTTAACAGGTGAGGGATATAGCACCATCATAGTCCTCTTGTCTTATTTCTTACAAGAACATATGTTGTTGGTATTCAGAAGCCATCCCTTGGTGAGGTGCTTCTAATGAGTACCCATAATATTTGTTTTCATGGGGAAATAAGAAACTAGCACAGTACTGTTTCACTGAAAAATAAAATCTTATCTGTCAAACTATGAAATTCCCTAAAGGAATTTTCATATGACTCGACACAGTTTTTCACAATATTGTTATGAAGTGCAGAACCAATACTTTAACCATATCTTCTATAGGCTTTAACCCTTGTCCTGCTGAACCCGGATATACCCTGCCTTTGCAAACAGTGTAGATCCTGATCTGGATCTACACTGTTTATCATTTAGTTTATGAATTTGTATCAAAAACCTGGATCATGTGATCTCTTTGGCGGACAGTTAGAAGTGGGTGTGGCATCTTAAAATATTCAGCATGACAAGGCTTAACATGACTTGTATTGAAATTTTGGTCAAATGATTGTTTCCTTGAGTTGATATATGCAGCCATGTTTTAGCACTGGTGAGCAAACTGCTGATGGTGGGTATGGGTGGACCGTGGAAGGGAGATATATTTTAGTTTTAAAAAAAAATTCTTCTTTGTTTTGCAGCTGGTATGATTGGGTATTCAGTATGTGATATGAAGACATTTGAGTTAGAAGTAGGACGAAGAGATGGTAGCCCCACAAAGAAGATTCTGTGGGACTGGGGAACTAGAGGGGCCACTGTCAGAGATCTGTACAACAAACTTGCTCTGATGAATAGAGCGCAAGTTATGAGGTTGCTGGAGCCAGTCAGTAAGTAATTTATTCAACTAACATAATTACCCTAAATATTGAGGTAGATTTGTCTGAACAAATGATGTACACAAATATGAGAGCCTAAATAAAGTTCAGGTAAAGGCACTGCTAGTAGCATTAGGGATGTTGCCATTATTATTCACAAGACACACAGTGTATCAGTGACACTCTGTTGAACAGTGACACTCTGTCAAACAGTCTCTTATTTAAGCTCACCTGAGCCTATAGGCTCATAGGTGAGCTTATAGTACAGGCATGCTCTGTCGTCCATCGGTCCGTCATCCACACCCATCAAATATCTTCCCCTCAGAAACCACTGGGCCAATCAAAGCCAAACCTCATATGGAACCTTCATGGGCCGGGGGAACCAAAGTTTGTTCGCCACGTCTGGGTCACATGATCAAGATGGCCTCCATGCCCATATAAGGTAAAAACCCTTTGTACATCTTCTCCAGAATCCATGCCCATATAAGGTAAAAACCCTTTGAAAATCTTCTTCTCGAGAACCAAAGGGCCAATGGCCTTGGGGCTTGGTATGCAGCATTGGGGACATGGGCCTAATAAAGTTTGAAAAAATTATTACCTTCTGCTGACCTTGATCTTTTTTCTACATAGACCTATATAGGCAGAACTTTAAAAATCTTCTTGTCTGAAGCTAGAAGGTCGAGGCCTTTGATGTTTGGTGTGTAGCTTTCTTGTGGACCTCTACCAAGATTATTCAGATTATAGCCCTGGGGTCAAAAATGGCCCTGCCTGCAGGAGTCACTTGTTTTTCGTAGACTCGTACCAGGAAAACGCTTCAAACGTCTTCTCCTCAGAAACCACTGGGCCAGTCAAAGTAAAATTTCACATGGAGCCTCATTGGGTTGGGGGAACGAAAGTTTGTTCCCTGCATCCGGGTCATTTGACCAAGATGGCTGCCATTTTAGCTCGGCCAACTTCAGGTCAGGAGGTCATGGTTTGAATCCCACTGGAGGAATAATTCATTTTATGACTATACAGCATTTCACTGCACAGAGCTTTTCACCTTTCCATTATCTGAATATGTCTTAAATAATTAATGTTTAAAGGGACAAAAAAACGCAAGTCATCACAATCTCTTGTGGGTACTCATTAGAAGTGTCTCACTGAATATCCACAAAATATGTATTCATGGAGAAATAAAAAAAATTAGATTGCCCAGTCGATGGCACACCACTGAAAATCCGGCCAGCCCACACTTCATACTATATGTTGCTAATAGTGTGATGGATGGAAAAATAATGTTGCTTTCCCGCACCATTACCACTCGGGGAAGTTATGTAGCTAGTCAGGGTTCTCATTAGGATTTTAAAAGTAGGAGCTTAGGACTCTGGGATCCCTTTTGTAAAAAGTGGGAGTCCTAGCCAAAAAGTAGAGTCTCACTCCCCCAAAATAGGAGTGCCATCTTTTTTTCATGACTTTCCTTTAATAGTGAGCATGTCACGGGTAACCTCATTTCTATATATGCCTAACAGAGAATGTTTTCCGTATTTTCATACAATTATTTTTTTTTTTATTTTCCAATTGACTTTGGTCCCTGCTTTACATTTTATTCCGAGAAACGAATGTAACATGGCACTGAAAATTAGGGTGACGTCATGTATTCCTCATGGGAAAATAGGGAGACATCTTCACAGATCAAGGAGACATGACAATCCTAACCTATTTTACTTGCATGATAAAGACTGCCACACTTTTAATTTCCAAAAGTAATACAGTCAATGTTTTTAGCTTTTTATTTCAGTGGTAACAATACTTGAACTCTTCCATCTTTTGCTGCAAGTAAAGCAGATATTTTTATTTTAAGACTGCGCCATCGAAGAAACACTATAAGCCATCGAAGAAACACTAATAATAAATACCAAAACAATGGAAATGGAGCTTTCAGATTTATTAAAAAAGGAACATGAAAATAATTGAGACACTTCACACTTTTAATTTCTGTATTGAAATGGCTGGCAGTCAAATGGCCGCAACAGTTCAATCTGCTTGGTTCAGTCCAATGCAGATTGTTAAATCTCAACCCCCGGAAGATGTAGATGATGATTGGTTGCTTTAGGAATGTCAAGTACTAGCTATGTGCCAAGAATATGATATTCAGCCGTGCGAGGACCTATTATACAGTCCAGTGAACAAAAGCCTCAGACATAGACTCAACCATTTTAGCGACTATACGCAACCTTGCTAAAAACTGTTATTCTTGTATTAAGAAGCTAAGCGGGTGAATGAACAATGGTACGGACAAAACACCCCACCTCTTAATAAGCAACCAAGCAACCATGGCAAGCAGCAACCAAACAATCTGATATTGCAACTACTAACAAGCAACCAGCAAACCATGCAGATTTCTTGGCACTGGAAAGGAGCAAAATATACTTATTAGATGATATAAATTTAGCAGCTGATCTCAGTGCTGGTTCAGTCCGGTCACCAAGAATCAGCTATTGTACCAAAACATCATCATGACCATCTTCCAGAGGTTGAAATCTAGAATTTCCGTCTTGTTGCGACATGGATAGTTTTGCTTTTGTAAATAAAGATGGTAAAAAACCATACTGTACGTGGAAATAGGACATAGATCACTATGTATACTGAATTATGACATACTCCTGATTGTTTGCGAGATCACAAACCTAATGAATATTACGTAGTTCACATTGTCTTTTTAACAGTTGCACTTTCCACTTTGTCTATTGCCTATTAAAGGCTTATAATAAATCATACTGTTCAAGTTTGGAATGTGTAACTTGGAGTTGTAAGATGAGTTTTTGTCTGTGGCTGAAATGACGATTCATTGCCCGCTGTATACATGGCTGGAAAAAACTGGCTTACTTCTCTTGATCAAAGTCCAACCAACCATAACTGAAATATAAAGAACTTCTTGGCAGTATCTTGGTCCAGTGTTAACTACTGACTGGGATAAACAACAGTATGGAAAAAAACTAATAACTTCCTACATTTAGGGTGTGGTGGGTGGGTGTGCTTATTCTTTCAGTAGAATCTTGGAAAAGGAAGTTGCTAGCAATTGCAATTCAGTATATCCCTCTCAGAATGACCTTCACCTTATTGACAATAGATTGGGGGAATTCCAGAGATTCCCAGATACTATTAATAGCATTTCAAAGTGGCAGAGATTCCCAGATACTATTACTAGCTTTTCAAAGGGGCAAAAGAACCAATTTAATGTAAAGCAATGTTTATGTCTGTATGGTGCATGATAAGCCAAAGAAAAGCTGGCTTGCAAAAATAAACATTTAATACAGGTAATATCTGTATTCTGCTTTATTTTAAGACTGCGCCATCGAAGAAACACTATAAGCCATCGAAGAAACACTAATAATAAATACCAAAACAATGGAAATGGAGCTTTCAGATTTATTAAAAAAGGAACATGAAAATAATTGAGACACTTCACACTTTTAATTTCTGTATTGAAATGGCTGGCAGTCAAATGGCCGCAACAGTTCAATCTGCTTGGTTCAGTCCAATGCAGATTGTTAAATCTCAACCCCCGGAAGATGTAGATGATGATTGGTTGCTTTAGGAATGTCAAGTACTAGCTATGTGCCAAGAATATGATATTCAGCCGTGCGAGGACCTATTATACAGTCCAGTGAACAAAAGCCTCAGACATAGACTCAACCATTTAAGCGACTATACGCAACCTTGCTAAAAACTGTTATTCTTGTATTAAGAAGCTAAGCGGGTGAATGAACAATGGTACGGACAAAACACCCCACCTCTTAATAAGCAACCAAGCAACCATGGCAAGCAGCAACCAAACAATCTGATATTGCAACTACTAACAAGCAACCAGCAAACCATGCAGATTTCTTGGCACTGGAAAGGAGCAAAATATACTTATTAGATGATATAAATTTAGCAGCTGATCTCAGTGCTGGTTCAGTCCGGTCACCAAGAATCAGCTATTGTACCAAAACATCATCATGACCATCTTCCAGAGGTTGAAATCTAGAATTTCCGCCACAAAAATATTTGTGCCTTTTTTTTTTTTTTTTTTTTCTAATTCGCACGAATATTTTCCGCATTTGTATGGTTTCTTTAGCAAAAAAAAAAAAAAATCAAGGACATTTCTCAAGAAATATGAACTGATCCTCCCAGTAGCACCCCTCTTTCATTGCTTTTCAGTTAAATTCAGTACCCCACCCAACCCCACCTATAAAAAGTTCGTGGATTACTGTATTAAGTGATCTTGAGTGTTATGGCATTAATGAAATATCTGATGATGATGATGATGATGATGATGATATGGATGTTCAATGAAACATACAGTTGACTCTTGTTATCTCGACCTCGCTTATCTCGAATAACCGCTTATCTCGAAGTGAAAATCTGGTCCCTACCTAAACATGAAAATCTAACAACAGGTAAAAAAATATTGTGGAAAATAGGAGAAATTGCTCCTAAGGAGCAATTTCTCCTCTTTTCCACAATATTTTCAATATATCTCTAACTTGAAATGTCCAGTTACACATATATTTGTTAAAGGTGGTTGTTCGAGTTATTTTTTCCTCAATTCTGCAAATCTGATATGTCGAGGTACGGATATCTCGAAGTATTTCAGAGAGTCCTTTGGAATTCGAGATAACGAGAGTCGACTGTATTTTAATCAAAACCAACACAAGCTGTGTTACAGTAAACCCTTAGTATACTGACACTTGATACAAAGACAAAATTTTTTATAATGACAATTTGAATGTCACGAAACCTGCGCTGAAGAGGTGACAGTTAATGAGAAATTATGCAAGAATATTACATTAAAACTTCAAGCAACATATGTTTTGGATATTTGTTAGAACTGTCTGACTGAGGCAAATTCTAACAAATATCCAAAACATATGTTCTGTGAGGAAATAAGAATAAAACAAAATCTTTCTTACATATCATTCTGTCCATTAAGCATTCTTTACAACAGCAAATTCATTTTAACGGCAACATCTTTGGGAACAAATGCTGTCGTTGTAACGAGGGTTCACTGTATATGCTGTCGCAAACTTATACATGAAATATGTCAGCACATTCTGATCAAGGACAACTCTGTTGAGCTTCCCACAAAATGTCATTTCAGTGTTAACATTTGCGTGTGCTGCGATTAATACATGCTATGCAAATATGTCCAGGACTTGTTTACTTGCTGAAATTTCAATGTTGTGCTTTGCTTTGCGGGAAAAGTCTTGGAAATTTAGTTCTGTTTTTAACCCTTAAAGCGCCAGTCACAACTATTGTCGTCTGCTTTGTCTTCTGCCGGTTACTTTAAAAGTCATTTCTGCAAACAGTGTGGACCCATATCAGACTGCTCCTTTAGGAGCAGTCTGATCTGGGTCCACACTGTTTGCCTATATGCAAAATGTAATTTTGAAAAGTTTGCAAGAAGATGCAGCAGACGACATAAGCAGACAACATTTTCAGATCAGATGCAGTTTCTCTTGGTGCTTTAAGGCTTAATATGAATCTATTTCATATGCATTTCTGACAAGAAAATGTTCTACAGTCAAACATGGTAACTATGGTATTCGTTACTTGTTCTCCCAAAAATGGTTTCCTGTCATGCTGTCATATGACGTTACCTGATGAGCACGCTGTACCATCATGAGCACACGCTTTCTTCATGTGGGAGCCGTGGCAAATTTAACTTGTACTAGAAACACAAACAGTCCAGAATTGTGTACCATCACCCAGGGACTGTATCTGAGCTGTCCCAATTAGAATCTACACAAGGTTTAGGGGATAGATTCGATAGAAACTAATGTTTTTAGTAGCCAGCAGGAATAACCCTTTTGATGCGCAGACTTATATCTCGCAAAGGATTAAGGTTCTTTTTTGCGTGGTTGCTTGTTGTCTTTCAACAGAAAATGTTGTCTCTGATGTTTGGTGAAAATTGGGTGTCTGAAAATTTTGAAATGAAAACAAAGATCAATAAACAACAACAACAACAAGGGATGAAAGATCATAACTCCTGCGTGTGCAGTTTCGATGAATCACTTGGTCAGTAGAGGCAGTACACAATGAGGGGGAGGGGGGCCCATAGCAGTGTCAGCCACACTGCTTTAATTGCTCGACCAGTTAATGATCACTGAAGTGTCAACTGCCCTCACCTGGTTAACTACTGCTTGCTTAGCAAGTAAATAATAGTACTTTCGAAGGCGTGAAAAATGCACAGTGGACTATTACTGTTCTTGTAAGGTGCTTTCGAAGATACAAATAACATGTGGCAGACCAGTCAAATAATCCAATCATAATTAATAGTAGTCCCACAGGGAAAAAAAACATACCTCAGACAGACTTGACTTTGGGAAGTTTTAGGAGTCGAGACCCTGATTTATGCGTCCCGGGATGCAGGATTCTGCGTCCCTGAGAACCTTGGAAGTTTGGTTAAATTCCATCCAATTAAAGAGGAGATAGCGTGATGGACAGTAAAATGTTGCTCTCGCACACCCTTGCCATTCGGGGAAGTCAAATAGCATGTTTGGTTAAATTCCAACCAGTGGTTTAGGAGAATAGAGTGTTGGACAGGGACATTCATAATACCATCACTTTTTATAACCTGCCACACAATAGCCGGCCAAGGTGGCTCAGTTGGATGCACATCAGACTGGTGATTGGGAGGTTGCAGGTTTGACCACCGTGGTCGGCAACATTCTTTCGTGGAGATTGAGCAGAAATTTTTTCTACAGTCATTCTCTCCCTTCCACCGATTCAAGAAGGGCAGTTGTTAGTTTCTCGCTAAACAATGTGTACAATACTGGTTAACAGGGTAGAGGACTAAGCCTGCCCAGTAAACATGTGGTTAGGTAAACTGACAGTGCTCGACTTGACCCTAGTGGGTTGACTTGGCCGTAAAACCTCAACACAAGAACAAGTGAAGGGATACATGTATTCTGGTTTTCCTTGGTGTCCGTGTGTCCATTCATCTGTCCGTTATACCCTGCCACACAATAGTGGCGGGGTTATATAGTTTCACATTGGTGTCTGTGTGTCCTCCTGTCCGTCTGTCAATATTATCCTTTCTGGACAATAACTTGACAATGACACGAATAAATGTCAGTAGATTTTCAACAAACTTGGTATGTGCATTGATATTGTGGAGATCTGGTTTGGGATATTTAATGGGCAAATTTTGTCAATTCTTGACAGAGTTATCTGCCCACGACATATCCGCATTTTTCTTCAGGGTTGATAACTTGAGTAAATCTCAATTGATTTTCACCAAACTTGGTATGTGCTTTGATATTGTGGAGATCTGGTTTGAGACTGATGATTACGAAAACACGCCTATTCAAATATATAGAAAATTTCACCTCCAAAAACTGAAAACTTCCAGATAAAAATTCCGATATTTTTCCTAATTTTAGCACAAAACATAGATTGTGGGTACTTGTTAGAATGGCCTCGTCGAGGCAGTTCTAACGAGTACCCACAATCTATGCTTTTGAGCAGAAATAAGAAAAATAATGTATACCCCTGTAAACCCCAGTTTTACTATATAAAAGTGGGGTTCAATGGGGACACTATTATATAGGTATGTTTTCGTGATGATGGGCAAATTTTGTAAGTTATCTGCCTGCCACATGATAATGGCAGAGTATTATCATTTCTCATTTTTATTTTAGAAAGCATACAGGGCCCAGTTGTTCAAAGCGTCGTTAGCTTAACGAGCTCGTTAAGGGTAATTTCGTTAACTGTTTTAGCGGATTCAATACACAATACAGTCAAACCTGTCTTAAGCAGCCACCCATGGGAAGCTTAAAATGTGGCTGCTGAAGGCAGGTGGCTGCTTAATGCAGTTCAAATATGTAAGTCTATGAATTTTCGGGCAACTTTCCTCTGGCTGCTTAATACAGGTTGGCTGCTTAATAGAGGTGACCACTAACACAGGTTTGACTGTATTCTGATATTTTTTGCTGAAAAAATGTGTGTAGCTTTTGCACTGCAAAAGCTACTCACATTTTTTCAGCAAAAAATTTCAGCATATTTGCGTATCACTCGATTAAAATTTTAACGAATCGTTAACTAACGACATCGTTAGCTTTGAACAACTGGGCCCTGATAAACATTTATCTGGATGTCCCTGTTATCAGGAGCTGTGATGAATTATTCATATGTATAGCTCACAAACTGCCATATGTTGCTTTTTTAATTTACAGTGAATGCCGGGCAAGAGAAAGTTCAAGAAAAGGGGGAAAAAGATGCTGTTGAAAAAGAAAAAATACCTGATAGCAATGAATCGTCTATGATGTCAAGCGGCTCAATGTCCATGCCAAGTGCTAAAGTGGAAAATTTGATCAGCAGACCCACCAAAGATTCATTGAGTTACAATCCAAGCAGTGAGTTAATAGAATAATGTTTTGTTCAGTTTGTAACCAGGGTTGCCTTGGAATCCTGCTTTGGATCCAGAGAACATCAACCCTTAAAGTGCTCATCACAGCTGCAGCAGACAACAATTTCATTTTCTTTTTTTGTATTTTTCAGAGAAAAATAGGCTTGACATTTCATGTGAATTGTCTGCATAGCAGATGATTTACATGAAATGCCAAGTCTTATTTTCTCTGAAAAATGATCAAGAAAAAATTAGAATGTTATCTGCTACAGTTCTGCTTAGCCTTGCCTATCGTCCCATAAATGGGAAATAGACAAACAATGTAGACCCAGATCAAATGTTGCAGAATGTGGCTTCTGATCAGGGTCTAGTCTGTTTGCATTAAATTAAAAAATTTCTACGAAACATGATAATAATAAAAACTACCCAGACACCCCTTATATAGGAAATGGACTTGTCCAAAGATTTGAGGTGGAAGATTCCTTCGGCATAAATGGGTTAACTTGTGCAGCAGTAGTTGTTAGAGTAGTTTGTCCTCCAGCTGAAACTTCTGGAGGGATGGCTTTGTGATCATTGACTTTTGGCAGGAAAATTCTTGTCTCAATTTCTTATTTATCTATTCTGTTTTCTCTCTGTCTCTCTCTCTCTGGAAGACAAATTGATGCGAACTATTGTTAACAGACCTTTAAACCTCAACACAAATAAAACAACCAAACCTGCGTAGGTCTTGTTCCTGCTGTGTCATAATTTAGTATCATCAGTGGTCTGGACCTTCCTTAAAGTCAGATCAGTGTCTGCATTAATGCAGTCTGGTGTGAACGTTACTGAAAGTTGTGTTATTCCATGTGCAGTTTAATCAGGACAGTTCTGTAGGCCAGGTCAGTCTATGCATTTATGTGTTAGAAAAGGCCAGTTCATTTTCTGCGTTAACCCTTAAAAGGCCAAGAAAACATGCATCTGAAAATGTTGTTCTGTTTATGTCGTCTGCTGAATATTCTTGCAAACTTTTCAAACCTATTTTTGCATACAGGCAAACAGTGTGGACCCTGATCAGACTGCTCCTAAGGAGCAGTCTGACCTGGGTCCACACTGTTTGCAAAAATGACTTTTAAAATCACAAGGAGATGACAAAGCAGACTACAATTGTTGTGATTGGCACTTTAAGGGTTAAAGTAGTCTGGTCTTTGCATCTCTGAAGAATGCTATCTTGTCTGGGCCTTACTGCACCCAGATCAATCTCTGTATTAATATGGTCAGGTAAAGTAGTCAGGTGCAGACCTTATGGAAAGCAAGGTCAAGCTTTGCATTCATGTGGTCTGGTCTGGGCTGAAGGCCAGATCAGTTTCTGCATTAGTGAGATCTGGTCCGGGTCTTAGTGAGGTCATTATCTGTATTAATACAGTCTGATATGGAGATAAGTGTAGGCAAGGGCTGCATTCAATAAAGCGAAACACAAGCAAGTGTTTTTCAAAAACTATTTTGCATCAGCTGAATGATTATTGTAAATCCATCACACATGACCTCCATGTTAGAGATTACCGGTTATTCTCCTAGATGAGACTTGATGTTAAATCAAATAAACTATGTCAATAATTATGTATATATATTTTATATGAATTTATATAGAAACAAATAAATAATATCAATGCTATAAGTATTTGCATACTTTCAGTTACAAACAAGCATACATAAACTTTATTCACTTTGGCTGCCATCTTGGTTGTGCCAAAAGAACAGTTTGGGGAAGTTTGGAAGTCTCTGCAACTGAACGGAAAGTTTGCTATTGTTTTGCAAGTAACCAAGAATGTTTCAGTTAACTGAACACAGCCCAGATAACTCTCTGCATTAAATCAGTATGGTCTAGGTCACCTCTCATGAAACTAGATGATCATACAAAATCAGCACAGGCTCTGGGGTTTGTATCTCAGCTTACATGAGGGAGAGTAACCTCAGAATTCATTACAGCATACATCTCACCACCCAAGCCTGTCCCTTAAAACTAGTCATCTTGACCTGCAAAGTCTAGTCTCCAGACTGGAGCTGTCTGATCTGGGTCTGCACTGTTTGCATAATGCCAGTTTCTAAAAAAAATGTTACTGTATGAAATCTTAGGACAATTACCATACCCATCTTGTAAAAGAAAAGCTACTTGCACTTACAAATGAGTCTGGGCATAGTATTTCCTACAAGATTGCATGCATATTATTGTACACCCAGCAAAGACTCAGACTCAGGTCAATGTCTACTGGCCCCAAGGTTATAAAACTTTTTTCATTCTCAACTCAGCTGAGCATGAAATTTTCCATGCTCAAGAGTTGGCATTTTCATATTTATTAGCAGAGAAAATCTCTTGCTTAGCTATGTTTAGCAGGAAAGAATTTGCAATTGTTAGTTATTTGAGATTTATTAGCATGACAAATTTCATGCTCAGCTGAGTTGAGCATGAAAAAATGTTTATAAATTGGGGGCCTGAAGATGCTTTGTATCCTTGTCTACCCACAGAGTGCCTGGCAGTGACTCTGATCTGTAAGTCTGGCTAATCAGAGCTGAAAAGATTATCGATTATCAGTCCTGCCATTGTGATCGATAATCGATTAGTAATCGCTGAAGAGTTTATCATAATATTACCTATTTGAGCATGACCCTTTCATACCTTATACTTTATTGTATATATTTTGTCAGACAGTCCTGAGCAAACAGTATAGACCCAGATGAGACGCTGCATATGCGGCGTCTCATCAGAGTCTACACTGTTTGCCACTCACCCAGGTATTTTAGACAGTGGGTAGTAAATTGGACTTGTTCAAATTTTAGATAAAGTATGGTAAGGAGTTGAGGTATTTGAATACTAAGGGTAAATACACTAAAGTAACAAACACAGAAATCAAATGATAGATTATTAGCAAATCTGTAATGATGGTCACTTTTGTAGAATTTATCGATCAATTATTCGATTATCCTATTAATCGTGCCAGCCTTACCAATCTGACTCTGTGGATGCACAAGCTGATCTGAGTCTTTGCTGGACACACATGCAGTCTTGTAGAAAATGTTGTGCTCCATCTCATATTTTTACTTATCCAGCTGTGTCTGCATGTTTCTTTAAAGGTTTGCCAATCCCAAAAAAGCAAGGTTTGAAGTTACAGACTAAACAAGAGGATATCAATCTGAATAAACTTGGTGTTGATTCATTTAAATCATCAGAAGAAAAAGACATTAAATTACAGAGTGTTATTTTACCAAGCAAAAACTTGAAGCATCTTTCTTCTTGTGAGCCAGGGGCTGCCTCAGTACAGGTAATGGAATGCCAGGCTGATGGCCCTGCAAGTGGAAAGGGAAATATGGGAGCAGCTTCATCAGCAAAGTCATTGGAGCGTGTCCGCTCGGCAGTGGAGGAGTGTGAGTCACGATCTTCAAACTCGTATATGTCACAACTGAGTAATGATGAGAAGGAAATGGCACTTGCTTTGATGACCACACCTAATTATACATACAAAGAACTCAGTCAGGCCACAGATGGTTTCAGGGTAGACCACAAACTTGGTCAGGGTAAATTTGGAGCTGTTTACCTCGGAGTGGTAAAGAACACAAAATGTGCCATCAAGAAACTTTACCAGGTGGGTCTTTGACCAGGTGCTAGCAGGGTTATTTTTTATTGTAAAGATACTTTGTTTTTGTGAATTTCCAGTTTTCAATTATTTATTGGGAATCCGTGGACATGGCCAATCTCTAAGAAAAAATATGTATCTAAGAAAAGTAGCTTATCTGGAGCTATACAGAGTTATTGACATAGCATCATTACCATAGTAAATGGGAAGTTCTGGCTTGGCTTTTGGAATTTTTTCTTCAAAGTTGTCATACAGTATCAAACCTGAACTTATTAGTGCTATGGTAATCAAGCTATGATGCCATCTGTATCTGCATGGGCTGTACAAGGCATACCAAATTACCAGTGATGACTGAAATTCATAGTGTGGAGATGTAGGTGCAGGCGGGCATCGGGCGGGCAGGCAGGCAGGCATTGGGTGCGTCTGAGGTTTACCTTTTGGTTAACTTATTTCAAAGTTATATGTTACCTTTATTCTTTTGAGGATTGCTTTCATATTTGATAGGAATGAAGAGGAGGACCAGTAGGCTTGTTGCGTGCAAGAGAGACAATTCTCACCTCATTATGTACTTACAGTTGTATCTCCCCTGAAGCTGAAATCTCATGCAGGCCATAACTCCCATACTGTTTGAGATAATTTAATAATATTTGGTAGGGACATAATATCAAGGCAAGTAGGAGTGTCGCATGCAAGAAGGACAACTCTTGCTCTGTTGTTTTTTTAGTTATCCCCGTGAACGAATTCCTAAGTCAAATTCCTATGCACTCCTTCAATTCTCAATGGTTTGAAATATTTTGATAATATTTGGTAGAGACATAGATAAGGATCAGAAGAGGTGTCATATGCAAAGAGATAGCTCTCACTTTCTTCATTATGAACTTATTTCCCTTGAAACTGAAATCTTGTACAGGCCATAACTCCCATATTGTTTGAGATAATTTGATAATATTTGATAGGTACATATATCAGGTCAAGTAAGAGTATCACATGCAAGAAGGGCAATTGTGTTATTGTTTTTTTTTTTCTAGTTATCTCCCCTGAATAAATTTCTAAGCCAAATTCTGATGCACTTCATAATGGTTTGAAATATTTTGATAATATTTGGTAGATAAGGACCAGTAGGCCTGTCACATGCAAGAGAGACAACGTTGACTTTCTTCGTTACATTCTTATCTCCCTTGAAGTTGAAAGCTTGTGTAGCCAAAATTGATTTTTTTTTTCACTTATGCAGGTTGTAGCCTTTTGTGGGGTAAAAATTGATTTTTTTCCATGTATGCAGATTGTAGCTTCAGTAGCTGAGCCTCTTCTATATACTTACCTATGACCACATCAGTAACAAGCATTTTTATGCCTCCATTTTTGAAAAAAAGTGGGAGGCATATTGCCTCTGGTTTGTCTGTTCATTTGTTAGTTTGTTTGTTCTTTCGTCACGCTTTCTTGTGCATAGCATACATGTACCTAATTTTAGAACCATGTATGCTAATGTTTTGAACATATATGAATTCCTCATGAAAAAATGGGTGAACTTTTTTTTCTTATCCAAATTATCTCCCATTTTAGAGTTATTTCTCTTTTAATAAAATAACATTGAAATCTCATTAGCAAGATATCTCAAAAAATATTTGAGTTAGAGCCTTGATACTGGTATACTGATTGGGACTGAGGAGGAGATTACCTGATTAAATTTACTAATTAAATGAAATGTTGTTGGAGTTATGGCCCTTTACAATTTTTGGCCATTTAATGTTGTTGCTTTATTGTGCATAGCATTTGTTTAGAATCATGTATGCTAATGTTTTTAAATTTTATATATGGATTCTTCTTGAAAAAGTAGATGACCAGTATTTTTTTCTTATCCGAACTGTCTACCATTTTAGAGTTATTTCCCTCTTACTAAAACAACACAGAAATCTCATTAGCAAGATATCTCAAAAAGTATTTGAGCTAGAGCCTTGATATTTGGTTTTCTGATTGGGACTGAGGAGGAAATCACCTGATTAAATTTCAACCAATTAAATGAAATGTTGTTGGAGTTATGGCCCTTTGCAATTTCTGGCCATTTAATGTTGTTGCTTTATTGTGCATAGCATAAGTTTAGAATCATGTATGCTAATGTTTTGAAATTTCATATATGGATTTCTCATGACAAAATAGGTGAACCATATTTTTTTTCTTATCCTAATTATATCCCATTTCCCTATTACTAAAATAACATTGATATCTCATTAGCAAGATATCTGAAAAAGTATTTGAGTTAGAGCCTTGATACTTGGTGGGGTGGGGCTAGGGTTCAAAATCCAGAGCACCTCTTATGAATTGCTTTTTTGTTATGCTAGCATTGTAAACACATCCTAGGTAATACATCAACCAACTTTGTGACACTGCTTTAAGTGTCATTGGGTGAAGGCCATGGTGACCTACATTTCACAGTCCAATGACCTTTATTTCATCGTCCAGTGATTTTGCCTTATATCTCTAAGACTATTTGGTAGAGAAATGTCATACCTTGGATATTAAGTTCCCTGTGACACAAAGCGTGACCTCAAAATATCAGTGTAACCTATATTTCATGGTCCAATGATTATGCCTCATATCTCAAAGACTATTTAATAGAGAAATGTCATACCTTGGATACTAGTTTCATGTGACACTAAGAGTGACTTTAAAGTATATGAAGGTCAGTTTGACCTATATTTCATGGTCCAGTGATTATGCCTTATATCTCGAAGACTGTTTGATAGAGAAATGTCATACCTTGGATATTAGTTCCATGTGACATGAAGAGTGACCTCAAAATATATGTAGGTCAATGCAGCCTATATTTTATGGACAAGTGATTATGCCTTATAACTCGACTATTTGATAGAGGAATGTCATACCTTAGATACTAGTTCCATATGACATGAAGAGTAAACTCAATATATATGTAGGTCAGTGTGAGCCATATTTCGTGGTCCAGTGATTATGCCTTGTATCTCGATGATAAGAGAAATGTCATAACTTGGATATTAGTAGTTCCATGTGACACAAAGGCTGACCTCAAAATATATGCATGTCAGTGTGACCTACATTTCATGGTCCAGTGTTTTTTTCCTTTTAGTTTGAAGACTTTTTGATCGAGAAATATCATATCATGAATATTAGTTCCATGTGATACTAAGAGAAACCTAAAAATATATGTAAGTCATTGTGACCTACATTTCACAGTCCGGTGATTTTACCTTATATCTCTTTGATAGAAAAATGTCATTCCTAGATTTTAACTTCCATGTGACCCGTTGATTGACAAATATATCTAGGTCAGTGTGACCTATATTTCATCGTTCAGTGATTTGCCTATTAACTGGAAGATTATTTGATGGAGAAATTTCATACCAGGAACATTAGTTCCATGTGATGCGATGATCAACTTCAAAATATATATAGGTCAGTGTTCCATGTACATAGATATGCATTAAATTTTATAGAGAGATGTGTATTTTATATTCAGACTCACAAAACTTATTTTATTTGGAATAGAAGCATATATAAATACTAAATACACCTTTTGATGTGTTAATGTGAAAACATAGGTAGACAAGGTGCAAATAGGCGAGCTGTGCTGTCATATGACAGCGCTTGTTACCTTGTATTATCTTTAGAGGCAAGCATATGGTTGGGGGCATAGTGTTTTACAAACACAATTTCTAGTTTGGATAGAAATTGTATTTTTGGACAGGCTTTTCTAGGAAAAGTTTTGTCCTTTAAAATAGTGATGTCCAGGCAGTCATGCGTCGTCTGTGGTTTACCTTTTGATTGACCTTTTTTTCAAAGTGATATGTTACCTATATTCTTCAGTGGAAAAACCAGTCCATAATGCTATTAGTCATTTTTCTTGTTGTGAAAACAAAATGCAACTTAGCTGCAGGTTTGTCTTTTGACACAAATGACCCTGGTGGATTAATGTGTCATTAAACGTGAACACATCATCATTGTCATCTATGTCTTTTGCATAAGGGATGAAATATTTTTTCCTAGCCATCCATGTGTTGTATTGAGTTTGAACTGCAGTCATTGTAAAATTTAAGAAACCCTCACTGTCCCTTGTGTCTGTTAAAAAATAATATGCATCAGCAAAAAAATGGTTAGAGTATTTCCCATACTAGGTAATCCTGTTTAACCTTTAAAGTGCCTGTCACATACTGCAGTAGACCACATTCTAAGACGGATTATGTTTATTCTTTTTTTTTTTTTTTTTAGAAAATAAGGCTTGACATTTCATGTGAACCATCTGCATTTTAGAGTTAAAATGACCTTTATTTCTTCAGACCTGTTCATTTATATCTTGCACAATATTACAGTGTTTTCTATAAATGTATCCTAGGGCAGTATTTTCAATACCTCTTTTTATTCAAAAATCCTTATTGAGCGTCATTAGAAATGGCATTGATATACTGCAAAAAATTTTTATTGAGCATGTCTTGCATTGTGTTTTTTAGAAACAAGAGAGAAATGATGAAGATAGCTCCTCAACACACCTCTCAGCAGAGTTACGTGCCCTAAGTAGGTATGTATAAAGAAACAACTGTCATCTTGGCACTTTTTTGTGTCCCAAATTTTGGAGAAGATAAATATTGCTTTTTGATTTGTCTGTCTATCTGTCTGTTCTTAACAGTTTGATGATAAATTCAAGGCTCTTGGAATGTTGTTTGTGGCTGGACTATGTGTCTTTTGCTTTTTTATGCCCACGCCACAAAGTGGAGGAGGGCAGTTTTACCCTCTGTCATACTTCTGACAGTCACACTTTATAGCACTGTTTGTGTCGCCACAACTCCTACAGTTTTCAAGATAATGGCTTGAAACTTGCACCATAGTAAGCATATAGACTGAGCATTTGCACATAGGTCTTAGAACTTTGATCAAAGTATAAGTGGTAGAGTTATATACCCTTGATTTACTTAGAAATTTTGCCTTATACACACAGTTTGTGTCTCCACAACTTCTCAGTTTTCAAGAAAATGATTTGAAACTTGTAGTAAAGTAAGAATATAGGCTGGGCATGTGTATAACGGTTACATAACTCTGATCAAATTTTTATTGTTAGAGTTACATAGCTTGGATTTACCTAGAAATGGCATTGTACCCAGTGGACACATGACGTCTATACAACGTTGCCTCAACGTCGATGCAACCTCATGACGTTGCATCGACGTTGAGGCGACATTGTATAAATGTCATGTGCCCACTGGGTAGAGTTTGTGTCTCCACAACTTCTCCTACAGTTTTCAAGGTAATGTTTGAAACTTGCAGTATAGTAAGAATATAGGCTGGGCATATGCATAAAGGTCACCGAACTCTGATCAAATTTTTATTGCTAGAGTTACATACTCTGGATTTGTTTAGAAATTCTGCCTTATACTCATGGCATAGTAGGATCCATGTCTCCACAACTTCTCCTATAGTTTTCAAGATAATGATTTGAAACTTGCAGCAAAGTAAGAATATAGGCTGGGCATGTGCATAAAGGTTACAGATTGCTATAGTTACATTCCCTGGATTTTCTTAGAATTTCTGCCTTATACACATGACATAGTAGGGTTCATGTCTCCACAATTTCACAATTTCACAGAACTCTGATCAAATGATCAAATGTTTACTGCTAGAGTTACATATCCTGAATTTACTGAGAAATTTTGCCTTATACACATGGCATAGTAGGGTTTGTGTCTCTGCAACTTAAGAATAGGCATGTGCATAAAGGCCACAGAACTCGGATCAAATTAAAATTGTTAGAGTTACATACCTTCATTCACAAAGAAATTTGCCATATTCACATTGCATAGTGCAGTTCATGTCTCTGCAACTTCTACAGTTTTCATGACTTTGCTTTGATACTTGCACTACAGAAAAGGTATCAGTTTAACATATGCATGAAGGTCAGAGAACTCTGATCAAACTATTATTGCAAGAATTACATACCCTTGATTTATTTAATAATTCTTATCCTATAACAATGCCATAGCAGAGTTCATGTGTCTGCAACTCCTCCTACAGATTTCAAGGTCATGTTTGGAAACTTGTACCGTTCAAAGAATACAGATTGAGCATATGCATGAGGCCCACATGACTCTGAAAATGATCAAATGGTGAATCTCATAGCCAAACTGGTCATTCATTTCCTTTAGGGATCTTCTAGTTCTGTCTCAGTGTCTGTCTATGTCTCTCTTACTGTCCCTGTCTCTCTGTATGTCTGTGTATGTCTGTCTGTCCATCTCTGTCTGTCTGTCCATTTCTCTCTCTTTCTCTCTCTGGAATAATGATGAAATCTTTTTGTCATTATTAAACATTATAAATTGATATTGGTATTTGGTGTACCCTGGGGAACCAAATGTAAATCACCTGATTAATTTTAATTTTTGTCATGCTCCATCAGCATTTGACTGCATTATGTTCCATAAATATTTGTCTATTAGACAATTCACATGACATGCCAATAAGAATTGAAAGAGTTGCCTTTGGAAACAAAGAACACACAAAAGACTGATAATTGTAGACTCCATTTTAGTCTCTTAGTATACAGCTGCTGCCCTGTAGTTTGTGAGGCTGCATATGCCCTCCTAGCACCGGCTTAAGTGGTATTCCATTTTCAAAGTAATCAGAATGGGTTCAGTGATCCCAAAGGAAATAAAAATATAAGGTGCACTAAGGTGAATTACGAGGAGACATTTTATGGCCTCCACATGGCAATTAACACCAGTTGCAGTGATGCAAAATAAAAATCTAAGAGGTCACCTTTGGAAATAAAGAACACACAAAAGAATGAAAATTGGTGACTCGGTTTTAATATGTCTCTTCATACACAGCGCTGTAGTTTGTGAGGCTTATTTTCATGGAAAAAAAATAATAAAAAATAATTAGGATATCATCTGCTACAATTTTGCTTAGCATTTTAAGGTTTAATTTCCCTGATGTTAAGACTACATGCAAATTCTAAATTAGGAGGATAGGGCCTGTTTTTGGAAAAATAGAAAACAAATTCTTTCATTTGTTGCTTGCTAAGGGTTAAAAACTTGAAAGTTTTTGGATATCAATGGCCGTGACAAATTGCAGATACTGTACAAAAATGTGCATTGATAATTTTTTATGCAGAATTGCTGCTTCTATCAGTGGTATGATGTGCTGTGTGAGAAAGGTGTCATTCTATCATATACTGAGCAAAGGCCTAGATTAACCAGTGCTTCCATGCTAGCCTGGTCAGTCTTTCACTGCCTGTCAGCTATTTCCATTGATTCTTTAACCCATTGTAGACTGAATGAACTCCCCCACACTATATATTGGAAGATTCTAATTTTAATTTTAGGTATGTCAGGCTATGTGATTTAGATATTCCTAGAGAAAAATGGCTAAACTATTTGCAAACAATGGAGACCCTTATTAGATGCCACATTCTGGGGCATCTGATCTAGGCTGCATTGTTTGCCAATTACCGTATTTACCATATGTATTCGGACAGACAGGCCTGAGCAAACAGTATAGACCCAGATGAGACGCCGCAGAACGTGGCGTCTCATCTGGGTCTACACTGTTTGCCACTCATCCAGCAATTTTTAGACACAACATTGGGTAGTGAATTGTACTGGTTCAAATTTTAGACTATATATGGTAAGGAGTTGAGGTGTCCGAATACTTAGGGTACCCTTTTAGGAGTCTCCTGACTACAATAGCTACTCACATTTTTTCAGCAAAAAATATCAGAATAGTGTATATTGAATACCCTAAAACAGTTAACGAAATGACCCTTAACGAGCTCATTAAGCTAACGACGCTTTGAACAACTGGGCCCAGGTGTTTGTGCTGTATGGCAGCAGTAAAATGTCTCCCCATGCTTCACTATAGTGTAGTTTTCATTTTTCTTGTCTTTAGTGATCACTGAGTCCCTTTTGGGAATTCTTAAAATTTATATGGTCACTGATTAGGCCTTTGGTTGAAACTAGCTAGCAGAAATCTTAACACTTTGGTGGTTTTCATTTTTTGAATGTGCTCATTGCTCTCAAGGGACATTCATTGGAATCTGTTTAATTCCAGGTATCATCATGAGAATATAGTCACATTGGAACCTGTTTAATTCCAGGTATCATCATGAGAATATAGTCATTTTGGAATCTGTTCAATTCCATGTATCATCATGAGAATATAGTCACATTGGAATCAGTTTAATTCCAGGTATCATCATGAGAATATAGTCACATTGGAATCTGTTTAATTCCAGGTATCATCATGAGAATATAGTCACATTGGAATCAGTTTAATTCCATGTATCATCATGAGAATATAGTCACATTGGAATCTGTTTAATTCCAGGTATCATCATGAGAATATAGTCACATTGGAATCTGTTTAATTGCAGGTATCATCATGAGAATATAGTCACATTGTATGGCTATGCCTTAGATGGGGATGAAGTTTGTCTGGTATACCAGTATATGCCTAATGGATCTTTAGATGATTGTCTGCATCAAAAGGTATGTTGATTTACACATAGCTTTCGATAAATACATTACAAGAACATGCCTATTCAAATATACTGAAAATTTTACCACCAAATAATGGAAGTTATCAGATGAAAAATTCTAAAAGTTTTCATATTTCTGCTTAAAACATAGATTGTGGGTACTCGTTAGAACCGCCTCATTGAGGCAGTTCTAACGAGTACCCACAATCTATGTTTTGAGCAGAAATAAGAAAAATAATGTATACCCCTGTAAACCCCAGTTTTACTATATAAAAGTGGGGTTCATGGGGGGTCAAAATTATATAGGTATGTTTTCGTGATGTTTTTCTTATTTCTCCATGAAAACATATCTTGTGGGTACTCATTGCATTCACTTTCCTGGGGTGATAAGTGGTGCATTATTGCTGAATGGTCATAATGTAGTCATAGTGATTTGTTATGCTTGTTTATTGCAGATTGACTACTTGCAGTTTGTTTGATAGGGTTTATTGTAGAATAACCATATTGTGTGAGACTATTTATTTCAAGACGGTTAAAATAAGAACAAAGAATATGTTGAAATAACCTTTATCAACTCTTCCTGAGTGTTTTAACAAAGTAATAACTATTCACAGTGTTTAACATACACATAAAATAATTTGTGGCGTAAAGGTTGCAGATCAGTGGTTGGAAATTCGAAGAGATGCAATCAATAAGGAGATGCTTTCTCATCTTTTTATCCCACTGGTTTCTACATAGAAACCACCGCAAAGCAACACGGTGTATACACATGATGCTTGCTAAACAACATGGTACATACACATGCTGTTCTATTAAACAGCACACCGCAAAGTATCACGGTACAGACACATGATACCCGCCAAAACAAAACTCCGCAAAGCATTCCGGTATGTACACAGAATGCCCGCTAAATCATATACACCACCGCTGAGTAAATGGTACATACACATCTACCAGCAAACTGTTGGATGAGAAAGCAGCTCCCAAATATATAACAAGATTTCAGTCAGAATCACATCCCTTCGGAATTTTCCGCCACCCCCAATCAGCAACAGCTAGATTGCATACTAGACTGGAATGTTCCTGCCCATGAGTTATCCAAATAATCCACAGATTTAAAAACAGCTTAGTCTTTCTGATATTGCAATTTATACTTAACACTCATGTATCTGATGATACACTGTAGAACATTAAAGCAGCATAACTGTCTTTCACCAAAATATAACACCATTACTTAATCCACCAGGCAGGAGAATGAAAGGACATGGATGACTGTTCTTTCTGAAATTATAAAAGAAACTGGGCGGCAGTATCCTACCACAAAATAATGACAAACATTGACATAATTATTTATTTTAACCATCTGAAATAATACATAGAGCTACTGTTCTTTAGCTGCAATACTAAATGGTTATTAGTGAATTAAGAATAAAAATTGGGAGGGAGGGCGGGAAAACTTTTTCCTTGCTGCAGCAATCAGCTGTCGTCAGAAAGAGGCTGTTGCACTGGGACCCAGCTGTGCAAAACACTTTCAGTATGTCTACATATAAGCCTGGAACCAATCCTTTACAGTGCTCAAAGGACATGTGTACTGAAATGACCTTACAAGTTGGTACAGTAATCAAAGTACTGAAACAACCCAAATTACCAAAAATGCGAACTGGACTTACTATTTTAATGCTGAAATAAATGGAGCCTATTGTAGATCAATATGCTGTATTATTTCAAGTCGGTTAAAATAAGAACAAAGAATATGTTGAAATAACCTTTATCAACTCTTCCTGAGTGTTTTAACAAAGTAATAACTATTCACAGTGTTTAACATACACATAAAATAATTTGTGGCGTAAAGGTTGCAGATCAGTGGTTGGAAATTCGAAGAGATGCAATCAATAAGGAGATGCTTTCTCATCTTTTTATCCCACTGGTTTCTACATAGAAACCACCGCAAAGCAACACGGTGTATACACATGATGCTTGCTAAACAACATGGTACATACACATGCTGTTCTATTAAACAGCACACCGCAAAGTATCACGGTACAGACACATGATACCCGCCAAAACAAAACTCCGCAAAGCATTCCGGTATGTACACAGAATGCCCGCTAAATCATATACACCACCGCTGAGTAAATGGTACATACACATCTACCAGCAAACTGTTGGATGAGAAAGCAGCTCCCAAATATATAACAAGATTTCAGTCAGAATCACATCCCTTCGGAATTTTCCGCCACACAAACCAATAATTTGGTTTGCCCCAAAATTCCACCGCAAACAAAACTGGTGTTCACAACTGATCCTGCAGAGCCTCCCGAATGTCTAACATTAAAATATCAGAACCAATATCAGATAGATGTACGCCATCTGGTTTATATAAGCCCGGTGTGTCAGATGTAATTTCTGGATGATCAATAAAGACCCCCCTACCATTGTATTTTATAAAGCGACGAATCACTCTATTAATGAATTTTCGTTTGGATACCATTTTGTCTGGAACCTGTGTTCCTGACCATACAATACGAGGCAACATAGCAGAAACGAAAATGGCACTGCTAGTGAATGTTTGAACTAGATTACTTAAGTCATCCTTCATATTATGGATCAAGACCACCCCTTTCTGATAAGCTAAGTCATTGGAACCAACATGAACCACTATTGCCTTTGGAGCAGCATTATGGAGAGCAGCATACTGAATCTTTGGTAGAAGCTGTTGCCATTTCATGCCGCCCTGACCCATCCACTTGACTTTCTGAACTTTGGAAGCGCCAACCGTACTTTCAAGCTGCCTGGTTCTGGCTCGGGCTGCTAATCTATTTATGTAGGAGTCCCCTACCAACCATACATCTGGAAATCAAAATTTATGATGCAAATTATCAATAGGGCTAAGGAGCAATGAGCAAGTCCGCTTTATAGTCTTATGTACTTGAGAAATGAATTGGACTGCCATCTGCCCATTTTCTTGATAGTCTCATACGATACGCCTTTGCTGGCTAACCACGAAGCGGCCCCAATACGGAAGGAATGCGTTCTGAAATGTGTTGTTGGTAGATTCAGAGCAGTTATAGCTTTATTTAAAACTGCCCCAAATTGATATCTTGTAAGAGGTTGCCCATTAATATGACAAAAAAGATATACTGATTTGTGAGGTCTAATTTTGAGAAACGCTTCCATGGCCAATAATGGACATTCTGTAGATTCAATAGCTGGAATGTCAATTATATATGGTTTTCCTGTTTGATTGCATTTGGCCTTACGCTGGCGGATTCGTAAAATATTTTGCCCAGCTTTGGTGGTACATAATACATCAGATACTTGCAATGGTTGATCAGGTTGCTGTGACGATGTAAATACCAACTCACTAACACGGAACAAACCAAAAAATGCCAAACGGTAAGCTGCTCTAAATAAAAGTGTTTCATACTCAGAAATGCAGATATTCCCCAAAATTTTACAAATAGCAACCAGAGTATTATACATAATTGGCATACGGTTATCAGGATTGGCTCTAAGACGCTTGTAGCCTTCAAGCATTTTTGAAATGGCAAAAGTGGAAGTGTTATCAAAATTATGGTTAATTTTATGTTGAAAGCTAATAGCAGATATGTGCATGGCAGCTGTTGATGGGGCATAACCATTGTGGAAAAGATAAGTAATATAAGCATGAATATGAGTTTCAGGTACTGGCCACTGCAAAGGGAGAGCATAATTAGATCTAAAAGTTGAAAAGTTTGCCAATGCAGTAGCATATGCATGACGGGTATTAACTGACAAACTTGCAGTCACAAGCTGGTGGGCTCCTGATTGAAGACGCTCCAAAGATGGTCTGGAACAGGCTCTGGCTCTGGTTCGGCTTCTGGGGCCAACTGTCGAAAGCGATTCATCTGCAATCGAGATAAACTGTCCGTCACGGCATTCCGAGAAGTTGATAAATGTTCCGCTTTGAGAACAACATTCAGCTGCAAACATTTTAATGTAATGATTCTGACCAAGACCATGACATACTCTGCCTTTGACGTTTGCGAATTCAAGATATGAACAACTGCCTGATTGTCACATTTGAATAGAATCTTTTTGTTGCTGAGATGCTGACCCCAGATTTCAAGAGCAACAAAAATGGGGAACAATTCAAGTACTGTAATGTCATCAGTAATACTGCGGTGAAACCATTCAGCAGGCCACAGACCATATGTCCATTTTCCCTGAAAATAAGCTCCAAAGCCTTTACCATAACTTGCTGAACTGTCCGTAAACAAACATAAGTCAGCATTTGACAGCCAAAACCTGTCATGAAAGACAGAGACACCATTAAACGATTTGAAAAATGTCAGCCATGTTTGCAAATCTAACCTCATTGCCTTGGAAATCCGAATATGATGATAAGGCTTTGTAATACCCCTTGTAGCATTTATCAGCCGGCGGCAAAAAGGACGACCAGGCACGATAGCCCGGCACATGAAATTCAGTGAGCCAAGAAGAGACTGCATAACCTCCAGTGTAATACTGGACTTATGGAATATTTCTTCAATAAGACTTTGTAGTTTCATAATTTTGTCCTTTGGAATTCGTACCTCCATAAGAATTGAATCAAGTTCAAATCCCAAGAAAATGATGATTGTTTGAGGCCCTTCTGTCTTTTCATCTGCAACAGGCACGCCCATTTTTCCACAAGTCTTGAAAAAGGAAGTCATAATTTCTTGACAGTCAGTTGTGCCAGCTTCACCCCCAAACAAAAAATCATCCAAGTAATGTTCAAGTTCACCCACTGTGCATGATTCTCTTACAGCATAATGTAAGAAATGGGCAAATTTCTCCCATAATGCACATGAATATGAAAGTCCAAAAGGTAAGCAACGGTCAAAGAAGTATTGACCATCAAACATAAAACCTAACAGGGGAAAATCATCTGGGGAGATAATCATTAGGCGAAATGCATTTTTTATATCAGCCTTGCCTAGCAGAGCACCTTTTCCCAATTTCTGAATCATTTTAACAGCTTGATCAAATCTAGTATATTGGACACTGCAAAATTCAGGGTCAATATAGTCATTGATTGAATCCCCCTCTGGATATGATAGATGGTGTATTAAACGATATTCACCTGGCTGTTTTTTGGGTACCAAACCCAGAGGAGAAACCCTAAAATCAGTGAAAGGTACAGTTTGAAAAGGGCCAGCAACTCTTCCTGCTTCCAATTCTTTCGTGATTTTTTGCCTGACAATATCAGGGGCTTTATTTGCTGAAGGTAAATTTTTTGATATGACCAATTTTCGAGTACCTTCAAAGTTAATGTGAAAGCCATTTTTAAACCCATTTTTCAACTCTTCCGCTGTTTGTCTGTCTGGATATTCTTGCAATTCCTTCTCAAAGGCAGATAAATCTACAGGAGTGGAGCCGAGCTCAAATTTATTTCCGTTTGAATGGACCACGAAAGGAGGACCTTTGAGTGTGATCTATTTCAGTGTTCTTATTTGCAGTGAATGCATTCTGTTGTAAATTTTGACTGTGTCTGGGACATTGGTTTTCAGAATGGTCCCCCTTACATGCCAAACAAACATGAGAAAATCTACAATTTTTGAAATAGCATTTGCCTTTGTTATAATCAAAACATACGCCAAGTGCAAGACGAGACTGATTTGAGTGGCCAGCAAAGCTAGGCTTAGATTGAAAGGTAGTTGTTTCTAGCTTGTTTGTGTTTGTCATTAATTTAAGCCACAAATCTGAATAAATTTTATTCCACGGCTCCTGTTTTAAAGCTTGCCTTGTCCTAAATTCAGCATCATATTCTCGCCATGCTAAATTTTGACACCTGCTTTCAGCCTCTCTGATGGTGCTCAGGTACTGAATTAATTCAAAAACTTTATCCTGATACTTTTTCAAATATATAGTAATGAATATTAAAAAAGCATCTGTCCACTCCCTGATATTGGTTATTTCTTTTAATACTTTAGGGCGTGTTTGAATTTGGCCATGTTCATTTATAAATAAATTACCAGATTCCTCCCCACGCCTTTTTTGATTTTTCTTTAACAAAGAAGCCAAATTTATATATTCATTTTTCCATATCTTAATACAAATATCTTGCGGAACATGCATCGCAATATCATCATCAGCACAACGTACATCCGGCATCTGAAAGTCAGACTGAGTGTTTTGTGCAATTGTTTGTGCTAGAGGGGTCCCCTGAACCCCCAAAGCACTAGTCCAAGTATTTAACATACTGGACCCTGTAGCATTAATCTCAGGTGAGTATGACACTTGGTTACCTGACTGTTGAACCCCGCCATCACCACATAACCTTACAATTTCTGGTGTTCCTGTTGCCCCTGGTTGAGGGCATGGCTCATTTGCTGCTGTTTGTTGCTGATTTTGTTTTGCTTGGCCCCTAGCCTGACCCTTCCTAGCCCTCTTTCTAGGTGGCATGATTATGGAGGCACCAAGATAATCTCAAAATTGGGCTTGAAATGTTCAAAAAGTTGAAAAATTTGCCAAAAACTGGACTGAAAACTTTTTCCTTGCTGCAGCAATCAGCTGTCGTCAGAAAGAGGCTGTTGCACTGGGATCCAGCTGTGCAAAACACTTTCAGTATGTCTACATATAAGCCTGGAACCAATCCTTTACAGTGCTCAAAGGACATGTGTACTGAAATGACCTTACAAGTTGGTACAGTAATCAAAGTACTGAAACAACCCAAATTACCAAAAATGCGAACTGGACTTACTATTTTAATGCTGAAATAAATGGAGCCTATTGTAGATCAATATGCTGTATTATTGCAGAGTAATTGCATATTTTATTTAAAAAATAAATTATTCCAAACCGTGCTCAAACGCCCCAGATAAAGCACAGTTGAATTTGGGTTGTACCCATTTGAGCACAAGCAAGCGCAGGGAGCGAGTGCTCAGATGGGTGTGACCCAAACTCAACTGTGCTTTATCTTGGGCATTTGAGCACTGTTCGGAATGATTTATTTCTTTTCTAACACCCCTCATTGAGCGAATTTTTTACATAAATAGGATTTTTTATTATTCTTTATTATTATTATTATTACCTGGCTTCCTCTTTGGTAATTGACTATTCCTCTAAAGCATTACATCACATGGTTATATAGTTACACGGTTCGATGACCAATATTCAAGATGAAGGATTACTCATGCGAATCAGCTGACGGTGTAACATATAAAAACGATGTAAAATATAAAAAACTTGTATCCTGTGTTCATGAAAGAATTGTAAAATGCATGGGATTGGAGTACTGTGATGGCCCTAAGGAGTACAGATATAAAACAGCAAAATGAGAATGTCAGCTACTTAAAACTTTTTTTTTAACATGTCAACAATACAAGATGGAAACAAGAAGTAAAACGAATGTGTTTGAATGGTATAACCTGCAGAGGAACTCATCAGGTAAAAAAGTCAAAGAACTGCAATTTTCATAGACCATTTTCTGTCTTATTAATATAATTATGTATATGAATGTTTCAGCCAATATTGTAAACTAGCGTCCACAGTTACCAGGGGTGCAACTCTTGCAACAGTAATATGATTGGTTTCCCTTTGATAGAGCACAATGAAATTCCTATGCTCAAATACCTTAGATAAAGCATGGCTAGAAATGTAAAGACAAATAAGGAACAACACGAGCAGGGGTGTTAAAACGAAGTATGTTTATTGCAGAATGTTCACACCATTTGTTATACCCTGTTTATTGAAGATTTGTAATACCATTTTTATCGCACCTGCTTGTAGCAGGGTGCGATATAGGCGTCCGATTTTCCGTCCGTCCGTCCGTCCGTCTGTCAACATTTATGTCGACGTTCGACATTTATGTCAAAGTTAGTATTCTAATCAACTACAAGACTAAACAACCATCAAACCTTGCATGAAACATCTCCCTGACCTCCTGACTTTGCGACATAGGCGTCCGCTTTTCCGTATGTCTGTCCATTCGTCCGTCCGTCTGTCAACATTTATGTCGAAGTTCGACATTTATGTCAAAGTTAGTATTTTAATCAACTACAAGACTAAACAACCATCAAACCTTGCATGAAACATCTCCCTGACCTCCTGACTTTGCGACATAGGTGCCCACTTTTCCATTCGTCTGTGTGTTCGTCCGTCCGTCTGTCCGTCTGTTAACAGTTCTGTTATGTCGAAGTTCGACATTTATGTCAAAGTTCGTATTCTAATCAACTACAAAACTAAACAACCATCAAACCTTTTATGAAACATCTCCCTGACCTCCCGACTTTGTGACATAGGTGCCCGCTTTTCCATTCGTCTGTCCGTTCATCCGTCCGTCTGTCTGTTAACAGTTCTGTTATGTCGAAGTTCGACATTTACGTCGAAGTTAGTATTCTAATCAACTACAATTCTACAACAACCGTCATACCTTGCATGACACATCTCCCTGACCTCCTGACTTGGCAGGTATGTTGACCCAGTGACCTTGACCTATATTTTGCGCTCCATTGACTTTGACACAATTTACGTTGACGTTCCAGATCTTCTCAACTATAAGGCATACAACTACCAGACCTTGCATAGTGCTTCTCCTAGATGTACTGACTTGGCATATACCTTGACCCGGTGACCTTGACCTATATTTTGCGCTCCAGTGACTTTGATATATTTTGTGTCGACGTTCGATCTCGACTATAAGGCCTACAACCATCAAACCTTGCAAAGTGCTTCTTCTCAATGTACTGACTTGGCAGATACCTTGACCTGGTGACCTTGACCTATATTTTGGCTGCAGTGACTTTGACATAATTTACGTCAATGTTCCAGATCTCCTCAAGTGTAAGACCTCTAGCCACCAAACCTTGCATAGTGCTTCTCCTAGATGTACTGACTCGTCAGGTATCTTGACCTGGTGACCTTGACCTATATTTTGCGCTCCAGTGCCTTTTACACATTTTACGTCAACGTTCAATATCTCCTCAACTGTAAGACCTACAACCATCAAACCTTGCATAGTGCTTCTCCTCAATGTACGGACTCCGCAGGTACCTTCACTGGGTGACCTTGACCTATATTTCGCGCTCCATTAACTTTTACACCTTTTACGTCAGCCTTCCATATGCCCTCAACTGTAAGGCCTTCAACCACCAAACTTTATATAGCACTTCTTCTCGATGTACTGACTCGGCAGGTACCTTGACCTGGTGACCTTGACCTATATTGTGCACTCCAGTGACTGACACATTTTATGTTGATGTTCGGTATCTCCTCAAATATAAGACCTACAACCACTAAACCTTGCATAGTGCTTCACCTCATTGCCTTGGCTTGGCAGGTACCTTGACCCAGTGACCTTGACCTATATTTGACAAATTTTACGTTGATGTTTGATAACTCCTCAACTATAAGGCCTACAACCACCATACCCTGCATTGTGCTTCTCCTTGATGTACTGAATTAGCAGGTACCTTGACCCGTGACCTTGACCTATATTTCATGCTCCAGTGACTTTTACACATTTTACGTCAACGTTCCATTATCATTGGGCTGTATGATATGAAAAGTCAGTGCTGAAGATATAGCCATTAGAGGGAATGGGACTGGCCTGGAATATATGTGCCCCACTAGGCACTTTGTCTACATTTTTTTCAACCCAGTTTTCCAAGTAAGCACTGCTAAGAATGAAATAAACTTATTTAATAACCACGTTCTGATTGTGGCTCCTGTGACTTTTGCCCCAGCAGGTGCGATGACGCCTTCCGCGGAATTCTTGTATTCTATTCTGTTTATTGCAGAATAATCACACTGTTTTGTTATACTGTGTTAATTGCTGATATTGTAGTCATATTTTGTAGGCTGTATTGATTGCAGCTTAATATTTATTGCAGATTAATTACCTACAATATTTTATCGGATTGTATTTCACACAGAATGGTGACACCAATGTGTTATTTTTTGTTTATAACAGAGTCACTTTGTTTTATAATTGTGTGTTTATGACAAAAGTGTCACACAGTTTTGTTGCACATGTACTTTGTTTATTACAGAATGGTCAGACTGTCTTATTAGACTGGTACCAAAGACTAAATATTCTCAGGAATGCAGCCTGTGGTTTACAGTTCCTACACAGTGTTGACAAGAAACCAGTCATACATGGAGATATCAAAAGGTGAAAGAACATTTAACACTTAACATGCTGGGTAAAAATTCAAACAGACAACATTTTGAAATATTTTTCTTATTTTTCCCAGAAAATAGGTTTTGACATACCATGGAATTGTCTCTTTGGAGACAATTTGCATGAAATGTCAAAGCCTGTTTTCTAGAAAATGAAGTTAAGGAGACAATTTGCATGAAATGTCAAAACCTGTTTTCTGGGAAATTTAAGAAAAATGTCATCAATTTGTCATCTGCTCAATTAGCCCGGAGAGTGGTAAAAGTTAATTAGTCACCTGCTGTTAGGTCACTGGAGAGGACTTTAGCTTTACCTCCCTTCTGTCTGTTTGTTTGTGTTTGAGGTTTTACGGCCCAGTCAACCCAATGGAGTCATGTCGAGCGCGGTCAGTTTACCTACATTTACTGGGCAGGCTTAGTCCTCAAAGCAGTTAACCAGTATTGTGCACATTCTTTTGCCAGAAACTGACGACTGCCCTTCTTGAATCAGCGGAAGGGAGAGAATGACAGTAGAAAATATTTCATGATCAATCTCCATGAAAGAATGTTGCCGACCTCGGCAGGGGTTGAACTTGCAACCTCCTGGTCTCCAGTCGGACAGCACATCCAACTGAGCTACGGAGGCCGGCCTTCCCTTCTGTCAGTTGTTCTGTTTAAACAATTGGGATCCAGTGATACCTCAGATAGCTCTAATGCTAGCCTCATGAAACTTGACATGGAAATAGAGGTCAGTGATTTGATAATGCTTTGGGAAGTCTGTGATTCCTGATTATGGCCTTTCCTGGGTAACTTTGTTTATATTTTTCCATCATTAAATCTTAGTATACCGATGACAAAAGTAGTGGATGATGCTATTTTCTTATCTTTTCCCTCAGGAAAGGTTTGACATTTTGTGCAAAAAGCCTTTAAAGGAGACAATTTGCAACAGCTGCCAGATCCCGTTTTTCAGGACATACTGTATTTACCCTTAATATAGAGATTTATAAACTCTTCTTGTCCTAAAATTTGAACAAGTCCACCCTTGTTACCCTCTTGTGTGACTAAATACAGCTAGATGAGTGGCAAGTAGTGTAGTTTCATCTGGTGCCACACTTTGTGCATCAGATCTGGGTCTCTACTGTCTCCTCAGGCCTCTCTGTCTCAGTACTTAGGTATAGTTCTGAAGTGATAAAGTGGAAACGAAGACTAGGCAGTAAATTTTCTGTTGATATAAACAGGAAATAATTTGATTATGCTGAAATGAGTTAATCTCAGCAAATAGTTATGTTGAAGTGCCAAAATAAAATGTTTTTTGGAAATCTAATCACAAACAGAAAATAAGCAGGCTCATTAAGATTGAGTCACCTCATGAGGAATATTAAACAAACCCCCAAAAAACTGCCAAATCCCTCACACCTTGTAGCTGCTTAAAGCAGCACCCTATTTTCCACATATAATGTGTTGCCTGATAGTCCCAAAGGACGGGAAAATTCAATAATATCATGATTATCACATAGATATATCAAATACCGGTACTGGGTGACATTTAAAGCCTCCACACAAAATACGCTAAAATGAGCATCTTCTAGAAATATAGAAAAATTCGAAAACAGAAAATAGCAGACTCGGTTTGATTGAAGTCTAAACAGACATGGCTGAATGACAAACAGTGCTGATCCTGATCAAACTGTTCATTTTGGAATAGTTTCTTTTTCAAGAGGGGGTCTAAAGGCTCTACTCTAAAAGGAAAGAATTTGCTCCCAATGGGAGCAAATTCTTTCCTTTAGAGTAGACCCCTTTTCAGGAGGGATTTGGTATGCAGGAAAGCAAACAGGAAGTCACAAAAATTGTCTTCTTTGTACAAAATGGCTGACAATCTACCAAACCCTTTAACTTCTATAAAAATTCAGTTTGGTTGTTTTCTGCTTGTTGTGAAAAATGTTAACCCTTAAAGCGCCAATCACAACAATTGTCGTCTGCTTTGTCTTCTGCCGGTTACTTTAAAAGTCATTGTTGCAAACAGTGTGGACCCAGATCTGACTGCTCCTTTAGGAGCAGTCTGATCTGGATCCACACAGTTTGCCTATATGCAAAATGTAAGTTTGAAAAGTTTTGCAAGAAGATGCAGCAGACGACATAAGCAGACAACATTTTCAGATGCAGATTTTCTTGGCGCTTTAAGGATTAAATAGTGCTAGATAAAAGGTGTATCCTGATAAAATTTTTTATTACTTCTCCATGAAAACATCTCTTGTGGGTATACTTTGGAATCATCTCACTGAGGCTATTCCAGTGCATACCCACAGTGTATGTAAATGTGGAGACATAACAAAAAAACAACAGTACTTAATAAAGAACTATGATCATTAGTAATTAGTAACTTGTTTCCTGAATTTTACAGTGCCAACATCTTGCTTGACCGCCATCTTGATGCCAAAATTGGAGATTTGGGTTTAGCGCAGCAGGCCACTGGGGGCACTGTGACAGGGGAGTTAACCCACATCACAAAGAAAAATACTGATGCTAAGGATTACAAGAATAAGGCATACTATGCCCCAGAAATTTTAAGAGGAAATGGATTTTCAGTGAAAGGAGATACTTATGCTTTTGGTGTGGTAAGTTTTTTTTGATGATTTAGGTATTTATTCAGCAGGGCTGCCAATAAGGGGATGATTCATGGGAATTATTTTTAGCCATTTATGTATACCAAAGGTCTTTATCAGATTGTACTGCTGTGCTGGCCGATCTGGAGCTGTACTGTTAGTTTATGTCCCAAAAACATTTTTTCTTATGGCATGGCTTGATTCTTACTTTTTTATGATCTCTTTAGAAGTCTGTCATTTAGATGCTTTTCTCCTCAAATACATATACATGTCTTTGATTTATGTAGAATGGAAAAGCCATGGATTAGAAGAGTATGTTTCACATAGTCATGTTAACCCTTAAAGTGCCAGTCACAACTATTGTCGTCTGCTTTGTCTTCTGCTGGTTACTTTAAAAGTCATTTTTGCAAACAGTTTGGACCCAGATCAGACTGCTCCTGTATTCTTATAGGGTAGACCCATTTTCAGAAGAGGACAAAAAATTTAGACAGAGCTACCACTCTGAAAATGTATCCATCCTTTTAATTGTATGAGATTAATTTTCCCCACTGTTTAGTGATGGGGATATTGTAAACGCCTCCTTCCGTCTGTCCGGAGGTCAGTCCAACATTTTTTTTCACTCTGCCTCATGTGACCTTCGGGTGGGGTCAAAGATCACTCTGTGTCTTTCCGTCCATCACGCTATATCCTTTGGACGGAATTAAGGCCAAACTTGCTGCATGATGTCCTCTTGTGGTAAGGGTGTGTGAGAGCAAAATTATTTTTCAGGCCATCCGTCCGTCACACTATTAGCAACATTAGCATCAAGCGTGGGGATTTTGCAATGGTGTGCCATCGACTGTGCAGTCTAGTTAATCTTGTTAGAGCGTGGGGATTTGGCAATGGCGTGCCAATGACTGTGCAGTCTAGTTAATCTTGTTTAGAGTGATGAATTGTCTGTTTTCTTCTGTTAAAAAGAGTGTGCATATAATTTTCTTGTTGGAACAGTGTAAGTAAATAGTTGTGATGTTATAAATTTGCAATATTTCTGTTTTTCTTAGATATGCATATTACCTCTATACCACCCGAGTTGTGCATCAGTGATGAAACTGTTTTGTATGCAACATAATAGAATTTTTATAAATAGAAACTGCTTTACAATATGGCCATGCCAAGTGAAAGTCTTCAAGCATATATTAACCCTTAAAACACGAAGAAAATCTGCATCTGAAAATATTGTCTGTTTTTGTCGTCTGCTGAATATTCTTGCAAACTTTTCAAACCTATTTTTGCATACAGGCAAACAGTGTGGACCCAGATCAGACTGCTCCTAAAGGAGCAGTGATCTGGGTCCACACTGTTTGCAGAAATGACTTTTAAAGTAACCGGCAGAAGACAAAGCAGACAATTGTTGTGACTGGCGCTTTAAGGGTTAAATGTGCCAAATCAGATCATCTCGTTAGGAATATGCTGAGTGCAGTAGCTGGTGATTCTGTAAGTGAAAGTGCAGGCTGATCTGGGCCTTCAGTGTCTGCATATGCCCAAAGTCATTTTTGCTAGGCATGGTCCTGTTACATTTATCATGGACCTGATGTATTGGTAGAACTTACTCTTTAGTATTGTATGTAAACAGGTGATCTTTGAATGCTTGACTGGACAGAATGCTTATGATGAGAAAAGAGAAGGCTCCACAGAGAACATGTTGGTAAGCATACAACTGGATTTCAGAAAGTTTGCAAACTATTTTTGTAGCATATTCCTTTGCTGAAAATTTTACAATTTTTTCCAGCAACAACAACCTAACTGCATTTAAAAAGTGAAGTTTATGATATGCATGCTGGGTATAAATCTCAACAGACAACATTTTGAAAATAGGTTCTGACATTTCATGCAAATTGTCTCCTGAGGAGAGTTTTCATGAAATATCAAAGCTTATTTTCTTGGGAAAATAAGGAAAAATATTATCAGTTTGCCATCTGCTGATATTGACCAGAGAATGGTAAAGTTTAAAGAATCTGATAAAATCTGAATATACCCTGCCTTTGGAAACAGTATAGATCCAGATCAGTTTTCCATTAAGTATGTATATTTAAAGCAACAATTAGGATGAAATAATTGATTGGCTAAAAATTAGAAGTGGGCATGGCATCTCAATTTATATATCATGTCAAGGGTTAAGACAGACTTGTAATCTGGAGAACACTTGTCAAAAAACAAATCGTAGGTGTCATAAGATATAACATCAATTATGTGTTTTTAGCTCACCTGTCACGTAGTGACAATGTGATCTTTTGTGATCACATTTTGTCCATCATCCGTCGTGCATCCATGCGTCCATCCGTACACAATTTTTTCAAATGACATCTCCTCCTAATCCACTGATTGGATTTTGATCAAACGTCACAGGAATGATCCTTGATTGGTCCTCTTTCAAAGTTGTTCAAATGGTTTTGGTCCATTGCACATCTAGGTCACAGGAGCTAAAATAGATTTTTTAACTGAAAACTTAAAAAATCTTCTTATCTGAAACCAGAAGGCCCAGGTCTTTGATATTTGGTATGTAGCTTCATCTAATGGACCTCTACCAAAATTGTTCAAATTATAGCTCTGGGGTCAAAAATGGCCCTGCGCCGGGGGTCACTTTTTTAACATCTGTTTGTGTTGAGGTTTTACGGCCCAGTCAACCCAATGTGGTCATGTCGAGCGCCGTCAATTTACCTAACCACACGTTTACTGGGCTATAGACCCATATAGAGAAAAACTTTAAAAATCTTCTTGTCTGAATGCAGAAGGCCCAGGCCTTTGATATTTGATACATAGCTTCACCTAGTGGACCTCTACCAAGATTGTTCAAGTTATTGCCCTGGGGCCAAAAATGGCCCCGCCCTGGAGCCGACATGTTTTACATAGACTTATATAGAGAAAACATTTAAAAATCTTCTTATCTGACACCAGAAGGCCCGAGTCTTTGATATTTGGTACATAGCTTCACCTAGTGGACCTCTGCCAAGATTGTTCAGATTATAGCCTTGGGGCCAAAAATGGCCCCGCCCCAGAGCTGACATGTTTTACATACACTTATATAGGAAAAAACTTGAAAAATCTTCTTGTCTGGAAGTGCAAGGCCTAGGCCTTTGATATTTGGTATATAACATTGCCTCAAAGTCCTTTGACAGGAGTGTTCAAATTATGCCCCTGGGGTGAAATGAGGCCCCACCCACAGGGGTGCGGGTGTGGTCACTTGTTTTACATAGAGCAAAAAGCCATTGGCAGTGATTAGGCCTAGGAATATCAAACTAATAGGGGGGATGGACCTGAAGTGTAGATGACCTTTAAGTCAAAGGTCAAGGTCACAGTGACCTTTAGTGTCTAAAAAGCTTATAATTCTGCAATGCTTACGAGGGATGTTTGAAATGAATTGCTTATTTCTATCTGGAGACTTCAAATTTCAAGTTAGCCCAAAAGTACTCATTTCATGCCTTCGAAGTACTCCCCGTGGCTAGAAATGCAAAGTTTCAGCCGATGTATCCACTTCTTGAAGGCGTCACGGTACGCTGATTTGGGCACAGTAATAAGGTACTGATGAATGGCAGATCCAAGTGCCTGTTGGGACTGGTATTTCCGCCCAGCAAGGAATGTTTTCAATTTCGGAAACAAAAAGAAATCACATGGGGCAAGGTCTGGGGAATACGGGGGGCGGGGGGGGGGGGGGGGGGGGGTGAGGGGGGGGGGGGGGGGGGTGAGGCAAAACAGTTACTTTTTCTTTCTTCAAAAATGCCGTAACTATTGCGGAGGTATGAGCTGGGGCATTGTCATGTAGAAGACGGACATGTTTAAAACCAGTGGCAGGGCGTCGTTTCTGATAATACTTTTTCAGTTTTTTCAGTACTACGTCTTTCTAGTACTTTCCGGTGATGCTTTTGCCCTTTTTCACTGGCACTTTTATTGCGACTCCTTCACCAGAGAAGAAGATTGCATACAAAACCTTCTTTGTACTCAAAGAACGTTTGGCAATTATTGGGCGTTTGCTGTGTTTAGTAGCCCAGATCGTATTGCTAACCTTTCTGACGGGCTCAAAATAATGGACCCAGGTTTCATCACCTGTGACGACATTGGCAAACTGCTTTTTGTCATATTTTGGAAACATTTGAGGCAGCTTTTTGGCCACTTTAACCCGTTGCCTCTTTTGCTCGTCAGTCAACAGATGTGGCACCCATCTAGCAGAAATCTTTCTGACTTTCAAATGCTTCTTCAAAATAAGGTGAACCGTTGATAGTGATATGCCTACCTTTCGTGCAATATCACGAACTGTAAATCTGGCATCTCCTTCAATGATTTCCTTTATTTTGGAAACGATTTCTTTACGATATGCAGATTTTGGCCTACCTGATTTCGGTGCATTTTTGATGGACTCTACACCAGACTCAAATTTCTTTTTTCACCGCCGAACTATGTCATAAGACACACAAGAAGGTCCAAAAGCAGTAGAAATTTCAGTCATCAGCTTCTTCAAAGAATGACCAAGTTTTGAGCGAGCTTTGATGTAAGCCCGTATTTCATCTTTTTTTGTCGACGCTTCTACCAACCATTTTTACTGCAGTGGTCAATGACTGCGTGTATTCAAATGGCAAATTTTATGTCTTACACTTAGTCTAACACGTACATTTATACACCATTGTGTAGATATTGAATAGCCCTATACAGGTATGTATTGGTTTTTATCGTGCCCCACGTGGATATCGAGCTAGAGGACAATAAGCAATTCATTTCGAACATCCCTCGTATGGTTAAGACCCTCAAACTTAGTAGAGATGTTGGTCCTCAGCAGTAGATGATCCTGAGGGCAAAGGTCAAGGTCACCAGGACCTTTAGCACTAAAAAGCTTGATAACTTGGCAATGCTTGGGCCTCACCAGTAGATGACACACTAGGCAAAGGTCATGGTCAAGGTCACCATGACCTTTAGTACTAAAAGGCTTATAATGCTGCAGTGTTTGAGGCTAGAACACTTGAACTTAGATGTGATGTTGGTCTTGACCAGTAGATAACCCTAATGGCAAAGGTCAAGGTCACAGTGACCTCTAGTACAAAGCAAGCTTATAACTAGGCAATGCTTGGGACTAGCACCCTCAAACATTGTAGGGATGTTTCTTCTGACCAAAAGATGACCCTGAGGGCAAAGGTCATGGTCAAGGTCACCATGACCTTTAGAACCGCATCTCTGTTAACAATGCTATGTATTACATGATTCAGGTGAGGGATATAGGGCCCTCTTGTTTTGTTTTTTTTCTTTTTATGCCCCCAACTTCAAAGAAGTTGGAGGGGCATATTGCTTCTGGGTTGTTCGTCCGTCCGTCCGTCCGTCCTTCTGTCCGTTCGTCACGCTTTTTGATGCATAGCATAACTTTAAAACCGTGAATGCTACTGTTTTGAAATTTCATATATGGATTCCTCATGAAAAAATAGCTGACACGTATTTTTTTTCTTGACAGGATTATGCCCCTTTTCTGAGTTATGGCCCTTTGAAAAAATATGGATGCAATCTTGTCAGCAAAATATCTCAAAAACTATTTAAGCTAGAGCCTTGAAACTTGATGAATAGACTGGTAGTGATGAGTAGACAACCTGATTAACTTTTGAAGAAATTTTGAAAAATACTTCTTGAGTTATGGCCCTTTGTAATTTTGGGCAATTTTACCTTGTCAGCAAAATATCTCAAAAACTGTTAGAGCTAGAGCCTTGAAACTTAGTAAATGGATTTGTAGTGATGAGTAGATGACCTGATTAACTTTTGAAGAAATTCTGAAAAATACTTCATGAGTTATGGCCCTTTGTAATTTTGGGCATTTTTATCTTGTCAGCAAAATATCTCAAAAACCGTTGGAGCTAGAGCCTTGAAACTTCATGAATAGACTGGTAGTGATGAGTAGACAACCTAATTAACTTTTGAAGAAATTTTGAAAAATGCCTTTTGAGTTATGGCCCTTTGTAATTTTGGGCATTTTTACCTTGTCAGCAAAATATCTCAAAAACTGTTAGAGCTTGAGCCTTGAAACTTAGTAAATGGATTTGTAGTGATGTGTAGATGACCTGATTAACTTTTGAAGAAATTCTGAAAAACACTTCATGAGTTATGGCCCTTTGTAATTTAGGGCATTTTTAACTTGTCAGCAAAATATCTCAAAAACTATTGAAGCTAGAGCCTTGAAACTTGATGAATAGACTAGTAGTGATGAGTAGACAACCTGATAAACTTTTGAAGAAATTTTGAAATACAAATGTATACTTCTTGAGTTATGCCCCTTTGTAATTTTAGGCATTTTTATCTTGTCAGCAAAATATCTCAAAAACTGTTAGAGCTAGAGCCTTGAAACTTAGTAAATGGATTTGTAGTGACGAGTAGATGACCTGATTAATTTTTGAAGAAATTCTGAAAAATACTTCATGAGTTATGGCCCTTTGTAATTTTGGGCAATTTTACCTTGTCAGCAAAATATCTCAAAAACTGTTGGAACTAGAGCCTTGACACTTGATGAATAGACTGGTAGTGATGAGTAGACAACCTGATTAACTTTTGAAGAAATTTTGAAATATACTTCTTGAGTTATGCCCCTTTGTTATTTTGGGCATTTTTATCTTGTCAGCAAAATATCTCAAAAACTATTAGAGCTAGAGACTTGAAACTTGGTGAATTGTTGGTAATGATGAGTAGATGACCTGATTAATTTTTTTGTAAATTCTGAAAAATATTTCATAAGTAATGGCCCTTTGTAAATTTGGGCATGTTTCCCTTGTGAACAAAATATCTCAAAAACTATTGAAGCTGGAGCCTTGAAACTTGATGAATAGATTGGTAGCGATGAGTAGATGACCTGATTATGCCCCCAGTTTCGAATGAAATTGATGGGGCATATTATTTTGCCTTCATTTGTCCATCCGACTGTTTGTCCGTTCATCAAGCTTTTTTTGTGCATGCCATATCTTAAGAACCCTGCACGCTAGGGTTTTGAAATTTTATATTTGGGTTCCCAATGAAAAAATAGCCGACCCGTATTTTGTTTCTTGTCTAGCATGTTTATTTAAAGTTATGCCCCTTTGAAAAAAATCAGAATTAAATCTTGTGAGCAAGATATCTTGAAAAGTATTTAAGCTGGGTTCTTGAAATTCGATACAGTGAGTGGGAATGATGTGTACATTACCCGATTATATTTTGAGAGAATTCCATGAAAATATTGATAAAGTTACGGCCCTTTGCAGTTCTGCTCATTTTGACCTTGTCAGCAAGATTTCTCGAAAAGCACTTAAGCTAGGGTCTTGAAATATTATATGCTGATTGGGGATGATGTGGAGATTACCTGGTTTGTTTTTTAGGGAATTCCATGAAAAATTGATGTAGTTATGGCCCTTTGTAGTTCTAGGCATTTTGACTTTTTCAGCAAGATATCTCAGAAAGTATTTAAGCTAGAGCCATGATATTTGGTATACTGATTGGGATTGAGGAGGAGATCACCTGAATAAATTTTGAACCAATTAAATGAAATGTTGGAGTTATGGCCCTTCGCAATTTTGGGCCATTTAATGTCGTTGCTTTATTGTGTATAGCATAAGTTTAGAACCATGTATGCTAATGTTTTGAAATTTCATGTTTTGATTCCTCATGAAAAAATAGGTGATCCGTATTTTTTTCTTATCCCAATCATCTCCTATTTTAGAGTTATTTCCCTTTGATAAAATAACATTGAAATCATATATTTGTACTGTTGTTACCGTCATGGCTAAGCAGTGTTGGAGTCAAACAGTGTTAGAGTCAGGCAGTTGGGGGCATAGTGTTTTACAAACACCAGCTCTAGTTGTTTTTTGTTTTTTTTTCAACCAAAGAATATTGATACATGTGTTTTGCTAAATTTTTCATGAAAACATACATGCATGTTCTAGATACCTTTAAGTGTATGATCATTGAGCCCATTCCAAGGTTTTTGACAATTTAACTGAGGGTGACCAATGTGGCTAATTGGCATAAATAGCTAGTTTGGCCCAGAACATTCTACAGCTGTTTTCATTTGTGTGTGTTCTCAAGGATCACTCATTTTAGAATCAGTTACCTTCATAGTGAAGACAGTTCTAATGAACATAGCACTAGTTAAGGCGCTTTTTTCGATCCTAAAGTATTGATTTTTTTCTTATTTCTCCACAAAAACATATGTTGTGGGTACTCATTAGAAGTGCCTCAGTGAGGCGCTTCTAATGAGTACCCACAACATATGTTTTCGTGGAGAAATAAGAAAAATATTTACCAGATACCCTCCATTATCAAGACCTATGAATGAATACAACATTATTTGTTTCATAGAGAAATAAGACAAATAACCTTTTCTGTAGCTACATGGCAGCCTCTGTAGAGGTTAAATATGTTGTAAGACAGCACTTTGGACATCAGGGCCCAGTTGTTCAAAGCTAACGACATCGTTAGTTAACGATTCGTTAAAATTTACATTGAGTGATACGCAAATAAGCTGAAATTTTTTGCTGAAAAAATGTGAGTAGCTTTTGCAGTGCAAAAGCTACTCACATTTTTTCAGCAAAAAATATCAGAATATTGTACATTGAATTGGCTAAAACGGTTAACGAAATGGCCCTTAACGAGCTCGTTAAGCTAACGATGCTTTGAACAACTGGGCCCAGTAATGTGACCATTATAGGGAGTGGCTTTTATTGAGTTTAGTGTAAACATATTTCATTGCCTTAATAAAGCAAGCAAATTACAGTCAACTCTCGTTATCTCAACTTCACTTATCTCTAATAACAGCTTATCTTGAAGTGAAAATCTGGTCCCTATTTTCACATGTAAATCTAACAACAGGTAACAAAATATTTTCAATATATCTCTAACTTCAGGGGTCAAATTTCATATTCATTAGTGAAATATGGTTGTTCAATTTATTTTTTCCTCAATTCTGCAAATCTGATGTGTCAAGGTACGGATATCTTGAAGCATTTCAGAGAGTCCCTTGTACTTGGAGATAATGAGAGTTGACTGTAGTTGGACCATAGAGGTGACTGTTGCTGGAAATGCAACTGTCTATATCTTGCACTTCCTCTGATAGACATTTTTTTTCTTTTGTGTTTTGCTGTTAAATAATGGAGATAATTTGATATTGTAGGTAGATCATATTGAAAGTCAGCTCGACGAAGACCCAAAGATGAATCGAGATGTATTTCAGGATAGTCAGGTCAAAGCTCCTTGCCCTCAGTGTATGTTTAAACCTTTATTTGAATTAGCAGAAAACTGCACCCAAAAGTTGAAAAAGAACAGACCTACAATGATACAGGTGAGTTTTCTACTGTCTTTGCATTAAGGGGACTGGATGTACCTGGTAGATTTCCTGCCATTATTTACAAGGGAGACAACTTTTGTGACATCCTGTTTGAGTTTCTGCACACCAAGCCTTTTCAGAAGAGATGCAAAAATGATTTTGGCAGAACTGCCTCCGCTATAAGTGTATCAATTCCTAAGCCTTAAATGTCCCAAGTAGGAATTGTGTCAAAAACTATTTATTGCCACAACTGTCAATATACTGTATACCCTAAATATTGGGGTATCTTAACTCAAAATACTTTTTCCTTAAATTTGAACAACTCCAAACTAACACCTGTTGATGTATAAACTTTTGAATGAGTGACAAACAGTGTAGACCCTGAACTGATGGCCACTGTGTTCTACTAGCTCTTTGCTGTCCTAGCTCTTCTATCCCATTAGCAGAGGACTTGTTAAGGATGAGTATTTGGTGATAATTCTAGGATAATTTTTCTTATTTCTCCAAAAAAACATATGTTGTGGGTACTCATTAGAAGTGCCTCGACAAGGCGCTTCTAATGAGTACCCACAACATACATTTTTATGGAGAACTGGAGAAAATTATCGCAGAATTATCATCAAATACTGCTCCTTAACAAGTCCTCTGCAATGGTGTCCAGGTCCCGACTGCAGATCACAAGGTCCCAGGCTTGAATCCCGCTGGAGGCAGAATTCATCTCATGACTATACAGCACTTCATTGCACGGAGCCTTCCATTATCACGATTTGACATAAATAATGTTGAAATGGATGTAAAACACCAAATCCTCATTCTTATCTTCTGTCCATTTTCTCCCTTTCTTTGGGATATGACAAGGGCTGATATGTCTTTAACCCTAGTCCTGCTAAACCTGGATATGTCCTGGCTTTGCAAACAATGTAGATCCAGATCAGTTGGCTTCTGAAGAAGCCAACTTATCTGGATCTTTACTGTTTGCCATGAACAGGGTTCTCACTAGGATTTTAAAAGTAGGAGTCTGGGACCCCTTTCATAAAAAGTAGGAGTCCCAGCCAAAAAGTAGGAGTCTCAACTCCCCTAAAATAAGAGTCCCATTTCTTCTATATGACTCTCCTCTACATTGCTTTTCAGTTAAATTCAGTACCCCACCCTAAAGATTGTTTTTGTCTGTATTAAGTGATCTTGAGTGTTTTGTATTTTAAGTGAACATATTTTAATCAAAACTTATTTAAGCTCTCTTATATATGCTATTGCAAACTTGTATATGAAATATATCTGCACATTCTGATCATGGACACCTCTGTTGAGCTTCCTGCAAAATGTCATTTCAATGTTTACATTTGCATCATACTGTGATCAATACAAGCTACGAAAAAATGTCCGGGACATTTCGATCAACTGCTTTCATTTGCGGAAAAAGTCTTGGTAATTTAGTTCTGTTTTTAATATGTGTCTGTTTTATAATCATTTCCGACAAGTAGATGCTCTACAATCCTACATGGTAATAGTTCATTTTTCTCCCAAAGCGGTTTCCCCGCCACGCTATCATATGACGTTACCATTATGGGTACATGGTACCAATATGAGCACGAGCAAGCTATAGAAAAAAATTAACAGATTAGAAACGTGAACAATTCAGAATTGTGTATTGTCATCTGGGTAGCATCTGAGCAGTTCCATAACTATACAGGGTTTACGTGATAGATTCGGTGATACTTAGAAACTATATTTAGTGGCCAGCTGGAATAACCGTTTTGATGTGCAGACTAATATCTCACAAACAGATAAGGTACTATTTTCCTTGGTTGCTTGTCATCTTTCAGCAGAAAACAGTGAGCATGTGTCTCTGAAGTCAGTGAAAAAAATTTGGCATCCAAAAATTTTGAAATGCAAAAAAAAAAGATCAGTTAACAAATAAAACAAAAACAACCTGCCAGTCTCAGGGGATGAAAGATCATAACAACTGCATCTGCATTCTCAAGGAATCAGTCGGTTGGTGGAGGCAATACACAATGAAGGAAGTGATGCATAAAGGTGTCAGTTGCATGCTTTAATTGCTTGACCAGTTAATGATCGCTGAAGTGTTAACTGCCAACACCTTGCTTAGCAAGTACATAACGGTACTTTCGCAGGAGTGAAAAACATGGCGGATTATTCTTTTAATATTTTATCGACGGTTAGAATAACATGTGGCAGACTTCAGTCAAATGATCCAATCATAATTAGTAATAGTCCCAAGGAAAAAAACATGCATCCAGGGACTCAGCTTTGGGAATTTTTAGGAGTCCAGACCTGGATTTATGCAGCCCAGGAAACAGGATTCTGCATCCCTGAGAACCGTGATGAAGTATGTGAATTTATGTCACAATCTGGATCAAATAATCTGATTGGCTGAAAATTAGAAATGGATATGGCATCTTGATTTATTCAGCATGGCAAGGGTTAAGCAAGAACTCACATGGAAAAAAACAAAAAAAAAAACGATTTACACCTTCTGTCAATCTAAATGTTTCATTATTTTTTTTACCAGGGAACTCCTTTGTCAGTTGGATTAATATGAAATGTAATATCTTAAGGTATGATGAGATGTAAACATCCAAAACTTGTGAATACTTTATTCCATACCTGTTTTCCCAGAATTTGTTTTATTTGTTTGTTATATGAATTACTTGGTAGAATAGCAAACAGTGTAGACCTGAGCAAGCTGACCTGGGTTTTCAGTTTGTATCTGCCATTTTGTGAGAGAAGTTGTTGTAAGAAATTTTAAGACATATGTTGCATGCAAATGAAAACTCATGCCTGCTTCTTAAATTCTCCACTCTTTTTTCCTGAGACAGCTATGGATAACATTTTTTTTTTTTTTTTTCGTTCAGTTTGAGTTCCTGATGTTTCAATTTGCTTATGAAATGTGGTCTGAAATATTTTGAGAAAGAAGATGTGTCCTTCTACATGACAGGGAATATGAATTCAAGTATGTCCCTGTTGTGGGGTTCATATACTTTTGGCTGGTATTTTCAAATACAGAAAGAATAAAGATTGAACAGATTCTTTAGAAACATTGTTGAGATTTATCTTGTAAAAACTGTATAAAACCTTCATAGTTTCTTCACATTATGATTCTTGAGTCACATACATGTGTACTGCTGTAGGGGTCACACATCATGGTTTTCAGGTTTGTTCAGTTAGTCAGACTGGTGAGAAATATTTTGCAGGTGTTTGAGGAGCTAGAGAGGATAGCAAAAGATACAAGTTTACAGGAAGCTGATCTAGAAGGTACATACAAAATTATAATTAATGCTCGGCATGCTGGGAAAAATAAGCAGACAACATTTTGAAATATTTTTCTTATTTATTTATTTTTATTTTTTTTTCAAAAAAATATTTTTTGACAGTTCATGCAAATTTTCTCCTTTGATGACAATTTGCATGAAATGTCAAAGCATATATTCTGGGAAAATAAGAAAAATATCAATTTGTCATTTGCTTAATTTTCCCAGAGAGTGGGCCATGTCCCAGCTAGCATTCTACGTAAATCTATATCGGGCCGTCATCGGCCCGTCAGCTACCCTGACGGGCCGATGACGGCCCGATATAGATTTACGTAGAATGCTGACTGGGGTCAAGCTTAAAGGTGTCTTTGAGACATATACTCAGCCCCCAAGGTTATAAAACTTTTTTCATGCTCAACTCAGCTGAGCATGAAATTTTCTCTGCTAATAAATATGAAAATGCCAACAAAAGTTTTGGTGTTCATGAGTGAAATAAAATTCAATCCTACACTGAAAAAATCAAATTTTCTATTTCTTTTATGCTTTTATTCTGAATAATTAAACTTCCATCTTCTCTTTGACATTTACATCTGGAAATTAACCCTTCTCTTGCTAAACACGACATGCCCTGTCTTAGCAAACAGTGTAGAAGAAGCCAACTGATCTGGATCTGCACTGTTTGTCATTAAATATGTAAATTTCTATCAAAACCCGGATCAAGTAATTTGATTGGCTGGAAATTAGAAGTGGGCGGGGCATCTTAATTCATTCAGCATGACAAGGGTTAACTTTTTTTCCTAGCCATTTTGTGTCTTGTTCAGTATGTTCAGGGGCATAATATTGAGTAAAACACCCCTAGATGTTTACCTAGAAAATGAGGCCAAATAAATTTAAAAGCAATACAACACAAGAAATTGACACAAAGGAAATGCCACAGTAGGTGATAGTCCACCTGACGCCGCGTGCAGAGGAAGAGTTACATCAGAGCAGTAAGTGACATCAGCGGTTCTAACGCAGAACGGTTACCTCTTTACATAATTTCAGACAAGTATACTACATTTTAAACCTTTTGGCAGTATTTTTCACCGAGAATTCATGAGGAATTTGATTTCAAGACAAAAAGTAGTCCCATACAATGAATATTTGAAAATGGTATTTTCACTGTTTGAAACAGTGAAAATATCGAATTTGATATCACTAAGAAATCTCTATGCATAAAAGAAAACTTCTTCATTCGTGAATTAAAATGTTAAGTATGGGTAATCGTTTTCTTAACTGTTCTCTTGCTGAACATGACATGCCCTGTCTTAGCAAACAGTGTAGATCCAGTTCAGTTGGCTTCTGATCTGGATATGCACTGTTTGTCATTAAATATGTGAATTTCTATCAAAAACCTAGATAAAGTAATTTGATTGGCTGGAAAGTAGAGGTGGGCATGGCATCTTAATTTATTCAGCATGACAAGGGTTAATGACATTGAAATCCCTCTATTTGAGACCAGAAATAAACTGATCAAAATGTTTTGTTAAGTGTTTGGCTTGAATATAAATGAATGTCTGCACAATGGACAATTCCTTTGTTCTGAAAGAATGGACTCCTCTACTTAACAATGACGTAGTTTATTGGAAAAAACTTACATATTATTATTATGAAATGGTGTATAATAAAAAGTTTACAATGTGGCATTTTTCACAACTCTTGACCCCTATAAGCAACCAGGCCTTTGGTCCTTTAACCTTTTTTTTTTCCTTTTGAGAAAATAAGCCTTGACATTTCAGATGAACTGTCTGCCTGGCAGACATATCACATGAAGTGTCAAGCCTTATTTTCTCTGTAAAGATTAGAATGGCATTTTAATGGTTGAAATGGGTGATTCAAATAATGATTTTCTTTAATCATAGTATGATGATATGATATGATATCGGGAGTGTGGATAATACCTTAAAAATACCTCGTTTTTTACTGAATTACCAGATTTCTCCTGTCAGTCAAACACTGTTGATTATTCTCCATGTTATTAACCTTGTCTTATGTTACTCTGCTGAATTTTCAGGACACTCTGGTAAATGTAGCAATATGGAGTTAGCTTTAAAGAGAGAAAATAGTGAAGGAGATATTTCATACTCCAGTAATGGCAGTTATACTCCAAGAATAAAAGTTGAGTCTCCAGCCTATCCTCCTCCTTATTCCATTTGTCAAGGTCATAGCCAGAAAGTTGTTACTCCAATTGATTGTCTGCCAAAAGGCCAGCCTATCCCAGAGGCTTTCAGGCTGCAGTTTCTCCATGACCAGAAGAAACAAGAGGATCATGTATATCAGAATGTTGAGAAATTATCATTACAAGATGGTTGTGTAGATATAGCCTCAGATCCAAAGAAACTTGCACAGCTTGGAAGAGAAGAGTCAGAGGAATCAAATTACAATAATGAGGAAAATCTGGAGTTTACTAAATCAGATCCAAAGAAAGTGAAAGCACTAGAAGATTTTGATAAAGATATAGAATATGAAAATCAAGAAATGGAAACTTTTCCAGCTTCAGACCCCAAAAAGTTGGCCATGCTTTTGGATCAGGATTCAATAGTATCAGGTTCAAAATCAGCTTCAGAGGTAGAATATGAGAATGTTCCTCTAAAACAAACATTAACTCAAGTTCAGGCTGATTATAAAGGTGGAAGTCATGGTAGTGAAAGTGAAAGTCATGGCTCTGAACATGAAAGTCATACATGTGATGGTAATAGACAGAATTATGGAAATGAATGTCAGCGAAATGCAAGTGATGAAACGTGTTTTCCTGATTATGGTACTGAAATAAAACAGCAAGTTGTGGTAGCTAGTCACTCTCAACCAATCAAAGCCTGTATGCTTGCTTTATTTGATAATTATCAGCACGACATAGGTGAGTCGTATTTACCAAATGGTGACACAGAGGAAGTGTTTGACTTTGATCTTGGTGTAGAAGGGGATGATGATTCTGAATCTACACTGACAGAAAGTACATGTAATGATGAAGAATTGTTTGACAGTGGTCCTGCATATGAAAACTACCCTCCTAAGAAGGAAGTGACGACCACAACAACAGAAACAATAACAGCTCATCATAGAAAGGTTGAATATTATCAGAATATGTTGAGAGCTGGAGGACAGTCTCAAGCCACAGAACAAAGTGATGGAACAGAGTTAGATACAAAACATTGTGAAGATAATCTCATAACTGATGGCTTTCAGAATCATAGTCAGGCAAGCCGAGCACCAACTGAGGATGAATGCTATGAGTGAAGATTTACTCGTAAAAGCAAGCAAGAGGCTTTAGGGTTTGGATAAACTTGTTGGATTTTTCCATCATTTATTTTACAAGGGAAACAACTTTTGTGAAGTCCTGTTTGCTTTCCTGTACACCTTCTGAAAAGGGGTTTACTCCAAAAGATAATAATTTGCTCCCATTGGAAGCATTTTTTTTTCTTTTAGAGTAGTCCCTTTTTAGAAGGGAGGCAAAGAGAGGGTAGTACCTCTTTAGAAGAGAGGCAAAGAGAGAGTAGTACCTCTTTAGAAGGGAGGCAAAGAGAGAGTAGTACCTCTTTAGAAGAGAGGCAAAGAGATTTGACAAGGGAGGTACTGCAAGTGAATTCATTCCCCTTTAAGTATCAAAGTGGAATTTTACAATCTTTGTATTACTCTTGAGCAAGCACCATTGAGGCAAAATGAGTAATAAAATGTCACACATTTGAAAGTGATATTACAACAATTTGTATCACAAAGAAAAGGAGATATGAAGGTCTGTTAAAGATGCAAAATTAAAAGTTTCATCAAATTGATTTGTTTTAGTATCAAATACAGTCGACTCTCGTTATCTCGAACTCCAAGGGACTCTCTGAAATACTTCGAGATATCCGTAGTTCGACATATCAGGTTTGCAGAATTGAGGAAAAAATAATTTGATTAACCACATTTAACAAACTGATAGGTAATTGGACTTTTGAAGTTAGACATATATTGAAAATATTGTGGAAAAGAGGAGAAATTGCTCCTTAGGAGCAATTTCTCCTCTTTTCTACAATATTTTCCATCTGTTGTTAGGTTTTCATGTATAGGCAGGGACCAGATTTTCGCTTCGAGATAAGCGGTTATTCGAGATAAGCGAGGTCGAGATAACGAGAGTCAACTGTAGTTTAATATGACATAAATAAGAAAGTGTAGGCTGGATGGCCTTTCGATTAGTGCTCTTGACTTGAATCCCACTTGAGTTAGAAAATTTTCACATCATAATACATCTAGCTCATACTCGACCTGCCAGGGGTTGTGTATAAAGTGGACAGAGAGGCACCTGATTATCCATGAAACAAAGCTATACAAACACATACATAACACATTTGATGCTGCCACCATGTGCCTCATAGCTTGAAACGTACTCACAACGGCAAATAAGAAACTGAATACCATCACAGTATGCTTCTTTTTTTTTTTTTTTTTTTTTATAAATAAAGTAGTTATGTCAGTTCAGGCTCTACAATTTTAAACGTTAAACCTTGTCTGCATCTGTCAGAGCAATTAAAATGAAGATGACCACTATTGGATGTAGGCCTGTTGCATGTGGTTTGTTGGTTTGGAGAGCAATAATAGTAATAGGAAGTATATTCAGATTAGTAGTGTGATACATTTTACCTCAAGTATTGGGACAGACAGGCCTGAGCAAATAGTGTAGACCCAGATCGGATGCAGCAGAATGTGGCACCTGAGCAGGAGCTACACTGTTTGATGTTCCTCCAGCAGTATTTAGATGCTTCAACAGGTAGAAGAATAGATTTATTGAAATTTTAGGACAAGTATGGCACGACTGAAGTGTCCAGATATTTAGGATAAATCATAGCTCCAGACAGGACCCAGTTGTTCAAAGCACCATTAGCTTAACGAGCTCGTTAGTGGTCAAAATGTTAACTGTTCTAGTAAGTACACTCTCTAATTCACAGGTATTTTTGCTGAAAAATATGAGTAGCTTTTGCAAATGCAAAAGCTACTCACATTTTTTCAGCAAAAATATTAGCGTATATGCCATATTTAATGATCAATGTTTTAATGATACGTTAACTAACGAAATTAGTTAACGAAATCGTTAGTTTTGAACAACTGGGCCCAGGTAAATATTTTTCTTATTTCTACATGAAAACATACATTATGGGTGCTTATTACAAGCACCTTGTCAAGGTGCTTGAAATGAATAGCAACACTGGATGTTTTCATGTAAAAATAAGAAAAATATCAATAGCTTTTAATTTTGGTTGACAAAAACACCTTATCTGGAGTTTGTGTACATGGTAGATGTGATAAGGGGTAGAGCATATTCTCTTGACCTTCATAATTGCCACATCGGTATTGTATATGCAAAAAATGTGTACACTGGAGCTTCATTATAGTCTATAATACTATCAAGCCATTTCTCAAGGAGTTCTGTGTAGTTATAGCTCCAGATAAAGTGATAATTATGATGATAATTCAAGATAATTATCCCCACGCTGTAGCAATGGGGATATTATGAATATCTCAGTCCATCCATCTGTCATGCTGTCTCCTCCTAAACCACTCGGCGGAATTTAACCAAACTTGCTATATGACTTCCCCATGTACTGTGGGAGAGTAGCATTATTTTTTCATCCGTCCATCCGTCACACTATTAGCAACATTAGCATGGAGTGTGGGGATTTGCGACTGCGTGTCATCAGCTGTGCAATCTAGTTTTAATTATTTTTCCATGAAAACACATATCTTGTGGTACTCATTGACATTGTGTCACTGGCCGGCCTCGGTGGCTCAGTTGGATGCGCCGTCCGACTGGAGACCAGGAGGTCGCGGGTTCAACCCCCACCTAGGTCGACAACATTCTTTCGTGGACATTGATCATGAAATATTTTCTACGGTCATTCTCTCCCTTCCGCTGATTCAAGAAGGGCAGTTGTCAGTTTCTGGCAAAAGAATGTGCACAATACTGGTTAACTGCTTAGAGGACTAAGCCTGCCCAGTAAATGTGTGGTTAGGTAAACTGACCGCGCTCGACATGACCCTATTGGTTTGACTGGGCTGTAAAACCTCAACACAAACAAACAAACATTGTGTCACTGAGGCAGTTTCATTGAGAACAAACAAGATATGTTTTCAGTGAGAAATAACAAAAATTGTCTTCTTAATACTCCCAATATCTGGAGCTGTGAATATTTTAGCATTATTAGAACACTGTTCACTGATAATGCAATGCCATTCCATGAACACCAACCATAATGCTATAATGCTGTCCCGTAACTTGTATGGTAAATTTAATATAAGCTATGTCATAAGAAAGATGTCTTGAGGGCATACACAGACATTAAAGATCCAGATAAGCCAGTTAAGCAATCATAAGAAGAGCTCTTTCTGGGCCCACTTGTTCAAAGCGTCGTTAGCTTAACAAGCTTGTTAAGGGTCATTTCGTTAACTGTTTTAACGGATTCAGTATACAATATTCTGATATTTTTTGCTGAAAAAATGTGAGTAGCTTTTGCACTGCAAAAGCTACTCACATTTTTTCAGCAAAACATTTCAGCATATTTGCATATCACTCGATGTAAATTTTAACGAATCGTTAACTAACGACGTCATTAGCTTTGAACAACTGGGCCCAGTATGTCAGTATTTTCTGTAGTATCCAGTGATTTTGTAAGTGGAGCAAAGACCTTGATCTGTAGCTGTGCAGGCTGAGCTGGGCCTTTTTTGTCCAAATATGATGTGGTAAATTCATTTATCATACCTATTACATATGAATCAAACCATTTCAAATGGTTTGATTCATATGTAATAAGTATGATAAATGAATTTATCACATGATGTTGCCATTATTCAGTGGAAAACATCATATCATAAAAAAGATGTGACCACATGTTATATAACACTTGGTTACTGGCGCTTAACGCCATGACGTCGTCCATGACGTTGTTTTCCATTGAAAAGTAGTTCAACTTCTATGGCCATTAAATACACAGAGATGCCAACCATTCCTATTTTTGTGGAATACCGATTTTCAAGTCTGATTTCCGCATTACGATTTCAAACATCAAAATTCCGGCAGATAACAATTTTCTCAGGTGGATCTCAAAAATGTATAGATTATAAATGGTCATTTTTCAATATAATCTATACATTTTTGTTTGGATATATGGTTTAACTAATAGAGTTTATGCTATGGACCCCAACAATAGTGTTATAAAGAGGTTGTGGTGTACCTTTCTCAGATAGAGAGAAACTGAACTGTTTAAGCTAGCTTGAATGACTTTTGTTCGATAAGTGTCATGATTTAGAAGACAGTTATGAGGACTGAACAGACACTTGTTATTTGGAGCTGCATCAGAATTTAGGCTGAGGTTTAGCATGATTAAAACTACACCACAATGTCTTTATAACACTATTGTTTGGGTCCATAGCATAAACCGTGTTAGTTAAACAACCATGTGATATCCAAACAAAAATGTATAGATTATATTGAAAAATGACCATTTATGGTCATTTTTCAATATAATCTATACATTTTTGAGATCCATCTTTGTACCGTGTTATATCCAAAACCATGTTATAATGAACCGTGTTATAAAGAGGTTGTAGTGTACTGTGCTTTCGACATCTTTCAGAAAGTTGTTTTTTGCTTGACGCTTTACATAGAAGAGGTAAATTTTCAAATTTTTGTCATGATTTAATGCAAAATCATTTGTCATAACTACCTATGTACAAAACATTTTATTATAGTCATTGGTCTTTAAAAAATCTAATATTTTCACTTTTTCCCATAGTAAAAATGAAGCCAAATCATGCAGAAATCTGTAGGATAGGTAATTTGGAGCCAGATTTTCAACAAGTTACACTTATTAAATTTTTCTGAAATTTTCACAATATTGTTATGAAACATCAATAATTCAAATTCAGCAAAGAAAATTAAAAAAAATATTTTCATAGACAAAAATTCCAAAAAATCACTTTACTATAGAAAATGCATGGGTCAGACCAACTTTTGGCCATAAATTTAGTGTAAATATTTGAGAACAAAACACAGAAACAGAAAAGACAAATGGTTTCTGATAAGATATGGTCAATCAGAACAAAATATTTTCATCTAAAATAAAACATCAGGCAAAAAACGTCTTTCCAAGAGATGTCGAAAGGACAGTAATTTAAGCTCCCCACACCCAGTTATTTTTTATGCAGACTGTTACACAGCACTTGCTTTTTGTTTGTGTGTCCACTTTTGCTAGGATGACCTTTGACGGCAGTTAAAATTGAGTTGTGTCCTAGTTGCTGTGGCAATACTGGAAGAATGTTGCATGGCATCTGCAAATATGCAATGGCTGTTTTACTAAAGTGAGCAAATTGTACTCCATGTGCCTCTTGTTTTTATTTTCCTTGGGATCATTGAGTCCATTCTGCTATCACCAAAAATCAAGTTTGCTGGTTCAAGGGGGGCATATGCAGCCTTGAAAACCACAATGCTCTCATATGAATAGTCTCAGTAAACCTGAGACTCTGATTTTTCTTTTTTATGTGTTTCCAAGGGCAACCTTTCTTGATTTTATTTGATATTATGTAGATGAATAGCTGTGACTGTGATGGAAGGCATGATATTGTAGATGAATAGCTGTGACTATGATGGCAAGCATGAATTTGTGGGTTGTTCTTTATTATAAAACCATCTCCGTAAGAAAGATATCTTGAGTTTGAACCTATTATATGCAAACACTGAGGATTTAGGTGAATGTCTGCATACCTCGTAGCTTTAGTTAAATGAGGTTTGTTTTTTCTCTTTCTCCACAAAACATGTTTTCATGAAGATATAAGAAAAATATCCTACATTGAGGATTTAGGCTGCTGGCCAACTATGGTTTACCTTCCCCACCCCCAGGGGGAATTTTGTAGCCCATGTTTTTCTTAAAGCCTATTTTGCAAGTATTTTGCAGCATTTTAGCCATCTGGCCATGGGGGCATTACATTCGTTACCCCTACAAAATTAATAATACCATAGGAAATTATTAAACCAATGAGAACTGATGCAAAAGTAATTATATGTTCCAACTAAATATATGAAATTAAAGAACAGTCCACTAGCTACAAAATGAAACTTGTTTTTAGCCTTACATGGGGTTACGCATGTTACATTTTCTAATGTACCCTTTAGAAATGAGTATTTTAACTCATATAGTTCATTTTCATAGATTGTACTTTGCTTTTATGACTTTAAGATTGTAATTTCTGATGAGGTATTTAAATACCCTTTTTAAAGCTGCAAACATTATCTCTCTGGCTTTTATACTTTGTAAGCTATTGGCTGTTAAGCAAAGTTACCCCACTGTGAAATGCAACATCGAAAAAAATAATTTTTACTTAATATCACATCAGATGCAGCCTAGAAGTTGTACAAATAAAGTGAATTCTCATTTTAGCATTATATCTTAGTAATATGAGATACAAAGGCGCATTAAAACATGCCTCGGCCATATCATTATGCCCATAGTAACGTAGGTAACATCTAAAGTATCAACATACTGTGGGTTTTGGTGGTTTTCTGTATGGTAATCTTCATCAGTATTTAGTATCTCTGTTTTGTGTCATTTAGAAGTTTTTGTAAGCATTTCCAAAAACTGCAAATTTAATGCTGATTTTCTTTGTCAGTTATAACATACATTTAATACTGTTAACAGTAAAGTTGCTATCTGCATCAAGGCCACTTTTACATAAAATACTGAACACTGTCCTGAACTTTTAAATTTATCGCAAATGATCATAATTTCTTAATGCCTAAATAAAATATCTGCAGATATATTATATGTCAGGCTCTCACATGACTTTGCTTAATAATTTATCAGTGGTAACATAGGTAACACCTCAATGTCTTAATTTGAAGGGATTATTGTCTCTGTAAAGGTCTTTACCTATACTTTTAACTCTTGAATTGATACTCAGTTTTAAAATAAGATTTTCAGAATAAAAGGATAAAAATGACACTTTTGCCTTATTTATTCTGTTACATTATCAGGTTGTTACTTAGATAATTCATTTATCTGCAATCTAGCTAACCAATGCATATCAGTTCAAGAAATTTATTGGTATATTAAGAACATCCAAATTATATTATACACTAATTTTTGTTCATGATTTTTATTTATGACCTTCAAATCTATCTAAAAACATGTCAGCTTAGGCAGTTGACCACAAAGTCTTTCTGTTACATGTTTAATCAATGTATATAAATTATTATTTCTGATTAAACAATATTGGTACAAGCATGGTCTCATGCCAAGAAGTGCATGTATTTAATACCAGAGTAGCATTTACATGTAGTCCTATTTAAAACAAAATGTTTAACACTTTCATAAGCTGCAGCAGGACATATAGGTCCTGTGAATACAGCGATGACTGGTCAATGACTTCCCTGTGTGCTCATTGAATAGCAAAGGACCTCAGCTTACTTCATGCAGACTGCAAAGACTTATCAGACTGAGTGGACAACCAGGCTGATATGAGTCTTTGCCAGGTGCACAAGTCAATTGTTAGTTTTGTCATGCTGCAGCTTAAATACATTAAAATAACATAAAGTTAATCATATTACGCTTTGCCTTGTGGTAATATGATTTCCCCCAAACAAACAGTGTTACTTTACCTTTTTAATATACAGAATACAATGATCTTTAAAGATGTGAGTCTAACATTAGGCAGATTTAGAAACATGCATATCACAATGAAATTAAATATATATTAGAGTAATTCAGTGACTTTAACACCTTTAAGAAGTTGACTCCACTCTTGTGTTGACAACAAAAAAGGTATGTAACTTGATTTTCATCTGTTCCATGCATATATTTGTACATTTTCCTGTTATAACATAAACTACTGGTACCTAGCTAAAATGCATGAACAAAAAATCAGATCATTATTGTTGGATTTAATTAGCTATACTTGGCATTACATATTTACATATGACTTTGAAATTAAATCTATGAAAGGACTTAGAAAAGCTATTCTTAGCGTCATAATATGCATTCTGAGAAGTAGAAGTTGTATTCTAAGCACCAGAGTATGTCTCAGATATGTAAATTTGAAGACTGATCAGAGTGTGGGCAGCCGGAAAACAGCCTTAAAGAACATAGAACTTAATTAATAGTTGTTTTGTCTTATTTTGATAGGGTCTGTCTTTAGAAGCACAATAAAAGTTGTAAAAGTCTAAGTGGAGATATGCAAGGAGTCTGATTAAGAAAAGCAGTTACAGTTGTGTTACATATGTTACCAGACATGTTAGGTAAATGATAATATCTGTTAATGGCATTCATATTGGTAGTAAACTATTCACCTTAACAGAATCATTGACCATCAGCAGATACTAGGTCATTGTCATTTCTGAAATTGCAATGGAAATAAAAGGTGACAATAAAATACCTTATCATATCTTGGCATCAAAATAATCTAAAAATAAATGGTATACCAGGGGTAGGGACAGAAGAAGTTGTTTTTTTATTTGTCATTATAGTTTCTTGGCAACTAAATCTAATTCAGACGCTGGCGTAAGCCATTTAAGGCCCAGAAAAACAACCAATCCTATCAGTTATTTTATACTATCACCATTCTGACAATCAAGTACATGTTTTGGAGGTCCAATATAAAGTAACGAAGAGAATGGAAACCATTAAGCTTATTGGTGTTGTGTGTTATTATTATTATTTATATCACTAATAAGTTATAACAAGACTTTTGTATAATCTTTTATTATATACAAAGTAATGAAATATAGAGAATTATTAATGAAATAAAATGCATATTTTGAAAAGGTTATATTTTCACTAGTGAAAATATAAAACTTATATTTTCACTCCTCTGAGCAGTGAAAAATATAAGATCTGGAACTACTTTTTTTCTTATTTACATTAATGGTCATTATGCACGAGTGAAAATTTGAATGTTTTCATTACACGAGATGAAAATTTTTATGGTATTCACTGAAAAAGAGTAAATTTTCTTTTTATTTTATTGTTTACACGCCAATGCGCGTGTCTGACGTCATAACTAACGTCACCAAACAAAACATGAACGTCATGGCGTCGACGCTCAGTGCTTAACATGTAAAACGCTGGAGAAAACAAAAAACAAAAAGTTTCGGCAAATCAAAATAATTTTGATACCAACATGTTCCTTACATTCTAACTAATGTTATGCGGTTCTTATATGTCACCGCCAAGGGACAAAACTGCGTGTCAGACTTGCCCTTGCAAATGCAAGATTTGCATCTCTTCTATCGAAAGTGATGTATATAATAAAAAGAAAATACAAATGTTTGTCGTGAATATGACTTTTATTTCATCTCGTGAAGTGAAAAAATGTGTATTTCATTCGAGCCTTCGGCACTCATGAAATATACATTTTTTCACTTCACTCGATGAAAAAAAAGTCATATTCACTCCAAACATTTGAATATCCTCTATATATCTATAATGCTTTTCTTATCACTGTATAGATGATAAACAGTAGTAATCATTTATTTAATTTGTCATGAAATTATATTATGTATGACTGACCTATATGTGTTGTTTTTACACAGTATTTCATAATAAGCATATTTTATTGAAGCAAACTGTCTTCTAGCCAGCATAAAAGGTTTTATGTTATACACTGCGGCAACAGAGAAGTGCCAGACTGTGCATGCTTTGTATTTGGCTGCATCTTAGAGATGACTTTATATTGTAGTTTAGTGTTGATATATGCATGATGTTATTATCAGCGTGATTACCACTGCATTTTCATGTAAATTCAAATAATGAAATAATTCTCCTTGAATAATTTGTGTCCTCATAATGTTTGTTTTCACTTTATTGAGTTATTCATGCTTTTGAACTGATATTAGGAAAGTATACAGTATTTTCATTGATCGAGCTATATTGAAGAGATTTCTCCTGCAAACACTGTCCATAGGAAACAGTGTTCTGTTATCAAAGCACTTAAATTGATATATAGCGTGTGTAACAGTATTTTATTAAGTGTACACTATTTCTGGAAGTCTAGATGGATTTAAGTTTTAGAAAATCAGCTTTATGCATAGAACATAAGCAATAAGAGCTTATATCATGTAAATATTATGAAAAAGGAGATATTTCTGTTTTTGTTATAAGGTACATTTTACTATTTTAAAGATAAAATTATCAATCGGATACACCAGCAGAAGAATGGTGAGAGTTTTCTTGCACTTAATTCACCAAACTATAAAGGTATCTGAGAAACAATTTACTATATTTGTTATTAAAAGAATTTGTTATTAAAAGAATTATAGAGTTGATTTCTCTTCACCTTTTTGTTCAAAGTATCATCAGGCATTTTACACAATGTAGATAAAGTGTCGCTCAAAAAGTAATGTATATAACATTTTAAGAAATTTATAAAGCATTTATTCAAAGAATATAATGCATTAAACCAATCATAATAGTTAAATACTTTTGTACTAAATGCAACAACAGCAAATAAGATGTTAAGAAGTTTGAAATAAAGATACTTTTCAGAAAAGAAGTTTATGCTGTTTTAAAGTAACTATCTTTCCTTATGTCATTTGCTTAGTCAGGCTGGTTTGTTTTTACTTCTTGATGTACAAACGAGGACAAATAGTGTTTATCTAGTATAAAACAGTATGAGATTAAATTTCTAGTCACAAACTGGTCATAATCGTCCAAAACGTTATATCAGGAAACATATACATGAGGTTTATGACTTTAAGTAATGTATGTAACAGTTATAAAACAAGTTGTTGACAGCTCAACATATTGAGATACCTGTCTCTATAAAACCACATGCATTAGATAGTTTAGTACTTACACCAAATTATTTTCATTGTTTTGAGGGTATCATTGGTAACATGGTTGTTACACGCAAATGCCCCCATCGCCAGAAGGCTAACATGTGTCTTTTTGTTTCATATATAATGTAGTTTCAGAAAAGCATAGTGTACAAAATTCCCCCTGGGGGTGGTGTAAGGGGGGTCTGTAGACGTCCCAAGGTCTTAATTATATATATATTTAAACCCTGATGCCAGACCATTAAGGTTCAAGTATCCCAGTATATAATGTTCCCACAAATCAGCTACTTAAGGAATAAACCCTAGATGTATATATAGTCCAAATAAGAATTTAGCAAGATCAGGAATCTAACTAGGCCAATATTCTTTTTTGGACTATCTTGTTGTGCAGGAGGTTGTAAACCCATTGTTCCAATTTCTTATAGAGCTGTTCTTGTACTGTAGGTCTTCAGACAAAACTTAAGTTCTACCATTGTTTACTACATCTGGTTAGATTTTCTCAACATATACTAATGACAGTTATGTTTGTTTACATGCAAATTATGTAGCAGAAGAGTTTTTGACCAGTGCATTTTTAATAATACATACAGGTTTAAATGCATCATTATATTTATGGTAGCACACCCTGTACACAGATAGGGACTGATCAGCTGAACAGAAAGTAGACTTTTAACATAGCTAGGCACCTGAGGCACATGGAAGCTATGCTGGACTGATCGACTATATATAAATGTATTTATAGTGCCATATATAAATGTATTTATAGGCCAGTTTCCATGCGCTGTCTGTCGCACTGGAGTGGGCAGCAACAGCATCTTCTGCAATGGCTGCAAGCACTGGGTGCACAAGAAATGCAGTGGGCTCAAGCGCTTGAAAAAGGACCCTGACTATAGATGTACACGGTGCCAGGGAACTGCACGCCCCTTGGATGGCAGACCACAGAAGGAAGTCCAGGTCAGACCTGACAAGCTTGAGGTGGTAGCTTCCTTTTGCTACCTAGGAGACATGCTCTCAGCAGCAGGTGGCTGTGAACTTTCAACCACAACACGTGTGAAAACCGCCTGGAAGAAGTTCAAGGATCTGCTACCAGTCCTCTCTTCACGCCACCTCTCTTTCAAAACACGTGGCCATGTGTACAGCTCTTGTGTGCGGAGCGCAATGCTCCATGCCAGCGAGACTTGGCCATTGACAAAGCTGAACCTCCAGCGTCTGCAGCGAAATGACAGGGCAATGATCAGACAGATCTGCAATGTCAGGCCGCAAGACATTGCCACCACCAGGTCCAATGATCTACTTGTGCGGCTTGGCATTGAGGATCTGGACCTCATTCTGAAGGAGAGAAGACTTTGATGGTATGGACATGTAGAATGCTCCAGTGGTGCAATCAAGACAGCCTTTGACATACAGGTTGATGGAAAGCGTAGGCCTGGGAGGCCCAAAATGACATGGAAGAAGCTGACAGAGAGGGATTGCAGAGAGTGGAAGCTCTCGGCTATCAACCCTCATGATAGACGTACCTGGAGATCTGGTGTGAGATCTGCCATGCGTGCAGCAAGCCAGCTATCTGGAAGGGGGCCCACTGATGTGGATGTTGCCCCTGTACCTGCACGTTAATCAAAAATCCGATTATGATATATTATGATATGATGATATTATACACGTAGTGCATGTTTAGATTACCTAGTGCTCCAGATATATGTTGTGTTTTTGACGGTATGTCATGAAAATATAGCCAGTAAATTGTTAAGGAACAGTATTGAAATAAATCTAATATTAGAAACACAAGGAAATAACACTACTGTATTTACCCTAATTATTGGTACACCTTATCTACTTACTATACTTGTCCTAAAATTTGAAATAGTCCATTCTACTACTTCTTGATATGTCTAAAATATTACTGTATTTATGGCAAACAGTGTAGACCCTGATCAGACACTGTTTTGCAGCATCTGATCTGGGTTTGCACAGCTTGCAAAGGTCTTTGTTCCAATACTTAGTGTTAGTACCGTACTTAAGGAAATAAAATATTTACTCTACTTATCTGGAGCCTTGGTTTTATAGGTGTGCCATAGTTTGAGGTCTTTATGTCTGTGTATCCGTCTTTATATCTGTGTCTTTCTCCATACCCCTTCCCCACCACATCCCTGTGTACCAAGAAGCCAGTGACATATGTCTCTCATAAATATACATATATCCAGAAAAGCATTTGTTGGTACATGGGGTGGGGGGAATGTTTTTTGTGTTTTTTTTTTTTAAATCTAAATTCTATAGGCAACTTCTGTGCTTATTACACCAAAAGTGAGACAGAATGTAATAGATGAACTGTATTAACCCTTGTCCTGCTGAATAAATTAAGAAGCCACACCCATTTCTAATTTTCATCCAATCAGATTATTTGATCCTGACTGTTGATATAAATTCACATAGTTAATGGCAAACAGTGCAGATCCAGATCAGTTGGCTTCTTCAGAAGGCAAGGATATATCCGGGTTCAGCAGGACAAGGGTTAACCCATTTATGCAGAGTGGACTCTTCTACCTCAATTCTTTGGACAGGTCCATTTCTAATAAAAGGAGTGTCTGGTTAGTTTTTATGATTAAAATCTTTTATGGAAATTTCAGTATTTAATGCAAACAGTGTAGATCCAGATTAGATGCCACTTCTGTGGCGTCTGATCTCGGTCTACACAGTTTGTCAGTTTCCCTTTTATGGGATGTTAGACTTAAATGGGTTAAGACAAACTTGATATGATAAATGTTTGTTATAGATGAACAGTTTGTTTTTCTGAAAATGTTAGGAAAATCTTAAAGAAGCCGTCCAAGGTCCTTATAGTAGTTTAACATTTTATAGTATTTGTTGATCAAACTTGCATCTCTGAAATAGTGTTTGTTAATGTATGAAAGACTTACTGGGATTTTTTTCCATAAAAACATATTGTGGATACTAGTTGAAATTGCCTCGAGATGATTCTGAGTACCTACATTTTATGGAGAATCCCAAAATTATCATAAAGTACTAATTTTAATAATAAATTCTCTAAATTTTACTTCTGTACAGCATTCATAAGAAAAAAAATATTTCTACAAGATATTTTTAAGAGTTTATGCAATGTTATGTTTTGTAATAAATCTCATTCTAAAGTATTCATGTATATGTATACACTGATGGGAAAATAAAGCCTTGGTGAATGATTGCTTTTCAGTTTTTTTTGTTTTGTTTTTTTGTGACTTCCCATACTGCTCTATTATGATAGTAAATAAAATATTTGTCTAGCAAATCAAAATACATGTACCATATTTACACTATTGGGACACCATAATTCCCCACCTAACCAGCACAGTCTCATTTGGTAAAGCATCTGCTTTGTTTTTTGGAAGTTGTGGCTTCAATCCCTGGCTGAGTCATACCAAAGACTTTGAAAAATGATACTACCTGCTCTTTCGTTTCACAGTCAGCAGGAGTAAAGCTAGGAATCAGAACAGGTTGGCCTGGTGTAAGTATAATGTCGGTGGAATATAATGCACAATATTTCAGGGAAGCTGTACTCTATAACAGCCATGGGTATCAGCAGAAAAAAAAGTGCCACAATACTATCATGATATCAAGTGTCTGATACAATACTGTATCATTATAATTTAGCCCTGTATCTTTTTCTGTATAATGCAAAAAATGTTAACCCTTGTCCTGCTGAATAAATTAAGATGCCACGCCCATTTCTAATTTTCAGCCAATCAGATTACTTGATCCAGGTTGTTGATATAAATTCATGTACTTAATGGCAAACAGTGCAGATCCAGATCAGTTGGCTTCTGAAGAAGCCAACTGATCTGGATCTACACTGTTTGCAAAGAAAGGGGATATCCGGGTTCAGCAGGACAAGGGTTAAGCAGAGTGTAAAGACTTGTATTGATTTTTTTTTACTAAAATACTATAAAATTATCATGTCACAAGAGCAGAACTCTCACCTCCCGTAACTGACCTATATGAGGCCACCATTGATAATCAAAAACTAATTAAGCTTAATCTTTAGGTTTAAATTTCTATCGGATCATTGACTAGAGAGACAAAAGTATGTAGTCCTGATAGACACTCAAAATAAATACGACACATAATTTGTCAGCTCTCAGAGCCTCTCCTCAGCAAAGGTGCTTTTAGGCAGATGGTGAATTGTCATGAATAATATGGGACAGTTTATGTAAACTTATTTGTTTGAGGGTGTATTGATATGAAATGGTATGTGGCCGAATGGTTCAACATTCCAGTTTTGATAGCTGAAAATCAAAATGTCCCTTCTGCTCCGTACCTTTCTCCTCTATAACGCAAAAACGGGAACCATAAGGCCTATTGTAATTATCTGTGCACGAGTTTAGCGCTAATTATGCTACTAACTTGAATGACTGGCCCAATTTAATTAAAGAAAATTGCGTACATCTTTTTCCAACTTATGGTTCTCTTGGCAATACATGGGCATTTGTGATCTTTTCGCTTACATTGCTCGTTATCAGCCCTTCTTTGTGGCTCAAACATGTGCATCCAGGTTTCATCACCTGTTAGCAAGTTAGAAATAACCCAACAATTACAGCCTTTGTATGTTTTCAAAAGTTCCTGGGCACATTTAAGGCATTGTGTCTTTTCCTCCTCAGTGAGCAAATAAGGTACCCACCTAGCACAAACCTTTCTCAGGTCCAAACGCTTTTTCAGAATTATTTGCTCACTGCCTTCTGATATGCCAGTACAACTAGCTATATCTTTGACAGACAATTGCGCATCCTGTTCGACCACAATCTTTACAGCAGCGAGGTTAGCCTTGGTAACAGAGGTTTTAGGCCTTCCAAGACGGGGATCATCTTCAACAGAAAATTTCCCAGCTTTAACCCACCTAAAAACTGTGCGCATTGAAATGGTCTGAGGTCCATATATACCACACAATTCATTAAATATCTGCTTTGAATCTATATTAAGCCTAATGCAGCATTTAATATAGCTATGAATTTCAGTCTTCTGGTCCATGTTCCAATGTAACAAGTAAATTGGTCAGTGTATATGACTGCATCTATTTCCATTTGAAATACATGTAACTCGATCAGTTAGAAAGCAACTTGCACGAAATAAACGGGTATCTTTAGCTATTCAACACACTATTCAAGTGCAGTGAAGCATTTTAAAATATACCTGGGATAAAACTAAGGAAAGCTATTAGTGACAGAACTTTTTGCAGGACCTTCGTATTTTGTGAGCAAAGACTGGATGTATGCAGCAAAGACAAAAAACTTTTAATTGAAGTTTCCCCCCCGTAACCAGCATGTTCTAGTCAATAAATTGAACACTGTTGAAATGGTGTGGGTAAAGTTTTGCACCAGATCTTAAAATGAGAAAAATAATTGAAAGAAAGAATTTCCATTGAAGTTTCATGAAGTTCGTTTTTCAATTTTTTTGAATTCACAAATATTGTGTCATTTTTCAAGAACCACTGTTTACCTGACCCAAAAGCTTTATATGGAGATACATTTTGGCAGAATAGATGATGACATAGATGGTGGCAAGTGACATGGCAGACACATTATGATACTATCCCCAGCTTAGGTCCTTTCCCAATGCTGAGGCTAAGCAAAAGTGCAGTTAGTACAGATTTTAGGAAGTCTTAGGTACATGTATTACCCAGTAACACTTAATTTTACTATTGCATATAGTTTCAAATGGTTTACCAATTATGTAAAGAAAATGATACATAAATGTATAATATTAGGTGCCGATGACAATGAACAGCAAAAAACCTTTCCTTTTACATGTTTGTTTGTTGTTTTTTTAAATATAATGTTCAGGTGTTCAAAAACCTCCAATAGTCAAGCTAATTTTGGCTCTCAGTGGCTCAATCCTAATATGTAGAACAGTAAAATCTTTAGCAATGTTACTTTCTAAAATTTTGACAGTAAGAAAAATATTTATAAAAGCTTTAACATGCAAGTTCTAAGTCCATAATCTTGACTTCAAAGTCATTGATAGGGGTGGGAATAGCACTGAACAAAACTTTGGATCAATATCTGACATTAAACCAAATATAAATTATATCAATTTGGTATTCAGGACATATAGAGCTTTAAAGACTTTAATGCAAAAGTGTAACAGGAAAACTCAAGTCTATGACCTAGACCTCAAGAACACCGATAGGAGTGAGGGGGTGGTGTTGTATAAAACAATGGACAAGTATATACCAACAGGTCCTAAATTCCACAAAGGATTTGGATAATATGACTTGTTAACCCTTGTCCAGCTGAATAAATACAGATGCCACGCCCATTCTAATTTTCAGCCAATCAGATTACTCGATCTAGATTGTTGATATAAATTCACAAACTTAATGGCAAACAGTGCAGATTCAGATCAGTTGGCTTCAGAAGCCAACTGATCTGGATCTACACTGTTTGCAAATGCAGGGTATATCCCGGTTCAGCAGGACAAGGGTTAAAAATTCAAATGTACAACCTTAATACAAGGCATGATCAAAAGGTTCTCAGTCCCAGAATGACCAAGAACAGAAATTGCGCCATTAGTTCTCAATATAATTTCCCTTTGCCTTGATGCACTTTCTCCAATGCTGTTCCAGTTTGCTTATCCCTTCAAAATTGAAGCCTACTTCCTGGTCCCCAGTGTAGTCATCAGCAGCATCTATGATGCCTTCATTGCTTCCAAATTCCTACCACAAAGGTTAGTTTTCAACTTTGGAAACAGATAGAAGTCCGAGGGGGCTAAATCTGGAGAATACGGGATGAGGAAGAACCTCAAAGGTGCATTTAGTAGCAGCAGCAATAGCAACTTGAGAGGTGTGGGCTGATGCATTATCTTGCAAAAGCAGAACGGCCTGGGTCAAGTGTCCTTTTCTTCACAATCTCCTGATGCAGCCCCCTCAGTTCTTCCGCATAATATGCCTCATTTATTGTGACCTTCCACAAGATAATCCACCATAATATCCTATCCCAAAAGATGGAGGCCATCACCTTCCCTGCTGAAGAAACTCTCTTAAATTTCTTAGGAGGGGCTAAGCCAAGGTGCTTCCACTGTAAGCTCTGTTTTTGGCCTCGAGATCAAAGTGATGGCCCCCACGTCTCATCTTGGGTCACAACTCGACATATAAATTCCTCAGGGTTACTCTTCATAGACACGAGATACTTAGAAGAAATACCAAGCCTGCTCTTCTCCTGATCTTTGGTCAATATTCTGGGGACCCATCTAGGTGAGACCTTGGACTTCCTAAAATATGTCAAGATACACTGAACTGCTCTAAAACGTATGCCTATTTGTCTAGCTATATTATGCAGGCTTCTTCTCCTGTCACACATGATCAGACTGCACAAGCTCAACATTTTAGTCTGTAGTAGCTTCTTAGGGCTGTTCATAATCCTCTACTCTCTCCCCCCCCCCCCCCCTCATAAATTTCAGCTAACCATTTCTTCACTATGCTTAAGAAGAAAAGACTCATCCCCAAAGGTTTTAATGGAAGTCGTCATGAATTTCCTTTGGGGACATGCCCTTCTTACAAGTACTTTATGACTGCTCTTCTTCCATTTTATCCATTTTCTACGTTTAACACACCCTTACACAAGTTTGCAGCGAATTCCTACTGAAATCAATACGGTAGCTTTGAAGTTTTATTCTTTCTACCAAAATGAGATAAAATTATGAACTGATTGGGTTTTCATTTAAATTTATTCATTCTAAGTATATTGGGCCGAGAACTTCTTGATCATACCTTGTATCTGTGGATGCTAACACCAACACCTCAGGAAGTCTTTTCTTATAGACTAGTAAATAAAACCCCGTTACAGAAACTGCAAAAGGTTAAAAATAAAAACAATAATTTTTTAAACTTTTCATCTATTTACCATCCTTCGCATACATCATGTAGTCATAAGCATCTAATGTAGACAAAACCAAAGAAATGCATTTATACAGAAAAAAAATGAGCCTCAATAATGGTCTTACAACATATGAAAACAGTGAGATCCCATATCAACCTGGCCCCGAGGTTATAAAACTTTTTTCATGCTCAGCTATATTAAGCAAGAAAGAATTTGCATTTGTTGGGTGTCCCAATACTTTAGGTGTCCCAATACTTAGGTATATTACGGTAATTCGAGATTTATAAGCAGAACAAAGTTCATGCACAGTTGAGTTGAGCATGAAAAAAGTTTTATAACCTCGGGGGCCTGCACACTATCCCAGCACTCTCACACACTGGCAAGGCTTTCTTCCACCTGATTTTCTAAGTGGACCAGATCAGACTGCACAGATGGTTAACCCTTTCAACCCTAGTTTCTGAAATGCTCTTTTTGAATTTTTAAATTTATACATGTCCTTTGTTGAACATAGGGGCGTCACTCAAAATTCAAGAACAGATCCTGATGAGATGGTTCTCAACAGCCATCTCTGGATCTATACTGTTTGCAAAGGTATCTGCTTAGCCTGCAGGCACCGATGAGTTATGTATATACATACATGTATTTATCTTGGGACTACTGTCAGAACTCATTGATAACACTTAGCATAATGTTACCTTGCAAAACACCTATGTGAAATGTTATCTGGTTATCCAGAAGTGACTTACTAAAGAGATTTCAAAATATAATTTGGTAGATACAGATGTTTGATGAGATCTCAATGTTTAAGTGGCCAAATGATGTTAAAACATGTCATAATGTACAAAACAATGTCAAGATGTTAAAAAAAAAGGAAAAGAAAAAAAAAAAGGATTAATTTACGTTTGTTTGACAATTTTTCAAAATTTTTTCTCATCTGACAAACTTGGTTATCAAGACATTAACCAGCCTTGTAGACCAAAACTCATATCTTTGCACACAGTGTAGGTCCAGAGGAGATGGCTCATAATGAGCCATCTCCTCAGGATCTACACTATTTGCCATTATGTTGTTGATGACTGATTGATATCCCTATGACTGATTGATATCCCTAACTGCACAAATTAAATGATAGAAGAGTCCAATTCAGAAACTTAGGGGTGAAAGAGTTAAAGGCTGATACCCGAGTTACTTTTAGAAATAGTATTTCAGATAACAAAAATAGAGGTTATATCAAAACTAGCTCAGGTATCAGCCTTTAACATGGTCTTCTATAGATATATGACCTAATTTTTACAGGGCAAAGCCCATAATTTGCTGCATCGTAATCTTTAACTTCACACCTGCTGAATTTGCAGATAAGAGCTTGAATATTTTTTTACAGAAAATAAGGCTTTGCATTTATTTGGAACTCTTTAAACTAGACAATCTTAAGGAAATGCCAAACTTTATTTTCCAAGAATATCACTCTCTTATAATCTGCACACTCTATTACAGTAAGCCAAAGATTAACCTGCCAATCAGCCAATAATACTTACCGTAATAACCCTAAGTATTGGGACAGAGAGGCCTTTGGAAACCGTGCAGACCCAGAGAAAGCGGCATCTGATCAGGGTTTACACTGTTTGCCACACATACAGCAATATTTTAGACACACAAGAAGTCAGTAGAATGGACTGTTTCAAATTTTAGGACAAGTGTGGTAAGCAGATACGGTATTCCAATACTTAGGGTTATTACGGTAGAAGAATTTTTAAATGCTATCTTATGTGACTATGCTCAACAACATTTCAATTAAAAGAATACTTTCATAACAGTATTTACAAGGGAACTAAACAGGTAATTACATATTTACATACTCTTCAACTTAGTGAAATTGTGTTAAAACAAGCATTTGAAGAATAAATAGCACAATTCAAAACGCTGAAAATATCGTCTGCCTACCATCTGCCACACTAAAAAGTACAAGGTCTGTAATGCAATCTACAAGGTCTGTAATGCAATCTTCAACAAATATAAAAGTTTCAGTCACTCATATAAAGAAATATTACATGTATGCCTACAATGATGTGGTATGACAGAAAACAGAAATATTTACCCTAAACTGTCTCTTGACAACCATTTCCATCTTTCTCACAATGACTTAATCTATTCTAAACTAAAAGCAAAGTTAACACTTTAACAGCCGGTTAAACAGCACATCAGGAAAACATACCTATATAACTTTGACCCCCTTAAACCCCACTTTTATATAGCAAAACTGGGGTTTGCAGGGGTATACATTATTCTTCTTATTGCTGCTCAAAACATATATTGTGGGTACTCGTTAGAACAGCCTCGCTGAGGCGGCTCTAACGAGTACCCACAATCTATGTTTTGAGCAGGAATATGAAAAATATCAGAATTTTTTATCTGAAATTTTTCATTTTTTAGTGGTAAAATTTTCATTATATTTGAATAGGCATGTTTTTCGTAATGAGCAGGCAACATTCTAAAATATGTTTTTCAAAGAAAATAAGGATTTTCTTCTTCAAAAAAAAAAGAAGAAAAAAAAAAAAAAAGACGATTATTTGGCATGGCATTTTAAGGATTAAGCTACACTTTTGCTTTTTGTTTGTGTTGAGGTTTTACGGCCCAGTCAACCCAATAGGATCATGTCGAGCACGGTCAGTTTACCTAACCACACATTTACTGGGCAGGCTTAGTCCTCTAAGCGGTTAATCAGTATTGTGCCCATTCTTTCGCCAGAAACTGACAACTGCCTATCTTGAAAGCTACACTTTTGCATTTTTTGTGGAGAAACAAATAATTTTGAATTCTGAAGGACATGTATGTTTTTGATTATCACATTTCTGAGAAATGTCTGTTGATTTCATCACTGATATCTTGTATCATTCATAACACATATACTGGTATTTATATTTGGTCTTCCTCAGAATGCAAGAATAATAAAAGATAATAAAAGCACGGCAGGCATAATACCCCACCAGTTTGATGAAAATCCACTACATTTACTCAAGTTATTGTCCGGAAATAAAATTACGGGCATGTCTCAGGCAGAAAACTCCGTCAAATGACGAAATTTGCCCATTAGCAATCCCAAACCAGATCTCCATAATATCAATGCTCACACCAAGTTTGGCAAAAATCCTTTGATATTTTCTCAAGTTATCGTCTGGAAATGAAAATACCGACATGGGCATGTCTTGGGCACACAACCGTCAAAATTTGATGAAATTTGCCCATTAGCAATCCGAAACCAGATCTCCACAATATTAATGCACATATCAAGTTATCTTCCAGAAACAAAAATATGGACGGACCTACGATAGACGGACGGACACATTGACAACCAATGCGAAACCATAGTACCCTGCCACTATTGTGTGGCAGGGTATAACAATGGTTTGAATTTCTAATATCAAGCAATTATGAGCAAAAAGGTTTATGCACAAGTTGACAAATATAATTCATATTGGTTGCTGCTCAAGATGGTGAGTTAAGATACGTTTTTCTTATTTCCTCACCAATACACATACAAGACACCAAGGAAGATAGCATGCTTATTCAGATAATTTTTTTCTTGTGCAAAAGCATGTTGTGTGCCATCTTATTAGATTTAATGACAGCTCAGGATATGTTGCATAGGCAAATTAACCCTTAAAGTACCAAGAAAACCTGCATCTGAAAATGTCGCCTGTTTATGTCGTCTGCTGAATATTCTTGCAAACTTTTCAAACCTATTTTTGCATACAGGCAAACAGTGTGGACCCAGACCTGGGTCCACACTGTTTGCAGAAGTGACTTTTAAAGTAACCAGCAGAAGACAAAGCAGACGACAACAGTTGTGATTGGCGCTTTAAGGGTTAAGTAAATAAACTATAACCTTTCAGGATCCAAAGGAAAGGCTGTAGAAGCAAGTGTGCTGGATCAAAATACAATTTTATAGACTATAAAATGACTAAATGATCATTTCTACATATAATCTATGCATTTGTTTTTTGGTGACCATTTTAAGCCATGTTATATCTGAAACCTGCTATATGAATCATGTTATAAATAATTTCTATGCACCAGTATTATCTGAAAAAGCATCTGGAGTTATTAGTGTGATTAGACATGTCTTTAAATTTTAAAGATTCAAGAAAGATAGTTCTAGTGAAGAAATAATAAAAAAAGACCAATATTTTTACTCTTCAAAATAACATACTACCATCAGAAAAAAATATCACCCGCTACCACACACACATATTAGACTGCCTGATGCATAAACCATTGCTCTAGATAAGAAGGTATCCAGATTATAAGAATCCCTCAATAGTGCCCATGTAGGACAGGGAAATCTCACCCGAGGGGTAGGAATTTCAACTAGGGACGAGCCTCGTCCCTGGTTGAAATTCCTACCCCTCGGTTGAGATTTCCCTATCCTACATGGACTGGCTCATGATGGATTCTTTTTCTCCAACCTCTTTAAGAGGATTATTCCTAGGACCAGCATGGTCATGTGAGATAGAAGTTTCTCACATTGGCAAAAAGCCTATCTCATATAGGCCAAGGTGGGAGAAATTTATTTCTCATTTTCCAAGCAACCATATCATGTGTACTCCTTTTAATCATCACCTTGATATGACAACAGTTTGAGTATCCACAAAACAGAATTTCTTGGAGAAATAAGAAAATAGAAAATATCCATACCAATCTGTAGCTATGAAACATGACAATATGGATTTACTGACAAAAGACTTATCAGATCATTCAAGCACAAATACTGTCTCAAAGTAACTAGTATATTCAAATGAAGACTTTTCCTATTTCTTCATAAATTTATGTAGCAGCTCATAAAAATCCTCCCAGTCAGGTCCTAATAAGATGCTGCAACATATGTTTTCATCATCACGTAAACATGCCTATATAACTTTGACCCCTTAAACCCCATTTTTATATAGTAAAACTGGGGTTTACAGGGGTATACATTATTTTTCATATATCTGCTCAAAACATAGATTGTGGGTACTCGTTAGAAACGCTTCACCGAGGCGGTCCTAACGAGTACCCACAATCTATGTTTTGAGCAGATATATGAAAAATATTGGAGATTTTTATCTGAAAATTTTCAGATTTTTGGAGATAAAATTTTCAATATATTTGAATGTGTGTTTTCGCAATGTGATGAAATAGAGCAACTACTAATATTTTTCACCAAAACAACATTTTGGACTTTACACTTCATCAATAAACAAATCCAAAATAGATAAAAGCCATAAAATACTTCAAAATCAATTTGAGGAGGAAAAAATATGTTCTTGTATTCAAATTAAGCGAAACAGGCCTTGTCTTTACCTGACTTCTAGATTTGTTGGTAATCCAGATGTAAAATATCTTTGGTATTCTTGTTTCTTCTTGAAAACATATCTGGTAGGAATTTATTACTCACCAGATTAACTGTAACAGTGCAACTGTGGACTGAATACATTGCAACACCTCTCTGACCTAGGTAACAATTAATCCTTGTAAAGCATATCAGAGAAATTCTCATAACTCCAGATATGGTCTTTTGGCAACCAACATATAAGGGCCCAGTTGTTCAAAACTAACGATGTCGTTAGTTAACGTATTGCTAAAATTTTATCATTAAATATGGCATATATGCTTATATTTTTGCTGAAAAATGCAAAAGCTACTCACATTTTTTCAGCAAAAATACTGTGAATTAGATATTGTACTAACTAGAACAGTTAACATTTTGACCACTAACGAACTCGTTAAGCTAAAAATGCTTTGAACAACTGGGCCCTAATATTTTTCTTATTTCTCCATAAAAAAAGCATTGTGGATACTCATTAGAGGCACCTCACTGGTGGCTATCATTCTAATCTGGAGCTATGAATAAATCATGTTGTAAATGCTATAAATTCAGTAATAAGAAGACACATATCTGTCAACAATGTTATTCTGAGAGCAAGATTTTTCCTCCACACATTTTATAAAGCTGTCTTCCTCTGTATTAAAAGTTGATTGGTTTTCCTGAATATGCCATGAGATTTGCCTCTCTTAGAGCTTCGGCTACAGTCTGAAAATACAAACAGAATATGCAATTACTTCGACCTTCTTAGAAATTAAGTTATCCACTGAAATAAACAAAAACAGAATAGTGTATAAGATTTGCGTCCTAAGTTCTTCAGCTACCTGATGAATATTAAAATAAAAAAAAAAAATAAAAATAAAATGCACACACCAGATTTTTTTTCTATTGTGCTTTACATAAAAAAATAAACAATAATACCTTGCCACTATCGTGTGGCAGTCAGATAACTGTCAAAAATTGACAGACTTTCCCCATTAGCAATCTCAAATCACATCTCCACAATATTGATTTTTGTTTGTGTTGAGGTTTTACGACCCAGTCAACCCAATGGGGTCATGTCGAGCGCGGTCAGTTTACCTAACCACACGTTTACTGGGCAGGCTTAGTCCTCTAAGCGGTTAACCAGTATTGTGCACATTCTTTCGCCAGAAACTGACAACTGCCCTTCTTGAATCAGCGGAAGGGAGAGAATGACCGTAGAAAATATTTCATGATCAATCTCCACGAAATAATGTTGCTGACGTGGGCGGGGGTTGAACCCGCGACCTCCTGGTCTCCAGTCGGACGGCGCATCCAACTGAGCCACCGAGGCCGGCCCACAATATTGATAAGTCTAGTGAAAATCTACTGACAATTATTCACGCTATCATCCAGAAACGAAAGGATGGATGGACAGACACACAGACAACCAATGTGAAACCATAATGCGGGGTATAAAAAGAGAATCCAGCACCACCAGGCCACCCACTTCCCTAAGCGGCCTCTTTTCAAATTTAAGTTTTTATAAAGGTTCTTTCCATCCAAAATACAGTCGAACTTCGATGGTTCCAGCCCCTTTGGGACCATGAAAATTTGTTCGGGACAGCGGTAGTTCGAGCCTCGGAAGGTTACTACTAGTGCCACACCAGGAGGCAAAATGGAGATAATTGTGGGGTATCTTCGGTGTTCTATACTTTAAATGTACCGGGTATGTTGTGTGTACTCATTAGAATCACCTCATAGAGGCAATTCTAATGAGTACACACAGCATACAAGATAAAAGAAGAAAATCTCCCTAAATTATCCCTATATCGTATTTGGAGGAAATCCCTGCGGACTCAAGAACGTGTTGGACTCATCCATGGTAAACGAGCCATCGGGGTTCGAGCTATTGAGGTTTGACTGTAAAGGTTTTTATCAGTTTTTTCAACATAAACAAGTTTACAAAAGTCGACACACTTCTGTCAACATTAAACTGTTCAAAGCTATTATTTTAAGTCATTAAATGTATTATGATACTCCTTCTTGACTTCTTGATCCCTTGACAGAAATGATCAATTTATAGCACATGTAGCCACTAACAATGACCTCTTAAACTGAAACAAGGTGAAAGACACTAGGGACAATTCCAAAATATTTATTTACACACTGACAATAAATTCTTTTTCTTTTTTTTTTTTTTTTTTTTTTTTAGCAATATCTATCAGGATAAAAAGGCTTTTTGATGAAAATACAGGCTTCTGAGGATGCTTTAAAGCAAAAAATAGGTTTTATAGCTTTTGCATAAGTTTCAAGCAAAAAATTAAAAAAACAAGAGCTCCGCTAAGCGAGGCATTATACGCCTGTGGCAAGTAAAAAGATGTAGCACAAAAAATGGCTCCTGTATAATTCAGTGCTCCAGATATAAACTGTAAGTGGAATTACAAAAAAAAAAAAAAAAAAAAAAATTAAAAAAAATTTCACTGGGGCATATCTCTGCTGATATTTGGTGAACTGTAACCTAAGTGACCAAGCTGGCCCAGGAATTAAGGAAGAAGTGACTTCTCCCTCCTGGGAAAATAAGGAGAAGTTTGCTGCTTCTAGGGAGAAGTGCTTTCTGACGGAGGACACACCACAGAAGCATGACTATATTAAGCTCATATGAGCCTTTGGTTGATTTGTTTTTCCTATACTTCAATATCGGACCAAACAATAACAAAAAAAAAAAAAAAATAAACAACCAAAAAAAAAAAAACAAAAATGCTGCAAGAAATTTTTTTGTAAACTTTTAACTTGTTTAATACTGATTTTATTTTTGTTCTTCAAGGGAGCCAAATCAGAAGAGTATTAAAAAAAAAAATGCATAATGTATTCATAAAGATTTAATAATGGCAACCTTTCCTTGCAAATCTAATAAAAGAAGAAGAAAAAAAAAAATCAAAGAACAAAAGAAATGAAAATACGGACGTGTGACTGGCAGATAACTCTGTTAAAAGCTGGCAAAATTTGACCATTAGCAATCACAAACCAGATCACAATATCAATGCATTTGGTGAAAATCCATTGACATGTACTCAAGTTATCATCCGGACACAAAAATACTAATGGACATACTACAGACAGACGGACAGACACATGGGCGTCCAACATGAAACGATAGTACCCTGCCATAATCATGTGGTGGGCTAAAAAAAATCAAAAAAGTTTTTAAAGGTTTCGGAAGGTTTTGCTAAGAGGTCTGTGAACCGACCAGAACATTTGCCTGCCAAGATGCTGAGCTATTATTGAGAAATAAAACAATATGCTATGGGACTCATCTTCGATGAAGACTCAGCTAAAGACTGAACAGACAAGACTGCCAATATGGCTCTTGATCGCTCACCTGAGCTCAATTGTTACATAACTTGTAGAAGTGATGGGGTCACTGATTTAAGAGGAAAAGTGGACTAAAATTGCTTTTCTATTTTTAACTCTGGAGGCTATCTTGTTCATTGTAGTGGAACCATTTTAGCAATTTTGGTGAAAGAGCATAAGAGGAACATTTCTGTGAAATTATTTTGAAATTGGGTGAATGGCCTACAAAGTGATGTCCTTTAAAGATTTTTTTTCTAACTCTAGCTCTGGTGGCCATCTTGTTCAGTGGAGCAGAACCATTTTAGCAATTTTGGTACAAGACTTAAAAGAGCATACAAGAACATTTCTGTGAAATTATTTTGAAACTGGGCCACTGGCCTATGAGATGTTGTTTAAAGGTTTTTCTATTTTTAGTTCTGGTGGCCATTTTGTTCAGATGAACTGAATCATTTGAGCAATTTTGGTACAGGAGCTTTTCTGTGAAATTACTGGCCCAAGAGGAGAGGTTGTTTAAAGATTTTTTTCTTTTTTTAGCTCTGGTGGCCCTTTTGTTTAGCAGAGCAGAACCGTTTTAGCAATTTTGGTAAAGAAGCATAAGAGGAACAATCCTGTGAAATTATTCTGAAATTGGACAACTGGCCTAAGCGACGTTGTTTAAAGATTTTTATCTATCTTTTGCTTTGGTGGCCATTTTGTTTGGCGGAGCTAAACTTTTTTAACAATTTTTGGTAATGGGTCATAAGAGGCTCAAGAGAGCTAAAAATAGAATATCCATGAGATTTGACTCTCTCAGTGTTTGAGCTCTCATATGAAATCAAATCAAAACATCTACAAGATTTGCTTCCCCTTAACAAGTTAGCTGTCATGTGAGACCAAGCCATAGGGTTTGTCTCCTCTCCTACTTTGTTACTTCTAAAACAGACTATAACAGAATACTTGACTTCAATAGTCCTTCAGTTATCAAGAAAAAACAACAACAACTCTTGTTATCTGATTGCATAAATCCACAGAAAAGCCTGGGGAATCAGCCAGCCAGCCTTGAGATCCAGTACTTACTGGATGAGCATGGCACACTCTTGCTATGTCTTCACATGATGCACCATATTCCATTGCTAAACATGCCTCATTGATCAACTCTCCTGCCACCTGAAATGGTTAATGAGCAATGTCAGGACCTGAACAACTCAATTTTGTAGATTCTGCAAACTCCTAATATTTTTACCCTTAACCCTAGTCATGCTGAACAAATTAAGATGCCATGCCCATTTCTAATTTCCAGCCAATCGGATTACTTGATCCAAGTTTTTGATAGAAATTCACATATTTGATGACAAACAGTGCAGATCCAGATCAGATGGCTTCTTCACAAGCCAACTGATCTGGATCTACACTGTTTGCTAAGACAGGGCATGTCGTGTTTAGCAAGAGAAGCGTTAAAGCACTATGAAAAACTGTAGCAGACAATATTCTAAATTCTTTTTTATTATTTTTCAGAGAAAATAAGACTAAGCATTTCATGTGAATTGTCTGCATATCAGACAATTCACATGAAATGTCAAGTCTTAATTTCTCAAAAAACAAAAAACAAAAACAAAATAAATAAAATTAATAAATAAATAAATAAAACTGAAAAGATAAAATAAATAGATAAAAATGTTATCTGCTGCAGTTGTGATTAGCACTTCAAGGAAAGGAAAACAAAAACTTGAACCTAAAATTGTCGATTTCACTCTATTCTAGTACGTAAAACATTAGTTGTTCTATACATCCAGTGTACTATAAAACATGCTGACTATTCAGCTAGATAATTATAATATGAACATTCTTCTACAGTCAAATAAACCTGCTTTCAGCTCCCCTTCCTTCCTTCTTTCCTTCTCTCCCTCACCCCACTCACACATCTTGCCACTGGACCTCAACAGAAAACTTATGAAAATATAAAGGACAAGATGAACTTACATAAAAACACATGACCATATACAATCATTCAGTATGCAATTTGGAACAAGCAAAAATTATTTAAAAACATACTGTTCCAGTCTCACAAAACAGTTTAGTTTTTGTATACAATTTCAGCTGATCAGAGATCATCAATAGGTCAAAATACCAACACACATAAGCCCATTCATGGCAAAGTATATCTTCTGACAAGTGCAAGGTTTTCCTGACTTGCATTTTGGCAATTTTTACCCCCAAAACCTTGTTTGGGACCCTTAAATGTTAGGGTCATGGGTCCTGAGTGATGCATATATAATCAAATCCAAAATTAATTTTGTTTATAAATGAATTTGTATTTTAATCTATTTGTGGTCTAAAAGCCATGAATTAGATGTATCAATATTTGGGCAATAGTTTACCCATAAGGCACAAAGCAAATTGTAGCAGACGACATTCTAAAATTGATTTTATTTTTCAGAGAAAATAACACTTGATTTTCCATGTGACTTGTCTGCTAGGCAGACAATTCACATGAAAAGTCAAGCCTTATTTTTTTCTGAAAAAACAAAACAAAAAAACCCCAAAAAAACAAACAAACAAAAAACAACCAAACAAAAAAACTTCAAACTGTCGTCTGCAGCAGTTGTGATTATTGCTTAAAGGGTTAACCTCTTTTCAACAATAAACCCCTAAATCTTATTAAAGGACCCCTTAACTCTAAATAAGGGAGTCCCTGGGATCCTCACTTTAAAACCCTGAGGGAAAACCCTGCATGTGCCCCTGAAAACTCTGATCAGCTTGTGCATCCATGTTGTCTGTTCTGTCTAAAGCTTCTTCGGGCTTCAGACAGTGAGGACACTTGTCAAACTCTTCAGATGGTCTGGCTATCTACGTCTTCAATATATAGTAGAACTTCAATGGCTCGCTCCCCGATGGTTGTTTACCATGGATGAGTAGAACACATTCTTGAGTCCGCAGGGATTTCCTCCAAATACGATATACGGATAATTTAGGGAGATTTTCTTCTTTTATCTTGTAAATGTATGCTGTGTGACATTTAAAATATAGAACACCGAAAAGATATCCCACAATTATCTCCATTATGCCTCCTGGTATGGCACCAATAGTAACCTTTCTTGGCTCGAACAACCACTGTCTCGAACAAATTTTCATGGTCCCAAAGAGGTTCGAGCCATCGAAGTTCGACTGTATACACAAGTCACAACATACAGTTTCTCATGCTCTGGCTCATACAACATCTACAACAACTAATTTTTGTTCCCGAATTCACTCCCTAAAAAAGTAAAGGTGAAGATTACCGAGCCAATGAAATGAGTTCCTAACATTCTGTCTGTAGCTTTGTCTCCCAATACTTTCACAAAGCCATCAGTGTCATCAACTGTTTTAGCTCTACTGTTAGCAGCCAGTGGAAATTTTCCGACCGTGTACTCTATGCCCTGAAATAACAGTACATAGTTAATAAGTAAACAATGGTTTGAGGGGTGTTTTTTAACAGGCACTCTGCATGGTGATTATTATGAGGAAATAGACTATATTAGCCAATGGCTTACATTTAGATCTCTTCCAGATGCATGCATGATAAAATTGTGTTGTTCTCTAGAACAAATAAATATTGTTTAAATTAAATTCAGATCATGCCCCTACAATTAGTTTACAAGCACATTTGACTGAGCCCATCAGTCCTGCATTTGGTTTCAGATCAATGGCTCCCCTTGCCTTTACTGCCAGATATGAAAATGTTTTTCCAGTTGTCATCTGTCTATGCCATCTAAAATATCATTTCCGAACAGCAACTGAAATAACATAACTAACTGCAAGCTAATGTTGCACTGAAACTGTCACAATAAATATATAACATTGAGCAGATAAGGTAATATATCATGTGACTTGTGAAATAACTGACCATAAAAAAAACATATGTAAACAGATTCCATGTGTGTTCATGAAAACAAGGATATATTTATTGCATATTTAGCAAGCAAAAATTTGCTGACACCATGAACTTTGAAAGCATACATTAGATTATCTGCCATTTTGAAATTATTACCAGATGATTTTCACTGTACTTGTTTTTGACAAACAAGCATGGTTTACCAGTACCAGTACCAGGCAAAGACATCAAGTTCTAAACCTAAGTGGAGAGCAGCTGAACATTGTTGACCGAGACAAATAGTTTACAAGATATTACTAAGAAATGAAATCGAAGCACTGACAGCACTGGTGGGTCAATTGCCTCTGAGTGTAAGCTGGGAAAATGGTCCTGAATGAAGATGAGGCTATTTCATTTAACCCTTAACTTCATGTAATTTAAGCAAACAGTGCATATTCTTTTTTTTTTTTTTTTTTTTTTTTTTTTTTTAATTATTTAATTTTATGGCTATCTTATAAAGGTACATGTCATGTAATTTTGCTAGCAAAATTACATGACATGTACCTTTACAAGACAGCTATCTTTTTTACATCAACCACTATTTAAAGTCAGTCTCAAAGATGGCTCTCTAACACAGGTTTCACTGTACACAAAACATATTCTTTTTTTAGGAAAAAAGATATAAGGAGTGCAGATCCTTTAACTTCTTGCTATACATCTATATTTGGAACAAGTCAATTTGACTACCTGTTGATAAGTTAAAAGAGCTGTATAAATGGCAAACAGCACAGACCCTGATCTACAGCTGCATTCTGTGGCATCTGATATGTCTAGACGCCTTGCCCAGCTCTCTTTGTCCAAAATCTCAAAGGAAATACGATCCACTGTAAGTATTTACGATCCTATTTTAGAAGCTATACTTGCTGGAAGGCTATCACTTGCACAGCTTCAATTGCTTCTCTTAGACTGTTAACACTATTTAATTGTATCTGTTTAAATAAATTAAAAACATTTTTGTTTTCTTTTGAATGATAATATATTTGGACCTTCTGACTTTCTGAGTAGATGCTTTTTTTTATTTTGAGACAAAGTCTGCAATATTTTGCCAAAACTTTTTATCTCTAACTGATTGCTTGATAACTTCCAAGTGTGAATTGCCAGAAATGGGAAATTGTGATGTTGAAATTTTCCTTTTGCTTGTGTTAGTAATTTCAGGAAGCAGTGAAGATGAATCCGCGCTAATACTAGTAGTTGTAACACCTCTGAGAACCAAGGACATTGGGTCCAAAGAGGAGCAATAAGAACTATTGTGCACCGAGACTGACTAACTTGGCTAGAATAGAAGGTATCAGAATTGTTGATGGAAATGCATATGCATGTAGAAAGTTCCAGTTGATTGATAATGCATCTATCGCTAAGGCTTGATTGTCCGGAATTGGAGATACATACAATGGGAGTTTGTAATACAATGGGAGTTTGTAATTGCATCGCGTCGCAAACAAATCCACATTGGGAAAATCGAGCATTTGAAAAATGGAATTCGCCACCGATTGATCTAAAGACCATTCTGTACTGACAGGTCTGTCCTATCTCGAGAAACGGTCTGTTAATATATTGAATTTGCCTGGGAATGATGATTTCTGACTACAATATCATGTTACAGGGACCAATGGAGAATTTCCCATACCTCCAAGCATAGGTTGTGGGAATGTGTTCCTCCTTGTTTGTTGATATACAAGACCAGTTGTATTGTCGGTGGAAATCATTACACAAGAGTGGTTTATGTATTGTATGGCTTTCTTCAGTGCAAAATGAATATTGATATGGAGCTGGAACTGGTTTTCCGTCCAGCAACCATGAAAGGACAGTCCATAATGGCTGGCATCCATGAAAAGGAATGCATTGAGATCTGGAGGATGGATGAGCATTCCCTGGAAAAAGCGACTGGTGTCCATCCACCATTAAAAATGAAATTAAATCATACTGTTGATCGGATCTTGATGATCGAGAGGTAGAATATGAGGTCTCCAGACAGATAAAAGACACATTTGAGTGGTCGTAAGTGAAGTCTGCCTATGAGAACAAAGTTTGCTGCTGCACTGAGTTTGCCCAAAAGAGAAAGGAAAGTTCGTGCCGAAACTTGAGTCTGAGTCAGAAATTGTTTGACACTAAGAAGTAGGGATTTGATGCGATCTGCTGGTACCCTGACTATATTGTGTTGTGTCAGAAATTCCATCCCTATGAAGGCGAATTGCTGAGCTGGTATCATATCTGACCTCTTTAAATTTGGAATGAACCCTAGACTTTGAACTGTTTGAAGGCAATATATTGTGTGAGATACAAGTCTGTTGCATATTAGATCTCTTATAAGCCAATCATATAGGTATGGAAATAGTGAGATGGCATGTTGACGCAAATGAGCCACTATTACATCCATCAGTTTGGTGAAAATCCACAGACTTAGGGACATTCCAAAAGGTAAGGCCGTGAATTGAAAGACCTGATTTTCAAACATGAAACAGAGGTACTTCCTGAATTGAGGATGAATCGACACGTGTAGATAAGCATCTGTCAGATCTATGGAGACAGCCCAGTTGTTGACTAGTATCGATTGTCGTACTGAATTTTGAATGGTTGTTTCTTTATGTTCAGCTACTTTTGTCTTTGTGTGTGTGTTCATTGCTCTCAAGGGTCATTCCTTTTATAATCTATTTTCGCCAGAATGCAGGGACTTAAGCAACGTTTGTACCAAATTTGAGTCATACTGCCTCAGTGGTTGTGGAGGAGTTGTCATTTAAAACTTTCCTTTTTAAAAATGCATTGTTGCCATGGCAAACAAACAAAATGGCCATTGGTCATCAAACACATAAACTAGGTAGACAATCATTAAATGATCATAACTACCAAATATGGTTCACATCACTTCACTGGTTGTGGAGAAAAAACACAATTTAACCATTTTCCCATTATAAGTCTATGGCAGCTTTCTGTTGCCATGGCAACCAGACAAAGAGACAGATCGCCATAATTTTAGTATTTCTAATTGCCCTTATCCAAGCAACACTTGTATCAAATTAGAAGTCTATGGGAGCTTTCTGTTGCCATGGCAACCAAACCAAGACGCAGACCACCATAATTTTAGCAATTTGCCATTTTTTTAAATTTCCCTACACAAGCAACAGTCTTACTAAATTAGGGACAGATTGCTTCAATGGCTTTGGAGGAGTTGTCATTTGAAAGTATTAATGGACAGGTCAGGTGAGCTAAAGAAAAATAATAATTTGCAGGAGAATGCAAATCAACTTGTTTTTGGTCTTTAATTTTTCATTTTATTAAAAATGACACTTGGTTTAATTTCACTGGTCAATGATAATCAATGGACAACAACTTGAGGAAATTTTGGTGTATGTAAACTGGATTGATTGTAAACTATCATCCCAAAAAATGTACTGCGGCCAGAACACTCCAAATACTCCTTCATATAATCCAATTTTAGCACATTGTCTTACTAAAACATATACGGTCGAACCTCGATAGCTCTAACACGGATGGCTCGTTTACCATGGCTAATTCGAACTCGTGTTTGAGTCCCTACGAAGTTCTTCCCACAGCTCAAGTAAACAAATATTTAGGGAAATTTTCTTATTTTATCGTGAAATTGTATGTTGTGTCTATTCATTAGAACTGCCTCATTGAGGCAATTCTAATGAGTACACTCAACATACAATTATTGTGTAGAAAATTGAAAACAAATCCCTAAATTATTGCTATTTGCTTCCTGACCTGGCACCACAATTAACCACCCATGTCTCGAACAATTTTCTATGGTCCCAAAGATGTTTGAGCCATCTAAGTTCAACTGTAGTCCTAACAACTTCACCAGTGCTCCTTCAATTTGTTAAGAAAATATTGCCTTTATTTAAATATGTGGTCACATAGAAGGACAATGGTAAAATTTAATGCCCGCATCAGCTTCTGGCAGGTCATAAAAAATATTTAACCTCCAAAACAGCAACTCATCTGAAGCAGGATGAATTTATACCTCTTCTTTCAGCTGTTCTTCTGACTTGCCAACCCAGGCAACCTCTGGATGTGTATATATTACTGATGGGACACAGTTATAGTCTATATGTACAGCCCCACCACACATACCCTCAACGCAGATTATCCCTGTAAAGTAAAGAACAAATCAACTCATGACATAGCTCCAGATAACACATTTTAATCTACTAAAAGGTATTGACATTTTTCTCTGAGATGCTTCTGATGAGTAACCACAACATATATTTTTGTGGAGAAATAAGAAAAATATTTTGTGGATACCCCCTTTTATGTGGACCTATGTAATGAGTTTTACAGCATTTGTGAACATTGAGGATCAAGAACAGTCTGATCAGAGCCTTAGCTGTTCATTCTGCAAATGGATTCTGTAAAATGACAAGAGGCTCACAGGCCATGGCTTGCTCACCTGAGTGAAGAAAACAAGCCACTGCAGATATACAGATGTTATGCAACATTATTCCAATCCTGTCATTGCAACTAATGAAAGGATCATCATTGAGTAGTTCTTGGTTTTGAAGAAGAAGAATGTGTTTTTTTTATTATTATTATTTTACCATATATGGGCATGACAGTCAATGGAGCGTAACCATTTGAACAAACTCTCAATCCATGAAACTTGATGGAAATTGGCCGATTGATTTCTGAAGAGAAAGTGTTTAACAGTACATGTATCATGTTTTATACATGTATACAGCATAGGGGCAAGGGAAGATAAACCTGGCAGAATAAAATGTTGATTGTAACTTAAAGCTTTGCTACTTCAATCATATATTGTAAGTTTTAGACACTTCAGCTATTTTTGTCTTTGTGTGTGTGTTCATTGCTCTCAAGGCTCATTCTTTTTAAAATATAGCTATTTTCTATCTAGAGGTCATCCTGTTGCTACAGTATGTTTCAACTCACATTGCCCAACGGTTTGTGTGGAGAAGACAAAAATTGGTTTTCAAGATGGCGGGTATGACATTTTGGATTTCCAATCGGCATGATTTTAGCTATTTTTAGCTATTTTTCATGTACATGTCAACCTGTTGCTACATTGTAAGTTTCAACTTAGTTTGCCTTGTGGTTTGTGAGAAGATGTCCAAAACAGAACTAAAATTGGTTTTCAAGATGGCGGCTGTGGCGGCCATCTTGGATTTCCACAATTTTAGCCCATTTCTATCCAGAAGTTGTCCTGTTGCTACAGAGCAAGTTTCAGCTCATACAGACCAAAGGTTTGGGAAGATATGTCGAAAATTGATTTTCAAGATGGCGGCTATGGCCGCCATCTTGGCTTTTCGATCGGCTCATCAATTTTAGTTATTTTGAGTCTACTAGATGCCCAAGTTTCAACTCAATTGGATCAAAGTCTTTAGAGGAGATGTCCAAAATATGAATTCTCAACATTTTTCCCATATAAATTTATAGGGCACATACATATGCATGGGAAAGCAAATTTGACCTTGCCGTAAAAAAGGTCAAACGTCAATGTAGGACCATCATTTTTGCAATTTTGGTAGACCTCCCATCCCCAATGGTTTGTGCAAAGCTAAGGCCCCAGGGCTTATTTAGTTCTGGAGAAGACGCTTTTTAAAGGTTTTTATCATATATGAGCATAGCGGCCATTTTGGTAAATGGATCGAAACTATTTTAACAATCTTTCGTTCCCCTGCCCCAATGTGGCTACACTTGAAATTTAAGTAACAATGGCCCAGCTTCAGTGGAGAAGTCCTTTCAAATTCTCAACATTTTTCCCACACAAATGTATAGGCCCATACAAATGCATAGGGAAGCAAACCTGACCTCGCCATAAAAATGTCAATGTACGACCATCATTTAAACAGCTTTGGTAGACCTCCCGTCCCCAATGATTTGTGCAAAGATCCTCATTTCTGGAGAAGATTTTTAAAGGTTTTTACAATATATGGGCATGGTGACCTAAGATGGTCACGGACCACAACCCCAGCCTAAGGAGGCTCCATATGAAATTTGAGCAAAATTGGCTCAGCGGCTTTAGAGAAGTCATTCAAAAATGTTAATGGAAGGACGGATGGATGGATGACGCACAAAACGTGATCCGTGATCCTTATAGCTCATCCTGAGCATAGCTCAGATGAGCTAATAAAATGTACCTTCAGACATGAGTGTCCAGCAAAGACACAGATCAGCCTAAGTAAGAAGCCTAAGCGAGCAAAGACTTGAGTGATCTTGCTGATATGTGTCTCCCTGGGCACATTAATATTTGTCCAAATGTTCTCTTTCTCATGTTGTGGATCAAACGATGACATGAAGAGTGAAGGTTTTGATCAGAATACATAGATGATCAGGTTCATCTTGTCCTTCTCTATTTCAATATGAAATAAGACTCATTTTGTTTTTGATGTTTCAAAATGCTTAGTAAATATGTTAAAATTATGAATCTGATTTGACTTGCAGAGTGTCAGAACAGAGGTTCAAAATAAGTTCTAATTAACCTTTAATGTGCCAAGCAAACTTTTTAGCAGAGGACACTCTAAAAATATTATCTGCCAAGCAGATTCACATGAGACATCAACATTTATTTTCTCTGAAAAATAAACCATAGTTCCATGAAAGGTGGCATCGCACTTGCTGGGGCAAAAGTCATAGGAGCCACAATCAGAATGTGGTTATTAAATAAATTTATTTCATTCTTAGCAGTGCTTAGTTGGAAAAGTGACAAAAATTAAGACAAGGATTATACATGTGCAAAGCTCAAAAAAGATTCGTATAAAACTGTATGAGGAGTTGTGCTCACAAGGAACCCATTGTCTATATACTGAGGGTGAAAAATGACTAAGTTCACAATGTAGAAAAAAGAGAAAAAAATAATCTAACAATTACATCCAAACCACATGCACATCCTCATACCATGAAGAAAACGCATGCAAAGTTTCATAACAAGAATTCCGCGGAAGGCGTCATCGCACCTGCTGGCGCAAAAGTCACAGGAGCCTCAATCAGAATGTGGTTATTAAATAAGTTTATTTCATTCTTAGCAGTGCTTACTTGGAAAACTGGGTTGAAAAAAATGTAGACAAAGTGCCTAGTGGGGCACATATATTCCAGGCCAGTCCCATTCCCTCTAATGGCTATATCTTCAGCACTGACTTTTCGTATCGTACAGCCCAATGATAATGGAACGTTGATGTAAAATGTGTAAAAGTCACTGGAGCATGAAATATAAGTCAAGGTCACGGGTCAAGGTACCTGCTAATTCAGTACATCAAGGAGAAGCACAATGCAAGGTATGGTGGTTGTAGGCCTTATAGTTGAGGAGTTATCAAACATCAACGTAAAATTTGTCAAATATAGGTCAAGGTCACTGGGTCAAGGTACCTGCCAAGCCAAGGCAATGAGGTGAAGCACTATGCAAGGTTTAGTGGTTGTAGGTCTTATATTTGAGGAGATACCGAACATCAATATAAAATGTGTCAAAGGCACTGGAGTGCACAATATAGGTCAAGATCACCAGGTCAAGGTACCTGTCGAGTCAGTACATCGAGAAGAAGTGCTATATAATAAGGTTTGGTGGTTGAAGGCCTTACAGTTGAGGACATATGGAAGGGTGACCTAAAAGGTGTAAAAGTCAATGGAGCGTGAAATATAGATCAAGGTCACCCAGTCAAGGTACCTGCAGAGTCCGTACATTGAGGAGAAGCACTATGCAAGGTTTGATGGTTGTAAGCCTTATAGTTGAGGAGATATTGAATGTTGACGTACAATGTGTAAAAGGCACTGGAGCTCAAAATATAGGTCAAGGTCACCGGGTCAAGATACCTGCCAAATCAGTACATATAGGAGAAGCACTATGCAAGGTTTGGTGGCTAGAGGTCTTACATTTGAGGAGATCTGGAACATTGATGTAAATTATGTCAAAGTCACTGCAGCCAAAATATAGGTCACCAGATCACCAGGTCATGGTATCTGCTAAGTCAGTACATTGAGGAGAAGCACTTTGCAAGGTTTGATGGTTGTAGGCCTTATAGTTGAGGAGATATCGAACGTTGACGCAAAATATGTCAAAGTCACTGGAGCGCAAAATATTGGTCAAGGTCACCGGGTCAAGGTACCTGCCAAGTCTGTACATCTAGAAGAAGCACTATGCAAGGTTTGGTAGTTGTATGCCTTATAGTTGAGAAGATCTGGAATGTCAACGTAAATTGTGTCAAAGTCAATGGAGCGCAAAATATAGGTCAAGGTCACTGGGTCAACATATCTGCCAAGTCAGGAGGTCAGGGAGAAGTGTCATGCAAGAAATGATGGCTGTTGTAGAATTGTAGTTGATTAGAATACTAACTTTGACGTAAATGTCGAACTTCGACATAACAGAACTGTTAAGAGACAGACGGACGGACAAACGGACAGACGAATGGAAAAGCGGGCACCTATGTCTCAAAGTCAGGAGCTCAGGGAGATACTTCATACAAGGTTTGATGGTTGTTTAGTCTTGTAGTTGATTAGAATACTAACTTTGACATAAATGTCGAACTTCGACATAACACAACTGTTAAGAGACGGACAGACGAACAGACAGACGAATGGAAAAGTGGGCACCTGTGTTGCAAAGTCGGGAGGTCAGGGAGATGTTTCATGCAAGGTTTGATGGTTGTTTAGTCTTGAAGTTGATTAAAATACTAACTTTGACATAAATGTCGAACTTCGACATAAATGTTGACAGACAGACAGACGGACAAATGGACAGACATACGGAAAAGCGGACGCCTATGTTGCAAAGTCAGGAGGTCAGGGAGATGTTTCATGCAAGGTTTGATGGTTGTTTAGTCTTGTAGTTGATTAGAATACTAACTTTGACATAAATGTCGAACATGGACATAAATGTTGACAGACGGACGGACGAATGGACAGAAAATCTGACGTCTATATCGCACCCTGCTACAAGCAGGTGCGATAATAATCGGTACAAAACTGTAAGAGGAGTTGCGCTCACAATAGGTACCAACTGTTTATAAATAAAGGGTGACTAAGTTCACAATGCGGAAAAAGTGACAAAAAAATGATCTAACAATTATATCAAACCACATGCACATCCTCATACCATGAAGAAATTATATGCAAAGTTTCAAAAAGATCGGTTCAAAACTATAAGGAGTTGCGCTTACAAGAGGTACCCATTGTCCACATATTGAGGGTGAAAAATGACTAAGTTCACAATGTGGAAAAAGTGACAAAAAATGTTCTAACAATTATACCCAAAGCACATGCATATCCACATACCATGATGAATACACACGCAAAGTTTCAAAACAATCAGTATAAAACTGTTAGAGGAGTTGCGCTCACAAGAGGTACCCACTGTCTATATATTGAGGTGAAAAATGACTAAGTTCACAATGTGGAAAAAGTGACAAAAAATGTTCTAACAATTATATCCAAACCATATGCACATCTTCATACCATGAAGAAAACACATGCAAAGTTTCAAAATGATCGGTATAAAACTGTAAGAGGAGCTGCGCTCACAAGACACCCAGGATAAATGTTGACGGAAAAATGGACGGACGGAAACTTGCACGCCTAAGTCGCCCATGCTAAAGCCGGTGCAATAAAAAATAAAAATAAAAGTTGTCATCTGCTGCAGCTAAAACTGGCACTTTAAGGGTTAAGTTAAAAATTACAAGTAATGGAAACCAAACAGACAGGAAATGACGTCAACAAGTTATGGAAAACATTTTTTTTTTTTTACAATAATGCAAGGGTAGCAGCAGCTCAGAAGCTGTTTAGTTACAATGATAAGTAAGAGGCCCACGGGCCACAATTCGCTCACCTGAGTGAAACAGCCATTGCAGATAACATAACAACATTTTTCCAATATTGTCACAGTAATTTATCAACACAGTCGACTGTCTTTATTTAACGCCTAGTACTCTGGGTAAAATTTTCAGATGACATTTTGAAATATTTTTCCCACAGACTAGGATTTGACATTTCACGCAAATTGTCTCCAATTGAGAAAATTTGCCAGAAATGTCAAATCCTGTTTCCCCTGACAAATAAGAAAAAATATCACCAATTTGTCATCCGCTGAATTAGCCAAGAGAGTGGTAAAGGTTAATTTGCATTCTGCTTTTAAAATCAATGTTAAATATTTCATACATACAGGCCATGTAATAAAACATGACTTTTCCTTATAACCTGCAATGCATCCTCTCCATTACCCTTGGAAACAAAGAACACAAATTGGAGTCATGGGTTTCAGTGGGGCTCTTTAAATAACATACAGCATGGCAGTGTACTGAGAAACATATGCCCTGCCCCCGAGCACTGAAAAAGATTCAGGAAAAGAAGCATAAAATAGATATCCAAGATGGCAGCAATCTTGGATTTCTGATCGGAATGATTTCAGCTATTTTTGATCTACAAGTCGTCCTGATGCTTCCTACAAGTTTCAAGTCAGTTGGCCTTTGAGTTCACGAGAAGAAGCGAAAAATAGATTTTCAAGGTGGCCATCTTGGATTTCCGATCGGGACAATTTTAGCTATTTTTGACCTACAAGTCATCCCAATGCTTCCTCCCAAGTTTCGAGTCAATTGGCCATAAGAAGAAGCAAAAAACTGATTTTCAAGATGGCCGCCATGGCGGCCATCTTGGATTTCCGATAGGGATGATTTTAGCTTTGATCTATGTCACCCCAATGCCTCCTACCAAGTTTGGAGTCAATTGGCTTTTGGGTTTAGGAGAAGGAGCAAAAATAGATTTTCAAGATGGCCACCATGGCGGCCATCTTGAATTTCCAATCGGCACGATATATTCTATTTTTGATCTACAAGTCACCCCGATGCTTCCTACCTAGTTTAAAGTCAATAAGCCTTTCGGTTCAGGAGAAGAAGCAAAAAATAGATGTTCAAGATGGTCTTTATGGCGGCCATCTTGGATTTTAGATTGTCAAGATGGTCACCATGGCGGCCATCTTGGATTTCTGATCGAAACGGTTCTAGCCTTTTTTGATCTATAAGTCACCCCAATGCTTCCTACTAAGTTTGGAGTCAATTGGCTTTTGGGTTTAGGAGAAGAAGCAAAAAATAGATTTTCAAGATAGCCGCCATGGCGCCCATCCTGGATTCCCGATCGGCATGATTTTAGCTATTTTTGATCTGCAAGTCACCTCGATGCTTCCTACCAAGTTTGGAGTCAATTGGCCTTTCGGTTCAGGAGAAGAAGTGAAAATAGATTTTCAAGATGGCGGCCATCTTGGAATTCTGATCGGAACGATTTTAGTTATTTTTGTTCTACAAGTCACCCTGATGCTTCCTACCAAATATCGAGTCAATTGGCTCAGGAGTGTAGGAGGAGTAGACTTTTAAAGCAATAGTTGATGCCGCACGACGGACGACGAACGATGCACAATGGACATTAACTGACCACAATAGCTCACCATGAGCACTTTGTGCTCAGGTGAGCTAAAAATGTCACAAATTACCTTCATCTTCAGCTTTGTGTGCCAACATTGGGCCCTGAATACAATCACCTATGGCATATATGCTGAAAAGAAGAGAAACAGATGCAATATTGACAGGCTTCTCCACATATTTTTTATAACCTTCAATAGGAGGCTATACCTAACTCGCACTTTCAGAAAATAGGTCTTCCAGACTCAGACTGACAGTGTAGGCCGAGTTCAGGGATTTATGTGTCTGCTTAGGATCACTGCCTCTACAGAATATGTTATCAGACTATGAGGGCTAAGATGTTTCTACAGTATCTCAGTGCAGAAATTATAAAAAAAAAGCATCCCATATGTAAGCTTTTGTAGAGCAACAAGAAAAATTCTGAACCACCCTCTTTCCTGGAATTCCTGTAACAAGCAAATTCAGTAAATTTATGTCCCCACCTTTTATGAGCTACATGAAAAATTTTCCCAACACCATAAATAAGAAATCTGCCAGCAAAGGTATCTATCTATTATTTAACCCTTGTCATGCTGAATAAATTAAGATGCCACGCCTACTTCTAATTTCCAACCAATCAGATCACTTGATCCAGGTTTTTGATAGAAATTCACATATTTAATGACAAACAGTGCAGATCCATATCAGTTGGCTTCTGAAGAAGCCAACTGATCTGGATCTACACAGTTTGCTTAGACAGGGCATGCCATGTTCAGCAAGAGAAGGGTTAAGGACTGATCATGAGTAAAGTTTCAAAACGATCCATCGATGATTCAAGGAAGAGCTGTGCACATAAGATATGATTCTCAGACACTAAGCAATGCAAAAATCTGCCACAAAATGTCCAGTCTTATTTTCTTGGAAAAAAAAGATAATGTTATCTGCTACAATTTTTAACAGCACTTTAAAGAATAAATAATTTTAAGTCATCAAATCTGATCTGTTTATCATTTCAGTGTGTTGTTAATGGCTGTTTGGAGCATTATGGGCAATTTCACATCAATTTCAAAGTATCACCACAAATAAACCTCATCTGTGAGGATGTTATACGGGTCTGGAAAAACTGAGATTCTCAAATCAGATCAGACTGAAAAAAAAGTTAAAAGTGAAAGCTACATCTCTGACAGACTAACCCCAAAGCCTTTGTATGCAACTTTGAGTATTTCTTACCTTGGCACTGACGTCTGGAACCTTGAATTGATTGGAATTCTACCTTGTTTATCTTTTGCAATACCAATTTCGTCTAGGCCTAGGTTTTCTGTGTATGGCCGTCTTCCAATACATACTAGAAGTGTATCACAGTCAACCTGAAAATATTAGGATCCCTCAGGTTTGGGAAATGAATGTTAGACCAAACAAAATAATGATGAAACTACCAGTGATACACAACACACACACAACTAATAAATCATAGCTACAGATAGTGATAAAACATGGTGATTATTAACCCTAGTCCTGCTGAACCCAGATATACCCTGTTTTGCAAACAGTGTAAATCCAGTCAGTTGGCTTCTTCAGAAGCCAACTGATCTGGATCTGCACTGTTTGCCATCAAGTATGCAAATTTATACCAAAAATGTTGATCAAGTAACCTGATTGGCTGAAAATCAGAAGTGGGTGTGGCATCTTAATTTATTCAGCAGGACAAGGGTTAAGGATGATCTTTATTACTGTACTTACTCTAAGTATTCAGACAACTTTTAACAAATTTTAACATATCTACAGGGTTTTCCCTCAGGGTTTTAAAATGATGGTCCCAGCGACTCCCTTATGTACAGTTCAAGGGTCCATTGATAAGATATGGGGGTTTTGTTGTTTTGTTATTTTCAGAGAAAATAAGACTTAACATTCAATGTGAATTGTCTATCAAGTCTTGTTTTCTCTGAAAAATAGAATAAGTTTTAGTATGTCATCAGGCCAAATATTGACCATTCTTGTGATTTAGACTTCAAATATCTTAAAATACAAAGCCTTAGATAACTAAAAGTAATTTAGAATTGATCATATATACATCACTCAGGACTCTTGCCCCTAACTTTTAAGGGTCCAGCACAAGGTTTTGGGGGTAAACCTTGTCAACAAGTGAGTCAGGGAAAACCCTGTATCCTGCTACCTGCAACCTACTACTATTTGTCTACAAACTGCTGGATGAGTGATAAACAGTGTAGACCCTGACAAGATGCTGCATTCTGCAATGTCTAATGTCAGCACTGTTTGCTAAAGCCTATTTATTAAAAAACTTAGGGTAAATAAGTTAGTTCTAACCCAAAATGTGTCTTGTGGGCACCCACTGGTATCACTTTAATGAAGCAATTCTAACGAGTACCAACAGGATAAGTTCTAGTCCAACAACAACAAAAATTACATTCTTAGCATGCTGGGTAAAAAATTCAGCAGACAACACTTTAAAATATTTTTCTTGTTTTTACTAGAAAACAGGTTTTGACATTTCATGCAAATTGTCTCCCAAGGAGACAATTTGCATGAAATGCCAAAGCCAATTTTGCAAAAAAAAAACAACAAAAAAAAACAACAACAAAATTATCTGTTTTTAAGGGACAGCTAATGAAACACCTACCTCATCTTTCTTACCATCCTTAACTCCTTCGAAAGAAACTTTTATTTTATCACCATTATGACTTGCACTAGTTACTTTAGTATTTAATTTAAAGTCAAGTCCTTGTTTTTTTAAGATTCTCTGAAAGTTCTTGGCTACTTCCATATCAATGCCAATACCACCAATGTGTCCGAGGAACTCTATACAGGTTACTTTAGCTCCCAGTCTCTGCCACACAGAACCCTACAACAGAAACATATCCTGATATTTCCAATGCAGACAGACAGTGCAAGCCTAAGCCACCAAACCCTACAAAAACCCTACAACAGACTGCCATAAAGTGGCCACAGTCACCCCTTGCATATGGCAGGGGCATATAACTCAAGAATCAAGAGGGCAAGAATTGTATTTCTTGATTGCGATCAAGTTGAGTATGTGTGTGAAGTTTCATGAAAATATTCCAGAGGGTTAATGAGTTACATCCCAGACAAGGACTTTAAATGAACCATAGACGAACTGAATCCCATACACAGACTTTAACTGAATCATAGACCAACTGACTAACAGACTCCTGCTATCACCAATTTAATACAAACAACAAATTGATTTCCCATTCAACAAGCCAGTAATTACAAATAATGCAGACCCAATCAACCCATGTATGTGAGCTATCTGGTAAAGGCCTATATTTTTCATGTACACAATACAGAGACCTTGTTGTGGTAAGGTTGTAAACCAGAAGTGTCCTAAGAAGATGCTGGATGATAAGTCTTTTGTCAAAATAATCATTATGACTATGCCTTAAGGATGACATAATACGCCTGACCATAGGGTATTTCATCTAATGGCTTACTGCGACAATATAAACTTTTGCATAGAATTTGATGTGATATTATTTCCTGTATCTCCTGGAAATATTTAAATATGTTTAAACTAATATACATTTCTTTCTCATCTCAAACACTGATAGCCCGAAGTATGTGTTTATGTCAAAGTAAATTTGCAGCAGTATTGGTTAGGTCCTTACAATGACGGCATTTCATGTGAATCATATGTAAGGTACAGGAGTCACATGAAATGTCAAGCCTTATTTTATGTGTGTAGGCAAACCATGATTTCAGATGGGTGTTAAAGGTTCAGAATTTTCCATATTGTTTTTTTTTTTTTTTTTTTTTTCAAAGAAAATGGCATAATTTTTAAATCAATGGGATTAGACAAATTCCAAACCCCACCTCACAGGACCTGTAGCTGGGTTGACCTACCAGTTCCACTCCTATGACACCAGCTCCTATCACTACCAGGTGTTCAGGTACTTTCTTGAGGGACAGCGCTCCTGTTGATGAAACCACCTTCTCTTCATCTATCTGTAACAGAAATATTACAGAAATACTGTAGCTGTAACTTATTATCTAGCTATAACAGACATTTTTTATCATCTATCTGTAACAGAAACACAATACATATTTTCTCCATGTAACATTAACACTGTTAACTCCAACAGCTTCACTTTATCCATATGTTACAGTAAACCCTCGTTACAATGACAGCATTTGTTCCCAAAAACGTCACGATTAAAATGGCTTTGCTGTTGCACAGAATACTTAATGAGCAGTTTGATATGTAAGAAAGGTTTTGTTCTGTTATTTCATCATAGAACATATGTTTTGGATATCTGTTAGAATTGCCTCACTGAGGCAATTCTAACAAATGTCCAAAACATATGTTTCTTTAAAGTATTAAATACAATATTCTTACATAATTTGTGACAAACTGTTACCTCTTAAGCGAAGGTTTCGTGACAGTCAATTTGTCATAATAACAAATTTTTGTCGTGGTATCGAATGTCGGTATACAGAGGGTTGTCTGTACAACTTTTCTTTTATTTTCTGTTTTCCAGAGGACTTATTACAGTAGAGTATGTAATGCTAATTCTGGGATAGTTTTTTTTTCTCCACATATAAAGAAACCTAACTTTTAATTTACAGTTACATAGTTGTCAATCAGGGAACAGCTGTCAATCAGGGCCCAGTTGTTCAAAGCGTCGTTAGCTTAATGAGCTCGTTAAGGGTCATTTCGTTAACTGTTCTAGCGGATTCAATACACAATATTTTGATTTTTTTTGCTGAAAAAATGTGAGTAGCTTTTGCACTGCAAAAGCTACTCACATTTTTTCAGCAAAAAATTTCAGCATATTTGCGTATCACTCTACTAAAATTTTAACAAATTGTTAACTAACGACATCCTTAGCTTTGAACAACTGGGCCCAGATGTTAAACATTATGAGTATATGGATAAATGGGAAGCATAAAATACTTGGATTTTTTGTTTAGTTGTTAATGACATCAAGATGTACTTCCCTGAGAATGTTGAGCAGATGTTGTAAGCACATGTCACAAATACTGAAGTTATATGATTTCTGTGCAATCCTGCACACTAATTAGGTAAAACAAATGACAAGAAAAATAGTAGTTTTGAAGTATGCTTTCTTTATAGAATCCAACCTGTCTTAAGCAAGCGGCTATGGGATAAGGCAAAATCGCTTGCTTAAGACAGGTGCTTGCTTAATAGAGAATCCCAACCTGAGAAGACCTGAGAAAAACTGTTTTGTCCCGACTAAGGGTAATCATCAGATGGCTTTTATGGCCTGTAACATTACTGGACAGTTCTAGAAACTAAAGAAATCTAATGATAAAGGTTTATAAATATGGTTATCAAAACAAACACCTTTGATGACTTACCCAGTCATTAATTTTTCGCACCTTTACTCAAATTTAATTCTTTCCTTAATTAACATATGTCACACTATAGGCAGATTCAGCAGACGACAAACTGATTTTTCTTTTTATTTTTCCAAGAAAATAGGACCTAGAAAAATAAATCCTATTTTCTAGGAAAAATAAGATAAAATATTTCAAAATGTCGTCTGCAGAATTTTTACCCAGTATGCGAAGTGTTAATATAGTAGGATTAGCAAGACTCATTACGAAAACATGCCTATTCAAATATACTGAAAATTCTACAACCAAAAAAATGAAACTTTTCAGATAAAAAAATTCTGATATTTTTCATATTTCTGCTCAAAACATAGATTGTGGGTACCCGTTAGAACCGCCTCGACAAGGCGGTTCTAACGAATACCCACACTCTATGTTTTTTGAGCAGAAATAAGAAAAATAATGTATACCCCTGTAAACCCCAGTTTTATTATATAAAAGGGGGGTTTAAGGGGGTCAAAATTATATAGGTATGTTTTCGTGATGCGTCATGCCCCATCGGCCTCTTTAACTCTTCATTGCATTAAATAATTTTCGCACCTCTGCTAAGTGGCAAACAAACAATTATTATCCATGTATTAAATGTACCTGCAAAATTAAATTTGCATACAGTTCAAAACAATCAGCGGCAACTACCTTACTTTCTTTTGTACATATTTTACTGGTTACCGGTCTCACAACACTGAATTCAAATGTATCAATTAATACAGGGATGCAGTACAAAAAAATAATAGACCTTTTCGTTTAGCTCTTTTGATCAGTTGGGTCTCACTAAACACCAAAATAATCGGCCTCAGCGCTCCGAACTTTTACACCAAAGGAATGCAGTGCTGAAAAACTGATACAGCCGCAAAAATATTGGCTGCTTAAAAAGGGTTTTATGCAGTTTCGGATATATTTTACCGGCCGTTGGTCATGTTAGATAGGTGCTTGCTTAATACAGGTTCATTTACATGGGAAATTTAGATGGACCCAAAAATGGCCATTAAAGACAGGTGCACACTGAATAAAGGTGGCCGTATAAAGTACAGGTTGAACTGTACACAAAAACTAAATACAATCTACTTTTGCAATATCTGTGAAAAATATCAGGTATGTCAATTAAAAATAAAATAGTTTCTGCAAAATAATAGGGTAATATGAAAACTAGTACCTCAATGAATTACAGTGCTTTTTTTTTTACCTATGTTACTTTAATGTGACATCATCAGCACATGCTCATGACATCAGTAAAGATGTCATTACTGACAGTTCCATTATGATGTTAGGTATCTACAGAACTATTTCATGTTGTTCTAATATGCTCTGACTTGTGATTTGTGATTTATTCATTCAGTTTATGATTTTTTTTCCTCGATGATTGATCCCCTTATGCTACTTTTAGATTTATGAACAAAACAAAACTTCCAGAGACTTCAATGTAATTTCATATTTGATTTTGTAATTCATTATGGCAAGTTATAATCATTCAATTTTAGACAAAACTAATAAGGAATGAAACAAAACTTCCTTCCATGAATTTATCTTTTCTTTTTTTGGCTAGATACAATATTAAACCCACAGGATACTTTCAAAGAAACACTTTTCCATTAGCATCAACTGTAGTCACTGTGAACAGTGTTTGACATTTCGTGAAAATTGTCTCCAAATGGCCTGAAATGTCATACCTTATTTTCTACAAATAATATCACCAATCTGTTATCTGCTGAATTTGTTTATTGTTTAACTAAGGTCATGTTGAGCCGGTCAGTTTATCTAATCACACTTTTCCTCGGCAGGGTTAGTCCTCTAAGCAGTTAACCAGTACTTGTGCATTCTTTTGCCAGCAACTGACAACTGCCCTTCAGCAGAAGGGAGAGATTGGCCGAGAAAAAATACTTCATGATCAATCTCTATGACAGAATGTTGCTGGATCCGGCGGGGATCGAACCCACAATCTCCTGATCACCAGTCAACGTGCATCTGATTGAGCCTTCGAGGCTGGCTCTGCTGAATTTGCAGTGAGAGTGGTATTGGATAAACAGTAGTGTGTAGTTACCTCTATGCCTGGGAAGGGGGTGACCTCAGAGCCTGTTGCTATGAGAATATTCTTTGCCGAAACTACCTCTGTACTGCCATCATTCTTAAACACAGTGACCTCATTTGGACCGGTTATCTTTCCATGTCCAGTTACAAGTGTTACCTAATGAAATAAAAAACATAGCAACAGATAAGGCGCATTTTTCATCTGTAAAATGCTGATATCTCTTATTTCTCAACAAAAACATGTTGTGGGTACTCATTAGAATCGCCTCAGCGAGGCGCTTCTAATGAGTACCACAACATATGTTTTTGTCGAGAAATAAGAAAAATATTATGTGGATTCCCCCTCTTATCTGTAGCTATGAAAAAAGACACAAAACAATTCATCATTTAGTCCAGAATACACAGCTCCAGATAAGGCACTTTTTTAATCAAAAATGGTTGGTATTTTTCTTATTTCTCCATGAGACAGAAGTTGTGGTCTTCATTAGAAGTGCCTTGGTGAGGCACCTATAATGAGTACACACCATAAGCTAGCCATGGCTAATCAGAGCTGAAAAGATAATCAATTATCAGTCCTGCCATCGTGACTGATTATCGAATAGTAATCACAGAAGATTTGGTCATAATTTTACCTGTCTGAGCATGACTTACCATTTGTTATACTTCATTGTATGTATTTGGTCAGACTAGCCTGAGTAAACAGTGTTGACCCAGATGAATGTAGGAAAGAAAGTATCAGGAAAAAAAGTATCTGGAAAAAAAGTATCGGAAAAAAAGAATCCGGAAAAAAAGTATCAGGAAAAAAAATAAGTCTCAGTTTCATGTACAAAGGATAGATAAAAGGCTATGTAATGTCATCCTAATTAATCTTTAATTGCATTTTGATCATTCAGTACCAAAATTCAGTGTTAATCCTGACTGATGGTAAGGTTTTTAATTGCACTTTGATAATTCAGTACCAAACTTTGGTACCAATCATAATCATGTTAATCCTGATTGATGGTAAAGGTCAATGGTAATTAAATTGTTTACTGTTTGTTGATTGTTTTGTTAATTTATTATTGACTTTAATGAGTTTGTTTGAAATTATCATTGCTAAACAAAACAATTATATGCAGACATAATCTTAAATGGTCTTTAAAGTACCCTTTGATCAAGTAAGTGCAAACATTCATATTTTGTTAAAATGATTTTATTTCTGATTTTTATTTTTGATTGATAATTTGCATGTTTATCACAAAAATCACAATTTGTAAATTTTGGATAAAGTATAATACCATTGGTAGAAATTAACATATGTAAATTGTTAATACATGTATACGAGGGATGTTCGAAATGAATTGCTTATTGTCCTCTAGCTCGATATCCACGTGGGGCACGATAAAAACCAATACATACCTGTATAGGGTTATTCAATATCTACACAATGGTGTATAAATGTACATGTTAGACTAAGTGTAAAACATAAAATTTGCCATTTGAATACATGCAGTCATTGACCACTGCAGTAAAAATGGTTGGTAGAAGCGTCGACAAAAAAGATGAAATACGGCTTACATCAAAGCTCGCTCAAAACTTGGTTGTTCTTTGAAGAAGCTGATGACTGAACTTTCTACTGCTTTTGGACCTTCTTGTGTGTCTTATGACTAGGTTCGGCGGTGGAAAAAGAAATTTGAGTCTGGTGTAGAGTCCATCAAAAATGCACCGAAATCAGGTAGGCCAAAATCTGCATCTCGTAAAGAAATCGTTTCCAAAATAAAGGAAATCATTGAAGGAGATGCCAGATTTACAGTTCGTGATATTGCACGAAAGGTAGGCATATCACTATCAACGGTTCACCTTATTTTGAAGAAGCATTTGAAAGTCAGAAAGATTTCTGCTAGATGGGTGCCACATCTGTTGACTGACGAGCAAAAGAGGCAACGGGTTAAAGTGGCCAAAAAGCTGCTTCAAATGTTTCCAAAATATGACAAAAAGCAGTTTGCCAATGTCGTCACAGGTGATGAAACCTGGGTCCATTATTTTGAGCCCGTCAGAAAGGTTAGCAATAAGATCTGGGCCACTAAACACAGCAAACGCCCAATAATTGCCAAACGTTCTTTGAGTACAAAGAAGGTTTTGTAGGCAATCTTCTTCTCTGGTGAAGGAGTCGCAATAAAAGTGCCAGTGAAAAAGGGCAAACGCATCACCGGAAAGTACTACAAAGACGTAGTACTGAAGAAACTGAAAAAGTATAATCAGAAATGACGCCCTGCCACTGGTTTTAAACATGTCCGTCTTCTACATGACAATGCCCCAGCTCATACCTCCGCAATAGTTACGGCGTTTTTGAAGAAAGAAAAAGTAACTGTTTTGCCTCACCCCCCGTATTCCCCAGACCTTGCCCCATGTGATTTCCTTTTGTTTCCGAAATTGAAAGCATTCCTTGCTGGGCGGAAATACCAGTCCCGATAGGCACTTGGATCTGCCATTCATCAGTACCTTATTACTGTGCCCAAATCAGCGTACCGTGACGCCTTCAAGAAGTGGATACATCGGCTGAAACTTTGCATTTCTAGCCACGGGGAGTACTTCGAGGGCATGAAATGAGTACTTTTGGGCTAACTTGAAATTTGAAGTATCCAGATAGAAATAAGCAATTCATTTCGAACATCCCTCGTATAAGCTGAAAAAGTTAATTTTCTATCAGTATATTGTGTGCAATTTTTTCATATGTGCTTATCTATATAAGAAAAAATGGAGTTAATTACAACTTCTAAAGGTGGACTTAAGTTATGTTTTGAGGGTTTTATGTATACCAAGGCCTATACTAGAAAGACAAAAGTGTGGTGGAAGTGTTCCAAGAAAACTAGCTTAGGGTGCCGTGCTACTTTGAGTACTGCACAAGACCACACAAATCCAGTTCCTGGGCAGCCACACAACCATCAAGCGGATGAGACAGATGTGGTATATGTTAAACATAGAAAAAACATGCGTGACCAAGCTGCTTCTTCCTTAGACAAACCATCCCAGATCTTTGCCCAAACAGTTTCCCAGATGCCGCCTGAGGTTCTATCATTCTTACCAACTGAGGAAAACGTGAAACGCAGTTTACGTTACCAGCGTCGTACACCTCCTGTTCCACAGAATCTGTCAGAATTTGTCATTCCAGACGAATGGACAACAACTGCCGGTGTCAACCAAGAACCCTTCCTTCTGTATGACAATGGTCCTGACAGCAATTCCCGAGTTATAGCCTTTGCTACAGAGGCTGACCTACGCCGACTATCTGCAGCTGATACTGTTTTCATGGACGGAAACTTTGCCATGGCACCTAAACTATTCTCCCAACTTTATGTTCTTCGAGTTCCTTTCGGAGAAACGTCTGTGACATGTGTTTATGCGCTCTTACAACACAAAACTCGCGCTGCCTATGATGAGTTGTTACAGGCAATAGTTGATAAATGTGAAGCCATTGGATTAGTCATGAACGTTCAGACAATTATCACAGACTTTGAGGAAGCTGTACTGCGTGCTGTAGCAGGTGTGTTTGGTCGCGATGTTAACAGCAAGGGGTGCTTCTACCATTTAACACAAAGTACCTGGAGAAAGATTCAAAGCCTTGGACTAGCTCAACATTATAAGTCCAATGAAGATTTCAGACAGTTTTGTGGCATGCTTGATGGATTAGCTTTTCTGCCACATGCTGATGTTCAACAAGGAATAGAGTATTTAAAGACAATTGCTCCGGCTGAAGCTACAGACCTTGTGGCATACTTCGACAAAACATACGTTAGTGGTACATTCAGGTTACTTCCAGGTGACAACAATATTATTCGTGTGCGACATGTTCAACCGCTCTACCCACCTGTAGTCTGGAGTGTCCATGAGGCTACACTGAACGACAGTCCAAGGACAAATAATGTGTGTGAAGGATGGAATAATAAATTTCTTAATCTTGTTGGACACTACCATCCATCAGTTTGGAAACTAATCCAGTGGTTCCAAAAAGAAAATGCTACCGTCAGGACAGTGATCCAACAGGATGCTGTTGGAAATCCTCCCAAAAGGCGTGTTAAAAAAGGACTTGAACGCTTGCAGCATCGTCTAAGAACTCTTTGTGAGCAGTACAATAGCGGCAATAAAACTCTTCCAGAATTCCTTGAAGGAGTGGGACACAACATACGCATTAACAAACACTATGAAATCAATGAGTGAATAAGTGCAAGAATACAATAAAAATCTAGTGCTCATTTGAACACTTTGAACACATTACGAAAACATGACTATACAAATACATTGTAAACTTGATCGTCGAAAAAACGAAAATATAGATTGAGGATACTTATTAGAACCACCTCATTGAGGCGTTTCTAACGAGTACCCACAATCTATATTTTAGAGCAGAAATAAAAAAAAACATAAAGTATACCCCTGTAAACCCCAGTTTTACTATATAAAAGTGGGGTTCAAGGGGGTCAAACTAATATAGGCGTGTTTTCCAATCATGAGGTTTAAAGGCCCTCTCAACACTATTTAGGTCATTTTGGACAAATACTTTGTGCGGTCACTTTCATTTGCATGGAGGCACAAAATGCTTAGGTTAGTAAGGTATTGTGGTGAATGGTGAAAAGAGAGATAGCTCAAAATGAGGAATTTCTCTTTTTACTAAACCAGAAAAGTAGACTTCAGCATCAAATCTATGATAATGTTGTATTGATATATTGCAATTAAAAACACATTGTTCACACATGTCTTTATTACATCATTACGTTAATTGGAGGTTTAACATCCCTGTCTACACTATATAGGTCATTTCGGAGACGTTGCTACTAATTTGTGGGACTGTTACCCGACATTGAGATGAAATATCATCTCAAGCCCTGCCGCCCAATGAAACCCAAATAGGGTTCATGAGCATGGACTTTAGCTTGTTTAATTGGAGGTCTAACATCCCTGTCTACACTATATAGGTTCTTTTGGAGAGTTGCTTCCAGCTTGTGGGACTTTTACCCAACATTGATATGAAATGACATCCCAAGCCCTGCCACCCAATGAAACCCAAATAGGGTTCATGAGCATGGAGATCCGACTTGCACACTTAGCTCAAATGAGGAATTTCTCTTTTTACATCCCTGTCTACACTATATAGGTCATTTTGGATAGTTGCTTCTAACTTGTGAGTCTTTTACGAAACATTGAGATGAAATGACATCTCAAGCCCTTTTATAAGGTAAGGATTACAGAGATAGGTTGCAAAATTTATTATTAAACTGAAAAGTACTAGTAAACATACAAAAGGATCCTAATCATCATCTCATTGTAACATCAGAGGCGAATCTGGTTAAAACTGATACTTTTTTTCCGGATACTTTTTTTCCTACTCAAAAGTGATACTTTTTTTCCGATACTTTTTTTCCTGATACTTTCTTTCCGATTACCGACCCAGATGAGATGCTGCAAATATCGGCATCTCATCAGGGTCTACACAGTTTGCCACTCATCCAGCTATTTTACACACCCCTGTGGGTATTAAATTGTACCTTTTCAAATTTTAGATAAAGTATGGTAAGGAGTTCAGGTGTGTGAATATTAAGGGTAAATACGGTAAAGTAACAGACACATAAATCAAATGATCGATTATTAGCAAATCTGTAATGATAATCATTTTTGTGGAATTTATCCATCAATTAATGGAATTTCCGATTAATTGTGCCAGCCTTAACACACCACATATATTTTTGTGGAGAAATAAAAAAATATTATCCTGATCTAGAGCCCCCTTTATCCAGAGCTATGGAAAAGCTTTTATTTTTAACTTCAGGGAATGGGATTGTGAAGAAGGTGAGAGTATTTCTTGCTTTTAACCCTTGTCCTGCTGAATAAATTGAGATGCCAAGCCTACTTCCAATTTACAGCCAATCAGATTACTTGATCCAGACTGTTGCTATAAATTCACATACTTAATGTCAAACAGTGCAGATCCAGATCAGTTGGCTTCTTCAGAAGCCAACTGATCTGAATCTACACTGTTTGCAAAGGCAGGGTACATCCGGGTTCAGCAGGACAAGGGTTAAATTAAATTAGCTATCTAGAAAAGGGGATATCCAGACAATTACAGTACTGATATGTTATGGTACTTAAAATCATCTTTGAGGGGCAAATGATTTTTTATGACCATCCACATTTTCTGAGTCAGAAAAAGAGATGAGTCCTGCTTCACAAATCAAATTAGTTCAAAGATCTCTATTAGAAAAACAACAAATAATAATAATAAGTAACAACTTTAAAACATACAAACATTTACAATATAAACAAAAATAAACAAAAATAGATTACAGCTAGGTAAAATATGAAAATACACCACAGCTTCTTTATGATACTACTAAAGCAAACAAGAGGCCCATGGGCCACAACGCTCATCTGAGTTGACTGCTGTAAGTTAATCAGGTCATTTACTCATCATTCCCTATCAGCCCATCAAGTTTCAAGGCAATGGCTTAAACAGTTTTTGAGATATCTTGCTTACAAGGTTAAAATACTGAAATTTTCAAATGGCCATAAGTAAAACCAGTTTAAATCCCAGGGGCTTGATTGGCAGGATTTATGTAGGGGACCACTAAACATTGCTACATACTAAATATATAAACTGTGGGCCTGATGGTTTAACAGAAGAAGATCTTTTAAGTTTTTCCCATTATAAGTCTGTGGGAGTAGATGACCCCCAGGGCATGGCCAATTTGGACCCCAGGAGCATGGTTGGCAGGATTTATGTAGGGGACCACTAAACATTGCTACATATTAAATATATGAGCTGTGGGCCTTATGGTTTCAGAGAAGAAGATTTTTTTAAGGTTTTCCCATTATAAGTCTATGGGAGCTAATGACCCCCGGGCATGGCCAATTTAGACTCCAGGGGCTTCATTGGCAGGATTTATGTAGGGGGCCACTAATCAAGCCGGTTTGGACCCAAGGGGCTTAATCTGTTAGCTCTTTGCCTCATGGTTTCAGAGAAGAAGATTTTTGAAGGTTCTTCAGCTATATAGTTCTATATATACATATGACCTCCTGGGTGTGGCCAGTTTGGAACCCAGGGGCTTGACTGGCAGGATTTATGTAGTGGACCACTACAAATTGCTATATACTAAATATATAAGCTCTGGGCCTCGTGGTTTCAGAGAAGAAGATTTTTGAAGTTTTTCCCAATATAAGTCTATGGGAGCTAATGACCCCAGGGGTGTGGCCAATTTGGACCCCAAGGCATGGCTGGCAGGATTTATGTAGGACACCACTTAACATTGATTCATACTTAAGCTATTAGCTCTCGGCCTCATGGTTTCAGAGAAGAAGACTCTTGAAGGTTCTTTAGCTATATAGCTCTACATAAGCATATGAACCCTGGGGGGTGGCCAATTTGGACCCCAAGGGCTTGATTGGCAGGATTTATGTAGGGGACCACTACACATTGCTACATACTAAATATATAAGCTCTGGGCCTCATGGTTTCAGAGAAGAAGATTTTTTAAGTTTTTCCCATTATAAGTCTATGGGAGCTAATGACCCTGGGGGGATGGCCAGTTTGGGCCCCAGGGGCTTGATTGGCAGGATTTATGTAGGGGACCATTTAAAATTGCTACATACTCAATATGTAAGCTGTGGGCCTCATGGTTCCAGAGAAGAAGATTTTTTAAAGTTTTTTCCATTATATAAGTCTATGGGAGCTAATGCCCCTGGGGCATGGCCAGTTTGGACCCCAGGGGCTTGATTGGCAGGATTTATGTAGGGGACCACTAAACATTGCTACACACTAAATATATAAGCTGTGGGCCTCTTGGTTTCAGAGAAGATTTTTTAAGATTTTTCCATTATAAGTCTATGGGAGCTAATGACCCCCGGGGCGTGGCCATTTTGGACCCCAGGGGCTTGATTGGCAGGATTTATGTTGGGGACCATTAAACAATGCTGCATACTAAATATGTAAGCTGTGAGCCTGATGGTTTTAGAGAAGAAGGTTTTTTAAGTTTTTCCCATTATAAGTCTATTGGAGTTCAAGACCCCCTGGGACATGGCCAGTTTGGACCCCAGGGGCTTGATTGGCAGGATTTATGTAGGGGACCACTAAACATTGCTACATATAAAATATATAAGCTGTGGGCCTCATGGTTTCAGAGAAGATTTTTTAAGTTTTTTCCGTCTATCGGCATGGCGGTCATCTTGATTTACAGACCATGACCATTGTTACAAATTTTCAATCCCCCTTTAATACAAGGCTCCACATGAGGTTTGAAGAAATTTAGCCCAGGGGTTTCAGAGGAGAAGTCGTTCAAAGGTGTAAATGGACGGACGGATTGACAGACAGACGGACATTCCAACAATTAGGGGCTATGTCCCATTGTAAATTTCCATAGGGTTTTAAAGGCTATAAGCTCCTTAACTGAACTGTTTATAATATATCTTAATGGAATAAAGCATAATGTGGTTACAAAATTGAACCCCTTAACTCTAAATGCTGGCTGGGACAGACAGACGACGGACATCGGACGACGGAGGGGAGTGATCACAATAACTCATCCTGAGCCTTTGGCTCAGGTGAGCTAAAAAGTGATAGCTAAACAACTCTGCTGTATCCAAACAAACGAGAGGGCCATGATGGCCCTATATCGCTCACCTGAGTATCATAGCCCTTAAGGAGAATATGACTTAATCAGAGGAACATTTCTGGAAAATTATTTTGAAATCAGGCCATGGGCCTAAGAGGAGATGTTGTTTAAAGGTTTTTCTACTTTTAGCTCTGGTGGCCATTTTGTTCAGCAGAGCAGAACCATTTTAGCAATTTTGGTAAAGGGGTATTAGAGGAACATTTCTGTGAAATTATTTTGAAATCAGGCCCTAGGCCTAGGAGGAGATGTTGTTTAAAGATTTCCTTTTTTTTGCTCTGGATGCCATTCTGTTCAGCAGAATGGCACCATTTTACCAATTTTGGTAGAGGGTCACTCAAGAAACATTCCTGTAAAATTATTTCAAAATCCATAAACCCATTTTGGAGGAGATGTCTTTTAAGTAAATTGTTGACAAACGCACGAGTCTATGCCTTTTTTCTATTTTTAGCTATGGTGGCCATTTCGTTAAGCCAAAGGGAACCATTTTAGCAATTTTGGTCAAGGGATATAAGAGGAACATTTCTGTGAAATTATTTTGAAATCCAGTCATAGGCCTAAGAGGAGATGGTTTTTTTTTTTTAAATCTGTAAATTTTATTCTCTTTACCCGTTACAAATCTCTTTTTGGATCCGGGCTATCCAAAAAGATACAAAAGCAGTTTCTTTTATTCATCTTACAGCCATCAATGCCACTCATCATGTGCACTATTCTCTCATTCTCTTTCATATGATCATACCTTTATAAAATTTAAGTTGAATTTCCTTTGGAAGTTAAGATAGTGCATCTTTTTTGAACAATCACTCATCCATTATATTTTCCTAACTGTTTACAGATCATATTTGTCATTTTTTTTTATACCTGGCAGCCCGGTATAGGGAAAGGGGGAGAGGGGTGGTGGGTGGGGTGGGTGGGGTGGGGTGGGGATAGGGGGAGGGGATGGGTGGGTTGGATGTTGGATGTTGCACAGAATATCTTTATATGTCAGACAGCTATCATTATTTTTATTACTATATTTCTGAATCGTTATGTTAAGAAATTCCATTAATTAATGTCTGATATCAGCTCCAGTCTTTCTGCAATTCATCTTCTTTTTTATGTGAATAAACTATATCCTTATGAACTTTGTACGTAAATTTCAGTTTCTTTTGAAAAACACTTAAAGTCAGAGATTGCTTTTTACATCTAGCCATAAGAGATGTTGTTTAAAGGTTTTTCTATCTTTAGCTCTGGTGGCCATTTTGTTCAGTGGAGCAGAATCATTTTAGCAATTTTGGTAAAAGGGCATTAGAGGAACATTTCTGTGAAATTATTTTGAAATCGGGCCATTAGCCTGGGAGATGTCCTTTAAAAAGTTTTTTTTTTCTATTTTTAGCTCTGGTGGCCATTTTGTTCAGCCGAGCGGAACCATTTTAGCAATTTTGGTAGAGGGTCACTCAAGGAACATTCCAGTAAAATTATTTCAAAATCCATTAACCCGTTTAGGAGATGTCTCTTAAGTAGATTATTGATAGACGTATGACAGTCTACGCCCTTTTTCTTTTTTTAGCTCTGGTGGCCATTTGGTTCAGCCAAAAAGAACCATTTTAGCAATTTGGTACAGGGTCATAAGAGGAACACTTCTGTGAAATTATTTTGAAATCCGGTCATAGGCCCAAGAGGAGATGTCCTTTAAAGGTTTTTCTATTTTTAGCTCTGACGGCCATTTTGTTTAGCAGAGTGGAACCATTTTTGCAATTTTGGTAAAGGGGCATTAGAGGAACATTTCTGTGAAATTATTTTGAAATCGGGCCATTGGCATGGGAGATGTTGTTTAAAGGTTTTTCTATTTTTAGCTCTGGTGGCCATTTTGTTTAGCGGAGCAGAACTATTTTCCCAATTTTGGTAGAGGGTCACTCAAGGAACATTCCTGTAAAATTATTTCAAAATCCATTAACCGGTTTAGGAGAAGATGTCTCTGAAGTAAATTGTTGACAGAGGCATGACAGTCTATGCCCTTTTTCTATTTTTAGCTCTGGCAGCCATTTTGTTCAGCGGAGCTAAACCAGTTTAGTGAAAATATCTTTGACAGTATCAGAATTTTGGAGCAGACAGGAATGATGGAAGCGCTGATGGATGGACACTCAAAATTTCGGACGGTATGACATGATACCCTCGCCACTTTTTGTGGCAGGGCATAACAATGAAGGGGTGATTATGAAGGCTCTGTGCATAGAAAAGCCATACTGTCATGAGCTGAAATCTGCCTACCTCCACCCTAAGAGTGGGGGTGGGGTGGGGTAGGGTGGGGATGGCGGTATGACAACTGATTCCTATTGTATCAATCAACCTGCATACATATATTTCTTTTCCAGTTACAACTCTACGGACAATATTTCTGATGTTTGATTATTTTACTGATTTCATCACCAAACAAGTGATTTCAGACAGACCAGTTACCTTATTCTGTTTGAAGAGATGCACGATTCCTCCAGTAAGACTTTTAACAGCCTTTTCTTTCTGTGCCATCATCTTGTCTATGTTTAATCTCACATTATCAACTGAAATATTAGACACAGTCAACCATCATTCAACTCACTGCATGAACATCAACAAAACACTCTATTACCCGAGTCCTGCTGAACCCAGATATGTCTTGCCTTTGCAAACAGTGTAGATCCAGATCAGTTGGCTTCTGAAGAAGCCAACTGATCTGGATCTGCACTGTTTGCCATTAAGTATGTGAATTTATATCAAAAATCTGGATTAAGTAATCTGATTGGCTGAAAATTAGAAATGGGTGTGGCATCTTAATTTATTCAGCAGGACAAGGGTTAAAATATCCAGAAATAAGAGGGCGGGTATCCAATATATTTTTAAGGAACTGAGAGGACTATCTGATGTTATTATAACTAGTGTCCAATCTCTTTGTTCAACTTGCAGTTAAATATTATTAATCTAATCTCTTTTCCAGAAAGGATTTGGTGAGCAGGAAGACAAATAGGAAGTCATAAAGGTTGCCTGTCTTGTACTAAATGGCAGAAAACCTACCAAGTGTAATTAGTCTCTTTAACAACCTGGGCCCAGTTGTTCAAAACTAACTATGTCAGTAGTTAACATATCCGACTATCATTAAAACTCTGGGCCCAGTTGTTCAAAGCTAACAACATCGTTAGTTAACAATTCGTTAAAATTTACATCGAGTGATACGCAAATATGCTGAAATTTTTTGCTGAAAAAATGTGAGTAAAACTCACATTTTTTCAGCAAAAAATATCAGAATATTGTACACTGAATCCACTAAAACAGTTAACGAAATGACCCTTAATGAGCTCGTTAAGCTAACGACACTTTGAACAACTGGGCCCAGATAATTAAATATGGCATATACGCTAAACTTTTTGCTGAAAAAATGTGAGTAGCTTTTGCATTTGCTCTGTGCACACTTTTCCTGGAAAGGCCTAGTCCTGTAAGTGGTTAACCAGTACTTTGTGCACATATACTTGTTTGGTAACTGACAATTGCTCGTTCTATTATTCCATGTTCAATCTTCATGGAAAGTATGTGGCCTAGCTGGGAATCAAACTTGTGACCCCTGGCCCCGAGGTTATAAAACTTTTTTCATGCTCAACTCAGCTGAGCATGAAATTAGTTCTGTTTATTAATCTTAAAATACTGACAAAATTTTGAAACTTCTTTCATGCTCAACTTAGCTGAGCAAGCTCAGCTGAGTTGAGCATGAAAAAAGTTTTAAATTTTTGGTATTTTTATTCTGATGACCCAGTGAAATTTCATGCTCAGTTGAGCTGAGCATGAAAAAGTTTTATAACCTTTGGGCCCGGATTTATAACACATGCTACCAACTGCGTTATGGAGCCTACCCAAACTCATCCTTCCATAATTTTGATTTTGCCTGAATTTTTTCATACATTTGTTTCCAAAAACGACAGAGTTCATTTTGCTAGAAAAGTCAGTGTACCAGATTTTAGAACAGTTACTGTAGTCACTTACATTCTATGCCTCTGTTGGCAAGATCCTTTCCATGTGCCAGATGATATAAATGTGAATTATTAAGAAGAGCTTTTGATGGTATACATCCCACATTTAAACAGGTGCCACCTAGTGTTGGGTTCTTCTCAATACAAACTGTCTGTAAAATATAGTAAATTTTACAAATGTATATCATAGTGACCAGGAAGGAGATATTTAATCGCTACCTTCCTCTGTGGTAATTCAGCAGATGACAAATTGATATTTTTTTCTCTAGAAAATAGGTGTTGACATTTCATGCAAATTGTCTCCAAAGGAGACAATTTGCATGAAGTGTCAACACCTATTTTCTGGAAAAATATTTCTTTATGTCATCTGCTGAAAATTTTACCCAGCATACTAAGCATTAACTAATCCCAACTTGAGAAATAATGTAAAACCCTGTGGGCCCTAAAAGCCGGGACTTCTATTAAATATCAGAATGAATTCTGAAGAAACAATATTCTCCTGGATTTCCTTCTTTCTTGTAAAATAACAGCAGTAAAACATATGAAACAGGCTTGCAAGATCTTGTTCAAATCTTCCGCCAAAAGTCAGCCATTATTAATATTACTATTATTATTAGCAGCAGCAGAGAATTAGAATGGTAGAAGAATGAATAGCACTAGCTGTACATTATATTTGACTGGTGATAGATATAAATAATACATATTCTAATGCACTTGCTTATGTAACGTGACATCTGATTGTATAAATAAAAAGTTTGCAAGTTATATTCTGCGACATACTGTCAGAAATCCGACGTCATCACGTAACGTCACTTCTGACTGGCTGGCATCTGGTTTAATGCAGCTAACAGCTCTTGCCACTTTGTGCAAATGGTACATTTTTTCAACAAAATAAATGAATAAATGCATTAAAATGGGAATAACTGCATTTAAAATTGTCATTTAGGAAAGTAAAACATCAGTTTTACGATCCCAAATTACATTTTATGGTGCCCCAGACACATCGCCTTAAAGGCTCCATATACCTCAAAAATAGACATTTTATTATCCAAGAAAGGTTTAATAAACAGATATATGGGTATTAATACAATCATAAAATGTGGCGCCTTACAGCCTGTAAAATTTCAGTTAGTCTCTCGTTCTTCAAATGAAATGTTTTTTTATCGTGTCTCTAAATTAATGTTGCCAACATTAATTCAGAGATACAATAAAAATCATTTCATTTTTGATCCAGTTCAAAACGAGGGACTAACTGAAATTTTACAGGCTGTCAATTGGCACATTTCACGATCGTATTAATATCATATGTCAAGTTATTAAAACCTTTCTTCGATAAAAAATGTCTTTTTTTTTTTAGGAATATGGAGCCTTCGAAATGAAATTTCTGACCGTAAAAACACCAATTTACCTCCACAACGCCATTTTACGAATGCGCGAATCGATATGTTAGTTGCGCAGTTGTTTTTACGAATGCGCGAAAAAATTACTATCATTTGCACGTTTCAATTGCGCGATTTTTAATTACTTTTACAGGTAACCTGGACACATGATATATTTTTGTATTATAACTGTATCTCGTTATCAAAACCATAGAAGACATAACGAGATTCAACTACATTGCTTCCGTTCGCCAGGCGTTGACTGACACTTGCAGTTGCAAGTTTCTAGAAGAACAACTGGCAATCAAGGAAGTCCACATATCTCTGTAATTTACTTCAGATTTCCCAGGAAGCAACGCATACACCAAAGGAATAAAATGGCCATTTCTTAAGCCGTGAATAGTGTATAGCTGATAGAAATATTTTGGGCAGCACTTGAAAGTTCCACCAATGAAGACCTTTTTAACCGAATTGACCAGAAACTCGAGGTTTGACAGGCATGACAATATCACGATCCCCGTTTTTATGTTGTTAACCTGAACAAACTCCTCCTCTTTACTGGTTAGGGTAGCCACTGACTCTAAAGCCGCGTGCACATCTTCTCTGGATTTGGGTAGAATTGGATAGACCTTCCGTCTTTCACAATACAAAGACTGGGTGATAGAACGCACATCTCCCGATCCCATAAGCTGATCTGCAAACTTGTGGAGCTCATTCCTAATGACTTTTGACGGTCGGGAGGTGAGATCATCCGTTGCTTTTCTTTTCACTTGCGCTCGCAGTTGATGTCTTTCAATTTTCTTTTCATCTTGTTCATGATTATGTTCTAGGTTTATGGGATTCATTGTTAACATCGCACTGTCTGTTCTTACATGACCTTTATATTTCTTGTTACCGCCACGATATATCCCCGCATTTCAGAACATATATATATATATATATATATCCATCGCACAGCAAGCTTTTCTTCCCTCTATTTGTGTCAGATATTCAAAAAACCATGGTTAAAATTAAAATTCCTGCTATATAAAACAATATATAAAAACGTCTAAAACCTCTAAAAACCTTCTAAAATATGACAAACATAACAGTGTTAACTGAGCAAGGCAGGTGTGAACACAGGTAACTGAGCTATTATCGGATAATTAGCCTTCAGACCAGTTGCGCAATTGATAGCTCATTTTCTTGTGCATTTCATACAATGTCACGGTATGATTTTCACGCAAATGATATACGGCCCTCCACAAATGCAGTTTTGAATCCAGTTATCCCCTAATACACATACATGTAGTTCCAGATATGGGGAGAAAATTATTTTTCTTAATTCTCCTTGGAAACATCTCGTGTCTTCTCATTACAGTGCCTTCCTGAGATGCTTGTATTGAATACCTACATTTATAATATCGCTACTTCTGGATTTAAAAAAAAAGGCATTTTATCCAGACCTGTGTGATTTAGATTACCAAACATTATTATTCCTTTTCAAGACACAATACTGCATACAAATATTGCATGTAAGTCTATGGTATTCTTTTAACGTTCATTTCAATAGTGTGCTGAGGAGGTTGTAATGAGTACCCATAACATGTTTTCTTGAAGAAATAAGAAAAATACCAAATTTTTTTGGTTGAAAAAAAAAATAAAAAACTTACCTGGAGCCATGTGTACCCCAATGTATAGCATCTTGTAGAGTTTCCTCATTCTGGGGAAGTACATGACAAATTTTGGAGGTCAAAGCAAAACAATAACAGGTAAATAGCTGTTTCATCAATCATAAATTGTTCTTGGTTACATAGAATAAAATTTCTTATGCTCTAACTAGTCATTTACATGATGCATATTCAAACATATCCATTTTGTTCATACTAATTAGTGATGCTAACCCTACAGGTACATACAAAACCACTGACAGCTAGTGGAATACTGCCCTCCCATCAGCCATGAAACTGGCAGTCACTAACAGGAACCCAACCTGTCCTACCTTCATTCCCAACTGTGCAGCTTTGATAGCAGCTACATAGCCACCAGGTCCTGAACCAATCACCACCAGGTCATTGTCGCCTCCTGAAATGTATCAAACATTTTTATCTCAACTCTATGGTTCTGACTGTGCTGTGATAAACTGATATACAATGAAGAAACAGAACAAAACCACTTATCATACAGGATAGCTCGCCTGAACTTGTGCTTGTCAATCAAATAAAAAAAATAAGACTATGACTAAAGCGATGGGTGGGGTGGTGGTGGTGGTGGTGTGTGTGTGTGTGTGTGTGTGTGTGGGGGGGGGGGGGGTGATGGGGAGAGGGGGGTGATGGGGGGATGGGGGTGAGGGGGGCAGGGAAGGGGAGAAAGGAGACATTGTACTGGATATACTTTTGGATGCCAAACATGTTCCATAGCTATCTGTATACCAAATATAAACTAAATAAATAGTATAATTGGAAAACTAGCTGAGAAAATACAAGAGCTTAAGAACTTTGAGGTAAAACTTTAAGATAAAAATTCCAAGTATGTGGCCTTGACCTCTAGGTCATAGGATGGGGATAGTGCTGAATAAAATTTTGGACCAATATCTATAATCATCCCAAATATAAAGTAAATCCATGCAAGGATTTAAAAAATAAGAGATCTTAAAAACTTTGACACAAAACTTTAACATAAAAATTTCTAAATATGTGACCTTGCCGAGTAGGTCACAAGCAAGGGTGGGAATAGTGTTGAATAAAATTTTGGACCAATATCTATAATCATGCCAAATATAAAGTGAATGCATGCAAGGTTTTAGAAGTGAAGAGATCTTAAAAACTTTGACACAGAACTTTAACACAAATTTCTAAGTCTGTGACCTTGACCTCTAGGTCATAAGCAGGGGTGAGGATACTGCTGAATAAAATTTTGGACTAATATCTATAATCATGCCAAATTAAAGTAAATCCATGCAAAGATTTAGAAATGAAGAGATCTTAAAGGCTCCATATTCCTAAAAAAAATAGACATTTTTTATCCAAGAAAGATTTAATGAATTGATAATATGGTATTAATACGATCATAAAATGTGGCATCTGACAGCCTGTAAAAATTCAGTTAGTCTCAAGTTTTTGGATCAAAAATAAAATGATTTTATCGTATCTCTGAATTAATGTTGGCAACATTAATTCAGAGATACAATAAAAATCATTTCATTTTTGATCCAGTTCAAAAATGAGAGACTAAATGAAATTTAACAGGCTGTCAGGTCCCATAATTTATGATTGTATTAATATATTTAAACCTTTCTTGGATAATAAAATGTCTATTTTTGAGGAATATGGAGTCTTTTAAAAACTTTGACGCAAAACTTTAACATAATTTTTTAAGTTTGTGACCTTGACCTCCAGGTCATAAGCAGGGTTATGGATAGTGCTGAATAAAATTTTGGACCAACATCTATAATCGTGCCATATATAAAGTAAATCCATACAAGGATTGAGAATTTGAGAGATTGTAAAAACTTTCACGAAAAACTTAAACGTAAGATTTCTGTCTGTGACCTTGACCACTAGGTTATCAGCAGGGGTGGGGATAGTGCCAAATCAAATTTTAGACCAATATATATATAACCATGCCAAATATAAAGTAAATCCATACAAGGATTTTGAAATGAAGAGATCTTAAAATCTTTGATGCAAAACTTTAATATAAAATTTCTGTGACCTTGACCTCTAGCTCATAAGCTGGGGAGGTGACAGTGCCCAATAAACCCTCTTTATGCATATGTCTGCAATGTGTATGCAAATACTGTGTGACAAAATGATTTTTCATTGTACATGTACTATATAAGTGCATACTAAATATACTTTGATCAACAATTGCACACAACTGGCTAAGTTCATGAAGCTGTTAGTTGTCGAAAATCGCTGTTTCTGCATTAGAATTCATCATGCACATGTTTAACATGTCTGTAATAACTTTGCAAAGTATCAGATTGTTTTAACAAATACGGAGGGACATACCTATTTCATTACTTCTAAATCCCCATATATAAAAAATTACAGCAAAAAAGGCAAAATTCAAAGTGTTTTTATTTATTTATTTACTTATTTTTTTTTATTTTTTTTTTAAATAATTTTTCAGCATCAAACTTCTTTAATACATGTTCAAAAAGTCTGTAATGTGTATGCAAAGTATAAGAGTGCTTCATAAAATACTGTGCGACTAGTTGACTTCACTGTACCATCTGTGTGCATACCAGACCAGTGCTTTTGTTTGTGCTGAGGTTTTACAGCCCAGCCAACCCAATGGGGTCATGTCGAGGGCAGTCAGTTTACCTAACCACACTTTTACTGGGTAGGCTTAGCCCTCTAAGTGGTCAACCAGTAATGTGCACATTCTTTTGCCAGAAACTGATAACTGCCCTTCTTGAATCAGCGGAAGGCAGAGAACCAGACCAGTGCTCCAGCTAGTCCTATATAGATGTGTAGGCCACACCTCTTGCCCTCTCCTGCTGCCCCTCTGCCCTTCCTAAGCTGCCCTCTGCCTAATTTCACCTCCAGATATAAAAACTTACATGTTGATGAAAATTTCATGAAAACTGGACCAAAATTAAAAAAGTTATCAATGTTTAAAGGTCATTTTTATGTGTATTCTAGTTTGAGGCATTCATTGTGGAATAGGATAATATTTTGTAATATGTCTTGATACTTAGCATATCACATGTCACATGATGCCCTCATTCTTGTATGACAAGGCAAACCCACAAGTGGAGGCATTATACGCTCATGGCAAGTAATAAGATGTAGCACATAAACTGACTCCTGTATAATTCAGTGCTCCGGATGTAAACTATAAGTGGAGTTAATTGGAAACAAAAAAAATTTAAAAAATTTTCAAAGGGTATAACTCTGCTGATATTTGGTGAACTGTAACCTCCGGGTCCAAGCTGGCCCTGAAATTTAGGGAGAAGTGACTTCTCTCTCCTGGGAAAATAAGAACTTTGCTGCATCTAGGGAGAAGTGGTTTCGGACGGAGGACGGACACCAGAAGCATGGTTATACTCTAAGCTCATATAAGCTTTTGGCTGATTTGTTTTTCTTCTACTTCAATATCTGATCAAACAATAGCAAAACAAAAATAAACAACCAAAAAAAAAAAAAAAAAAAAAATACTGCAAGATCTTTTTTTGTAAAGCTTTAATTTGTTTTATACTGATTTTATTTGTACCTCAAGGGAGGCCACTCAGAGGTGTATTTAAAAAATAAAAATCCAAAAACAATTATGTTTATAAGTTTCGATATTAGTCAAGCTTCTTAATTCTATATCATTAAAAAAACTTATTTATAAAGATTTAATAATGGCAACATTTCAGTACAAATCTAATAAAAGAAAATGAAAAAAAAAAAATAACTTGCCCATATGCCCATAACTTTAGTTATTTACAAAAATAGACCTATTATAAAATAAAATTTGCACACTATTACGTCTAATTTTCAGACCATAGTAAACCTAGTTTATACTTGACCTGCCCTGGGCTGAGTACAAAGTGGACAGGGCAGTCCTTGGTGACAGATAGCGGCACCAAATGTGCATGGGTGATCCATGGAAGCAAAGCTGTACAAATACATGTACATAACAACTGCCGCTGCCTCTGTGTGCCTCAGGTGCCTAGTAGCGTTAAAAATCTGCACAACAATATTATGTCAAAACAACATGGTGTAATAATTTATTTACAAAGTTTCAGCTTGATTGGATGTAAACTACAGGAGGAGTAAGTCGAAAAATTTACAGAAATCTTCAAAGGGGTATAACTCTGCTAATAATTGGTGGACTGTAACCTTGAAACAATATGCGCTGCTCCACATCATGGTCAATAAATCAAGTTTCAGCTTGATCAGATGTAAACTGTAGGAGGAGTTTGCCAGAAACAAAAAGTTTACGGAAATTTTCAAAGGGGCATCTCTGCCAATATTTGGTGTACTAAAACATCAAAATAATAAGCGCTGCTCCACATCATCGTGTAACTACATGTATTTACCAAGTTTCAGCTTGATCGGATGTAAATTGTAGGAGTTAGCCTGAAACGAAAAATTTACAGAAATTTTCAAAGGGGCATAACTCTGCTAATATTTGGCGGACTCTAACCTCGACATAATATGCGCTGCTCCACAACATGGTCTAACTATAAATCAAATTTCAGCTTGATCGGATATAAACTGTAGGAGTAAGCCGGAAACGAATAGTTTACAGAAATTTTCAAAGGGGCATAACTCTGCTTATATTTAGTGGACTGTAACCTTGAAACACTATGCACTGCTCCACATCATGGTCTAACTATAAATGAAGTTTCAACTTGATCGGATGTAAAGTATAGGAGGAGTTAACCGGAAATGAAAAGTTTACAGGAATTTTCAAACATAACTCTGCTAATATTTGGCGGACTGTAACCCCTGAAACAATATGCGCTGCTCCACATCATGGTCTAACTATATACCAAGTTTCAGTTTCATTGGATGTACAATGTAAACTGTAGGAGGAGTTAGCCGGAAACAAAAAAGTTTACACAAAGACGTACGCCAGACCCTGTAACATAATACATCCCGTTTTTCAAACTGGTGTATAAAAAGTGCCCTATCTGGCACCCCTCTACCCTTAAATCCTAGCTGGAGCACTCCAGACAATTCAAATGAAGTGTCAAATCTTATTTTCTCTGAAAAAAAAACAAACAAACAAAAAAACACCCTTGACCCCACAAAATAAATTAAATAATAAGACCTGTTGCAGGACAGCATAGCTGGCCTGAACCGTGCTTTGCCTCTAAAACCAAAAACAACAACGTCACTCACGTTGGGACAGTACAGCATAGAACGAGACCAGTATCTAACATCGGGGCAAGTATGAAATACTTCCATCCAAAGGTTCACGAGACATAGCCTTTTAAAAACTTTTACCAAAAGCTTTAACCAAGGTTGACACCGACACTGATGCCATGGTGACTACTATAGTTCTACCTGTACGCTCATACAGGTGGGCTAAGGACCAGAACGGAGATGTTTTACAGCAGCCACGTGGCACTAACACAAGTTATAGAGAAGATAAATAGATTCTAAAAGGAAATGACACTTGACATCAATGAAAACAGCTGACATAGCAAGTGTTCTGGCCCTGAGGTAATAAAACTGTTTTCATGCTCAGCTCAGCTGAGCATGAAATTTTTCATGCTAATAAATCTCAAATTACTCAAAATTGCTAATTCTTACTTGCTAAACATGGCTGAGCATAAAAATTTCCTTGCTACTACATATGAAAATGCCAACTAATGTTGGCATTTTCATATTTATTAGCATAGAAAATTTCATGCTCATCTGAGTTGAGCATGAAAAAACGTTTATAACCTCGGGCCTGGGCTAGACTAGTGAGTCTGCCAACTGCTGAAAGTGATACTGTGCACACAAGAAACTGTACACAGAGGTTCATATATTAGACATTATTTGCCCTGTGCTGACCATGAAAATCAGGTCATGGTCACTAAAAACTAGTCAGCTCTAAAGCTTGTCCCAATGACGTCTGCAAGATGATAAAAATCTGCTGACCAGTTCAAGAGATATCATGCTCACAAGAAACTGCTACATTGACCAAAATCGAAAACACTTGTTTTATTGGTGTTAAACATTTCTTTCACCAATCTTTCAGTCATATAGTCTGGATGTGGCAAGGAGATCAGCACTAACTTTTAGAGTGCTGCCTTATTAAGACATTATGCCCCAGCCACAAGACATGCTATCCAAGGCAACCTGTTCTGATTCCTACTTACTACCGGTAAATACTGAGTGCTAAGCGAAAGAGCAGACTATCATTTTTGAAGATTTTTGGTACGATTTGGCCAAGGGTCAACCCAACCTCCCAGACACAAAGCAGATGCTCTACTAAGCCATTGTGCTGGCCATACCACTGTGCGGTCTTTGGTTGAATGACTATCTCCTCTTATCTAGAGCTATAACAAACAACCACAGCTCCAGATAAGACATTTATTTCAACTGAAAAGTATTAATTTTTTTTCTTATTTTTCCAAGAAAACTTAAGCTGTGGGTACTCATTAGAAGCACCTTACTCAGGTGCTTCTAATAAGTACCCACAACATATGTTTTCATGGAGAAATAAGAAAAATATTATCTGGATTAACTGGATTCCCAATCTTATCTAGAGCTATCAACACAAAACTGCTAGAGATATGTGTTACCTCCATTGGCATAGCCTCTGTTACAGATCAGCTGTAGCCCTCCGGCACACCTTCCTGCCAACTTGCCAACCTAGAAAGAAACAGAGCATATTATAAAGATTAGGTATTTACTCTAAATATTCAACATCTTTAATCTTTATCACACTTATCCTAAAATTTGAACCAGACCATTTTACTACTATTGCTGACACCTCTTAAAACTGCTTAATGAGTGGAAAACAGTGTACACCCTGATTAAATACTGCTTTCTGCAATGTCTCATCTGTGTCTATACTGTTTCTTCAGGCTTGTCTGTCTCAGTGCTTAATGTAAATAAGGCAATCACCACCAAATCCATAAATACTGAAATATTTTAACTGAAGATATTTTGCAGTGCACCTCTATATGCCAGGGTCATTTTTAGATGGAAATGGATCTGAAAAACTAGACAAAGAGATCAATGGGTCACGTATACCCCTGGCCGGAGCCAATCCATCAACAGGCCTGATTCTCTCTTACACAATACAACAAGTCATACTCAATGTTTGTACCAAATTTCAAAACTAGGTCTTGCAGTTCCTGAGAAATATTTGATGGAAAAAAAGTTTACACACACAAACAAACATTGTTGCAAAAAAGACAAAAACTATATACAAATGTTCCTTTTCATCTTTTTAGGAATGGGGATGGGGTCCTTTCAATTGGGAAAAATAAGGCCAACCTTAAACAAGAGGCCCACCGGCCACAGCTCGCTCACCTGAGTGAAACAGCCACTGCAGATAGGCAAATTTCATGCAAAATTTTTCCAATCCTGTCATTGCTACTAATGAAAGGATCATCATTTGAGAAGGTCTTGGTTTTGATTTTTTTTTTATTATTATCATTATTTTACCCATATATGGGCATGACAGTCAACAGAGCGTGACCATTTGAACAAACTCTCAATCCCGTTTCAACAGTAGGATTAATATGAAACTTGGTGGGCACTAGCCAACTGATTTCTGAAGAGAAAGTGTTTAACAATATCATGATTTTATACATGTATACAGCATAGGGGCAAGGGAAGATAAACCTCGCAGAATAAAATGTTGATTGTAACTTAAAGCTTTTGCTACTTAAATCATATATTGAAAGCTTTAGACACTTCAGTTATTTTTTCTTTGTGTGGGTGTTCATTGCTCTCAAGCATCATTCTTTTTATAATATAGCTAATTTCGATCTAGAGGTCATCCTGTTGCTACAGTGTGTTTCAACTCAAATCGCCCAACAGTTTGGGTGGAGAAGTCAAAAATTGGTTTTCAAGATGGCAACTATGGCGGCCATTTTGGATTTCCCATTGGCAAGATTTTAGCTATTTTTCATCTACATGTCACCCTATTGCTACATTGTAAGTTTCAACTTAATTCGCCTTGTGGTTTGCAAGAAGATGTCCAAAACAGATTTTCAAGCTGCTCGATATGTGATTAACAGATATCACAACACAAGTAGTCAGTAGTGTGACAACAATACTGGACCATTTGGAATGGGAGACATTAGAAGTGAGATGGACAAAAAAAACTGGATTGTCATGTTCTTTAAAATCATTCATGGACTAGTCGACATGCTAGCAGAGAAATACCTCACACCAGCCTCCAGCTGAACAAGGTCATGGCACTCTCTTAAATTCAGGCAGATCCCAACGTCCAGTGACTATCATAAGTATAGCTTTTTCCTTAAAGGGCAAATACAAAGAAATTTAAAATAAGCCTGGTTTTCAGGGTGTTGATAGAATGCTTTAAGAGAATTATTTTGTTGAAAAGCCCATCAAAAAATTCCAATCCAATCAAAAGTTATGGTGATTAATTTACGATACCTACCCTTTTTTCCTGTTAGAGTAACCTCCCTTGGATTGTGTATTGATTAAGGCCCACAATGCAATATTCTGTGATGTCATAGTGGAACTTAAATTTTAAAGGGAAATTTTAAACAGGCATATTCTGCATTTCCTTATATGCTACATAGTTTTTCTCCTTAACCATTATTGATATTGGTCTCTGTCCACAAATAAGCCCATGAATAGAGAATTTAACTCAAAATTTAATCAGTTATTTAAATTTAAAGCTAAATTTTAAAATGTTTAAAACTTGACTAATATTAAATTTTTCGTAAGTTTTTTTTAATAACAGTGAATTTTGGGTGTATACCATATAAATGAATACCAAAAAAGTCAATTTTGGCTAATTATTAAGCATTGTAACTGGATTTTAAATTATCTAAATGAAATTTTTAAATTTGAAATGTAACACTTTAAACGGGAAATAAGAGTTAAATTCTTATGTATATTAGTTTAAAGGAGTTGAATAAATTAAACAATGTGAAAACTGAATTGATGCAGATTAAAAAGCAAAAAATATTGGTAATTTATGCCTCTGGAATTCTCTTCCAGCCAGTGCGGCTGATGCTTCCAATTTGGTACTTTTCAAACGGGAGCTCTCCATGGTCTTATTCTGTTAAGCAGGGCCAGTCAATTATTTCCAAGTTATTTCTTTATGCTACGCTAACAAGGACCTCGTTTGCTCTCCTACTGCCACTGGAAGCTAAACTGAATGCAGAATGAAGGGTTGAAATGTATTTGGCCAAACTTTATTTTTTTTTTCTGTCATTCCTATTGAGTCTCATTTTGTTTTCACTTCTGGATTTCCTACCAATTCATTCTTTTTCTTATGAAGTTGCAACCAACCCGCTCTATAATAGGCGAGCATGACGGCAGCATGTACCATGTAGATACCATCGCAAAATGAAATTTCTTACATCTCATACCAATAGTGTTTTAGATTTTTTTTTTCAAATATTGCTTAGAAGTTTCTAATGATTGATTGTGTTGGGGTTTAACGACACGTCAACCCTTGAGGGTCATTTTGTGTCGTCTCCCAGAGAAAGGGAGAAAAGAGATAGAAGAGAGAGTAGAGGAGATAAAAGAGAGGGACAGGGAAGAAAGAGGAACAGGAATGATTGATTGATTGATTGATTGTGTTGGGGTTTAACGACACGTCAACCCTTGAGGGTCATTTTGTGTCGTCTCCCAGAGAAAGGGAGAAAAGAGATAGAAGAGAGAGTAGAGGAGATGAAAGAGAGGGACAGGGAAGAAAGAGGAACAGGAATGAAAGTGAAGAAACAGAAGAAATAAAAACATTCCCCCTCTACTCTTACCCACTACAAGGATAGCAGGCCTTGCCCAACTGTAAGCCAATATCAGTTGGACGCCCCAGTGATGTAAGATACACAGCACCTTCGCACCACCCGACCACTCCCCTAGGAACAGGAATGAAATTGAAGAAACAGAAGAAATAAAAACATTCCCCCTCTACCCTTACCCACTACAAGGATAGCAGGCCTTGCCCAACTGTAAGCCAATATCAGTTGGACGCCCCAGTGATGTAAGATACACAGCACCTTTGCACCACCCGACCACCCCCTAGAAGTTTCTAAACATATTCTTATCATTAACAGAAGTGTTCAAGATATAGTAAAATGCAAACCTAAAGAGAAAAACAATTCAAGTGGCCAGAATGCTCACCTGTTCTTGGATAGCGCAGAATATGTTTTTTTTTTTTTTTTTTTTTTTTTTTTTTTTACTAACTGGCTAACAGGTCATTATAGAATTTAAGATCATTATAATATAATTCTAAATTTTAACCTTTCTTTTTCACCCATTTTGCTTTTTCCAAACAGCACCTCCCAGTAATGATAAAAAAAACAACAACAAAACTGGCTGTTGAGAGCCGTGAGAGTATCCAGAAGTTGGAATGTCCGACCAGTAGTAACCGTCTGATAACGGGTACACTCGCTTTTATTAATTTACACGATTACAGTAAATACGATCTTAGTAATCATTCTATAATCATAAGTAATACAGGGAAATATTTTGGACTTGAAAATACGACTTTGATTAAACAAATACCCTCGCAAACGCTGGAAAACGGAGAGCTGTTGAGGTAAACATTTTCAGTCCTTACTCAACCTCAACACCGGTTGCTCGAGGTCGTGTTGACCTTGACCCTTGACAGCCGTCGATACATCTATTTGCCTGACAGTCGTGCAAACAGTAATAATAGCAGTTAATCATCTTTACCTATAAGTTTTATAAATAAAATATAAACAGATGTCTTTTTATTACAAATAAATCATGAAAAGCGTAAAAATTATACAGCCTATAACCATTCATATACTAAATACTAAGCGGTTCCCCTAAATACAGGAAGTGGATTTTTTTTTTTTTTTTTTTTTTTTTTTACGAAATGGATTTTTTTTTTGGTTACGATATGAAGCATTTTCTCCCCGCCCCCACCCACCCCTTTTGCAACTTTTGTTCTGTTTTCATGATTTCTATCATATCTGACTATAAAAACCATATTAAATATGATTTTGCTATATTCAATCATATTTTATAAACAATGGAGTAGATATAGTTCCACTCCTTATGTGAAATCAGTGAGGAAATAGAGTTTTATTTTACGAAATGGAGCATGTTTTGCCCTTGTTTGCAGCTTTTAATCTGTTTTCATGATTTATGTCATATCTGACTAAAAAACAATATTAAATATGATTTTTCTTTATTATAATCATATTTTATAAACAACGAAGAAGATATAGTTCCACTCCTTATGTGAAATCAGTGGCAAAATGGTGTTTTATTTTACGAAATGGAGCATGTTTCCCCCTTGTTTGCAAATTTTATTCTATTTTCATGATATATATCATATCCGACTACAAAAGCAATATTAAATATGATTTTACTTTATTAGAATCATAATTTATAAACAACGGAGAAGATATAGTTCTACTCCTTATGTGAAATCAGTGACGAAATGGAGTTTTATTTTACGAAATGGAGCATGTTTCCCCCTTGTTTGCAAATTTTATTCTATTTTCATGATATATATCATATCCGACTACAAAAGCAATATTAAATATGATTTTACTTTATTAGAATCATAATTTATAAACAACGGAGAAGATATAGTTCTACTCCTTATGTGAAATCAGTGACGAAATGGAGTTTTATTTTACGAAATGGAGCATGTTTCCCCCTTAATTATGTTTGCAACTTGTATTCTTTTTTTATGGATTATATCATTTCTGACTATAAAAACAATATTAAACATGATTTTACTATATTGGAATCATATTTTATAAACCATGGAGAAGATATTTTGAAACATTTCATTTATATTGTGTATGGTACACACTACCATCGGTGTATTAAAACAATGAATACAGAAGACATCAATATATTAGGGGTTGAATATTAAGTTCACATTAAATCATCTTTCACAATTAATAACTATAATCCTGTTATGATGGAAGCAGGCTGAATTTAAGGCCTGCTCTGTGTTGTTTGCGCAATGTGTGTGGCCATGGCGGATTCGAGTGCGAGGGACATGCTGTCTGGACATTGGTTTCCGCCACATGTTACTTCGTCCACCCGTATTCGCCATGGCACCACCCCACTCCCCCCTTTTAAATGTTATCGCCGACACAGAGTTGGCTCATGTCTTCCAAAACGTATGGTGTGTATATTTGTGCTTGAGATAGCTACTTAATCATCTTTCACGGCTCATATTAAAAAAAAAAACAAAAAAAAAAAAAAAAACGTTTGTCATTTCTATTATCTTGATGTTAGTGCTACTGGGATGTTGGTCAGTGGATCGTGGATGATAACGGTACCGTGCTGACCGTGCCTTGTACCATGGAGACAGTCTACGGTGGTATGTTATATAACCAGACCCTTGGTGGATTAAGGAGGGTGCGATTAGAGCGGCTATTTGTTTGTTTGTTTGACCACTGTCTACTGTCTGACATCCTTCGTGCGTTTTACAGTAGCTATTCACCTTCTCCATTACAGAAAAGTATATTTAAACTGTTTCTGTTGCTATTATGATTAAACATGTTGTCTGAGGTATTCGTAGAATATTCGAATATAATCAGACAATTATATTGTAAATGATATATTATGTAATTGCTCTGCACTGTCATATGTCATATGTCATATGCCATCATGTATGTTTCATTATATTGTATCCTCATGGGCTTTACAGCCTTTTGGAATTTTTGAAATAAAACTATTCTATTCTATTCTATTCTTATATAACTCCATATGTGAAATGGAAAAGACAGTGTGCGAAGTGGAATTTCGGCCGTAGATCTCAGTATACAACTATAGGGAACATGTTGTTTTATTGCGAACATATCTGCTAATAAGTGAAAGATGTTTCGGGAGAAGAACAAAATAAGCTTAAAGCTTCCGTTCTAATCTTGGTTGTGTTATGACATTGTATGTTTTGTACATGTACTAAATTGGAAATAAAATATGTTTAAACTTAGTGAAAGATGCGTAAAGAGCTTTAAGTGAAAGAAAGAAAAGTATTTATTAACCTATATTTTAACACTAAAACGTAGTTGGTTCTGTGTTTATTATATATATTACCGCCACCTTTGTATTTAGCTAAGTGCGCAAAGTTTAGCCAAAAATATATAACAAGACTCTATAAAGAATATTGGTTTAATTAATAATAATTTCTTTTAATATAAGGACAAAACTTGATAAAAAGTCTACGCATTCTAAAATATATTAATATGACAAAGTAAAAGAATTTAATTATAGAATATGAGACATACGAAATGAAACAGGAAATATTTAAAAAAAAAAAAAAAAAAGAAAAAAAAAAAAAAAAAAAAAGCGTGCACTATTTCAACATGCGAAAAATCATAATTGTTTTATAGACACGGTGATCGTATCATACTAACTAGATTACTAGATTATCGACACGGGTCATATAAGGGTGATTAAACAGGTGCTACAGTAACTGGATTGTCACACCTAACTGATCACCACGTTGTCTCGTATAATGATACTCGGTTATTGACTTAATCATAATAGCATTAAAGACACGCTGATCGAATCATCATAACTGGATTATCAACACGGGTCATCTCATCTTTGAAGAATGCGCAATCCGATTAGAGTGTGTGCTGATTTTACAAGAATCAAGCATTGTGTTTACTTAGTCCAAAGGCTGTGTATACGAAATGCGCTGACTGATCAGATTGCGCGGATGCGCAGCAGATCGGGGTGTGCATATTTCGATTATGCGTAAGACTGGTTAATGGTTACATATTTATCATGGACATTTCAAACATTTAAATCAGAAAAAAAAAAAAAAAAAAAAAAATGCCAAAATTGCTCAGTTTCGAATACTTCTCAAAACATCGCGTTGCAAAGAAAAGAAAAGAAATATAGTATACATTCTCGGATACAAATGTTATGTATTACTTTGTTTTGAAAAAAAAAAAATGTTTGGTTTTCAAAAATAAATAAAAAAAATAAATAAATAAACGTTTCCATTGCATATCGTATTGTTTTATTACAGGATTTTAGTAATGAGGGTGTCGTTGGAGTTTACTAATTAGTTAATTTTCCTGGAATAAAAGTTTACTGAATAGTGATTTTGTTCCTACTGGTTAGCGAGTGTCGGGCAAAAAATTTACAGATTTGCGATTTTTACCTGAAATATTTACTGATTTATTTACCGATTTAGCAAAATGAAATTAATTAGTACTGTGTTCTTTAGTTATTAGATTTAAGCAATGTTCATGCTGTATTTTTTGCATGTTCTGATAAGAAAACGGAACAGTTTATTGCAAAACCGAGCTTATTTTCATCACGAAAATATGCCTATATAATTTTGACCCCCTTAAACCCCACTTTTATATAGTAAAACTGGGGTTTACATGGGTATATATTATTTTTTCTTATTTCTGCTCAAAAACATGGATTGTGGGTGCTCGTTAGAACCGCCGATTAAAAAATATCAGAGTTTTTTATCTGAAAATTTTCAGTTTTTGGAGTACAGTGAACCCTCAATACAACAACAGCATTTGTTCCGAAAGATTTTGCCATTAAAATGAATTTGCTGTTTTACAGAATACTTAATGAGCAGATTGGTATGTAAAAAAAAAAAAGGTCTTGTTTTGTTCATACTTCCCCATAGAATATATGTTCTGATATTTGTTAGAATCGCTTCAATTAGGAGATTCTAACAAATATCTAAAGCATATGTTTCTTTAAAGTATTAAATACAATATTCTTGGATAATTTGTGACTAATTATTACTTTTTAAGCGGTTTCGTGGCAGTCAAATTGTCATTATAACGAATTTTGTCGTTGTATCGAGTGTCGGTATAAAGAAGGTTGTCTGTAGTAATTTTCCTTATATTTGAATAGACGTGTTTTCATAATGTTTATGAAGTGGAGCCATAAAATCTCCCATTTCCAACTATCAATTGGATCTATTGCGACCCCCCCCCCCCCCCCAAAATGGACCAGCCTACGCATCCGTGCTGTCTGCTCAATGTCTTTGCTGATCGCTGTGTCACAGCCTTACCACTTGAGGTGACCAGTTGCATCCCAAACCATAACTTTTCTTAAAGTTGTCACTTCTCAGCATCCCATTATTTCAAACAGTTTAAACATACATGTTGAGGGTGCCAGTGGAGTACCCTCAAAGTGAGCAACCAGACAAATTAGTACAATGAACTCAGGGGCGTCACATTGTCCTTTCCAACAGAGAGAGAGAGTGAGAGAGGCTTACATGCTCAACAATTTGTTTGCATACTTTCGTGACGTCAGACGTGACGTAACGTTGAATGGGAGCATGTGCACAGTCCCTTTTGCGTGTATGATTTGCCTAAAAATTGATTGGTGCACTACCCATTTTCTTGTTTCCTTATAAATGGGGTATGTACACAGTACGTTTTTGTAAGGGAAGCAATATTAAAATGAGCAAGAGCACAACCCCTCAGAACGGGATGATTTGGGATGAATAAAAAATATTTAGCTAGCATGTCCTCTTTGCTTTATTTTAAGGGTATTTCCCCTAGCCCAATTGCATACTAATTTGATTTTAAAGCATTCGTGGGCGTTATGTAAAACAGAGGAGCCTAACTATAGCTGAGGACATTGCCTGTGGATAGAGTGCAGTGGCGGATTCAAAGGGGGGTCGAATCTCCCTTTGACTCAGAATTTCATTTACATTGGAAATTTTGGACAAATCTGATAGATTTCGGATACTTTTCTTCTACTTCTCTTCAAAAGGTCAACAAATTTTATTACCTGTTAATGTTTGTAAAATTGTCCTGCGGCGTCTTATCTGGGTCTACACTGTTTGCTCAGGCCAGTCTGTCCGAATACGTAGAGTATGTACGGTATTATGATTAAATCGAACTCCCTCTGAAATTCTCCTGGATCCGTACCTGTAGGACAAGATAAGTAATTTTTTTTTTAATATTTTTGAAATAAGCGTTTGTTTTACGAGCTGAAGCATACATCTATTTCCAATTTCGCAGCTCTCGTCACTCATAAAACATCTCGTCACTCATATCCGCACGCGCTGCTCATTCTGCCCTATAATTTTAGCATTTTTCCGTTTTTGTTGGTTGATGGTTTGCATTGTTATGATTGCAATACGTATGCCAAATGAGGGCGTCTATCCAATTCAAGTCGTTACGCATGATGCAGGTATGGCATTAATTTGAATGGATAAATCGTCCAAAATAGCACGAAATTCGGAAACAAAATGAAACAAATTCCAGGAACCGTAGCTATATTTTGACGTAAATTTTGGTGCTGGGTTGTATGGTTGTAATACCGCACAGTATAGCATTCTCCGATTTTTAAAGTAACGCCCTCCTAGACGACAAAAGCCCTAGATTGTCGACAACCCACCTGAAATAGCCACCTTTCTAGCATGCGCTACTCATGTCCGGATATTCGCGGCATAACAATTGGCCATGAGTGACGAGATTACTACCTGTGATGCCGGGCCAACTCGGCCCATACCAACTCGGCACAAAGCAAACTCGGCACATATATATATAGCTATACATTTATGCGTCTATTTCTAGAGGTATGTGCGAGCAACAAAGGTGCAGATCAACCTGCGCATCCGCACAGTCTGATCAACGCTTTTGTTGTTCGTTAGTTGGTAAGTATAATTACTTAGGCTGCCGTATGCCGAAATTCGTGGTTTTTGAGACTGAGCAGGACAGATTTTGTCTAACCTGATCGGAACCCCCGAAGACAGGTTTTCTCGCGACGAAGCCCATTTAGTAAAACAGATAGTTTCTAGGAGTATATCTTATTTCTGTTCAAAATCATAGGTTGCTGTAGAATCGCTGCAAACAATCAATGTTTTGAGCAGAAATGGACAAAAATAATCATAGAACACATTATCGTTAAAAAAATTACATTTTTTGGTCGACCAAAAGTTATTACATGTAACTACAGATATTTCCCACCTGCTGTTGTCCACGTGACTATTGCTGTCCATGTACAAAATCCAGGTAACGGTTATTTATAGCAGCGCTTTTCCTGGCTCGTGTACTGGGGCACTGGTAAACAGAGTAGACCCAGATCAGACGCCGCAAAACGCGGCGTCTGATCAGTCTACACTGTTTGCTTAAAGTACAGATATTTGAGGGTTTAGAGAAACTGTCCAAGTCCTCGTTCAGGACCATTTTCAGCATACACTCAAAGACAATCGACCCACCAGTACTTGATTGATTGATTTATTTATTTCGGTATCACAGATTAGCAACATATAAGATAAAACAATACAATGCATACATAATGTAAAATGCACACAGCAGGTACAAATACAACATCTATACATTGCAATGTTCTTATGGCAGCTTGCTAATCACTACCAAGGATGACACAAAAAAAGAAACAGTGATCTCTGTTATTTCCATTGTGGTCCTTAAGTACTGAATTGCAAGTCATAGTCAGTGCTTTTGATTACAGCCGTAATTAGATCTACTGATCTGCATTATACAGATAAAAAGACGCTCGGAGAACAGTGTACGAAATGGACCGGCCAGGCATCATCTTATCTATCTGTTTACTGGGTCGTTCAACAACACACTTCTAAAACCGTTATCCTACATGGGGATTAAGCATAAAGATTCTCATTCTGAAAAAAAAAAAAAAAAAAAAAAAAAAAAAGGAATTATCTATTTTTTTTTATTATCATTCTTAAAATCAGGGTTATAATATCACCCAATTAAGGTCAAGGATTGGCAACATAACGGCAAACTTTTGTCTTCCTTTTGCTGTCGAATATTCACTGAAAAAGCTGAAATTTTTATAAAATTTAATATTTTCTTTTATCGGCTAAGCATGACATTTACACTAAAAAATATTTGCCACCTTCAAGTTTAAATGATTAAAGTTCAAAGGAAACCTTTAATTGGTTGTTTGTAACGGTGGATTAAAGTATTCAACATAGCAACCGATAATTGGACTAACCAGTTAATTATGGGTCGACTTTGTAGAATAGAATAGAATAGAATAGATTTTATTTCAAAATTCCAGTGGGCGTTAAAGCCCTTGAGGATATAATACAAACATATACGATGGCATATGACATAATCATTAAATATACGAAAGCATTTTCTGTTATTACCTGGAAAAAAAATCATACATTGTGTATATAATTAACATTATGTGGTAATCAACATTATGTGGAGCAGATGATATCTCACAAAACAGGGAAATCAGAAAATTAAAACAGTAGGTCGTGAACAAACTCAGTTGCACCAGCCGTCTCTTGCCAGACATCTTTAAGAATCTCCTGCTACAGGAACGTGTGGCGGACCAATGTCCAGACAGCACGTCCCTGCATTCTTTCTTCCTTATGCAAGACACACCCTGCACAGAGCTGGCCACAATCTACCGTTCCAAAATCTAATACTACCAGTAGGTATCTAACACATAAGTTCTAGGCTAACATATCTCAGTTTAACTCTTTACATAAAATAATAATAACAATAATAATAACAATAGTAATAATAATAATAATAATAATTATTATTATTATTATTATCATCATCATCATCATTATTATATATATATATATATATATATATATATATATATATATATATATATATATATATATATATATATATATATATATATATATATATATATATATATATATATTGTTACGGCCTAGCACTCCTACCTTCAATTATCTGCCTTGGCAGATTACGCATAGCTTCTAAGTATATATACAATCTCTGACAACTGCGTCAGGGAGTCGACTCTTTGGCTCAGTGGTTAGAGCATAGGATTTTTATCCGGGAGGACCGGGTTCGATTCCCACGGCAGGCGTGAGATTTTTTCAGCTATGCTTCATTCCTTTGTTACGGCTTTCATATCGTAAAATGGGTGCTCGTCCGGGATAGGACTTTATACGCCAAAATGGCTTCATGTCATCATGAATGATGACTTCCTTGAAAAGGGGGAGTGTTACGACCGAGCACTCCTACCTTCGATTATCGGCCTTGATAAGTATATATTCACTCTCTGACAACTGCGTCAGGGAGTCGACTCTTTGGCTCAGTGGTTAGAGCATTGGATTTTTAACCGGGAGGACCGGGTTCGATTCCCACGAAAGGCGGAATATTTTTTCAGCTATGCTTCATTCCTTTGTTACGGCTTTCATGTCGTAAGAATATATATATATATTATATATATATATATATATTACAAATAATAAACGGGTATTTCACAGTCTGAGGACACAGAATGACTGCCACAATATATGGCCTATCCACATCAACATGCCAAATGTCATTCCATCTACACAGCGCTGCATATATGTACTCACTTAGATTATATTTCTAAACTAATTGCATTTCCATTTTTTTCTTTTTTCAAAGAATGAATAAATCATGATGACACAGACTGACTGGCAAATTCAATAAGTACATAATAATTTTCAGCCCATTCTGATAATCAATTGTTCAAAACCCTAGTAAATAATTTTCCTAATATGCTTAACAATGTTATTCCCCTATAGTTTTCAACATCGTTTGGACTACTCTTTTTATGGAGTGGTATGATATAGCCTTCTGCCCATTCTTCTGGAAAATAACTCATGTCATATATTTTATTAAAAAGCTTACAAATTGTCGGTACCAAAATTTGTCTTCCATGAATGAGAAATTCATTGATAATTTTGTCAGGTCCCCCAGCTTTATTCGATTTCAACTGCTTTACTGACTTAATAACCTCATCTTCGGAAAAAGATGTATTAAGCTCATCAAACATGATACCAAACTCTCTGTCTGCGTACCGTTCATTAAAATATAAAATGTCTTCATCAGGCGAAAAAAAACGGATCCTCAGGGTAATTGACTGCCTTGAAATATTCTTCAAAAGACGATAGAGCCGAATTGGTTATGTGCTGATTTCGTTATGTGCCAAGATTGCTATGTACAATCCTACCCGTGATATATCAGTTAACACACACCACCACCACAACCAACAACAACAAACGAATGAACAAAACAAGATAAAAGAAACCACTTTTCAAACGCTGTTTCAGATAATAAGTATTTTCTAAACTGACTGATATATATTAATGGTCAAATTAGGTTCATTAACACTTCACGGCTACTTTTAGATTTTCTAGAATCGGATTTTTACTGGTGACACGTCTAATGATATTCATTCAGCAGGACCTGTAATACGAGAAATTAGTCCCTAGCTCTCACCAAAGAGGTAAACCTAACGCACCATAGCGGAAATAATCGAATCTGGTAGTGCATTCCAATCTCTATGCATAATTATTTGAGGGAAGAATGCGCCCTCGTAAATGTTGGCAGCATCATCATATTGCTTGCGACAGGGCGGGTAAACTGCCTAGCGCAAACAATGCTTATTCTAGAGTTCATAGACTTTCGATAATATTGACTATTTTGGGTGGTCTGGGTTGTTTTTCATGGTTTAATGGTGTTTCAATGGATCGAAACGCGTTCTGTTTTTCATTTGCACGATAATCACACGAATAGTTAAACGAACCGTTCTGATCCATCAGACGCTTAATTGCCGATTCTGATTCAAGTTTGTGAGGGGCGGGGATCACAATAGGATTTTAACCAATATTTTATGACTAAATTGCCCAGTAAATGATAGGGAAATGTTCCGGAAACTCCTTAAAAAGGATAGCGACAAGGTATTCTAGTCGTCAGTTTACTTTACTATCCTCAGACTTGTTCACTCAGATGGTACCTGCACAATACAGCTGTTGAGACAGCCATGACAGCTGTCAAATTCTTTTTGTTTTTATTTACCAGCCATAAATCCAGTTGATTTTAAGAACGATCTGCCAGCTGTCCACATCTGTCTATCTGGTGTTACGGCAGCACCACTCACAAGTATTTTGTGCAGGGGTGTGCACATCTAGGCAAGTTGAAAAAATTCAAAAGCAGTGAGTGCCATTCTCCAAAACAGTGCTCCGTCATTTCTGGTCATTCGGATCTCCTCGGTTATTACTTCATCTTAACGACCATAAATAGGTGGCAACAAACAGCAACATAACCCAGGGTACTCACTAGGTTTTTACAAGTAGGACAGTGCTCCAGATAATTATTTCTCCAACCAGTATCGTACTGATCAAAATGTAAGGCCAGTCAGTAACTAAGACATCAGGGATTCTGGAATCCGTATCCATGCTGCGGCATTAGTTATTTTCCTTGGCCCATGGGCTGGTGGTGAGGGTGGGTGCTGTGGTTTAAAGAATTTGCTTTAAATTTTTGTATGTGTCTCTTCCTGTACCTCTCCATTAATTTCTGCGCTGTCATCACGAAAACACGCCTATATAATTTTGACCCCCTTAAACCCCACTTTTATATAGTGAAACTGGGGTTTACTACAATATTTTTCTTATTTTGCTAAAACACATAGATTGTGGGTACTTGTTACAACTGCCTCACTGAGGCAGTTTTAATGAGTACCCACAATTTATGTTTTGAGCAGAAATATGAATAAATGTCAGTTTTTTTATATGAAAAGTTTCCTTTTTTTGGTTGTAAAATATTCCATATATGTGAATAGGCTCGTTTTCATAATGGCAATACCGCTGGTCATTTTTCTGTATTTATCTCTTTCATAACTAAAACCAAAAAAGTTCCGAAATGGGTGCTAAATTCCACATCCCCTTCTTCAGGGAAGCCCTTTTTAATGACAGAACCAATCACCTTACATAGTATTTGGGTGATCTTCTTTGGATTTTTTACTTTGTTCACCTGCTCTAGCAATGATCAACCAAAGGTACTTAGCTTTCCAGTACTGAAGGCTTATCACTGAATTTTAACCCATGTGTTGCGAGCTACTTTCACTTCTGAAGCTGTTTACACAGATCTGTCACAATTGCAGATGTGATTCTGTATGCATTCATCTCATGCATCGATGACTTCATCAGCTATGTGCACACTAAATAAAGACAGTGATCAAGTGACGATGACTGGTTAAAATACCCCATTATCTTATTTGAGGCAGTTCTGCAATCTCATTCCTCATTTTCTGGAGGCAAGGTTGGGTGGTAAATTCCACCCCTGGTATTTATCAGTGGTATTTACCAGTCTGGAAAATACTCTTAAAGTGGCAAATACTGGTTAGTTGAACTTTCTCATCTTGAAAAAACTACACATTACGAAAACACGCCTATTCAAATATATAGAAAAATTCACCTCCAAAAAACTGAAAATTTTCAGATAAAAAACTCCGATATTTTTCATATTTCTGCTCAAAACATAGATTATGGGTACTTGTTAGAACCGCCTCGGCGAGGCAGTTCTAACGAGTACCCACAATCTATGTTTTGAGCAGAAATAAGAAAAATAATGCATACCCCTGTAAACCCCAGTTTTACTATATAAAAGTAGGGTTTAAGGGGGTCAAAATTATATAGGCGTGTTTTCGTGATGGAAATCTTAACCAAGTTTACTTAAAATAATATATAATCTAAATGACTTAAAGATGTTAGATAATTTATATATAAGGTTATCACCATAAAGAATAAAATATTTCACAATTTAAGCATGTTGAAACAGCAAAAGTGAATTAATGGCTAAAATTTTGAAACTATTTCAAAAATCCATATAGTATTTTGAATTTTTAATAAAAAATCATCTTTATCTCAATAGCATAAAAATACAGGTTAAAAAAATACAGGTAAAAATTTGCAACTGGCCTTGACACCTAATAACAAGACCATATTATAGTCTAAATTGTTAAAACAACAAGTGTCAAGAAAGTGTTTATTCAAGGGCGCACAAAATAGCAAGGGGAAAGGATAGAGATGATTAAATGTTGTAAATGATTTCCTGTTTTATATAAATAAATAAATTATTTAATAAATAAGTTGATACTAGTGTTAAACAAGTATAATTACTAATCTACTAATTTCAGAATTCATTAGACTTTCCTTATAACACTGCACCTTGACATGACGGGTGATTAGTTGTTTGTATTAAATGACACACAGCTTCTGCCTTTTTTAGTTTTATTTTTGTCAAGAAAGAAGACTCATCCTGAAGTTTGAATCTTCTTCTTCCATTAAAGTGCATGGCCTTCTCTGAAGCATTGTCGCACTGTGGTTAACTATGTACAAGGTGATCGTGAGGCTCGAATAAGGTGCAGGTTAAAAGAAGGATAAAAACAATGTACATAGTTAATCCTGGCTGGGCAGCCCCAACCTGAAAACCTGAAGGCTTCAGTGGTTGGAGCAGTCACAATGCCCTCCGACAGTCAGTTCCACAGTCTGATGGCTGAAGGGAAGAAGGAGTGCTGGTAGATATCCCTCCTGCAGTAGGGGATCATGTAGCGTAGCGTGTGGCCTCTGGTGTTCAATGCAGCTGGGTGCAGATAGGGCAGCACTGGAAAGTCGATGAGTCCATATACTATTCTGTACACCATGACCAGTTTGGTCTTGACTCTATGTTGGTGGAGGGACTCCCATCCAAGGTCAGCAATCATCTGGCTGGGCTGCTAGTGGTTCTGTAGTCCCCAATGACAAATCTTGCTGCACGCCTCTGAACTGCTTCCAGTTTCTGGATGTTGTTCTTGATATATGGATCCCATGATGTAGATGAATAGTCAAGAATAGGCCTGACCAAGGTAAGGTAGCTCTGGGCCTTGATGTCGTTTGGGCAGCTAGCAAGGTTCCTTCTTAGGAAAGCCAAGCTGTTGTTTGCCTCCTTTGTTGTAGCATCTACATGGGCATTCCAGGACTGCTTGTCAGAGATCGTCACTCCAAGATACTCGCCCGTCTTAGCAAGCAGGTTTATCATATAAGTGAGCAATATTTGGGTTCATTTCCTTTCTGGTGGTCATTGTTTGACATGTGAAAATGATTCTGATGGGTTTAAGTCACACCTGAAATGGATATTTACATCCAGTCAATGATGTAAAGTGTTGGTTTTGACAAATGTTGCAAAATGTTGAAAGCCTAACCAATTCTGAAATTAGTAGTATTGTCAATTGACCAGTTCAATTCTTCTATGATGTTGACTGTAGGTTACATGTATTGTATAATTTTCAGAGTGGTCAATTCAGTTGACTAATATTTACCAGTATTTGCTGGTATTTAAATGTATCTAATAGTTTATTAAATTCAAGCTATTAAATAAGTTGATATTTGTGTTAATCTTTAGTATACATAGTTAGTCAAATGACATGTAAAATTGAAATTACCCCTATGAATTTTGAGTGTAGGTTATTGTATAAATTCCAGGGTGGTCAATTCATTTGACCAGTATTTGCTGGCATGGAAAATACTCATATTTGCTGGTATTTTGCCAGTCTTGTCTGGAGGCCATGTTTCTGCAATGTTGGAAAACCCCAATGCGGAATGGTTATCTTGAATTCTTTGTCGTTAACACTTAACAAGACAATGACACAGAGAACCAGTCGCTCTTATGCACAGAAATTATGCACAGACGTTTAGCCGGTAAATAGTCACACTGTGTAACAGGGTGAAACTTTTGCGGTCGGGAATTATAGTTTTTGCACTAGTGATGAACTGATAATCAGCAAGTATTGATTAACTATCCATTTAAAGGCAACCGATTCTGATGATCGATTGAACTTTCCATAATCGATTAATCAGGTGTTATGAGCCCTAAAACTTTATTTAAAGGACCATACCGGTAATTTTTTTTTTTGCATTTTTTTTTGCATTTTTTCCAGACAAAATACAACAGTTTACCTTTCAGCACAATATAGAGTCTATTTATCGATATAAGCTTAACTGATTCTTGATGATTTTAGACATGAAAAATGCCTGATAATCCCTGTCCCTTTATTTCTGCATTGAGTTTACCAATATCACAGATCCTCAATGTCTTGATTTCTTACAGATAATGCAAAAAAGTGAAATGTTAGCAGCGAAAAAATCAAATTTTATCACAATTCATTAAAATGATTGGTTGGTTGAAAAATGGATTTCAAGAACTATTTGACTGCTAGCCTATTAGAGCATTAATACACTTAAGTTACCTTGGTAGAAAATATCAGAAGGAAATATATACAAGTAGCTTTGTTCAATTTTACTGTTTTTAAATATATTGATAATGGACACTTTAAAGGAGTTCTAACGATGTTAACTCACAAATAATCAATTAAAAGAGTTGCAAACATTTAAGAAAAACAGAGATTCCATAACAGGATTTGACAAGAGTGTTTGTGACAATATAAAATCTTATCATTTCAGTGTTCGAGTAATATTTTGGAGCGCATTACAGTTCAATAGAAACTTGCATAGACTATAATACAATGGTGTATTCCACATAGACTTCTTCCTCCCTGACATTTGTACTTGTTGATTTGAAACCTATACTAACTATTTGTGATGATACCTAAGACCCCTTGATATTATAATGATATAAAATTATCTGTCCAATAGTACATGTTTATGGATATAAGTTTAACTACTCACATCAGTGACAGTTACATGTATATGCATCATATTAAAAACTAGCGGTCAGTGATACAAAACATATTTCAAATGTACATACTTAACATGTACTTGTGTAAAATAAAGCATTATTATCACCTATATAACTTTTAACAATCACATTTAAAGTTAAAATCTTTGCAAGCCGATTATAATCGGTAAAATCGCATCAGAGTACCAACCGATTCCAATGCAATAATCGATTATGATTTCTAGCCGATGTGCCAACACTATTTTGCACACAACCAGACTTTGTTTTCGTTTTGATATGCTACAAATTGATTTTAAGTGTATTCTTCATTAAATATATTTGGGTATTTACGGAAAATATGCTGCTTATCTAAGGCACTGACCTTCTTCTGACTAAAAACAGACATGACATTGCACTCTTACAGGTTACAGGAAAAGCCACACTGTATCGGTAAAAAATGTATCCGTATTCGGGACTGGCTATTTTTCAAATTGATCCATATTTGGTGCAAAAGTATCCATAATTTATGGCTGTATGAACGCTGTCTGGAGCACTGTAGGAGTCTGGGACTCCCCTTTTATAAAAATTAGGAGTCCAAGCCAAAACGTAGGAGTCACACGCCCCCAAATTAGGAGTCCCAATTTTTTTTTTTTTTTTTATGATTCTCCTTTAATAGTTAGCATGTCCCAGTACGGAACTTCATTTCTATAAATACCTGATGAAGAATTAGTTTCCTTATTTCCACACACTTATTTGTGGGTTTTTTTCCAATTTGTTTTGGTGTCTATGTTTTATTTCAAGCAATGGAGTAATGCTTGTAGCCAACTGGTAGTCATTATCACAAATCCTGATGTTATTAATTAATTCAATGGAGCTGGCCCAGAAATGAGGATGACGTCATGTCTTCCTCATGAGAAACTAGAGACATCTTTGCAGATCAAGGAGACATGACAGTCCTAACCTATTTTACTTGCATGGTAAAGACTACTTTTAATATTTAATAAAGTAATTCAGTCAAGGTTTTTAGCTTGAGTAACAATACTTGGACTCTTCCATCATAATAATAATAATAATGATAATAATAATCGACTTTATTTATAGAGGGTAACACATTTAGTAATCTAGTACTAATCTTCCATGTGGCCCTCTTTTTTCCTGGGTAGAAACCAGTACTAAGCAATGTGGATAAAGTCTCTTGCTCAAGGAAACAACACTTGCTGTTAGTGGGGATCGAACCTGGTACCTCTCAATCTCGAGTCCGATGCTTTACCACTGCACCACAGCGCTCCATGATATGCTGCAAGTAAAGCAGATATTATTTTATGGTTTCTGTAGCAAAAGATTTGAGGACATTTCTCAAGAAATACAAGCTAATCCTCCCAATGGCACCCTTCTTTCATTGCTTTTCAGTGAAATTCAATACCCCATCCCACCCCAAAAAATGTTCGTTGCTGTCTGTATTGAGTGATCTTGAGTGTTATGGATGTTAAGTGAAACATATTTTAATCAAAACCAATTTAAGCCCTTTTATGTGCTATCGCAAACTTATATATGAAATATATCTCCACATTCTGATCTTTGACACCTCTGTTGAGCTTCCCCCAAAACATCATTTCAGTGTTTACATTTGCACAATGCTGCGATCAATAAGTGCTACAAAAAAATGTCCAGGACTTGGTTACTTCACGAAATTTCAATCTACTGCTTTGATTTGCTGAAAAAAGTCATGATAATTCAGTTCTATTTTTGATATGTGTCTGTTTCATATGCATTTCTGACAAGAAAATGCTCTTCAATCCAACATGATAATACATGTAGTTCGTTTTTTTTCCCAAAATGATTTCCCACCATATGCTGTCATATGACGTTATCCTTATGAGCACCCGCTAGCGGCGCTACTGTTATGAGCACGCACTTTCTTCATGCGGGAGCCATGGAAAATGTAACTCATACTAGAAGAGTCCAGAATTGTGTACCTTCATCTGGGGTGCATCTGAGCAGTCCCATAAGACTCTGAATGGGGTTTACGGGATAGATTTGGTGGGTCTTAGAAACTATTCTTTTAGTGACAAGCAGGAATAACCGTTTAACCCTTTGCATGACATCAGTTTGCCCATCAAAACCGTTTTGATGGGCAGACTGATGTCATGCAAAGGGATAAGTACCTTTTGCTTGTGGCCGCTTGTCTTTTAACAGAAAACAGTAAGTGTGCCTCAGTGACGAAAATTCGGTGTCCGAAAATTTTGAAATGGAAAAAAAAAAAGATCAATAAACAAATTAACAACAGCAACAAAAAAAAAATAAAAATAAAAACACCAGCCTCAAGGGCTGAAAGATCATGACACATGCGTGTGCATTTTTGATGAATCATTCAGTTGGTACAGGTAGTACATAATAAGGGGAGGTGTCGCATACCAAGGTCAGTCACATGCTTAAATTGCTCGGCCAGTTAACAATCGCTGAAGTGTGAACTGCCAGTACCTGTTCAACTACCGCTTGCTTAGCAAATAACAGTGCTGTTGCAGGTGTGAAAAACATGTGGCGAATTATTACTGTTCTTATAAGATGCTACCATCAGTGTGAATAACACATGGCAAACTTTATTAGTAGTCCCAGAAAAAAAAAATGCATTGGGCGGATTCGGCTTTGGAAATTTTTAGGAGTCTGGACTCTGATTTATGCATCCCCTGACGCAGGATTCTGCGTCCCCGAGAACCCTGGTAACCAATAATCTAATGACATATAGGGAAAATTTGCATGCATAATCGAGTGCAACTGATCCTGAAATCTGTTAATTAGCATTCATATTTTGTCAACTGATGTGTTAAGATGTCTCACGATCATTATTATGATCACCTTTCACTCATTGATAAAGCTTTCAGACATGGATAAAGTGGAAGCACGAATTAATAATATGACTGAGTGTCCATACAAACGCCCAGCCGGATGTTGGAAAAAATGATCCTACAAAGTGGCTAGAGGTAAAACGGGGAGATCTACAACCAATTAGATCTAATAGAAACGCTCTTTTTGTGTCGCCTGCGTAGCATGGCAGACACATAGGGGTTGTGTTGTCCATCCATGTCGTTGGCATCCGTCATTGTTGGCGGCATCATCAGTGTCATCATCACACTTTTCATTTCCGTTCAATAACTTTTGAAGGAATGTATTGATTTCATTCAAATTTTGCAGAACTTTATATCACTATAAAATACAGGTCAAGTTTGATATTGGTAATCATCTGCCAAATTTTGGCTGTTATGGCCCTTTTTTGACTTAGTTTTTGTTGTTCATTTCCGCTCAATAACTTTTAAAGGGATGCATTGATTTAATTCAAACTTTGCAGAACTTAATATCAGTGTAAAATACAGGTCAAGTTCGATGTTGGTAATCATCCTCCAAATTTTGGCTGAGTTATAGCTTTGCTGAATTTACCCCAGAGAATGGTAAAGATTAAGTACTTCTAGCAAAGACTTTCCACTCTACTCAGAGTTTATGTAAATATTGGAGTTTAAAGTAAATTAAAGCACAGGCTTTCTTAGATATAATATTTATTTATTTATTATAATATTTATTGATTTGTTTATTTATATCTAAGTCTGTTATTTTTATCACTATTTTTTTTTTTTTAATTAAACAGCACTGACAAAAAGATCTATGGTGTCAAGGATTAGAAATCCTGACTTTTACCATAGATCTATAGGATATATCCTTTATTCTATAGACCCTTTTAAACACTGCGTCACACATTAAACATCGTTTAGAACCTCTCGGTATTTAACACAGGGTACATTCTAGCCTCGTTCCTATTGGATAGCAGAAAGTTGTTGTTTACGTTTATCGGACAATATAATTGCTGATCTTTTTTCAGAAAAATAAAGTACTTTCATTTGTCAAAAGTTTCTTTTCAAAAGAGATTCTCATCAAGTGATCATTTGAAAGTCATCAACACAAATATTAACATATATTTTGACTATATACTAGATAAAACTGGATGTAAAATGGTCACCATAATATTATGGATATGCCCATGCCTGCTGGTATCGGAAAAATATCCTTGAAACATATGTATTTGTCTTAGGAAAAGTAGTCAAATTGCTTCTTAAAGCTGTATTTTAACCTTTACCACTCTCTGGGCATTTTTAGCAGACGACAAACTGATGATATTTTTCTTATTTTTCCCAGAAAACAGGATATGACATTTCATGCAAATTGTCTCCTTAGGAGACAATTTGCATGAAATGTCATATCCTGTTTTCTGGGAAAAATAAGAAAAATATTTCAAAATATCGTCTGCTGAAAATTTTACCCAGAGTGCTAAGCGTTAAAACACTAGATAAAATTTACAATTAAATATTAACCAAAAGGAATTTATTGTCCAAGTAATATTTGGCTTGAGTCAATTGGTATCAATGGAGCTGGAAATGGTTTTGCCATCCACACTTTTTGGTCATGTGGCATCACATTGTAATCACATGGACAGTAGCCCAGATGAAAACAATAACATTAAAAAGGTCTATAGGTCACTGCTTATTTTAATTAGTCTATTCATTGAAAAAGCCTACCGGGGGTCCTTGTTTTATTTTCAAAAGTAATGGAATCATCTTCGACAAGCGCCTTGGCTCAGCCAGCAGTACACTCACTCCCCAGTCTCCCATGTTATAATGGTGATATTAATCATAGGTCATTGTTTATTTTAATAAGCGAATCACAATCATTGTTTTGATAAAGAAGTGTGAAAGTATGCATCTGCAGTAAGTTGTTTTTGATCTTTCATCATTAATACTTTACCCCCACAGGCAATGCACACAGCAAGTGAAGATATGTATGAATTTGGCATAGCGGGGCATAAAAAAACAACAACAAAAAAAACAAACTTATCTATTGTTTATTTCTTTTATTTTATTGAAAAATGGTCATTTTCTATGTATACCAATCCTTATAATAGGTAAAGAATATTAAGGCACTCGCCGCCTCTGTTCCGAGGTACATGCATACTTTGTAGTTTGTATTTCCAAGGAGTATGCCTTTTTCATATTTTTGGATAATTATAGCTAATTTTTCTATTTGTTATACAAACTCTTTTTGAGGTAACGATAGCACATTGTAATAATTCTAAGTTTTCAGACACTTAGCACTCTGGGTAAAGTTTTCAGCAGACGACTTTTTGAAATATTTTCCCCTGAAAACAGGTTTTGTCATTTCACGCAAATTGTCTCTTCTGGACACAATTTGCATGAAATGTCAACACCCGTTTTCTGAAGAAAAAAAAAAGTTGGAAAAATATCACCAGTTTGTAGTTTGCTGAATTAGCCAAAAGAGTGATGAAGGTTAAGCAATTGTTTTCAACTTATTTTAAACAAAATGTAAGACAGCTATTTTCACAATACTTGGAGGAAACATTTTTCCACATTGTGTTTACTGAAGCAGAAGTAGGTTTTTGTCAAGGAAATGTGGTTGTAAAGCAACAGGTGTTCCAAATGATTGACCAAGGAGATCCAAATGAGCAAAGGTGCCCGGATGACTAAATAACAAAATACCTGGACAATCCAAGTACTAGGATTGTCTCCTGATAGGACAGTACATAAAAAGCCTTTACAATTTCTAATTGTATATATTGACCCTTAAAGTGCCAAGAAAAACTGCATCTGAAAATGTCGTCTGTTTATGTCGTTTGCTGAATATTCTTGCAGACTTTTCAAACCTATTTTTGCATACAGGCAAACAGTGTGGACCCTGATCAGACTGCTCCTAAAGGAGCAGTCTGATCTGGGTCCACACTGTTTGCAAAAATGACTTTTAAAATCGCAAGCAGATGACAAAGCAGACGACAATAGTTGTGACTGGCGCTTTAAGGGTTAAAACATTTAAAGGCATATTCTTTATTTTTCTTCAGTATATGGAAACACTTCTGTATTCCTTGTCTCCTTCAGAAGAAATTATTCACAAGGGATTACTCTTATTGTATATATTGAATTCCGCAACAGGAATAATGTGGTTTTGATATATTCATGAAAAGCAAAAAAGTATGATTTTTTACTGGCTGTTTGAGTTTCTTAAAGTTTGTAAAAAAAAAAAAAACAACAACAAAAAAAACAAAAAAACAAACAAACAAAAAAAACTAGAGTACTATGGGATTAGAGGATCCACCTATAAGTGGATTAGCTCGTGGCTATCTGGATGCTCATATTAGTGTAGACCAAACAGCAGACCCAGTCCAAGGCTTATCTGTAGTGACTGCCACCTTCCTCACAAGGATCAGTCCTTGGACCTGTCCTATTGCTTACCAGTATTTCCATTAACCCTTGTCCTGCTGAACCCGGATATACCCTGCCTTTGCAAACAGTGTAGATCCAGATCAGTTGGCTTCTGAAGAAGCCAACTGATCTGGATCTGCACTGTTTGCCGTTAAGTATGTGAATTTGTAGGGAATCACAATATCCCCACTTTTTCTTTGAAAAGCACAGGGATAATTATTACTGCCACTGAAATAAGAAAAAATAATAATAATACAAAATTCTTTATTTTGATAAACTGAAAGTTTTGCGATATTCGTTGTGCAAGTAAAGTAGGTTGGGATTGTCACATCTCCCTATCTTGGAAGATGTCTCCCTATTTTCCCATGAGGGAGATGTCTCTCTAATTTTCTGGGCCAGCTTCATGCCTGTTCATTGCTTACATAAGTTATTTCAAGACTTTGAAAGACCATGTAAAATCTATATTGTGAACAACAAAGACTCTGATCAATTATTGTGGATATTTATAATCTGGGTATTCCATAGCTTTAGTTAACCCTTAAAGCACCAATCACAACTCTTGTCGTCTGCTTTGTCTTCTGCTGGTTACTTTAAAAGTCACTTCTGCAAACAGTGTGGACCCAGATCAGGAGCAGTCTGATCTGGGTCCACACTGTTTGCCCGTATGCAAAAATAGGTTTGAAAAGTTTGCAAGAATATTCAGCAGACGACATAAAAAGACGACATTTTCAGATGCAGGCTTTCTTGCAATGGCGCTTTAAGGGTTAAAACACTTTTTTCAACTGAACAGCCTTTATTTTCTTATTTCTCTATGAATGTACATGTATATGCTGTAGATACTCATTAGAAGTCCCTTGCTGAGGCACTTCAGGTGAGTACCCACAACGTATAGTTTATGGAGAAATAAGAAAGTATTTACTTAGATACTCTTCTCATTGACAGCTAATGTTTCTCTATTCTTTGTCTTCAGTGAAGTCAGTGATAAACAGTAATTGTTCTAAAAGTTTGAACACTTTATTCCATACTTTTTTGGACAAAATTTTGCTTTTTATGCAATTGTTTCTTAAAATACTTAATGGAATGGCAAACACTGTAGACCCTAATCAGACTGCTCCTTCAGGAGCCATCTTTTCTGGGTCTACACTGCATATGCAGTTTTTGTCAGAAACTGTGGTGTTTGAAATGTTATGACATTTACCGCAGGAAAACAATGGTTTTCCTCCAGCACACTCTATCCTATTCAGTGAACCCTCGTTACAATGACAGCATTTGTTCTGAAAGACTTTGCCATTAAAATGAATTTGCTGTTATACAGAATACTAAATGAGCCTACTGATATGTAATAAAGTCTTGTTTTCTTATTTCCTCATAGGACATATGTTTTGGATATTAGTTAGAATCACCTCATTGAGGCAATTCTAACAAATATCCAGAACATATGTTTCTTTAAAGTATTAAATACAATACATGTATTCTTGCATAATTTGTGACTAGTTGTTACCTCTTAGGTGAAGATTTCGTGACAGACAAATTATCGTTATAACGAATTGTGTCGTTTTATCGAGTATCGGTATAAAGAGGGTTGTCTGTATTACAGAAGGAATATATCTTCTGTTTATTGAAACAGCTTCTGATAGAAACGTATTTCTTTGAACATGAAAACATATTATTGCATAAAAAGCAGTGTTGCACGTTATTAAAAGCCCTGCATTAACAGGTGAAAAGCCATGCAAGGCAATTCACACACTGTTAATACACGGCTACGCAACTTTCAGTATGATCGTACTGGGGCCACAGATTTGCTGCCATTACGAGATGTGTACTGCCCGACCCTAGAACGAGCATAGTCTGTGGAAATTGCATTCCTGAGACATCAGTGAAAAGGCGAAACAAAATAGTGCAAGAAATAACGTGAAATGTAGCAAATGTTTTCCGTTTTTAGCTTGCCTGTACGAAGTACAAGGAGAGCTATTGTAGTCACCCTGGTCGTCTGCGTTTGCGTTCCCGTTCCCGTCACACTGCATTAAAGTTTTTCAAATGCTTATATCTCAACAGTCACTCCTCACAGAGGCATCAAATTTGGAACTTAGGTACCTTGGAGGGTCTTCTGAGATTCCAAGAGAATAAACCCCTGGTTCATGCCCCTGGGTGGGGCTAGGGGTCAGAATCTAGGACACCTTTGTAATTCTGTGTTAAAGTTTTTCAAATTCTTATATCTTGACTTTCACTCCTCATAGAGCATTCATATTTAGATTTGGGTACCTGGAGGAGTCTTCTGAGATTCCAAAAGAACATACCCCTGGGTTCATACCTCAGGGTGGGCCTTGGAGTGGGGCTAGGGGTCAAAATCTAGGACACATTTGTAAAATCTTATATGCCTACAGGTTATAGACACAACTGGTTATACATCAGCTAACTATGTGACATCGGTTTAAGTGTAAGAGAGTGAAGGTCATGGTGACCTACATTTTACGGTCCAGGTCACCTAGATTTCACGGTCCAGTGATTTTGCCTTATATCTTGAATACTATTTGTTGGATAAATGTCACACCTGGGATATTACTTCCATGTGACCCAATGAATGACCACTTACTATATCTAGGTCATTGTGACCTATATTTCATGGTTCAGTGATTTTGCCTTATATCTTGAATACTATTTGTTGGATAAATGTCACACCTGGGATATTAGTTCCTTGTGACCTAATTATTGACGTCAAAATATATCTCTGTTGGTGTGACCTATATTTCATGGTTCAGTGATTTTGCCTTATATCTTGAATACTATTTGTTGGATAAATGTCACACCTGGGATATTACTTCCATGTGACCCAATGAATGACCACTTACTATATCTAGGTCATTGTGACCTATATTTCATGGTTCAGTGATTTTGCCTTATATCTTGAATACTATTTGTTGGATAAATGTCACACCTGGGATATTAGTTCCTTGTGACCCGATTATTGACGTCAAAATATATCTCTGTTGGTGTGACCTATATTTCATGGTTCAGTGATTTTGCCTTATGTCTTGAATATTATTTGTTGGATAAATGTCACACCTGGGATATTAGTTTCTTGTGACCCGATTATTGACGTCAAAATATATCTCTGTTGGTGTGACCTATATTTCATGGTTCAGTGATTTTGCCTTATATCTTGAATACTATTTGTTGGATAAATGTCACACCTGGGATATTAGTTCCATGTGACCCAATGAATGACCACTTACTATATCTAGGTCATTGTGACCTATATTTCATGGTTCAGTGATTTTGCCTTATCTCTTGAATACTATTTGTTGGATAAATGTCACACCTGGGATATTAGTTCCTTGTGACCCGTTTATTGACATCAAAATATATCTCTGTTGGTGTGACCTATATTTCATGGTTCAGTGATTTTGCCTTATATCTTGAATACTATTTGTTGGATAAATGTCACACCTGGGATATTAGTTCCATGTGACCCAATAAATGACCACTTACTATATCTAGGTCATTGTGACCTATATTTCATGGTTCAGTGATTTTGCCTTATATCTTGAATACTATTTGTTGGATAAATGTCACACCTGGGATATTAGTTCCTTGTGACCCAATTATAGACGTCAAAATATATCTCTGTTGGTGTGACCTATATTTCATGGTTCAGTGATTTTGCCTTATATCTTGAATACTATTTGTTGGATAAATGTCACACCTGGGATATTAGTTCCTTGTGACCCGATTATTGATGTCAAAATATATCTCTGTTGGTGTGACCTACATTTCATGGTTCAGTGATTTTGCCTTATATCTTGAATACTATTTGTTGGATAAATGTCACACCTGGGATATTAGTTCCATGTGACCCAATGAATGACCACTTACTATATCTAGGTCATTGTGACCTATATTTCATGGTTCAGTGATTTTGCCTTATATCTTGAATACTATTTGTTGGATAAATGTCACACCTGGGATATTAGTTCCTTGTGACCCGATTATTGACGTCAAAATATATCTCTGTTGGTGTGACCTATATTTCATGGTTCAGTGATTTTGCCTTATATCTTGAATACTATTTGTTGGATAAATGTCACACCTGGGATATTAGTTCCATGTGACCCAATGAATGACCACTTAGTATATCTAGGTCATTGTGACCTATATTTCATGCTTTAGTGATTTTGCCTTGTATTTTTATTACTATTTCATGGAGAATTGTCATACCTGGATTATTATATCTATGTGACAAAATGATTTACATACAAATACATCTAGGTCAGTGTGACCTATATTATATGGCTTAATGATAAAAATGTTACAATATAAAATGTACCCAGCAGGCGAGCTCGCTGTCCTACGACAGCTCTTGTTATGCAATAAGAGTGATCGAACATGGTTTTTCAATGCATTAATATTCGCCAGGTCCCTAGGGAGGTGTTGAAAACGGCAGCCTCCGGCCTTGGTTTTCAACACCTCCCTCGGGACCTGGCGAATGTTTAATGCATGAAAAACCATGTTTGATCTCTATATTGTAAATTTGCATTTGGGAAGCTCTAGGTAAGGCACTGTTTTTGACCAAAAATTATTATTGATATGTTTCTTATTTCTCTAAGAAAACATTTATTGTGTGTATTGACTATTCATTAGAAAGACATTCCAGAGTTCTGTTATAATAATAATATTTATCTTATATTTACTTCCCCACCACCTACCCACCAACCCTTATCTGTAGCTCTAGTCATTAGAATCACTGCAGCAATAAGATTCTGTTTCATACATATGCTCTCTGTTTAAGTTTTTATGGAGAAATCAAAAAGAAAATATTTTTGCTTTCTGACTGTGGAGAAATCAGAAAAAAAGCTATTTATGGTTTCTGATTGAAAAGGCATCTTACCTGGAAGTTGGTTGCAATATCAGCATTTGCAAGACTCTACATAAGAATGCAGAGATAAGACAAGCTACAGTAAGTGGAAAAATGTACTTTTGTGGCAAATGCAAGCATCAAACATAGGTCTAGATAAGAGTGAGTATCAGGTTAATAGTTTTCTTATTTCTCGACGAAAACATATGTTGTGGGTACTCATTAGAAGTGCCTCAGTGAGGCACTTCTAATGAGTACCCACAACATATGTTTTTGTCGAGAAATAAAAAAACTATAGATACCTTTTAGTTGAAAAAAGCGCTTTATCAATAGCTATGTCAAAGATCCAGATCAGCCAGTAGATCTGCAATCAGTGTATTCCGCAGTATTCAGCGGTCAGGATCAACAGATGCTTTAGTTGAATTGAGCCTTCATTGTCTGCTTAATATGCCCAGACAGCTTTGCATAGCATGACAAATATCATAGCTCTAGGTAAGAAGGAGTAGCAGGTAAATATTTTTCTGCCTGAAAACATATGTTGTGGGTACTTGTAAGAAGTGTCTTGGTGAGGCACTTCTAATGAGTACCATAATGTGTTTTTGTGGAGAAATAAAAATATATCAACACTTTTTCGTTGAAAAACAAAAGTACCTTATTTAGAGCTATGAAATATTTTTATACATGTACTTTGCCATATGATAGTGGCAGGGTATTATGATATCATGGATGTCCGTGTGTCCTCCCACCCTCTGTCATCTGTCCATGTTTTGTTTCCAGACAATGACTTGTGTAAATGTCAGTGGATTTTTGCCAAACTTGTTATATGTATTGATATTGTGGAGATCTGGTTTGGGATTGTTAATGGGTAAATTTCGTCAATTATTGATAGAGGTATCTGCCCACCTCATGTCTGTATTTTTGTTTCTGGACAGTAACTTGAGTAAATATCAATGGATTTGCACCAAACATGGTATGTGCATTGATGTTACGGAGATCTTGTTAAGATTGCTAATGGGCAAATTTCGTCAATTTTTGATAGGGTTTTCTGCTCACAAAACAATAGTGGCAGGGCATTATCCTTAAACGTTTTTTATTTTTTTTTTTTTTTTTTTTTTTAAATATAATACCTTTAGGAAAACTTATGCATGTACATGCATGCAGTGTTTTCTCAGCTGCTGCATGAGATTATTCTGATATCACAGCGACCAAAAAATATTCATATTTTTCTCCACAAAAAGATACATTGGGTACTCATTAGAAGTACCTTACTGAGGTACTTCTACACTTTCTACCTCAACATAGGTTTTTGTAGGGAAATAAGGAAAATACAAACCTGGATATCCCTCTTACTGAGGTACTTCTACATTTTCTTCCTTAACATATGCTTTTGTGGAGAAATAAGGAAAATACAAACCTGGATATCCCTCTTATTTGGAGCTATGTGTTATGCAATAATATACATTGTGTGTTTTCCTGGAGACATAAGAAAGTTGTTCAATTACTTTGCCTATCAGAAGCCCATAATTATTAGTTGCTAGCATAGGTCTAGATAAGAGTGGGTATCTGGTAAATATTTTTCTTATTTCTTGAGGCACATTTTCTATTTCACTGAGGCACATCTAATGAATACCCACAACATATGTTTTTGTCGAGAAATAAGAAAAATAAAGATACTTTTTGGTTGAAAAAAAGCGCTTTATCAAGATCTATGTTGCTAGGTAGCCTTTAGATGAATACATGTGTATTTCTCCTTCACCTTCCCCTGTTATATATGCACAATGTTTTCCTGTTTTCAGCCAAATACCCCACCCAGCTCCCAGAGAAAGCCATCATTCCAGGGGGGAAGTGAAGAAGCCCAGGTAGATATTGTACATGTTGTTTACATTTAGCACTCTCTGGGTAAATTCAGCAGTTGACAAATTAATGACAATTTTCTTATTTTTCCTAGAAAATAAGGTTTGACATTTCATGCAAGTTTGTCTCCTAAGGAGACAATATCCATGAACTGTCCAACATTATTTTTGGAAAAATAATGAAAGTATTTCTAAACATCGTATGCTGAAATTTTTACCCAGCATGCTAAGTATTGAAAAATGTGACATGCAGTGAAAAAAGAGGTCTTAAGGCATATGTGGGCAGTGAAGTTCCAGATCAGCCTGTATCCACTGTTTATGTAAATTGATAGCAAAGGCACTGAACAGAAGGCACGGGACTCTTTTGACTGTTCTCATAGTAAGATTCTTTTTCTCATGGCATGACTCTTATGTCTTTAGTTTTGACATTGCATTTTATCGCCTAAGTATTTCTTCAATTCATAAGTAAATAAAATTTTGAGTCCACCAGCTTTGGATAGTTTCTCAAAAAACATTTTACATTATAATTGTTTGTATTGGAACAAGATCACCTGCCCAAACAGTGTAAACTAGGCAAACAGTTGAGGCCCAGATCAGACTGCTCCTAAGAAGAAGTCTGATCCGGGTCTACACTGTTTGCTTCTCAGCCAGTAATGTTGTGGCCATTAAACGTATAGCCAAATCAGTCTGGTTTAAATTTTTAGAGGAACTATCCTAGGGAGTGATATTTCCTAATATTACATGTGAATATATTTTTTTTTCTTTCACAACCAAAAGCTTGTTTGATAAAATAGTTAGTGTTGATAATTTTCTTTCTGTTTCTCTATTTCTCCTGGGATTTAAGAGATGAGAACAAAATGTGAAGAAATAATCATCAATTAAGAATTGTGTTTATTATTGAACAGTGGCCAGTGAATGATGTGTTAGTCCTAAATAGTTCCCAGAAAGTTAGTACTGCATGAACGCATTCTTTACCTGTTTTCCTCTAACCTTAATATCCTGTTAATATAACTTACTTCTGTTATGTCTTGAGGGACAAAAATATATATTCAATTTCTTGCACATTCTGATATTGTTGTCCACTACTTCCATTAGCATTATATATTATGAAAACTGCTAGTGTGATGAGTTCAGTCTTAAAAATTGTTTGTTTTCTGTAACCAGCTGATTTGCCCAGATCTATCTGGCTAATCCGAAGTTTTTTTTTTCTTCATCTTTGGGTCTGTTTTAATTCTCTCAGTGGATATTATTCCTCATATTTTGGCATTTTTTTAATTAGTGAAATAAAAAGTAAAACTAGATCGCACAGTCAATAGCATGCCATCACAAAATCCCCACACTTTCAGTACAGATCATGTGACCTTTTGACTCCACCCGATCACATGGGGCACACCACAAGGGGAAGTCCTGTTGAAAACTTGGTGAAATTCCACCCAATGATTTAGGAGGGGATAGCATGACAAACAGAAAAACAGGTGGATTTGTTCACAATAACCCTGCTGTTTTTTTTTTTTTTGTTTTTTTTTTTAAAAAGTGTGGGGATAAAAATAACCATATTCACATGGAAAATTTTGAGTTCTAGTATTACTCCTAATAGTTGGCATAAGTGCATACAAATAAATATGTTAAAATTGTTCACAACTGTCATATATGGATGATATAAAGATATTTTTGTCCAAGTGGATATTCCTCAAGAACTTATTTTCATTATAACACTTACTTATGAGAGAAAGAAACAAACTAACTAGAAATAACAGGCTGACTTTTGTCAAAGGGAGACAACTTTCATAGGCAGAATTTTGTTTCCCTAGTATACAATTACTTCTTACATAATACTATTGCTTGGATTCAAAGCAAATGACATGTTAGCTAAACAGTTGTGTTGTATCCAAATAAAAATGTATGGTTTATATAGAAAAATTACCATATGTGTCATTTTTCTGTGTAATCTATGCATTTTGTTTGGAAACATTTTTAGTCCCTTTCAAGATGGGGGCTACTCTCACAAGAAAGAATTTGCTTGCAGAAGAGCCCCAAATCAGAAGTAAGGTAAATATTTCCTTGCAAGAGTTATTTCCTTTAAAGGTGTATCCTTTCCCTTAAACATACTGGACCCTGGTTGCTCAAAGCATCAATAGCATAACAGGCTTGTTAATGACAAACTTGTGAACTGTTGTAGCTAAGGGTACATACTAGGCCCAGTTGTTCAAAGCATCATAAGCTTAATGAGCTTGTTAATGACAAACTTGTGAACTGTTGTAGCTAAGGGTACATACTAGGCCCAGTTGTTCAAAGCATCATAAGCTTAGAGCTTGTTAATGACAAACTTGTTGACTGTTGTAGCTTAGGTATTTTCAGATACATTGATATTTTTGCTACAAAAATGTGAGTAGCTTTTGCAATGCAAAAGTTGCTCACATTTTTTTTCAGAAAAAAATATCAATATATTTGCCATATTTCAGGATAGAAATTTTAATGTCACGTTAGCTAACAACTTTGTTAAGTTTTGAATAACTGGACCCTGGTATTTTAGAGATCCAGAGTGGTTTAAATACTTGTCCTGTATGATAATAGTCCTAAAATTTCAAACACCAACTGTTCTGACAAAATGGCTTGAAACTGCAGATTCAGAGTTTACAGCTCTTGGATCTGGGCCCAGTTGTTCAAAGCATCGTTAGCTTAACAAGCTCGTTAGAGGTCAAAATGTTAATTGTTCTAGTAAATACAATATCTCAATCACAGGTATTTTTGCTGAAAAAAATGTTAGCATATATGCCATATTTTTTTATCAAAGTTTTAACGATACGTTAACTAACAATATCATTAGTTAACATATCATTAAAACTTTGATCATTAAATATGGCATATATGCTAATATTTTTGCTGAAAAAAAATGTGAGTAGCTTTTGCATTTGTAAAAGCTACTCACATTTTTCAGCAAAATACCTGTGAATTAGATATTGTACTTACTAGAACAGTTAACATTTTTACCACTAACGAGGTTGTTAAGCTAATGACACTTTGAACAACTGGGCCCTGGTTTACAGTGTTTGCCATTCTACCAAGTAGTTTGTGAAACATATTCTTAAAAAATAGTTAGCCAACAGAAAAAAAAATGGACTAAATGTTTGAAATTTGAGGACATTTATCATACAACACAAGTTATATTAATTAGACAATACATTGTGTATGTTATTGTCGAAATCACTCCATCTGAGGTGCCTTAGTATAAAAAATGCAGGTTTCAAACCCTTGTGGACTGAGTATATCCCTGTATGAATTTGTTGGCAAATACAACATAGTTGATGACTGATAGTGGCTGGAATAACAAATTCATATGTCCTACTCATATGATAAGGATACATTCTGAAATTTAGCATTTATTTACAGTATAACAGATAACAGCTAAGAATTAACACAAAACTATTACTATTGTCATTCCCTAAAAATAGTTATATATCTAAAAACTAGATATATCCAGTCGCAATGGAAAAAAATCAAAATTAATATACTGTCATGCTCATACAGACACTTAAAAAATAAACCAGTGGTACAAGTGCACTGTCATTTTTTATGGGTTGTTTGACCCAATGATAAAATTTAGCAGCAGTTCAACATACATGTTTTTGCCAGTTAGATGATCCTGTGGTAGAAAATTTCAGACATTCAAATGTCGTAAAAAAAAAAATTAACCCTTGTTATAATACTACAGAAAGTAAATAATGTTCCATATGAATGACACATATTTCATACTTCAGAATACAACTTGAAAATGTTTCAGAATGTGTCTACTTACCGTACATGCATGTGTCAACGAAATGTGACTAAATTTATTGAAAATACTGGTTGAACTGGTTTCAGATAAAGTTGTTTTTACTTGAAGTAAAAAAATGATATCAACATCATGTACCCTAATATTTTTTTCTTCACTTTGACATGTACATGATGCATGCTGTGCTTGCATTGTTTATGGCCCTCTACTATGTACATTATACACGTACATGTTTTGATCTCAGTCCTGTATGTTTCTTCTTTCAGTTGAAAATATACATGTAGTAATATAGTGTCATCATGCAGAGCATTTTTAGTCTGTTTGGCTTCTTATAACTGTTGAAAACATACATGTATATTAATATTACTTTTGATTCTGATAATTTCTACTCTATTGAAATATTAACCCTTGTCCTGCTGAACCAGGATATACCCTGTCTTTGCAAACAGTGTAGATCCAGATCAGTTGGCTTCTGAAGAAACCAACTGATCTGGAATTACACCGTTTGCCATTAAGTATGTGAATTTGTATCAACAATCTGGAAAAAGTAATCTGATTGGCTGAAAATTAGAAGTGGGCGTGGCAGCTTAATTTAGCAGGACAAGGGTTAAAGTAAATAATGGTGTAACTGCTTTGCACAAAATGGTTTTGAAGGGTTTATGTCAGATTTAAGATCAAATGTCATTGCTGATTGATTTGGACTGTTCCTGTTACGTTTTATTAACCATAAAGCACTAATCAAAAGTGCAGGAGATTGCAGGGGTTTTGTTTTACTATTTTTCAGAAAAAATTATAGACTTGGCATTTCATGTGACTCATCTGCTAGACAGATGATTCACATGAAATGCCAATCTTATTTTCTCTAAAAAAAGGTTGTCTGCTGCAGTTGTGTTTAGCACTTTAAGGGTTAAAAACATATATTTGACCAAACATAGCCTTAATAAAAAAAACAACAACTTTATTTTCAAAAGAGCCTGTTAGGGGGGGCCTGTACATGCTTAACCCTAGTCCTGCTGAACCAGGATATGCCCTGCCTCTGCAAACAGTGTAGCTCCAGATCAGGTTGCTTCTTCAGAAGCCAACTGATCTGGATCTACATTGTTTGTCATTTAGTTTATGAATTTGCATCAACAACCTAGACCAAGCAGTCTGATTGGCTGAAAATTAGAAGTAGGTGTGGCATCAATTTATTCAGCATAATAAGGGATAATGTCTATCCTGTAATTAGATAATGAGACTTAAAATACATTTAATTTTCAAGCTTTTACAGTAATGGTATATTCTAACCAGGGAATATCCCATAATATTCATCCTAAGCTATAGGCAGACATGCCTGCACAAACAGTGTAGATCCTGATCAGATTCCACAGAAGGCAGCATCTGATCATGTTCAACACTGTTTGCCCCTCACTCAGCAATATTTAGAAACACCAATAGGTAGTATATGAAGTTTCTCAAATTGTCCAAAAAATAATGAGGATAAATATGGCAGTTCAGATCTTGTTAATACATTTTCTATATTATACATGCTGTTTTGGTAAAATGTAAAACAGTATCTGTTTAAGGGGAATAGATAGTGTACAGGGGAGGTCAGTATTGTTTTGTCCCCTTGTAAAAGGGAGTCTTCTCCATAAAGAAAGAATTTGGTCCCTTTGGGAGCAAATTCTTTCCTTGTTGAGTAGACCCCTTCTCAGAAGATTAGTGCACAGGAAAGCAAACAAGAAGTCGCAAAAGTTGTGGCCCTTGTAAAAAATGGCAGAAAATCTACCATGTCTATCATTCACCTTAAATATTACTGGATGATCAGTTTCATAATGATTACCTGTCAAATCAGCCTGTGCACAGCCTGATCACATTCTTCATTGTACACAATCATGAAGACACTTTACATCCTAGGCTATCCAAAATGTGCTTAGTGAAGATTCTAATCAGACTGCAGGAATGTGCAAGGTGATCTGTATCTTTACCTGGGCGCACATGTCTGTTTTCCGATGTTTGAGATTCATATAGACAAACATATATTTCATATGTGAGCAGCATCTTGAGAAAATATACTTTATGTGCCTCAGTGAGGTGCTTCTAATGAGTACCCACACCATACATTTTCTTGCAAAAATAAGGAAAATGTTTGTCATGATAACCCTCTTATTTAGAGCTCTGGTGTATCTGTGGTAAGATATAGTAATTTGATCTTGTATTGTAGCTGTTTGTTTCTATTATCAGGGCTTTCTCTGTCCACAATGTATGAAAAATCTCTCATCAGCTGATGCCCTGCAGAAACACTTTGAGACAGAACACAATGTTCAATCATCAAATGATTCAGAGGTAAGACTCGTATTGTACATCCAGATACTATACATATACCCCAAGCATACTTGGGTTTATTGTTTACATTTTTCCATTTGTTTGTACATTATGTATGTTCATTTGTCCTTCTGTAGCGTTAGTTGACATCTGCATCAAAGTGTTGCGTCAAAGTTTTTAAGACATTATATTATCAATGCCTGTTGATGGATTGCTGCTGGCAGGGGGAGTATATATGACCCACTGGTCACTTTTTCTTTAACCGAGACCCGTAAACGGGTAACTGGCAAATGGTGCAGACTCCGATCCATCATCTGATCTGGGTCTCCACTGTTTACAAATAGTTAAACCATTTTTCTTTAGGAATATCTGCATCATATAGCCTGACATACCTAAAATCAAAAATGGACTCTTCCATTATATAGTGTGGGAGAGTTTATTCAATCTTTAATGGGTTAAGGGGAATGGATACACTTTCAGGGGAGAGAGACAGCTCTGTAAAATTTAATTTAGCCCCCTTCTCAAAAGATGTCTACTCTAAAAGGAAAGAATTTGCTCTTACGGGCCAATTTTCCCCAAATTTCATGTGTTTCCTTCTTACAAAGGGGAATTGAGAGTGTTTGTTCAAATGGCCATGCTTTGTTGATCAAGATGGCCACCTGCCTATAAATGGGGTAAAAAGCACATAAAACTCTTTTTCTCCAGAAGCAAGAATTGCTTTGAGGCTTAATATCAGTATATAGCATTTGGGGACATGCAGTCTATCAATTTATTCAAAATTATGATCCAAGGTTGACTTTTGACATTTTTATTTTTGAAGACCATCCACTGTTTTATTAGCTGCCAGTGCAATATTGGAAAAAATGTTGCATAATATTGCAGATACGCAATGTCCGTTTCACTCAGGTGAATGTATTGTAGCGTGTGGGCCTCTTGTTTCTTATTTCTCCATGAAAACATGTACACTTTAGAATTGACTAGGTGAGGAATGAGTAAAATGAAATAAGAAAAGTGAGTTGCTTCGGGGAAGTACCCACAATATATATGGAGAAATAAGAAAAAAGTATAATTTCCACGAGAAGACATGTTATTGGTACTCATTTGAAATGCCTCACCTAGGTGCTTCTAATGAGTAACCACAACATGTATTCACAGCTCCAGATAAAGCTCTTTTTGCAGCCAAAAAGTATTGAATTTTTTCTTGTTTTTTACTATGAAAACATGCTGTGTGTAATCATTAGAAGGATGAGTGCCACAACATATGATTGAGTGGAGAAATAAGAAAAATATTCTCTATATGCCCCTCTTATCTAGATATGTATTTTAATGAGAAATTTGGTTGAAAAGTACTATATTTAGAGCTAAGTATTTTTTATTTCAGGAGGGATTCTTATGTCCTATTTGTAAAGTATCACTGCCATCACCTGAGGCCTTACAAGCCCACTATGACAGTACACATGAACAGAAGATCACAGAAAATAGGTAACATAACTGGTCTTAGATTAGGTGATATTTTACAGCTGTTTGCTTGAAAATGTGTTCTGGGGAATGTCCACTAAATGCAGTGTATGCCTTAAAACGAGCATCTTTGCGCAGGTTGGATCAAAATCTATTAAGAAATAAGAAAAATGTTACAATTTAAAGCTCCCGTCTGCTGATTCAAGAAGGGTAGTTTTCAGTTTTTGGCCAAAGAATGTGCACAAGTACTGGTTAACCGTGTAGAGGACTAAACCTGCTGCAGGAAAAGTGTGGTTAGATAAACTGACCAGCTTGACATGACCTTAATGGTGTTGACTGGGCTGTTAAACTCCAAACCAACCAACAGATTAAAGTTTTTATGACTGAGCATGGGCACCAGGATTTTGAATATTAAATTAGATATTTAATTTTTGTAAGACACAAAAAGTGCTTGTTGACAGGAATTTGGTGCTTGTGTGAGCTAGTTAACCCTTAAAGCGCCAAGAAAAACTGCGTTTGAAAATGTCGTCTGTTTATGTCGTCTGCTGAATATTCTTGCAGACTTTTCAAACCTATTTTTGCATACAGGCAAACAGTGTGGACCCTGATCAGACTGCTCCTAAAGGAGCAGTCTGATCTGGGTCCACACTGCTTGCAAAAATGACTTTTAAAATCACAGGCAGATGACAAAGCAGATGACAATAGTTGTGACTGGCGCTTTACGGGTTAATAGTTTTTTATATGCAAATGGAGGCACTTACAGGTATCTAGCAATAAAATATTGTTTCAGTTATGATTTATTTAATTTTCCTGTATTTAATTAGCTGTTATGACATCAATTTGACACAAAAATGGCAGCTTCCATGGCAGTATTTTAAATCCCAATAACTTTCTTATTTCTAAACCACTTTTCATAAATTTTTCACTTAATTGCTCAGCTTAATAGGCTCTTTATTTTCCAATATGTTTATTGTTTGATGAGCACTGTTCTTTAGAATTAGATTTACCTTAATGAGCTGATTCTAATGAGAAACCGTATGACAGAACACTTTGACTGATGATATACATATATATGGCTCAGTGGGTAATCATGTCATTTCAATAATGGGGGTTCACATTGTACTTGTGCTGAAGTTCGGACAAGACAGGTGAAAATAAATGATTACTATTTTCTTCAAAACTTAATGGATTTGGATGTACTGAGTACATATACCCCACATAAAACTTAAAGTTGGTCATTTTATCTAGTGCTTTGACAAATAAACTATTGCGATAATTACTTCAAGCAAATTTTGAATATTGCCATGATAGAGCTTAAACAGAAACTAATGCTATGCAAGGCCTCACACAAGATAGTTGCTCAGAGTTATTATCGAAATGGTTCAGTGGCCATAAAATAGGCCAGCAAAACAAAAGTCCATGACTTTGTGTGAAGTATTTGCACTTTACCAAAGGCACCTCTGTTCAGTAATAAGCTATACGAACATTTGTCCCACCGAAATGCCTTGCAGTATTGCCTGAGCCCTGTCAATCAAAGCACATGATTATCCATTTTATATGAACATGTCAAGTCTACACAATGTCAGTTTGAAGAGATAAAACTCTAGGCCAGCCTGCATATCTATACAGTATTGGCTATATATACAAAATTGGTTATGGCCACGTAAAATCAATTGAAGCCCCCAGTAAACATTTTTACTGACCATTCCAAGGCAGTGCTTTTGCTGTGGTTTACTATTTCTGTCATTGCATGTCTTTGCATTAATGCAATTTATGTCTTGGTGAAATTTTTATTTTAGATAGCCTTTGGCCAAGTTTTGGGAAAGAAATTGTTCTTTTGGCTTACTGCTTTTAGTGTTTTGATTGTGGTGCCGTTGTTTTAAGTGCATCCTTCTTTTCCTTTGGTGTCTTGGACAGAAGGTGATAGGTTATTGTATCTATTCCTGATTATTGCCTTCCTTTCTGTACTATTTGTCTACACAGTCTATGTGTAGATGATGAATGATTCAGACATTGATATGAGTGCACAGCCTGGTCTGGATCTTACAGTGAGAACACAATTCATCTTTAGAAAATGCTTTTCTACCCTATTTATAAGCATTTACATCATTTCCAGTTATACTATACACTTCCATTTATCTGCTGGGAATATCCTTGTCAGCTTATTTTAAAGTTGGGAACATTAATGTATGTTTTAGTTAAATTTCTTTCGCTACTTCTTAGTGTTATTACAAAACAATATGACTTAAGATAGTAAAAACGATTTTATATCTGTCATCTCCTTTACCTACTTCTGCCTATTACAAAAGCAATAAGGTTGTCGTCATTTCTGTTATTTACCCAGAAATATACAAGATGTTACTTGAATAATGTTTTGAAACAGGTTAAGAAGATCATTTGTAAGTTCCCATAAATAGATCCAATGGATTTTGAATAGTATGCCATAGTAACCCTAAGTGTACATCCGGGATGCCACAAAATGTTGTGTCTGGTTAGTGTCTCACTGGTTACCATTCATCCAACTATTTTTAGACACAAGGACATGTAGTAAAATGGACTTGTTAAAATATTAGGATAAGTATAGAAAGGGGTTCAAATGCCCCAATACTTAGGGTAAATATGGTAATTGCAAATGCTTATAGCTTATAAACAAAAATTTTTGAAGATGAACTGTGTTTTCATTGTAATTGTTCACCAAAAGGACAATCTGGGTGTGATTTCATCTTGAAATGTTACATTTAAGTGGACTGGATAAACTTGGCACGTTTCCTGCCATTTTTACAAGAAAGACTATTGAAAAAGGTATTGGATATACCGAAATGCATCACTCAAAATTAATATCAAGTTAAAGTACTGTTGTTGGTTGCTCATTCTGTTGTCTACCCCTACTTTAGAGACTATTTTGGTTACACATTTACTTTCCCCGCATACAAAGCCACTTCTGAAAAGGGGTCTACTTTAAAAGGAAAGAATTTGCTCCCTGTGGGAGCAAATTCTTCCCTTTTAAAGTAGACCTCTTTTCAGAAGGGAGGCAAAACAATTTTGACAGAGTTCCTCTCACACGTGTTTTCTGTTTTGCAGGGATGGAGATGTGTTTGCCCTACGTCAGGAGATTGATGAGCTTCGTAGGCTATTAAATGACAAACAGAAGAAGGGAACCAGCTCAGGCCCTCTTTCAGGAGAAGTCAGTGCAACTCTTTTTTGAAAATATATGTTCTCAAATTTCATAACATAGCTTCAAAAAGATCTCAGTGAAATGGTTTTCTAGCAAGAAATTATTATTCTTCTCTTTGTTTATGTCTTTCCATAATTTTTTAAACCATAAAATGTCATGCAAAATTTCAGCACAGTGCATTCTCAAATACTGTTTTCTTATTTTTCAGAGAAAATAAGACTAAACATTTCATTTGGATTTCTTATGGATTAACATGAAATGTCGGACCTTATTTTCTCTGAAAATAAAATAAAAAAAGATAATTCAGTGTTTTCAACTGCTGCTATGATTGGCCTTTTAAGGAATGATTGTTTTAGCCACATCTGGCATAAAGCTTCACTAGCAGATATGTGAAAACAGGAGGCCCAGAACAATCTGTGTGTTGAAGTTTTATGGCCCACTCAACCCAATGGGGTCATGTTGAGCACGAACAGTTTACCTAACCACACTTTTACTGGGCAGGCTAAGTCTTCTAAGTGGTTAACCAGTATTGTGCACATCTTACGCAAGAAACTGACAACTGCCCTTTTTGAATCAGCGGAGGGGAGAGAATGACAGAAGAAAATATTTCATGATTAATCTCCACGAAAGAATGTTGCCGACCAGCGGGGGTCGAACCTGCAACCTCCTGATCACTAGTTAAGGCATCAAACTGAGCCACCGAGGCCGGCACAATCTGTGATTCTGTGTTGTTTTATACCTTTGATTTTGGCTGGTAGATTTTTCAGGATCCAGCAGATATATACATATCGTATGTCATGATATTTGCTGGGAAAATGATGTGATCCATGTATTACTAATATACTATGCTGGGGAATGATGTAATCCATACAGACTAGAACATCTTTATAAGATGGTTTGGATACAAGATGGTTTAACTGTGGACCCCAAAAGTGTTGTATCCAAACAAAATATATATGTTATATAGAAAAATGACCATATATCCAAACAAAAAGTATAGATTACGTAGAAAAAAATGACCATTTCTTTATATTTTTGTTTGGCTGATACAACACGGTTGTTTGGCTAACACGGTTTTTGCTTTGGATCCCAGCAATAATGTTATAAAGAGGTTGTAGTGTATTACTAATAATCTGTGCCTTGGAATGATGTGATCCAAGTATTATATAAATTATATGAATTTAATAAGTGCTACCTATATCCGTGCATCTAAATTATCATCACATGCTTCATAGGTGGGTTGGCCAGCTCTAACTGAATTTGATTTCAGACCATGCTTGACTTCTAATCAGCTTGACTTCTGATCCACTGCATGAATTGTGATATAACGTCCAAGTGAACAATATTTAAGTAGTTCAGAGATATTGCCTCCAAATTTGTGGGACTTTTACCCGACCCTATCACATGAATTTGGGTCCTGCTTAGTTACTTGCAGCTCTGCCATTGAGGCTTTAGACAGCCCATCTATTTCCCGGGCCCGATGGGCGGGGGCCATGCTTTCTGAATACCGAAAACTAGTGTATGCCGATGATAGGTACAACGACACTATACTATTGTTCGCTTACTTGTGTTGAAGTTTTTTAAGATTATCAAGTGAAAAGATCGTAAAGTCTATGTGTTATCTAAAAATCTACATCAAAGTGTACCTTATGCACAAAACGAATCATGCTTAGCTTGTAAATAGACAGAGAATGGATAGAAATAAAATTAGAAGTCAAGACAAAATTCAAAATGGTGTCGATCGGAAATTTTGTAGGCTGACATCATAAGTCGCATGATTCAACCTCTAGCAGTTGGAATACTTGGCAATATTGGCTGTTTTGTTGCTATTTTTGGCACGGCCGCCGTGTCAATAGTCTCTGCCAAATCATGGAACGCTTATTGTTTTTCAGGATAAGCACCGAACCACCCAAGCATTTGTTGGACCATCACATTTTGGTCACACACATCACTGGTCACATAGGGAGTCTATAGTAGTGCATCTGCATGCCGAACCACTCCGCAGTTTGAGGAACTGCTTTGCAGTTCCGGTTGGATGCACTTATTACGTTCCTAGGAGGGCGATAGTAAAAAAGTCACCCTCAGCTGCACATGTGGTATTTGTTTTACTATGGCCCTAAGGAAATAATAAAAAATATAACCATCAAGCCTTTTACATGAAACGAATCTTACATGAACCCTCTGCTGCGCATGTGATATATGAGTATATATATTTTGTTTTACTATTGCCTTAGGGAAATAGTAAAAAATATCACCCTCAAAACTAAGGGGATTTTGTATGAGAATTTCAAGTGAGGTATAATAATATTAAATATCCATGTTGTGAGAAATGTATGTAGTGTAACATAGCTTCAGATAAGGTGTTTTTCTTTTTTTTTTTCAACCAAAAAGTATTGATATTTTCTTATTTCTCCACATAAACATAATTATGTTGTGGTACTCATTATAAGCACCTTATTGAAGTACTTCTAATGAGTACCCACAACATGTTTTTGTTGAGAAATAAGAAAATGGTTATCTGGATAGCACCTTTATCTGGAACTATGGTTGTTGTCTTGTTTTTGGCAAGAAATGTTTTATCATGACTCGCCTCATTTGATAATGATTTGAAATATGAAGTATTTTGTTACAGGACAAGAATGAACTAGAGATGATGAGACTTCAGTTAAAGGGCTCAGAAGAGAGCAGAACTTTATGTATGTTACCCTCATATATATGGCCAATATATGTACATCTTAAAATAAACAAAATGGCAAAGCCATTATGGCGAATATATGTACACCTTAAAATAAATAAACTGCCATAGCCATTATGGCTAATATATATACACCTTAAAGTAAACAAAATGGCATAGCCATTATGGCCTATATATATACACCTTAAGTAACAAAATGGCATAGCCATTATGGCCAATATTTATAACCTTATAATAAACAAAATGGCATAGCCATTATGGCCAATATATATAACCTCATAATAAACAAAATGGCATAGCCATTATGGCCCATATATATAACCTTATAATAAACAAAATGGCATAGCCATTATGGCCAATATATATAACCTTATAATAAACAAAATTGCATAGCCATTATGGCCAGTATATATAACCTTATAATAAACAAAATGGCATAGCCATTATGGCCAATATATATAACCTTATAATAAACAAAATTGCATAGCCATTATGGCCAATATATGTACACCTTAAAATAAACAAAATGGCATAGCCATTATGGCTAATATATATACAAAACAAAATGGCATATATTGGCAATAAAAGCTAGATTGCGAAGTTGATGGCAAGCCATGGCAAAATCCCCACGCTCGGTGCTAATGTTGCTATAGCATGATGGACTGACGGACAGCCAGACAGGCTTGCTCTCGCACACCCTTACAATGATGGGTCATGTAGCAAGTTTGGTCGAATTCTGCCCAGTGATTTAGGAGGAGATAGCATGATGGAGGGATGGACAGACACTGATCTTTTGGCCCCCCCACCTGAAGGTCACATGGGACAGAGTGAAAAATAATGTTGCTTTCGCACATCCTCACCATGTGGGGAAGTCATGTTGCAAGTTTGGCTAAATTCTGCCCAGTGGTTTAGGAAGAGATAGCGTGATGGATGAATGGACAGACAGACAATGACCTTTTGACCACACCCAAAGGTCACATGGTGCAGAGTGAAAAAAAATCTTGCTCTCACACATCCTCACCATGCGGGGAAGTCATGTAGCAAATTTTTTATCTTTCTATTTCCAAAATTCATTTGGCCTTGATTTAAATTGGTTCACTGATGTGAAAGAAATTTAGAAGAGTGCAAAGCAAAATTCTTGTGCCATTACTATTATTTTTGTAACAAAACTGATACATAGCATTTTTGGTTCTTGAATGAGTCGGTAATTTATTACCTAACATTTGCATGAACAAAAATATTTTGCGTTATTTCATACCTGTTGCAAATTGAGTGTATGGAATCAGTATCTGTTACCTTCAGCCCTGTACTGCTCAGCCTTTGGCAGATACTTCAAAGTAAGGATTGAATTCACCAGCTATCAGCAAATACTCAAAAGCACTGCATGGGATTGTAATGATAGTTGCCAGTCATGACAATAAACCAGCAATACAGTTGCAAAAAAATCCCCCCAAAAACCCCCCCCAAAAACAACAAAAAAAACCACCATTGGCTAAAAAAAACAACAAAAAAACATTAGCTGAGCATATATAAAATCCTTTAGAAATACTAAAATGCCATGTACCAACTCACTACTACTTTCTTTTTTTTATATGCATTGTATCCTGTTGGTAATGTTTACATAAAAGTCTCATAGCACCTGTTTGATTGGAGTGTCAAGTATGTAACCTTGTTTATTACAGTGGGGGCTGAAGTTCACCACATGCAATCCAAGATAGCTGAGTTGTCCAGTCAGATTAATTCCCTGAGAGAAGAAAGGGACACATACCAAGTCAAGGCAGCTACCCTGGTAAGAAGTGCCCTTCTGCATAGGTCTAGATAAGGGAGGGTATCCGGTAAATAGTTTCTTATTTCTCCACGAAAACATATATTGTGGGTACTCATTAGAAGCGCCTCGGTGAGGCGCTTCTAATGAGTACCAACAACGTATATTTTTGTGGAGAAGTAAGAAAAATATCAATACTTTTGGATTGAAAAAAGCGCCATAACTAGTGCTATGCTTCAGTCTCATTTTTGGCTCATCTGTAGGAGAAAAGTCATTGCTACACACCTGGTATTGATGTTGGCATTGTTGCCGGCTTCTGCATCCACAATTTATAAAATTTCTTATATGATGGATAAGCGTCATCTTTAGTGAACTATTATGAAAAGCAACAGATTTTGTTTTTTAAACCTTTCATCCCAGCAGACCACCACAGATACCTTTGCAAACAGTAGATCCAGATGAGATGGCTTGCAAGTTGTCTCATCAGGATGTACACAGTTTGCCATTCTGTTATTGATTTTTGACCAAACTCCTATTTGAAACAATGGATGTGTACAAATTCAGGGATGGATGAGCCCATTTCAGAATCTCAGGGGTGAAAGGATTAATAGTTAGTCTACAACTAAAATGTCGCCTCTTCAGTGTTCATAAAACTGTCACACCTGTTTCCATAGCCACATTACCCATCTACTGTGCTGAATTTGCATTTCAATAGACAGAAATTCAAAATAGTTTTCTTGGTTATTTTCCCCCAGAAAGTAAAAATCTATACAAATTGTCTTCAGACAAACACAAACGTTAACAGCATTAGACTTAATTTTCTTTTGTGGAGGAAGATTCAAGTTTTGTAACTGTTGTGATATACTGTTTGCCTTATGTACTTTATTTGGCCAGAATATAAAACTTACAACTGTCAGAATCATTCAGCTCAACAGATTTATACTAATCTAGTGCCATTAGCTGAGAGCAAATTCAGAACTGCGTCTGTACTTCCAAGATCAAATAATTTATGGATTTTATTGATGTGTAAATGCAGGTGAATCACTCACAAACTTAACATAATCTTAGGCTTTATTTAGTTTGTGAGTCATTTTCCAGCATTTATACATCAATGAAATTCATAAAAAAAGAAATTCAATCTTATAACTTTGTTAAAAATGAAGCGAATCAGTTAAACAATGGGAGTCAAATATCTGACGAGCAAAGAGACCCTGGCATTCCCTTCTGCTGATTAAAGAAGGGCAGTTGTCAGTTTCTGGTGAAAGAATATGCACAAATACAGGCTTGACATACCCTAATGGGTTACTTGTGCTGTAAAACTTCAGCTCAATCAAATTCTAATAAGGGATCTAAGTCTGAAAGGAAACTATATTTCAATTTTTTAGACAGAAAGCAAAAAACAAAAAAAACATTTGTAGCACAGTGAAAAAAAGAAGCAAAATATTTTCATCATACTGTTAGTTGGGCATAAAACCACCTAATCATTGAAACATGCATGTTTGGGTTGCATTTGTTTTGTCACCTTTCATTCACACATATACAATTTTGGATTCAGGTTATGGTACTTATTCCACTTCATCATTTTGTATTCAAGTAAAGAACATACCTGTTGACCTGGAATTTGATGTGTCAACCATTTTGGTCATAGTTGGGCTATGCTGCACCCTTTATTGACAAGCCTTAGTTGGGCACATAATGTTTTCCAACATGGTGTATAGTACATTTTTGGTCTTCACCAGTGCAGCAGCAAAAAAAAAAAAATTACTTTGCAAATGTTGTAAATCCAGATGAGAATGATCTACACATATCTTCCATTCTCTTTCTGATTTTGTACTGACACCAGTTTGCAACACTGTTTATGTCCAAATTCAAAGATGGAAGAGTTCACTTCAGAAACTGGGGGATGAAAGAATTGAATTATTTGTCATTGTTTAGGCGTCAGAATCAGTGAATGCAAAGGCAAGAGCAGATGAAGCTGAAGCACAGAAGAAAGCCTTAGATGATCATATCAAAACACTCAAGGTAATAGTACACAACAAATCGAGAGTTGAGCGCAAGACTAGCGTAAGTCAGATGGTTGTTTTTCCCCAAACCTAATCTCCTCACCATGAAGGTGTTATGAAGATTACAACATTTCTTTCTGTAAACAATGAAAATTTAGGTGCCATTGCTCGTATGAGCAATGGCACCTAAATTTGCATTGTTTACAAAGGGGTCAAATTTGCCCCTAAACAAGGGTTTCAAAAATATGTTTGAGTTACCATAGTCTTGCGCTCAACCCTCGAAATGATCATTGGAAAAAGTCCCTTATGCCATATGCGCACATAGAAGGTCCAGATGAGCATGCGTGTCCATGCAGTCTGATCAGGATATTCTCTGTTTATTGACATATACTACAGTATCCATACTACTGTATCCATTGATTCTGTAAGTGGACAACACAGGCATGATCAGCCTGCATCAGTGTGCAGGCTGATCAGGGCCTGTGTTGTCAGCAAATTGCATAAGGTCCCTTTTCATGCATTGTGCATGAAATGCACAGTTTCACTAAAAACATTAGTATTTTTTCTTATTTCTCATAAAAGTCATTTGTTGTTGGTATTTATTAGAAGGGCCTCAGCGACTCACATCATAAGTTGTTTTAATAGAAATAGGAATAAATATCTATCTGGATACTTTTGTTTTTGAGATGATGTTAGCACAGACCGTAATCAGTAGACATTGAACTGTGTGAAATCTTGCAATATCTAGTACAGAGAACCCTTGTTACAACAACAGCATTTGTTCCCAAAGCTATTGCCATTAAAATGAATTTGCTGTTGTAAAGAATCCATAATGGACAGAAAGATATGTAAGAAAGGCCTTGTTTTATTCTTAGTTCCTCATAGAACATATGTTTTGATATTTGTTAGAATTGCCTCAGTGAGGCAATTCTAACAAATATCCAAAACATATGTTGCATGAAGTTTTAATGCAATATTCTTTCTCTTTAACAGTCTCCTTTTAATCGAAGGTTTTGTGACATTCACATTATCATTATAACAAATTTTAACTTTGTATCGAATGTCAGTATAAAGAGGGTTAACTGTATGCAGTTAGCTTATTTCAGACAACTTATAAACATACCTCATTATCATGAATTTAATTTATTGTTAGTGAAACTTTCATATTTTTAAAATGATAAAATGAGAAATTTTGTTCTTGGTCATGTGATATAGAAGAGTAGAAATGTACAAATGGTCATACTCCTTTATTGTACATATAGGTCCCTGGTGATGCATTGTAGGTAAAGTGTTCTTTTGGAGATACTAGTTCAATCGCTTTCATGGAGAAATAGGAAAACCTTCCTCTGAGAAATAGGAAAACTTTCCTCTGAATACTCAATCTATCTAGACCACTGATAGTTTAGGCAACAGTTCAATTTTTTCCTATCAGTTCTGGATAGGGCGGTTGAATTGGCTGTTGGTTCTTTTCTAATATTTTCTCTGTTAACAAGCCTGCCGTCCATTAAAGAGTTTTGGGTCAGGGTGTGATTTTGTTGTAAAAATCTTTCTAGTGTCTGCCAGGGTAAAAGAGTTGGAAAATGAACAACTTAAGAAACTATATATTGTCTGAAATGCATAGGAGTATTGTGAAGTTACCAATGTATATATTATTTTATTTTCCAGTGATTGTAAAACAGTTTTATTATCACATTGTACCCTGTTTCATTTCAGCAACAAATGGATACTCGAGAGATGTATGTTAAAAGTTTGGAATCACAGTTATCACAAAGGTGCTCAAGTATGATCTCAGTATAACAATGATACAAACCGGGGCTGGACAAATCCAGTAGTCTGAGACAAACAAAAACATGTTTTAGGGAAGTAAGAATTATTTGTCCAGAAATTTGTTTAGAATACACTTATTCATCACTTTGGAAGTTTTGCTTTTATTTTATAGAAAATGTACTGACGGACAAGAAGATAGATTTGGAATTTGCCCAGTCCTGGAAATTGCTTTAATGTACTTAATCCCTTGTAGAGAAGAAAAGAATCTATTTCAGTATTGTGTGAAATGCCTCAGCAACTATACATCTTAAATTGTGACAGTAATACAATTCACACTTAATAAAGCATTTGAAATACACCACAACCTCTTTGTAACATTATTGTAGGGATCCCAGGCAAACAGGACCCAGTTGTTCAAAGCGTCGTTAGCTTAACGAGCTCGTTAAGGGTCATTTCGTTAACTGTTTTAGCGGATTCAATATACAATATTCTGATATTTTTTGCTGAAAAAATGTGAGTAGCTACTCACATTTTTTCAGCAAAAAATTTCAGCATATTTGCGTATCACTACGTGTAAATTGTAATGAATCGTTAACTAACGACGTCGTTAGCTTTGAACAACTGGGCCCAGCATGTTAGCTTAACTTCATTATTGTACCCAAACTAAAATGCATACATTATATAGAAGAATGATCATAAATAGTAATTTTTCACATAATCTGTTCATTTTTGTTTGGCCACAACAATTTATGGTCCATCTTGAAACTATGTTATGTCCAAAACAGTGCTATAATGAACTATTCTATGAAGAGGTTCATGTGCTCTTCATAAATACAAATTTACAGAGCTGTTAACAAGTTCAAATTTCACATGAAAGAGTAAATATATTAAAAGATACAGTGTGAACTGATGAGGTGTGGAAATGTGAATTAAGTCTAAAAAAAAAAATCTGCTTCAGTGACCAAATCTGAAATGTAAATTTTGTAATCTCTTGTCCCTATAATATGTGAAGAACAGTAAATTCATTTCAAAGAGACAATTTACATGATATTGTCTACTTTGGTAAAGACTTTTGTAATGAATTTAGAGAGATAATAGAAATTGGATAACAGAAATAGAACTATTACATGTATTAACATTCACCAGGTTTTTAAACATTATTGTTTATTTATGAAGTATCACAGTAAAATGTTCATTTCACATAAGATAGTTGTGAAGGCTTTCACTGACAACTGCTTTTAAATTATTTTAAATTCCCTGTATATTGTACATAAATCCTGTTCAAAATACATTACCGGTATATGCACTCCTAGTATGTAAAATGCTTTTCACCTATCCCAAGTAGCCAGATATCCTCCAGATATTCTAATAAAGTGATTCTGTTATGACAGAGAGAGACACACACAGAGACACAGAGAGAGACTCCCACCCACACACAGAGGGGCAGGGTGTTCTTTTGTTGTTTTTTTCAACCCATTATTAATATTTTTCTTATTTCTTCACAAAAGCATATTTTGTGGATGCTTCAATGTAGTGATTCTGTTGATTACCCACAATATATGTTTACATGGAGTCAAAAAATAATAAAAAAATCTCTAGATGCTCCTTATATTTGGTGCTATTTATATGGCAACAAATCCCTTCAACAAAATCCAAGTTAATCTGCAACAACATCATTATCTGCTTTTCATAAGAAACCTGGATATATATACCCTAAATAGTCAAACACCTTATCTCTATTGTACTTGTCTTAAAATTTGAACAGATAAATTTTATTACCTGCTGATGCATAGACCTAGATAAGAGTGGGTATCAGGTTGATATTTTTCTTATTTCTCCACGAAAACATGTTGTGGGTACTCATTTGAAGCACCTCGGCAAGGTGCTTCTAATGAGTACCCACAACATATGTTTTCATGAAGAAATTAAAAAAAAATATCAATACTTTTGGATTGAAAAAAGCACCTTAACTAGAGCTATGAAATTATTGTCTGATGTCTAAACTGCTGGATGAGTGGTCCTAATGCAAACAGTATAGAGCCTGATCAGATGCTGCAGTTGTGGCCTACTTTGTGTGCCCATGCCTGTCTGTCAGAATACTTAGAGTAAACATGATAGCCAGCAAACACACACAATCTAACATGTTCTTTGTTTAACCCTTAAACTACCAATCACAACAATTGTCGTCTGCTTTGTCATCTGCTTGTGATTTTAAAAGTCATTTCTGCAAACAGTGTGGACCCAGATCAGACTGCACCTCAAGGAGCAGTCTGATCTGGGTCCACACTTTTTGCTGGTATGCAAAAATAGGTTTGAAAAGTTTGCAAGAATATTCAGCAGACGACATAAACAGACGACATTTTCAGATGCATGTTTTCTTGGCGCTTTAAGGGTTAACTGTTTTTTGACCCATTGTAAGGATCTTGTAGGGTGTATATGGTGGACAGCCAAGTTAGATAGTTTACACTTGGGAAAATGTTGTTTTCCACAATCGACCTATGTTCATATTGCAGCCATATCCTCTATTATATTGCACAGATATTTACAAATATCATCCATCATTAAACTCTTAAAGCACTGTTCAGAATTACAGCAGATGACAATCTAAAATACTGTTTTTGTTTTTCCAAGAAAATGAGGCTTAACATTCCAATATATAGTTTTTCCAAGAAAATATGGCTTGGCATTTCATGAAATGCCAAGCCATATTTTCTTGGAAAAACTATATATTGGAATGATGTCTTCTGCTGTTATGATTGACACTTTAAGGGTTAACTTACCTGCTACAGTTCATAGCTCCAGAAAAGGTGATAGGTTTAATAATAATATAGAACACTTTTTTGTTATTTTTTTGCCCAAAGCATAACTTGTGAGTACTCTTGCTATCCCCTCGCTGAGGCGGTTTCATTGAGTACCTAATAGATACTTGTATGTTTTGCTGCAAAAAATGACAAAAATATTTTCTAAATACTTTCTCTGGACTATTGAAGTCTGCGTACGCCTTCAAAGCCATCACCTGTATGCGCCATCTGATCTTGCACTGACCTTAACCTTTGCCCTTTGACCTCTAGGCCAGGTTCAGAAGATGTGCTTGTTTTGAAGCAGGAGTTAATATCTGTACAGACACTGATGGATAAAGTGGCTCTCGAGACAGAGAAGGAGAAAGAAAATCTTCAGAGGGAGTACAATGAACTGAAGAAAAAACAAGAGTTGTATGTTACAGTTACTAACAAAATAAATGTACCAGAATTTATTTGATAGGGAAGGTTTTTCAGTTAACACTTTGTATGCTGGGTTAAAAATTTCAGCAGATGACATTTTCAAATATTTTTCTTATTTTTCCTAGAAAATAGGATTTGACACTTTATGGAAATCATTACATTATTTTTTATGCTGCATTTTTCTCTCACTCTTTTAAATGGACAGAAATGTTAAATACATAATGAGACTAAGCAGTTGCTTAGATTTTGGTGACATTGATCCTGTTTTCATGGTCAGCATGGGAATAGGGTAGGAGGGAAGGTTGTTTTTCTCTAAAAAAATAATTATACCCCCGGCATACAAAGTATGCCGAAGAGATATATAGTTTTCATCGGTTCTGTCCATCCGTTTGTCCGTCCATCCGTCTGTCCTTCCATCTGTCCGTACATACTCCAAGTACATTCCGAGGTTAGCGTTTGTATGGGTGTCTGTTTATTCCGTCATTGTGGGGTTAAAAATTGGTAAAAATTGATGTTGTGGGTTTAAAATAGATAAAAAGTGGTGTTGTGGGGTTAAAGAAGGTCGAAGAAAGTTCAAAGGAACAACCTCATAATGTACCTCTCCTGAGAACGTCCATCCGTGATTCCATCCGTTAACTCTTTCTATAACCAAGTTTTACTTCGAAGTTTTTTGATTACTTGTAACTCTGCAGCCACTGATAAAAAACTTTTCATATTTGGTACAGATGGGGGTACCTGGGAGGTTTCTCTTCCATTCTGTGTCTATAAACCCCTGGGTCATACCCCAGGGCAGGGCTAGAGGTCAAAGTTTAGGACACCCCAGTAAAGTAGTATATTGCAGTATCTTTATACAAACAACTTCTTTATAAAGAAGGATGGGCATCAGACATGTTTATCACAGCTACATTCAGTGTAATAAGGTCAAGGTCATTGTGACCTTATTTTCATGCTCCAGCGATTTTGCCTTATATCTTGAAGACTATTTCATGGATTAATGTGATACTTGGAATACTGGTTCTGTGTGACACCACAATAGACATCATAACAAATGTAGGTCACTTTGACCTATATTTCATGGTCCAGTAATTTTGCCTTGTATCTTGAATGTTATTTGATGTATGAACATCATTATTAGGGGTTATGAATCAGTATGATCCAACAGTTGACCTGAAAGTAAATGTAAGTCACTGTGACCTATATCTCATGGTCCAGTGATTTTATGTTTCATCTTGAAGACAATTTGATGTATTACTATCATATTTTGGGATTATGTGACCTATATTTCATAGCCCTGTGATTTTGTCTTCCACTATAATGACACAGTGTGACCCAAACTTTGACCTCAAAGTAAATATAAATCAGCATAACCTATATTTCATGGTCTAGTGATTTTGCTCAATATCTTTTAGATTATTTAATGGATTAACATCATAATTTGGTATAATGGATCAATGTGACCATCAGATTAACTTCTCAAGTATATGTAGGTCAGTGACCTGTATTTTATTGTCCAGCAATTTTGCTTTGTGTCTTGAAGACTATTTACTCCAGAAAAGTTGTGCTTGGGATGATAGATGAGTGTCACTCAGAGACTGACATTGTAAACTTATGTGGGTCAGTGACCTATATTTTATGGACCATTGATTTTGCATTATATCATTGTCATTAACTTTAAAATATTTTATAATTAAGAAATGGCACCAGTCAGGGATATTTGTGACCTTCTGGGCACTTGCTCTAATTTTTAGTAGTTTTTAAAGCAAAATATAACTGTTTCTTAGTATTTGTATATTCTTTTTGTTATTAGTGTACATAACAGTGTGCATAAGATTGGTGTTGTTGGTGAAACAGTATACCTGTAATCAACTGTACCACCTACCCATGAACATTTCATGAATTCTCATTAATCCTTCTCATGCTGAATAAACTAAGATACCACGCCCACTTCTAATTTCCAGCCAATCAGATTACTTGATTTGGGTTTTTGATAGAAATTCACATATTTTAATGACAAATAGTGCAGATCCAGATCAGTTGGCTTCTTCCGATCTGGATCTACACTGTTCGCTTAGACAGGGCATGTTGTGTTTAGTGAGAGAATGGTTAAAATAGAAATGTTTAATACATGTTTATCTTCCCTTGTACCACCTTACATATTATAATTTCCTTCTCTCGGCTATTATTTAAGGAAGCTGTTACCTAGATGTAGATAAAATATACATAGTTTCTGCAGTGTCATCTTAATAGTAATAACGCCTGATTTAATTGTGCTTAGAAGTGTTGCCTAAAAATTGTATTTGTGTTCATGATAGAGAATATTTGGGATAAATGTGACATACTGAGCAAGCACATCCTGTCATAGTAAGCAGCATTCACAGCTGTAAATGAGGAGTGTAGCCGCATGAAGATCCTTTTCTTCCAAAACCATATGTGCTGTGGAAAAAAGGATCTTTAAACAGTGAAGACCCAGATCACCTGCATAGTCTGAACAGGATCTTTGCTATCCACTTGCATGTATCAATGCATAGTAAAGGTTTTTATCCAATCATGCAGCTTTGCTGGCTGACTGGAACTTTACTGTTTGCATATGTGGTCAGTCAACCCTCTTTGTACTGACACTCTATACAAGGTATATATACAAAATTCGTTATGACAACTTGAATATCACAAAACCTTCTTTCAAGAGTGAAGTAATGAGAAATTATGCAAGAATATTGCGTCAAAACTTCAAGCAAAATATGTTTTGGATATTTGTTAGAATTGCCTCACTGAGGCAATTCTAACATATCCAAAACTATGTTCTATGAGGAAATAAGAATAAAACAAGGCCTTTCTTACATATCATTCTGTCCATTAAGGATTCTTTACAATAGCGAATTCATTTTAATGGCAACAACTTTGGGAACAAATGCTGTTGTTGTAATGAGGGTTCACTGTACTTACTTGAACTTTACTGTTCGCATATGCCTACCTTCGAGCATGAGTGCAGCAAAAATTCAACCTGCGTGTTCATACAGTCTGATCATGTTCTTCACTTTCTGCCTGAAGAAACCTGGGCCTAGTTGTTCAAAGCTAACGATATCGTTAGTTAACGATTTGTTAAAATTTACATCGAGTGATACTCAAACATGCTGAAATTTTTTGCTGAAAAAATGTGAGTAGCTTTTGCAGTGCAAAAGCTACTCACATTTTTTCAGCAAAAAATATCAGAATATTGTATATTGAATCCACTAAAACAGTTAACGAAATGACCCTTAACAAGCTCGTTAAGCTAACGATGCTTTGAACAACTGGGCCCTCGATACATACCTATTCAAAGAGCGCATAGTAAAGACTCATATTTGATTGTGTAGATGTGAAGGTTGATTTTAGTCTTAACTAGATACACATGCCCAAAGGTTGCCGGCCGGTGGCTCAGTTGGATGCGTGTCCGACTGGTGATCAGGAGGTTGCGGGTTCGACCTTCGCCGGGTCGGCAACTTTCGTGAAGATTGATCGTGAAATATTTTCTACAGTCATTCTCTTCCTTTCGCAGATTCAAGAAGTGCAGTTGCCAGTTTCTGGCGAAAGAATGTGCACAATACTGGTTAACCGCTTAGAGGACTAAGCCTGCCCAGTAAAAGTGTGGTTAGGTAAACTGACCACACTCTACATGATCCCATTGGGTTGATTGGGCCATAAAACCTCAACACAAACATGCCCAAAGGTTAATTTTTCTCAGGTTACAGTTCATACTTTTGTAGAGAAGTGCAATGAAAGGATAATATCAATAACTTTTGGTGAGAACAATCTTACCTGGAGCTATGGATACTAGAGAATTAAAGGAAAACTACTGGAATTAAGTTTGCAAGAAATGTTAGAATATACATGAATAAGGATGTAACAAATTATTTTTGTGGAGGCACCTTGGATTCCCAGTCATAGACATGCATGTACTAGAATCTCCAAATTCTACAGGAATCTGGAGTGATTTTTCTTGTACACATTTTTAATGTTTTAGCAAAGAAATGTTTTATATTGTTTATGTCACATTCTATAAATTTTATTTTAGAAATTTGCTATTTGGATTAAATTCATGCTTTTTAACAGGTCAGAAGAAGACATAAAAAAATTAGAGGCCCAGCTTGCTGAAGCTCCAAAACCTGAAGATCTTGCCAGGTATTATCCTTATATTTTTTTCAAGGAAAAATGTCATCTCAATAGTCATTGTGCTGAAAAAGCAGACAGGTGTAGTCTGTGCTATACCTTTTCCTTAACCCTTCCATCTCTGCTGACCAGTACAGATACCTTAGCAAACTGTGTAGATCTAGATGAGATGGCTCATTATGCTCTACACTGTTTATCATTTGTTATTAATTTTGGCCTAAAACCTCTATTTGTAACAATGGATTTGTCCAAATTCAGAGGTGGAATAATCCATTTCAGAAACTCAAGAGATGAAAAGGTTAAAAAGGAGTAAAATTATATATTGATGGTCAACTTCCACCACCATTCCAGCTGGCTCTTATGTAAAGTAAAAAATGGCATTAAACCCCAAAATCTTTTTCTTTTCATGTGAACTCAGGTGAAACTATAGTTCAGCTTTTCTCTATGAAACTATCTAAAAATATATATGGAGTTACCCAGGAAAAGCCTTTAGTGCTCCCTGAGCAAAGTCAGCAGGCAACTATGGAAATGTGAAACTTCTGTCCTGGGTAAATAAGATAAATGTTTCAAAATGCCTCTGAAATGTTTACCCAGCGTACTTATATAATTGTTAAAAGGTCATTGCTTGCTGTTAATCATCAGAGGCCTGAATACCTTCTCCGTTGCAGTATTAAGGCCAGCACCAGCCTCAGCAAGTTCACTGCTGTGCTAACCCCAATCAGATCATTTAAATACAGCTATGCATATATGTTTTGATCTTAGGCTTGTAGTTCTTTTAATTTTGTCATTGACATTTTACATTATTTTTCTTTTCTTGCTGTTTCCCGACAGTGCTTTTCTTGCTGTTTCCCAACAGTGCCTCCCAGTAATAATAAGAAATTGATAATTGGGAGTATGATGTAAAAACTTTAACACTTGTTATGCTGAATAAATTAAATTGCCACTTCTGCTTTTAACTGTCAACCAATCAGATTATTTGATCCAGATTGTTGATATGAATTCACATACTTAATGACAAACAGTGTAGATCCAGATCAGTTGGCTTCTAGAAGCCAACTGATCTGGATCTACACTGTTTGCAAAGGCAGGACATATCTGGGATAAGCAGGACAAGGGTTAATCAGATTTATTGCTCAGGCTGATATAGCCTTTTCTTGTCACATGTGCTAAGGTCCCTTTTTGCATGATGTACTTAATATATTTTTGCAATCTAATATTGTAACCATAGATGTATTTGTTGTAGATCAGAAGAAAAAGTTAAAAAACTAGAAGAAGAATTATCGAAAGCGCCAAAACTTGAGGAATTTACTAGGTACAGTATACTGAAGTAAAGCAATAGAATTAACAACACAACAAAATAAACTTTTTTATTACTTACCTCTCAGTAATACAGCATGTAAGCAGTTAAGTTTCTTACAGTCTGATCTGAAAAGCTGAATCATTTGAGAGTCTGTATTTTTCCAGACCTTCACCACACCCTCTCAAATGAAGCTTGTTTATAGTGATGTCATGATGTTGAAGTCAGTGCATGTAACATTCCTGCATCTTTTAATGCTCCAAATGGCCATTAAAGTGCCATTAAAAAATTGTAGCAGACATTTTTTTTAGTTTTGGAGAAAATAAAACTTGACTTTTCAATGAATTGAATTATTTGTATAGATGATCTCATGAAATGTCCGATCTTGTTTTCTAAGAAAAATAAAAGAAATATGAGAAAGTTATCTCCTGCCAGAAGGTGCTTTAAGGATAATCCTCAAGGTAAATAAACTTATTCATAGGTCTAGATAAGAGTGGGTATCAGGTAAATATTTTTCTTATTTCTCCTCGAAAACATTTGTTGTGGGTAGTCATTAGAAGCACCACAACATGTTTTTGTGGAGAAATAAGAAAAATATAGATAATTTTGGTTTGAGAAAATCATCTTATCTACAGCTATGTTATTAACTTCTTATAACTTCAGTAGCATGATCTGATGCTCTGTATCACGTCTCATGGATGTTCACGTATCTCTGGATTACACTCAATGCCAGCATCTCTGGGAACAACCACTCAGTGTGATACAGAGCTTCAGATTACATTACTCTAGTTATAACATGTATAACTAACATTGCATACTGAATTTGAATATAAACAGGACACGTTTTGATTTTTTTTTTCTTATTTTCCCCAGAAAATAAGAGAAAAAATAGCAATCATTTCTCTTCTGCTAAAGTCACTATAAGATTGCAAAGTCATTGCAGACATATAAATTAAGTATTGACTGAGAACATGGACGTGGTGGGGGATTTAAGGGGTGGGGGGAGGGAGTGGTGGGGGGTGGTGGGGGGGCACTGAGAACTTGTAAAATGAGGTTTTAAACCTCCCAGCAGATTTTCTATTGACCATTCCAAAGTGGTATTTCTGTTGTGGCTCCTCTTTGTTTTGTTCCTTCTTTTATCACTGGGGTGCTGTTTTGTGATGTCATTTAAACCTACTTCAGTGTCTTGCGAGGGTTATGCTCAATGACTGAGGCTTTTCCTGGGTATTCTCACATTGTTAGCCACTTACTTATTTCTAGGCAGTGCAGTTCAGTTGGTGAATTATAACAGTCAGACAGGATGGATGTGCTTGGTGGCATGAGTCTTAGATGTCTACATATGAAGTACGGTATGGTGGTTTTCCTAGAGAATGAGTCTACTAAGTTACATGTTTGACTATTGCTGGCATGCTTTATTTTACTCCTTGCTGGCTTTGCTTACAGCAGACATAGGTCTAGATAATGGAGGGTATCTGGTAAATATTTTTCTTATTTCTCCACGAAAACATATGTTGTGGGTACTCATTAGAAGTGCCTCACTGAGGCACTTCTAATGAGTACCCACAACATATGTTTTTGTGGAGTGAGGCACTTCTAATGAGTATCCACAACATATGTTTTCATGGAGAAATAAGAAAAATATCAATACTTTTGGAGTGAAAAAGCACCTTAACTAATGCTATGAGCAGAGATTGTGTACTCCGAGAGAAAAGAAGCAAACAGAACATGTGCATTATTTCTGTGGAAAAGGACTTCACATTTCTGGCATATCAATAAACACATAAAAACCATAAACTACAACACAGAACAGATAAGCATGGATCCAACATTCTCTTTTAATGTTTCAGGCTGAAGACTTCCTTGACACAAGCTGAGAACCAGCTACAGACCTATCAGACACAAACAGATGTAAAGGATACGGAGGTCAAAAGTCTTATGGTTAAAAATGGACAGGTAAGTTTGGGACATTCGAACCGTGATCTGCAAAAACAGTGGCATAGCAGAACAGAAATATTTTTACACACATTCAGTAAAAATCTAGATAAATTCTCCCTAATATCACTTTCAAAATGGGGGCTACTCATAAAGGGGAGCAAATTCTTTCCTTTAAGAGTAGTTCCTATGATCAAGGAGGAAAATACAGTCAACTCTCGTTATCTCGACCTCGCTGATCTCGAATAACCGCTTATCTCGAAGTGAAAATCTAGTCCCTGTTTTAACACAGAGATCTACCAACAGGCAACAAAATATTGTGGAAGAGAGGAGAAATTGCTCCTTAGGAGCAATTTCTCCTCTTTTCCACAATATTTTCAATATATCTCTAACTTAGGGGTCAAATTACATATTCATTATGTTAATGGTGGTTGTTCAATTAATTGTTTTCCTCAGTTCCGCAAATCTGATATGTCGAAGTACAGATATCTCAAAGTGTTTCATAGAGTCCTTTGGATTTCAAGATTAGGAGAGTCGACTGTACTTTATATTTGGTGATCTCTGTTGCTAATATTTTTCTGTATGCACATGCATAAGTAAGGAATGCTACACATATGAAAAACTTAAAACGTTTGCAAAATATACATACAGAACAATACCTTTAACGACGACTGCATGGTTGGGATCAGTGGACTGGCATAATGTTATGAGTTAATAGAATTATAACAATACTAAAACATGGACAGCTCCAGATAATGGGTTGATTTCAGACATTAATTTCTTGTATTTTTGCACTTACGCATATATGTGGGTACTCGGCCAGGACGTTTCAATGAGTGCTGTCAAAAATGTCTTGAAATTTTTGGCACATGCCCATTAAATTCATCTGAATTATTTAGCAGAAAACTAACAAATTTACAGTTGTATATGTATGGCTTCTTTTAAGATTATTTTAGTAGTTGCACCTTGGTAATAAAAGATGGAAAAAGGTAATCTTTTATACCCCCTGCAAACTGTGTCTGTGGGGTCAGCATCAATACATCTTTATACATTCAATCCATTATACATGGCATCATGAGGGTGGTGGTGGGTGGGGGTATACTTATCTCACTCTGTCCATCCACCTGTCTTTCCATCTATCTGTCTGTCCATGAGTGAAGCTTCTGATCAGGTTGCATGAATGTGCAGGCTGATCAGAATCTTTGCTGGGTGTACATATGTGAAGGTACATTTTCTCACATCGGGGCTCAAGTATAATAGCTAGTAAAACTCTCATCAGTTTAACTGACATGGTTTATATATTGATGAACTGAGTAACTTTATCATCCCCTATGAGCTTTGATGGCACAGAAAGTGATAGAATTCCATTTTTGCCACAGACTGTTTCAAGTATAAATAGTACTATGACAACAATGGAATTTGAATTCATAGAATTTTTAAAGTTGGGCAAGAAATGTACAAGCTTATTATTTATCTGCAGATCCACATCTTCACTTGGCAGTCATTGTTTCAAGTGTTAGAGCTATTCAACCCTTCTTTTGCTAAACACAACATGCCCTGTCTTAGCAAACAGTGTAGATCCAGATCAGTTGGCTTCTGAAGAAGCCAACTGATCTGGATCTGCACTGTTTGTCATTAAATATGTGAATTTCTATCAAAAACTTGGATCAAGTAATGTGGGTGTGGCATCTTAATTTATTCAGCATGAGAAGGGTTAAAAAAAAAAAATTTCCACTTCATATTTTGACTTTATTTATCATACCCACCATGTGAGTAATTTAATTATTCTTTTTTACCCTCCACAAACAAACATCTTGGGGCATAGATTAGTCCAATTTCTTTTCTAAGACTGCACCAATGATCATGATGAATTCAGTAACATCTTGGAAATGGGTGTGTAAACATCATGGTCCATCCTTTCCAGCCAGCAGACAAGGCAGAAGATTATGACTGTGGATTTTTCTGCTGGAAACCAACACACAAGTCATGTCTGCTGGAATAGAGATTTCACTTTGGAGCAGAACCAGAATTTGGACACACCACATCATCATTTTGAACAGTTATATGCTTTTGAGTTTTATGATAACTATTTATTTGGTTACTTTTTTTTTGCAGTTAACACAGAAAGTAGAAGATATGACAAAGGTGGTTGAAGAAAAAGAAGCTGATATTTCCAAATTAAAATCCAGTCTTGAACAGTCTAATAAGGAAATTAAACAGTTACAGAATCAACATTCACAAGATCTGGAGAAAGCAGCAGTTGAAAAAAAGAGCCTAGAAAGGTATTAACCCTTAAAGCGCCAGTCACAACTATTGTCGTCTGCTTTGTCTTCTGCCGGTTACTTTAAAAGTCATTTCTGCAAACAGTGTGTACCCAGATCAGACTGCTCCTGTGTCTGATCAGGGTCCACACTGTTTGCCTGTATGCAAAAATAGGTTGGAAAAGTCTGCAAGAATATTTAGCAGATGACATAAACAGACGACATTTTCAGATGCAGTTTTTCTTGGCACTTTAAGGGTCAAAAAATAGATCAAAATAAATGCAGAGCTCCATGTAAAAGTTCAGTTTCAAGATTAAAATTTCTCTTGTTTTTCTCCAGGAAAAATCACAGATCCTTGTGAGACTTAGAACATTTGAATGTATGTCTTCATAATGAATGTAATTGATAAAAATCAAAATAAATGGTTAATTTACTATGTTTAGTTTCAGAAATTATTCCTTCCTGAGATAGTAAACATAAAAGGAAAATGATTGAATTCTGCTATGTATATAACATATTTTTCTGAAGAAAATAGGACATTTTCAGTGCTTCCATCAAGAAATAAGAGCATATATGAAAATGTATTTTCTAGGAGAAATGGTATGTTCTCAGAATATATATATTTTCAGTTATGCAGAAAATAAATAATTCTCAGAACATGTAAGCATATTTTCATGAAGAAATAAGACATTCTGATGAAAAACAAAAACCTGTATAACCATATAATTCCATGAAGAAATAAGATTCTTGTAATAACATATAAGTGTATAAATATATTTTCAGAAGGAAACTAAGACATTCTCAGAACCTTTAAAGACATATTTTCATGAAGCAATACAATCTTATCAAAACATATAAATATATGGTATTTGACCTAATTACCACCTATAAGAGCACAGTCAAGCAACTCCATAGTCTTCAGATTGCAGCCAGTGTACTTTTTGTCTACTTCTTTATAAAGGCATATGTTGTTGATAACTATTTGAATTGCACCATCAAATAAGTCCTTTGCTGATCTTTCCACAAGTTTTTCCAGTACTGAATTTTGAAAAAACCTAAGCACATAGTATGGTAATTAGGTCAAATATGGTATATATAAATATTAAAGACATTTTCAGAACATATAAACAAATATTTTTTCAAAGCATTAAGACATTCTCATTGTAAACTTTTATTGTGATTATTATTATAAAATCAATTTGCTGTTGACACAGTCTTTAAAAAAAATGTTAAAATTAAGGATGAGGTGCATGTAAGTAAATTCTTCAGTTCTGGTATTGTTACTAAACACATGTTTATTTGTTTTAGATCAGAAGAGAAAGTTAAGAGACTAGAAGAAGAATTGTCAAAAGCTCCAAAACTTGAGGAATTTACTAGGTGAATTTTAGTTATAAAGCTGGTTTTGATATCTTAATTTAGGTTGGTACTAAATTATACCCACCCACAGATAGTGTATTGATGGGTACACATTGTGCCCCCTTCCCCTCTTGTTGCAGACCTTTTTCCTGTTTTATGAATAAAGAGACTTTATGCTGTTTCCTTTCTCATGAAATTCAAGTCAATAACCACAGTTCATTCTAAGATGGTGATTCTGACGTCTGTCATTGTCTATTTCATTGTATTACTTTGTTGCCTTTTACTGTGGAGTTATTTTTATTCCATTCTTTTTTGTGTTTTGTTCTTTATGTTTGCTCTGTCTTCATCTAGGTTTGTGATCATGTCACTTAAGGAAGATGTAGCTGATTGCTTGACTAATTATTTAGTTATATCTTCTAGCTGTGGTTGTTCCTGTTCGTTTCCTTTCCCTCTCAGTATCGGAGGTAGACTGTGACCTTTGATTGCGGCACTTCCTGAACTTCTTCATTATTTTTTTTTGTTAAATATTAATGATTACTTTGAACAAATGGTTGTTGAAATCAAAAGAACTTCACGTAAATAATATCTCTGATACCAAAGCCCCCATTACGAAGACAGGCCTATTCAAATCTATAGAAAATTGCACCAATAAAAACTGAAAGTTTTCAGATAAAAAATTCTGATATTTTTCATATTTCTGCTCAAAACATAGATTGTGGGTACTCGTTAGAACTGCCTCGCCGAGGCAGTTCTAATGAGTACCCACAATCTATGTTTTTGAGAAGCAATAAGAAAAATAATATATACCCCTGTAAACCCCAGTTTTACTATATAAAAGTGGGGTTTAAGGGGGTCAAAATTATATAGGTATGTTTTCGTGATGCATTTCTGGATTTAAATTTATTAATATCTATAATCTGTAATAAAATTTATAGCAGATGGAAAACATTGATTTTGATATTGTAAATTTTCTGTTTTTGTGATGGTGATGAGCGTTGCACTACATCTTATGAAGTATACATTTCTCAGCTTTTGTGATGGTATATGTTTCACTAATATGTTTCACTGATAGAGATGGAGGACCCCTACATAAACCAAACACACATTTGTAGTCTGGAACTGCATCAGAATTAATGCTAAGGTTTCAAATGAGTAAAACTAGTTTAAACCTTACAGAAGTTTTTCTGTTGACTGTTCCACTTTGGTTCCTCTGTTGCAGTTCCTTGTGCATGTCAGTTATTGCAATTGTGCCATGTTGTTACTCAATTAAACTCAGATTTTCTTTTGCTGAACATAAAAAACAAGTAAAAAATAGATAACGCAGATGTGGATCTCTCTTCTACTATAGGCTAAAGACTTCCTTGACACAAGCTGAGAACCATCTAAAGACCTATCAGACACAAACGGATGCAAAGGACACAGAGGTCAAAAGTCTTATGGTAAAACATGGGCAGGTAAGTTCATGTTATTTGAGCAGTGAGAATATATATGTTACTATCATTTACAAACGTGTAAAGAACAAAAATCAGAGCCTCATTTTCATTTAGACCCTTTATATGGCAGCAGTATAGTTGGCAAAGCTGCAGACACCCCTAGCACCAGCTTAAAGTGAGCTCAATTTTTCAAGATACCTGAATGGACTCAGTAATCGCAAGTAAAATGAGCCAATGCACGACAAAACCTACAATAAGACTTGTGCGACCAGCAAAGGCTCAGATCAGCCTACTCAGCGCAGGCTGATCAGAGTTTGCTGATGGCATGTGCCTTCTATTACCTCCAGGCTATCCAAAGAGGGGTAAACAAAATCCCCTGCCATACCGGATGGATGTACAGGCTGATCTGGGTCTTTGCTGGTCATACACATTGTGCACTGGCTCATTAATAAAAAACATCAGTTTGATGAAGTACGGGGTGACTTCATATGGCCTCACACATCACTTAACCCTAGTCCTGCTGAACCTGGATATATCCTGCCATTCAGTATTGCACTGTTTGCCATTCAGTATGTGAATTTGTATCAATAACCTTGATCAAGTAATCTGATTGGTTTGAAAATTAGAAGTGGCATCTTAATATATTCAGCATGACAAGGATTAACAACAGCTGCAGTAAAGACAAAATCTATAAAGGTTGCCCTTGGAAACATCAAGGCCCAGTTGTTCAAAGCATCGTTAGCTTAACGAGCTCGTTAAGGGTCATTTCGTTAACTGTTTTAGCGGATTCAATATACAATATTCTGATAATTTTTGCTGAAAAAATGTAAGTAGCTATTGCACTGCAAAAGCTACTCACATCTTTTCAGCAAAAAATTTCAGTATATTTGCGTATCACTCGATGTAAATTTTAACGAATCGTTAACTAACGACGTTGTTAGTTTTGAACAACTGGGCCCAAATACATAAAAGAACTTGTTAAAGAAATCAGTCTCAGTTTCATTCAGATTTAATTTAAATTTGTGACTGCACAGTCAAATGAGAATTTGCATACATATATATGATGCATACACAATATTTTTACCTTACATTAACCCATTGAAGACTGGAGACCCTTAAATGGTAACTGGCAAACAGTGCAGACCCAGATCAGATGCTGCTATAGCAGCGTCTGATCAGGGTCTCCACGTTTGCTTCCATTTTTCTTTAAGATCTTTAAGAATATCTACATATAGCCTGACTTACCTAAAATAGAAAATGGACTCTTCCAATATATAGTGTGGGAGAGTTTATTCAGTCTTTAATGGGTAATGGGGAATTGATACACTCTCAGGGAAAGCAACTCTGTCAGAATTGATTTTGCTTCACTTATAAAAAGGGATCACTCTGAAAGGAAAGTGTTTGCTATCCCTGCTTTTCAGAGGGAGCTTAGGCCGGCCTCGGTGGCTCAGTTGGATGCGCCGTCCGACTGGAGACCAGGAGGTCGCGGGTTCAACCCCTGCCGAGGTCGGCAACATTCTTTCGTGGAGATTGATCATGAAATATTTTCTACGTCATTCTCTCCCTTCCGCTGATTCAAGAAGGGCAGTTATCAGTTTCTGGCGAAAGAATGTGGATAATACTGGTTAACCGCTTAGAGGACTAAGCATGCCCAGTAAACGTGTGGTTAAATAAACTGACCGCGCTCGACATGACCCCATATGGTTGACTGGGCCGTAAAACCTCAACACAAACAAAGAGGGAGCTTAGTGTGTGGGAAACCAAACAGGAAATCACAAAAGTTGTCTTCTTTGTACAAAATGGCTGAAAATCTACAAAGTGTTTTGTAGTGTTTTGTCCCCCTAACCCATCAACCCTTGTCTTGCTGAACCTGGATATGCCCTGCCTTTGCAAACAGTGTAGATCCAGATCAGTTGGCTTCTAAAAATTCCATAGTCCTATAATGAATAAAGTGAAAATAGGCCATTTTTCTAACTGGTTGCAGGTATTTTGATAAAAGGTTGAGACAAGGGTTGATGTTAGATACTCATCCAAAGAATTGTTATATGCAAGCCCCACCCCAGTTAGTGACTTGAAGTCAAGGTCATAGACATATTGTGTTAAAAGTTTTACATAAAGTTTCAAAGCTGTATATTTCCTGGATTCCTGGATAGATGTAGTTGAGACTTGGACTGATGTTAGATGCTGGTCCAAAGATTTGTTCAGTACAAGCCGCACCCTATACAATGACCCTAAGGTCAAGTCGCAGACTTACAATTTTTTATAGGATAGACAAGCATGAACTCAGGTGAGCTTTCCTATCCAGTGACAGGTCTTGTTTTACTGAAAGTAAATTGATATGGCTTCATTCCTCAGACTACAAGCTGTCAGAAACTTTTGAAATTTTCATTGAAAAACTGATGCTTTATTTAAGGAATATAATTTATTTCTTTGTTTGCAGTTAACACAGAAAATAGAAGACATGAAGAAAGTAGTTGAAGAAAAAGAGGCTGATATTTCCAAATTAAAATCCAGTCTTGAACAGTCAAATAAGGAAATTAAACAGTTACAGAATCAACATTCCAAATATCTGGAAAAGGCAGCGGCTGAAAAGAAGAATCTAGAAAGGTAAAACTAGATTGCACAGTCAGTAGTATGACATATGGTGCATGATGAGCTGATGGGCCCAGAATCTCTGTAGGTCATTAGGCTGAAGGTCAAGATCACAAATTCCATTTCCCTTGATAGCTGTTATATTCCATCAGCAACAACACTGGCCTAGTGTGAATATGAAAGGGGACTGGATACATTTTCCTATATCTTTCACAAGGGAGACGAAGCATCAGGGTAGCCCATTGGTTAGCACCCTCGACCTCGGATCACAAGGTCATGGGTTCATATCCCGCTGGAGGCATAATTCAGCTCATGACTGTACACTGCTCATTGCACAGAGCCTTTCATTATCACCCTTCCGTCATCTTGATATGATTTAAATAATGTTAAAAGGAGCATAAAACACTATACCATTATTATCATCATCACAAGGAAGACATCATTTTTGAATGCCAGTCCTTTTTTAAAGGAGTTCTACTCTAGAAGAATGAATTAGTTCACAAGGGTAGCAAATTCTTTCCTTATAGAATAGACCATGTTTCAGAAGGGAGGCAAAACAGTTTTGACAGTTGTCTTCCTTGAAAGTGTACAATTTGAAAAAAAAAAAAAAAAAAAAAAAAAAAAGACATTGTTACCATTGTTATGTAACTGTGAAAGTGATAAGTTAGCAACTGGCTCAGTGTCAGTATTTTAAAATAAGACAAACTTGTGGCTAAATGATTCACATTAAAACAAACATGTTTTTTACAATTTGTTAACTTTGGATGAGTAACATAAATATAACCCTTCCAAAGAAAATATCTCTGTTTTGGCAATATTTGCTTTCCTCCTTTTTGGGGGCTACTTTTGAAGGAAAAAAGTTGCTCCATCTTGGAGCAAATTCTTTCTTTTAAGAGTTACCCTATGTATTAAGAGTTTCAAATTCTAACACTATATTGGAGATGATTATATCAAGCAATGACACCCAGATACTTATTTCCATATGAGTACTGTGTAATCAAAGCTCCAAATAAGATGATAATTGTATTGATAGTATTTATTACTTTTATTTCTAAACATACCACAAAAAGAAAATTAAGGTTTTCGCTGTCCCCCACTGGGTCGGCAACATTCTTTTGTTGAGATTGATCATTGAAATATTTTCTGTGGTCATTCTTCCCTTTTGCTGATTCAAGAAAGGCAGTTTTCAGTTTCTGGCAAAAGAATATGCACAATACTGGTAAACCGCTTAGAGGACTAAGCCTGCCCAGTAAAAGTGTGGTTAGATAAACTGACCATGCTCGACATGAACTTCCTGGGTTGACTGGGGCATAAAACCTCAACACAAACAAAAATCAAGGTGTTTGCTGGGACCAGAATATCTATACTTTTGGTATCCTACCCAGGGGTAAGATAAAAAATGCAAATGTCACGTGTGGTCAGTCAATGTGTTGGTGGTAACTCTTTTGCTAAGCTGATGTTATTGTAGTGTGATAAATGATGTCAGCTTTCAAGATGGTGTATGTCAGCTTCATTGTGTATCAAAAGGAGTGTTGCATTTAAAATCAGTGAAAAAGATAAAAAAAAGCACAGGAAATTGAAAGGTATGTAGGGAAAAGAATCTGTTACGGGTGTTTGGTGCATATAGAGTCCGTTCCTTGGGATCACTGTCTGGCATCTCTCAGCAAAGCCAGGCAGTGACCCTTGAGACAGATTTTTGTACACACTCACACCCATGAAAGATTCTCATAGCAACAGATAAGGCACTTTTTTTCATCCAAAAACTGCTGATATCTTTCTTATTTCTCAATGAAAACATATGTTGTAGGTACTCATTAGAAGTGCCTCAGTGAGGCACTTCTAATGAGTACTCACAACATATGAAACATATGTTGTGGATACTCATTAGAAGCACCTCAGCAAGGCACTTCTAATGAGTACTCACAACATATGTTTTCATGCAGAAATAAGAAAAATATTATGTTGATACCCCCTCTTATCTGTAGCTATGGATTCTTATTACCTTATAAAATATATATTGGAATTGCTTCATTGAGGCGATTCCAGTATGTACCCACAAGGTTTCTTTTGGAGCAAAATTAGAATTATTTTTCTGAATACTCTGTTTATCTGGAGCTAGTTTAACCCTTGAAGCACATAAGCAGACTTGTAGCAGGTGGCATTCTAAAATAGACTCACATAAGATGTCAAGACTTATCATCTCTGAAAAAAAATAAAAAAATAAAATAAGCTGTCTTCTGTTGTTGTGATTAGCACTTTTAGGATTAATATGTTAGCCTCAGTATTACACTATTCATATATAAGGCTATGCCATTCCATGACCATGGTGTTATAAAGCAACTGTTGTGCAATTAAATCAGTCTCGTGATATGATACTCAGTTATGTTGAATTATTTACAGCTTGTTAAACTCGAAGGGTGGTGAGGTGAAAGGTCTACAGAGTGAAATCAAGGAGAAGGAGGGTAGAATCAGTCAACTGGAGGGAGAAGTGAAGCAGGCCGGGTTAGACTTGAAACAAGTACAGAGTCAGCTGGTGGTAAAAGAAGAACAGCTAATGCAAACACAGGAAAATATGCATAAGGTCAGTGAGCATCAGAGCTTCAGGTGAGAAACTTTCGTTTCAACCAAAAATATTAATACTTTTTTCATATTTCTCAGTGGAACCATATGTTGAGTACCCATAAGAAACACCTTACTGAAGGCCCTAATAATTCCGCACAGATATGCATACTGATCTTGACCTTTGCTGTTTGCATATGTGTTTAAATTTCTTTTTGCATGACATGATAAAACAATATATCATTGATACATTCGACTAAGGACTTGTTGTGAGCTTGCGGTAGAGGTCATGGACTTTAAAACCATCATGTTTAAATAAAGTTTTATGTTTAAGTTTTTAAAGCTGTATAGCTTCTTAGTGGCTGGATGTAGTTTAAATTTAGTCTGGCATGAGATACTGTTCCAAAGATTTTCAGTACAAGACCTCTTCAACCCACCCACTTCAGCAGTGTCGCTGAGGTACTGTCACAGACTTCAGATTTTTATACCCCACCAGGCAAAAGTGGTGAGGTATTATGTTATACCTTGCAAATGTCTGTCCATCATGGCTTCGTTTCGGCTTACTAACAAGTAGTTTTTCTTGAAACTTTGCATATTGGGCAGGGGTGTTTGGAATTGTAAATTTGGAAATTTTATTAAGTCTCAATAGAGTTGTTACCCTTGGTTGATGTCAAAATTTTGTGTCTGTCTTAAGAAAAAAATAATTGTATTTTGATCATATTGTATATAGACATTGATATGGACTAGATCTATGTTGGCATTGAAAATGGCCCAATTTTGCTAGTTTCAAAACAGGTATGTCTTTCAATTGACATCAAAATTGAGGTTTTGCTTAAATAATATTTTTAAATGAATTGATATTGCCTAAAACTTGGTTGCTATAGAAATTGGGCAAATATTGTTGCTTTTCTACTGTTATAGCCTTTGATTGACTTCAGAATTGTGATTCTCTTAACCCTTAAAGCGCCAATCACAACAATTGTCATCTGCTTTGTCTTCTGCTTGTCATTTTAAAAGTCATTTCTGCAAACATTGTGGACCCAGATCAGACTGCTCCTTTAGGAGCAGTCTGATCTGGGTCCACACTGTTTGCCGGTGTGCAAAAAATAGGTTTGAAAAGTTTGCAAGAATATTCAGCAGACGACATAAACAGACGACATTTTCAGATGCAGTTTTTCTTGGCACTTTAAGGGTTAATATCTTGAGAAAAGTTACACACTTGTTGTGGGCGGATGCAGGGTATCATGCAGTGTCTGCAATACTTTTATTCATATGATGGACGGGCTTGATTTCAGGTAAGCTTTATTGTCCCAGGTCTAGATCTTGTAAAGTCTGGTTTCATCTGATTTCCATACTGTATTTGGACAGAATTTAAGTAGTGAACAGACGGCTCTAACCAGATTGTGGGGATGTGCAGACATTTGCCAGTTCCCTTGGGAGGTGTCGAAAACCGCGGCCTCCGGCCACGGTTTTCAACACCTCCCATGGGACCTGACCCCCCCCCCTTTGTGTTTATATTACCTAAACAGAGGACTTGTTAAGGAGAAAGATTTGATGATAATTCCAGGATAGTTTTTCTTATTTCTCAATATAAAATGCATATTGTGGGTATTCATTGTAGTGCTTTGGTTAGCTACTTCAAAAAATAAACTCATGATGTATGTTTTGTGGACAACTACTGAAAGTGATCCCAGAATTATCATCAACTACTCTTCCTGTACGTCCTCAACTAAGTTGGTGTTTCTCCTAATATGGTTCTTTTATATGTTGTACAGGGTCAAGAGAAGAGTGATACAGTGATGCAGCAGTTACAGGAGAAGGCTGGCAGGATCGGTGAACTCAGTGCTACATTGGATAGTCTCAGAGGAGAGATTACTAGACTTACACAGCAGCTAGAAGATGAGAAAACACTCAAACAGGAACTACAAGCAGACCTGAATAATGTAGGTCTTTCTATTTATATGTGACAATTTTGTCCTGTTTTCTTACAGACACTTACACAAACAGCAGAGCTTGGGAGGAAAATGTTCTAAAGGTTCAAACAGTTGGTTCAAACATGTTAATCCCATACTGTGTTAGAGGACTGGTGCTGGCTTTTATACGTACAACGATCAGTTGACTTGTGTGTACATTTTTATTGCACCTGCATTTGTATGGGCAACATAGGCATGCAAGTTTCAGTCCATTCATTCGTGTACTTATGTCCACCGTAGTGTCCAGCCTAGCATCCACCCTGGTGTCAAGTCCACCCTAGTGTTTATCCTAAAAATGAAGTCTTCAAACTGTAAAACTTTACAGTTAGTTTCATTTCAATGATTGTTTTATCTCACTGAGCTAAACAAGGATGACAACTTTCACTCTTCTGGTGCTGGTTTTCACATTTTAGTACGCAGCTATTTTTATATCAGTACTTGTTCTATTATTCTGGAGGTCTCACGGGAGATTAACTGTTGTATGCTACATTTAACCCTTGTCATGCTGAATAAATTAAGATGCCAGGCCCACTTCTAATTTTCAGCCAGTCAGATTACTTGATCCGGGTTTTTGTTAGAAATTAACATATTTAAGGACAAACAGTGCAGATCCAGATCAGTTTGCTTCTTCAGAAGCCAACTGATCTGGATCTGCACTGTTTGCTATGACAGGGCATGTCGTGTTCAGCAAGAAAAGGGTTAAATGTTGTTACCCTCTTTGAATGTCTTTACTTATTAAAAAAATGGTGAATAATTTTTGAAGGACATAAAAGTTATGTAAATGGAGGCAATCAAATTGCCCAGGGAGCCTTCCTTTACCAAATTGCTTCTTTCTCTGAATGGTTGGTGAAGAGAGATCGTAGATTCGGATCTCAATAGGATTTTCTCTGTTAGAGTTTTAGGACATCTGTTGTATAATTAATCAGCTGTGATCAGCCAGCAAATCTGTTGTCTGATAGAGCTTCTTTGTTTATACATATGGGCCCAGTTGTTCAAAGCATCGTTAGCTTAAAGAACTCGTTAAGGGTCATTTCGTTAACTGTTTTATAATCAAATAAAAAGAACCTCTGTATAAGTGTCTAAGGTAATTATCACACGTGTAATCGACAAAGCATTGTGTAAAGTATTACAAATACAAGTGTGTTTCTGTGCACTGAATGTATGTGCAGTTAACATAATGCCCAACTGTGTCGTACATTCAAGCATATATGTCCGGTAATTGCCGGCCTTGGTGGCTCAGTTTGATGCGCCGTCCGAGGTCGGCAGCATTCTTTCATAGAGATTGATCATGAAATATTTTCTACGGTCATTCTCTGCCTTCTGCTGATTCAAGAAGGGCAGTTGTCAGTTTCTGGCGAAAGAATGTGCACAATACTGGTTAACCGCTTGGAGGACTAAGCCTGCCCAGTAAACGTGTGGTTAGGTAAACTGACTGCGCTCGACATGAACCCATTGGGTTGACTGGGCCGTAAAACCTCAACACAAACAAAATATGTCTGGTAATCATGAACATTAAAATTGTGTACCTGTCAGACCAGAATATGTTATGAATATGCTACCATTGCTCTGATCCATTTATCTCTCTACTCATGTAAGAATATTAATGTCTGCATTCTGATCAGGGTCTACAGAACCGATCAGGCTCATCTTACTGACCAGGATCTATAGAATGGACCAAATTTAATAAGCATATCTGGTTATGGTCTACACACCTGATACTGCTTATTCGTCTGATCAGGGTCTACACACATAACCAAACTGTACACATCTGATGAGGGTCTACATATACGGTTATGGTCTGCACACTTGATCATGGTCTACATACACGGCTTGCACACCTGATCAAGGTCTATGGAATTGAACATGTTTCACTTTCTGGTTAAGATGTACATGTCATGCCGGAGATAGTAAGTACAAACGATATATGAATCGCAACATAGTAGATTTTAAAAGCAATAAATTTAGCTACTTGAATCGAAGCTGTGGTAAAGACGAGCAAGAATATTGCAAGAATAAAATTAAATAAATTATCAACTTACCATGGTCAGATCCCCGAAATACAGCACAACATAACGTCTTGAATGAAAATATTGTAGTGTGTACAGCTTTACTGAACTGGGGGACCTTTATTGTAATGTCACACGTTTTGATAATTGTGTCCGCAAGAAACCCGTGATTTTCAAGATCTAAAAATAACATTCACAAGAAACCTGTGATGTTCAAGATTTAAAATAACCTGTTCAATTATCTGAATGGTGCAAAATCTTACACAGTCACTGCAAAATTACGAAAGAAAATTGTCTCCTCATTCAAAAGATAGCCTTGAGACAAAAATCAATCCCAGAACAGTGAAGATATTGTTCACCGAACCTAGGTTCACTCGGAATATACAATGTTCTGATAACCATTCAAATTATAGAAGTAAATAATCAAATACGCCCTCACCATACATATCTCGTGAGTACCATAATACCGTAACTTGAAAGCTGAAGTGTACCTACTCTCTTAAAAAAGTAAAACGGTCATCATAATCATCACTTCAGTTACAAATGCAAATAATCTAACCAGGTTAATAAAAATCAAAACAAACTTCTTTTTATGCTGTGTACATATAAAAATATATTCAAGATAAAACAGGGCCGTGACACCGCAGTAAAACATAATGACTCAAACACTGATGACTCATTTACTGTGGCTAAATTGAACTCATTTTGGAGTCCCTAGGAAGTTCTTTTAATAGCTCAAAAAACCAAATATTTAGGGATATTTTATCAGGAAAATGTATGTTGTGTGTGCTCATTAGTATTGCCTCATTGAGGTGATACTAATGAGTACACTTAACATACCATCATTTTATAGAAGATTGAAGAGACGTCCTTAAATTATCCCCATTTTCCTCCTGATCTGGCACTATGATTAACTCTCAGTGGCTTGAGCTAACCATGTCTAGAACAAATTTCCATGGTCCCAAAGATGTTTGAGCCATTGAAGTTTGTATATTTACCCTAAATATTGGAACACCTTACCTCTTTACCTTACTTATTCTAAAATTTTAAACCAATCCAGTTGACTACCTGGTGATGGATCTGTGCCAAACAGTAAAGTCCCTGATCAGATGCCACATTTTGTAGCATCTGATCTAGGTCTACACTGTTTGCTAAGATCTGTCTGTCTGAAAACTTAGGTTAACCCTTGTCCTGCTGAACCCGGATTTACCCTGCCTTTGCAAACTGTAGATCCAGATCAGTTGGCTTCTGAAGAAGCCAACTGATCTGGATCTGCATTGTTTGCCATTTAGTATGTGAATTTATAGCAAAATTCCACATCAAGTAATCTGATTGGCTGAAAATTAGAAGTGGGCGTGGCATCTTAATTTATTCAGCAGGACAAGGTTAATAGGGTACATGTATTGGAGAAATAAGAAAAATATTCATGTGGATGCTTGTCTTATCCAGAGCTATGATATATTAATCTTGGTTCATATGGGTTCATACTGTTTCAGCATGAACAGACAATTGAAGAGAAGGAGACAACAGTAGCAGAGTTGATAAAAGACAAACAGGAGATGAAAGCTGAATTTCACACTGAGATAAAATCAAAGGATCAGCAGATAGCAGCTATCAAACTGGAAGTTGAAAAAGTATATAAAAATTAATCTGGGCCCTGCATTATCAAGTACCGGTTGATTCATGTAAACTGTCCAGCTCTATTATTGTCTTGTTATAGTCTTTCTTTTTAGCATACACACTATTTTTAATCCAGCTTGGAAAAGCATGGAGGGGTGTGCTGGTTAATGTCTGCCAATTAATCCATCCTGTCTGTCCTGTCATTCCCAGTCTTGGATCATCGGTATAGTCAGGTCTTATGACAGTTTCTGTTAGATACTTTAAAGTCTTCACTGAGGACACTGAAGTTACTCATCAAACTACTATATTTGACATAATTGCCACACTGTGTTTTAAGTTTAGCCTAGAGAATGATCAATTTTCAGAGAACATTGTGAAAATAATGGTTACTCTGGTTTTACACTTAAAATTGATAAGCGGAAACCTGTTAAAGTAATATTAATGCTGCTCCTATTAGAGGCAGAATTCAACTTATGATCCTACAGCACCTCATTGCACAGAGCTTTTCATTATATTAACACTTCATCATCTCAATATGTTGTGATAAATACTGTTCAATGAGACATAAAATACTAAATTGTCAATACTATTTTGCTCAAAGATATTTAAGTGACAGCACTCTGTCAAGTCAGAATAGCATCAGAATCTGTGTGTTTGTGTAACCTGGACACACCTGATTTTCAAACACCGGCCAGGACCATTTAGAATATGCCAGAAGTGCTAAACGACAGTTTAAGTTGAACCCAGTGCAGGTAATAAAAATACTTTTATTTGTCATTGCAGCTTGGCAGTCAGACAGAAATCCAGAGAACAGAGATAGAAGACCTTACACAACAATTATCTGATGTGCAGCAACATTACCAGTCAGAGGTACTGTTAGAACTGGACATGAGTTACGCCATGCAACTAAGATGCATTTACAAATAACAAAGGCCAAGATCAGTTTACCGTCTTTTATCTTCAGCAGAGTTACAATATCAGCCAGCACATGACAAACCTACAATATTGCATGTGCCCCAAGCAAAGACTCGGATCAGCCTTGACATCCACCCAGTCTGATTAGAGTCTTTGCTGTCTGCATGAAGAAAGCTTGGGTCCTTTACTACCCATTGATCACACAGCAAAGACTGATCAGATTGGGTGGGTGGATGCCCAGGCTGATCTGAGTGTTCACTGGGCGCACATGCCATTTTGTAGGTTTTGTCATGCGCTGGCTCATACTTCAAAATGTTGTTTGTTGAATGCATGCAGGGTACAAATTCAAACAGATGACATTTTGAAATTTTTTTTTATTTTCTCATGAAAACATTTTCTGGTAAACATATCAATATGTCATTTGTTGAATTAGCCCAGAGAGTGATAAAGGTTAATAAAAGCTCTGCATTAAGGAGAATGGATACACTCATTGGACTCTATATAATTGTTTTTGCCTCCCATCTGAAAAGGGATTTTCAGTAAAATGAGAGAATTTGCTCTCTTGGACTAGACCACTCTTCAGAAGAGGACTGGCATGCAGGGAAACAAATAGGAAGTCACAAAAGTTGTCTCCTTTGTAAAAAGTGGTAGAAAATCTACAATTTTTTTATTCTCTCAACTATGTATTTGCAACAGGATGTCTCATAGTCTGCATTTGAAAAAAAGGAAAATAAAAATAACAACAACAAAAAACAAATACAAAACAAAACAAAAAAAACAACAACAAAAAAATAAAAAAAATAATAAAACAATGATTTGATACAGAAGTGTTCTTGTGTATGGTTGGCGATATTGAAATTAAAAAAAAATGAAGTGATATATGCATGGCAGATATGGCCTGCATGAGGGCCTATATGGCTGCATTGGGAATAGAAATACAACCATATTGGACTGTGTATCCAAAAAGTGTTACTATTCTAGTAGTTTGTATAATAAAATACAAATAATACACAAAGCAAGTAAAGGGCATTTATGCCAGATGTGAAAAGCAAAGACCTAGGTCAGCCTGCACATTAATACTGTCTGTTCAGGGCTTTTTATTTTCATTGGTGTATTTCACAGTATCCACATTATCACAGTATCCAGTGATCTCTGTATGTGGGATAAGAGAGTAGCATGGCAGACACATAGGAATCATGTTGTCCATCCGTGTCGTTGTCGGCAGCGTCCGTTGCGGCGGCATCATCATCAGTGTTGTCCTCACACTTTTAGTTTCTGCTCAGTAACTTTTGAAGGAATGCATTGATTTCATTCAAACTTTGCAGAACTTTATATCACTATAAAATACAGGTCAAGATCGATATTGGTAATCATCCGCTAAATTTTGGCTGAGTTATGGCCCTTTTTTGACTTGGATTTTGTTGTTCGTTTCCACTCAATAACTTTTGAAGGGATGCATTGGTTTCATTCAAACTTTGCAGAACTTTATGTCACTGTAAAATACAGGTCAGGTTCGATATTGGTAATCATCGCCACATAGTGACAAGATGAGCTTTTGTGATCAATATTTTGTCTGTCTTCCATCGTGCATGCATTAGTGCATGAGTCTGTCTGTGCGTCCATTTGTAAACAATGGTTAAATAACATAGGTTATATTGCTCAATCACTATATAGCGATATAAAGCACTTTAAAAATCTTTCTGATAGAAACCACTGGACCGATTTCAGTATAACTTGGCAGAAATGTTCCCTTGGTAACCCTCTATCAAGATTCAGTTCAAGCCGTCATGATGTATTAGAAAAATATGGCTGCTAGTGGGCAGGGCTATAAAATTTATACAAAAATCTTAAAGCAGTGAACTTGCCTGAAACTTCAATAGTAAGTATGCAAATCTGTTTGCTCAGGTGAGTGATATAGGACCATCATGGTCCTCTTGTTGTTGTTGGGGTAAAATCAAGATAAAGATATTGTGTCCCCTCAATAACTTTTGAAGGGATGCATTGATTTCATTCAAGGTTTGCAGAATGGTATATCATTATAGCATAGAGGTCAAGTTTGATTTTGGTGATCATCCAAAACATTTAGGTCGAATTATAGCCCTTTATTTACTTGATTAATAAAATTCAGACAAAGTAGAGAGGGGTTGCCTCTAGGAATAGGAGTGATTATTAGGACAAATACAGTGTTTTTTCTTTTTTCATATCAAATGGTTGGCGCTTTAAGCAGGCGACATGTCCGATTCTCGGAATTCTAGTCTTACATTGGGCTTCAAATGGATCATGTACAAAGTCAAGGCAAAAAAAGAAATTATCACATAGTGGCCTAAATTCCCAACATTCAGCATGAAATATCTTGCGATGTAGATGACCTACATAAATGTAATAAATCAGTTATACCATGGTTCTGCGCATGTACGTGCGATAATGCACTCGCTCACATTCGTGTCTTATCGCATCGTACATGTGCATGAACCATGGTATAACTAAGACTTAAATGTTTCTGATATAAACTACCCTCTGTATTTTCAGTGTGAAAGCAATGATAATTTGAAAACAAAACTGAGAGAGAAAACAGTAGAAGTAGAAGAGGAAATAAGGAAAACAAAAGTCAGGTAATAAATAATCTTATTGCATTGTATGGCTGAATCTAGCAAAATACTCTGGAACCTTTGCTATCTTAGCTTCTAAACAGCCTGTAAAACTTCAGTTGTCTCTTGTTTTTGAACTGGATCAAAAATGAAATAATTTTTATTCGTATTTCTGAATTAATGTTGGCAACATTAATTAAGCGATATGATAAAAAATCATTTCATTTCAAGAAGGAGAGACTAACTGAAATTTTACAGGCTGTCAGGTGCCACATTTTATGATCTTTTTAATACCATATATCAATTTATTAAATCTTTCTTGGATAATAAAATGTCTATTTTTGAGGAATATGGAGCCATTGACATGTATACTACACCCGCAGAAAAGAGTTTTTGAGGCATATATAAGCTGATAATACCCAGCTCTGTCTGTATCATCTCAATATGATTTAAATAATGTTGAAAGGAACATAAAACACCAAGGCCCAGTTGTTCAACGCATCGTTAGCTTAACGAGCTCGTTAAGGGTCATTTCGTTAACTGTTTTAGTGGATTCAATACACAATATTTCTGATATTTTTTGCTGAAAAAATGTGAGTAGCTTTTGCACTGCAAAAGCTACACACATTTTTTCAGCAAAAAATTTCAGCATATTTGCGTATCACTCGATGTAAATTTTAACGAATCGTTAACTAACAATGTCGTTAGCTTTGAACAACTAGGCCCAAATCTTTATCTTCAGCCTTCTATTTTACATTGATTTCGGCCTGTGCTGTCCACCTAATGTGAGTGCATACACTTGGAAGGTTTTGTTGTCATTTTGCAATGGGAAGTAACTTTTTGCAGACAGGGAGTTGATTCTTCAGGCTGTTTAGTATTTGAAACCTTACTAACATGGGGCTACTCTTGAAGAAAAGAATTTAAAGAGAACCCCAAGTATGTAGTAGGGCAAATATTTCTGTCAAGAGATATTACTTTGGAGATGTATCCATTCTTAGAACATAAACAGTTATGGTTTTTAACAGGCCATGAGGCTGTGCAGGTTGATTCGGGCCTTTGCTGTTTATCATGCCTTTAAACTTGGTGTGACTTATATGTGAAACTTTCATGACATTTATCATGATGAAAAGTTTATTTATAGTAACCTTTAGAGCTCTCTAGGCTAAATCAGCAGACCAAATCAGTGATATTTTGTCAAAGAAATTAAGGCTTGACATTTAATTAAAATATCATTTTCAGCGAAAAATCAAATGTGAATATTAAACCTAATTTTCTGCGAAAAATGTACTGTTTTTTGTTGTTCTGTTCAGCAGCTCTTTAAATTCAGCAGGCTAAATGTTGTCCAGTGGGTTAGATTCTTGACAGCTTTATTGTGTCGCCTGTGTAGCGTCATCGTCGTCAGCATTGTGGTTGGTGTCGTCGTCACACTTCGTTTCCGCTCAGTAATTTTTGAAGGGATGCATTGATTTTGTTCAAACTTTGCAGAACTTTATATCACTGTAAAATACAGGTCAGGATCGATCTGGTAATCTTCCACCAAATTTTGGCTGAGTTACGGCCTTTTTTTGACTTAAATTTTGTTGGTGTATTGATATTGTTCCAATCAATAACTTTTGAAGGGATGCATTGATTTTATTGAAAGCTTGCAGAAGGATATATCACTGTAAAATACAGGTCAGCATCAATATTGGTAATCATCCACAAAATTTTGGCCAAATTATGGCCCTTTTTTTTATTGGGGTAAAATACAAGGTAAAGATATTGTTTCCTCTAAATAACTGGTGAAGGGATGCATTGATTTCATTCAAAGTTTGCAGAATGGTATATCACTATAGTATAGAGGTCAGCTTTGATTTTCATAATCGTCCAAAGAAATTTGGTTGAAACTATAGCCCTGTATTTACTTGTTTAATAAAATTTAGACAAAGTAGTGAGGGGTTGCCTTAAGGGATAGGAGCGATTATTAGGACAAATACGGTGTTTTTTTTTTTTTTCTTTTTTCATATCATGATGGTTGGCGCTTTAAGCAAGCGATACATCTGATTCTCAGAATTCTAGTATTAACATATGGAATGCAAAAAAAAAGGGCCTTTGTTGAACAACAAATGATCAGTTTTCACGGAGAAATAAGAAAAGTATTTATCTGGATACCCTGTATTTAGAGGTATGGCTTGAACAGTGTATTTTACCCTGTATCTGGTAAAGGTGAAATGCTGATAAACCATACTGTATGTTTATAGCTCCAGATAAGCTACTTTTTACCAAAAAAGCACTGATACTTTTCCTTTTTCTCCAAGAAATTATATGTTGTGGTACTCATTAGAAGGGCCTCACTGAGGCCCTTCTAATGAGTACCCACAACATGTTTTCATAGAGAAATAAGAAAAGTAGTATGTGGATTACCCCTCTTATCTCAAGCTATAATTGTACATGATTTTCAGAGATGAACGGGTACAGGAGCTTGAGAACCAGTTGTCGTCTGCTAAGGAGCATATTGATCAGCTTGGTAATGAGAGAACTGATCTAATAGCCAAGGTACATGAACACTTATAAGTTGTTGATTAGTTTTAAATTTTGAGCCATCAGGGGAGAAATTTTTTAAACTAATCAACTCATTTATAGCTAACTTGCCTGCCTTGTTTTTAATTGAGGAAGTAATTATGCTGCTTACATTAAAACAACAATTTTGCTGCTTTTTGGATCACAGGATCATTTTAATATATAGCATGTTCATCACAAAAATACGCCTACATAATTTTGACCCCCTTAAACCCCACTTTTATATAGTAAAACTGGGGTTTACAGGGGTATTAATTATTTTTCTTATTTCTGCTCAAAAATATAGATTGTGGGTACTCGTTAGAGCTGCCTCACCAAGGCAGTTCTAACAAGAACCCCTAATCTATGTTTAGCAGAAATATGAAAAATATCAGAATTTTTTATCTGAAAATTTTGCTTTTTAAGGTCGTAAAATTTTCAGTATATTTGAATGTTTTCGTAACGGAAAGGGAAATAGCAGATAACAAAAATATATTTACTTTCATATAAAAACTTTTTTAGAGGAGGAGCAGGGAAATGTACATTTAAAACTGTATTCCAAGGAAAGGCTTCATATGCAAATGAAAATGAAATGCAAAGCTGTTTTATGGTCAGAGTAAGAAAGAAGCATCCAAATGTCTGCTCAAGTTTCAATTTCAGCATACTAAATGCTTTATGTCAGTTATTCTGTTTCCATAAGAGTGTGGTTTGTCTCTGCAGGTGGTAGATTTTAATTGGTTCAGCTTCACTTGATTTCCAGTTGTCTGCATTTTTAGCATAGGAACTTGATATTTTTTATTATTTTTTGTACTGCAATTCATTTATTGCAAAAATAGTAACAATGTCCTTATATTGTTCACTGTAAGCTGTATATTTCTATTTACTATTTTTCTCATTTCTTCACACATTTGGTAAAGAAATAAGAAAAAAAAAAAAAAAAAAAAAAAAAAAAAAAAATCACCACCAAAATTTGGCTTATCTATAATATATATGAAGTGGCCAAGCGGTTAGAGCTTCTACTTCATATGGGTCTGAGGCCCTGGGTTCAATTACCAGTGCAGGCAGAATTCAGGTAATGACTGTACAATGCTTTACTGCACAGAGCCTTTCATTATCACCCTTCCATTGTCTCAATATGACTTAAATAATGTTGAAAGTACACCACGACCTCTTTATAACACAGTTCGTTATAACACAGTTTTGTATATAGCACGGTTCAAAGATGGATCCCAAAAATGTATAGATTATATTGAAAAATGACCATAAATGGTCATTTTTCAATATAATTTATACATTTTTGTTTGGATATAACACGGTTGTTTAACTAACACGGTTTATGCTATGGACCCCAACAATTGTGTTATAAAGAGGTTGTAGTGTAATGTAATACATCAACTCAGCATGAAAACATCTATATTGAACAAAGAAGAACATTTACACCAGTAATTATTGTTTCTGTATTGATCCACTGATGAGTTAGGGAACCCCTATGCAAATAATTATATGTAATTAGGATTAAGGGCCAGGGTTGAGTGCACCTAAAACCACGTTTAAGCTGCCAATAGTTGTACTGTAGACCATTCCAAGGTGGTAATTCTGTTGCACTCCATCTTTGCTTTGTTAATTCTGTTTGCGTTGGTATGTTGTTCTGTGATGTTGTTTCGTGTCATTCTAATTAGAGAGGGTTGTGTTCTAGTAAGAAAAGAGTTAAGAGGCTTCACTGCTATGTAAAAAACTTTGAAATATATAAAGAATGTGCAAGATACATATAAAACAGTTCCAAACATGAATATTTATAAGTCATATTTTAACTAATTATTATGACAAGTATTTTTATTTGTGTCTGTGAAATTCATGAGAGATATCTGATGTCATTACAAGTATGTCTTAAATGTTTGATTGTTTTAAAGGTCATAAGATTTTATTCTTTAGATCTTTACCTGTCATTGTGAGTTTTTATGATTGTAGAAAGATGCTAAAAGAAAGGTTCTGTCAATTTTTTTCTATTTTAAATTGTTCTTAAATTTTATTCATACTTTTAGATAGAGGCTGGAGAAGGTGTGGAGACAGCGATCAACCAGATGAAACAAGAGAAGGTATACCATTATGAATTTCAACTGACAGTCCTGAAAGCACAGAGTAGACACAGCTCAGATGCTGCAGGAAGTGGTGTCTGATTTGGATCTCATACCTCTTGATAAGGCACTTTTTTCAACCAAAAAGTACCTATATTTTTCTTATTTCTCGACGAAAACATATGTTGTGGGTACTCATTAGAGGTGCCTCAGTGAGGCGCTTCTAATGAGTACCCAGAACATATGTTTTCGTCGAGAAATAAGAAAACTACTTACCTGATACCCACTCTTATCTAGACCTATGGATCTACACTGTTTGCCATTCATCCAGCAATTTTAGGCATATCATCAGATAGTAAAACCAAGGCCCAGTTGTTCAAAGTGTCTTTAGCTTAACAAGCTCGTTAAGGGTCATTTCGTTAACTGTTTTAGCGAATTCAATATACAATATTCTGATATTTTTTGCTGAAAAAATGTGAGTAGCTTTTGCACTACAAAAGCTACTCACATTTTTTCAGCAAAAAATTTCAGCATATTTGCATATCACTCAATGTAAATTTTAATGAATCGTTAACTAATGACATTGTTAGTTTTGAACAACTGGGCCCTGACTTGTTAAAATTTTATGGTATGTATAATAAGGAGTTAAGTTATCCAGATATATTTGTATAAATAAGGTACATTTTGTAATAATTGTAGAAGGCTTCAGATAAGTTGAGTATTTATAAGAATAGTTTTCTGATTTTGACCCTCAGTCAACAAATGAGGCACCCACCTGGCAGAAATCTTCCTAACATTCAAGATATTCTTTAGAATGTAATGAACTCTTGTTAGTGAGATGCCAACCATTTGTGCTATATCACATACTATATACTTAGCAGCTCTTTCAACAATTTCTTTTACTTGTGATACAGTTTGTCACAAGATACTGACTTTGGCATTCCTGATTTGGATGCATTTTTGATCGACTCTAATCCAGGATCAAATTTCTTTTTCCATCTACAAACTATGTCATAAGACACATTAGTAGATCTGTAAACAACAGAAATTTTAGCAAATATTTGTTTCAAAGAACAACCTATCTTAGAGTAAGCTTTTATGTAGGCCCGTATTTCCTCCTTCTTGGCAACACTTACCAACCATTTTTACTGCAGTAGTCAATGACTGCATGTATTCAAATGGCAAATTATTTGTCTTTCAGTTAGATTTATGGGCACATGTATACATCATTGTGTAGGTATTGAATAGCGCTATACAGGTATGTATTGATTGGTTTCAAGTTACACATGGATATCGAGCAATGACACGATAAGCAATACTTTTGGAACACCCCTTGTATATATTACATTCTGATAGTCTTCTTGACTCTTATTTACCAGCATTACTGATTCAAGCATAAATATTTCTTTGGTTCCTTATACTTTTGCAGGAGAGGGAAAAATATTATTAAAAATGTGGTGACATAAATATTACTTGGGCTGCAATCTCTTCAGTATTTATGTTTTAAAACTTGACATGTATGATTTTATTTCAGGAACACCTGAGAGAAAAATTATCTGCTCTTGAAGAATCTCTTCAGTCAGCAAATGAGGAAAGCACAAAAGCTGTAGATGACCTTTACAAGCAGCTTAATGAGGTGAAGGGTCAGTTGGAGACCTCGGAGATGAAATGTGACAAATTACAGACAAGTGTAAATAAGAAAAAAGAAAAACTTGCTGCAAACTCTCTCAAGATACAAGAGTTAGAAACAAGTCTCACTGCCAAGGTAAGATACTGTAAAGAGTTAGACAGAAAGTCTTACTGCGAAAGTGAGATTCTGTAAAGCGTTAGAAACAAAGTCTCATTGCCAGGATAAGATTCTATAAAGAGTTAGAAACAAAGTCTCACTGCCGAGATAAGATTCTATTAAGAGTTAGAAACAAAGTCTCATTGCCAAGGTGAGATTCTATAAAGAGTTAGAAACAAGTCTCACTACCAAGGTAAGATTCTATAAAGAGTTATAAACAAAGACTCACTGCGAAGGTAAGACTCTATAAAGAGTTAGAAACAAAGTCTCACTGCTCTATAAAGAGTTAGAATCAAGTCTCACTGCCAAGATAAGATACTGTGCAGAGTTAGAAATAAAGTCTCACTGCCAAGGTAAGATTCTATAAAGAGTTAGAAACAAAGTACGACTGCCAAGGGGAGATTCTATAAAGAGTTAGAAACATAGTCACATTGCCAAGGCAGCATACTGTAAAAGATGTCTGTAATTATTCAGAAACAGAAAAGCATGTGAAGTTTCCTGATGTTTTCATGTTTTGTTACAAAACATCAGTGAGCAAAATACAGCAGAAGAAATTTAAATTTAGGTATTTGATCTTTTTTATTTAACCCTTGTCATGCTGAATAAATGAAGATGCCACACCCATTTCTAATTTACAGCCAATCGGATTACTTCATCAGATCATTGATATAAATTCACATACTTAATGGCAAACAATGAAGATCCAGATCAGTTGGCTTCTGTTTGCAAAAGCAGGACATATCCGGGTTCAGCAGGACTAGGGTTAACATTGATTATACAGAAAGCCTCCAATATACATGTATAGAAGGTATCACATTTAGAACAGACAGTTCTGAGCAAAGATCAGACATCACAGAATACAGCATCTGATCAGCCCTGAATGCATCATTACTGCTTTCCACATCCGGCAGGATAGATAGATCTACAGGTAGTCAAATGGACTTCTTCAAAATCTTTGGAGAAGTATGGTAAGGAGTTAAGGTGTCACAATGCTTAGCGTAAATTTGGTACCCTCAAACCTGTGGATATATGCATTCCAAGGTCATACATGGTGGAAGAGATGGCCTTCTAGAGTTGACCCATATCCTTCCAAATGTCTGTACAGTGTGATCAAGCTACAATGATGGAAATATTGTTCTCTCTAATAGGCTATCTAGACCATTAATTAGCTGTGACTAGCATAAAGAGCCACATATGAGAAAATGAATCTCTGGGATATAAATGTATGCATTTTCAAACCGGCTGATCAGGGATTGATGTATTCTAGCGTTGGAATGATTCTGCAAGCAACAACAAAAGCTTTGATTGGACCATTGCCATATGTGGTTCGCCTGTAGGCTGATGTGGGCCATAGCTATCCACATATACACTGACGACCCATTTTCTTATTCTCCAACTCATATGTGAAAAGCAGAAAAAATGTTCCACCTGCTCATATTGTTGAAGGCTAATCAGGGTCAATACATTATTTATTTGCATTATCAGGTCCTTGTAGGTTCTCTACAGTGGAAAATATAATTTTTGAGTTTACAAATTAGCCCCTCAAAATAGAAATCAACCTTATGACCTGTGACCAGTATAGACTTGGGTCATCCTGCACAGTCTGATCAAAGTCTATGTGGATGACTAATAGATGGTATGAACCTTAAATATTCTGTTAGCAAGCAGTTTGACCCTGATCAGGCAGTGTATCGACAGGCTGATCTCAATCAACACTTGTACATGTCATAGGGTCATTTTCTATTTGGAGAGTTTTATATATTTAATTTTCACTCTTGTGTGTTTCAGAATGACTTACTATTGGCATCTGAGGCAGAAAAGACAAGTCAAAGAGCTGATCTGGAGGATCATATTAAAACTGCTCAAAACAGCTTGGAGGAAAAGAAAGAAGAAATAATAAAACTACAGAAACAGTTAGAACAGGTCTATAGCCTTTACTACAGTCAAACCTGTCTTAAAAGCCACCTGTATTATTTTTAGCAATAATCTCTATTGAAAGGCCAGTTTTTAAAGCCCTGTAAATGGAAAACAAGTGTTAATTTACATGTATTAAGCTATAGCCTATCTTAATCAACCATTTTGGCTTTCCCTTAGATGCTTGATTAACCCTTATCCTGCTGAATAATTTAATTAGCCTCTCCCATTTCTGCCAATCAGCCAATCAGATTACATCATATAATGTTCTCGTTCAAATTCACAAACTAAATGACAAACAGTGTAGATCCTGATCAGATGGCTTCTTCAGAAGCCCTCTGATCTGGATATACACTGTTTGCAAAGGTAGGGGTTGTCGTGAATAGCAGGATAAGGGTTAACATAGGATAGGCTGTATACCATAGCTCTTGATAAGACACTTTTTCAAACCAAAGGTATTGATACTTTTCTTTTTTATCCCTGAAAATATATGTTAGAAGCACCTCAGCAAGGTGCTTCTAAAAGTATTCTTTAACTCTTTCGGTGCCAAATTTCAGACGACATTCGTCGTCTGAGTTTTTTTTTTAACAAACTATCGTTTGGAAAGAAGTTTATATGTAAAGTTGAAAGACTGAATGTCAAACAGCATAGATCCAGATGAGACAGCTCATTGAGCCGTTTGCAAAAGTCTATTATAATTGCCTGTGGCGGTGAAAGAATTAATTAAATCTTTTTTTTTTAAAATTGAAAAATGGGGATAGCTTATCAAGTATTGGATTTATGCAAAATATGCCCCTGATAAAAGTGAAAGTCCATTCTATAAGGAGGTGGGCAGATATTCTCCATTATAACCTATTCCATGTCAGTTACGGAAAGCTTCCAAAACTGTTCCAGACTTGTTATTGGTGGTCTTGATACCACTGGCAGCACTGGTGTCCATTGGTTTTTATTGTGTCTGCTAATGGGAGAATTCTAAATTCACTCATAGTCAAACTCTGCAGACAACAGTATTTTCTTCTAGATTTCTTGAAAATATTATGATGTCCTCTCCACACCTCCCCCACTCCCCCACAAAAAAATATTTTAATAAAATGTAATTTTTTTTTAGTTTGAGAAAAACAATGCAAAATCTCTTTTTTGCTTCTTTTGGGGTTGCCAAGAGCAAACTAAAGGTTTAATGTTTAAAATCTGGTAGCTTTTTGCTCATCCAAACCGTCCAGCACTTTCTTACAGAGCTCAGATTTTTGTGGTGTACCAACCACCTTCTTACAGAGCTTTGTTGTTTATTCTAATAGTCACAAGAAGAAATAGCAAAGAGAAAGAGTAAACTGAAGGATCAGGAGATTTCTTATAAAGAACAGACAGACAAACTTAATGAACAGACCCAGAAATATACAGCCTTAGATAGACAGTTCAATGAAAAGGTATAGAATTATTGTGATTTTTAGATGCCAGCTTTGGTGGCTCTGTCTGATGCGCATCCAACTGATGATCAGTAGGCCACCGGTTTGATCCCGGCCGGGACCAGCAACATTCTTTCATATATATTGGCCATGAAATATTTTCTACCATCATTCTTCCCTTCCCCTGATTACAGAAGGGCAGTTGTCAGTGTCAGTTTCTGGTGAAAGAATGTGCACAAATACTGGTCAAACCCTTAGAGGACTAAGCCTGCCCAGAAAAATTGTGGTTAGGTAAACTGACCGGCTCGACATGACCCTAATGGGTTGACTGGGCCGTAAAACCTCAACTCAGTGAAAACATTTATTCAACTACCCTACCCTACCCTAAGTATTTGGACACACAGGCCTGAGCCGGCAGTGTAGACCCTGATCAGATGCCACTTTTTTGTCTATACCGTTTGCCACACATCCAGCAGTTTTCAGACACCAGGGCCCAGTTGTTCAAAGTGTCGTTAGCTTAACGAGCTCATTAAGGGTCATTTCGTTAACTGTTTTAGCGGATTCAATATACAATATTCTGATATTTTTTGCTGAAAAATGTGAGTAGCTTTTGCACTGCAAAAGCTACTCACATTTTTTCAGCAAAAAAATTCAGCATATTTGCGTATCACTCAGTGTAAATTTTAACGAATTGTTAACTAAGGACGTCGTTAGCTTTGAACAACTGGGCCCAGGACTTTTTAGACACATCATCACACAAATGGACCTTCAAATTTCAAGACATAAAAAGATATTCATATACCAGAGAATCAACTTCTTCTCTTATAGTTGTCTCCTATTGCTAAGGGAAGCAACACTTTTCAACTTAGAATATTTTCTCTTTGAAGTGTACCCATTCACCTTAAGGTGATTGGATACTTTTGGAGAGTTTGCCACCATTTTACACAAGGAAGACAACTTTTAAGATATGTTTGCTTTCCAGCACACCAAGTCCTTTCTTAAAAGAAGATATTCCCTTTGGGAGCAAATCCTTTCCTTTTAGAATAGACCCCCACTTTTAGAGAGTGGTAAATCAAGTTTGACAGTTGCCGCCTCTGAATGTGTATCTACACATTGGAAATCATGCTGTTCATCATATGAAATTTAATAGAATTATTTTTTTCCATTCACCCTGAGGGAGGAGGGAATAATAAGCAGTAATGTTAACATGATTTTTCCTAAGTCTGTGATGTTAACCTCAAGGTCACTCAGTTAGGTCCGGATAGTACAGCATAGCACTTCAGACCAGTATCTAACATCAGGGCAAGTATGAACTACTTCCATCCAGAAGTTCAGGAGATATAGCCTTATAAAAATTTAACCAAAAACTTTAACTAAGGCTGGCACAATTATTCGGATAATCGATTAAGTGATCAATAAATTTCACAAAAATGATTATCATAACTGATTTGCTAATAATCGATCATTCAATTTATTTCTGTGTTTGTTACTTTATCATATTTACCCTTAGTATTCAGACACCTCAGCTCTTTATCATACTTAATCTAAAATTTTAACAAGTACAGTTTACTACCCACTGTTGTGTCTAAAAATAGCTGGATGAGTGGCAAACAGTGTAGACCCTGATGAGATGCCGCAAATGCGGCATCTCATCAGGGTCTACACTGTTTGCTTAGGCCTGTCTGACCAAATACATACAATAAAGTATAACAAATGGTAAGAGTCATGCTCAGACAGGTAAAATTATGACCAAATCTTCAGTGATTACTAATCGATTATAGATCACTATGGCGGGACTGATAATAGATTATCTTTTCAGCTCCAATTAGCCAGCCTTAACTTTAACCAGTGGAGATGCCGATACTGGCGCTGACATGGAACCCAACTGAGTGGTGATTGCTGTAGCTCCACATGTACTTTTGTACACGTGAGCTTAAAAGGGGAAATGGAGTTTAACATTTTTTGTGAAAAACAGACCAGGCTCAGTATGTACATTTGTATAGTCTGTACAGCCTAACCTACATTTGAAAGAAAGTACTGTACCTTTCATGTCAGAGAACCTAGACATAAAGGTTGTGCCCCTTATCTGTTGATGGTGGTGTGCTGAATTAGGCCCATTCCACAAAATGCAGATATGCCTGTCCTACCTTGTGAGGGTTGAACTTTTGATTTGCTTGACACAGCTGATACAAAGATATATTTGTGTTGAAGGTGACAGAATTAGAAAACTTGCAGCGAGACTATGAGGAGACAACAAAATCTCTAGAGACAACACAGAAAACAGCAGAAGAGAGGAAGTTGGCCCTGGTACAATTGCAGCAGGAACATTCCAATGTAATATTTCTAAGTTTTCCAAGCATTCCAGTGTAATTATTCAAAGTTTTCCTCACATTCCAATGAAATACATTGAAGTTTTTCCTAACATTCCAGTGTAATATATCTAATTTTCTTAGCATTCCAATTTAATGCATCTTAGTTTTCCTAACATTCCAATGTATTATATATATCTAAGTTTTTCCTAACATTCCAATATAATGTATCGAAGTTTTCCTAACATTCCAATGTAATATATCTGTTTTCCTAACATTCCAGTGTAATATATCTAATTTTGCTTAGCATTCCGATGTAATATATCTGTTTTCCTAACATTCCAATTTAATCTAAGTTTTCCTAACATTCCAATGTAATATATCTGTTTTCCTAATATTCCAGTGCAATACATCCAAGTTTTCCTAACATTCCAACATAATACATCAAGTTTTCCTAACCTTTAGCAATCACTGGGCAGATCCAGCAGGTGGCAAATTGATAATATTTTCCTGTTTTACCAGAAAATAGGGATTGAAATTTTATGCAGATTGTCCATTAGGAGGAGACAATTTGCATGAAATGTGAAATCTTTTTTCTGGGAAAATAATTTCAAAATGTTATCTGCTGAATTTTTTACCTAGCATACTGAGTGATAAACTGTCATATTTACCTTAATAATTAGACAAATATGTTAGAGCAAATTGTATAGATGCCTGTCAAACTGCTTCTAGAGGGCTGTTTCATCAGGGTCTGCACTGTTTTCTATTCAGCCAGTACTTTAATATACTTACCAAGCAGTCAGATGGGGTTATTCAAATTTTAGGATTTCAGGGCCCAGTTGCTCAAAACTAACGATGTGGTTAGTTAATGTATCGCTAAAACTTTGATCATTAAATATGGCATATATGCTAATAGTTTTGCTGAAAAAATGTGAGTAGCTTTTGCATTTGCAAAAGCTACTCACTTTTTTTCAGCAAAAATAACCGTGAATTAGATATTTTATTTAATAGAAAAGTTAACATTTTGACCACTAACAAGCTCCTTAAGCTAACAACGCTTTGAACAACTGGGCCCTGATGTCTAAATATTTATGCTCCAGTAGATGAAAAATTGTAGTCAGCTTGTTATGATAGCTTTTCTGCTTGCCATATATGTTAGTAGGTACAATTTCTTATATTGTTGCTCATTTGACTTCTGCAGACTTGATTAATTAAAAGAGGACCCCAGGGAAGATTGGAAAAATTCCAACTGGGCTTTCTCTATAAATAAAGACATTATTATTATTATTATTATTATTATTAATTTATATATCATAGTTCACAAAGATTGGAAGTGATATTCATGAAACAGCTAAATGATATCCACTTGCACCAAGCTTGACTCAGATTGGTGCATCACATTTTAATCTTCTTCCAGATCCACGATAAACAAAAAGAAAATATCAGTTAAGGAACTGAAAACCAGCAAATAATGTTAGAACAGTTAACCTTTACCTCACTCTGCGCAAATTTAGCAGATAACAAATTGATGATATTTTTCTTATTTTTCCAAGTAAGCAGGATTTGACATTTCATGCAAATTGTCTCCATTGGAGACAGTTTGCATGAAATGTTAAATCTTGTTCCCTGGGAAAAGTAAGAAAAAAAATCAAAATGTCGTCTGCTGAAATTTTTACCCAGAATGCTCAGCATTAATATAGGACTGAATAGTTATAATTACAGATGAGTTTTGAGTTCAAGGAAGTTCGTCTGTTTAGTTAAATGACTGGAGCATGCAAGATTATTTTTGAGGTCAACTGATGGTATCCTGTGGTGGGTTGTTGTTTCAGATGGATAGTGTGTCTAAGCAAAGAAAAATCAAGGCTGTTCTTTGTTGACAACATTGGGTGTCTAAATGGACACAGTATCCCTTTCGATTATTTAAGTAAAATCATTTTACAAGCAGTGTTTCGTAGTTGATTTGGACAAAATGTCAGGTTAATTCATGGCCAAAGTTCCTTTTACATTCTTTAAATGAAGTGTCAGGTAAACAATGTCTGTTTGAGGCCTGTCAAAAAGACAAATGTATTTACATACATGGAGTTTGCATGATGGTTTCATCTTAAAGGAGGCTGTCTCTTGTGGCAGCTGTTTCCTTGTTCCTACCTTTAGAAAGAATCTGTAGATGGGACATTTCATGTAGACAGAGCAGGGAGATAGTTGAAATATTTTCTATATTCTAGTTAAAAGATTCGAGTGAGAGTGAGAGTAGAAGCCACAAGGACACAATAGACAAGCTTAATACCCAGATACAGACAGCCCATGAACAGCTAACTAATAAGGTATGAACCAGTATGAGGTAAATAGGCTAACTCGATAAATATGTTTCTGTACAAAAATGTGGGCATTAGTTAGACACATGCTTATCTTCACCCAATTAATCTGTGTATTTTTAGCCCACCTGCACTATGTTCAGGATTATCTGTAGTGATCACTTTTTGTCTTCTTGTCTGTCCATCTGTCAGTCCATTGACACTTTAAAATGACAACTCCTTCAAACCTGCTATTAAAGTGAATTGTACCTAATTAGATAGGAATGCTGCTTGGGTAGGGGGATTAAGAATTAGCTAAAGTTATGGTGATCTGCCTTTTTGTTGGGTTGCTATCACAACTGAAAGGTCCCTTAGACTTACAATGGGAAAATGGTTGAATTGCATTTTCTCCATAACATGTGCAGTGATGTGAAACATATTTAGCAGTTATGATCATTTGATCATTTTCTACCCACTTTATGTGTTTTATGACCAGTGGCCATTTTGTTTGGTTGCCATGGCAAAATTTTGAAGTAGGAAATGTACCAGCAGGGAAAGAAGACCCTGTTGTGCATCAGCAGAGAAAGAAGACCCTGTTGTTCACCAGCAGGGAAAGAAGATCCTGTTGAGTTTGTCTCTTGACTGGCCTTGTAAAGAGACATAGGGCATTTAGCATAGGTGGGAGTGGCAATATATAATTGTTGAAACAGGATTGAGAGTTTGTTCAGTTGGTCACACTCCATTGACTGTCATGCCCATATACTGTAAAAAAAACAAAATAATAATAAAAAACACATTCTTCTTCTTCAAAACCAAAAACTGCCCAAATGATGATCCTTTCATTAGTTGTAATGACAGGATTGGAAAAAATGTTACATAACATCTGCATATCATATTTGCAGTAGTTATTTCATTCAGGTGAGTGAGCCGTGGCCTGTGGGCCTTGTTAATCAAGAGATTTAGGGAGCATCCTCTCTGGGGTATGGAGGACCATCCTTCTATTCCAGGCTTTATTTCATCAGTTGATGTGGCCTTATTATAATGTTACCTTGTTTTGGAGACATTCTGGGCCCAGTTGTTCAAAGCGTCATTAGCTTAACGAGCTCGTTAAGGGTCATTTCGTTAACTGTTTTAGCAGATTCAATATCAATATTCTGATATTTTTTGCTGAAAAAATGGGAGTAGCTTTTGCACTGCAAAAGCAACTCACATTTATTCAGCAAAAAATTTCAGCATATTTGCATATCATTTGATGTAAATTTTAATGAATGGTAAACTAACAACGTCATTAGCTTTGAATAACCGGGCCCAAAATGTCGTATGTTGAAATTTATTTAGCATACTGAGTATTAAACTTTCTAAATACTTGGAGCATAAATAGCTACAGTACATGTTTTTAACACACCATTTGGGCTAAATATTTCAGCCATTTATGGCCAGATGATCAGCTTTTCATTTGTTTTTGTACACGAGTCTCTTTTAAGTAATCATTTCATTCATCCATTCCAATTGTCCATCTAACATTTGTTGCTCCATCAAGCTTATTTAAATGTTTTGCCATATTAACTTGGAGTATTAAAAAAGATATGACTAAACAATCCATGTAGACTGAGATCAGAGCGCTGTTAAAAGTGCTGTTCAGTCTGGATCTGCCTTGGAATTCCCTCAGGACTTTTATGACAAATCAATGTTCACTTAAGAAGTGAATGAATACACTGGGAGATTTGTGCAATTTTTCAGATGGAAAAACTTTGCATACAGAAATTATCTAGTAAACCAGTATTTATCCAGATATTAATGAAGGCCCGTGTCAGTCTGGAGACATTATCAGGGATCTTTTTTTTAACTCCTGTCCTGCTGAACCCGGATATACCCTGCCTTTGCAAACAGTGTAGATCCAGATCTGAAGAAGCCAACTGATCTGGATCTGCACTGTTTGTCATTCAGTATGTGATTTTGCATCAACAACCTGGATCAAGTAATCTGATTGGATGAAAATTAGAAGTGGGTGGGGCATCTTAATTTATTCAGCATGACAAGGGTTACTGTTCACTTACTGAAGTTAGGGATTTTATAGAAAGATAGGACAGTCTAGATTGATACTGTTCCCATTTGGGAAAATTGTGGTACCTTGGAATACAGAATACTGTAGTTCAAATTGTTTTGTAGTCAAACGATTATGAGACAGTGACAGTATCTTTGGAGGAATGTCAAAATTCACTAGAGCACACAAAACGACAGCTAGAGGAGACAGAGGCAAGATTAACAGATACAGAAGAAACACTTGAGAAAGTATGTCTTTATTATTTCTACTTTATCTATGGTTTCATCTGACTGGGATATTTGCACCAGTATTTTTTCTTATTTCTCCTGAAAAACATTTTAGGATCTTTTGTATCAACTGTTGAGATTCCTTGACACATTTTAAGGGGACTTGATACACTTGGCAGAGTTCAGTCAATTATTACAAGGGAGACAATTTTTGTGACTTCCTCTGTTGCAGTTCTTTTTCCTGGGTTGATGGTTTCATACATGGCATTTACAGTCGACTCTCGTTATCTCGAATGCCAAGGGACTCTCTGAAACACTTCGAAATATTCCTACCTTGAAATATCAGAGTTGCAGAAGTGAGGAAAACAATAAATCGAACAACCACATTTAACAAATGAATATGTAATTTGACTCCTGAAGTTAGAGACAATTTGAAAATATTTTGGAAAAGAGGAGAAATTGCTCCTTAGGAGCAATTTCTCCTCTTTTCCACAATATTTTGTTACCTGTTCTTAGATTTCCATGTTAAAACAGGGACCAGAATTTCACTTTGAGATAAGCGGTTAATCGAGATAAGCGAGGTCGAGATAATGAGAGTCGACTGTATTTTGTTATTGTTTCTTCCTCATCTCTTCTTCTTTTGATGCTTTGGGAAGACTTTGCTTCATGACTGTATCTTTCTGTATTTTTCTTGTCTACTTTCCTACACATCAAGCCCCTTGGACAAAGGGTCTAGTTTAAAAGGTTGGGGATGGTTAGGTGTGGCGAAGGTGTCATGTATCTTATGTCCCTGGGGCATCCAACTGATATTGGCTTACAGTTAGGCAAGGCCTGCTATCCTTGCAGGAGGTAAGGGTAGAGGGGGAATGTTTTTATTTCTTCTGTTTCTTCACTTTAATTCCTGTTCCTCTTTCTTCCCTCTGTCCCTCTCTTTCATCTCTTCTTCCCCAGCCATCTCTTTTATCTCCTCTACTATCTCTTCTATCTCTTTTCTCAGGGATACGACACAACATAACCCACAAGAGTTGACGTGTCATTAAACCCCAACACAATCAAGTCTAAAAGGAAAGAATTTGATCCGAAGGGGTAGGCACTTTTTTAATTTTTCAGAAAGGAGGTTAACCGTTTTGACAGAGTTACCTCCCCTGAAAGTGTATCTATTCTCCATAACTATGATAAGGTAGATTTCCTTCAGTTTTTACAAGGAAGACAACTTTGGTGATTTCCTGTATGCTTTCCTGGGCCCAGTTGTTCAAAACTAACAATGTCATTAGTTAAAGTATTGTTAAAGCTTTGATCATTAAATATGGCATATATGTTAATATTTTTGTTGGAAAGCAAATGCTACTTACATTTTTTTCAGGAAAAATACCTGTGAATTAGATATTGTATTTACTAGAACAGTTCACATTTTGACCACTAATGAGCTTGTTAAGCTAGCGATGCTTTGAACAACTGAGCCCTGCTTGCCAAGCCCTTTGAGTGGACACCTTTTCAGAAAGGAAGCAGAACAGTTTTGACAGAGTTATCTCCCCTGAAAGTGTATCCATTCCCCATAAGAAAAAAAGCATTGATAGTTTTTGTTTACAGAAGAAGAACATCTCTGCAACTTAGTTTCTTCCTTCTTGAATGAAGTCTTATAATTTCAACTTGTCTCTGTAACTAGTGGCATGAGGATGGAGGTCTTTGCAGCATTTCTTTTCCATTTATGGAATTGATCTTGGTATCATTGCCTTCAGTATCAGTTTGGAGAAGTGAAAAGGTAGTCTGACAACTGGCATCTCAGGAGTTTCTGGCCTCATGGTTGCTGTAATATATTGATGTGGCAATTGAGCAAAATCAGTTTTTCATTGCTGTGAATGTTGAAGGGTCCAGTCAGCATGCACATCCGTGCAGCCTGATATAGGTTTTTATTGTTCATATTGGATACTATAAAACTAAGGGAAAAAGCAAACACAAATTTGCATGCTGTTTTGTAATATTTGAAGGAAACAGTTCCAGTACAAAAGTAACAAAAATGCAAAGCAGAATGCTTATGCATGTATGATTCCAACTCAACAGATTTACACTAATTTTTTGCAATTTGCTTGGCCGATAGCAAATCCAGAGCATTAAATGCTGTTCTGGATTTGCTCTTGCCCAGTCAAATTGCATAAAATTAGATATATACACTGAGCATGAATCTCGGAACTGTAATCATTGGGTAGATTTGTAAAATAAGCTATTTAACTTGCAGTTCAATGGAAACAGTACTGAGTTGGAATTAAAAGGAATGAATTTTGTTTTTGTGAATTTTATCAATGTGTAAATGCTGTCAGATCACTAAAAATCTTAGCATAAATCTTTTCTGGCTTTATTCAGTCTATGAATGATTTGCTGGTATTTAAACATCGATAAAATCCACTGAAATGAAATTCTTTCCTATAATGAACACTGATAAGCAAAAGGATGCATTATACCATATTAACCCAAAGTATTTGAGCAAACAGTGTAGACCCAGATCAGATATTGCAGAATACCACACATCCACATTTTAAACCACAGATAGTAAAATGATATGGAGTTTAGGTGTCTGACTATTTAGAGTAAGTACAGTACATGAAATCTGTAGAATCAACATGCAATGAATTATTTCAGAATGCTACTTGGTTGTCACGCTTCTGTATGAAGACAAAGTGTTTCTGAATACATACTTGCCATGAATAAATATACTACAGTTTGGACACATGACAAGTTTTTCTCTTAAACGAAAAATGGCAAACAATTCCTGCTCAACTGATAATTTAAGCAGATATTTTATGGCTACTGTCCTCAACTCTCCATACACTAATGAGTCTGTTCATAATAGGTGGTATTACCAGATTTATCAGGTGAACCACTTTTCTCTGATAATGCTGGTCCTAGTTGTTCAAAACTAACGATGTTGTTAGTTAACGGATTGTTAAAACTTTGATCATTAAATATGGCATATATGCCAATATTTTTGCTGAAAAAATATGAGTAGCTTTGCAAAAGCTACTCACATATTTTCAGCAAAAATACCTGTGAATTAGATATTGTACTTACTAGAACAGTTAACATTTTGACCGCTAATGAGCTTGTTAAGCTAACAATGCTTTGAACAACTGGGCCCTGGTTGCCTGCACTGTAATATATAATCTTAAAATCTTTATAACTTGAAATAAATACTAGCTCTTATAAATTATAAGAGCTAGTAATTATTCCAAGTTATATCTCTTGTTATCCCTTTGGATAAAGAATCACAAACTTAAAATCTTTATTTTTTAATGTAGGAAATTAAACATGTAATTAGATTAAATTTTTATGCAGATGTAGATTTTGGAATCAGGTTTGAGCTTCTTCCTTGTGTTGTATATTTAAGAATTTTTCCTGTCAGTTTCTAGTTAGTTGTCTTATCAGTATTATTTAAGTAATTGCATAATGGAGCATCATTTTGTAAGCAGAGTTTTGTAGTCTCAGTTATAAGAAACATATGGAAATGCAATACAACTTCGATATAGTTTTTGTTGTGAAGGCGAGGGGCAAATTCTCTAGGAGATATTATCTGTGTAATCAAAGGTGAATTCTTCAGGAAAAAAAGAAGAAAGAAAAAGAGTGTATAGACCTACAAAAGTAAACATTTGAGTTGCTGTTTTGCTGATGATATTATAAATATGCAGTCACTTGATGCTATTAGCACCAAATAAGATGGGTATTTGGTCAATATTACAAGGGCGAGTCAATAAAAAAACAGCCTAACATTTCTGGGTGAGGTCGATCTCTTCTATTTTGATGTAATTGCCCTCTAGAATGATTCACTTGGACCAACGGTGTTCCAGTGCCATCAGCCCAGAACTGAAGAAGCCAGGGTCCTTGTCTCTGACCCACACCTCAACTGCTGCCACAACTTCTTCGTTGGACTGGAAATGACGTCCACGGATATCCTTTTTCAAGTTTGGGAATAGGAAATAGTCACTAGGAGCTAAGTCCGGAGAATAGGCGCAGTGCGGTATTAGCTCGTACCCATTCCGCTCAATAGCAGCCATTGCAATTTTGCAAGTGTGGACTCTCGCATTGTCCTGTTGGAGCAGAATCCCTTTGGAGAGTTTACCTCGGTGTTTTTCACTGATCACAATTCTCAGTTAGTCAAGCGAATTTGCATAATATGCACCTGTTATTGTACTTTGCTTTGCTAGAAAGTCCAACATAATAACGCCTTGTGCATCCCAAAATACAGTTGCCATCACCTTGCCAGCAGAGGGTTGCATTTTGAACTTCTTTGGCCTCGGAGACCCAGGCCCTACACTCTGGCGACTTTGAGCTTTATTCTCTGGCTCATAATAATGGACCCAGGTCTCATCTACAGTCACCAGATGTGAAAGGAAATCATCTTTCTTTGACCTAAACCGCTTCAATAATGCGCTGTATACTGATGCTCTGGTTGCCATTTGCTCGTCGCTAAGGGATTTTGGGTCCCAACAGGCTGTTAGCTTGTGCATACCCAAGCGATCATGTAAAGTTGTTGAAATGCTACCATGTGAAATGTGTAATGCATTCACTATTTCTTCCACCTTAATTCGCCTATCAGAGTACACCAGATCCCGTACTTTGTTACACATTTCTTCATCGGTGGCATCTGATAGGCGTCCAGACCTGGTTTCGTCTTCGAAAGACGTTCTACTGTGTTTGAATTCCCCAACCCAGAATTTAACTTATGCATACGATGGTGCAGAAGACCCATAAACATTGGTCAACTCACAATGTATTTCTTGACCTGTTTTCCCTTTCAAATACAAGTACCGAATTACAGCATGGTACTCAACTTTTGACGAAAAGCTTACTTTTGCATCACTAGCTATGTTTGACATTCAATATCTTTTGAGTGAATGACACGATAAGGGTGCAATATTGCCCTCAGGCCTAAAACATGTATTGAAACAAGGCATGAAAATCTTGGGTGTCTAGGTCAATTGGAAATGGGATAGGCTGGTTACTTATTGACTTGCCCTCGTATTATCATTAGTGTATTTTAGGTGCTCATTAGAACTGCCTTGGAGCTTTTCTAATGAGTACCCGCACCATACATTTATGTGGAGAGATAAGAAAAATATCACTACTTTTTGGATGAAAAAAAAAGCACCTTATCTGGAGATCTGTGCTGTAGTTGTCTCTGTCTCACCTATGTAAAACATTAAAGAGTATTATCTGTGTTTGACAGTGCTGTTTTGTCAAACAACTGAGATAGCATACAAAAACTACCATCATGTAAATTTAGGATCAAATTGTAGAGGATTATCTGTGCTTTCTGTTTGCAGGCTAAAGAGTGCCACAAAAGGGAGGTTGAAAAACTGCAGGAACAACTAGATACTATGAAAAGAGAAGATGCGGACAAGGAAGAACAGCTACAAAAACAGGTTGATCTAACAGATAACAACAGTATTTAATTTGTGAAAAGTAGCCAAAAAAAAAAAAAAATAAAAAAAATAAAAATAAAAACAACAACAACAAACAAACAATAAAAAAAACCCAACAAAAAACAAAATGATGACAGTGATGATGACGATAACAATAACAACAGAAAAAATATTCTGAAAACGTGTATCTTACGTCACTGGGGCATCCAACTGATATTGGCTTACACTGGGCAAGGCCTGCTATCCTTGTAGCAGGTAAGGGTAAAGGTGGTGGGGGTGGGGGGGGGGGGGGGTATTCTATTTCTTCACTTTCATTCCTGTGCCAGATTCTTCCCTGTCCCTCTCTTTCATCTCCTCTACTATCTCTTTTCTCCCTTTCTCCAGGAGACAACACAAAATGACCCACAAGGGTTGACATGTAGTTAAACCCCAACACAATAAATCACTGAATATTTGTTTTTTTCTTGAGCTATCGGAAGAATCATGCTGGGACTCAAAAAGGAGTTTGAATTAGCCATGGTAAAGGAGCCATTGTAGTTCGAGCCATTGAGGTTTTACTGTACTACAATTGTATTTATTTTTACAGCGACAACAATAGGTAGTGAAAGAAATAGAGTTGAAAATAGATTTTTCCATAAAAAGCAGTGCCACACGTTATAAACAGCCATGCATTAATCGGCGAAAAGTCATGTATTAACAAGGCAATTTACGTGCTGTTAATGCACGGCTAGGCAACTTTCAATATGACCATACAGGGGCCACAGATTTGCTGCCGTTAAGAGATGTGTACTGCCCGGCCCTAGAATAAGCATAGTCCATGGAAATTACGTTTGAGAGACATCGGTGAAAGGCGAAACAAAATAGTGCAAGAAATAACGCGAAATGTAGCAAATGTTTCCAGTTTTTATGCAATAATAGCGATAGAACATGGTTTTTCAATGCATTAACATTCGCCAGGTCCCTTGGGAGATGTTGAAAACACCTCCCACGGGACCTTGCGAATGTTAATGCATGAAAAACCATGTTTGATCCCTATAATATCACTCATTAAATTACGTTTGCGAGGCACTGGTGAAAAGGCGAAACAAAATAGTGCAAAAAATAACACAAAATGTAGTCAATCAGCCTCGGTTTTCAACACCTCCCACGGGACCTGGCGAATGTTAATGCATGAAAAACCTTGTTTGATCCCTATAATATCACTTAGCCATGGACTTGGATGCATGAACTGTTTTGCAGATTACATAGCTCTTGATAAGATGCTTTTTTCAGTCCAAAAGTATTGATATTTTTTCTTATTTCTCCATGTAAACATATGTTGTTGGGACTCATTAGAAGCATGTGGAGAAGTTAGAAAATATTTACCTGATACTCTTTTATCTAGACCTATGGATTACATGAAAGTTCAGGAACAGACAATGAAATTGAGTTTTATGATTTTGGGCCTATCTTTGGGTCTGTTTCTTTGCTCTCTATTGAAGACCTACATAAAAGATATGCTTATGGCCATTTAAAAGTTCATGTGGGTGATAGAGAGGGTCAGAAGTGTCAATAGTCGATATAGTATAAGAACTCTTATACAATTACAGTAAAACTAACATTCTGTTGTGCCTTCCACCATCTTTGCAGTGATTTGGAAGTAATGCATTGACTGATTAACTAGTTTAGTGATATTAGATTGGTGCACTACCCAGCTGAATGACTTTACAAAGGATCAGGCTTTCATACTGTAATGTCAAACTAGTTCAAGTTCTAGCTGACTGTTATACATGTACAGTGGATATATGATTAAAGGGGACTTGATATACTTGGTAGATTTTTGTTGTAAATGAGACAGCTTTTCTAACTCCAGATTTACTTTCCTGTATACCAAGTCCCTTCTGAAATGGGAGCAGACCTCTTTTCAGAAGGGAGACAAATCACAATTTTGACAGTTACCTTCCCTGAAACTGATTTACAGTGAACCCTAGTTACAACGACAGCATCTGCTGCCAAAGATTTTACCATTAAAATGAATTTGCTGTGTAAAGAATCCTTAATGGGCAGAATGTTATGTAAAAAAGACCCTGTTTTATTCTTATTTCCTCATAAAACATGATTTGGATATTTGTTAGAATTGTCTCAGTGAGGCAATTCTAACAAATATCTAAAACGTGTTACTTGAAGTTTTGATGTAATATTCATGCATAATTTCTCATTAACTGTCACCTCTTCAGCGAAGGTTTTGTTACATTCAAATTATGATTATAACAAATTTTGTTGTTGTATCGAGTGTAGGTATAAAGAGGGTTGACTGTATTATGTGTTTATTGTTGTCTGCATGCCATTTTGTTTGTATTAACAGATTTCTCAGTTGTCTGGAGAGAAAAAGGTCTTAACTGATGAAAAGATGCACCTGGAAGAAAGAGTTGTTTCCCTTGAAGCAGATCTTCAGTTGAAAATATCAGAATTGACCACAAATATGGAAGCCATGTCAGACCAAAAGGTAACCTGAATTGTACAGTGAACCCTTGTTACAACGACAGCATTTGTTCCCAAAGCTGTTGCCATTATAATGAATTTGCTGTTGTAAAGAATCCTTGATGGACAGAATGATATGTAAGAAATACCTTGTTTTATTCTTATTTCCTCATAGAACATATGTTTTGGATATTGGGGGTGGTTGGGTGTGGCAAAGGTGTCTGTACCTTATGTCACCGGGGCGTCCAACTGAGATTGGCTTACAGTTGGGCAAGGCCTGCTATCCTTGTAGCAGATAAGGGTAGAGGAGGAATTTTTTTATTTCTTCTGTTTCTTCACTTCATTTCTGTTCCTCTTTCTGCCCTGTCCCTCTCTTTCATCTCCTCTACTATCACTTCTATCTATTTTCTCCCTTTCTCTGGGAGACGACACAAATGACCCACAAGGGTTTACATATCATTAAACATCAACTCAATCAAAAATGTTTTGGATATTAGAATTGCCTCACTGAGGTGATTCTAACAAATATCCAAAACATATGTTTCTTTTGAGTATTAGATACAATATTCTTGCATAATTTGTGACATTGTTACCTCTTAAGCGAAGATTATTGATGGTTGATTTGTCATTATAACGAATTTTGTCCTTATATTGAGTGTCAGTATAAAGAGGCTTGTCTGTACCTGCTGTTACAAACAAATCATTTCTGTTTATTTGTCTGTCCCAAGATTTGTAAGAAATACTGTACTATATTTTCTGTATAATAATAACCCTAATAACAGCGCTTACTGGAACTCAGCTCACCACATGTCAGTGTTTGGCATGCAGCTTTTTATTCACAGTTGACAAGTCAGTGCTATGTACTGATGAGCCATTAAATTTTTGTGGAAGCTTTAAATTTGACATGCTCGATGTGAAAATCGGCAGATGACTTCATTCCCCTGTTCCTCTCAGGTGCCACTCCACTCCCTTTGAACATAGTCAGTTTTTTCCATTTCAGAAAGAATTTGAAGTGAAGTTAGAGAAGGCAGAGAAAGATGCCAGAAACCTAGAAGAGAAATTAAAGGAAGATATACAACAGTTACAGTCTCAGTTACAATCTGAAAAGGTGAGATTATTTAATTAGCTTTTACACTGCTACTTATCCAGGAGTCACAAGTTTGAATCCCAGCTCTTCTACAAACTGGATGATGATGATGATTTGGTGTTGTGTGGGACATTATCTATTTCAATAGTATCTAAGTCATATGGAGATGATGGAAGGATGATAATGAAAAGCTCTATGCAATGCAGCATGAGCTGAATTCCAAACCCGGGACCTTGTGATCCAAAGTTGGGCACCTTAATCACTCGGCCATCCTGAAGCTTGGCTACAAATTGGAAGCCAGAGCAAAAGAAAGCCACAAGTTAACCACAATGAGCCAGACCATACATGAATAAGGTCAGGCAGAAACCATCTAGAAAAGATCTAGGATTGAGCTATCATTGCGTTTGGATTAAAGAGGGCATCAAAAATGTTAACCTTCATTTGGCTTACCACCTGATCAAACTGCTCTTTTTATCTGAGTCTGAACTGCTTGCTTGAGCAATTCTGTCTGAATATTTAGATTACATTTGATAATACCACTTTATTGCTTGGGCTTGTCTATCTGAATATTTAGGATTATATTTGGTAATATCACTTTATTGCTTGGGCATATCTATCTGAATGTTTAGATTAGATTTGGTAATATCACTTTATTGCTTTGGCATATCTATCCGAATATTTAGATTAGATTTAGTAATATCACTTTATTGCTTTGGCATGTCTGTCTGAATATTTAGATTAGATTTATTTATTGCTTGAACATGTCTGTCTGAATATTTAGATTAGAGATTTGGTAATATCACTTTATTGCCTGGGCATGTCTGAATATTTAGGTTAGAGATTTGGTAATATCTCTTATTGCGTGGGCATTTAGATTAGAGATTTGGTAATATATCTTTATTGCTTGGGCATGTCTGTCTGAATATTTAGATTAGAATCGGTAATATCACTTTATTGCTTGGGCATTTCTGTCTGAATATTTAGATTAGATTTGGTAATATCACTTTATTGATTGGACATGTCTGTCTGAATATTTAGATTAGATTTGGTAATATCACTGTATGCATAGTTTCCAGTATAACAGCTGCTATTTGAGAGAGGTTTACCAAACAAATAGAGTGTTAAATCTTTTGAGCAAATTAAAAGCATAGCAGGAAATGTGACAATCCTATTTCACTTTCAGAAAGATTTTGAGACAAAGTTAGCAGTGTCAGAGAAAGATGCTAGAAATTTAGAACAGAAACTTCAGGGAGAGATACAGACATTAAATTCTCAGTTAGAAAATGAAAAGGTGAGATTACTTTTTTATGTTTACCATGCTGAAGAAAAAAGACTTGGTGGTTTGAGTCTTTCTGTACAAATACAACTACAACTGCAAATCTTTTATTGTTTCAGACCTCCAGACCATAAGAAGCACAATATACATAAACATGCAGGAAATTGAATAAGATTTTCTCTAGATTATTATATTGTTGTTTTTTAGTTTCATCAGTTTTTCTTATACCAGTTACAGTTTTCTCATTTTTCTCATTATTATAGCCATTTCACTCTTAAACCAAATTAATATACTGTTTTGATGCAACTGATCCTCATGGATTGACACATCATTAAACTTTAACTCATCTTCATCATTTTTTCCATAGTTCTCTCAACAATGAGTATTTTCATAAAAAAAAAAAATCTTGAAAACTAACATTTTGTCGTGCATTGTTCTACCTAATTTATCATTATAAACTGTCACACATATTTTAGCATCACATATATCAGAGATATATCAGGGGGAGGAAACATTTATCATTGCTGCTTCAAGTTTTCTAATGTCAAACATGACAATTAGGTAACCCCTCCCCTACCTATTAACAGACACACAGTTTTTCTGCAGACTGTTTTGAGTTCCTCTGTTGTAATTCTTCTTTCTTTGTATGTCTATAGTAGCAATTGTGATGTTTTATTTTGTCATTGTTTGTTCCTCATCTCTTCTTTTGGTGTCTCTGACAGGAAGGCTGTGTTCATGATAGTGTCTTTTCCTGGGTATCTTTTATATTTTTTTTGTTAACCCTTGTCATGCTGAATAAATTAAGATGCCACACCCAGTTCTAATTGTCAGCCAATCAGATTCCTTGATCCAGAGTATTGATATAAATTCACATACTGAATGACAAGCAGTGCAGATCCAGATCAGTTGGCTTCTTCAGAAGCCAACTGATCTGGATCTACACTGTTTGCTAAGACAGGGCATGTCATGTTTAGCAAGAGAAGGTTAATGTTTTTAAAGATGTGTCTCTTGAATGTCTGGATGGATGTAGTTGACATTTAACTGATATTAGATAATACTGGTACAAAACTTTTTCAGTGCTAGCTTCACACCCATCAGAAATCCCTGATGTGAAGTCACAGACTTAAAAGTTTTCATTTGATAGAAAAAAATTAATTCAGGCAAATTCAGTCTGTCAGTTGAAAAAATTCTACTTCAAGAGGAAGTTTTCAGAATTTGGTAGACATGCTGGTATTGTATGTGTAAGTTCATGCCATGAAATATCAGTGTGGCAAATAATAGTAGTTACTTTTTGTGGTAGTAAATGGTGAATTTCATAATATTCTCCCATTGGAACTTATACATTTCTGTTCCAGCATGTTATAATCTTTATCTTTCTATTTTAAGGCAGTTTAAATCAGAAACTAGAAACAAGCAAATAGGTGATTCTGTCAGGGTCATTTTATGACACAATATGTAAATAATGTGAACCTGGTTTTATACAGGAGCTCTTGATCTCACCTGCATATTTCAGACAAGTGCAGGGCCACTTTTTATTTCACTGTTTTACACCTCCAAAGGAAATAAAGTTATAACAGTGTCATGAAAATATTGACAACCTTTCTCATTAGGAGCTACTGTACTTTTCAGAGAAGCTCCCATTTTTTGAAAGGTTTCAAATACCAGGGAGGCAGCTTCCAGTCTAAGAAAACTGTCCTCCTTTAAATAGCGCAGTAAAAATCTTTCCGGTGTATCCTTTCACCTAAGTCCTGCATAGATAAATGCCATGTTCTAAAAATGGAATTCATTTATTGTTTGATCATGTTTTTTTTATACCCTGTCATACAATAGTGATGGGATATTATGGTATCACATTATTCATTCATGTGTCCATCCCTATGTCTGTCCATCTGTCATTTGAAAAAATGGTACTTTAGGAGACTATATCCAACAAAATTGTCCAAAAATAAATATACAAATGATAATTAGGAGACTATTTAGGTTATTCTGTGACTTTTTTGTCATTATAGAACTTGCATTGTGAGACCGCATTATGGGAGTAAATTCTCATTTTAGTCCCATAATGTACCAGTTGTATCATCCATCAACATTTTCAAAGGACTTCTCCTCTGAAGCCGTGAAGCTGATTCTCCCCGTTTTTAGCATATAGCATCTGTAGGCAAGGGGAATGAATAATTGTGTTTTCTGTTTCAATCGGATGAGAACTCTGGTTGCTATGGTAACTTAGAGTTGCCATTGACTTTTGATGGGAAAAGTGGAAATTATCATTTATTACTGTCTCACTGCAGATATTTTAACAAACATTTTACAGAAATGTTCCTTGAGTTGTCCTCTACTTTATACATGAATTGTGTCCAAATGGCTGAATTTGATTTGTGACCATGGCAACCAAAAAGTTAAATTATCTAGGTTTCATAGAATGACATCATTGTATATAACATACTAAATATGATGATTTTATTATTTTTGGACTTTTTCAATTAGATTTGTAAATGGAATCATACAAAATGTAAGAATTACAATCACACATTTGTTTCCCTGCATTAACATTATCCAGGTTCCTTGAAAGAGATTTGAAGTCGCAAGTTTGTATCCCAGCTTAGCCCTATAACTTTTGTGGAGATTGATCACGAAATCATTTCTACCAGTATTGTCATTCTCCCCCTTCTGCTGATTCAAAAGAGGCAGTTTTTATTAGCTACTGGCAAAAGGATATGCAAAAGTACTGATTAACTACTTAGAGGACTAAGCCCACCCAGGAAAAAGTGTGAATATGTCATCCGACTGGCTTGATATGACCTTAATATAGTTGACTGGACCATAAAATTCAAACTTAAATAAATACTCTGCATGTTGCCTCATGTTCAAACAGCTTCCTCAGGACCTGGCAAATGTTATTTGATGAAAAAAATGTGATCCCTATATTCTATTTCAGAAAGCTGTATTTATGAAGACCGACAGTGAAAATGCATTGAATGTCAAGGTAAGCTTCCATGTAACCCGAAAATCACTTCTTCAGATACATTTACAGAATAGATTTGAATTAGCCCGGAGAGTGGTTAAGTTAAAAGAGAAGTGTGAAGCACAGCATCATGAGTATTGTGTTGGTTCCAATCCTGCTTAATATGGATTCAGCTCATGACTGTACAGCACTTCATTGCACAAAGTCTTTCATTGTCATCCTTCCCTCTTCTCAACATGACTTACATAGTGTTGAATGGGACAAACCATGGGTACTGTGTTGGGTTTGCACATTCTTCTATTGTAGATGCACTTAGGTTTGTATGTATCACATAAATTATAATAGTTTGAACATATCGCATTTCATGTACAGTCAGTTCTCATTATCTTGGAGTACAAGGGACTCTCTGAAATACTTCAAGGTATCCGTACTTCTACATGTCAGATTAGCAGAATTGAGGGAAAAATAAATTGAACAACCAAATTCCACAAATGAATATGTAATTTGACTCCTGAAGTTAGAATTATATTGAAAATATGGTGGAAAAGGGGAGAGATTGCCCATCAGGAACAATTTCTCCTCTTATCCACAATATTTTGTTACCTGTTGTTAGATTTCCGTATTAAAACAGGGATCAGATGTTCACTTCGAGGTAAGCGGTTATTCAAGATACATTACGGGGACACGCCTATTCAAATATATTGAAAATTTTACAACCAAAAAAGGTGATTTTTTTTTATAAAAAAGTCAGATATTTTTCATATTTCTGTTCAAAACATAGATTGTGGGTACTCGTTAGAACCGCCTCAGCGAGGCAGTTCTAACGAGTACCCACAATCTATGTTTTTGAGCAGAAACAAGAAAAATAATGTATACCCCTGTAAACCCCAGTTTTACTATATAAAAGTGGGGTTTAAGGGGGTCAAAATTATATAGGCATGTTTTCGTGATGAGTGAACTGGAGGTAAGGAGATTCGACTGTATAGATATCATGTATAAGCTACCATGTGAAACGTAAGAAAATAAACGTCATATTAAGTTATTAGATTATTTGAAATATGTTTTGCATTTCATGTGTATGTTCATGTAAGGATGTTTCTGTGGAACATAAGACATAAATAAATTGTCAGTCCCTGATAATCCCTGTTTTTTTGTGATCATTTAGGTGGCTCAACTAGAAGGCAGTTTATCTGAGCTGCGTGATGTTAAAGCCTCCCTTGATGAGACAGTCTCAACATTACAGGACCACTTCAGGTCACAGGTACTACTTTAAAGTGCATTAATACACCTGGGCCTAGTTGTTCAAAGTGTGGTTAGCTTAACGAGCTCGTTAAGGGTCATTTCGTTAATTGTTTTAGCGGATTGATATTACAATATTCTGATATTTTTTGCTGAAAAAATGTGAGTAGCTTTTGCACTGCAAAAGCTACTCACATTTTTTCAGCAAAAAATTTCAGCATATTTGCGTATCACTCGATTAAAATTTTAACGAATCGTTAACTAACGACATCGTTAGTTTTGAACAACTGGGCCCTGAAAGATTTTGCCACTGTTTTGCAAAAGGGGACAATTTTTGGATACAGAAAATTACCATTCTGATATTTGAAACCTTTCATAACTGGGGTCTAGTCTCAAAGGAAAGAATTTACTTCCAAAGGGGCAGATCCTTTTCTTTAAGGTAGCCCTCCATTGAAAAGGGAGGCAAATATTTCCCCGCCAGAATTATTTTCCCTTGGTTTAAACAATATTTTATAGTATAATACACATTATTAACTAAGTAATTATTGTTCTTATATGTGCCAAGCAGCCTGCATTATACCATTGCAGTGTTTGGCATGATTTCTATATGGTTTTGGGCCAGGCTTTAAACAAGGGCGAATACTGAGATACAACGATTTAGGGGATAAAAAGCGAAGGGTTCAAAAGGGCCAATATTTTATGGTATTAACCAGGCCAATATTTTATGGTTTTAAACACAGTGAAACCTTCTGTTTGGTGCTTAGAGTACATCAAAAAGTTGATCAATAAAAATGTCATGAAAAAGATATTTTTGCATTGGCCCTGTTAGAGGTCCTAGGCCAGTTATATTGGCCGTCAGTTGGCTGTATCAGCTTCACCTTGGGCCAGTACAGCAATCCTCAGGCCAATACGACTGCCCTCAGACCTGTAAAAGGGCCAGTATGAAAACATCCATTTAAAAACAGTATATACTCAACAATTACAAATATACTATATAGGCACAATTATACAAATGGTATTCAGAAAGAAGTCTAAAGACTTTTTAATCTGTATCCCCTTTACGTTAATAAAGTTTTCAAACTGCGTAATCATTTTATTTGTACAATATCTAAGAGTGATTGAGAACACAAATAAACGTATTGTATCTGAAGGTATAAGATTATTTCCCTTGTATCCATTCACTTAAATATGAACAAGACCATAACAAATGTAATGTATTCTGTTAGTATGAAGTACCATGTGGTCGTTGTAAAAAGTTTCCCATGCTTCATCATCATGTAGTTTTTAATTTTTATTTTCCTTGGTGTCATTAAGCACATTTTAAAATTGCGTTAAGAAAACACGTCTATTCAAATATACTGAAAATTTTACTACCAAAAACTGAAAATTTTCAGATAAAAAATTCTGATATTTTTCATATTTCAGCTCAAAACATAGATTGTGGGTACTCGTAAGAACCGCCTCGATGAGGCGGTTCTAACGAGTACCCACAATCTATGTTTTTGAGCAGAAATAAGAAAATAATGTATACCACTGTTCATCCCAGTTTTTTTACTATATAAAAGTGGGGTTTAAGGGGGTCAAAATTATATAGGCATGTTTTCCTGATGAGTTCTGCTTAAGCCTGTACTAGTTGAGTATGCAGCCTTGTAAACTACATTGCTGTTATATGTATAGTCTCAATAAAAACTGAGACTCCAATTTTTGATCTTTTATGTTGTCTTTTTTCCAAGGGCACCCTTAAAAGATTTTATTCGAGTGGCAGTCAGATTGCTGTGAAAAGCCAAGGCCTTGCCAAGATTGTGCTGACATGCATGGTATTATATTAACCATAGAGCCAGCAAAAGTACATGTAGTTATGTCTTGGATTGAAATATCATGGCCTAACTTTAAGGAGACTAGATCGAGGGTTGAGCGCAAGACTATGGTAACTCAAACATATTTTTGAAACCCTTGTTTAGGGGCAACTTGGACCCCTTTGTAAACAATGCAAATTTAGGTGCCATTGCTCATACGAGCAATGGCACCTAAATTTTCATTGTTTACAGAAAGAAATGTTGTAATCTTCATAACGCCTTCATGGTGAGGAGATTAGGTTTGGGGAAAAACAACCATCTGACTTGCAATAGTCTTGCGATCAACCCTCGAGATATACTTTGAGGACTTTCTGCCATTTGTTACTAGGGAGACATTTTTTGTGTATGCTTGTTTGCTTTCCTGCACACCAGGCCCATTCTGAAAGGGATCTACACTAAAAGAAAAGAATTTGCTCCCAAGGCTTTTAGTGTAGCCCCTTTTCAGAAGGGCAGCAAAACCTATTTGACAGGATTGCCTCTCCTTAAAGTGTATCTTTTCTCCTTAAATCAACCAGTGGTATGTATACTTGAAGTACGATACAGTTTAACTGTGATGTCTTCATATTTCAGAAAGAAGAAAATACAAGAACAAATGAAACACTACAAGAAAAAGTGACAGAACTGAAAGAACTTCAAGAAAATAATCAGGTTATTTTAAGGTTTACTAAAAGTATCCTGATTTTCCAGAGAGTAGTAGTAATTTTCCAAAATGTGGATCATGATGTTTAGGCCAGTAGCTTCATACGGTCTTAGATGCAACACACGGTCATGCTATTAAAAAGGATAACATAGCTGTCAACCATGATTGGGTTACAGGCCAAACCATGGCATGCAGATTTTTACTTTGGAAACTGATTTCTTCTTCACCTAAAACTTGACATTCATATAATGAAGTAAAATAAAGTTCATTTCATTATTAAGGGAACTTGATACACTTTTTTGCCATCTTTTTACAAGAAAGACAACTTTTATTACTGCCTGTTTGCTTTACTGCACAACAAACCCTTCTAAAAGGTAAGAAACAGGGAGCAAATGCCTTCCTTTTAGAGTAAATTTTTTTCATAGGGAGGCAAAAAAACAGAGTTGCCTTCTCTGAAAGTGTATTTGATTCCCCTTAAATATAAGAGTTACTTTTAAGTAATATGTCAAGCCCTGGCCCCGAGGTTATAAAATTTTTTTCATGCTCAACTCAGTTGAGCATGAAATTTATTTTGCTAGTAAATCACAAATTACAAACAATTGCAAAGTCTTTTTGCTGAACTTAGCTGATCATGAAAATTTCTCTAATAAATATGAAAATGCCAACTTTTGTTGGCATTTTCATATTTATCAGCAGAGAAAATTTCATGCTCAGCTGAGTTGAGCATGAAAAAAGTTTTATAACCTCGGGCCCTGTTTTCAGATAAGCGAGAGAGAGAAAGGAGTTATTTTATCAGGAGACATTTCTGTTCAGCTTGCTAATATTCAAATAATCTGGCTGTAAGTCAACACCACTTCTTAATACAGTGCTTTTAATGAGGAAAAACCCCTTATTACTTGTAAGCAACATTTTGCACTCTGATCAGTACCTTTGTAGTCTGTGTACAGAATTCATGTATACTGTAGAACAGATTGACAAACAGACCAGGCCCTGATTAGACTCCACAGATACATAGGCTGATATAGGCCTTTGCTGTTTGCATTTGGCATAAGGGACCTTTTCTTAAGTTACACATCATGTAAATATCTGTCATCTATTCTTTTCTCCCAAAGAAAGATAATTGTTGCTGTTTATGTCAGTTTACATCCCAGAAATACAAATACTTTCCTGACCACTGAACCTGTTTATTTGAACTTTGCATGTTGCTAATAACTTCATTAGAATGGTAAACAGAGATTACTGAACTATACTTCTATTTTTTTACCCTAAATACTCTAACATATAGCCTAATCAAACTGTGTAGACCTAGATCAGATGCCACATTTTGTGGCATCTGATCTGGGTCTGCACAGTTTGCCACTAATCCAGCAGTTTTTTGACAGATCGTCAGGTAGTAGAATGAACTTGTTCAAATTAGGATTATTTATGGTAATATGCTAACCATCTAGATGAAAATGGTATCCAGAGAAATATTTTTTTCTTATCTCTTAAGAAAAATGGATACCTTTTTGGGGAGGCAACTCTGTCAAAATTGTTTTGCCTCCTTCCTGAAAAGGGATCTGCTCTAAATGGAAGGAATTTGCTTCCCTTGGGAGCAGATTCATTCCTGTTAGAGTAGATCCCATTTTAGAAGGGGCTTGGTGCACATGAAAGCAAATAAGAAGTAAAAAATGTAGTCGAAAGTTGTCTCCCTTGTAAAAATGACAGAAAATGTACCAGTTGTATCCATTCCCCTAAAGAAAAAATGTTTTGTTTATACCTATTCACCATGTTGGGATAGTCAGAAGATCTACTGTCAAGGTTTGTTTTTATAGAGAAATAAGAAATATATCCGTATTGTTTGGTTGAAAAAAAAAATTCTTATGAGAGTTATTGTACTAACAAAATTTATGCATAACATTTATTTCCCATAAACTCTGTTTGAATATATGTAGCATGCATCCACTCTTCCTTTGTAGAAAAATATACATGTGAAAAGCAATTGAAACTGTGATAATTAGTATTATATATGTTAGTGGTTGAATTTTACAGCTGTATTGATATTTTCCAGATGTTACAAACTCAATTCAATGAACTAAGTGCTAAACACAAGGAAACACTAACTGAATTAACAGAAACTCAAAATAACAGTGCCATAACACAAACTGCTTTGGAAAAACATCAGCAAGAACTAACAGGACTGCATGAGAAATACAAAAAGGTTTCAAATGATTTGAAAGAAAGTGTCAGTGTGGGCAATAAACTAACAGAAGAGTTAAATGGTATCAAAGATGAAAAAGACAAAATAAACCAGAATCTTCTCTCAACAGACCAGGAATTTGTGCAGTTAAAAAGTGACTATACTACAATAGCTGATAAATTAAAGGTGTCAGATTCTGGTCTTGAAGAGACTAGGAAAAAGTTCAGTGAATTGCAAGAAACTCACAGTAACACTGTTTCAAATTTAGAGAGTTGTAAACAGGAATTAAGTTCATCATTAGCTCAGTTAAACAGTTCAAGAACAGATATTCAGAAGCTTGAAACAGAAATAGATGATATTAGAACTAAACTTTACAGCACTGAAACAGATTTGCAAGGTAAAATTGTAGAATTAAAAGAACTGGGTACAAAATTTTCTCAGTCTGAAGAGGAACTGGCAAAGTGTAAAGGAGAATTAGAAACTACAAAAGAAAATTTACAGAAAAAAGAGAAAGAATCAAATGAACATAATCTTCAACTTCAAGATTTACAGAAGAAGCATGCTTGTCTTGCTGAAGAATTGAATAAAGCTACAGACCGAGAGAAGGAACTTAACAATTCCTTTGATGAGTTAAGTGAGGTAGGTTGTCAAAATGTCACAATCACCTTATACAGTGGAACCTCTATTAAGCAGCCACCCAGGGGAATGGCCCTTTTCAGCTGCTTAAGAGAGGTGGCTCCTCAGCGGAGGTATTCACAGGCAGTTTTGAGACAGCTGGAGGACTGATATAGCCCAAATGGTGGGCTGTTGGTGAAATACATGTACTTTTCCTGGGTATAAACAGTATACACAAAGAAGAGTTTTCTGATCAGATAAAATGTCTGAAAAAGTTTGTGTAAGTGTATGGAGAGTACTTTGAAGGACATTTTTATTGACATTTTTGATCAGGTAAGCCATATGTTAAACTGCAACTGTTAATACTTTTTTTTTCAAAAGCCCCTCATACACATTCTTTGTTAGGCCTATTACAAATGATTTCTTATCTTATTAATGCTTAGCATCCTGGGTAAAATTTTCAGCAGACAACATATTGAAATAGTTTTCTTATATTTCCCATAAAACATGATTTGACATTTCGTTCAAATTGTCTCTTGGAGACAATGATTGTGGGACAAGTCGGCATATAGCAAACTCTGCACATAACCAACTCGCACATAATGAACTCGGCACATAGCAAACTCTGCACATAACCAACTCAGCCTATACAAACTCGGCCCATAATTAACTGATTTAGGGATTAGTCAATCTGTTGTAATATTGAATACTTTAATCCACCGTTACAAACAACCAATTAAAGGTTACTTTTGAACTTTAATCATTTTAACTTGAAGGTGGCAAATATTTTTAATGTAAATGTCATGCTTAGCCGCTAAAAGCAAATATTAAATTTTATAAAAATGGAATTAATATTGATTTTAGCTTTTTCAGCGAATTTTCAACAGCAGAAGGAAGGCAAAAGTTGCCAATCCTTGACCCTAATTGGGTGATACTATAACCCTGATTTTAGAAATAATGAAATAATAAAAAAAATAGATATATATGTTTTTTTCAGAATGAGAATCTTTATGCTTAATCCTCATGTAGGATAATGGTTTTGGAAGTGTGTTGTTTAACGGCCCAGTAAACAGATAAGATGATGCCGGGCTGGTCCATTTTGTACACTATTCCCCAACCGTCTTTTTAATCTGTATAATGTAGCTCAGTAGATCTAATTATGGCTGCAGTCAAAACACTAACAGCATTAGTGGGTCGACTGTCTCTGAATGTTTGCTGAAAAAAATGGTCCTTTATGGGGACTTGGACGGTTCCTTTAAACCCTTAAATATCTATACTTTAAGCAAACAGTGCAGACTCTGATCAGATGCCACGTTCTGCGGCATCTGAAATGGGTCTACTCTATTGACCAGTGTCCCAGTACAAGAGCCCAGTCCAGATTTTACAGTGAACCAACCATTTTCACACAATGCTCCGACATCACAGGAGGAAAAGTGCTGCTATAATTAACCATTACTCAGATTTTGTACATGGTCAGCAATAGTCACATGGACAATAACAGGTGGGAAAGTAACTTTGGGTAGATTGATAAACAATCATTTTTTGGATGATAATATGATATATATTATTATTTCTGTCCATTTCTGCTCAAAACATAGATTGTTTGCAGCGATTCTACAGAGCTTCTACAATCTATGATTTTGAGCAGAAATAAGATATACTCCTGGAAACCAGCTGTTTTACTATATGTCGTGAGAAAACCTGTCTTTTGGGGGTTCTGATCAGGTTAGACAAAATCTGGCCAGCTCAGACTAAAAAAAACATGAATTTTCGCATACGGCAGCATAAGTAATTATACTTTCCAAATAGCAAACAACTAAAGCTTTGATCAGACTGTGCAGACTGTTTGCAGGTTTTCTCACGACAAAGATCAAATATTAAAACGGGGTACATAGTTCCCTCCGACTATATTACAGGGTGGAAATAAGAAAAAATATAGTATGAAATAAAGGGTAATGGGGATCAATAGTCTACCTTTCAGGCTTTTCAGAGCAGAAATAAGAAAATAATAAGTATATCCCCTTTATCACTAGGTTATACCTATTGTAGATCTTTATTTCGTTCAGAAATGCAACTCAAAAGGATGGCTGATAGAAGTATGACGATTCCAGGAAAGGCGCATTTCATTTTTGCACCATATTCATATTTACAGTTTCGAAATCAATTCCAACTTCCTGAATTCGCCTTGTTCATCTCGAGTTCGCTGTGTAATTAAACAATGAGCAATACATTGATTTATTAATAATTTTATTATTTTATTATCCATAAAAAGGATAAAATACTTCTAGAAATAAACGCATAAATGTATAGCTATATATATGTGCTGAGTTGGTATGGGCCGAGTTGGTTATGTGCTGAGTTGGTTATGTGCTGAGTTTGCTATGTGCTGAGTTGACCCGACACCGAGACAATTTGCACAAAATGTCAAATCGTGTTTTCTGGGAAAAATAAGAAAACATATCCTCAGTTTGTTGTTGGCTGAATTTGCCCAGAGAGTGTTAAAGGTTATTCTGAAATTATTGCTTTCATTGTGTTGATTCACTGTTTCCTTTCATTCATTATTGTTACAGATCAGAAATGCCATGAATAAACAGATGCTAGATTTGGACCAAGAAGTGAAATCATTAAAAGAAAGTCAGCAAGCATTTAAAGAATATAAGGTTGGTAGAGTACCTTTTGTACTGTACTTTTACTGTAATTTCTCCATAGGCTACATTGTAGCCGCTACAATGCTAAGAGTTCAAAAGTCTCTCACCTGCTACAGTTCCATGGGCCCAAATCAGATCCAGGTTTTGGTGGAATGTGATAGCCACTTGAGTCAGCAACAGATCCTGGGATTTTTCATGTCCTCTTCACTTCAAAAACACGACATTGCCTGCCATATGACATCCCAAAAACTTCTCCTATTCAGGGTCACAAATTGGAATGACTGACCAACTCGTTGTAGCACTCCTCCCAGCCAAATAATTCCCTACAGAATCTTTTACTATCTGGAATTTGTCTCTTCCAGGAACCTCCGTGGCCTGAAATAAATAGAACAATGCAGTCTTTTTTACCTTACACTGAATACAACATCTGCTCCGTACTTTCTGTTCTTAGATAGGACTATTTTTCAGGGTACCAAAACAATGTGACGTCAATAGTAGTCTGGTTCCTTATAGCAGCTTTTTACTAAAAGTTATTGACATATTTAGATTCACTATTTTTGTTCTTGTCAGTATATATCATGAATAAAGCTGTCATTACATTCATTGGGTTAATAAAAATACAAACAAAGATTAGAAATACATGTACAATGTTTATAATAATCTGCTGAATATTTTAGACAGTTATAATATATAAAGCCTGGTAATCAGTGCTATTAACTTAAATTTAAAACCAGAAGAAATAATGCCGTTTTCTGTCTTTTTGTCCACTTTTCAGCTAGTCGTGGTTCTGAATTCCTGTATCTTACAAAAAAAAAAAAAAAGGTAACCCTACAATCAGATAGATATATGACTGAGTTTTTGTATGTATAAAGCCTGGATATTGGTTCATACAAAACCGCTGTATAGCAATTCGAAACTAATTGTATTTTGGAAAAATGCATGCATTTTGCATGGTACTTTTTTAGAATTTTGCCAAGCAACTGTAAGTTTAGTACACAGGTATATTCTGACAGGTAAAATACACCCGCCTCGTGATAAATTAATCTGTACAGTTGATGTCTGAACATAAATCAGCACTGATCATTTAAATTTCTTGTCTCTTTTGTAAACCGTCTATTTTATGGAATTTTGATAAATATTTTTACTTGTGGAAATTACATCACTTATTATGTTTGGTCTTCATCCATTCTTACTGAATATAGTTCGTCAACTAAGGTTTTGAAATTATGGATATGATGAAATGCGCAGAAAATCCCCTCCACATGCATTTTTTAAGACTTACATAAGTATAATACCCTGTTCTATACAAATAATTTTAATAGAAAAATCATAAGCACAAATCCCTGAAAGGTGTCTGGTAACATTTGAAATGTGTCATTCAAAATGGTGTCATAAAATTTGCAATTAAGCGTTTTCTTACAGGTTTATCATAGCGGACATATTGGATGAAAAATCAAACAATTTTTGGTGTTAATCCATTTCCATATACCTTCTAATAAATACTATAAAAAATGGTAGAAAGTTTTTTGGAAAATTGATGTCAGATAGGAAAATGGTACTCTCCCTTAAATGCGGAAAAAAGCATCAGTGTCACTCATGGCTTCATGTTTGCATATGCTCATGAGAAAATAAACATTTTGCTTTCTGTTTGGAGCATTTCTTTCTTTCTGTTCTATGATTTTAACCTGAATACTTAAGGTTTTGTATATTTAGAATTTGTTAAGTATCAACTGGGCCTCCATAGAAATGTGCAAGTTGCAGCATAGGTGCTATACAGTTGTTTTCCTTTACAGACATGTCAAGGCTTTCTTCCTATATCAAAATAAATCGTATATCTTTCTGAGGCTAGGGTTAGCAAAAATTTTGTACTGGAACCTGTACTAAACTTAATGCTTTTCTTTTTGTTTTTGAAAATATATGAATAAAGGTTTCAGTCATGTCTTTGGGATGTTTTACACCTAGCATGCTGGGTAAAATTTCAGCATACAACCTTTTGAAATATTTTTCTTATTTTTCCCAGAAAATAAGAGTTGGCATTTCATGCAGGTTGTCTCATTAGGAGACAATTTGCATAAAATGTCAAATCCTATTTTCTGGGCAAAGAATAAGAAGAAATATCATCGGTTTGTTATCTGCTGAATTTGCCCAGATCATGCTACATGTAATTGTTAATGTTTATTACGAAAACATGCCTATTCAAGTATATTGAAAATTTCACCACCAAAAACTGAAAGTTTTCGGATAAAAATTCTGATATTTTTCATATTTCTGTTCAAAACATACCCACAATCTATGTTTTTGAGCAGAAATGAGAGAAAAATAATGTATACCCCTGTAAACCCCAGTTTTACTATACAAAAGTGGGGTTTAAGGGGGGTCAAAATTATATAGGTATGTTTTCATGATGTTGCTGTGGGTTATCATTGTTGAGGACTGGTGAGAAGAGGAGGTCCTCAGGAAGAAATAGCGCTATCAGAAATGTTTAAGATACAAAAAGAAAAAGAAAAGTATTGTTTGAATGTAAGCTGACAGCGAAGGCCCTCGTCTTTCTGCACTGATGCAAAGTTAGGGCCTTCACTATCCATATATATTTAAAAAACATATAAATGAAGTAACCTGGGAAAAGCCACAGTCATGAAACACAGCCTTCCCAAGGTACTGAAAGAGAAGAGATGAAGAACAAACATTACAATCCCAATGTCACAGTTACAATAACCAACATATAAACAAAAAAAACAAAAAAAAAAACAAAAAAAAACAACTGCAGCACAGGAACCATCCTTGAAAAGCTACTGAGAGGCTTAGACTAGTTTAACTCAGTTGAAACCTTGATCGAAACCTGACCCATTAAGAAACTGTTTCACTTGGCTTGACTCCCATCGTATTATTTTTGCATAGACCCATAGTATGGGTGAACCATATTTACCCAGTCTTTGGATAGATAGTCCTGGGCAAACAGTATAGAACCAGATCAGATGCGTCAGAATGTTGTGTCTGATCAGGGTCTACACTGTTTGCCATTCATTCAGCTTTTTTGACATGACAGTAGGCGGAAAATGGGCTTTTTCAAAATATAAGGACAAGTATGGCAAGGAGTTAAGGTGTCTGACTATTTAAGATAAATGGGATATTAACTCTTAACCCTTAAACTGCCAGTCACAACAATTGTTGTCTGCTTTGTCATTTGCTTGTCATTTTAAAAGTCATTTTTAGTGTGGACCCAGATCAGACTGCTCCTCTAGGAGCAGTCTGATCAGGGTCCACACTGTTTGCCTGTATGCAAAAATAGGTTTGAAAAGTTTGCAAGAATATTCAGCAGACGACATAAACAGACGACATTTTCAGATGCAAGTTTTCTTGGCATTTTAAGTGTTAAACACAATTTGTAGCAGTGATTTATTGTTTGACATTTCAGTTGAGTTGTATGCTTAGCAGATGATTCATAAAATGTCCGGACCTATTTTCAGTGAAAAATGTATATAAAAATATTTCAAAAATGTACATCCAAAAATATTTCAAAATGTCATCTGCTGCAGTTATGATTGGCACTTTAAGGATTAAGTTTTATACATTTACCAGGAAACAACAGAGCCTATTCTTGCTGATCTAAGAAAAGCTTTCAAAGAGTCTCAGGAGAAGAATGAGAGCTATGAATCCGAAGTTGAAGAGCTGAGGAAGTCACTGGAACAAGAACGGAAGGATAGAAAACAGGTAGGTGTAAAGGCTGAATGTTATATATAGCTTGACAAGTTTGTCATGTTGGGCTTACATGGGGAACTAGAGCAAGTCGATGGCGCACCATCACATATCCCTGCGCTAGCGCCATCGCATATTTCCCTGCACATCAAAATTCCAAATGTGTTCCTCCAGTCCTCATTCATAGGGCTATTACCTGTGACAGTTTCTGGGTTGTAGCTAAAAAAGCCTAAGAGGAGTTGGGTGACAATCAAAAAAAAGGAATAAAAGCCTACTTTTTGACCTCTAGTGACCCCCAGACATGCCCCCAGGGCAACATGTTTTGCACCACTTTATTCTACTCTTCATAACCTTTGATTTGATATGCAACATGACTATGTTGTACAAAATGGATTTTGACCCATCAGGGCCACATCCCCTGGCCCTGCCCCCAGGGGTCACATCAAAATTCCAAATGTGTTCCTCCAGTCCTCATCCATAGGGCTGTTACCTGTGACCTCTTACTGTACTGGTTAGCCTTACCAAACCTCGTGTATAGGTACATCTATCAAAGGTTCTAGCTAAAAAAGCCTAAGAGGTGTTGGGTGACAATCAAAAAAAAAAGGACCTAAAAGCCTACTTTTTGACCTCTAGTGACCCCCAGACATGCCCTTGGGGCAAAATTTTTGCACCACTGTATTCTACTCGTCATAACCTTTGATTTGATTGCAACATGACTATGTTTGTATAAAATGGATTTTGGACCCTTCAAGGCCACATACCCCTGGCCCTGCCCCCAGGGTCACATCAAAATTCCGAATGTGTTCCTCCAGTCCTCATCCATAAGGCTATTACCTGTGACAGTTTCAAGGTTCTAGCTAAAAAAGCTTAAGAGGAGTTGGGTGCCAATCAAAAAAAAGGACCCAAAATCCTACTTTTTGAACTCTAGTGACCCCCAGACATGCCCCCCGGGGCAAAATTTTTGCACCACTATATTCTACTCTTCATAACCTTTGATTTGATATGCAACATGGCTATGTTTGTATAAAATGAATTTTTGACCCTTCGAGGCCACACTCACCTGGCCCTGCCCCAAGGGGCACATCAAAATTCCAAATGTATTCTTCCAGTCCTCATCCATAGGGCTATCGCCTGTGAAAGTTTTGAGAATCTAGCTTAAATGGTCTAGGAGCAATGGTGTGACATTACAGACGGATGGACGGACAGCCGGACGGACAGCTGGATGGACAGGGGATATAACTATATCCCCGCTTTTTTTTTGAAAAGTGCAGGGATAAAAATGTAATAAAATACTTGTAAGCAGATTAGCGCAGTGACTGAACCTGATTAAGTTTTATGTTGTTTTTAGTCCTCACAGGCCCAGTATATGAGTCTATAGGTTTGCACTTCATTTGTCATTGTATAGGTATGTCTGTTTAAGACATGTCATAAACCAAAAGTAGATCACTATGACCTATTTTTTTACCTCTGGCCTGTTTTGTACAAAAAACTTAGTGCTGCACTGTATGGCCTAGACCTTGTTATAGAAGACAAAACAATTCTGAGAGAGTTGGCTCCCCTGATGTGTATCAGTTCCCCATCAGTTTAGTATATTAACCCATTAAAGACTGAATAAACTCCCTCACATTATATATTAACCCTTGTCCTGCTGAACCCGGATATACCCTGCTTTTGCAAACAGTGTAGATCCAGATCAGTTGGCTTCTGAAGAAGCCAACTGATCTGGACCTGCACTGTTTGCCATTAAGTATATGAATCTATAGCAACAATCTGGATCAAGTAATCTGATTGGCTGAAAATTAGAAGTGGGCGTGTCATCTTAATTTATTCAGCAGGACAACGGTTAAAAGAGTCCATTTTCAGTTAGGTATGTCAGGCTATATGATGTAGATATTCCTAAAGAAAAATGGTTGAACTATTTGCAAACAGTGGAGACCCTGATCAAATGCCACATTCTGCATCGTCTGATCTGGGTTTGCACTGTTTGTCAGTTACCCGTTTAGGGTCTGCAGTCTTCAATGGGCTAAAGATTAAGACAGAATGTTTATTGTTGTAGGAAGTGAAGAGTTTGGAGGAGGCTAAAACTCTGCTCATCTCACAGAAAGTAGAGATACAGAATCAGATTGATGGAATGGAAGAAAAGGTTAAAAAGGTGAGAAAATAAAAACAGTCAAGTCATTACCTTTTTTTTTAAGTTTTAGCAATCTTTAGGGTATTCATCAAATGGAAATTAATTTTATTTTTCTTATTTCTAAAATAAGGCTTGATGTATCATTGAAACAGTCTCCTTCTATGATAATTTGAATGAATTGATGTCTTACTTTGTGTAAAAAAAGTAAGAAAATATTTTTTATATGTTGTTATATATTTACAGTCAGCAGGTTAAAGTTTAAGTTTTCAACCTTAGAACCTCTAATGTGTTTGTGCAAAAAAAAGGCTCTGTCCTTTCAATGGCAATTTAATAAACAAAATAGTTTTATAATTTATTTTTGAGTCTTTAAAACAAAAAGAAGAAATGCTTCATGTATTCAGCATTCAAGTAAACCTCATGCTTCCACCTCCACCTAGTTCACCACTTTATATAGTAGAAGGGAGAAACAGTGGGATCAGTAATTATGAGTCACATGATAGTTATTTTCAAAGAAATGTGATGTGTTTAACCCTTGTCCTGCTGAACCAGGATATACCCTGCCTTTGCAAACAGTGTTGATCCAGATCAGTTGGCTTCTGAAGAAGCCAACTGATCTGGATCTGCACTGTTTGCCATTAAGTATGTGAATTTAAAGCAAAAATCTGGATCAAGTAATCTGATTGGCTGAAAATTAGAAGTAGGCGTGGCATCTTAATTTATTCAGCAGGACAAGGGTTAATGATGGGCACTGCAACTTAGTAGACTTTCCACCAGTTTTTACAGAGGAGACAACATTTGTGATTTCATGTTTACTTTCTGATGCTCCAAACCCCTTTTGAAAAGGGGTCTATTTTAGATGGATAAAAGGAAAGAATATGCATTACAAAAACATGCCTATTAAAATATATTGAAAATTTCATCACAAAAAAAAACTGAAAGTTTTCAGAAAAAAAAATATAATATTTTGTCATATTTCTGTTCAAAACATAGATTATGGGTACTGGTTAGAACTGCCTCAATGAGGCAGTTCCAACAAGTACCCACAATCAATGTTTTTGAGCAGAAATAAGAAAATAAAGTATACCCCTGTTAACCCCAGTTTTATTATATAAAAGTCGGGTTTAAGGGGGTCAAAATTATATAGATATGTTTTTGTGATGCTCCCAAGGCAGGATAAATAATTTTGACAGTTGCCTCCCCTAAATGTGTATTCAGTCCCCTTGTACGCAGCAAGTTAAGTTCAGTCTGTTAACAAAGTGCATTCTGTGTAAACTTGGGTTTGATTTCAACAGAACAACAATAGCAATAAAAAAAAACAAAAAAACAAAACAAAACAAAAACAGTTTACTAGCTGAAACAGCATTTTTGTAAAAGTAAGGGTTTTAGGCAAGATGATAATAATGTCAATGTAATACTGTATTGCTGCCCTTGATAATATATATAGAATATCAATGGAGCCAATTTGTGGTTTTGCAGAAAAAAAAAAAATTCTTTTACTAAAAACAATGTATTATCATTTTGTCTGTTTTGTGAGAAAACCAGATAGTTAAAAATGCTAGCACTATAACTGTCAAGTACGATTATTTTTATATATCAGATTGTATCAGGTATTGAAAGAGGTGGCTTTCTCTGTGGTTCAGTCAGATATGCATCTGACTGGTGATTAGGAGGTCACAGGGTCAATCCCCTTCCGGTCCAGTAACATTCTATCGTGGAGATTGATCATGAAATATTTTCTACAGTCATTCTCTCCATTCTGCTGATTCAAGACAGGTGTCAGTTTCTTGTGAAAGAATGTGCATAATTACTGGTTAACTGCTTAGAGGACTAAGTCTGCCCAGGAAAAAGTGTGCTCAGGCAAACTGACTGGCTCAACATGACCTCAATGGTGTTGACTGGGCTTTTAAACTCCAAATCAACCAACCAGCTGAAAGAGGCAGGAAGTTCCTTTTGGCTTTTGATTTTCTCTGATGTGGTAAATGTGTAGAACAAATCACACCTGATCTTTTATAAGACTAATAGTATTTCAGGGTAGTTCCTTAATAATTTAACATTATAAGCGGACAACGTTATAATGAAACTAAAAATTAATAGATTCTCAGCCAATCTATATTGGTATTTTTAGCTCATCTGAGCTATGCACAGGATGAACTATAGTGATCACTTTTTGTCCGTCGTCTGTACGTCCCTGAGTCCGTCTGTTTCTCCATTAATATTTTCAAACGATGTCTCCTCTGAAGCCCCTGAGCCAACTTTGCTCATATTTCAAATGGAGCCTCCTTAGATAGGGGAAATGAAAGATTGCTTAAATGGTCAGGGTCCATTGACCAAGATGGCCACCATGCCCATATATGGCAAAAACCCTTAAAAATCTTCTTCTCCAGGACTGAGGACGACTTCTCCACTGAAGCCTCTGGGCCAAAGTTGCTCAAATTTAAATTGGAGCCTCCTTGGGGCAGGGGAATGAATGTTTTTCTAAAATGGTCATGGTCCATTGACCAAGGTAGTCGCCATGCCCACGTATGGTAAAAACTTTTAAAAATCGTCTTCTCCAGAACCAAATGAGCCCTGGGGCCTAATCTGTGCACAAATCATTGGGGATTGGAGGTCTACCAAAATTGCTAAAATGATGGTCCTACTTTGAAGTTTGATTTTTTTACGCCAAGATCAAATTTGCTTCCCTGTGCATTTGTATGGGCCCTATATATTTATATGGGGAAAAATGTTTAGAATTCTTATTTTGCACATCTCCTCTAAAGACTATGATCCAATTGAGTTGAAATTTAATGAGGTGCATTTAGGCGCCTAGAGACACAGAATAGCTAAAACTGAGCATATCAAAAATCCAAGATGACCGTCACAGCTGCCATATTGAAAATCAATTTTCGACATCTTTTCCCAAACCTTTGGTTGATTTAGCTGAAACTTGCTCTGTAGTGACAGGACAACATCTGGATCAAAATGAGCTAAAATGGTGTTGATCAGAAATCCAGGATGGCCGCCTCAGCTGCCATCTTGGAAATCTGTTTTGGGCATTTTGTTGCAAACCACAAGGCAAATTAAGTTAAAACTTACAATGTAGCAACAGGTTGACCCATAGATGAAAAACAGCTTAAATCATGTTGATTGGAAAATCCAAAATGGCCGCCATAGTCGCCACCTTGAAAACCAATTTTTGACTTCACCTCCCAAACCATTTTAGTGATTGGAGTTGAAACACCCTGTAGCAACAAGATGACCTCTTAATAAAAAATAGCTAATCGGTAATTCAAGATGGCCACCACAGCTGCCGTCTTGTTTTTAAATGTCTTCTTCTCTCAAACCGCTTGTTTTGTTTGGTTGCTGTGGTAAAATTTCATAGGACATTTGTGAAGCACCAGCAGGGAAAGAAGACCCTGTAAATCACCAGCAGAGAAAAAAGACCCTGTGAAGCACAACAGGGAAAGAAGACCCTGTGAAGCACCAGCAGGGAAAGAACACCCTGTGAATCACGAGCTGGGAAAGAAGATCCTCTTGCATACCAGCAGAATGCACACCAGCAGAGAAAGAAGATCCTGTATCGCAGCAGCAGGAAAAGAAGATCCTGTTGAGCTTTACATAGGATGTGTGGCGTAGGTGGGAGTGGCAACATGCAACTCAAATACCATTTCTTTCATCATTTCCTTACTTATTCAATGAAGATGTGCTTGGCAAGTCCCTGCTTTCTGGCAAAGATAAATAGATTATAAAAAAAAATGACCCTTGAGAGCAATGAACACACACACACACACACACACACACACACACACACACACACACACACACACACACACACACACACACATAAAGACAAAAATAGCTGAAGTGTCTAAAACTTACAATATATGATTGCAAGTCTACTTATATTGATACAGATTTTTATTTTGGATATGCAGATGTTGTTACATTATAGAAATTAATCATTTATGCACCACAAGATGGTTGACACAAATTGGCAAGGGAAGCAACCCAGGCTCATTGATATCTCCTATTACTTTCTTCCATGAACTAAAATATATTAGGCTAGATTGCTAGATCGCATTTGTATAGCAGAGTCAGAAATTGCACGATAAATAAGGCTGGAGTACACTTGTTTGACTTGATAATTTCAGGCCGAGGCTGAAGTTGAAGAAGTGAAAGCATCTTCAGCTAATCTTCAACAATTACTCAGGGAGGAAAACTCAGTACTACACAGCCAACTGGTGAGTAAGAAGAACTGAACTGTACTGGTATATACAGGAACATGTACGGTAAATTTCCTAAAATTTCGAACACTTTATTCCATACTCTTGGCTTAAATTTTGCTTTTTATGCAATGGTTTCTTTAAATATTTAGTGGAATGGCAAACAGTGTAGACCCTGATCAGACTGCTCCTTTAGGAGCAGTCTGATCAGGGTCTACACTGTTTGCATATGTCATTTTGTCAGACGCTTTAGTGTTCGAATTTTTAGGACATTTACCATAACACTTGTCTTCAGATATGAATAAGTCTTATTTTTCTTGATAGCTTTTGCCATACTATGAGTCCCAACATAAGAGCCCTTCTCTAAAATGCAAACAGCAGATGCCCAGATCAAACCTTGCATTCACTAGTTTCAATACAATAGTTTACAGCATCAGTGTTCTGCGGCAAATTGCCTGCTTATGAATTATCTGCAGCAAACTGCCTGCGCAGTTGTTAATCCAGTTATGGATAAGTGAATGTTTAGCTACAGCTTTTATTCATAATATAAACATATAATTTTGTGATATATATTATATCCTATGTTATACAGCCCAACTGTCTTAAGAGACCACCTTGGGGAAGTACCAAAATGGTCTCTCAGGACAGGTGATCTCTGAAGACAGGAATTCAAGATCAAGGAATTCTCATATGCTGTTGAAAGATTTCATTTCTTGCAATTGGATTGGGCATTGCTTTTGTAATCCAATTTATCAATTGTCAGTCTTCGATCAGTTCTAGTTTTCTCTTTCTAACTGATGGAATTTGTGTTTTGCCCATGCCCAGTTCCACCTTCACCTTCCAGCATGATTTCCCATTGTCCAGATTCTTTAAAACATGTATTCCCTCTTCTGGTGTTAAAATTTTACGAGATTTGGGTGTCCCTGCCAATTTTCTTTGTTGTTTGTTTGTGTAAAATTTTATTCATGGTAGAACGATTTCTGGACCGGGTCAATAGCACAATAGTAATGCGTAGCCAATGGTATAATTTTATCAGACATGTAAACCAGTCTCGTCAATTATGGGAAAACACACCTGCAATTATTTTTAGACCCGGGGATTTCTACAGTCTAAACTGATAATAGAATCTGATTTCTCTGCATGCCGGTGCAAATATAAAAAGACACTTCTGGTATTGCTCCAGTGTAATGGAAAGTGTGATCAGTTGTTCATGGCAGGGAAATTGCACATTTTGGTCATGTTTTTAGTGGTCCTGGTTGCATTGGGCTGTTACACGCTTAGAAGAGGTAACATTACATTGAAAAATTCACGGGAGGGTAGTATAATGGTTGTTCAAGCAAGGATATTGCTTAAGAGAGGTGGTCACTACTACAGGTATTACTGTATATGTAATCCACTATGCATTGACACATTTTCAGTAAGTGATGATACATTGTTTACCCATATAGCCTCCACTTATCAGAACTATCAGTCCCTTTGCAGTTGATCTGTTAGTAATTTTAGTCAGGATTCAGGTCTTTCATTATTCTCAGGTCAGGTAAAATTCTGATAAATTCAGAGGCAGTCCTCACATGACTGAAATATTGTTGATATTGTTGATTGGGATGCAATATTGTTGAGAGGGATGTTAAACTCAGTTCATAATTGCTTGCCTGGCGATGTTTCAAAAACTCAAGCAATTCTTATGCCTAAGCAGAAACATTTTTGTCAAGTATTTGGTTGTAATATGTAACCTCTCTAGAATAGCCACCATAGAGAAGACATAAGATTGGCTGTTGTCAGGAGATGGCCATATTAGAGACATAGCTACAGATAAGAGGGGGTATCCGCATAATATTTTTCTTATTTCTTCATGAAAACATATGTTGTGGGTACTCATTAGAAGCGCCTTGCTGAGGCGCTTCTAATGAGTACCCACAACATATGTTTTCATGGAGAAATAAGAAAGATATCAGCATTTTTCAGATGAATAAAGTGCCTTATCTGTTGCTCTGAGAGAGGTTTAATGTTAAAGAAAAGCTAGCTGATACAGGAGGTGACTGTTGTTGATAGATAGCTTTTCTTGGAAATTCCACCGTATATGTTAATTTTATGAAAATTCCAAGCATTTCATGATTATTGCAAAGCCAGCAAGTTTGAGTCACATCATAAGAAAGAGGATATTTGTGACATAAGCAGACAACAAAGTCCTCGCCTGCTCTTCTACTACTCTGCACTAATACCTTGACTGATGTACCATGCCTCATTTGTGCCCTGCACTTCCTAATTCAAATCATTTGGTTTACAATTGGCTCTAGGTAAACATTTTTTGTCTGGCTTAGAATTTAATCTCTACCACTCTCTGGGCAAATTCAGCAGGTGACAAATTGTTCATAGTTTTCTTATTTTCCCCAGAAAATAGGCTTTGACATTTGGAGACAATTTACATGGAATGGCAAAGCCTGTTGTGTCCAGAGGAGACAGTTTGCATGAAATGACAAAGCCTGCTTTCTGGGAGTAATAAGAAAAATATTACAAATTATCATCTGCTGAAAATTTTACCCAGTTGCTAAGCATTAACCCTTAAAATGCCAAGAAAACCTGCAACTGAAAATGTCGTCTGCTTATGTTGTCTGCTGAATATTCTTGCAGACGTTTCAAACCTATTTTTGCATACAGGCAAACAGTGTGGACCCTGATCAGACTGCCCCTAAAGGAGCAGTCTGATCTGGGTCCACACTGTTTGCAAAAATGACATTTAAAATCACAAGCAGATGACAAAGCAGACAACAATTGTTGTGATTGGTAGTTTAAGGGTTAAACAGCTAAATATTTGGTGAGCATTGTTCTTGGCACTGGTTTTCCCAATGACTTAGGACTTGATGAAGATATTTTATATCCTTAACCAACAGGATGAGAAACAGAAGGAGCTTGAAGCTGTACAGAAACAACTGGATGAAGAGAGTGCTCGCACAGAATTACAGCTCTCTGTCCTTAATGAGAACCTGGGCACAGTGCGGAGTGACCTTGTAACAGCTCAGCAGCAGGTTACTGAACTTACCAAGTTGTCTGATGATTTGAAAGGAGAGAAATTAGGTGAGGGCTTCTCTTAAATTTATATAAATTAAGATGCAATTCTAAAGATAATAATATTTGTGTTTTCTATCTCACAAGGAAAATATATGATCCACAACACAAGAAAATGTACCTTGGACATGAGCCGGCCTAGGGATAAGTTGGATGCATGTCTTTCATGGAGACTGATCATGAAATATTTTCTATGGTTATTCTCTCCCTTCCATCGATTCAAGATGGGCAGTTGTCAGTTTGTGACCAAAGAATGTGCACAATACTGGTTAACCGCTTAGAGGACTAAGCCTTCCCAGTAAAAGTGTGGTTAGGTAAACTGACCCTTCTCAAAATGACCCCATTGGGTTGATTTGGCCATAAAACCTCAATACAAACAAATAAACCTTGGACATGACTGTATTCTCAGCAAAGATTCAGTTCATCTTGTCCATTCATGGAGTGTGAGCAGTATTTGCTGTGCACTCATTGGATAACCAAACATCCCAGGTTTCTTCATGCAGACAATAAAATAAAACTCTAAAAGGTAAAGACTCAGATCAGCCTGCCCATCAGTGGGTGTTACCTGGATCTTTGTTGTGAATTCTTTGGATAGCCAAAAAATCCAAGGTATCTTCAGGTGGAAGGAAAATAAGGCTGGCTAATCAGAGCTGAAAAGATGATTGATTATCAGTCCTGCCATTGTGATAGATAATCGATTAGTAATCACTGAAGATTTGATTATAATTTTACCTATTTGAGCATGACCCTTTCATATGTTATACTTTATTGTTTGTATTTTGTCAGATAGACCTGAGCAAACAGTGTAGACCCAGATGAGATGCCACTAACACGGCGTCTCATCAGGGTCAACACTGTTTGCCACTCACCTGCACAGACACAACAGTGGGACTTGTTCAAATTTTAGATAAAGCATGATAAGGAGTTGAGGTGTCTGAATATTAAGGGTAAATACGGTAAAGTAACAAACACAGAAAGCAAATGATCGATTATTAGCAAATCTGCAATGACAGTCATTTTTGTGGAATTTATCGATCAGTTAATTGATTATTTGATTAATTGTGCCAGCCTTATTGGAAAAAACATTGACCAGGCTGCTTGTGGTTTGAATAATTTATTTGTATGTTTTTGTGTTTATGAGGCATACTTAAAAAATCATCTATTTGATGATACCAATATATATTTTGCAGAGCTTGAGGCAAAACTGGAGAATAACAATGATGAAAGAAGAGTCTTATTGGAGAGGTAGGAACTTTATAGTTAAGATATTTTCTTAACTGCTTACTCATTTTTAATAAATCTCTATTTGGAACAAGTTTCTTCAAATAAAAATACCTGGAGATCATCACAGTACTGCAGGTGAACAAAGTATTTCTCAGATATTTTTTCTTTTTACTTCTGAACACAATCTGTTTTTTTATTTCAATATCAAACTTTTGAAGTTTTCATTAAGGACCAAGACCTCTATCTGAGGTAAACGTCCAATTGCAATATTATTTAAGAAAAAGATCAGCTCTAGCAGTGATTTGTTGAGTAATAAATCACTGTTTGGAGGTCAGTTGAAAAGTAGAGCAAATCATGGGGTGTGAAGCACGAGTGATTTATCTGCTTACAACTGGCCGACAAACTGATTTATTACTCAACAAATATCACACAAGAGCTGATCTATTTCAATTCTAACACATAGAAAACAATGAAAAAGTAATTGTATCATTCAGATTCTTTCGACTTTCCGCTGTCGCATAAAGAAATCTTGCCAACAGTTTTGACTGTTACGCTGATATTTATATGCATTTCTTATGTTGTTGACATGAGAAAACAATGTTAGACCCTCTAACTTCATTGCAACGAAGATTGATGTCAGCAAAGTGTCAAAATGATATTGGAACTGCACCAGTTAGCATCACACGCTTCCACTCAGTGATTTGTTGCAGAATAAATCACTGGTTTTCTCCATTGCCTATATAGGCGTGCTGTGTTCGAATACAAAACAAGTGACATAAAATGTTTTGAAGAAAGCTTCAAAGAAGACTAGATCACATCTGGACATTTAGTAGTTTATGTAGTATCTAACTGAAGAGCTTTGCTAAACCATTTGAGAAGACACTGGCAGATGGTTGTAAAAAAAAAGCATTGAACATTATGAGATTTTAAATCAGTGATATCTTCATAACAGTTGCTGATTTTTGTGCAAAAAAAAAGAAAAAAAAAAAAAAAAAAAAAAAATCATTTATCTGGAGAGAATAACTGAAATACAAAAGATGTATAGGAATTTACCTGTATTTTCTCTGAATAGATAAATCACCACAATGATCCAGAAGATGTTGTTACATTGAACGAAATAGGAGAATCTGCTTGCACATTCAGGGGGTCACAATTGCGAATCCCCGCTCTGCCACATAAGTTCCTTGGAGATTGATCATGAAATCATTTCTAAAGTCATTCTCCCCCTTCCACTGATTCAGGAAGGGTAGTTGTCACTTACTGGCCAAAATGTGTGTATGAGTACTGGTTAACCATTTAGAGGATTAAGCCTGCCCAGGAAAAGTCTGAGTAGGTTAAATGATTAGCTCAATATAACCTTAACAGTGTTGACTGGGGTGTAAAACTCTTACTCAAACAAACAAACAAAGCCTTTATTCATTTACTGTACATATCCTAAAATTTGAGCAAGATTTCACTACCTAGATATGTGTCAGAAAAGTACTGACAGAATGACAAACATTGTTGACCTTGATCATACTCTTCCTTTAGAAGCAGTTTGATCAGGGTCTACACCTTATCCTGCTTGGCCACATCTCCCCGAGGAAACTGGAAGCAAGTTCCCACAAAGCAGTGAGAAAAACACTGATGTTTTTTTGTCCCGTCCTCACTCCCTGCACCCAATCTATGCAAAAAGCAAATTTAGACTGGACCCTGACATTTCTTTCTACTCAATATTAAATAATTCTGACTATATCTTGAAGTCTGAAAATGGAGTATAAATCTTGTCTTCTTTTTTTTTCAGGTGTTTGAAGAGTGAAGGGGAATGTGAAAAAGTACAGACTAAAGCCCTGGATCTGAAGAGAAAGCTAGATGATACCCAGGCTGCCTTACAGGAGATTGGCAGAGAAAATCAATCTCTTCAGGTAATACGCTTTCCTGTTAGAGGACTGGGTATACATGGTAGATTTTCCACCATTTTTACAAGGGAGATGGCTTTTGTGACTTCTGTTTACTTTTGCACAGCAGACCCTTCTGAAAAAGGTCTAATCTAGAGGGAATGAATAAGCTCCAAAAGGGAGCAATTCATTCATTTTAGAGTAGTCACTTTCAAAAACGATGGTGAAAAGTTTTGTTTTCAGTTTTGATTTTCGTTCTTTTCTGTGTTCTTTATTTCCAATGCCATGATTTATAGATTTTATTTGCCTTCCTTGAAATTGATTCTGTTCCCCTTAATTTTTTTTGACTCACCAGTTTTATCAGATTCTAACTATTGTATGTGTTATATTTTTTTGTAGTGTTTCATGTATATTCATTCCTAATAAAACTATGATACAATAATTTTGCTTCTTGTAGATAACAAACACAAAGGTACAGAGCCGAAAGTGGGCAGATGACAGCGAAGTGAAAGATTGTATGGGGTGTTCAAAAAAGTTCTCAGTGACAGTAAGAAAGGTAAGATGTCAGACTTTAGTACTTTTCCGTGCTGGTTTGTTCATGATCAACAATTCTGGCACTATGGATATAGATGTGAAATACAATAAGAATCATTAAGATAGTAAGAATACTCTTACAAGAATAGGCGTCAAAGTAGATCCTCCCTTATTACAAATAAGTCAAACCTATATTGTTTGTAGAGCATTAAACCCAAAATAGTCTGAAGGGACACATTTGGTATTTCACTCACTGAATACTTCATAGGTCTACATAAGAGTGAATATCAGGTAAATAGTTTTCTTATTATCAAGAGCTATGATACTGGGTTGACTCTGAGGAAATGAACCAGAGCCAGCCTATGTCTCCAGAGAATATGTATCACATTCAGTGTAATTTGTTGTTTTGTGCTTGTGCAATAAATAATGACCCATGTAAGCTTGCCTATCAAAATTGTTTGATCAGAGCTAATGATTGCCACTATTTTGAAAAGGGATTTGCCAACATTTCCACCAAGGGAGACAACTTTTGTGACTTCCTGTTTTCTTCACTGCATGCTAATCTCCTTCTGAAAAGGGCATATTAAGGGGAGCAAATTCCTTTTAGAGTAGGCCCCTTTTCAGAAAGGAGACAAAAACCATTTCTGGATCTGCACTGCTTGCAAAGGCAGGGCATATCCAGGTTCAGCAGGACAAGGGTTAAGATTGTTTGCTTGTTCCTATGAGTGAGTGATTATAGAAAAACGAGTATAAAATGCCTGTATCCATTACAGTTAATTCCATTCCTGCATATAAACATACCTTCCCTTGCTTGTACACCATGTATTAACCTGCTTTCACTGCCCTACCTTTTTCTTTCCTACAGCACCATTGCAGGCAATGTGGAAACATTTTCTGTAATGAATGTTCATCAAGGGAGGCAAAAGTTGCATTGTCACGGAAACCAGTGAGAGTGTGTGACCCTTGTTACACGGAACTAGTACAAGAAGGCTACTAGGAAGAAAAATTAATGAAGACCTTATTGATTACATTATGGAGAGTTCCCGGTGAAAACAAGTTTCTTCCCATGCTCACAGTTCTGAAGGACTGGCTTGCATTGAGACCCTGTTGGAAATGTCTAAAAATTGACTATATTCTGTCATTTGGCTTAATTTTCTAGTCAACCTCCTGACTGAAAGTATTTTTGTTTTGATTAAAAACTGCCAGATTCCTGCAAAATTATAATTCTTCCCACAGAGTCCAATGCAAAGTTGTATGAGTCCAATGCAAAGTTGTAAGCCAACCAGTGCAAGTAGCTCAGTTGATAGAGCATCTGCCTTTGGTTGTGGGTTTGATCCCCAACTGGGTCATATCTAAGATCTTCTCAAATTAGTTTGAGTCGCTCATTCACATGGTGCTCTATATTGGGAAGAGAAGCTAGGACCAGCTGCACGAGTGTTAGTATAATATGATTGGTAGTAGTATCAAGTCAGTGTGTCTGGGGAATGATATTACAGTGAGACAGCACTATAAAAGGACAGCAGTTCCCACCATCACATCCAGACAGATTTAGGACATGACTGACAGGTTGTTGACAGTGATTTTAAACCTCAGCTCAAATAAACAAATTAGTATGCCAGCAAGGCATATAATCTGCTACACGGGAGGTAATGAGTCAAGTACAAAGTGGGCTAAACTACAAGAAAACTAATAATTGATTCCACTGCAAAGCTGTGTTCCAAGAAGGCTGTGGTGGAGATCATTGAGAAGTGATAAATCTCTCTACTGTCAAACTGACTGGTTGCTGTGAATAGATAGCAATATTACAGATGGAAATTGGGATAGAAGAAGAATCAAGAATGCTGTCATGGGGATTCTACCTGACTTTAATATATACATGTAGCTCAAGATAAAAGGAGTATGCAGAAAAATGTATTTCTGGGCCCAGTTGTTCAAAGCGTCATTAGCTTAACAAGCTCGTTAAGCATCATTTCGTTAACTGTTTTAGCGGATTCAATATACAATATTCTGATACTTTTTGCTGAAAAAATGTGAGTAGCTTTTGCACTGCAAAAGCTACTCACATTTTTTCAGCAAAAAATTTCAGCATATTTGCGTATCACTCGATGTAAATTTTAACGAATCGTTAACTAACAATGTTGTTGGCTTTGAACAACTGGGCCCTGGTTTCTCCATGTAAACAGATATTGTTGGTATCCATCAGTAGGAAGTATTATTATGATTTCTCCATAAAAAAAGATATTGTGGGTACCCATTAGTAAGAAATAGTTTTCTTATTTCTCCATGAAAACATATGCAGTCTACTCTCATTATCTCAAACTCCAAGGGCCTCTCTGAAATACTTTGAGATATCCATACCTTAACATCAGGTTTGCAGAATTAAGGGAAAATAAATCGAACAACCACATTTTACAAATGCATATGTAATTTTACTCCTGAAGTTAGAGATATATTGAAAATATTGTGGAAAAGAGGAGAAATTGCTCCTTAGGAGCAATTTCTCCTCTTTTCTACAATATTTTGTTACTTGTTGTTAGATTTTCATGTTTAAAAAGGGACCAGATTTTCACTTCGAGATAAGCGGTTATTCGAGATAAGCGAGGTCGAGATAACGAGAGTCGACTGTATTGTTAATACCCATTAGAAGTGCCTCTGTAAGATATGTCTAATGAAATACCACAACATATGTTGTTGTGGAGCAATCAGAAAAATGTCAAGACATTTTAGTTGAAAATGTTTTATTTTTAAAATGTATTATTGAGCCAGTGCATGACAAAACCTACAATAAGAACTGTGTGACCAGCAAAGTTTCAGATCAGCCTGTTCATCCACCCAGTATGGCAAGGTTCTTATTTATCCCTCTTTGGATAGTCTGGTAGCTGTATAAGGCACATGCGATCAGAGAAGACTGATCACACTGTGCAGATATGCAGGCTGATCAGACTCGTTACTGGTCACACAAGTCTTATTGTAGGTCTTGTTGTGTGCTGGTTCATTTAGGTGTGTCATGAAAAGAGCAGTCTTTCACTGTTTGCCAGTGTAGTCTACATTTCCCAGTGATTGTTTAAGCCTAACCAAGAAGGCTTTGATCAGAATGCATGGATGCACAAACCTATGTGGCACAACAGGCTTCCATAATGATGCAGTTTATCACATACAGTGAAACCTGTATAAGAGAGCCACCTTTGAGACTGACTTTAAATAGTGGTTGATATGAAAAAGGTGTCTGTCTTATAAAGGTACATGTCATGTAATTTTGCAAGCAAAATTACATGACGTGTACCTTTATAAGACAGCCATCTTTTCACACCAACTACTAAAGTCAATCTCAAAGGTGGTTTGCTTACACAGGTTTCACTGTAGCTCCAAATAAGAGGGGTATCTAGATAAATACTTTTTTTTTCTCCACAAAAAAATGTTTTTGGTATTCATGAGAATTGCCTTGGCGAGACTCCTCTCTGTAGTAATAAAAAATGTCATTACTTTTCAGTTAAAAAAGTGTCTTATCTGGAGCTATGTTATAATTTATGAACTACAGGTATAACTTGAGGACCTCATTTTAAGCTCTACTGGCCAAAGGCCAGAAGAGCTTATGTCATAGCATGGTTCCCATCCGTCCTTGCGTCTGTCACTCTGTTCATTCACTTATTCTTGCTGATTCTTTTGAAATGCACAGATTATTTATTTGTATCATTGTAAGGATGAACCCTATAGAAAAAGAAGAAAATCCGTCAAACATTATGGGAAAAGAGCCCTTTTAAAATTATAATTATTTTTTCTTGTTTATGCGATAAATGCCACTTTTTTTTATCTGATTCTTTTGAAATGCAAAGATTGTTTGTATCATTGATTGTATTGAAGTGACCAAAAATTGTAATTTTTTTCTCTCTCGTTTCGCTTGCTCGGAGTCTCTAAAAATCCGTTCAGCTTAATCTGAGCATTCATGATGCAATAGTTTATATACTGTTTTTACTTCAGTTGTAACTCCTTTTTTGGAACATTTATTTTGGTATTTCCTTTCCATGGTAATGTAGTGTTATTGTTCAGAGAAAACTTTGCTTGCTTATTATATCTTCTCTAAGTCTTAAAACACTCAAAACGTCCCTACTATGTCTACTTTTCATGATTGAAATTCCTACTTTTGCCCTACTTTTTCAAAATTTTGAATCCTACTTTATCCCTACTTTTTTGATGGCAGGCACTTGAGAGCCTGACTATGGGAAAAGGGCCCTTTTAAAATTTTGGTTTATTTTTTGTCGTTTACACAATAAAGTCCACATTTTTGGTGCAATTCTTTTGAAACTGTATCATAGTCGGGATTAACCCTATTGAAAATGAAGAAAATCCATCAAAAATTATGGGAAAAGGGCCCTTTTAAAATGTTGGTTAATTTTTTCTCATTTATGCGATTAAGTCAACATTTTCTGTCCAATTCTTTTGAAGCTTGCACAGACTAGTTGTATCTTCATGGACATCAACCTCAAGGAAAATGAAAAAAAATCCATCAAACATAGGAAAAGGAATCATTTCAAATTTTGGTTAAGTTTTTCTTGTTTACGCAATAAAGTCCACACTATTTAGCCAATTCTTTTGAAACTTGGACAGATTGTTTGTATCATCATAGACATCAATCCTAATGGAAATGAAGAAAATCCATCAAATAGTTTTGGAAAATAAGACATTTGAATTTTTGATCATTAAATACTTGAACCCTCTAAAAAATTGGAGAAAATCTGATAATTACTTTGAGAAAGAGAGTTTTTTTTTTTTTCTAAACAGTGCCTGTTTTCGCTATATAGGATATCAGATGGATTACTGATTAGGGTCTTTTTGGTTATTTACTCAACTCTCACTGTCGGCAAGATTTTTCTTGGGTAAACTGGCCATATGTTACTGATGCAGAAAAGGCTTTAATCTATTACCAACTACAAATTTTAAACTCTTGAAAGATTATGCTGACAACAAAATTAGTAAAACTGAAAGTCAGTAGTTCACAGATAGGGTAGTAAACAATGTAGGATAAGGAAACATTGCATGTTATTAGCGGTTTCTCATTTTCATGCAGTATTTTAAATAGAACTCTATTGCAGACACATTAAACTTTGGTATTGTTTGGTACGAGATTAAGTGTTTATTGAGACTTATTCAGCAGACACTTCATGAAAACATAAGTATTGTAGAAATTGTTTATAATAAGCGATTTTGCAATTTGTGTTTGTTTTCTATGCAGTGTAATGACACATAATGATATTCACATTATTATTGATGGTTTCCACTTTTTGGTTGGAATCATGAAAGTTGCATGAGAGGTTATTCTAAACATTTTTCATGTGGAAACAGTCTTTTACCTGCAAAGAAATTTGTACCGGTGTAAACCGAAAAAAAACCCCAAAAAACAGCAGATACTGTACTTGCCAGTAGAGCGATTCAGCAGGCCCTCGTAGGCCTCTTGTTACTTTGAATATATTTGTTTAAATCACCATTGACAGCACATGTATTTAACAAGACTCCAATTCAGGCATTCAAATTTCAGCCCTTGGGGCAACTGAGTAAGTTTACATTATCTCCTTTCATGAAGATATCTAAGGGACATACATATTTATGGTGAAATAAACTTGAAACTTAAAAACATCTTTTTACCACAGTTCAGATGATTACCCACAATGTTGATTTTTATTATTTTTCATGGAGAAAAAAGTAATACAGTGTTAGTCTCTTACATTGTATGGCACTTTTTGTTAACTTTTTACTTAAACATGATCAGTGGGGATGACTGTTGTCTTTCACTTGATAATAATGGAAGCTAGGTCAACCTCTAGTCTTAACCCTTGTCATGATGAATAACTTAAGATGCCATGCCCACTTTGAATTTTCAGCCAATCAGATCATGATCCAGCTTGCTGATACAAATTCACATACTTAATGACAAACAGTGGAGATCCAGATCAGTTGGCTTCTTCAGAAGCCAACTGATCTGGATCTACACTGTTTGGAAAGGCAGGATATATGCGGGTTCAGCATTACAAGGGTTAAAGGATCTTCTGGCACAAGGATTTTCTCTTCAACAGAGACCAGACAGAACATTACTTGTATACCTTCTTGAAGAGGATATGAAAAATACTGTATTGACCCTAAGTATTCAGCTACCTTATCAGACAAATGGTATAGACCCTGATCAGATTCTGCATTCTACTGCATGTGATCTTTGTCTAGAGTATTTGCTAAGGTATTTTTGTTACTTGATATGTCTTAAAACTGCTGGATGAGTGACAAAGAGTGTAGAACCTGATCAGATGCTGCATTCTGTGGCATCATCTTGGTTTACACTGTTGCTCAGGCCTGTTTGTCTGAATACTTTGGTAAATATGGTAATTTTTGAAAACACATTCAAACATTCCACTCATCTTGACAGATAAGGTCCAAACTCTACTATGTTGTTTGGATTGGTGCTTTAGAATAAAGGGCTGATTTTTTTATTTTTTAATCTTTTTTGATGATGGCAGTTGGCGGATTAAAGTACCTTGAAAAGGGGGAGTGTTACAACCTAGCACTCCTGCCTTCGATTATCTGCCTTGGCATATTATGCATAGCTTGTAGGTATATATTCAGTCTCTGACATCAGGGAGTTGACTCTTTGGCTCAGTGGTTAGAGCATTGGATTTTTATCCGGATAGACCAGGTGCAAATCCCATGACAGGTGAGAAATTTTTTCAGCTATTCTTCATTCCTTTGTTACGACTTTCATGTTGTAAAATGGAGGGTCATCTGGGATAAAAATCCAGTGCTCTTACCACTGAGCCAAAGAGTCGACTCCCAGACACAGTTTTCAGAGATTGAATATATACCTACAAGCTATACATAATCTGCCAAGGCAGATAATCAAAGGAAGGAGTGCTAGGCTGTAACACACAGAATAGTTATTGCAGAGTTTTACATTATCCTGTTTGATCATCAGTGACGAATTTTGAAACATAAAAACTTATTTTTAAAACAAATAATTTTATATTTTTTTTTGTATTGTTTTAATAAATCATATTAGTATTGTTTATAATAAATAAATTGTTTTAGTATTATTTGTAAAACTAAAGCACAGTTACTTGCTTTCTTTGAAAAGAAGCACCATTACCAAATTGTACTTAATGGTGAATACGTAGAGCAATTTAGTTGTGATGTTGCTGTCACTAGATCAGCCGACATAATTAAATGTAGGGAATTGAATGCATGTGTTGCTAAGTTATCAGTGAAGAATTACTGAAACAAATTTGTACAATGTACAAACTTCAGAAAGTAGCTTAGGAATAAAATGCTTGTTTTTTAACAACAGCTTGTCTACATATAGCCTAGGCAAAGTCATTTTAAAGCTGTTGCTGCCATTAATATAAATGTAGACATATAAATGAAGTTACAAGAAAAGGCACACATGCATGTATGCACACACTCGTATTCATTCCATGCATGCTTTTATATGAATACTTTTATATTTGTAGTTAAGAATCCATACTGCATAATTTGACAAATGATTTGATTTTCTAAATTTTAGCAACAAGTTGCCTAATTCAAAGATTTGAATATATAGTGCATTATAGGAATTTTTGTTCCTGTTTATCCTTATTAATTATTGGTAAATGTCAAAAACATCATACACCAAAGTTTCTATTAAAATGGCACATGCAAACAGTGCCAACCCAGATCTGGATGCTCCTGAAGGAGCAGTCTGATCAGGGTCAACATTGTTTACCATTCCTTAAGTATTTTAAGAAACAACTGCACAGAAAGCAAAATTTAGGCCAAAAAAGTGTGGAATACAGTATTCAAAATAGCAGGACATTTACCATTGGTTTTGAATGTTGTTGCTCTTGAAAAATTCTACCATATTCGATCTAATTACCGCACATACCCCTATAAGCGCACAGTCGAGAAATTCCGTAGTCTTCAGATTACAGCCAGTGTACTTTTTCTTTACTTCTTTATAAAGACATATGTTGTCGGACTCATTTGAATTGCATCGACTTGTCGATGCAATTCAAATGAGTACCCACAACATATGCCTTTATAAATAAAATTAGAAAAAACGCATAATTATCATCAAACAAGGCCTTTTCTGACTTTTTAGCTCACCTGAGCACGAAGTGCTCATGGTGAGCTATTGTGGTCAGTCAATGTCCGTCGTCCGTCGTGCGTCGTCCGTCGTGCGGCGTCAACAATTGCTTTAAAAGCCTACTCCTCCTGTACCCCTGGGCCAATTGACTTGATACTTGGTAGGAAGCATCAGGGTGACTTGTAGATCAAAAATAGCTAAAATCGTTCCGATCGGAAATCCAAGATGGCCGCCATGGCCGCCATCTTGAAAATCTATTTTTCGCTTCTTTTCCTGAACAGAAAGGCCAATTGACTCCAAACTTGCTAGGAACCATCAGGGTGACTTACAGATCAAAAATAGCTAAAATCGTGCCGATCGGAAATCCAAGATGGCCGCCATGGCCGCCATCCTGAAAATCTATTTTTCGCTTCTTCTCCTGAACCGAAAAGCCATTTGACTCCAAACTTGCTAGGAAGCATCAGGGTGACTTGTAGATCAAAAATAGCTAAAATCGTGCCAATCGGAAATCCAAGATGGCCGCCATGGCCGCCATCTTGAAAATCTATTTTTCGCTTCTTCTCCTGAACCGAAAGGCCAATTGACTTCAAACTTGCTAGGAAGCATCAGGGTGACTTGTAGATCAAAAGTAGCTAAAATCGTGCCGATCGGAAATCCAAGATGAACGCCATGGCGGCCATCTTGAAAATCTATTTTTTGCTTCTTCTCCTGAACAGAAAGGCCAATTGACTCCAAACTTGCTAGGAAGCATCAGGATGACTTGTAGATCAAAAAAAGCTAAAATCGTGCCGATCGGAAATCCAAGATGGCCGCCATGGCCGCCATCTTGAAAATCTATTTTTCGCGTCTTTTCCTAAACCCAAAAGCCTATTGACTCCAAACTTGGTAGGAGGCATTGGGGTGACTTATAGATCAAAAATAGCTAAAATCCTGCCTATTGGAAATCCAAGATGGCCGCCATGGCAGCCATCTTGAAAATCTATTTTTCGCTTCTTCTCCTGAACCGAAAGGCCAGTTGACTCCAAACTTGGTAGGAAGCATCGGGGTGACTTGTAGATCAAAAATAGCTAAAATCATGCCGATCGTAAAACCAGGATGGGCGCCATGGCAGCCATCTTGAAAATCTATTTTTCGCTTCTTCTCCTGAACCGAAAGGCCAGTTGACTCGAAACTTGGTAGGAAGCATTTGGGTGACTTGTAGATCAAAAATAGCTAAAATCATGCAGATCGTAAATCCAAGATGGCCGCCATGGCGGCTATCTTGAAAATCTATTTTTCGCTTCTTCTCCTAAACCCAAAAGTCACTTAACTCGAAACTTAGTAGGAAGCATCAGGGTGACTTGGTAGATCAAATATAGCTAAAATCGTTCTGATCAGAAATCCCAGATGGCCACCATGGTCACCATCTTGAAAATCTATATTTGGCTTCTGCTCCTGCACCGAAAGGCCAATTGACTACAAACTTCGTAGGAGACATTTGGGTGACTTGTAGATAAAAAAAAAGCTAAAATTGTGCTAACTGGATATCCAAGATGGCCGCCATGGCAGCCATCTTGAAAATCTATTTTTCGCCTCTTCTCCTGAACTGAAAGGCCAGTTGACTTGAAACTTGGTAGGAAGCATTGGGGTGACTCGTAGATCAAAAATAGCTAAAATTGTGCCGATCGTAAATCCAAGCTGGCTGCCATTTAGAGTTTGTTCAAATGATCATGCTCAATTGACTGGCATGCCATATATCTTCTTCAAAATAAAGAACTGCTTAAATGATGATCTTTTCATTAGTTGCGATGACAGGATTGGAAAAATGTTGCATAACATCTGCGTCTCTGCAGTGGCTATGTCACTCAGGTGAGCGACCCGTGGCCCGTGGGCCTCTTGTTTTTAATAGTGTATCCTTAGCTGAGTGTTCCCTGTAATTTTGAAAAACCTAAGCGCACAGTGCGGTAATTAGGTCGAATACGGTATTTTGAAATGTTATACAGTATTTTTTTTCATTGTAAGTCACAAACATTACAGGTAGTTTTAGTATGATGAATACTTTATCCTTATTCTAAAAAGAGAAAGTCACCAGTATGATGAATACTTTATCCTTATTCTAAAAAGAGAAAGTCACCAGTATGATGAATACTTTATCCTTATTCTAAAAAGAGAAAGTCACCAGTATGATATTCTAAAAAGTGAAAGTCACCATAGTCTAATTATCATTATGAAAACACGCCTATTGAAATATATTAAAAATTTTAAAACCAAAAAAGGAAAATTTTCATATAAAATATTCTTATATTTTTCATATTCCTGCTCAAAACATAGATTGTTGGTACTCGTTAGAACTGCCTTGGCTAGGTGGTTCTAACAAGTACCCACAATCTATGTTTTTTAGCAAAATAAGAAAACTAATGTATACCCCTGTAAACCCAAGTTTTCCTATATAAAAGTGGGGTTTAAGGGGGTCAAAATTATATAGGCATGTTTTCGTGATGTTGGTATTTGTGCATATGCATTTCGTATTCTTATGCAAAAGCTATGTGTTTTTCAAAAGAGATTAAACTGTTTACAAACAAAAGCCAAAAAAAAAATATTTTGAAAATATTGTTTCTTCATGTTTTCCTGGTATTGGTCAGAAAAATGTCATGGTATTTTTAGATCCTTTTTTATGCGTTATAATCTTACCGAATGCCATTTTGTTATTTTTGAATAACTTTGTATAATTATAATGCTAAGTATGTCATATGTAGATGGTGACATTCATCTGTTATTTGGAAATAGTTGATTAGTATAATAATATAAAAGGAAACACAGCAAACAATTTTGTATAAATGTTAATACAGCACCTGGTTTGTATAAATTATGACTCTGAATCAGACTGTAGTTTGTTATATTCTGTAGTATCGGAACCATGAATAAGTGTGTAGAGCTGTGTGATAATTAACAGGGCCCAGTTGTTCGAAACTAATGATGTCATTAGTTAATGTATCGTGAAACTTTTGATCATTAAATATAGCTACTCACATTTTTTCAGCAAAAATACCTGTGAATTAGATATTGTAATTATTAGAATAGTTAATATTTTGACCACTAACGACACCTTTAAAGGCTTTGAACAACTGGGCCCAGAAATTTGGCTTAATGGATATAGATACACTATCTGTACAGATATGTCAAAATTTCCTGTTTTAATGAAGTATCTGTATAAAATTATATTTGTTTTTGGCTTTCCTATAGATTTTACTTAACTCTGAAATTGCCAGGCAGAATTGTATTACACAACATTTTTTTTTCAGACACTATAGGTCTTGATATTTCATGTGAATCGTCTGCTAGACACATGAAATATACAGCCTTATTTTCTCTTGAAAATAAAGAAAAATCCAAATGTCATCTGCTGCAATTATGATTGGTGCTTTAAAGGTTTACACAGAGCTACTGTATATTCAATTTGTTAATGTGTATATAGTACATTGTATTTAACAATTTTATGTACAATTTTTAGGGGGGAAATTACAGAGCAATCTTGTTAAGTATAATTTATCTGCTTAAAACAGCTTTATTATAACCATATATATTTTACCAGTGAAAAGTTGTTGTAGACTGTTTCAGGAAAAGCAGCAGGAAGAAGTTAGAGGCCTGTTGAAATATAAATATTTGATGAAAATTCTCAGATAGTTTTCTTTGGTTTTCCATAAAACTGTTGTGTGAGTACTCTTTAAAAATATTCCCAATGAGATTATTCTAATGAGTACCCACAAACATGTTTTTATGGAGACATAGGAACATTAATCATAGAATATTGTCCCAAAATATGCATCTTTAACAAGTCCTGTCAAAGGTGGAGTCATGGTGGTATTTTGCATATTTTTCTTTTTGTTTACTTGTGATGGCTCTTTGGAACACATTGCTGGTATTCCGCCACAGTGAAGGTTTTTTCCTCCAGTAGCTGTAATAATCCAAATATAAGCCCTTTAAGGGCTAAGCAGCATTGTAGATGAAGCCATTCTGTTTTTCTATTGAATTATTTTTCAAAGGAAACAAGGCTTGAAAAATAAGAATAAAAAGGTTTGAATGCCATCTACTCAATTTTTGATTAGTGCTATAAGGGTAATCCTTGCAGATCACAGCTGTGACTTCCCTGACTGCTTATAGAAATTATGCATAGCCTTAGATAAGTGGAATATCCAAATAAATATTTTTTCTTATTTTTTCAATAAACCATATATTGAAAGGCACTTATTAGAATTTCCTCCTTTCTGGTGGGTACCACAATTTATGTTTTCATTAAGAAAAACATAAAAAAAGAGCCTTGCCACAGGAAAAGTCTTTTTAGCCTATGCAGACAGTACAGGCCCAGTCAGACTGCGCATCTAGGAAAATGTAGGTATGTAGAAGGTGCACCGGTGTAGTCTGAACTTAGCCATTGCTGTCTACTTCACAGAAACATTGGATATTATAGAATCCATGTACAGAAAAGCCCTTATAAGAATGTGTACTTTATTACTGATCTGGATCTATACTGTTTGTGTAAACCATAGAAGTATTCAAGCGACTAAGTAATTAGCAATCCCAGCTTTGGATTACTAGGTCCTGGGTTCAAATCCTGCTGGAGGCAGATGTACTTCATTGCACTTAGTCTTTCATTATCACCATCCCATCATGTTGATATCACTTAAATTATGTTTTAAGGGATGTAAAATACTAACTCATCATCATCATATATATAGACCCAGAAGACTCTTTCCCATGGCCTAGCTCTAAAATATATATTTTTTTGGTTGAAAAAATATCTTTACCTAAAGATGCTGTTTTTCCCAGAATGGGTTACACATATCAGACTGTTCTATTTTGATACTGTTTGGTTTTTATATTTTAGTGTATATGTATATATATAATGTCATCCCGCAGAATATTAATGTAAGTCATTTTTTAAATTTGATAATGTGATATTTTTATATTGAATGGTGATAAAAATGCTATCATGTCATGAGAAAAGGTCCCTTACAACAGATGCTGTCAGCTAATTGTCCAGATCAGCCTCTCTTTGGGAGCAGTTGCTTTCCTTTTAGTGCAGACACCTTTTCAGTAGGGGCTTGCTGTGCAGTAAAGCAAACAGGAAGTCCTAAAAGTTGTCCCCCCTGTAAAACTTGGCAGACAATTTACTAAGTGTAGCCAGTCTCCTTAAGGATCTTTTTCTGATGACATAGATAAGTACAATTGACTCTCGTTATCTCAAAGTCCAAGGGACTAACTGGAATACTTCGAGACATCCGTGCCTCGACATATCAGATTTGCGGAATTGAGGAAAACAATAAATCGAACAACCACATTTAATAAATAAATATGTAATTTGACTCCTGAAGTTAAGAGATATATTGAAAATATTGTGGAAAACCTGTTGTTTGGTTTCCATAATAGAACAGAGACCAGATTTTCACTTCGAGATAAGGGGTTATTCGAGATAAGCAAGGTCGAGGTAACGAGAGTCGACTATATGTTAAAACGAGCCATATCACACAACCAGGCAGTTAACCCTTATGAGAACATTGAAAACTCAGGCCAGCATGGGTATCCATGCAGTCTGTCTGATCAGGGTCTTCAGTGTTTGTTAGACCATCTTTGAATATTACAGAGCTATAGATAAGAAGAGTATCCAGAAAATATTTTTCTTATTTTCATCATGAAAACCTCCCTATATAATTTTGACCCCCTTAAACCCCATTTTTATAAAGTAAAACTGGGGTTTACAGGGGTATACATTATTTTTCTTATTTCTGCTCAAAAACATAGATTGTGGGTACTTGTTAGAACCACCTCACCGAGACAGTTCTAATGAGTACCCACAGTCTATGTTTTGAGCAGAAATATGAAAAATATCACAATTTTCATCTAAATATTTTCAGTTTATGGTGGTGAAATTTTCAATATATTTGAATAGGTGTGTTTTGGTAATGACTATAAAAATGTGTGTTGGGTAGCCATTAGAAGCGCCTCAGTTAAGTGCTTCTGTTACTAATGAGTATCCACAACATATATTTTAATTGAGAAATACAGTCGACTCTCATTATCTCGAAGTCCAAGGGGCTCTCTGAAATACTTCGAGATATCCGAACTTCGATATATCAGATTTGCAGAATTGAGGAAAAAATAATTGGAACAACCACATTTAACAAATATATATGTAATTGGACTCTTGAAGTTAGAGATATAATGAAAATATTGTGGAGAAGAGGAGAAATTGCTCCTTAGGAGCAATTTCTCCTCTTTTCCACAATATTTTTTTACCTTTTGTTAGATTTTCGTGTTTAAGCAGGGACAAGATTTTCACTTCGAGATAAGGGGTTATTAGAGATAATCAAGGTTGAGATAACGAGATAACGAGAGTCAGCTGTAACAAATAATATAAATACTTTGGGCTAGAAAAAAGTGCCTTATAGCTCTTATTAATATTTTGAATCTCTTGGCGAAAACAATGAAGACTGATAAGTTTACCTAGCTGTTTAGGTTAGCATTACGAAAACACGCCTATTCAAATACATTGAGAATTTTACCACCAAAAAAATGAAAATTTTCAGATAAAAAAATCTTATATTTTTCATATTTTTGCTCAAAACATAGACTGTAGGTACTCGTTAGAACCGCCTCGGCAAGGCGGTTCTAACGAGTACCCACAATCCATGTTTTGAGCAAAAATAAGAAAAATAATGTATACCCCTTTAAACCCCAGTTTTACTATATAAAAGTGGGTTTAAGGGGGTCAATATTGTATAGGTATGTTTTCGTGATGTCTAAAATTGGGTTGTTTTGTGTGATATTGTTCAAATGTGTATTATCTCATTACAGACCATTGTTACAGGCTTCTGTTATTATAATGGCTTTTGTTATAATAAAGCAGCTGTGTATACTTTAAACCTTCTTACTCTCCAATATGCTATCCTCAACTGTTGCACCTTGTTTTTTTTAATCATCATATAGCTCCAGATAAGATGACTATATCCATCCAGAGTTATATATTTTCAATTTTCTCCACAAAGACCTATGCTTTGGGTACTCCATCACAAAAACATGCCTATATAATTTTGACACCCTTAAACCCCACTTTTATATAGTAAATCTGGTGTTTACAGGGGTATACATTATTTTTCTTATTTCTGCTCAAAAACATAGATTGTGGGTACTTGTTAGAACTGCCTCACTGAGACAGTTCTAACGAGTACCCACAACCTATGTTTTGGGCAGAAATATGAAAAACATCAGTTTTTTTATCTGAAAATTTTCAGTATTTGGAGGTGAAAGTGTCTACATATCTGAATAGGCGTGTTTTTGTAATGATTAGAAGAGCCTTGCCAAGGCATTTCTAATGAGTACCTCAGCATATGTTATGTGTAGAAGTAAGAAAAATATGAATACTTTTTGGTTAAAAAAACCTCCAAAACATCTGGAGCTGAATCATCAGCCTCTGTCCTTGTTGTTATTTATTTCCAGTCTACTTTTCCTGCAATGCATTATTCTTTCTTGTCAACACTGGCTAAGCATGGTAAATTCTTTCATGTAAGAAAATTACGTTAACATCACGAAAACATGCCTATATAAATTTGACCCCCTTAAACCCCACCTTTATATAGTAAAACTGGCGTTTCCAGGGGTATACATTTTCTTATTTCTGCTCAAAAACATAGATTGTGGGTACTCATTAGAACCGCCTTGCCGAGGCAGAGCTAACGAGTACCCACAATCTATGTTTTGAGCAGAAATATGAAAAATATCAGAATTTTTATCTAAAAATTTTCAGTTTTTTGGAGGTGATATTTTATACATATTTGAATAGGCTTGTTTTCGTAATGTAAAAGTATGAGCATAATTCTGAAACGGGCTCATAATTCCAAAATGTAGGGGTATTCCAGTTTTATTTTGTTATAATTTTTTGATTTTCATGTTTTTTCTTATACAAAATTTTGATTTTTTTTTCATACAACTGCTGATCTTTGTAATTCAGTTTGTTGACCTGTTAGACAGGTCTGAGAATGCATATTTGAATTACATTGTCAGATGCTAAATGGTAGATAAATGATGCTAACAGTTGATATTACAATGTAAAATTGAAAGACATGACGAAAACATACCTATTTAATTTTGACCCCTTTAAACCCCACTTTTATATAGTAAAACTGGGGTTTTCAGGGGTTCACATTATTTTCTTATTTCTGCTCACAAACATAGATTGTGGGTACTCATTAGGACTGCCTCAGTGAGGAGGTTCTAACGAGTACCCACAATCTATGTTTTGAGCAGAACTATGAAAAATATCAGAATTTTTATTCGAAAATTTTTTTTTTTGTGGTGAAATTTTCAATATGTTTGAATACGCATGATTTTGAAATGAGACATACTTTGTCTCCAATAGTTTTGTTTGTACTGCCAAAAGTTTAGGTGTAATGTTTTGTACGTACATTTTCCTGCAAGGTCTTCTGTAGTTATCTTGTAAGTCAAAGTTTACCTTCACAGTAGTTCAAAAGAGAATTTTTGCAGCTTGTGAAAATTCTGTCATATTTTTATAACATTTACTCTAAGTATTGGTACAGAAAGGCTTAAACAAGCTGGGTACACCCAGAACAGACATGACAGAACATTTTGTTAACTCAAGCAAATCACAAACAATAATCACGCATGTAGCGGTTTTTAGACATATATCAGCAGGTATTGAAATCAATGTGTTCAAATTTTAGGGTAAGTAAGGAAAGGATTTAAGACAGCCCAGTATGTAGGGTAAACATGGTAATGTGAAAATGCTGTGTTTTAAAATACATATTAGCAGCTTTACCACAATAGATCAACATAGCTATACCTGAACACACTTGCCTTTTCTCTATTTACCCTGTGTTTCTGAAATAGACTCTCGCATCTCTGCTTTTTGGACACATCCATTGCTGCCAAAAGGATGACAGTTGTAAATCAAGAACAGAATGATAACAGTGTAGACCAAATGAGACGGTTCACTACGAGTCCTCTCATCTGGATCTACACTATTTGCAAAAGTATCTGTCTTGGTCTAGAAAGCATAATACCTTGATACCTTGCACTTATGGGTGATTCATACAGGAACTCGGTGCCATACTATCCCATATTTATATTTGCCCCCTCCCCCCCCCCCCCCCCCCGCCGTATGCATCTAAGAGGATATGTACTGGGTGTTGAAGTATTGTACCAGTCTGCACATTAGCGCACATATATGTGGAATAAAAAAACTGTCAGTAGTTAGGGCCTGCACGTGAACATCGGTGAGTTAGATGTAAGCCAGCAAATTATTTTTATAGCTGTATTTGGAGCTCATATCTATCAGTCATAAGCCTTTTGACCTGCGCATTGATACAGCTGTATGTGAGACTGAATGGAGATCATGGGATCCAAAGTGATATCAGAAAGTTACATATAAAAATATAAGTGTAGATATCCAAGAAATGTTAAGAGGGTCCTGCAAAAAGTTTTGTCACTGGGTTCGGATTACTTCAGTGCTACGTTTTATCTAACATATTTTTATTACAAACCTTCAAAGTATTCCCTCTTTACTGAAGCACATTTTTGTAACCTTTTTACCCAGTCGCGAAAAGCAGATAAACAGTCTTCTTTTGGTATCTGTTGGAGACACTGATAAATAGCACTGCCAAGAGAACTTCTAGACGTATACTTATTTCCAGAAAGCATTTTCTTAAGCCTTGGAAATAAAAAGAAGTCGCAGTGACTCAGGTCAGGTGAATAAGGTGGATGGTTTAAAACTTTCACCTTTTCAGAAGCCAAAAAAAAGACTTAACAACCTCACACTTATGAGAGGAGGCGTTGTCATGTAAAAGGTGGACTCTTGATCATCCTTTGCTTGGTCGTTTCTTATTGTAAAACTCTTTCATTTTCTTCCGTACAGAATTCTTGTAGAATCGGCCAGTGACTGTATGATCAGATGGACAAGGCACTTGAACGACTGGCCCACTTGAATTAAAGAAAATTGCGTACAACATCTTTTTCGAACTTATGGTTCTCTTGGCAATACATGGGCGTTATTATCAGCCATTCTTTGTGGCTCAAACATGTGCACCCCAGTTTCATCACCTGTTAGCTAGTTAGAAATAACCAGACTATTACAGCCTTTGTATGTTTTCAAAAGTTCCCGGGCACATTTAAGGCGTTGTGTCTTTTGCTCCTCAGTGAGCACCTACTAGCGCAAACCTTTCTCAGGTCCGAACGCTTTTTCAGAATTGTTTGCACAGTGCCTTCTGATATGCCAGTACAACTAACTATATCTTTGACAAACAATCGCGCATCCTGTTCGACCACAATCTTTACAGCAGCGATGTTAGCCTTGGTAACAGAGGTTTTAGGCCTTCCAGGACGGGTATCATCTTCAACAGAAAATTTCCAAGCTTTAAAAACTTTAACCCACCTAAAAACTGTGCGCATTGAAATGGTCTGAGGTCCATATATATCACACAATTCATTAAATATCTGCCTTGAATCTATATTAAGCCTAATGCGGCATTTAATATAGCTACGAATTTCAGTCTTCTGGTCCATGTTCCAATGCAACAAGTAAATTGGTCAGTGTATATAACTGCATCTATTTCAATTTGAAATAACTCGGTCAGTTGGAAAGCAAATTGCACGAAATAAACGGGTATCGTTAGCTATTCAACACACCATTCAAGTGCAATGAAGCATTTTAAAATATACTTGGGATAAAACTATGTAAGCCTATTAGTGACAGAACTTTTTGCACGACCCTCGTACAGCCACGAAGTACAGCCTTTCCGAGCCATCAAAAGTATGAGAAATGAGGAACAAATAATGACAAAACAAACGTTACTCATTAAACCACCGGTGTAGAAACAAACATCACGAAAACATGCCTATATAATTTTATCCCCTTAAACCCCACTTTTATATAGTAAAATTGGGATTTACAGGGGTATACATTATTTTTCTTATTTTTGCTCTAAAACATAGATTTGGGTACCCGTTAGAACCGCCTCGCCGAGGCGGTTCTAACGAGTACCCACAATCTATGTTTTGAGCAGAAATACGAAAAATATCAGAATTTTTATCTGAAAATTTTTGAATTTTTGGTGGTAAAATTTTCAGTATATTTGAATAGGCTTGTTTTCGTAATGGAAGAACTGCAACAGAGGATTGTCTTGAATCGGCCCCAATATACGGTCCGAGGTCAATAGGAAAACTACTGAGGAGCTTAAACCAGTTTTACTCACGTGAAACCTCACCCTTAATTCTGATGCAGCTCCAAATTACAAACATGCTCGGCCCGCATTGGGTCTTCTATCTCAACGATGAAACATCACAGTGGAACATCAAATCATAATCGCAAACACTGATAAAACGAAGCAAATGGCTCAATCCAATATAATATACCGACTCAAAAAAATGAAACGCTTACTGCGAATGCTGAATTGCAAAGAAAAGTTAGATCAATGCATTGTTTTCTGCTGCAATAGAATTCATGTACATGTTGATGAAATACTCCGAGATATACGTACCTCGACATATCAGATTTACAGAATTGAGGGAGAAAAAAAAAAAAAGAAAAAGAAATCAAACAGCCACATTTAACAAAAGAATATGTAATTTGGCTCATGAAGTTAGAAAATACTGTGGAAAAGAGGAATAATTGCTCCTCCTCTTCTTTTCCACAATATATTGTCACTTGTTGTTAGTTTCGTGTTTAATCCAGGGACCAGATATATATATATATATATATATATATATATATATATATATATATATATATATATATATATATATGGATTTTATAAGGAATGACACTTGAGAGAGAAGATCAAACCTTGTGAGGCGCTCTTTCTTATTGATTTATTCGGTTTGGTAACAAATTATACAAATGTATAATGGGCATACAGATGGGTAAGGGTTGTACACTCCCTCTCCTTGTTGCAGATCTGTTCCTGTTTTATTACGAAAAGGGCTATGCTGTCCCTTCAAGCCGGTGTTATTGCTGCATTAAACAAAAAATTATCAAAATCATCCCAATAGTAACAGAGTATCGAGATATTGCACTAAAAAGACAAAAAAGCACAAACACGAGGAGTATGTCCTGATAAAATATTGCGTCTGCAAAAGAAACGAAGACAAATACCTTGTAATTGTAAAATGATCAAGTGTGTAACCGTGCTTGTAAATCAACAATTGAGGATATATTTGAATTGTTTATTCCTAATATAAACTAAGCATACAGTCTGTCACACTGATGTTTATGTTAGTGTATTTAAGCTCATCGTGATATTGACGAATAAAATACTTTTTTTACATCACTCCACACAGAATATTTCCCTATTGTAAAGCATTGAGCCAGTTAAAACAGAAAATACAATAATACGCATGCCTAATCTTGTTTCTTTTCTGTTTTTACAGCATCATTGTCGAAATTGCGGCAACATATTTTGTAACGAATGTTCAGACAAGGAAGCCCAGCTGGCCATTTCCAAGAAACCAGTGAGGGTCTGCAAGAAATGTTTCAAAGATCTAAAACAGTATTGAAACGGTACTCTATCTGTGCGCTGTGAAACATTCTGCTCGTGTGAACAAGGCCTAACAAGTTTAATCTGGGCCGCATCAAGCTAAAAAGTGTCTTCGAATATGCGCAAAAAATGCGCAGATTAAGCTCATCCTGCGCATGCGAAAAGTATCATCCGGGCATTTGCTCTCCATTGAAACATTCTGTAGTATCTAATGGTTCTGTTTGTGGACAGCGAAGACCTGGATCAGACTGTGCATCTGCGCAGTCTGATCCAGGCTTTCGCTGTCCATATATGCCCGAAGACACGTTTTTGCATGGTACGGCCCATCTGTAGATTAAACACAAAAAAGTATGGGGATACACAAGGATAAGATTTAATTACTTGAAATGACCACAACACTTCGTCGAAAAAAGAGCAAACAAGCTAAGGTAGAACAGGCTAGATCTTGCAGAACTAAATAGGGTTTTAAGCAATTCAGAATATTCACTTAGTGCACGAAATTCACTGTCTTATGGAATGTCTGTCTGAAAAAAGCAAGACTTCTGAAACGCAATGGATATTCAGACTTTTCGACCATCCATGTTGATATTCAGTAGCACTAATAATTTAAGAATAATTTGTCGAAGCATCTTCAATGACAAGAATATATAAGAAATATGCGTTTTATGTGAACGGCAGTATTTAAATGGACATGTTTGGTGACTTGTTTATGCTGAAATTGCTTTCTTTGTGAGTGCCATAAATCCAAACCAAATATATAGCTGCAGATATGTGCATTTCATCATGTTGATTTTAGTTGTTGCCTGACATGCCTGACAGAACTTCGCTTATGTTCAAAAAACAATGTTTGGAATATCTGCATCTAATCATAGTGAAAAATATAGAAATACAAGAGAATCATCTATAGTTGTTCTCCTGAATAACTTTCACCATAATAACCCTAAATAGTGAGACAGAGAGGCCTGAATAAACAGTATGGACCGCGATCAGATGCCGCAGAATGTTGAATTTGATCAGTGTCTAAATAGCTACTCATTGAGCTTATTTTAAACACAAGCACAGGTAGTCAAATAGACTTGCTCAGATATTAGAATAAGCATGGCAAGGTGTTCAGGTATCCCAATATTTATGGTAAATATGGTATTTTCCATAAATCCAATATCTAATAAAGATATTGTGAAAAATCAGTTTTAAAAAGATAAAAAAAATGACTTTTTTATTACAATTAAATAAATGACCTTAATAGAATTTAGCAAGAAACTAGAAATTTCTATAAACAAGTATATATATGTTAAAAACACACCATAACGCCTTGTACGATTTTTTTTTTTTAAATCTGATGGTGTTTTCATTCGTATAACTTCGATAACGCCGTCCTCCAAGACAGAGTTCAGAATACATTGTGTAAGAGACATTCTCTGCAAGTGTTACACACACACACACACGTACTTAAATTTGTTGTCTACGGCAGCGATTCTCAGCCTAGCTTTATCGTAACGACAACAAATGTTGCAATAAGATCGGAGACGAATTGCAGTTTTGTCCCTTATATGTGAGACCTAAACATAAGACATGCAACTAGGCATTGTTTTAATGAGCTCCTAACCGTTTTAGCCCCACATACCAAAATATTTTTTGCAAACTGTGTAGATCCTGACGAGACAGCTCATAACAGACCGTCTTATCAGGAACTACGATTAACAGAACCTGGTGAGACGGCTTATAATGAGCCTTCTCTTCAGGAACTACGCTGTTTGCCATTCTGCTTTGAATTTTGACTGAGACCCCAATGTGGAACAGGGTTGTGGTTCTTACCAGATTCAAAGATGGAAGTATCCACTTCTGAAATTCAGGGATGAAAGGGTTAAACCATCCTATGACAACGAAAGCAGTAACCAAAGCTGCCAGAATAGACTTAGATGATAGCAAAATATAAACTTTTCGGTGGCAGGTAGTATGCGTTTTATAAAGTATACGAGAGTTTGTTTTGTTTTTCACCTGCGAAGATTTTTGTTTTATACCTGAATCCAGTCTGTGCAATAGCCAGAGACTCCCTCCCTGAATGTAGGTAAATTTTTACTCCACCTGCAACAGTAAGTGGTGATAAGGTATGGAACTCTGTCATGGGTTATTGGTGCCCACTTGTATGTATGGAATTGTCAGCATCCGCTGTATCGTGTGCATACTAATATCGAAAATCTTCGACGATTTTTAAAGCCCCGCTTTGAAGAAGTGGGGGTCATACTGGATTTGCCATGTCCTGTGATTTCGTGACTCCGTGATTCAGTGACTGCAAAAATAAAATGCATTTTGCTAAATAACTTTTTATGTTTGTGGTCCTACTTCAATGAAACTTATACTACACTTTGTCTCTAAGGTAACTAAGATGTAATTGCAGAATAGTGGCAAAAGGCTCATAACTCTTGGAGTTATGTCCCTTGGTAGGTTTTCAATTTTAAAATGCATTTTGCTTAATAATTTTTATGTTTATGGTCCTACTTACATGAACCTTATACCAACCACACTTGGTCTCTAGGTAAGGAAGGTGAAGTGGCAGAATGTTCGCCAAGGGCCTATAACTCTTGGAGTCATGTCCCTTGATAGGTTTTCAAATTTTGCCATTCTTGAAAATTTTCGTAACAGATTTCTCAGGAACTATGAAAGCTAGAAAGCTGAAAGTTCGTATAAACATGTACAATGACTGTATGTATCGTGTGTACCGGAAAAGGAGCCAAGGGGCCATAACTCTTGGAGTTAAGTCCCTTGGTAGGTTTTCAAAAAATTAAAATGCATTTTTCGCAATTTTATGTTTATGGTCCTGCTTCGATGAAACTTATACCACACTTGGTCTCTAAGGTAAGGAAGGTGTAATGGCAGAACGGTGGCGAAGGGCCATAACTCACGGAGTTATGTCCCTTTGAAGGTTTTCAAAATTTGCCATTCTTGAAAACTTTCGTAACAAATTTCTCAGAACCTAAGAAAGCTAGAAAGCTGAACGTTCCTATAAACATGGACAATGACTGGCTGTATCGTGTTTACCAGAATAGGGACAAAAAGTTGATAACTCTTGGAATGATGTCCCTTGGTAGGTTTTCAAAAAATTAAAATGCATTTTGCTTCATAACAGATTCATCCCATCTTTCTCTCCACTTTGTAAACATCAACGTTTTTCAAAACACTCGTGTCTTTCTCCATTGATGGCACTGTAGCGGGGCTATAGTCAGATCCTCTGACAGCTCTAGTTTATTTCTGTTGTACTTTATGAAAAAAGGAAATACTACCGTAGTACTACTACTAAACAAAATATACACACAAATCTGGACAAAAAGAAAACACAGAGAATCTGAGGCACGTATAATAACGTCAGTTTATTTCGCAGGCGAAATAAACTGACGTTATTATACGTGCCTCAGATTGTCTGTCACTGATGTTCTGTATATGCTCATATGCATTCAGCCATACAGACTGATGTACTAAATTTGACAAATTGTTGATTTCATGAAAGACATTCTTTAGTAGAGATTCGTCCACATTTCACTGCGAATACGACATATCCCATCTCGAAAAATATGCTTCAATCCGCTAAGGGGCGTTACTTGGAAAGTTACCTGTGAGAACCGGCAGTTGACTGAAGAGAGTTACTTCCCGTAGATAGCTATGGCCATGATTCTATTATTCGACACCTGCGGGAACACACTAGATGTCGGACCGCCAATATGTGACAGACAAATCTTTTGGAGTGTTTTGATATGACTCGTATTTTTTGTAAAATACTTCTTTGGCTAATATTCATTTTTCATTGGCAGCGACTATATATTAAAAAAATGAATAAATAAATAATAACTATACAATTTGCTGAAACTGAAGAAATATATTCAATAATAAAATCTTGTTATTGACTCAATGGTGGACATTTCATCTTTCTTTCTTTCTTTCTCTATAAAAAAATACTGATTATTGAAGTTATTGACAAAAGAGAATATGCCATTACCTTCTGCTGACCTTTATATAGTATAATGTAAGTATGGGGTTTGGACTTAAGACTATTTCAAAACATCTTCGCGATAGTTCGGGAAAGCTTAATTTCACAAGTTTAGAGCGAAATTGAAGAATGAAGAAAAATACTTATTCTACAGTGTTATAAACCAGTACAAACTATAGAAAAATCTCTTTGTGGTGATAACTTATAAAACTTTCCCTGAAAAGGCAATCATTTTAAAATAGAGGCTAAAATTAGCGTTTTGTTCATTTTTGACAAAATATAATGGTAATATATAGGCACAAATAGTCTAAATTTCAAACGCATAGGGAAGAATTAAGATATGAAGTTATTTTGAAAATTTTCATACCTTGTGAAAGTACAAAATACGAAAGGTGACTAGGATGTTAGATAAGTAAAAAAAATGAAGGACAGAATAAACAAGACAAACACAAAACTTTTCATTATTTATTCAAGTAACATCCCAAATCCACCCTATTACAGAAGTATCAGCTTTCACCAAAATGTTTGGTCTGCGCTCATTACGAAAACACGCCTATTCAATTATATTGAAAATTTCACCACCAAAAACTGCAAGTTTTCAGATGAAAATTCTGATAGTTTGGGTACTCGTTAGAACCGCCTCACCGAGGCGGTTCTAACGAGTACCCACAATCTATGTTTTTGAGCAGAAATAAAAAAAAAATAATGTGTACCCCTGTAAACCTCAGTTTTACTATATAAAAGTGGAAGTTAAGGGTGTCAACATTATATAAGTATGTTTTCGCGATGTAGCACAGAATGTGTGCTAAGCGTAGACTAAGCTTTGTTTTGTGAAAGCTAATACCTGGTTATAAAATGTTGTACAGTCCATGGAAAATAGCATATGACCAGTCCATGACCTCGCATAAATTGCTTTTGGAGCAGTGACAAACTCTAAAATTGTCTACGCCCACGGACATAGACAATAAAGGGTATGTTCTGTTCAGATCAAGTCAAATCTGTTAGACCTTTGATATTGAATATAGTGATCCATGTGTCTAGTCATTTTTTTTTTTTTTTTTTTGTCTTTTATTACTTTTAAAGGTTGCATAAAATGCAGAAGCGTCGGCCATTAATCCTTAGTGCTCTGTTGACGGACGCAGCGGACAATACAGTAGAGGGGATTGTTTAGAGAATTACTTTAAACGGGACCTTTATCTTTAAGTAATTACGGATATGTGGATATTTTGAATTTTAAATTTGGGACACGGGATATCAAGGAATATTGCGATAGGGGATATCGCGATGAGTCAGTCCAATTTTGGGATATGGGATATCTTGAGCGCTTCATTTTGGGATATTGGATATTGACACCCATCCCCCAATTCCAATCCTCATTCCAACCGCTATTTCCATTAACCTTTACACTGGGCAATCAGCATATCATAATTGACGATAATTTTCTTATTTTTCCCAGAAAATAGCCATTGACGTTTCATACAAATTGTCTCCTTATGATTTTGCAATATGATCAGAATTATTCTTTACTGCTCTCTGCGCTAATTCAGCAGGCGATATTTTGACAAAATTTTATTTTATTTTTTTTTTCTTCCAGAAAATAGGCGTGACATTTCATGAAAATTGTCTCCTGAGGAGACAATGTGCATGAAACGTCAAAGCCTATTTCTTGGAAAAATAAGAAAAAATATTTTTTTTTTTTCAAAATGTCGGCTGCTGAACTATCCCAGACAGTAGTAAAGGTTAATTTCTCCTAAGGTGACAATTTGCATGAAATGTCAAAGCCTGTTTTCTGGAAAAAATAGGAAAAAATATTTCAAAATGTCACCTACCGAACTATTTACCCAACATTCAGAGCGTTAAACACACGTGCATAAATATACACCGGCACTAATAATCCTTTGACGGAGCAGTTTCGAGAAAACAGGATTTTACGTTAGATGTGAATCTGATCCAAGGAGACAGTGTTCGTATTTCAGTATTTCGGTATTTATTTGCTCCCTGTCTTACCGAGCATAGAGGTATTTGCCACTCATGGAATGCGGTGTATTCTTCGCCGCTGAGTATGATTAGTGTGGATAAACAGGGGGAGTTTTGGGAGAGGAGATGGTCATCTCCCCTGGCAGGATTCCTTACTGGTTCCCACATAATATTAATAGAATGTTTGAAGTTTGTTTGATGACCAGGTAAGTCTAGGTTTCAGGCTGCGCGAATGTGTAAACTGAACTTTGATTTTGTTTTGCAAATGTGAATTTAACGTGTGGTTACCTGGTGGTAGAGGCGATCTCGGATCAGCCTGTGCGATTAGGCCACGAGGTTGCATAAGTTGATCCGTGACTTCATGCATCTCTGTTTCTACATTTGTTTACATCTTGTTTACTCATAATATATGTATTTGTCACTCATGGAAACGAGGGCTATCCGTGTTTACTTACGTGATGAAAGTGGATAAACAGGGGGAGTTTTGGGAGTGGAGATAATTATCTCCCCTGTCAGAATTCCTAACTGGTCCATATAGCTATGTACCAAAGTGAATTATTATCGGTGATGAGAAACCATATAAAAAAATATTTGGAAGTGTGTCGGTGCTCACAATCTCTCCATACAGTGCATAATAGTGATATTAGCATATTGCAATCTTTAAATTATTAGCATATTGCAATCTTTAAATATATTGAACAGCCTAAAATCACTATTCACAAAATGGAAAATTCCATATTGTTCGCCATTTCTGTACTTTATGTACGCATTTTTTTTATTGTATACATGTAGAACTCAAGGGCCAGTAGGCCTAGGTTTCTGAAAAAAAAAAAATATTTATTATCTATCTTTCAGTTTGATATGGGAGAAAAAGTATTTTAAAATGTCATAATACACATGACTGTCGTATTGTAAAATATCGCTAATTGTATTAGCACCATAACAGTTCTGCAACGGTTATATGTAAAGGTCAGATCTCAGCGGTTCAGACACCATAAACGAAAAAAGAAAATATTAATTACCAACTGACGGATGCAACGGTTATATGTAAAGGTCAGACCTCAGAGGTTCAGACACCATAAACGAAAAAAGAAAATATTAATTACCAACTGACGGATTATTGGAATCCACATGCAGTAAATATATATAAAAAATAGTGTATTTATTAAATTCGGCCTTCCTTTCATGTTTATTTAAGTTGTTTGAATATGGATATGGTTTTGTATTCTGTTCTATTTTAACATTCTGTATGTTGGGTAAAAATTCAGCAGAAGACATTTTTTAAATACTTTTCTGATTTTTCTAAGAAAATTGGCTTTGACATTTCATGCAAATTGTCTCCAATATTTGCAAGAAATGTCAAACCCAATTTTCTGGGGAAACTAAGAAAAAAATCGTCAATATATCGTCTGTTGAATAAGCCCAGAGAGTGGTAAAGGTTAATTCTGATAAAAAAAAATTGCATTTACTTGCCCGAAACCTTCCATATGGAGTCACAAGGACACTGAAGATAATACATCGTTTAGGAAACAGGGTATCAATGAAGGTGATGAGGACTGGACATAGCACAAAAAAAAAAAAAAAAAAATAAACAAAAAAAAAAAAAAAAAAAAAAAAAAAAACAACAACAACAACAAAAAAAAAAAAAAAAAAAAAAAAAAAACCAAAAAGGCTATATTTGATACAAAAAAGAAAAAAACAACAACAACACAACACAACAACTTGACTCTGACTGGACAATGATAGACGAGACTGTTTGAATTTATGTCAGTTTTACGCCAAACTATACTTCTGGTAATCGCAGACCAGATTTAAATTTGTCATTGATATCTTTAGTCTGCTATTGTTGAAAAAAAAAAACAAAAAAAAAAAAAAAAAAAACAACAACAACAACAAACAAACTGGTTAACTTCTTTTTTTCCCTTTTATTCATTTTTTACCAAAATGATGGTACATGTGTTCAAGGATATAAAAAAGTGCCAAACCATGTTGAAAGACGCCATCTTTTTATGTGATGTATTTTGTCAGTCTGAGGCTAACCTTTAACTTGAGACCATTTGGATGTCAAGGAATATTTTGAGGGGCAGAACTTAGCCAAATGCTAAAATGGAAGCCTATGGAAAAGTTATTAGGCTTCTGGTCCCTTTAACGAGACAAAATATCTTCTAATCAAATAATACTCCGGCAGTAGTTTTTCATGACCCGACTACAGTCGCAATGTGGCTTTGTGACTGATGGACATTTGATACCTGCGGTGAAGAATTGGGGCAATAATAAAGTAATAAAACCCAGGCGAAGTGAGCTAGGCTTTGAAATATGAGCATCACACATTCATAATCTACATGATATATTAGACTATAAAATAAAGTTGAAGACTCCCAGCGAGTCTCTGAGCAAGTATTTATTGCCAAAAACTATTTGGGTTTTCAGGTTTGTCATGCCTTTATTTGACTTCCCAGCAGGCACACAACGTTAAAACAACGTCGATTCAACGTTAATTCAACGTCAAGACGTTGAATCAACGTTGAATCGACGTTGTTTCAACGTTGTGTGTCTGCTGGGCTATAATCCAGTCACGTCAACATACAACGTCATTTGGACGTCGCCCGACGTCCAAACGACGTTGTTACGACGTTGTATGTTTCCTGGGTATAAAGCAGACTCACTATTAAAAAAGGGACCCGGTACATAGTGGAAAGTAAAGTCCCAGATCAGTTTGTTCATTCACAAAGTTTGATGAAGGTCTTTGTTTTTTGCGAGTATCCAGACTTCCCGTAGGCGAAAACTCCTTGGTAGGACTGCGCGAATGCGCAAACAGTTCTAAGACACTGCCGTTCTTGCATCACTTGACATACATACATGCATGTGTTATAAAAATGGAACCCAGTCCTCCAAGAGTACAGAGATAAAAGGAAGGCAAACGTTTAGAGACATAAACTGCCAACGCAAAACAACACATCCTCGAAAACAGAGCGAGCAAAGAAGCAGCAGAAGCACCGCAATGTGTGTGTGTGTGTGTGTGTGTGTGTGTGTGTGTGTGTGTGTGTGTGTGTGTGTGTGTTTAAATAAGTATCTAGAAGGTTGCATATGGAAACAAAGAACACACAAAAGAACGAAAATCTGAGACTTGCTTTTAAAGTAACCAAAATAAGCTAAATGATCCCAAAGGAAATAAAAATATAATCTGCACTATGATACAGTACGGGATGACGTTTCTACGGCCGACACACGGCACTTAATACTAGCTACATTGGGGTAAATACATTACGAAAATACGCCTATATAATTTTGACCCTCTTAAACCCCACTATTATATAGTAAAACTGGGGTTAACAGGGGTATACATTGTTTTTCTTATTTCTGTTCAAAAACATAGATTGTTGGTACTCGTCAGAACCGCCTCGCCGAGGCGGTTCTAACGAATTCCAATATATGTTTTGTGCAGAAATGTGAAACATATCAGAATTTTTTATCTGTAGAAAAGTTTCCTTTTTTGGTTGTAAAATTTTCAATATATTTGAATAGGCGTGTTTTCGTAATGAAAATCTGAAAGGTTATCCGTCCGTAGTCCTGAGGCAATTCTGTTTGGTCTAACTAATAACATACAACAAACATACAACTGTTTGGTCTTACTCATAAGTGGATCAACACAACAACGCACAACTAAACTTCTCAACACCCTGATAAAACAAAGGCGAAGACATAAACTTGAGGAGACTTTATATACAAGGCAGATTTTCCGCAAATTTTAAAAGGGAGGCAAATTTTGTGACTTCCTATTTCACTTGTGCCCTGTTTGCTTTAAGGGAGCAAATTCTTTCCTTTCAGGATACAAACCGTTTCAGAAGCGGGAGCGACAAAACAAGTTGACACAGTTGCCTCCCATTGAAAGCATATCCAAACCCGTAAGGTTGGAACAAAAGAAAGTTTAGTTAGACCACGACTACCATGCTTTAGACATCTTTCAGAAAGTTGTTTTTGCTTGGCGCTTTACACAGAAGAAGTAAATTTGGCACTACGTGCTGTGTGGAGGCCGTAAAATGTCTCCCCGTTTCAGCTTAGTGTAATGTAGATGGACCGCGTCAAGCGAAAAAGTGCCTTCGAACATAAGCAAAAGGCATAGATTCATATCATCCTGCGCATGTGCAAAGTATCATCCTGAGATTTGCTCCCTATTCATGCATTCTGAGTACAAAATAATTATGTTGTCGAACAGGGAGTGCCCAGAGTAGACTGCGCGGATGCGCAAGCTGATCTGGGCCTTCACTGTCCGCATGTGCCCGAAGACACGTTTTCGCATGGTGCGGCCCATACCCAGCTAGCATTCTACGTAAATCTACATCGGGCCGTCATCGGCCCGTCAGCTACCCTGACGGGCCGATGACGGCCCGATATAGATTTACGTAGAATGCTGACTGGGTATTTTCCTGTCGTTATAGGAACGATTGTTTACAATCGAGCCATAGTACCAAAGTTGCCTTAAGGTGGTTGTAGACATGAGTATCATTGAAAATGTAATCAAACCGCGCGATAGACGAAATCCAACTAACGATTTTTCTATAGCTGTCCCTGTGATGTCAAAGTGCTGTCGAAAAAAATGTTTGCTGAAATTTGCACCAAAATCCATTTTCTGCTAGGGTCGTACATCCCAGGAACAAAATCTGGCATTTTCTTTTGCATGAAATAAATCTGCACTCATTCAACAGCAATTCTGCAAAATTTGATGTCTCTATCGGCATGAAGATGTACAACGGAACACCGATGGAGATTCTCTATCTGAATGAATACCAATTATATAGTTACATAGCCCTGATAGTCTTTAAATTCCGTATAGACCATAAGCCGTCAATAGGACCAGCACCTTCAGCTTTTGATAAGTCTCTAGCCTAATATAGCCCTTCAGGCCCAAACATTAGGTCCATCCAATAGACATTAGGCCCCCAATAAGATTTGATCTGCAATAGACTTTGAGCCCATAGCAGACCATAAGCTCCGCTTAGGTATTGAGTGCTAATATCCTGTTCTCCCCGCCCCCTCCCCCTCCCCCACCCACTCCTCCCCATTAAGCCTTCAGTACTTAATCGGTTTGAGTCCTCTATTAAAAATTGAGTTCCAAATCGCGAGAATGACGCTTAAATTCTATTGTTTGATTTTCCTGGAATTGATATTTTGACTTTGTGTGGAAATACTGGCAAAAGTGTTCTTTCAAAGCTTATATCGATTTCATACCGAAGCATTGGTGCAAACTCAGTCAGAACGCTTTTTTTTTCTGGGAGAAACAACTGACATTCTGATTTGCTGTCCATGTTAGCCTTCAAACTCTCTCCTCTGCCGTGCGTGTTAGACAAAAAAAAAAAATGATCTGTAGGCAAAGGCAGGCATTTTTCAGACACTTGCTGCATTTGGAAGCGTATAACTTCGTTATTAAACCGACCTGCGATGCCAAATTTTGCAGAATTGCTGATGAATGATTGCAGATCTATCTTGTGCAAGAAAACATACCAGATGTTTCTGGGCTGTAAGACCCTGGCAGAAAAGCGGATTTTGGTGCCACGGCCAGGAAAAGTTTTTTTATGACCACCTCACATAGGCTTTTGCGACAGTGAAATTAAATCATATTACTACTGCACGGTCCTCAAACATTAAATAATATCCCCATAATTCATAAATGTCAAATGTTCTCTTTCTCGATTTTTACCGGCACGATTTCTTCACATACCCTTTTTATGTCAATAATGTTTACATCTGTCGTCTCGTTAGTCATCCGTCGTCAAATGCGCCGGTTGTACGGTGTAAAAATGGCCCCACCCCAGGGGGTCACTTCTTTTACATAGACTCAGAAAATATTAAAAATCCTCTTCTCTGAAACTAGAAGACCCGGGACTTTGATATTTGGTATGTAACTAACTTCATCTACTGGGCCTCTACGAAGATTGTTCAAATTATAGCCATGGGGTGAAAATGCCCTGCCCCGGAGCTCACTTGATTTACATACTCATATAGAGAAAAACTTCTTGTCTATAACTAGAAAGCCCAGGCCTTTGATATTCTGGTATAGAGCTTTATCTAATAAGCCTCTACCAAGATTGTTCAAATTAAAGCCTCGTGGTCAAAAATGGCTCCGCTCAGGGAGCGCTTGTTTTACATATACCCATCTAGGGAAAAACCTAAAAAATCTTCTTGTGTGAAACTAGAAGACCCACACCTTTGATATTTGGTATGTAACTTCATCTAGTAGGCCTTAACAAAGAATGTTCAAATCATAGCACTGGGGTTAAAATGGCCCCACCCCAGGAGTCATGTTTTTACACAGTCTCATTTAAGCAAAAACTTTAAAAATCTTCTTGTCTGAAAACTATTTAGAAGGCCAAGACCTTTGATATTTGGTATGTAGCATCATCTAGAGGGGCTTTATATAGATTGTTTAAAATTATGGCCCAGGGGTCAAAATGGCTTCACACTGGAGGTCTCTTGTCTTACACAGTCATATCGGAAAAAAGACCTTAAAAATCTTCTAGTGTGAAACTAGAAGGCCTTGGCCTTCGACATTTGATACTTAGTTTTATCTAGTGGCCTTTTAGTAAGATTGTTCACATTATAGCCCTTGGGTCGAAATTGGCCCCTCTGCAGGTGTCACTTGTTTTACACAGACTCGTATTGAAAAAAAAAGAAAAAAAGAAACAACAACAAACTTTTCAAATCTTCTTGTGTAAAACCAGAAGGCACAGGCCCTTGATATTTTGTATGACACTTTAACAAAGCCATATGTTATGTGAAGTTTCCGTTTCGCCAAATTAATTAAAGCTATATTCCATACCAAGTTACTGTAGGATACAGAGACCAAATGTTTGCTTTTTTTCAAATTGTACCGGCTACCATACCCATATATTTCATTCTTTAAAAATGTTACCATTAACTTGCTCAGAACAAATAGTCTCAGGTGAACTACATGACCATTGGTCCTCTTGTATTACAAAAAACGCGCGGTTTTATTTCATTGGTCAAAGATAATCACGTGAACAACAACTTTTAGGACATTTTGGTGTATGTATACAATGGATCGACCATACACAATCGACCTAAAAAAGTATTAACTGGTGTAAAAGGAAAGGAAACACTGTATGGGTTAACCAATCAAGTTAAACATATGTACTTCCCGAGGTACTGCCCAGCTCCATATAACCTTTGCACAACGGTGGGTCGGGTGGCTTTCTTAATGCTAGCTGATTTGTGCCGGACCTTAACGCATTTTTAATCCACAGCCGACAGTACTTTCCTTTGAAGTTTCCAGTACCGATAAATTCTAATAAATGTATTGTTATCATGTACTGTTATCGTGTACAGTTATTGTGGACAGTTTTTGTGTGCTCCGCTAGGGCCATCACAAAAACACACCTATATAATTTTGACCCCCTTAAACCCCACTTTTATATAGTAAAACTGGGGGTTTACAGGGGTATACATTATTTTTCTTATTTCTGCTCAAAAAACATAGACTGTGAGTCCTCGGCGAGGCGGTTCTAACGAGTACACACAATCTATGTTTTGAGCGGAAATATGAAAAATATCAGTTTTTTTTATCTGAAAATTTTCAGTTTTTTGGAGGTAAAATTTTCTATATATTTGAATAGGCGTGTTTTCGTAATGCAATAACTAAAATGGTATCTAAGCAGAGCTCTAGATAAGGCACTACCTTTAATCCAAAATATTTTGCTATTTTCAGGTTTCTCTACAAAAAAGGGAAATTTATATGCACCATGATAAAAACGCTGTTTCAACATTATTGCAACAATGTGGCGAGTTTAAAACAGCATTGTTGCACCATGAAGTCAAATATTTTATGAAAATAATTTTCATACATTTGTAGCAACAGATACATAGGTAGTCATTCAGATGATTATACTTGTTATTTTACACGAATACATGTATGTGTACTCAACAGAAATACCTCTATGAGGCAATTCCGATGAAGTACACGGAATATTTAACACTTAACATGCTGGGTTAAAAATTCAGCAGGCAACAATTTGAAATATTTTTCTTATTTTTCCTAGAAAATAGAATTTGACATTTTATGTTAATTGTAAAGAAACAATTTGTATAAAGTGTCACATCCTATTTTCTAGGAAAAAAAAAAAAAAAAGCAAAAAAAAAATATCATCAGTTTGTCGTCTGCTGAACTCGCTGCTGAAATCTTCCATAGCGTGATAAGTGTGAGCATTACAAGAATCCTAAATTGTCATATATCTGGCGTTTTGAATATAAATGTTTTCTGAAAAATCACAAATTGTTAGTCAAATTTCTCTAGGTCAGTTCTCTGTTGTATTTATTAGAAATCAGCCAACGTCAACTTCCACACTCAAGAATCATAACATATCTGTGAGGGACCACTGACATGAATGTGATTTGTCATTCTAGTATCACCACTAGATTTAATCCAATCAAAATACCATTGGATACTGATGAAGCACACAGACTAATCCATTTATTCAGACAGGTACGACAGGTTAAATAAGAGACTTAAACAACAACAACAACAACAACAACAACAACAAAAACAAAACAAAAAAAACAAAAAACAAAACAAAACAACAACAACAACAAAAAACAAACAAAAAAAACAGAAGTTATTTTTTCTCCTATTTACTAAAGTCGGAAAATACTGTCAAGCTGTGGATTAAAACAGATATATCCATTTCTTTTACAGATGTATGGGGAAATATTTGTATTGATTATCAAGAGTACAGGATACTAACGGGCTCGCCAAATTATCCTGTACTCTTGACAATAGTACAGGTATTTCCCCATACATCTGAAAAAAGATAGGTATATCTATTACTTGCCTAGCCCCCTATGAAAATGACATTGGAAAACAGTGTAGACCCAGAACGCGACGTCTGATCAGAGTCTGCACTATTTTACATTAAGATCAAGAATTGCTACATAACATCGTAACAATAAAAACTAACCAGACACTCCTTATATTGAAATAAAACGGTTAAGTTAGAAGAGTCCACTTGGCATAAATGGGTTAAATGTTCTGTTGTCGGGTTCATTGCGTTTCAGCTAGCGGTTTTCTTTTGTTCGGGCGTTCCAAGGCGGTATTTCTGTTGCAGTTCCCAACCGTTTGTTCGTTCTGATTCGCTGGGGTACAGTTGTGTGGTCTCGTTTCTTGACATTCAACCCATATTCAATGCCGCGAGACGTATTCCGTGAATGTGATCGTTACTGGTTATGTCCCTATATGTATATTCTTTTCAGTTTGTAGTCGACTACTCATAGTCGGGTTTCTCAATTCCTGTACCTTACAAAAAACGCATTACGAAAACATGCCTATTCAAATATATTGAAAATTTTACCACCCAAAAAATGAAAATTTTCAGATAAAAAAATTTGATATTTTTCATATTTCTGCTCAAAACATAGAATGTGGGTACTCGTTAGAACCGCCTCGGCGAGGCGGTTCTAACGAGTACCCACAATGTATGTTTTGAGCAGAAATAAGAAAAATAATGTATACCCCTGTAAACCCCAGTTTTACTATATAAAAGTGGGGTTTAAGGGAGTCAAAATTACATAGGCATGTTTTCGTGATGGTAACCCTAGCATCGGAGAGATATACGGCTGATTTTTTGTGTATATAATGCTTGGATATTGGTTCATACAAACCACTGTATAGCAATGCGAAACTAATTGCATTTTGGAGAAACACATGTATTTTGCATGATACTGGTTTAGAGTTTTGCCAAGCAACTGTAAGTTCTATTAAGCGTATAGTTGTAAAACGGCGTGTATTTTTTGAAATTTGATAAACATTTTAGTTTGCGGAAATTACGTCAAATATTATGTTTGGTCTTCATACATTCTTAGGTTTTGAAATTATGGACATGAAATGTGCGGTGATTCCCCTAAACATGCTTGATTAAGACTTACGTAAGTACAATACAGGGCTCTATACGAATATTTTTTATTGAAAACCCATAAGCATGAACGACCGAAAATGTGTCTTTCAAAATGGTGTCATAAAATTTGCATCAAACGTTTTCTTGTAGGTTTATTGTAGCGGCCATATTGGATAAAAAAGCGAACATGTTTTTGGTGTTAATCCATTCCTGTATACCTTCTAATATAGGCTGTAGGAAACGGTAAAAGGTTTATTTGAAAGGCAGTTTGCATCCGAAATTTAAACTTTCATGTCAGATAGGAAAATGGGGTACTCTCTCTTAAATGCGGAAAACAACCGGGGTGTCACTAATGACGTCTTGTTTGCATAATCGCATGAGAAAATAAACATTATGCTTTCTGTTTTGATCCTTTTTTTCCTTTCTTTTTTATGATTTTAACCTGAATACACAAGGTTTTGTATACTTAGAAATTGTTAAGTATCAACTGGGCTTCCATAGAAACGTGAGAGTTCTCGCGAAATCCAATGGATGCATATCTGCTATACAGTTGTTTTATATAAAGACATGTCCAGGCTTTCTTCCTATATCGAAATAAATCGTATACCTTTCCGATGCTAGGGTTAGCAAGAATTGAGTACTATCAGTGGTTTTAATGTCTCCGCCATTCGAAGAATAGTGGAAAGGGCATACAGCAAAACCTGTATAAGACAGCCACCTTTGAAATTGACCTTAGTGGTTGATGTGAAAACGTGGTTGTCTTATAAAGGTACATGTCATGTAATTTTGCTAGTAAAATTACATGACATGTACCTTTATAAGACAGACAACTTTTTCCACATCAACCGCTATTTAAAGTCAGTCTTGAAGGTGGCCGTTTTACACAGGTTTTACTGTATAGTGTTACCCCTATGCGTCCGTCTGTCTCCATCCGCGTCCGGTGTTAGCAATTTGCGTTTAAGTTTTTCAGAGGAGGGCATCCGTGTCCTTTGGATACATTTCTAGTGGTTTTTTTTTTTTTTTTTTTTTTGTTTTTTTTTTTCTGATATGATATTTGTACTTTAATTTATAGATATTTCCGTGTTGACCCACTGATCAGACAAGGAACCTCTACAGGAAGACCGAATAATAATGTATATTGTTAGCTCATTTGAAAAAAAAAAAAAAAAATACATCACGAAAACATGCCTATATACTACTGACCCCCTTAAACCCTACTTTTATGCAGTAAAACTGGGGTTTACAGAGATATACATTATTTTTCTTATCGGAGTGGCTATTACCAGTCGACTGGCAATAGCCGATTTACGTTAAAATGGCTATTACCAGTCGACAGGTAATAGCCGATTTACGTTAAAATGGCTAATGCCAGTCGACTGGCATTAGCGATTTTAACGTAAATCGGCTAATGCCAGTCGACTGGCATTAGCCATTTTAACGTAAATGGGCTATTACCAGTCGACTGTTTATAGGGGTTTTCGGGTTTAATACTTATTGCCAGTCATAATCTTAAACAAAGATTTAGTCAAGCCGTAGGAATTGAATGTGGTTTGTTTGCCATTGCCTTTGCAGTAGCTTTAGGATTGGGCTTTAACCCCACAAAACTACTATTTAAGCAAGAATCAATGCGGGGTCACCTCATCGATTGTCTAACATAACAAGAATTTTCCAACTTTCCGTTTAGCATAAATACTAATTGGAGGAAAAAAAGACTGTCATTATAAGAGAAAACATTTTTTTTTGTATTTGCAGGGGCCTCTACGACAGCGAAATGGTTCAGTGCACCAGCTGCTCTGAATGGTTCCATTTTTGCTGTATAGAAAAGCAGACGGCAGAAAAAGTTAGGAAAAACCCAGATTACGCATTTAAATGCAATACATGTATTGCCTGATTTCTTTCTTAAACATCAGCTAGTTAAAAATGCTTTAAGTTTGTTGTTGTTTCAATGCAAATACATGTAAAATTATCAACTTGTCTTCGTTGTTTCCTTCTTTCAGCAAATAAGACTTCTCAATTATACTTGCACGTCTTATAGCAAGTCTTAATGCAGGAATTGCCTAACTGCAGCAAGTCAGATAAGGTTGATCTTATTTCTACTCAAAACGATACTTATACGGAATAAATCAAATTCCAGACACCAAACTCCAAGCCAACTTCACAGACTTAGATAGAAGTGATTTCTTATTTATACCCCCTCAAACGAAGTTTAGGGGGTTATACTGTTTTCAAATTGTCCGTCCGTATGTCCGTATCTCCGTAACACTTTGGTTTTTCCTGCATATCTTACGAAATAATTCAGTGATTCTCATTCTCGGATGAGGTTGATCTTATTTCTACTCAAAACGTTCGTAACTCGTAAGCCAACTTCACAGACTTAGATAGAAGTGAGTTCTTATTTATACCCCCCCGCAAACGAAGTTTAGGGGGTTATACTGTTTTCAAGTTGTCCGTCCGTATGTCCAGTTTTGCATGTTGTTTAAACCATGTGCTAGATAGGGAATATGTATCAACAAATTATAAATCGTACAACAATCATGTTTACTGTTCGAAACATGCGAGATATACACACACATCAGTTCAACTCCTGGTATAACAAATAAAAATTCGCAAAAGACTGGTAAATCGGCTATTACCAGTCGACAGGCAGTAGCGATTTTAACGTAAATCGGCTATTGCCAGTCGACTGGCAATAGACCTTGCCTTTTCTTATTTCTACTCAAAAATATAGATTGTGGGTACTCGTTAGAACCGCCTCGCCGAGGCGGTTCTAACGAGTACCCACAATCTATGTCTTGAGCAGAAATTTGAAAATTATCAGTTTTTTTATCTGAAAATTTTCAGTTCTTGGAGGTGAAATTTTCTATGTATTTGAATAGGTGTGTTTTCGTACTGATAAGAAAAGATACCCAGGAAATGCCACAGTTACGAAGCACAACTTTCCTGAGGTTCCAAAAGAAATAGAAACGAGGAACAATTCATGACAAAACAATCACAATATACGAGCGTAGTTGTAACAGGGGAATCAGCTGGGAACGGTCAGTAGACAAATACTGGGGTGGTTGTTGGGGCTAAATCCTTCAGCCCTGTAACCCAAACAGATACCTTTGCAAACAGTGTAGATCCAGATGAGATGACTCCTAATGAGCTATCTCATCTGGATCTGCCCATCTCAACATGAGCCATTTCATCTGGATCTGCGCTGTTTGCCATTCTGTTGTTGATTTTTGACGGATTATTCTTGTTTGCAACAAAGATCATATCCAAATTCAAGGATGGGAGAGTCCAGTTCAGAAACTCAAGGATGAACGTGTTAAAGTCATCAGTCTTCAGTTTATATTCCAATGTCCTATAGGAACGAATGCTGCTCTTAAAGGCTCCATATTCCTCAAAATAGGCATTTAATTATCCAAAAACGTGTTAATAAATTCACAGGACGTTGACTTTTCATCACAAACCCTAACAAAGCACTCACAACGTTCCTAATCCACTTTTACTATCATAAGCAAGCGAAGCTTATTGTAGTAAAATGGATTCTGGAGAGTGCCTTTAGGGTTTGTGATAAAACGTCAATGTCCTGTGATAAATTGATATATGGTATTAATACAATCATAAAATGTGGCACCTGACAGCATGTAAAATTTCAATTTGTCTCTCGTTCTTTAAATGAAATTATTATTTTTTTATTGTATCTCTGAATTAATGTTGCCAACATTAATTCAGAGATACGATAAAAATCATTTCATTTTTGATCAAATTCAAAAACGAGAGACTAACTGAAATTTTACAGGCAGTCAGATGCCACATTTTATGATCGTATTAATATCATATATCAATTTATTAATTCCTTTTTGGATAAAAATGTCTATTTTTGAGGAATATGGAGCCTTTAATGGACGGTCTTCGGGAACGGAAACGAGGGTTGTAAAAAGAGCCGCAACGTGTGAAAATGTGCCTTCTGACATGTGCACCAACGAAGACTCAAATCAGCCTGCACATCCGCGTAGTCTCATCAGAGTCTTCGTTGTTCTCACGAAGAAACTTTGTATCCTTGCTGTTTTTTTTTTCTGTTTTTGATTTTAGACTGCGCAAAAATGTGTACCCAAAACATAAGATGATTTTGTGGAGAAATAAAGAACAGTATTTACGATGGCCGTTCAAAAAGTTCCTGGCCCCATCCACCTGGTAGATCTGTGCACACCAACTTAATATGAATGTAATAAGGAGTCTTTTACTAGATTTCTGAAAATAAAAATTCCAAAATTTTCTCGTTAATTGTTTTCTTATATTGCCCCTAAAGCACAAGAACCATAGTTGATGTTTTAAAAGTCTATCTAAATTTAATTGTCTTGCTTCACTTTGACATTTCATTTCTTATAAACAACATACTTTTTATGTTTTGTTTTTGTTGGTTGTAAAAGCAAATTTGATCATTTACTGATGGTTTGATTATAAAAAAGCTATTTTTGACATGTAGATCTATCTGCACTACCGTAAACCCCTAAATTATGCACCCCTGAAATTTGAAAATAACTGTCATATTTATGCGTTATTTGAAAATTCTGTGCATAAATCCAAGAAAATGATCCTACACAGATAAACATTAGCATTGACAAAAACTTTGCCATACGGATTTTGATATTGTAAATTCCTAGGCATTCATAGTACGTTCGGAATATGCACTCTCTGTTAAATTTTAGCCAGTGGAGCGGTGGACCCGAGGGTTGGCAGTTTCCTGTAGTCACTGAAAATCAGTGATCGATTCTTTGTCTCACATGCCATCAAGAAAACAGTGCCCTCTTCTCTTGTTGCTCACACGGAAATGCTGGAACAAAATGGCGAAAAATACAAATTTCAACAAAACCAACTAATTTTGCTACCAGAATGTTCCATTTATTTCAACTTAGACAATGTATACTCACCCTTGGTGGTTTTGTTAACTAATAAAGAAGTTACAAACGTTTGAAAATTAGAATCAGCGTTTCACAACCGACCGCCGCATACGTAGATACACGACGTCATCCGATAATATGGAACGTCGTGACGTGAACGTCGCGTGTGAGCTGTAATAAAATAATTTATTATATACAAAGTAATGAAATATAGAGAATTATTAATGAAATAAAATGCATATTTTCACTAGTGAAATATAAGTTTTATATTTTCACTAGTGAAAAATAAAACTTATATTTTCACTCCTCAGAGCAGTGAAAAATATAAGATCTGGAACTACTTTTTTCTTATTTACAGTAATGTTTTCATTACACGAGATGAAAATTTTTATGGTATTCACTGAAAAAGAGTACATTTTCTTTTTATTTTATTTTTACACGCCAATGCGCGTTTCTGACGTCATATCTAACGTCACCAAACAAAACAAAACATGAACGTCATGGCGCCAAGGGACAAAACTGCGTGTCAGACTTTCCCTTGCAAATGCAAGATTTGCATCTCTTCTATCGAAAGTGATGTATATAATAAAAAGAAAATTCAAATGTTTGTCGTGAATATGACTTTTATTTCATCTCGTGAAGTGAAAAAATGTATATTTCATTCGTGCACTTCTCGTGAAGTGAAAAAATGTATATTTCATTCGTGCCTTCGGCACTCATGAAATATACATTTTTTCACTTCACTCGATGAAATAAAAGTCATATTCACTTCAAACATTTGAATATCCTCTATATAGTCCTTGCGTACCCCTGTTTTATCTATATATTACAGGGGAACATGGAGGAACCCATTACATAGATATGTTAACGTAATTAATAAATTGAGACATGCGTCGCGTTTTTTTTATTACAAAAATCTGGAAAATGTATTTTACAGTCTAAAAAGACCCGATAAGATTCAAATGTTTGTCGTGAATATGACTTTTAGCTAGGCAGTTTTTCTCCTTTTTAAACAAATCTAAGAGTAAATACAGAAAATAGATACCCGAACTCTTCAATGCAAGTCCCTGAACTTTTTAAGGTTTTGAAAGTGTAAAAAATATTATTACTGCTTAACGGATTGAGACATGATATATGACATGTATCGTGATTTTCTAATCTGGAAGGTGAGTTTTACAGATGTAATATAGAGTTGGTTAGTGTTTAATTAGTGAGTTCATCGCATTATTAGAATAATCTTAGGAGTTATAAAGGAAACCAAATGTGTTTCCGAACTCTTCAAGGCTTTGAAAGTGAAATGGAATTAATGCTTTAGCATGCTGGTAAAAAATTCAAGAGACGGCATTTTGAAATATAATTATTATTGTCCAAGAATATAGGATTTGGCATTTCACGCAAACTGTCACGCAAACTGTCTCCTTAGGAGGCAGTTTGCATGAAGTGCCAAATCCTATTTTCTGGGAAAAATAAGAAAAATACAATCAATTTGTCGTCTGTTGAATTTGCCAATAGCACTATAAGTGTTAATAAGTAACAAGAGAAAGAGAAATGTGTTAATATTTCCATATTGTATGCTATGTTATTTTTGTGGGTGAAGCGGTGCAAACATCTTATAGAATTATATTCGCTAACCCCTGAAAAAAAATGACCAAAAAATGGCAATGTTCTTTAATATGTTGGATATTAGACGTAGCAGATGACAGTTAAATATTTGTTATGTATTTTCACAACAAATAAGACTTCGCCCTTTAATTCCACTACGGTGAGTCGGTCCTCAGACTAAAGAAAGCACCTTCTTAAATTTGTTTCAGATGGCCGGCGCCTGATTATAAATGTCTATGGTCGGGTCCATCGCGATTCAGTTTGGGGTATTCTTGTGTCATTACGAAAACACGCCTATTCAAATATATAGATTTCACCTTTAAAAAAAAAAAAAAAAAAAAAAAAAAAAATCAGATAAAAACCCCGATATTTTTCATATTTCTGCTCAAAACATAGATTGTGGGTACTCGTCAGAACCACCTCGGCGAGGCGGTTCTAACGAGTACCCACAATCTATGTTTTCGAGCAAACTAAGAAAAATAATGTATACCCCTGTAAACCCCAGTTTTACTATATAAAAGTGGGGTTCAAGGGGGTCAACATTATATAGACATGTTTTCGTGATGTTGTGTCCTGGCTTCAGTTCGCCATTGAGCCCTTTTGCTTTGTTCCATCACAGTGGTTTTAATTATATGTTTTTCACTAGGATGTTTAATTGATGATGTAGAGGACACCTAAGCGACGGCCCGAACATATGTTTGCAATTTAGAACAGCATCAGAATCAGAGTAAAACTGATAAAACCCCAGTAGTTTCTTCTGACTGTTCCAAGGCGGTTCCTCAGTTGTTCTTCTTTCTTTGTGCATCGATGTTTTTTTAAGTGACGCTTGTTTTGTCTTTTTTGTTCCTCATCTCCCCTTCTACTGGTGCCTCGGAAAGCCTCTGCTTCGTGATTGTGGCATTTCCTGGGCATCTTCAGTTATATTTGTTGCATTTTACCACACAATCTCTCTTTTTAGAAGCAACCAAATGTAATGTTAAATCTTATTTTCCACCAAAAGTAAGAAAACACTTCGCACTTAAGCTGAGAACGTTTTCCAGTAGCTTTCTGAAAAGCTGCCAGTATAACAAGTCCACAGGGCATTCTAGCCAACGCTTTCTGAAAGCTGATGATATAACGTCCACAGACTCCACAGTGTATTCTTCGCAAAGCATCCTGAAAGCTGATAATATAACAAGTCCACACAGTATTCTTACTTGTAGTAAACCTTCTTGAAAACTGATAAAATATTAAGCCCACAGAGTATTCTTCACAAAGTTTCCTGAAAGCTGTTAATATAACAAGTCCACAGAAGATCCTTACTCGTAGCTAAGCTTCCTGAAAACTGATAATATAATGTCCACAGAGTATTCTTGACAAAGCTTCCTGAAAACTATAATATAACAAGACCATAGAGTATTGTTTGTAAATATTCCTGAAAACTCATAATATAGCCAGTCCAAAGATAATTATTCGCTAAGATTTCTGAAAACGTAGTATATAACAAGTCTACGTTCTACATAACATTTCCTAAAAGGTGACAAAACCACAGATAATCCTTCCCAAAGTTTTCATAAAGTTGACAATATAACAAGTCCATAGAAAACTCGTCCCAACACTTCCTGAAAGCTGCCGGTATACATGTAACAGGCCTATAAAAGATGTTACCAAAAGCGTGCTGAAATCTATCAATAGAGCAAGTCAACAAAACACTTTTTCTTCTCATAAATTTCTCATAACTATTCTAATACTGTCAACAGGATATTTTTCAAAAGTTGCCCGAAAGCTGACAGTATAACAAGGACCTAGAATAATCTTCCTAAAGTTGCCTGAAATCTGACAATATAAGAAGTGGCAATAGATAGAATATGCTGCTGAAAGGTTTCTTATTTACGGGAGTTGCGCACACAAGGTATGAACCTCAGATACTAAGTAACACACAAAACAAAATGCTCCAAAAATGAAGACTAAGTAGCAAACCTGACGATTATAACCAGATCTGAGGATTATATCCAAACCACATGCTCATCCTCGAACCATTTAGAAAATACAAGTAAACTTTCATCTTAACCCTTCTCTTGCTAAACACGACATGCCCTGTCTTAGCAAAGAGTGTAGATCCGGATCAGTTGGCTTCTTCTTCAGAAGCCAACTGATCTGGATCTGCACTGTTTGTCATTAAATATGTGAATTTCTATCAAAAACCCAGTTCAAGTAATCTGGTTGGCTAGAAATTATAAGTGGGCATGGCATCTTCATTTATTCAGCATGACAAAGGTTAATCTTCGCTACTGGTGGTGTTGTTGTCGTGTGTGGCCGTGAAAAGACGCCCCGTAGTTTACTATAGTGTGGTTAATATTTTCTGGTCCTTTGTGATTATTGAGACTATTCCAGGCCCCGAGGTTATAAAACTTTTTTCATGCTCAACTCATCTGAGAATGAAAATTTCTCTGCTAATAAATATGAAAATGCCAACAATAGTTGGCATTTTCATATTTATTAGCAGAGAAAGAATTAGCAATTGTAAGCAATTTGATATTTTTAGCAGGACAAATTTCATGCTCAGCTGAGTTGAGCACGAAAAAAGTTTTATAACTTCGGGGCCAGGACTTTCGGAAAATTTATATGAAGGTCACTAATGAGGTCTAATTGGTCGAAATTATCTAGTTAGATACAGAAATTTTGACCTTCTGTTTATTTTTATTTATTTATTTTTTTTTATTTTGGGAGTGAGTTCATTGCTCTCCATGGTCATTCCTTTAAGAATTTATTTCCTAGGAAACGTGCTATTATCTACTAAAATTCTTAACATAGGATGAATGTCGATGTTCGGAGAGAAACCAACGCAATTATCATTGACCAATGTAATCAAACCGATCGGAAGACGAAATCAAGGTTATTTATAGCCGCGCTATTCTTGTCGCTGCGACGTCGGAGTGCAGTTACGTATCTGTAAAACCTGGACTGTGACATTGGCAAACAGTGCAGAAGAAGATCAGACGCTGCTTGCAGCGTCTGATCAGGGTCTGAACTATTTGCTTAAATTACAGGAAGTTGAGGATTACGAGATGAAACACTCTTACGACCCCGTTCAGGACTATTTTTCCCAGACCACACTCAGAGACAATCGACCCACCAGCGCTGCCGGTGCTTTGAATGAATAAGTTGCAGCCATTTTACTATGGGAAAAATATTGGATTTTTTAAACCAATGTATACATTAAAACTTTTTGTGCTTAGGTAATTATGACGGTTTTGGACTGAATCATGACAAAGCTGTTTCTTCAGACTAAAGCGCCATACAAATTTCAGAAATATGTCGAAAGCAGAGTGCGTATAATCACAGCGGACACACAACGTTGAAAAAACGTCGATTCAACGTCAACGTTAAATTGACCTTGTTTTAACGTTGTCACGTAGATTCAACGTTAATTCAACGTCTTGACGTTGAATTAACGTTGTATCGACGTTGTTTCAACGTTGTGTGTCTGCTGGGATGCTGATAGGCATTGAAAACCTTGTTTGAATTTGTGCTTGTATATTTGGCAATGTGACTGTCAGTACCGTAGTTACCTAAATATTCGGGCAGACAGGCCCGAGCAAACCATGTAGATCCAGATCAGACGCTCAGGGTCAACACTGTTCGCTACTCATCCAGCAGTTTTTGGACACATCAAAAGGTAGTCAAATGGACCTTTTCAAATTTATGCATCAATCTTGCGAGCAGTTAAGAGGTCCCAATATCTAGGATACAATATTGTAGTACGATCCACGAAAAGTGTCTAAATGCATTTTTATTTAATGCTGAAATGTTTGTTTCATTCATTTGTAAATGGATTCTTTAAATGTAACCGAATATGTCACTCCATATGACAAATAGTTACCTTTGATACCCGTTTAACATTAAGAGAGAAAAGATTTTAGGCTAACTGACGGTTTATTCTGCAATTACAGGTAAGTTGTTCAAAATAAACAATTGGTTAATAAAGAAAATATTTGAAAGAATGTTGTTTAATATCAGAAAGTGTTAAGATTTAAAGAAGCGTAAAATGACTTTAAAGAACGATTTGCGTCAAAACATATTGATATATAAAATATTTTGATCATACACTTCAATTTAAATACATTAAAATGTTTCTCAAATTAATTTATTGTTTGTAGTCATGCAAGTTTTCATGTCGGCGGTGAGAACGTGTATCATATTTCATATAATTTTAAAGCGGAGTAATGTCTAAAACTCTGGTCCTCTATTAAACGACTCGCTGTTTTGTAATATAGTGATAGCTAAATAGAATTTCTCACCCCGGCAATTTGTTATTGATACTGAATCCTAAAGACAGACATCAGCTACTCATGTGCAAGAAAAATGAAAACGCTAATTCATACTGTGTGTGTGGGCATAAATTTATTGCGTTATAAAATTGAAGTAGCACATATCTGAATAGCCCAGACAAGTTATCAGAAACATTGTTACAAATGTATTTAATATTTGAGAAGGTATGCTAGCATAACATGAAGGTGTTTCAAAAACTTAAGTACCTTTTTTAGAAGCTACGTTGTGAGGGCTATTTAAAAGTCAATATATAGTATCAGGGCGATTCCAAAAAGTAAATGCTTATTCTTGCATACAGTAAAACTTGTGTAAAACAGCCACCCTTGAAATTGACCTTAGTGGTTGATGTGGAAAGGTGGTTGTCTTATAAAGGTACATGTCATGTAATTTTTGCTAGCAAAATTACATGACATGTACCTTTATAAGACAGAAAACTTTTTCCACATCAACCACTATTTAAAATGAGTCTCGAAGGTGGCTCTCTTACACAGGGTTTACTGTAATTACCTATATATCCACCTGTTTGAAGACGTGGCCAAATGGGTAATTTCACGTGCTGTTTGAACATGGTTTTAACTTAAAATCTTCAAAACGAACTGTAGCTTGTTTACGTAAGGTTACGGTTCTTGAACAATCATTTCTTTTAGACGATTCAAGAAATTTCTTACCGGGCTTTTATTTAAATGTCGAAAGGTCCTCTGACAGTAGCAGTGTAAATTTGCCTAAAGAATAATGGAAAACAAAGTTTCGATAAAATACATTTTAATTACTGTCAACCGCTAATGACCCATCATTAGTGTCATGAAACTTCAAAATGCAATATAATTATTATAGTTTATTATAGTCTCATCATGGTTAACATACATTAACATATGTACAGATAAACAAAATTGCTATTTAAAAGATTAACCATGCCATTCTATAAAGAATTATAAGAGACTATCACCGCATTTTCCAGACAATACGTGCTATATATATTCTGACTTTGCATTTGAATTAAATTGTCCTTTTTTTCTTTTGTTATTGGAATGCATGAAAAATGGATTTTTGTTTTATAAAGTACTGTCTGCCTCCTCTCCCAGTCTTTTCAACTCAGCTTAGCAGTTATCAGCATAAAAACAACTACAAATCGAACTACATGTTTTGACAGATATGTTTGAAATTTGGCGCATGGTTCGAATATGGTCTGATGATGTATATGTGATGCTGATATTTTTTAGTAGGGGTATTATGATATTTTGATATATATATATATATATATATATATATATATATATATATATATATATATATATATATATATATATATATATATATATATATATATATATATATATATATATATTTAATTTTGTTTCTGTTTTTGTCAGAGTGTTTTTAGAGTGTTTTATATTACATAGTGTATTCGGTGCATACCTTTTGTACGCAACTCCTCTTAGTGCTTTTGACTGATCGGTTCAAAACTTTACAACTGATTTGGATAGTTGGTTTTAGTTAGTACTTTCATCAGATGGTTTTCCATTTTTTCGTTTTTTTAACTTAGTCTTTTTTTTTTTTTTTTTTTTTGTATTTTGTGTTAAGGTGCATACATTGTGAGCTTAACTCCTCCTAGAGTGTTTGATCGATTTGAAACTTTGCAAATATTTGAATATGGTCCAAAGAAACGTATATCTTTGAAACCGTTTCCCCCACTTTTCAATTGATTTTGACTTAGTCATATTTTAAGGATGTTTGTTTACCTGAGTGTATGGGTGCATGCCTTGCGTACGTAAATCCTCCTACAGTTTTGAAGCTACTGATCAATGTGAATTTATGCAGGATTTCAGACGTGGCCTTTAGATGTGTATATGATAATTTTTGTCTGTTCATTTTTTTTATTTATTTTATTTTATTTTTTTACATTTTCGCGATGTCGAATTTCAGGCATATACTGTTAATGCCTACTGCTTGCTAACGCAACTCCTCTTACAGTTTTAAGTGAATAACTTGAAAGTTTGCAGTTGTTTTGGACTCGAGGCTTTGGACATGACATAAAGATTAGCCTATTATTTCACTATCGTGTTTGATTATCTTTTTAATCGCATTTAAGGGAGTTTCGACTTATTATGGAGATTTTTTTGATTTTTGGACCATATTCTGAAGATTATTTTGAGCAGGAGCATTAACGTGTGCTGCAGGTTTTAAATGATTTTATTTGAAACTTTACATGTGTTTGGGACATTGTCCTGCTATTTTGATATTTTCATTGGATTTTTCTACGTTTTGAACTTGGTTGTTTTTCTGTCTGAATAGCAATATTGAGACCATGAGTATCTTCGTCCATGACTCCTCCTACCGTTTAACCGGATAGTACGATTGACACCTCGCACGTTCTATATATTTGCCCAAAGGCGGGGTAACCACAGTCATCGAATTTATTTTAAATACTACAGAATTATTTTAGTTCCTTAAAATATGTGTTTTGATGTTTAAGGTTTAATTATGTTTATTGTTTTGTGTGTGTGTGTGTGTGTGTGTGTGTGTGTGTGTTTTTTCTGAGTGTGTTTGACCTCTAAATATTTCGAAATAAGAACTTTTAAATTCCAAATATCTCCTCTGTCTTCCAATGTTCTTCGACTAGCTCTCTCCATTCGTACTACATGTATCACTGTTAATTGGTCCTGTGTCAACAGGAATTCAGTCCACTTTTTAAAGCTTTGATTCTCCATATATGTAAGGAAGAGTTTCTCCCAAGGAATGTAGACAGAATACCGTATTTATCATAAGTCTTCGGATACTTTACCTCATAACCTTATATGTCCTAAAATTAAAAAAAAAAAAAAATGCCGATTTTGATATTCTAATGCTTGTTGATATGTCAAAAACAAGCTGGAGTGGCAAACATGCTGGAGTGGCAAACGTACTGGATGAGTGGCAAACAGTGTGGACCCTAATCAGACGCTGCGTTCTGCGGCGTCTGATTAGGGTCTAAACTGTTTGTTCAGGCCTGTCTGAATACTTATGGTAAATGCTGTATGCTGTGTGAAAAAATTACCATATATAAACTGTTACATTAAAATAAAGATATAAGATATCTCTGATTGATGTCAAATACTTTAAATGATTCTTGATTATTCTTTATTCACTGAAGTATTATATAATTGCTATACACACGAGAGAAGCTCGCTTATAATGCCTTATCTGGCATATGGCTTCAATTACCTAACAATCCAAATCAGATAAGAGTAATCTTTCAACAACCGCAATCTTTAACGTAAATCCCTTTCAATACACTTTTGACCGCAACGAGAAATCAGACCGTCTGACATATGCGCCCATCGAAGACTCAGATCAGCCTGCGCATCCGCGCAGTCTGATCTGAGTTTTCGTTGTCGGCATTCAGAAACTTTGCACCCTTGGCTTTTCAAAATGCGTCCAGGGAAGATTCTGATCAGATTGTACGAAAGCGTAGGCTGATCTGAATCTTCGCTGGGCGTACATGTCCAAAGGTTAGTTTTTTGACGTTGTGTCTCATCTTGTTATCGTCTGGTTTTGAAAATGCTGGCTATGCTTAAATGAGACAAATAAGTGTCATTATTTGATATAATTCGGAAATTTTATATTTAAATTACCCAGGTGTCTAAGAATGCGTATGTCATATAATGAGAAAATGGCTGTTTCAAATAGAGGCAGACATTGAGGTCCTCTATCAGCCTGCGCATCGACAAAGTCCAGCATGACATTTGATATTAGCTAATACATTTATTGTACAACATATCAGCATATGAGGTTATATGCCCAGGTCTTTATAGCTGTCGGAATATTCCGGAAATCTCTATTTTTTCTTACGGCGCGGCTCGTGTCTTGCACAAGTACGCCCTATACGTACATTGTACATAAGTAATTTAAATCACCTCATAGTGAACTATGACCTTCGTAAAAATTCATATTCTTTTATAGTGCACCATTTCCTTCAAAACACAATACTTCGTGAATTGCGCGAAACCGTGACACTGTCTTGCAACTTGTCTGATTTTCATCAAGAAAAATAAAAATAAAAAAAATAAAAAAATAACAAAATCGTTTGGGTTCTCAAACGCTCCATTTTGTATATTTGATAAAACATTAATACTAAATTATAAATTGGGTTTTATATGCACATGTATGAGGACTTATTGTATAAAATAATCACACTCAATTTATTTAACTTCTGTTTTCAGGGGAGGATCCAGGATGGGGTTCAAAATTTCTGAGTGGGGTAAATTTGATAAAGTTATCAACCTCAACAAACAATGTAGAACCCAGATTAGTTGCCACAAAACAAGGCGTCTGATCAGGCTCTACACTATTTGTCACTCAGCCAGCAATTGTAGACACATTCACAGGTTTTGAAATGGCTTTCTTGGATGTATTTGAGAATAAGATAAAGAGTAAAGTGTAAGGTCTGCGAATATTTGAGGTAAATACCAGTGCTCCAGACAAGCATTTGATCAATGTGTATTTCACCTCTAAGCTTCTGAGCAATGAGTATATTGACCCTTTCTAATAACTGGATAGCTCACCTGATATTACACATTTTATTTCTGGAAAATTCTAAGTCCGTGACCTTGATTTCGAAATGACCTGGTGGGAGTGGGGGAGGAGGGGGGGGGCGGGGCGGGGGGTGGGTGGGTGAGGATTGCACTGTGCAGAATTTTGGACCAATATGTATCATCAAACCAAAAATGAATCAAATCCGACGGAAATGACTAACCTTTCACAAGAATCAACAACCAACACCTAGAATCTACAAGAAGGTGGCCGCAAGCAGGAGGCAGCCTGCTCTGCTGGCGGGTGGCTACGCCAGCCCGCTCCAGCTACAAGACCGACGACCAGATCGACGCCTGCTCGCTGACAGCCGACACCGGAGAAGGAGACGCCACACCAGTCGAACAGACACTACAGATCACAGCACCTACCACCATCAGATACCAACGCCAGCCACAGACAGCAGAAATCACGCCATCACCAACCATCAAGAAACCAACTACACCGCCTCCTTCTCCAGAATCGTCACCGTCGAAAAAGCCAAGAACCAAGTCACCGGCGACGAACACTGCACCGACCCAGTACCTCCATGTAAACACCGAGGAAGAGTACCCTATACATGAAAAGTACGAGCTCCAGATGTCACGTCGACGAAATACAAGGTCATCGCCAAAGCTGCTATATTATCAAGAGACGACGAAGAATTCAACGTCGATCTACCAGCCTACATTGTCTACCACCAAGAAAACAAGCACTGGACACTGATCAAGGAACAAACTTCCAAGTTCCACGATGTAGGCTGGTATGAACACTTAACACATCGAACAGCTCTACAAGAGAAGCGCCAAACAGCGCAACACAGTGTATTGGTACGACATCCTGGAGAAATCCTGCAGTGACCCCTTAGAGGGCGGTGGAGGACCACCACTTCTTCGCCTGGTGCCGCCAAGTTACCTTGACATGACTTACTCTTAGGTCAAACTTGCGGCACGCGGACCTGGGTGAGGACACCCAATAGGCTCTTGGGTGAGGACACCCTCTTGGCTCCTGGGCGAGGACACCCTCTCGGCTCCTGGGTGAGGACACCCACCTTGCACCTTACCCGTGGACGACTGAAATGTGGCTAGCGAGAGTAACTTACTCACGACCCGAAAATGAAATAAATGTAAAACTTTATTTTCTCTGAAAAATAACAAAAAGAAACCAACGGTTGTGATTGTCTCCCAGACTCGTCTAGGAGGTCGCTATTGCTGCCTAAAGACACACTTTTTATGTCCCCGGTAGCGATAGCGGGGACATATTGTTTTTGCCCTGTATGTTCGTTGGTTTGTTGGTTTGTTTGTTGGTTGGACAACTTTAACATTGGTCATAACTTTTGAACCGTTTGAGATAGAGCCTTTATATATTGGCATATAGGTTTCTTGTGACAAGAGCTTCCCACTCATACAAAAAATTAACCTGTGACCTTGACCTTGACCTGTGACCTACTATAAAAGAATTTTGGACAACTTTAACATTGATCATAACTTTTGAACCGTTTGAGATAGAGCCTTTATATTTGGCGTGTAGATTCCTTGTGACAAGGGCTTCCCACTCATACAAAACATTTTTGACCTTGACCTTGACCTGTGACCGATTTTAAAGAAAATATTAACATTGCTCATAACTTTTAAACCGTTTAAGATAGAGCCTTCATATTTGGCATGTAGGTTCTTTGTTTCCTTTCAAACAATAAGAGGACTTTTCTTTTAAGTAAAAATATATGTACGGCCGCGTAGGATTCTCTACTTCAGCGGGGAAACATCACAGTAAAAATACAGTCGACTCGTTATCTCGAATTCCAAGGGACTCTCTGAAATACTTAGAGATATCCGTACTTCGACATATCAGATTTGCAAAATTGAGGAAAAAAATAATTCGAACACCAACATTTAACAAATTTATATGTAATGGACTCTTGGTGTTAGAGATATAGTGAAAATATTGTGCAAAAGAAGAGAAATTGCTCCTAATTTCTCCTGTTTTCCACAATATTTTTCACCTTTTGTTAGATTTTCATGTTTCGGCAAGATTTTCACTTCGAGATAAACGGTTATTCGTAATAAGCGACGTCGAGATAACGAGAGTCGACTGTACAAACAATTATAAAACTGTAGTGAAACAAAGTAGAGGGCTCAATAGCCATCTCACGCCAAAGTTGGACCTGGATGAGCCCGACCACAGACATCAATAGTTGGGTGCCAACCTTCTGAAACAGATTGAGAAAGAGCCATCACTCAGCCTTTGTTTGTGTTAAGATTTTACAGCCCAGTCAACCAGTTGGGTCATATCGAGTTTACCTAACCACACTTTTCCTGGGCAGGCTTAGTCTTGTAAGCGGTTAACCAGTATTTATGTGCATTATTTCTCCAAAAACTGACCTTCTTGAATCAGCGCAAGGAGAGAATGACCGTAGAAAATATTTCATGATCAATCTCCACGAATGTTGCCGGACCCGGTGGGGAGCGAACCTGCTACCTCCTGATCACAAGTCGAACGCGCATCCGACTGAGCCACCGAGGCCGGCCCACCATTCAGTCAGAGGCCCGACTCACCGTCGTGCAATCAAAGAGGGCAGCAACTCTACTAGCCATAAATGGGTATAAACTACGTATGCAGTGTGCCACAAAGTATTCCTATTGTATATTATCTTTTTGTAACGACTGAAAATCTTTTTAACTGTTCCGAAAAAAATATGAGAATTTCCAAAAGTCCGTCTGAATTTATAGACAAAAGTGGTCATAAAAAATTTAGTTCTGATAGATCTATAAGTCGTTTCAAGCAAATGTTATACCGTTTGGAAATCAATTCAGAATGACGATGGTTAAACCTTGAAGATTACACAGAGATGCCGATATCCATATTTAAAACAAGTATAAGCTTTCATAAAAAGCTTTGTCTACGCTTCGCACACAATAAATGTTAAAGCTGATTTTAATACGGAATAGTTTTTGGTTCTTTACATGCAAATCTTGGCTAAATCAGCTAAATTCCATGATGCAAAAGGTGAATTCGATGAAATCTTGCCCTTCTGCTCACTATAATGCTCACTATAATGCATGTCAACTTTTACGAAAGCCACTTCTTTGTTGAATATCAAATGTTTGTCACGCTGTCCCGAGAATGCAATAAATTGCGCTTAGCACTACCAATGCATCCACCTACTTTAAAAGTGAAATTGTCAATGTATATTCCATAACCTTTGATAAAGTGTTGCAATGGTAACCTTTTGGAATATCTACATCAGTGCCGAAAAAGTGTACATCTTCTGTATATGTAGGTGTTCCAACAAATATATAATTCTATTATATTATATTCGGTGCTATATCTAGTTTTACTTTTAGACAGCATGCATGTCAATGGTGCATTGTGGATCAATAACTGATTCACTTCCGTGTCCCAATCAAACTGTATGCTGGCTACAATCAAAACACTGACAGCACTTGTGGGTCGGTCGTCTTTCAGTGTAGGCTGGGAAAATGGTCCTGAACGGGTATCTAAGACTGTTTCATTTAATCATTGACGCAGACCTTGATTAGACGCCGCGTTGAGCTGGGTCTGCACTGTTTGCCAATGTCCCTGTCCAGGTTTTATAGATAACCCTCTATCGACAGCTCTGACGTCACAGCGCCAAGAATAGAGCGGCTATAAATAACCGTTACCTGGATTTCGTCTAACATGCGGTTTGATTACGTTGGCAAATGATAATCACGTGGCCAACTACCTTAAGGAAATTTTGGCGTTTGTATACTATAGCTCGATTGTAAACAATCGACCTAAAATGTAGTTATATAGTGAAATTTGCAATGATGTAAATCAGCCGCAAGGTCAGAAAACATACAGTCGGACATGTGCATCCAATGAAGATTCAGATCAGCCTTCGCGTTCGCACATTCTGATCGGAATCTTCACTGGGAACAAAATGGATAACTCAGGACGCAAAGTTTCTTCATGTGGACAACAAAGACTCTGAACAGACTGCGCATGTGCGCAGGCTGATTTGAGTCTTTGTTTCGCGCACATGTCAGAAGGTATGTTTTCTCACGTTACGGTTAAACTGAGCTCACAAGCTTTTGTAAGGCTGAATTGTGATATCACTGTGACACTTATTTCATAGTGCAGTCTTAGGATTTCGTCTGTGTGAAATAATCTATCAGACTACTATAAGTTTATTTAAACGTGTGACAATTCAACAGCATACGTAATCAAGCAAAAGTTTATTATGCATTTCATAATATGTTCAGTATACGTGCATCTTTGTCATGTGAGCAAAATACGGAAGTCGTTAAGCTTGGTATAGATATTGATATAAAACAAAACACTCATATATGTCAAGACATGATTAGCAGGGTCATCCGACACTAATTGATGTAAAGTTAACGAGACGAGATCAATCAAAAGAAGAAATTTATTTGATCCGTAGCGGGAGAAAAGCGAATTACGATGACTCAGATCAGTCTGCGCAACCACGCAGTCATTCCAGGCCTTTCTGTCTTCGTCGATACATTCTTCAGTATCCTTTGATTCTGCTATTAAAAGTTGCACGGGCAACGAAGGCCCGGATCTGATTGCGCGGACGCGCAGGGTGATCTGGGCAGTTGCTGCCCGCATGCGATAGGGACGTTTTCAAACCTTACACATAATTTGCTGTATACTATTGAAAAACCGACGTTTTCTCATGTCTGAACGGTGTAGATTCTCATGTGCCGTCTGGACCGGATCTTATCTCCATATGGCTCGTCTATCAAGGTTGCGAGCTGTCAATACCATACACAGTGCGGGTTGTGCAAGCTAGTCTGACTCGTCACTTTTTTTTTTCGAAAGGCAAATGTTGGGTTTTCGCTAAACGTGTTCTTTGTCTGAGGAAAAAAAATGTCAGGTGTAAAGTAACGCGTTGATGAGATTAAAGGAATGGTGACTATTATACCGTGTTTGTACTAATTATCAAGTTGAGTTGTGAGTTTTACAGCCCAGTCAACACTGTTAAGGTCATGTCGAGCTGGTCAATTAACATACACACACATTCTTGGGCAGGCTTAGTCTTCTTAGCTGTTAACCAGTATTTGTGCACATACTGTCGCCAGTAACTGACAACTGCCCTTCTTGAATCAGCGGAAGGGGTAGAATGACCGTGATCATCTCCATGAAAGTTACGCGGCTGAGGTTGGATTTAAACTTACGACCTATGGATCGCTACCGACTATGGAGCCTGAGTAAACAGTGTACGAATATGACTTGTTCATTAAGTAATTTATACTATAAACAGTACACTTTTTTACTTAACAACGTGATTTCTTAAATTAATATCTGTCAACAAACGACGGTTTATGTCAGGTTTAACCATTTACCCTTAGACAGACAGACCTCAGCAAACATTGTAGGCCCAGATCAGATGCCTCTAAAACGCGGCGTCTGATCTGAGTCTATATGTTTTACCACTCGTGCGGCAGTTTTGAAACACATCAAAAAGTAGTACAATGGATTTGGATTTGCTTAGAACAAGTTTGATGAGGAGTTAAAGTGTCCGAATACTAACCCTTGTCATGCTGAATAAATAACGATACCACACCCATTTCTAATTTTTAGCCAATCAGATTACTTGATCCAGATTTTTGATATAGATTCACATTCTGAATGACAAACAGTGCAGATCCAGATCAGTTGGTTTCATACGAAACCAACTGATCTGGGTCTACACTGTTTGCAAAAGCAAGGCATATTCGGTTTCAGCAGGACAAGGGTTAAATCGGTTAATAATGTTATTTCGACCAGTAACTAGTAACATGTTTACAAAATGAATTTGGACACCTAACTCACTACCATATTTGTCTTAAAATTTGAACAAGCCAATTTTATATGTTTAAATGTACAGTCGACTCTCGTTATCTCGAAGTCCAAGGGACTCCCTGAAATACTTCGAGATATTCATATCTCGACATATCAGATTTGCAGAATTGAGGAAAAAAGATAAATCAAACAACCACATTTCACAAATGAATATGTAATTTGACTCCTGAAAATAGAGATATACTGAAAATATTGTGGAAAAGAGGAGAAATTGCTCCTTAGGAGCAATTTCTCCTCTTTCCCACATTATTTTGTTACCTGTTGTCATAGTTCCATGTTAAAACAGGGACTATATTTTCACTTCGAGATAAGCGGTAATTCGAAATAAGCGAGTTCGACATAACGAGAGTCGACTGTATTTAAAAATTGCTAAATGAGTAACAAAGGAAGAACATCCTGATCAGACTACACGTGCTGCAGCGTCTGAACTTGGTCCTCACTGTTTGCTCAGGCTTGTCTGTTCCAGTAAGTAGGGTCATTGTAGTGTTCCCTGTCATAGACTGTCATTTGATTATTAAATCACTTTTTAAGTTAACAAATATACCGTTTATAGTATAAATTATGTTAATGAACTTGTCACATTTGGTGTAACGATATTCCTAAAAAAGAATATGAACAGCATTATTACAGACGAGTTTCTACTGCACTTGAATGGTGTGTTGAATAGCTAACGATACCCGTTTATTTCGTGCAAATTGCTTTCCAGTTGACCGAGTTATTTCAAATTGAAATAGATGCAGTCATATTCACTGACCAATTTACTTGTTACATTGGAACATGGACTAGAAGACTGAAAATCGTAGCTGTATTAAATGCCGCATTAGGCTTAATATAGATTCAAAGCAGACATTTAATGAATTGTGTGGTATATATGGACCTCAGACCATTTCAATGCGCACAGTTTTTAGGTGGGTTAAAGCTTTTAAAGCTGGGAAATTTTCTGTTGAAGATGATACCCCTCCTGGAAGGCCTAAAACCTTTGTTACCAAGGCTAACATCGCTGCTGTAAAGATTGTGGTCGAACAGGATGTGCGATTGTCTGTCAAAGATATAGCTAGTTGTACTGGCATATCAGAAGGCAGTGTGCAAACAATTCTGAAAAAGCGTTTGGACCTGAGAAAGGTTTGCGCTAGGTGGGTACCTCATTTGCTCACTGAGGAGCAAAAGACACAACGCCTTAAATGTGTCCGGGAACTTTTAAAAACATACAAAAGCTGTAATGGACGGGTTATTTCTAACTTGTTAACAGGTGATGAAACCTTGGTGCACATGTTTGAGCCACAAAGAAGGGCTAATAATAAGCAATGGAAACGAAAAGATAAAAAACGCCTATGCATTGCCAAGAGAACCATGACCTCATTTCGAGGGTTGATCGCAAGACTGTAGCAAGTCAGATGGTTGTTTATCCCAATACTTAATCTCCTCACCATGAAGGCGTTATGAAGATTACAACATTTAGTTTAAACATATTTTATTTGCATTCTTCAATACAACATAGATACTCACAAGACATGAAATAAAAACAGGATTAGAATGGAAGCAACATTTCTTTCTGTAAACAATGGAAATTTAGGTGCCATTGTTCATACGAGCAATGGTACCTAAATTTCCATTGTTTACAAATGGGTCAAAGTTGCCCCTAAACAAGGGTTTCAAAAATATGTTTGGGTTACTACAGTGTTGCGCTCAACCCTCGATTTGGTTTACCACTAAGCATGCAGGCTGTCACACAACCTTTATTTTATGTCTTATCCTTTTAAAGCTGCAAGGGTCCTGCAAAAAGTTCTGTAACTAATAAGCTGCCTTAGTTTTATCCGAGGTATATTTTAAAATGCTTCACTGCACTTGAATGGTGTTAATAATAGCTAACGATACCCGTTTATTTCATGCAAATTGCTTTCCAACTGACCGAGTTATTTCGAATTAAAATAGATGCAGTCATATACACTGACCAATTTACTTGTTACATTTGAACATGGACCAAGCAAAGGATGGTTAGGAGTTCACCTTTTACATGACAACGCCTCCTCTCATAAGTGTGAGATTGTTAAGTCTTTTTGGCTTCTGAAAAGGTGAAAGTTTTAAACCATCCACCTAATTCACCTGACCTGAGTCCATGTGACTTCTTTTTATTTTCAAGGCTTAAGAAAATGCTTTCTGGAAATAAGTATACGTCTAGAAGTTCTCTTGGCAGCGCTATTTATCAGTGTCTCCAACAGATACCAAAAGAAGACTATTTATCTGCTTTTCGCGACTGGGTAAAAAGGTTACAAAAATATGTTTCAGTAAAGGGGGAATACTTTGAAGGTTTGTAATAAAAATATGTTTGATAAAATGTAGCACTGAAGTAATCCGAACCCAGTGACAAAACTTTTTGCAGGACCCTCGTACCTAAATACATTTTATTTCTGCACAGATATTTTATCAGTGCATCGATAAAAAGGTACATCTTAAAATATCGGAATCACTCATAAAGTTAATATCAGGGCACCGATAAATTTCGTGGATTAAACAAACATTTTGATAGGTCACCAGAATAACCCTATATTAGTGGTGCTTGTCATACTTATTCATGGGGCGTTGTTTCAATAGTTGTATCGATAAAAATCACGGCATATCGGTAATTTTAGCGGTAGTTTTGATCTTATTGGCTAATGTTCGACCTACTATCGGTCGCTTTAATAAGCTGACATTTGACACGATAGCAACAACGCACTGATTAGGGTCTTTGCTTTCCGTCGATATATTTATAATACCAAAAGAGTCAGTGAGCGGAGGGCAAAGGTCATGGTCAAACTGCTGATCTATCTTCTCTGTTGCGCTCAATACAATAATGCTAGAGTGACTGGTTTATTAGCAGCAATGTGCACATAAAGCGCCTTCGTTGTCAACTAAAAAAAAAAAAAAAAAAAAAAAATGGAAAAAGACCCGTATGCGGATACACCGACAAGTAAGGTGCAGATCAGCCAGCGCATCTGTTTAGTCTGATCAGGGTCTTCATTATCATCTTACAAAATAACTACCTTCTGTAGAATATATCGGCAATCAAGAAGTTAAAGGTGCCTGAATTTTAGGGTGAATACGGCAATTACCATCAATACTGTGTGCATTGCATGAACGTTTCAATATGACACCTGTCCCCAGTTTTAATCAGTCATTAATCATTCGACCGAAACTGACTTGCATCCGAAAGCAGGCAGAGTTATTATGAATATTCTCCGGCATACATAAATCTCTTCAGTTCAAGGTCTGTAAAATCATCCAACTTAAAGCCTAGCATCCCACAAAGGGACATTTGCAAACAGTGTAGACCAAGATAAGATGCCACAGAAGGCACCGTCTGATCTGGGACTACATCGTTTGCAATGTAATTTGCAATTTAATAACAGAACTAGTTAGATCAACTTCGATATATTGCCCCTTTACAAAGGTAATGCGCCCTTCCAACGCTTACGATGAAAGAATACATTAAAGATATCTAGCATTAACTGGTAACCCGGATCAGCCAATGTAGGCTGACTTTTACCTTCGTTGTTAGCGTATTGCATGAGTCAGATTCTACGAGCCTCAAGTACATGCTAGCCATCTCCGTGGCTGGAATATGCGGAATTCCTGCTAGGATTACAGTGAAAATGCAGGTGCTCAAAATTTGAGGCACGTCGAATGAGAATGTGTGCTCAAAATGCGCGAAATGTAAAAAATAAGATTGCCCTGCGCATCCGTCATCACCAGTGATAATTCTACAGTGAGAAATGATGCTCGAAATATCTACTGAGTGGTTGTTCAGAAATGCGTACATATGTTCAACATGCATTGTACAGGTAATGTTTTTGTCCTGTTTCTTTGGATCTGTTACACCAGTGAACCAGGGCAAAACATCAAGCCTAATTTTCTCTGAAAACCAATAACACTATTTCAGAATGTCATCTGTTGTAGTTGTGATTGGCGCTTTAACCCATTGAAGACTGGAGATCCCTTAACGGGTAACTGGCAAACAGTGCAGACCCAGATCAGACGCCGCAGAACGCGGCGTCTGATCAGGGTCTTCTCTGTTTACAAATAGATCAACCATGTTTCTTTAGAAATATCTACATCATATAGCCTGGCATACTTAAATTCGAAAATTGACTCTTCCAATATATAGTGTGGGAGAGTTTATTCAGTCTTTAATGGGTTAAGGATAAAACGCGCTCAAGTATTATTTAGACGCTACTCAGTATAACCAGAGTTTGTTTAGTCTCAGCTATTCAAAAATGGTAGAGAGGGTGTCCAGAAAGAGCCACCAGGCCCCGAGGTTATAAAACTTTTTTCATGCTCAACTCAGCTGAGCATGAATTTTTTCATGTTAATAAATCTCAAATAACTAACAATGGCAAATTCTTTCTTGCTAAACATAGCTGAGCATGAGAATTTCTCTGCTGATAAATATGAAAATGCTAACTATTGTTGGCATTTTCATATTTATTAGCAGAGAAAATTTCATGCTCAGCTGAGTTGAGCACGAAAAAAGTTTTATAACCTCGGGGCCAGAACATAGCCTACCGGCGACACCAAGAGGAAGAGTTAACGTACAGTACTACGACAGTCCGTGAATACGTTACAATAGAAAGGAAAAGAATGATCAGGAATCGGTACAATTACCTTCCGTCTAAGACACCGAAGGGAAAGAAGGACACACTTAAAGCAACTACACCACAATCAAACAACTACAAGCAGAAAGTCAAAATGACATTTCTTTTCCAAAAGTTGGCCAAACGGCTATCCAAAATAAAAATCTTACCAGGACATACATGCAAAGAGATACAATGACAGAAATAGTAAACCACACTAGAAGCACCGCCTTGGAACGGTCAGTAAAATTTTTATTCGGGGGCTTAAATCGATTTCACGTGGCCACAACCCTCGCCCTTAGTTCTATCGTGGTATACACAAGACATTTGTTCAGTCCGCCTGAAAGGTTTCTAACTCATCAGTGTAACAGCTCCGAGAACACAAAAATCATAAGAATACAGAGATGAAACAACGATGAGAACTCACCACCAAAAAGCAAAGCATTTTACCCCAACCACTTATCGCCAACGAGGTAATCACAGTGGCAGGCAGGACTCATCACATAACGAAAAAATGCCTATTCAAATGTATAGAAAATTTCACCACCAAAAAATTAAAACTTTCAGATAAAATAAGCCTGTTATTTTTTCATATTTCTGCTCAAAACATAGCTTGTGGGTACTCGTTAGAACCGCCTCGATGAGGCGGTTCTAACGAGCACCCACAATCTATGTTTTTGAGCAAAAATAAGAAAAATCATGTATACCCTGTAAACACAAGTTTTACTATATAAAAGTGGGGTTTAATGGGGTCAAAACTACATAGGCATGTTTTCGTGATGGACGCAACAAGAAGTCAACATACAGGACAGAACATGAAAACACAGCCCCGCAGCGAGCAGTCACAAAGAACTCAGCGCCTTAAAACGGTCAGCAGTAAAAACTACAAAGGGATCTAACCCTTACCACTTTCCGGGATAGTTCAACAAACACCAAACCAATGATAGTTTTCTTATATTATCCAGAAATACGCAATGACATTTCATGCAAATCGTTTCCTAAGAAGATAATTTGAATACAATGTTAAAACCAATTTTCTGGCAAAAATAAGAAAACAGTTTAAAATATCATTTTACTCGACACGCTTAGCGTTAATTCGCTTATATCGCTTATACTGGAAATTACAAAATAATTGTTCGGTTCGCTAACTGAATACCCCTATCTTGACCTACTTGTAGTATCTGGCCGCACCGAACAGAAATATGTCTTAGAGCATATGCGAAATGCACAGATTCAACACAATCTCGTCAACACCTATGCAGTCTACAGTAGCCGTCAAATTTTGTAAGCGGATAGACTGCAAATTCTCAGGCCAGTACACCATCAGCTTTCAGCCATTGCTGGTCGTTCGAGACAGTTTATGTGTTTTCGATGTCCTTGAAAATTCAGTTTACAGCATTACAGTTTATATGAACTTGTTTTTTCTTTATGGTATTCTACATGTACCCCAATCAAATCCATCTGGAGCATTCGATAGAGAGTTTACCTAGTTTTAACAAGGGTGCTAAAAAGCCACATACATGCACACATTTGCAGGTTTTCCCTCCAGATTCCTTTAATCTTTTTACATAATTTGAACCTTATTTTTCGGATAGGAAATATGCACTGTTTTGAGTTCAGAAATCTGACCTCATTTTCAAAGGCCCGTTTCAGTTATTTACAAAGTTTTCCTACCCATTTAATCCCAAAGTACCAGAAATAACCCAACCGGCAATACAGTATACATACGCTTTAGAAACTATCCAGTGGCGCAAAGCGAGGAAAATATCCGTATATGCCATTTGTGGGAGCAATTAGGCACATATCAGCATTCGCATTTAGGCAGTTTAATGAGAACTTTTCTTAATATCTCATTTACAGAATCGTTTGGCAGCCGATCCGGATGTGTACATGTACCTATACCGAAGAACAGTGCAGGGACTGCATGAATGCGTAACCTGATCTGAGGCGTCGCTGCGTCGCTGTTTGCATATGACCCAGTAAGGAAAACCTTTTCCAGCGCCGAGCATCAGGGTTTAAAAGCTAAGATGTAAAGGTGTGGAGAGCTACAGGTAAGCGAATTTATACCTGAAAGTCCAGGCAGTATCTTCAGCAAAAGAAAATATTTTAGTAAATCATAAGAAGTTAAGAAGGCGCAAAATTCTAAGCTGAGGTGGAACACATTCCAAGTTTTCACTACCCAGCTAGCATTCTACTTAATCTATATTGCACCGTTATCGGCCCGACTATATTAGCTAGTGAACCTGTGGAAGAGTGGGCTGGTTTACCTGAATTCTGTAAATCTGAACTGTCATACATTATCTTCAGAGAAATATCATCAAAATGCCAGAATTTGCGCAGAAAATATTGAGGGTTAAAATGTAAGCTAGGCATATTTCTGTTGTAATACTTGGAGGTGTCCTCGACCTGCCCTTTCCGTCTGACTTAGTAGTTACAAAATGATTTTAAATGTATGCTAGGCTTTCCGTTTCAAAATAGAACTTTTGATACAGTTGTTATACAGTCTTTATATTTTAATCGAAATTGGAGGCAATACTTCAGCCCCATCATCGTTCCATGGTTTGAGTGGAGCACAATCTCAGCACAACAGTATATCAGCTACTGGACAGAATTTGCATTCCATTACGTTAACATGCCTATCATACATACATACATACATACATACATACATACATACATATATATATATATATATATATATATATATATATATATATATATATATATATATATATATATATATATATATATATATATATATATTTGTTAGACATAGCTCAATATCAAGAAAAATATCAATAGTTTGGTTTTAAAAATGGCTTTTAAAACAAAAATATTAATATTTTTCTTTTTTCTGCACACAAAAAACAATATATGTCAGTTTGTGCATCAATGCAGTCTGATCAATCTTTGCTGCTCTCCTAAAAAAACTTTGGATTCTTAATATTCCGTTATGTTCATTATGTTAATATATGTTCGAAGGTACTTTTTTTCGCGCTCGGCTCCCATTCAGCTACATGTAACGGCAATAACTCTGCAAGCATGTGCATGGTACTCTATTCTATTTGCAAGCACATATCACTCACTGTAAACACTCTAAATATTCAAACACTTTAACTCTTTCTGCACCAAATTTCAGACGACATTTGTCATATGCTTTTTATTTTGGCAAACATTCGATTGAAAAGCAGCTTATATGTAAAATTGACTGTATGTCAAACAGAGTAGATCCTGATGAGACGGCTCATTATGAGCCGTCTCATCTGGATCTACGCTGTTTGCAAAAACCTATTATTATCGACTGCGATAGTGAAAGAGTTAAATCCTTACCATACATGACTTAATCATTGAACAAGTGCATTTACATGTCTATATGTCTAAAAGTAACATAGAAGATGTCCAAGAAAAGCCTTGATCACAGAACATAGCCTACCAATGACATCAAGAAGAAACAAACATATGATGATGTAGTACACATTTCTTGAACGAAAGAAAGGCAAAGCAAACTAGGTGATCACATTGCAACACAGGATCCTCCAAACAGAACAATAAGACAGCACAACACAAAAACCACCACGACCATCACCATAACCTCCACCAACAACAACCAGAACAGAACAGAACTTCATTATGCAATAAATCTCAGGCTACATACAAGTAGCATATGAGAAAAAATAATCAGTAGTAGCATACAAAAACTGACGGTCACAACAAGAACTGTGAATTGTAAATATAATGATATTCACATTGTACATGTATAGATCTGAAAGCGTACCAGAGAAAAAACTGATCGTACTAAAGGACCAACAGCAAGGCCTCACTGCGTCATCATCTGCAGAACACAGATGTTTACGTGATAAGGTCCAGCTCTTGGACTTCACGATAGGGTGAGTTTGGAGACCAAATCCACAGCGAGCAGCTACATGGTCACTTAAAGAACTATTAACATCACAGCCACCTACTTAGAATGGTCAGAAGTAAAACAACCCCAGGGGTTTAAATCTACAGTAAAACCTCACTGGCTCGAACATCTTTAGGATCATGGAAATTTATTCGAGAAATGGGTAGTTCGAGCCACTGCGGTTAATCATGGCGCCGAGTCAGGAAGCACAGTTATAAATTTAGGGAAGTCTTTTTTTTTTATCTTTTATACATAAACGGTATGTTGCGTGTACTCATTAGAATCGCATCGATGAGGCGATTCTAATAAATACACACAACATACAATTTCATAACAAAATAAGAAAAATTCCCTAAATATTTGTTTGCTTGAGCTATCGAAAGAAATTTGTAGGGACTCAAAAACGAGTTCGAATTAGCTATGGTAAACGAGCCATCGGTGTTCGAGCTATGAGGTTCGACTGTATTTTACTGATAGCAAATCTTCACCCCAGGCTCAGATGGTGTAAAAAGGAAATAATTGCTCGGCTAGTATAATCGCTTCCTAACTCAATCAGTAAAACATCACAGGAAACAAAAGTGTGAAATGAATCACTGATCAAACAAGGTTGAGTACTCATGGCAAGTACTCTCAGACACTGTCTGCCAGAACTAAAGAAAACCAATACTTCAACCATTATTTGAACTGCTGGCCTCATTCTCCGGCGGCTGATCGTGGTTTACACCATTTTCTTGGGTATTTCTATCTGAATAATTAGTGTAAATACGATATTTAGCTCCGTCGAAAATGAGAAAGAGAGAGAGAGAGAAAAAAAAGCGAGTGACAGGAAAACATCAATCAATTAATATAACCCGTATATCATAGAGACATTGGTAAGGACCTTTAGAAGATATCCCGTAATAATTCTTAATGACAAAAATACAGCAAAAAGGCACATAAACATGCTACCACAATCGGACATCCCGTCTCATATTGTCTTGTTTTGCTTCTTGTTTTCTCCTTTCTCATTCATAACATCGTCTTTACGGATAGACGTATGTTTGTTATTGGCATTAATGTGCTTTTGATTGATCGGGTAATAGTCGAAGACATATTGCACACCTTAAAATCTGTTAAACAGACTTGTAAATTTAACGTATTTACCCTAAGAAGTCGGACAGACAGGTCTCAGCATAGTAGTTGGACAGACAGGCCTGAGTAAACAGTGTAGACCCTAATCAGACGCCGCATGATGCGGCGTCTGATCAGGGTCTGCACTGTTTGCCACCTTCTAGTTGTTTTAGACATATTAACATGTGGTGCGTGTATGTGCTTATTTAAATTATAGAAGACGTATGATAAGGAGTTAAGGTGGCCGAATACTTAGAACAAATACGGTAAAATGAACGCCTTATGAGACAAGTCATGAGAAAAGTCGGTCTTTAGGGTATACGCGTTCAGGAAAGAACCAGTTTTGCCTGCGTGTCGTGCGACGCAATATCAAACTGGGAAGGGGTCTAGAGGCACTGGGTAGACATTTCCAGCGAGGAAGACAACAATTTTCACTTTATGTTTACTTTACTGCACGCAAGCCCCTTTCCTTATCGTGTGTTCTTTCCTTGTGAATAGTTTTATTCTTTTTATAAGGGGACAGACACAATTTGACAGAGTTGTCTCCCCGAAAGTGCATTAATTCCTACCCTCTCTCTCTATTAAATATGAAATATTATATACAGTGAACCCTTCGTTACAACGATAGCATTCGTTCCAAAAGACGTTGCCGTTAAAAAGAATTTGCTGTTGTACAGAATACTTAATGAGCAAATTGATATGTAAGCAAGGTCTAGTTTTGTTTTTATATCCTCATAGAACATATGTTTTGGATATTTGTTAGAATTGCCTCACTGAGGCAATTCTAACAAATATCCAAAACATATGTTTCTTTAAAGTATTGAATACAATATTCTTACATAATTTGTGACCAATTGTTATCTCTTGAGCGAAGATTTCGTGACAGTCAAATTGTCATTTTAACGAATTGTGTCATTGTATTGAGTGTCGGTATAAAGACGGTTGTCTGTATTAATAATAACGGTCTATATGTGTAGTATCCAAAATGGTTATAAACAGTCGTCATCGAACCTTCTTTTTCCACACATCATCTAAAACATTTGTGAAGCATCTCATGACAAAACCAACAAAATGGCATGTGCGCCCAGCAAAGACTAGGATCAGCCTAGGCATCCGCCCAGTCTGATCAGTCATCGCTGTCCGCATGCAGAAAACTTGGGTCCTTTGCTATCAGCTGAGCCACACATCGTTACTTGGCGAACAGCGAAGACTCTGATCAGACTGTGCGGATGTCCAGGCTGATCTGAGTCTTCGCTGGGCGCACATCCTTTTTGTTGTTTTTGTCATGAGGTGGCCCATGTGTTTTCCCTTGGTGCGGTTCATTCTTTTTATTTTAGCAGATTGATTAGGCCGAGTAGGAGTCAAAACTATCTTGTCGCTGTACACCCACATAAACATGACATACATTTCTTCATTGAGACACATACCTGGATGTCTAACCCTAATGTTTGATTGAAAGACATACTGGAAAAATACTGAGTGTTATCAAAATAATTTTCGTCGTTCGATTATAAACGTAAACAAACAGACAGCTATGGCGTGACAAAGTCGCGTGATAAGTGGTGCAATTTTGATAGCTTTTGTTCACTCACTTATGTCTGTATTCAAAATCCAATTGTTTTTGTAAAAAGGGTACTCGGGGTGGGAGGGGCGGGCGGGGGGGGGGGGGGGTCGGGGGTCGGGGGGTGGGGTAACTTAGGGGTAATTTTGGTACGGGTGTGCGAGCCTGTATTTCGAAACCTACCCCATTCATATACCTGGCCTTCGAAAAAACGGACCCATTCATATACTTGATCATCCAAAATGTTGACCTATTCATATACTGCCCTTTGATTTTTTGTACCCATTTTTTGCTGGTTATTACACAAATATCAAATTCATGTAATACCAAGAGGAAAAGCAGCCTCGAAAAATCTCTAAGCGAAAAATATGTGCGTATACCAGGATGTCAGAAAAATGGAGCCTCTCACATAGGAATCCAGACAAATCGGGCCATTCATATACTTTTTGTTGAAAAAAGGGGGCCAATCATATACCTGGCAGCGCTGAAAAAGGGGGCTATTCGGCACGCACATCCGTACTATGCCATATATAGGAAGTTACCCATCCTCCCCCCCCCCCCCCCCCGCCCCGAGAAAGGGTAATAACATTTACATGCTCAAATGAAACTTTTCAAGAAAAGTCCTTCAATTCTCAAATGCAGAATAGGCAATATGTTTACACCCAGCAGGCACATGATGTTTATACAACATCGCATTAACATCGATGCAACGTAATGACGTTACATCGACGTTAATGTGACGTTGCATAAACGTCATAAGCGCGCTAGGCATGGTGCATATTTTCTTGCCCACCGTAACTATTTATTGCAATTTCAAACCAGACAGTAGTTTGGCTGAGGATCTTTGATTACTAGCTCATCTAAATATCAGTTATGTAGTTCTCAGCATATAACAGTAATTTTTCAGCGTTAGTCAACAGACGGTCACCAGCCCTGTAACAAGAGCATAACTTCGTGACGACGGGCCAAAGTGTGGCGTCACGTTGAATATTAAGATGCATAGTTTAGGTAAGAAAGGTTGATTGTCTAAATTTATTATTATACCCGCGCTTTTCGAAGAAAAAAGGGGATATTGTTATACCCTCCGTCCGTCTTTTCGTTCGTCCGGCCGTCCGTCCATCCGTACGTCCGTCTGTAATGTCACACGATTGCTCCTAGATCATTTAAGTTAGAATCTTAAAGCTTTCACAGGCGATAGTCCTATGGATGAGGACTGGAGGAATGCATTTGGAATTTTGGTGTGCGCGGAATATGCGATGGAGCTGGCGAGGGGATATGCGATGGCTCGCCATCGATTGTTGTGATGACGTCTGTTCTTTTGAAGTTTGCTCTACGACTTCGTAGCATATTGAAATTTGTTTTACTGCAATGGAATTTAAAATAACTATCGATTATCTTATCCAGCCAAATGGTATCATATAAAAAAGGTTTCATTATATTTTCATATTATGTATGATGTGTTAGTTTTAGTTTGGTATCAGATCGTTGGAAAATCTAAGTATAATGTGTCTGATGCATCAAATAAACAGAGACATAAACCCGCCGTTACTTGAGTATTTAATTCTAAGCATGATGGGTAAACTTTTCCACAGAAGGTATATTGAAATATTTATCTTCTTTTCTCAACCCCCCCCCCCAAAAAAAAAAAACAAACAAAAAAAAAAAAAAAAAACAACAACAAAAAAACAGGTTTTCGCCGGCGGGTCGGGCCTCAGACTCTATGACGGCTCCGGCCTAAAGACTTTTAAGTAAGTCGGGTGGTGCCAGATGCCCTGGCTCTGGCCCAACGGAGTTCTACTGTTGGCTTTCTTTTGCTTCAGCATTTTAGTTATTTCTTGCTGCTGTCGAGTCCTCATCGTTGTTTCATCTCTGTATTCGTTTGATTTTTATGTTTTTGGACGTTGCACTGATGAGTTAGGAACCCTTCACGCGGACTGAACAAATGTCTTGTGTATACCACGGCAGAAGTAAGGGCGAGGGCTGTGGCCACGTAAAATCGATTCACGCCCCCCCCCCCCCCCCCCACACACACACCCAGTAATATTTTTACTGACCGTTCCAAGGCGGTGCTGCTGCTGTGGTTTACTATATCTGTCATTGCATGTCTTTGCATGTATGTATTGGAAAAAAATATTTTGGAAAACCGTTTTGCCATTTTTTTGGGAAGAAACTGCCCTTTTTGCTTTCTCCTTGTAGTGTTTTGATTGTGGTGCCGTTACTTTAAGTGCGCCCTTATTTAATGAAATATCAAATCCTGTTTTCTTGGAAAAATAAGAAAAAGATCACTATCATCCCTGACTTTTCCCAGAGAGTGGTAAATGTTCCATGCCAGCATCTAATGACCGTGATAGGTTAACAATTGGAATATATCAAAGTTATTAAAATAGTATATTTAATGCAAATTCGATAGAGTAATCGATTTATTTCGGGGCAAAATATCGCCTAATTACAAGTTCTGACGTTGGGTATATTTTTGGCCTTGTGTTTCTAGTTAATATTATTTCAAGAACCACCCCTCTTCTCAATGCAGATGGAACTAGTCTTCTGACTGACAAAGAGGCTATGTTGAAAAGATGGGCTGAGCACTTTGATAGTGTTCTTAATCGGCCATCATCTATCAATGATGACGCTATCAACAGACTACCACAAGTGGAATGTAATCTGCTGCTTGATGAGTTCCCAACCATCGCTGAAACAGTGAAAGCAATAAAACTTCTGTCATCTGGCAAGGCTCCAGGATCAGATGCAATACCTGCTGGGATCTACAAAGCAAGAAGAACTCCAGTTGCAAAGAAGATGATAGAGTTATGTGGAGAAAAGAAGCCATCCCTCAAGAATTCTAGGATGCGTCAATTATCCACCTATTCAAACGGAAAAGGAATCCTCAGTTGTGTGATAATCATCGTGGCATCTCTGTATTGTCAATTGCTGGGAAGGTCCTTGCAAGAGTTCTACCTAACCGACTGAATGAACACCTTGAACAGTCAGGGCTTCTACCAGAAAGCCAGTGTGGATTCCGAAAAGGACAGAGGAACACATGATCTTCCAAGCAAGGCAGCTTCAAGAGAAATGCCAGCAACAGAACATGGACCTCTACATGACCTTTGTTGACCTTACCAAAGCATTTGATACAGTCAGTCGTGAGGGTATTTGGAAAATTATGGCGAAATTCGGCTGTTCGACCAAGTTCATAGCAATGGTGAGGCAGTTCCACGATGGTATGCTTGCACGGGTCCAAAATGATGGTGAGTTGTCTGATCCATTCCCTATGACAAATGGTGTCAAGCAAGGCTGTGTACTAGCCCCAACTCTGTTCAGCATGATGTTTTCTGCCATGCTCACAGCTGCTTTCAAGGATGGTGACAATGGTATACCTATTAGGTATCGCTTTGATGGGAAGCTTTTCAACCTGAGAAGGTTGCAAGCCAAATTTAAGGTGCAGGCAGAGGTGCTAGACGAGTTCCTCTTTTCTGATGACATGGCAAAGGGTGCAACAACAGAAGAGAAGATTCAAAAAGGTGTAGATCAAGTATCTGACTCCGCTGACACCTATTTCCTCACAATAAATTCGCCTACCTTGGAAGCACATTGCCAAGAGTCGTGCAGATTGATGATGAAGTCAATGCCAGGATTGCTAAAGCTAGTACAGCATTTGGCCGCCTACGTAGTAGTGTTTGGGATCGAAGTGGAATCAGGCTTGACACAAAGCTGAAAGTCTTAAAAAGTTGTGATGCTGCCAGCACTATTGTATGCATGCGAAACGTGGACAGTTTTGCCAACGGCACGCCAAAAGTCTGAACCACTTCGATACAAGCTACCTTAGAAAACTTTTAAAGATTAAGTGACAAGTCAGGATTCGAGACACAAGTCCTGAAAAGGGCAGGGATGCAGAGTGTACATACTTTTCTGAAACTGGCACAGTTAAGATGGACAGACCATGTTACCAGGATGCCTGAGGAACGTTTGCCAAAGAAAATCCTCTATGGAGAACTAGAAATGTGCAAACGCCCCCATGGTGGTCAGAAGAAGTGATACAAAGACACCCTCAAAGCCTCCCTTAAGGATTTCAGCATACCAACAGAGTGATGGGAACAAAATGCACAGGACCGAGCAAAGTGGCGAGGCCACATCAGAAGAGATGCTAGTGAATAGGAGGCAAAAAGAATCAGCGAATCCGAGCAGAAACGTGCACAGCGCAAAGCCAGAGCTAAGGCATCACCAACAGAGCTGTCTTGCTCTGACCTCTGTTGTTCCATCTGCAACAGACAATTTAGAGCTAGAATTGGTTTAATCAGCCATCTTAGAACACACAAACAGTAGCATTTCTCGCCATTTCTGGTCATTGTCAGTAATGACTGACGAATCATTATTGGTATTATTTATAAACTTAGATACAAATCTGAAACAATTTCTTAACTGGAGTTCATTGAGCATTTTACATTTGCTTGAACTGAAATAAACTAGGTTCGAAGTATAAGATATAAGAGCTACTAGATTTGCATCCTGTTTAAATTATATTAGTGTTAAATCGAATTAACAAATTGTTAACAAACTATCACTTGTCCTATTCTGAGGCGGGAGTAAGCCAGCCTTTAGTCATGGTACATCAGAATTTGTGTGCACCTCTTTAGACATTCCTACTGGTAGTCCTCCGCTCAAAAAAAAAAAAAAAAAAAAGAAAAAAAAAAAAAAAAAACCCAAAAGAAAAAACAACACACAAATGTCTAAATGAATGAATCATCTACTCCAGTGTACTCAATGAAACAAATCAAGTTCAATCAAAAGCTCATTTTTTAATAATTCGAATTGAAAATGGCCTCGGTTTGCTTTTGAAATCAATACTTATACCTTTGATAACGGAACATTCATCATGGCGTATAAATACATTGCGCAAACACCTCGTTAATTTACATAGCAAATGTCACTTGCGCAGACCAGTGAAATAAACGTATCAATTATTGAGTTATTTTCAATGAGATAAACAAGCCTTCATCTCAGTGTTTTACTTTTATGAAGATGACGACAGGTAAATCAATTCGCACTATCTGTACAATTAAACTTGATCCCAACAAAACAATAAAAACGAACATGATAATAAGATCGTTTTTCTCATAAAGCGGGTTCCCGCCACTATTAGGGTGGCGCGGTTTCTTCTTAAGAGAATGCAGAGAAAATATAACTTACTACGTATCCGCACACCCCAGAACAGCCCAGAACTGTTGCATTCCAATGAGAAGCTACACGCGTTGTGCTGGATATGTTCTTTTGGTCAACAGAAACATGTTCAAGCTCAGGAAGATGTCTCACATAAGTGATTAGGTACCATGTCACCGCTCGTCGTATCTAAGGTGGCACAGCTATTTACCGAAAAGGATACAAGAAAAGCAATATCATAAGGTGTCCTCTGAAGGAACTGTCCAAAAGTAAAGGAACAGTCCAGGGCAACCCCATCCTAGCAGTGCAGATCCAAGAACCGCAAAACGCAGCGTTTGTTCAGGGTTAACACTGTTCGCCGAAAGTACAGGTACTTTTGTAAACTTACATCAAATAAAACAGACCTGACACCCCTTAACTTTCAAATGAATTTGTTCAATGGATCTGTCCAAAGGCATTCTTTTTTGACTTTGGCAAACAGTGTAGACCCTAATCAGACGACACAGAATGCAGCACCACTGTTGATTTACGGTGAAGGATTTTTTCTTTTTTTTTTGCAAACTTACATCAAACAAAACATCTGACGCCCCTTAAGAGTACAATAGCTCTATCAAAAGATATTTTGCGGGCATTGCGGAAAACAGTGTAAAGCTCGATCTGGCCCCGAGGTTATAAAACTTTTTTCATGCTCAACTCAGCTAAGCATGAAATTTCTCCTGCTAATAAATCTCAAATTGCACACAATTGCAAATTCTTTCTTGATAAACATAGCTGAGCACGACATTTCTCTGCTAATAAATATGAAAATGTCAACTATTGATGGCATTTCATATTTATTAGCAGAGAAAATTTTATGCTTAGCTGAGTTGAGCATGAAAAAAGTTTTATAACTTCGGGGCCCGACTCCGCAGAATGAGTGCGGCGTCTGATCAAGGTTGTCACTGTTTGCTTAATCTACAGAAATTTGTGCCAAAATTACAACAAATATAATAACTCTGACCCTCCTTGAATTGCAAAACCAATGACACAATAGCTTAAATACAATTATCCAAAATGTGGCAATAATTAGTTCATGGTAAAACAAATTGTGCAATGTTCTGCGATGGATGCTTGAAAACATCAATCAAATTAGTCGAAGGAAATTAATTTATTCACTGGGAGGTAAAAACAAAAGTAATAATCCCCAAGCTAAAATAGGGAAACTTCTTTGTGACAAAGTCCCTACATCCTCCATGTGGTCTGGTTTTACAGTAAAAATAGACGCTTTGCAGAAAAGAAAGCTACTCAGGAATTCAGCAGTAATTACTAAAACTACAAGTACCGGGCTATCGGCAGCAAATGCTATCCTTCAAGAGCCTTTGTAATAAGAAATCAAGTCTCAACTGTTGGCTCCTTTGCAGAAGCACTGCAAAGAAAAAGGATTTGTGAGCGACTTGCCCGCCTCTCAGTACCTTCAGTACTTTGTTCATATGTGCATTTAAGACTTGAGCCAGCGCATGGCAAACCAAACACAATAGCATGTACGCCTAGCGAAGACTCAGAACTGCCTGGGCATCCACCTAGTCTGATCAGTCTTCGCTGTGCACTCAGACTCTGATCAGACTGGACAGGTGCCCAAGCTGATCTGAGTCTTCGCTGGGGGCACTTGCCATTTTGTTGGCGTTGGTTCACATTATCCTAAAATGTATAATCCACCAATTCGGCGACGCTTCTGCAATCGGTTGAGAAGACCTGACCTGGAGAGAGATATTGTTACAAGGGCCATAACGCTACAAATATTTCATCGTATAAAATATCGTTTTTGCACGTGATACATTGTGACTTTTGGATGTATACTCCTTCTATACACGGAAATTCCTCTTCAGTCAGTTAAGATCCAGCTAGCATTCAACGAAAATCTACATAGGACCAATATAGATTTAAGTAAAATGTCAGCTGGGGAAGGTATGATATGAACATAGAATTTGTATCAATGTAGCAACTCTGTAATATCGAATTACAGGACACACCTTTTACATCCTAGCTTGTGTAATGCACCAAAATTGGGGAAACACTTTGGGAATGTTTACAAGGTATTGCCTGGGAATGGGTTAAGTGCCATGTGGCAGGTGTAAAAATCTTCAAATACTTTATCATATTGCAATTTTTATTTTGATTTCCTGATCATGTAGGATTAAGAGCATCTCATGAGGATCTACACTGTTTGCACAGGTATCTGTTGTGGTCAGCTTTAAAGGGTTAAAGCGAATTTACAGTGTTTTTTCAGTTTTTAAAATCCGATTTTGATCTAATTTTAAAAATTACAATGTGATGGCAAGCAAACTAAACAGGGAATGGATATAATCACAATCTTGATTGAGGATCCCTAAAGAACACTTTTTTTTTTGCCAAATTTAATTCACCTCACTTCACCAGTGACCAAGAAGATATCAATTAACTATATTCCCATTATCGATGCATGAGATTGTTGCCATGGCAATGGAACAAAAACAAACTTGGTAGAGACCTATTCAAGAAAAGAAGAAGACTGCATTATATCAATGATATCCATTCAACTCTTGCGGAGATATTTATTAAAATGTCCCCTGTTTTAAATTAAGCTTACCATCACAACTATTCAAAATAGTGGACAAACGCAAAGACATAAACTTTGTAGATATTCACCTTAAGAAAGTTTGCAAAATTATATTTAAATTCCTTCTGCTCTTTTGCAAATATTTCATTTCAAAGTTTTCCCTTTATAAGTCCGTGGGGAAAATTTTTGCCATGGCAACTAAACTACTGGGGCCATACGAATAAAATCATAAATCTAGTAGAAAACAACCCAAGGACCATGCTTACATTATTTCAGTCCTGTTGAAGGAGATACTGTTTGAAGAGTTTCTGTTTTAAAACTAATAGTTGTCATTGCAAGCAGTTATAATAGCGGCTATGCATAAATCATAGATTTGGTAAAGGATCACACAAGAAATATTTATGCCAAGTTTACTTGCAAATGCTTCAGCGTTTGTGATGAAGCCATTGTTTAACCGTTTTCCATTTATTAGTCTATGGGAAACATTTGTTGCAATGCCCAGCAAAGTACTTGAAAATAGTAAAGACTATGTCCTGAACATAGACTTTCAATGACGCCAAACGGAAGAGTATACAAACATACGTAACAGACAAGCAAAAACAGCCAGCTCTCTCTTCCACATCAAGGTGATCACAATGCAAGACAGAACTCACCAAACACAACAATAAGACTAAACAGAACAAAATATGAAGAAATGTCAGGCAGCCAACAACCACCCAGTCTCACATCAGAATCATTGCCTAAGAATGACCAGTAAAAATAAACCGGAAAGTGGTTAACTCGATCTTACCGGCATCAACTTTTCATAAATGACTTTGAACATCATTTTGCAATACAAGACTTAACATCAGCATTAGTGAAGTTAAAATATGTTCTGTGAAAAGGGATCATTAGGAACACATCAAGGAACCCTTTTAAACAACATCTCATCCAAAATAACACTTATAAACAATATCTCCTCCAAAATAACACTTTTAAACGACATCTGCTCAAAACGAACACATTTAAACGACATATCGTCCAAAATAACATTCTTTAAACGACTTATCCTCCTAAATAACAGTCTTTAACTGACATCTCCAAAATAACACTCTTTAAACGACTTATCTTCCAAAATAACACTTTTAAACGACATCTCCAAAATAACACTTTTAAACATCTCCTCCAAAATAACACTTTTAAACGACATCTCCAAAATGACACTTTTAAACGTCTCCTCCAAATAACACTTTTAAACAACATCGCCTCCAAAGTAACAGTTTTAAAAGACATCTTCAAAATAACACTTTTAAACGTCATCTCCCTAATACCACTTTTAAACGACATCTCCAAAATAACACCTTTAAATGGCATCACCCTCAAAATAATTTAAGTACATAAAATAACACTTTAAAACGACATCTTCTGCGAAATAAGACTTTTAAACGACGTCTCCTCCAGAATAACACTTTTAAACAAGCTCTACAAAATAACAGTTTTAAACGACGTATCCTCCAAAATCATACCTGTAAACGACATCCCTTCCAAAATATCACCTTGAAACGGCATTACCTCTAAAGTAACAATTTTAAGTAGTCAATTTCCCTTTTCTGAATGGCGATGTCCCCCGGCGTACCTCATATGGGGTATACATATCTCAACTTATAAGATTCGCCAGAGCTTCTTCAAATCTTAATGACTTTAACTACCGTAATAAAGCCCTTACTGCCAAACTTCTTAGGCAGGGCTATCGTTATTTTAAACTTCGTAAGGCGTTTTCGAAATTTTATCGCAGACACAGTGCCTTGGTAGAAAAATATAGCGTCAGTCTGAAAACACTTCTGCAACAAGGTATATCGGAACCCGAATTTTACGGTGACTTAGTGTACAGATTTAGAAAAATTGTAGGTAAATCTAACTTTTCGGAGCAATTCAGAAAACTTATTAACCGTTATAAAAGAATTGGCTATAGCTTGGATATTATTATGCAGACTGCATGCCTAGTTGTCAACCCAATCATTGTTGATGGCTATGCTTCACTCTTTAATTGCACGACGGCGGTTCGGGCCTCAGACTCAATGACGGCCTCTTCGTAAAACTTTAACCAGTGGGTTGGGACTTGACGATATGTCTTTGGCTTGGCCCGCCGTGGTTCAACTATTGGTTTTCATTTACTCTGGCATACAGTAGAATTAGCCATGAGTACTCGTCTTTGTTTATTATAGTGAATAATTTGATTTTTATGTTTTCGCTTTGATGCATTGACTGAGTTGGGAGCCTTTATGCGAACCGAATTTTTATGTATTTATGTATTAAGGGAAGCATCGGGACCCAGGGTGAAGTTAGCTAGCTGTAAAAGTGCTTTAAACCCCCCGGTGGTTTGCTCTACCGACCGTTCTAAGGCGGTGGTCCCGGTGTTAGTCTTACTCCTTGTTGCTTTGTGGTGTCACCGTCTTCAATAGCTGCCCACTTTGCTTTCTATTTAACTCGTTGTGTTGTGATGCTAGCATTTTGATCACCTTCAACAGCTGCCCATTTTGCTTTCTGGTTTTCTATTTGTGATTAAGAGTGGCATCGGGACCCAGGGTGAAGTTGGCTAGCTGTAAAAGTGTTTTAAACCCCCCGGTGGTTTGCTCTACCGACCGTTTTAAGGCGGTGGTCCCGGTGTTAGTCTTACTCTTTGTTGCTTTGTGGTTTATTCTACGAGGCGATTTGTTGTATGTCTTTCCGTGTGTCATTTTGTTCTTGTGTTTTTCAGTCCTTTTAGTATTGCGATTACCTCGCTTGGGGAAGAGAGAGCTAATCTTAGTGCTTTTCGTACGTTTGTTCGGTTTGTGCTTGTTTAGATTTGTCGGTTTCCTCTTCCTCTTGGGGTCTGGGAAGGGCTGCGGTTTGTGATTGTGGCACTCCCTGGACTTTTCTCTTACCGTTTGTGATTGTGGCACTCCCTGGACTTTTCTCTTACTTTTTTTTATAATAACACTTTTAAACGACATATTTTGCAAAATAACACTTTTAATCGGCGTATCCTCCGAAATAACACTTTTAAAGGACATCACCTCCAAAATAACAATTGTAAACGACACGAAAGAACGCTTTTAAACGACATATCCAAAAGAACAGTTTTGAACTATATCTCCTCCAAAAGAACACTTTTTTACGTCACCTCCTTGAAAAGAAAAAAAAGTTTTAAAGGACATGTCCGAAACTAGAGGTCTGAATCTATTTTCATAGAACTGTTGCTTGCGTTGGAGAAATTTAAGTTTGTGTTTTAGTGGCGTTCGGCGTTTTGACTGGTTACCAATCAAAACAATCAAAGCGTTCATAAACTTATAATGGGTAAATGGTTAAATAACATCTGCCCCTTAACAAATGAAGCAATCTGAACAAAACGCAGCATAGCTGTTCCTTAGGTGAGCTTCTAACAAGTTTGTGTTTTAGTGGCGTTCGGGGTTTTGACTGGTTACTAATCAAAACACTCAAAACGGCCTATAGACTTATAATGGGCAAATGGTTAAATGACGTCTTTTCTTCGTAACTAATGAAGCACTCTGACCGAATCGTAGTACAGATGCTCCTTAGGTGAGCGTCTAACAAGATTACATTATTAAAAATAGATAAATTGACATAGAACTATTTTAAGAGAAAATGCATTGTTCTTTGAAAATGAATTTAAACATTAGGGTTGAAGTTAGGGTTGACGAAAATGTTGACGGATTGACGGACGAACGGAAACCGGATCCCTATATCGCGCCATGCTAAAAGATAGCGCGACAAAAAAAGTATAACGGGCTGTAGTGCAGCCGCCTGTCCATAATGCTTGATGAACAATATACATGAGCTAAAATGACATACACGACACAGATCCGTATGTGCACCAGAGGTCTGAGGACACCTCTCTAAAGATCAGGGCCCAGTTGTTCAAAGCGTCGTTAGCTTAACGAGCTCGTTAAGGGCCATTTCGTTAACTGTTTTAGCGGATTCAATACACAATATTCTGATATTTTTTGCGGAAAAAATGTGATACTCACATTTTTTCAGCAAAAAATTTCAGCATATTTACGTATAACTCGATGTAAATTTTAACGAATCGTTAACTAACGACGTCGTTAGCTTTGAACAACTGGGCCCAGGTGGAAAGTCACGATCGCATACCTGTAGGAGTCATAAACAAACGTCATTTATATCTATGAAAAAATATGATGTTGCCGTAAGGTTACCATACATGGTTTGCGTCATCACGTGCCAGCCCCTGGGCGCCGAATAGCTCTTGAAATAGTTGTTTTCGGCGTTAGATTTGTTTGTCGATGTTTTAAAAATATAATTACGAAAAAAGTCATGTTTTGTAACAATACAGTTCTCAAATTTAAATTGAACCTGAAACTATTATTACTGATGTATTGTTTCTATATAATATATTAGCTACCATACACATCAAATGAAGCGAACTTTTTGGTGTGAAAATAAGCCTTCGAGGCATATGCGGACAGCGAAGGCCCTGTGCATCCACTTAGAATAATACTATAGAATATATCAATGCACACAACACGAAATATTTAGACGTAAACGTCTAAGTACCGGCGCAAATTTTGTTCATGTTTACTCAGAGGTATGGGACAAGGGTATTCTAAAGTTTAAATAGGCTTGTTAACCTGATGAAAGTATATTGAGAAAATTAAATATATGAGTAGGATAGACATATTTATCACATTTGTAACTTTGCACTCCATATATCCCATTTGTAGCTTTGCATGCCATTTTACACGTAATACAGGTAAAATGTGCAATAATTATGCACATCTAAAGAAATGAAAAATACTGGTTGTAGACCAACCTAAAAATGTCACCATGAAGAGACGTACTGAATTTGAAAAAAAAATAAATAAATAAAAATAAAAAATCGGTCACTGCATGATTCGATCTCGCGCCCGTCCGCGTGACAACCGGAGATGCTAACCATTACGCCATAGATCCAATGTAACTTTATGTTGCGAAATTAAGGTACTTATCAATATTTACGATGCGGTTTTAAAAATCCTTTGAGAACTAATCAAACACGCTCCCATCTGTAAATATCCAAAGCTTTATTAAGAGACCCCCCGCGCCGGTCAATAAAGGGCCTTGTCAGATTGTCTAGCGTCGTTGGCTGAGTTGCGGCTTTACCATTCGCATATGGCCAGAATAGCACGGATCAAATAGATTATATTTCAAATTAACTTCGATGGGCGGTAGGTACGGCTTGTATGTTAAGCGGAAATTTAGACCAGCCTGCGTATTCTGGCAGTCTCGTCGAAACTATTCATTCTACGTCATTCTACACATTTCGGCATGTTTGCTCAGTTTTGTAGGCGTACCGCAAAGACTGTGGACAGCCCGCCCATGGCCTTGCTCTTTGTGTTCGCATATAGGATACATGATAGCGTAATCACCTGTGACTCTGTCGGAGTGTAGGTGGAGTCACTTACTGAAGAAACAACAACAACAACAACAACAACGACGACGACGACGACAACAACATCATCAACAACAACAGCAACAGAAGTTCTATTAAGTAATGAAATACTTGGTCAATTTTTATTACAATGTACGAGGAAACAAAAGGCTTGCAATCGGGAAATCTGAATAAAAAGTTGTAACCATGTTATTGTAAGCTAATTTTAAAATCTGAATAAAAGTTACCAAATTAAATTCTGAGTCTAAAGGCGTGAGTAGCATTAAAATAAAATGACCTTGAATTAATCACTCCTCAAGAGCAAATTGTCGTGATTGGTATTTTTACTTCTACATGTGTTTTCTGTAGTTTGGCCTGGTAGACCAAAACAAATACTTATGCAACCAGTGTAGATCCAGATGAGACGTAAACGTCTAAGTACCGGCGCAAATTTTGTTCATGTTTACTTAGAGGTATGGAACAAGGTATACTAAAGTTTAAAGAGGCTTGGTACAGATGAGATGAACCCTCTCATCAAGATCTACATGGCATGTCATTTTGTTCTAGATTTTTGACTACCATTCCTATTTGCAACAATGGACCCTACAGGGTACCTATGGTCGAAATATGAATGCTTTCTGATAAGAGATTGTTGAGATGAACTTTTGAAAAACCCTGAACATAATAGACATATATCCCAAGTACACAAATTAGCCTGCCCTTTGGATCCCTTGCTCCACCCCTGGCTATGCCCCAGAGACAACTCTAACACAAGGTTGAATGTTTAGGTCTGGGTAAATAGTAAACCAAATTTCAACTTCTTAACATAAAAAAGTCGTCAAGTTTTGACATCCAAGAGAAACGAGGACGTAAATGTCAATGTAAAATCTGACATGTTATATATTTTGACCCCTAGCTCCACCCCAAGGCATGACCCAGGGGCAACTTTATTACAGAGTTGAAGGTTAGGTCTGGGTGTAAGTAGCATACCAAATTTCAACTTTCTAGCATTAAAGGTACCTAAGTTTGACCTGTATACATTTTGACCCTCAGCCCCACCTCAGGGCATGATGAAGGAGCTACTTTAAAATAGAATTGAAGATTTAGGCTTGGGTAAGTAGCATAGAAATCTTCAACTTCCTAGCGTAAAAGGTACCCAAGTTATGAACTGTGTAACATACCAAATTCAATGTTTTAGTATAAGATGTACCCAAGTTTGACCTGTTATATATTTTGAACCCTAGCCCCACCCCAAGGCATGAACAAGGGGCAACTCTATAACAAAGTTGAAGAATAGGTCTGAGTAAGTAGCCTATCAAGTTTCGACTTCCAAGCTTAAAAGGTACTCAAGTTATGACCGCCAAGAGAAACGCGCACGTAAATGTCAATGTAAACTTGAATATAGACTTAAACTTTGACCCCTAGTCCCACCACAGGGAATAACCTAGGGGCAACTCTAGCACAGGTTTGAAGGTTTAGGTAAGTGGCATACCAATTTTTAACTTACCAGCATAAAATGTATCAAGTGATGAAGTTATGACCTCCAAGAGAAACGTAGACGTATATGTCAATGTAAACTTAAACATGGACCCCTACTCCCACCCCAGGGCATGACCCTGGGGCAGCTCTAACATAGTTTGAAGGTTTAGGTCTGGGTATGTAGCATACCAAATTTCATAAAAAGTACCCAAATTATGACTCTGATTACGAAAGTGACATACGCACGTACGCACGTACGGACGTAACAGCACAGCGATACGCTATATGCCCCACTTCTGCCTTCGGGATATTTTGATTGTCAAGTATTGGATGGCACATAAGAAACATTTGCGTTGCCATGGAAACAAAACTATTTTCTCAATCGAAATAATATATGTTTTTGACTGATTTTAACCAAAAAAGGTAAAGTGTTTATTATCTGAATGGTTTTAATGTGTTACTTATCAAGTATCAAACTTTTCATGAAAAGCAACATTCAAATTACATCACGAAAACATACCTACATAATTTTGACCGCCTTAAGTCCCACTATTATATAGTAAAACTGGAGTTTACAGGGGTATGCGTTTTTTTCTTATTTCTGCTCAAAACATAGATTGTGGGTACTCGTTAGAACCACCTCGGCGACGCGGTTCTAACGAGTATCCACAATCTACGTTTTGAGCAGAAATTTGAAAAATATTAGAATTTTTATCTAAAAACTCAGTTTTTAGTGGGGAAATTTTCAATATATTTGAATAGGCTTGTTTTCGTAATGCTAAGCTTTGTGTTGCCCTGTCAACTGGAGTATATATATATAATGTTAATTAGTTTTTTAAATAAAGGGTCACCTATGAGAGTCGAACTCGGGTGCCTTCGTTTGGAAGGCAAATGACCCTACCACTGCATCTCTGTTGTAATAACTGATTGAAATATTAAAATGCTTATTGTTAGATGTTTCACTGCAGTTTACAATGAGTCAATTTTCCCGAAAAACTTTCTTTCGGTTCGAAGCTTCGTCGTTTACAGACATCCGAAGGCAAAAGTTGCTCACCGTCCTCATCGCTGCAATGTCATTGGATGAAATCTGTTTGATTTCCAATACGCACGTGTTCTATTTATAGGTGGATAATTCGTGAACATTACAGCTACTTTGGGAGCATTTGAATAAAGTATTGTCTTTAAACTGAAAAAAAAAAATCAGAAAAAGAAAACGACCTTTCACAAACCTCAAATCGAAATTATCAATAATGGCAATATGCTGACGAATCAATGTTGAAAACCCGCTGGTAATTTTTACCTCGACAAATCGGACAATATATTTGTACAGCAATATTTCTAGGTATAAATGTAACATTAACCGGCGACTTGTGTCCACTGGTGTCAACTTTCTGTTTGACGCAATTCAGCCGGGGACCAGAAACCACAGGTCACCGGACAAGGTTATATTTCTGTCTATACTGATAGATAAATAAATAAATAAATAAATAATAATAATAATAATAATATACTGCTACTACTACTAACAATAATAATAGGTTGAAGTGGGAGATCAAAGAAGGAGAGCATGCACTATTATATTTAAAACTGACAATTGCTTGTGATAATTAAACTGGCAGTAAATTTTCTATGAGGGCGAGTCAGAGGCAGTAATGTATTTATATAGACCAGAGGCTAACGATTCTTCTTTTCGAATTATAAGCCTCTGTATAGATCTACTATACATTACTATATCTTGCCGTAGTTGTTTCTAATCGTAGTTAACCCATTTAGGCCTAGCTTTCCGTAAAAGGGACGTTGGCAAACATCGTAGACCCAGATCAGACGCCGCAGAACGCGGCGTCTGATCAGGGTCTACACTGTTTGCATTAAATACAGGACTTTCTATAAAACATGGTAATAATAAAAACTGATCAGACATTCCTTCTACTTGAAAAGGACCTTTCCAAACAGTTCGGGTAGCAGAGTTGTAAATAATTATAGACAGAACCGCAGCTATATTTGTTTGTTATTGACGATTATAATTAAATTATAGCTATGGTGTTTAATCCTCCCCCTATATTACATCCATTTTCCTACATCGGATAGGCTGACAGTAGTTGACAGGTAATTAGCATAATCAAAACTTCCACATAGTAATATTTATGTTAATATATCAGGAAGAAAATATCAGTTCTGTTGATGCAATTTGTTATATTATAGTTCCTATTTAGCTATTTATCTTTTTTTTTTCCTCCAAATTTGGCGTATTATGCAGTGAAACGACAGATCTTAATTTGTTCTCTTCTTACACTAATATGTCAGAAAATGTCACTGACATTGTCTAATATTGGTGACAAAGTGGAGGGCATTATGTACATACAATTAACAACTTTTATGTATCTGTGTGTTCTAATCTGCTTACCAAGACCTTTCTAGGGGTGGTTGGGTGAGGCGAAGGTGTCCTTTATCTTTTGTCAATGGGGCGTCCAACTGATAGTGGCTTACAGTTGTGCAAGGCATGCTGTCCTTGCAGCAGGTAAGGGTAGAGGGGGGAATGTTATTTCTTCGGTTCCTTCACCTTCTTTCGTTTCCCTCTTTCTTCCCTATCTCTGTCTTGCATCCCCTCTACTATCTCTTCAGTCTCTTTGCTCCCTTTCTCTGGGAGACGACCCACAAGGGTAGACGTATCGTTAAACCCCAACACAATCAATAAAAAACCAGGACCTTTCTGAAAAGCCTACTGTGAAAGTATAAAATTTGTTTCCCTCGCGAGAAAATTTTCCTTTTAGGGTTGACTCCTTAATAGAAGGAATGCAAAACAAATTTTGGAAGATTTTTTTTCCTGAAATTGTATCTATTCTTCTCAGATTCGCGTATTTTTTATACTGTAATCTTTATACTGTATACTGAAACATACGTGACATATATTTATATGGGTCCTACTATTTTAATATTCGTAATAAAATATAGAATATGTCAAAACAGTGCAAAATTGAACAGATATCCAGAGATACAAAATATTTAGTTCATACTAAGCAAATTACTAGCGGTAAGCTAATAAATAAAATTACTGAAAGAAATGTGTATGTGTGTGTGTGTGTGTGCGCGCGCGCACACACACACACACACACACACACACAGAAAACTTCCGGTGTAACGTTAGATCCGGATAGTTGGAGGCTACAAATGTTCTTGTTGTGCGATACAACTCTGTAATATTAGTTAAAAATCGCTTTATGCATCGAAAACCTTTAACCTGAACACAAACATCGACCATAGCACTGTAACGGCAATCTATGAAAATCCGGTGTGATTTCGACATTCAAAGCGGGGATCTAAATATTTGCAGGCGACACATGCTTTTGTTTTGGGGTACATTTTTGTCAAATTATTAGACGAAGTCTTATAAGATCATATGTGACCTAAGCTTGTCAGCCTCTGTATGGAAGATTGTATGTACCTTGAAGCGTTGATAAACCTCATGAAACGGTTATTTTTTGTCAAATACTTTGATTCAACTTTCATTGTGTGCATTTTAAATTATCTTTACAATATGATCTTAAAGTTCACGCCAAAGTCAAGTTTTGAAAGTCCAAGACCCCCCCCCCTCTATTTAGAATAACATTTTGATAGAATTAATGATGTACATGGCGTGAATGTGCTTTCGTAAAAAAAGGATTACACCTTACCACTGAAAACAACCCCGAAATACCCCAAACCACTTTAAATAACTACTTACCATTTAACACCAAACCACTTACTTTATCTATTTTTAATTCTAAATTACTTTGTTTACTTATTATCTCAAGTGGAATGGGGTATCAAAGATGTTTGAAAGCTCAGTATAATGAGCATCCATACAGGTTGATCTGGGTCATTGCAGTAGATTAACGTAAGAGAAATATGGGCGGGTCAGGACTTTTGCAAAGACAACAAACTTAAATGAAATATAAAGTGATGCCAACGAAACATCTGACCAGCACTATATCAGCATATGCATGTGCATCTGTGCAGTCTAATCAAGGTCTTTGGGTCTTTACAGTAGAAAAAAGACTTACATGAAATATGGGAAGGCGTCCAAGAAAACATATGACCAACGAAGTTCCAGACCAGAATGTGCATGTGTATCCACACAGTTTGAGCAGGATCTTTGCAACAGAAAAAAATAAAAAAAAACAACAAAAAACAAAAAAAAACAACAAAAAACAAAAAAAAAAAAAAAAAAAAAAAAAAAACAACAAAAAAAACACTTGTAAGGCCGTTTTGTCTGGTGCCCACTCACTATATTTTTTTCTTAAACACACCACTCGGTATGCACGAACGACTTTTTCACTCTACTGTAGCTGGTGTTGTGCCATGTGGCGGCCGTAAAAAGTCTCCCCGTACATTATCATAGTGCAGGTATTTTCTTTTATGTCCTTTGGGATCATTGAGCCCATCCTGGTTATTTTGAAAATCGAATACCGCTTAAGCCGGCGCTAGGGGGCGTATGCAGCCTCGTAAACTACAGTGATGCATATGAAGAGACTCTCGTGATTTTGTGTATTCTTTGTTTCCAAAGGCAATCCTTTTTTACTTATTCATACGTGACGTCTGTTATCTCATTATTTTTTTCCTCATCTTTTCTTCTTTTGGTGCCTCGAGAAGGAAGGTTGTGATTCGTGATTGTGGCATTTTCTGGTATCTTCACTTACATTTGGGACCTCCAAAAGTAGAGAGCTGGGTAATACACGCGACAAATGATCTTGTTGTTGGGTGCCATTGCATTAACTGTTCTTTTTTTCTTCAACATTTCTTCATACATGGTAAACTTATAAAAAACTGATATGGGGATACCTAGAAAAGGCCAAATCCTTGAATAGTGAACACAGCCTTCATATAGATCTGGGTCTACAGTGTTTGCTCAGGTATGTTGAGTCTGAGTACTAAGAGTAAGTTGGGTAATTGGTTTGAGAACCTAACAATATGTCGCAATAGTACATGGCTAAATTGCTAAAAGATGATTGGGGATTTCACTAACTGCCTTGGGAATTCAGTCCGAATATACAGGTTAGTACGAAACGCTATGCAGTCATTATTATTGTTATTTTTTTTAGCAAAAATATGTTTTTGCAAATAATATTTGAAAATGACCTTAACATATAAGTACTTAGTATAATCAAGTATGTCATACAATTGTTCTATATTATAGTGACACCTGCTGCCAAAGATATTTGTACCAACCGACAGGCATATGACGTCAAGATAGCAGATAAAATAGCTTGGGCTATTGTTTATAGAACTAGACCTCACAGAACCTGCCTTGCTTAAATGACACACGGATTTCAAATATACGTGGATTAACGCTATAAGATAATTCTGCAAAACATACAGGGTTATTGTACGAAAAATATTGCTGAAAGGAGGTTAGTGTTTCTGCTGATAGAACGTTTATGGGTAAAGCAACACTGGCGAAGAATGGAGATGCCTGATCTTGACAAACCATGCAATTGATACAAATTTGATCAACACTGCATAAAACAAAGAAAGTCAATAGGGTTAGACTTTCAAAACATATTTTCAAGGGTGCAACCTTTCTGAATATTCAATGAGGTTCTAAACATTTCAAATTATCAAATAAAATGTTCTTTCTGACTGGAAACACTGCAGTTGTCAAATAAAATCTATATATGCCTCGGGAGGAAGTGATATACATACACAAATAGGTAATAAAACTTTGCAAAAATCTATATATGTGTCGAGAATAAGTGATATATATACACATATAAGTAAAACAAATATGCAAATATCTCTTATCTAGCTATTGCGTATCCAATTAAGACTCTGTAATGTCATAAAGTCTCATTGACTATTCAAAATGGACACCTTCATATTCGCAATTTTGAAATTTTGAAACCTCGACAGCTTTCCTACTTTACTCCGATTACGATCAAATTTGCCCCAATGTTTCTCAAGATGTTTTGTTCACATACATTCTTAATAAGCCTTGTTTTTCTTTTATCTCTTTTGGCGTCAACTTTAGGACAACAATTCTCGTATTCATCAGTATGGAAATAAAAAATGATTCTAAAAGGAATGCCCCTTGAGAGCAATGAACACACTTACAAAATTAAAAACAGCTGAAGTTTCAAGTTGTCCGGGCCAGACTAGCTTTCGGCCAATTAGACCTCTTTGGTGACCTTCATATCATATTTCACAAATCCCGAAACGGGCTCAATGATCGCGAAGCACCAGAAAATATAAACTACACTATAGTGAAGTACGGGGACACGTTTTACGGCACTAACACTAGCTGTAGTGAAGATATAGATTCTAAGGGGAATGACCCTTGAGAGCAATGAACACACAAAATTGGAAACAACATAAATGTCAAGTTTTCTTGGCCAGACTAGCTAATTCCGGTAAATTAGACCTTATCAGTGACCCTAATATCATTTTTCACAAATCCTGTAATGGGTTCAGTGATCGCAAAGGACCAGATATATTAAGAGAATAAATAAATGGACCGCATGTACCCTCATCAAACTACACGGCTGTATAACCTTTTGGTGGCTTTTGTGTTGGCACACTGATTGGTTTCATGCGGCTCTAGCTTGGATCATGAATAGTGATTGTCTTTTTTCAGACTCTCATTACGAAAACACGCCTATTCAAATATATAGAAAATTTAACCTCCAAAAACTGAAAATTTTCAGATAAAAAACTCCGATAGTTTTCATATTTCTGCTCAAAACATAGCTTGTGGGTACTCGTTAGAACCGCCTTCGCGAGGCGGTTCTAACGAGTACCCACAATCTATGTTTTTAAGCAGAGATAAGAAAAATAATGTATACCCCTGTAAACCTCAGTTTTACTATATAATAGTGGGGTTTAAGGGGGGCAAAATCATATAGGCATGTTTTCGCGATGAATGTCTTGTGTAACTCTTTCGGCGCCAAAATTCAGACGACATTTGTCTTCTTTGTTTTTTTTAATGGAACTATCAGTTAGAAAGAAGTTTATATGCAAAGTTGAAAGACGGAATGTCAAACAGCATAGATACTGATAAGATGGTGATGTATGCTGTTTGCGAAAGCCTATTATTATTGCCTATGACAGTTAAGGAGTCAAAGGCATTTGCTTGGAAGTCGCCAGTCGCCAAAAATGAAAGTTACGCCAGAGACAATATTTTATAATGGCTGGGTAAGGCAATGGTTATAGTTTATGCAGAGCTCGTTTTATCATTAAACATATTCAGCTTCACTACAAGCATGTGAGTTTTGAAGTGTTTAATTGTTTGGCATTTCTCAAATTTCATTTGCGTAACTTACTAAAATTATTCATTTTAATGCCTAGTTAGGCCAGCTATTGTATGCAAAGGAATGAATATATTATACTATAGCTTTATATATATTTATGACGTAATTTATGTGGGTGCAGAATTTAGTTTAACAAATAGAAATCTGAATGATTGTTCCTACTTTTCTTTTATTCTTTTTTTTTTTCTGGAGACACACCTAAAGAACGACATTTTCATCACGAAAACATGCCTATGCAGTTTTGACCCCCTTAAACCCCACTTTTATATAGTAAAACTGGGGTTTACAGGGGTATACATTATTTTTTCTTATTTCTGCTGAAAAGTATAGATTGTGGGTACTCGTTAGAACCGCCTCGTCGAGGCGGTATACATTATTTTTTCTTATTTCTGCTGAAAAGTATAGATTGTGGGTACTCGTTAGAACCGCCTCATCGAGGCGGTTCTAACGAGTAACCACAATCTATGTTTTAAGTAGAAATTAGAAAAAATATCAGAATTTTTTTAATCTGATTTTTTTTTCTTCATTTTTTGGTGGTAAAGTTTTCAATATATTTTAATAGGCGTGTTTTCATAATGATAGTAAGATTTCTAGTGCAGATGTTTTTGTTGTGTGTGTGTGTGTGTGTGTGTGTGTGTGTGTGTGTGTGTGTTTTCTGTATAGAGCAAAATACTGCAAGAAGGGTCTTTTTTATTTCGACATGCGGCCTCTTTAAGGGCCCGGATATGCGCACTGAAAGATTGATTCGACGGTTAGTCCAAAGAGCCTTTTTCTCGCGACACATAGATATTTTCACATAATGTATATTGTAATATTTCATAATTAAGGCGATTGTTTTGGACCATATGTAAGTAATGTGTTTTCTTGTCCATAACTTTATAAACAGACCAAACTGTTTTGAGTGGTTTACCCCAGCTGCTCATATATAGTGATTTTTAACTGTTCTCCTTAATGTTGAAAGGGTACATTTCAACATAACTAAGAATTTGGGGTAAAATGAGACTTTTTAAAAACACTCAAATTACGACGTCAAAAAAAAAAAAAAAAAAAAAAAAAAAAAAAAAAAAATCTACTTTAAAAAAAGGTCTCTCTTTTAATAGATATTCCAGACGATGGCCTTGTTCAGCTTAATAGAACAATTTGAAAGACATTTATATGATTGCATCCATAAATTCAATCAAAAGGAAGTAAGCAACGTCGAATCGGATATGACGTTGCGCAGACGACATAAAAATGGCTTATGCAGAACCACTGCAAGACATTGATCTTCAGCGTACGTACCAAGTAGTATCGGGAGCCTGCTGTCGCCAGAAGAATGTGGTCTATGCTATTGCCTGTGACCGATGCAGACGGGTGGTCAATGTTGGCGAGACACAAAGACAGATCAGGGAAAGAATGATAGAACATCTCCGGGAGGTGAGGCTGATGAAGGACAAACCTATCAGTGACCACTTTGGACAGAATCATTCGGCGAATATGCTGCGATTCGCAGTTTTAGAAAGCCTATACGGGGCTTCAATTACAGAAAGACTGACATTTTCCGATTCATGCGACTGGAAAGTACACGTGAAAAATATATCTGAAAAAGCTTCGACACGTCTCAACCTTCTTAGAGCCCTCAAATTTAGAGTGAGTAGAACATCCTTAGAGAAAATGTATATGGCCTTTGTTAGACCCCTTTTAGAGTATAGCGATGCCGTCTGGGACAATTGCTCACTTGAAACTAAAAAACAACTCGATGCAATTCACGTCGAAGCTGCGCGAATTATAACAGGGGCAACCAAATTATGCAGTATTGAAAAGCTCTTTTTTGATCTTGGATGGGAGTCTCTTCAAAGTCGTCGAAATAAACACAAACTGGTAATCTTCTACAAAATTCTACACGGTCTTACACCCGACTACCTTTTTGACATTGTCCCCCCTTCTGTTTGAGAAACAGCTAGGTATAATCTTCGAAATTCTGAACACATTCAGAACTACAAAGCTAGCACAAATCTGTTCCTTGACTCTTTCTTTCCCTCGACTATACGCGCATGGAATAGTCTACCAAACGAAGTCAAAGAAGCATCATCTGTTGCAGCCTTTAAACACGCTCTAAACAGAAATATAAAAATACCTCCTAAATACTTTAACGCTGGTACACGCATGGGTCAAATTCTCCACGCTAGACTGAGGATGGGATGCAGCTCACTTAATTCCGACCTTTATCGTAAAAATATCGTCCAAAGCCCTTCTTGTAGCTGTGGAGAATTTGAAAGTGCCAAACATTTCCTTTTCACGTGTGTTAACCACTCAGTTGCCAGGGAAAGATATCTACCACGCAATCTACACAGTTATACAATTAATGACCTGTTGCATAGGAAAAACAACCTTTCATTGCATGAGAATGAAATACTCACCTTACAAGTTCAAGACTTCATTATCAAATCGGAAAGATTTGTTAAGGTACCTAGCATCTAGCATATAATGTAAATTGCCTTGATACATGCCTACTCGCTTATTTATCTGTACAAATCTTGTGTAGAGGTCAGTCAAATCTTTCTTCCTCTCTCTCTCTCTCTCTCTCTCTCTCTCTCTCTCTCTCTCTCTGTTTGCTTTCTCGTATGCACTTTCAGTAAATACTCTAGTCTTGCTACTCTCTCTCTCTCTCTCTCTCTCTCTCTTGTTCGTTTTCTCGTATTCAATTCATCTCAATATTTTGAGTCATGCTACTCAATAATGTCGTACATTACATTGTTTCAGGAGATGACGTTTATAAGCCAAATGGCTTATGCCAGATCCTTATGCCAGATCTTATTTATATGTTGTAAATGTATACTAGCTCTGAATAAAATATTGTTTAAACCAAAGACTGGCAAGAGAATCTGTATGGATCAAGAGACTAAAGACAGTGAAACCATATAGTTGCAATGTGAAAGACCACTTCATTTAATAGACTCTGTGCGGCAAAAATTATTGCTCGTGTTTCAAAGACGGGGTTTTACACCATTTGTATAAATACTTTATATAATTCTACATTTCTATAAGTTTTATGATAAGCCGTCTTCTTATTCTATTTTGTTCTATTCTATTCTATTCTAGCATGTTATTTTTATTTCATTTTTTTCTCTTGTATTTTTTTCCTCTTCTATCATATTCTATTCAAAATCTTTTTTACTTTATTAGCTCATCGAGACTATGTCCCTTGAGAGCTTATGTTGACACCCAGTTGTTGGCGTCGGCGTCTGTCAGCGTCCGTGTCGGCATTCGCGTCCGCGTTAGCACAATGTTTAAGTTTTCAAAGGTGTGCATAGTTTTTAATTGTTTAGGATACTGCTTTCACATCTGGCTTACACCTACCTTAGGGTAAGACCTTTCAATAGCATACATCCCCATTCCTAAGTTAGACCCTTTATGTAGGTCAAGGTCAGTTCTTACTTTGTCATTTACACCCATGTTTAAGTTTGCGTTTAAGTTTTGAAAAGTGTACATAACTGTTGAAGTATTCAAGATAGAGCTTTAATGTTCGGCCAACACCAGCCTTAGGCTTAGAGCTTTTAATAGCACACACCTTTTCCTCAGTTTGACCTTCTGCCTAGGTCAAACTCAGGTTTTACTTTGTCATTTAAACCCATGTTCGAGTTCTGCGTTTAAGTTTTGAAAAGTGTTTGTAACTGCTGAAATATTCAAGATACCGCTTTAATATTTGGCCCAAACCAACCATAGGGTAAGACCTTTCAAAAGGACACACCCCTTTTTCAGTTTGAACTTCTGCCTAGGTCAAGGTCAGTTCATACTTTGTCATTTAAAACCCATGAATGAGTTTTGCGTTTAAGGTTTGAAAAGTGTTTGCAACTGCTAAAATTTTCAAGATACCGCTTTAATATTTGGCCCACACCTACCTTAGGGTAAGACCTTTCAATAGTACACACCCCTTTTTCAGTTTGACATTCTGCCTAGGTCAAGGTCAGGTCATACTTTGCCATTTAACAGCTGTGTTTAAGTTTTGAAAAGTGTACATGACTGCTCTGCTGAAGTATGTAAGATATAGCTTTCATATTTCGTCCACATCAACCTAAGGGATTCAGCATGTAAGATATAGCTTTCATATTTTGTCCACACCAACCTAAGGGAAGATGTTTCAATGGCATATACCCCATATCTTAGTTTGACATTCTTCCGACATCAAAATCAGGTCATACTCTGTCATTTACAGCTATGTTTGAGTTTAAGTTCTGCATTTAATCTTTAAAATTTAAAGATTGATTTCTTATCCGATCTGCCCTTTCCGGTGAGCTGCGTTGTCTTCTGACAATTGTTTTAATTTATTCTGTTATGTTATATCATATTTCATTCTATCCTGTTCTATTTAATTCTACTCTTTCTATTCTATTTTATTCTTTTCTGTTTCTGTTCTGTTGCTTTTTTTTCCGTTCTATCTCATCAATAGTATATGTAGCATGTTCTATTCTATTCTATTTTTATTCTATCTATTCTATTCCAGTCATTCTAATCCTTTTATATTTCTATTCTATTCTATTCGTTCTATTCTATTCTCCGGTCTTTATGGTTCTTTTGTCATAAATATTTACATATCTGTCCTACCCACTCATTGGTATCTTTGATCAGTTTGCACAGATCCGTGTAGCCAGGTCGTGGTTTTTGTTGCTTGTGTCTGTCTTGTCAGCTTTGAAGCGATCTGTGGTCCACGGAGTGGCCGGTAATATAACGCCGATAGCTCTTTGGCCTCACTGAGCGTTATATGCATATATTTTTGCGTTAAATATGATATAACCCAAGGCCGCCATTTTCACGTCATCTGCGCGACGTCATATCCGATTCGACGTCGTTGTTTACTTCCTGTTGATTAAATTAATGGCCGCAATCATATAAATTCCTTACAATTTTTTTCTATTTAACTGAAGAAGGCCATCGGCCGAAATATTTATTGAAGAATGAACTATCTAAAGGTGTGTTATTCCCCCTTTCCTTCGAAAGAAATCAAAATATGTATAGTATTGTTTATATTATATGAAAACTTGTCTCAGAAGCTACATTTGACAAGAAATATGACTAGGCTATTAAAAGAAATACGATATATATATTTATACATATATATATATATATATATATATATATATATATATATATATATATATATATATATATATATATATATATATATATATATATATATATATATATATATATATATATATAGCCGTAATAACAAACACGATCAAAGAAAACATACTATTTTGAAGTTTACAATCAATTTCAGGATTGCAACCAAATTTGCATCAGTAAAACATTTCTTAGTCATTTTTTTAGAAAGATTATCCTCGTTTCTTCTATTCCTACGTCAAAAGTACGTAAACACAAGTTTGAAGAATAAAGTTTGGTTCAAAATATATTTCTTCCATCAAAATTGATGAATATGTGTTCAGAAAGCCTTTATGAATATACAGTCAAATCGAACATTTACAGAGATCGGATGAAAAATGACAATTTAATTGAAGTCTCCAATATTTGCAAAACTAGAACCTTAATCGGGTATCCAGCTACATGTAGAACTGCCATGGCCTGGTGGGCAAGGATTCAACTCACCATATTTGTGCTTTTTATGTCTGCTTCCGGCTTCATCTACATGTCTGAAGGTCATTGTGCCTCTAGTCACGTCCATGTGCCAACAGAAAAAATCAGTTTTGCTAACTTAGAACAAATTATGGAAAAGGTTGTTGTAACAATGAATATATCCTCAGGTATTGTTATCACTAATGTGTTCCTAAAATATCAAAACCAGTCCTAAAAAAGTAAGGAGTTATATCATACATACTATAAAACACAATATCCTTGTATTCCTTTGCTGATTATAAGAAAAGCATTAAGCGACTTTTATAGGATTTGAAATTTTGAATTTTCCTATTGCATATACATGTAGATAAAGTAGTCATTACAAATTGAGGGTCGTGGGGTCAAAACCCCGTGCATCCAATAATTTTTTTTCTCATTTTTTTTATTACATCACTGGGTCAATTTTTATCATTTAATACTTGAACCGTCTAAAAAATTGTAGAAAAATCTGATAATTACTTTGGGAAAGGGAGTTTCTTTTTTTCATAGTGCTTGTTTTCCCTAATAGAATATAGGACAAATCACTGATTAGGGTCTATGTTAAATTCCCACTGGCGGCATTTTTCTTTGTAAACTGACCTTATTTCATGGCGAGATTCCTATTTGTCCATGCATCCAACTGTCTTTGCATCTGTTGTTTGTACCCCATTATAACATTTATTCCTGATGCAGGAAAGGCTTAAAGAGTAATCTATTACCAAACGAAGAATTTTAAACTCTTGAAAGATTATGCTGACAATAAAATAAGTAAAACTAAATAGTTCACAGGTATGGTAGAAAACAATATGGGATAAGGAGATTTTGCATGTTATTAGCGGTTTTTCGTTTTATGCAATGTTTTAAATAGAATTCTGCCGCACACACATGTAACTTTGGTATTGCTTGGTTAGAGATTAAGTGTTTATTGAGACTTATTCAATTCAGAAGACAATCCAAGAAAACGTACGTATTGTAGAAATAGTTTTAATAAGCGATTTACCAATTTGTGAAATTTGTTTTCTATGCAGTGTAATGACACACAATGATATTCACATTATTATCGATGGTTCCCACTTTTTGTTGGAATCATGAAAATTGCATGGGACATTATTCTAAGCATTTTTCATGTGGAAACAGTCTTTCCAAAGGCAATCTTTTTTACGTTTATTTTACTACACTGCAGCTGGTATTAGCGTCGTGTGGCGGCGGTAGAACGTCTCTCCGTACTTTACCATAGTGCATATTTCATTTCCTTTGGGTTCATTGGGCCCATTGTGGAATCTTTGAAAATGAAGTTCTGCTCATGTTTACGCTAGAGGGCGTAAGCAGTGTTGTAAACTTCATCACTGCTTATGAAGAGTCTCATTAAAACCGAGACTCCCATTTTCTTATCTGTAATGTGTTCTTTGTTTCCAAAGGCAATCTTTTTGACGTTTATTTCACATGCAAAGAAAATTATTGTACCGGTGGCGAAAACCGAAAAACAACAATTGCACGTGCGATTTACATTTACATGTATCAAATTTATTAGTAATATAGTACATGTACTCGTACATCAAATTTCCATACGATATATTTGAGTGTAGATCACATGACTCGTCTGTGAGCTTTTACTCCCGTCGGCGTAATAAAAGGCTGCGGATGAAACACATGTATGTAGTATGTATGTAATTAGGCCCGCCATGCGAAAACATGTCTTGGAGCATATATGGACAGCGAAGGCCTAGATCAGCCTGCGCATCCGCACAGTCTGATCAGGACCTTCGATGTCCGCCTAAAGAAACACTGGGTACTGTAGAATAAAACGAAGTATAGCAAGGTTCCAGATCAGACTACATGTATATACCTTGACTGGCTGATCTGGATCTTTACTATTTGCATTTACGAGTACCCCTAAAACACATTTTCTCATCTCTCGGCTCTATTCTTCTGGGATCGAATGCCGATTATAGCAAATGTGCCGTTTTGTTTTCTAATTGCTGGTCCCTAATCTCTTCTTCTTTCGGACCCGAGAAGATTTTGCCCCGTAAGTGGGGTTGGGGGCGTGGGGTGGGTGGTGGGGCGTGGGGTGGGGGATGGGGTGGCGTGAAGGGCTTCCTGGTTAATTATCCTCTCTCATAACGAAGTGGCAAGGGGATATAGGATATATCCTTTTTGTCATAGCTCTAGCGTTTACATTTGTTGATGTTCGATGAAATTTAATATAACTTCACACAAATGTTGGTTATGATAATATCACGAACAAGTTCGACTTCCAGAGTCCTGGGATTAAGGTCAAGGTCACAGTGCCTAGTTTTAGGAAACAACAACAACAACTCTTTCATCGCTCTAGCGCCTCTATTGATGGATTTTAATATAACATCACACAATGTTTGGTATGATAATATGTCGAGCAAGTTCGACTTTCAGGGTTCTAGGCTTAAGGTCAAGGTCACTGTGGCAATTTTTAGAAAAACTCTGTCGTCTCTCTAGCTTCTACATTTACTGATGGATTTCAGTGTAACCACACAAATGTTGGATGTGATAATATCTCAAGTAAAGTTGACTTTCAGGGTCCTGGGCGCAAATGTCAAGGTCACTTTGGCTATTTTTTAGAAGACTTTGACATCGCTCTAGTGCCTACATTATCAATGGATTTTAATATAACCACAGAAATGTTGGGTATTATATTATCTCGAGCAAGTTCGACTTTCAGGGTCCTGGGCTCAATGTCAAGGTTACTGTGGCTATTTTTAGAAAAACTTTGCTATTGCTCTAGTGCCTACATTTATTGCTGATGTTTGATATAATTTCACACAAATGTTGGATATGATAATATCTCGAGCGAGTTAGACTTTCCCGGTCCTGGGATCAAGGTCAAGGTCATTATGATTGTCATCGCTCTAGTGCCTACATTATCAATGGATTTTAATATAACTTCACATGAATGTTGGGTATGATAATGTCTCGATTAAGTTCACTTTTCAGTTTGCTGGGCTCAACTTCAAGGTAATTATGACTATTTTAATAAAAAAAAACAAAAACAAAAAAAAACAACAACAACAAAAAAACAACAACAAAATAAAAAACAAAAAAACAAGAAAAAACAAACAAACAAAAAAAAAAACAACAACAAAAAAACAACAAAACAAAAAAACAAACAAAAAAGTTTGTCATCACTCTCGCTCTTCCATTTATCAATGTATTTTAATATATCTTCACACAATTGTAGGGTAATATCTCTGGCAAGTTCAATTTTCAGGTTACTGGGCTCAAGGCCAAGGTAACTGTGCTACTTTTTAGAAAATAGTCTTTGTCATCGCTCTAGTGCCTACATTTATCAATGGATTGTAATATAATTTCACATATATGTTGAAAACGACAATATCTCGAGCAAGTTCAATTTTCAGGTTACTGGACTGAAGGCCAAGGATTTTTGTTTCTTCATTCAAATAACTAATATATGTCCTGATATTGTCCAGTTCAATGTTTTCCCACACCAAGTAGTCTTGTGCGAGGGGATTTGTATCGCCTGCGACGACTTATTTTACTAGAATTTAGGTTGACTTGAAAGCATTGGTTGAACTAGCACTTCTTGTTTCCTCTGGCAAACAATTCCATTCTCTTACTACAGAGGGGAATTATAATATTGGCTTGTTTGTGGTTTGAACTGTTTGTAAATTATTCGCATGTCTTGTTAACGGATGATGGTACAGGTGTGGAAAGATAACGAGGACTCGTAAAAGTCTAAAATTGTAAAAGCGAGGCGTATGCTTCAAATGTTTCCCATACTATAATGGAATAAAGCGCTTGAATTGATATTACTTTCGTTTTTTTTCGTGACAAGTTTTTAAAGCCTATTTCTACTATCTCGAACTGAGCCCATTTGTCTCAAATTCCATTCCGCATTCTATAACTGGCCCTAATGAAAATGGTGTATATGAGTTCAAGAGATCTTCGGTCTAGCTGAAACTAAAGCTTACGCGTAATGTTGATGCTGGACCATCGTTTGATTTTAAGATAATCAATATGTTTATGTCACTTTATGTTTGTTATTAGGAGAATGCGAATATGTTTATGGATACACGCTTCAATTTAATTCAATTTAACGCTTTAATTTCCTGTTCTGAAATATAAAAAAAGGAGGTGATTTGGTTAATTGGTCTTCCGTGATAGTAAAAGAGATTCATTAAAAAAAAAAGATTGAAAAACTACCATTTTTAACCCACTGCACAACTTTTTAAAAGTCAGAAATGAGAAATTCAGCTACAAGAGCTGGATATTCAACAATTACATATGTAAAGACATATTTTTGAGCAAATAACATTCACGACCTCATTTATGTAGAAACAAAAATAAAATCTATAAAGTACGCCCTTGGAAACAAAGAACACATAAAACAACGGAAATTCGAGCCTCGTTTCTATCGAGATTCTTTATACGACAGTAATGTAGTTTGCAGTGCTACATGCGGCCCCGAGCACCAATTTAAGCGAAACTCAGTTTTCTAACATACCAGAATGCGCAATATTCCTTACGGGAGACAGGTTGTAGATTCTTCCAATTTGCCTTACGTCTAGAAAAGTCACTTGCTGTTGCTGAAGTAATCAGTTAAAGACCAAGAGACTTCCTGCTACACCAGTTGCTTGAGTTTTTGGATAAACGTTGCATGGCAAACACGACCAAATGCTTTATTAATGCCGCAAAACATCACTATTACATGTGTTCCCGAATCAAGAGTATGACAGAATGTGTTACAGTAATACGTTAATTTATTTACGATAAAAATCACCAGGTACGAATCTCGACTGTATAGGTGAAAGAAAATCATCAACACGAAAGTGATTATACAGATGTTCAAAAGGGTAATTGATTAACATTCAGGGGAGGACCCTTTTCAGAAGGAACTTGATGTGCAGAAGTCACAAAATAGGAAGTCACCCTTGTAAAACAGGGCGGAAAAAACACGAAGCGTATCTAGTCCTCTTAAAATGCATCTCTCAAAGTTTTTGTCCAAGACGTTTAACAGAGAGATAGATCTGTTATTCGAAACTAATATAGGGCCACAGAGAACGCATTGTACCCAGTTATAAATCATAAAATAGCGATCAGAATCTGTTGTCTCCTTTTGTCCACTTGCCTTATGGTCGGATGGAAAAATATTTCATCGCTAGACGTCGATGACAATAGTACCTCATCCCCAGCGGCAACTGTCGTTTGCGTTCCGCTTCCAGATGAAGTATTGGGCAACCGAAACATTGAATTCCAAGAAGCAATACAGTGACTGCCTCTCATATATTCTCATCCAGACTCGGCAATAGGAACTTTAGCTGATAACCGCAAACTTGAAGAGAAAGTTGTTAGTGAATCTGGAGGGACTGTTGGCTCATGAAGAGGTCTGTTATTGAGTCTGCTAGCGACAGCTAGCAGGCTCTTTGCAATCGCATGGGGTTTTACGAGCGGATTCTCATCACAGCTATTTATGCGTATATTTATACGCGCACTACTTCTTAATCAGACGCAATGCAGCACTATTACGGTGAACTGAATGTGAAGCAGGGGAATTTTGTATGGCTTTTTTATTTCGCTAACATAACTGTAACTGAAATCGATTTAGATAATGCAATTTGAAACATAGACTTCAAAATTCGGTGTAGTAATACACGCGCTACTTTTGTCAAGGTGTTAATTCGGCACGGGGTCCTACGAATCACCCCATGACACCCCACGGCATCCCAATGCACCCCACGGCACTAAATTATTTCATTGTATTTATTAACTGAATGCTGAAATTACACCAGGGTATTAGTTTTATGTATCCAAATTCGTTTCTGTGATAGTTTAAGACATTAACCTTACTTCAAGCGATTATCTCGGGACGCCTAAACACCAAGATTCAAACTGACTCTAAAATATAGCAATGAGACCAATGGTGTAAGCTGATAGTCTATCAAAAATAAGTTTTAACTTAAAATTACATTTTATATTCAAGTTCAAACACAAGTCATCAGTATAAATATTCTGTTTATTTAGATAGATACAAGTATTACAAAACTTTTACTGGCCGTCTTAAACACATATTTTATGGTAAATATACATATATTTTGATGTCATGGGGCGCAAAAAGTTACGAGAGTTTTAGACATAATATTTTAAATCAAACACATGTCATCATCATCAATATAAATCTCTGTTTATTAAGATGAAGACGAGTATTGCAAAAGTATACTTGTCCATCTATAACATATTTTATGATAAATATCCATATAGTTTAATGCCGTGGGCTGTCATGGGGTGCCATGGGGTGATTAGTAGGACCGCTCGCCATCTTTGATGTTGTGCTTAGCAACGGAAGCTGAACGAAAAGAAAGGTATCAGTATTTACATAATCAGAATCTACTTATTCGATATTGAATATAGCAAGAAATCAGGACTTAATTCATTCCTTCTACATGAAATAACTATTCACACCTCAGTGACACGGAGTTGTTTTACGACTGCTGGCCCATTTATAGGTTTATGACCCTTCTTTTTTGGACATCTGAAAATCTCTTGAAAAGGGTAGGCATAGCTGGTCGGGCTAATCTGTTGATGCTTAGGTGAAGCACTAGCAAATGACAATCAGTTATTAAAGCTAATCTGGACTGAACATAGCCATTTCAAATTTATTTAATCTGCTCTTGTTTTAATAATAAGTTGATAAAGATAGAGTAAATTTATAAAATTGCACTAGAATAATCGTGGAGCTACATCAGGTGCTGAATTTGTATGAACTGGAGCATATCTAGAGTTGAACTTTAATAATTCTAGAAATTGGAAATTGCTGCTGGAGATACACTCATTTGGAATAATCAGGTGATAAACTTCATTAGAAAATAAAGAGATTTATTATTCCAATCACTGCATTGGCCTATATATGCAGATAACAAAATGGATTTTTTGTGAAGAAAGAAACAAAACAGAAGAGAAATAATTGTATTTAGTTTTTTTCAGTACATGGTTAGATTATTTATGTATATCTGTTTCACACAGATGCCTCAGTAAAGACCCATTCTTATTTATACATTAAAACAAGTAGAATGCATTTCCATCTGACTGATTTTGAGAAACTGATAGAGAAAGCGTGTAGTACAGAGTGTTCATGTTGGTAGTTTTTCAAGGAATAGTATATTTTCTCACAAAGCCTTGTCTCTGAATGTAAATTTAATATTTGATGATGCCACTGGTTGTAAGCAAGTGTGAAAATATGGATATAGAGCAAAATCCAGGTCCATCAAATCATATAAATCTACAAGAAAATGCATTCTGTATTATTGCAAGGAAGTATCCATCAAGGAGATGAGATATGTAGTCATGATTCAAGAGGGTGTCAATGCCTACCATGTTGTTTAGTATTTTTGGTGAAAGCTGTGCAGAAAAGGATCTGTACCAACATGTGGAATGTGAACAACATGAATGAAATTCTGTTTGCAGGAGATAAATTATACAAGTATGCAAAAAAGAATTCCAAGACATATCATGACTATTTAGAGCCATGTGATTTGCCATCTTATTTTTCACTTGACAACCAGCATATTATCACTGGAAAGTGAAAAAAAAAATATCATATCCTCAGTGAAGTATCCTTTCCTTGATTTAGAGACAGCACTCGCTATGACTTTCTCATTCAACCCATATGCATTCTTCACTTGACGTACATTTAATAGAGTTTTTAAAGAAAGTCTTCTTTTTAGGAAGTACAATGCCCAGATGCTTGATATATTCCATAGAACTCCATCGTTTGGTGTAGTATTGGTAGCATTGGAATGCCACCTATCTTCTTTGCATGTATTGTGTTTGCATAGAAGATACTCAGCACTCCATCAATACTTTACGAGCTAGCAGACTCTTAGGACTATCAGTCCTTTGATTTATATTGTCTAGTCTAACTGCCTTAAATAAATCGACGCTTTTTTAATGAAGTAGTTTATACTACTAAACAAGACACGTGCACTGATTTTTATAATTATACAATAAGTGGCTGGGCTATAGTTTAGTTAGTATCAATCAGGTTCATAAAGTTTAACTAATTTAACATGTACTATTACTTTTTAAATCATAAAAAAGCGCTGAGCGATATAGTAACAGACGACATTCCATTTTTCACTTATTATTTTTCAGAGAAAATAAGACTTGGTATTTCATGCGAATCGTCTGCTAGACACTATTTTTCTCTGAAATATACAAACAATATCAAACTGTCGTCTGCTGCAGTTGTGTTTAAGGTTTTACATATTCAGCCTTCAAACAGAAATGCTTGTCTGATTACCGTATTTGAACTATATGTTCGGACAGACAGGCCTTTCGAGCAGTGTAGACGCAGATCAAACACCAAAAAATCGCTGTTTGCCCACTTCTACCATTTTAGACACATCAACAGGTAAGTCACACGGAAGTATTTAGGTTTAAGGGCAGGTATAGAGAGGAATTAAGGCGTCCGAGTACTTAGAGTAAATACATATACCCAGCTAGCATTCTACGTAAATCTACATCGGGCCGTCATCGGCCCGTCAGCAACCCTGACGGGCCGATGACGGCCCGATATAGATTTACGTAGAATGCTGACTGGGTATACGATATATATATACCATATATATACCATATATATATATATATATATATATATATAGTGTGTGAGGAATTAAGGTGTCCGAATACTTAGAGTAAATATATATATATATATATATATATATATATATATATATATATATATATATATATATATATATATATATATATATATATATATATATATATATTAAACCCTTAGATGAGGTTCCACCAAAGCACACAAAGCACAGGTTGATCCCAGAGGTTTCGCTGGTTACCCATGGTTTCTCACGACAGGTTCCGTCATTAATTACAGCCTTAATTCTTAATTACAATGTTAACTCTTTCAAACCTGCAGACCAAAATACATACCTTTGCAAACAGTGTAGATCCAGATGAGATGGCTCGTAACGAACCGTCTCATTAGAATATACAATATTGCCATTCTGTTTTTGATTTTTGGATGAAGCCCCATAAGAATTGGTCATGTCAAAATTCAAAGATGGAGCATTCTTCTACAGAAAAGGAATAAATAGCAACACGATTGACAAATGTACCGTGTTATCCTTAACTATTTGGACCCCTTAACCAATTACATTACAATGAACAACGGCGGCATTTGTTCCAAAAGACGTTGCATTAAAATGAATTTGCTGTCGTACAGAATACTTAATGAGCAAATTGATATGTAAGAAAGTCTTGTTTTGTTCTTATTTCCTCACAGAACATAGATTTTGGATTTGTTAGGATCGCATCACTGAGGCGATTCTAACAAATATCCAAAACATATGTTTCTTTAAAGAAATGAATACAATATTCTTGCATAATTTGTGACTAATTGTTACCTCTTAAGCGAAGGTTTCGTGACAGTCGAATTGTCATTATAATGACATTTGTCGTTGTATCGAGTGTCGGTATTAAGAGAGTTGACAATACTAAGTCAACGAGTAGTTTTTGGCGTACCATTCCAAGGTGGTGCCTCTGTTGCAGATCTTCTTTCTTTCTTTGTCGATTATTACAACTGTACCATTGTGTCTTGCCATTGTTTTTCCTCATATGTTCTTCTTGAGATGGCTCGGAAAGTCCATGCTTCGTGATTGTGGCCATACCTTGGTAACGTCATACATTACGAAAACACGCCTATTCAAATATATTGAAAATTTTACAACCAAAAAATGAAAATTTTCAGACAGAAAAAAAAATGATTTTTTCTATATTTCTGATCAAATCGGAGAGGCGGTTCTAATGAGTACCCACAATCTTTGTTTTTTTAAGTAAAATAAGAAAAATAATCTATGCCCCTGTAAACCCCAGTTTTACTATATAAAAGTGGGGCTTAAGGGGGTAAAAATTATATAGACGTTTTATCGTGATGTATATTTTTGTTCTGAAAGTTGGACAATTGCATTTTGTGCCCTAAAACGGCTGCTGGATGAGTTGCAAACAATGCAGATCCTGATCAGAGATCACAGATCTGGCTCTATACTATACGCTTAGACCTTCCTGTTGGAATACTTATAGGGGTAATGACGGTCAATGCATTACGTAAACATAAGAGACGTACAGTAAAACTTCAAATATTTGAACACCGATTGCTCGTTTACCATGGCTAATTCGCACTCGTTTTTGAGTCCCTGGGAAATTTTTCCGATAGCTCAAGAAAACAAATATTTATGGATATTTTAAGGAAATAGTCTTATTTCATTATGGAAATGTATGTCGTGTGTACTCATAAGAATCATATCATCGAGGCGATTCTAATTAGTACACTCAACGTATCATTACAGTTAAACCTCAATGACTCGAACACCAATGACTCGTTTACCGTGGTAAATTTGAATTCGTTTTTGAGTTCCTAGGAAATTCTTCCGGCAATCAAGATAACAAATATTTAGGGATATTTTAGGAATTTTTCCTATTTTATCATAAAAATGTATGTTGCGTGTACTCATGAGAATCGCCTCATTGAAGCGATTTTAATGAGTGTACTCAACAAAGCATTATTAATAGAAGATCGAAAAGACATCCATATATTATTTCCATTTGTCTCCTAACCTGGCGCTTTGATTAATCCTGAGTTGTCCGAACAACCCATATCTAAGGCTGGCAGATCAGAGCTGAAAAGACAATCGATTATCAGTCCTGCCATTTTGATTGATAATCGATTAGTAAACGCTGAAGATTTGATCATAATTTTACCTATTGGAGCATGACTCTATCATATGTTATACTTTATTGTATGTATTTTGTCAGACAGACCTGAGCAAACAGTGAAACCCAGATGAGACGCCGCAAAAGCGGCGTCTCATCAGGGTCTACACTGTTTGCCACTCACCCAGCTATTTTAGACACAGTAGTAAATTGGACTTGTTCAAATTTTAGATAAAGTATGGTAAGGAGTTGAGGTGTCTGAATACTAAGGGTAAATACGGTAAAGTAACAAACATAGAAATTAAATGATCGATTATTAGCAAATCTGTAATGATAGACGTTTTTGTGGAATTTATCGATCAATTAATCGATTATCCGATTAATCGTGCCAGACGTTTTTGTGGAATTTATCGATCAATTAATCGATTATCCGATTAATCGTGCCAGCCTTACCCATATCTAGAACAAATTTTCATAGTCCCAAAGATGTTCGAGCCACTGAAGTTCGACTGTACTTGTGATGATCTGTCCGTACATTCATACTGTCCGGTAATGATTTTACTTGTACATTCCACAATGTTGCCATTGTATAGATGAATAAAGAACACCGACCACCAGTGGCTGGTCTGGCCATCACTAACTGAGCGGCGCTCTATGACAAAGTGGCTTTGATGCATACATGAAAAGTAAACATTCAGATAAACCAGAGAAAAATGCACTATAGGCAAGTTTTGTTTGTGTTGAGGTTTTACGGCCCAGTCAACCCAATGGGGTCATGTCGAGCGCGGTCAGTTTACCTAACCACACGTTTACTGGGCAGGCTTAGTCCTCTAAGCTGTTAACCGGTATTGTGCACATTCTTTCGCCAGAAACTGACAACTGCCCACTATGGGGCAAGGGCCTTTACATTGCATGGGGCAAGGGCCTTTACATTGCATCGATATATATGCTGCAGCACCCGATGGTTCTGTAAGTGAACACCAAAGGTACTGATCAGGCTGCATTGATGCGTAGGTCATTTGCACCAGCGCCCCTGTATATGCCCAGATGACATAATTTTACATGGCCTGTGTCAGCTGGAATTCTGGTTTCTTCACGCTTCATTTTGTTTCTACAGTGGATTCGTCATTAACGGTGACGTTATTACTTCAACTTTTCTGATTCACCAAAGTGCTGTTTTGCATCACGAAAACATGCCTATATAATTTTGACCCCCATAAACCCCACTTTCATATAGTAAAACTGGGGTTTACTGGGGTATATATTATTTTTCTTATTTCTGCTCAAAAACATTGATTGTGGGTGCTCGTTAGAACCGCCTCACCGAGGCGGTTCTAACGAGTACCCACAATCTATGTTTTGAGCAGAAATATGAAAAAAAAATATCAGAATTTTTATCTGAAAACTTTCAGTTTTTGGTGGTGAAATTTTCAATATATTTAAATAGGCGTGTTTTCATAATGGGGTTTAAAATTTACACTTGCTCTGTATAAGATATAGGGTTCTGAGCACTCGCAAAGGTAAACAATATTTTCAAGATTACATAACCTCATAATCACATTACCTGTGAAACATATTTTACAGCTACAATGCATAAAAATCGCATATACAAGGAACTTTAATTAACTAGTGAACAAGTTCGGATATTCTCTAAATCATTTCTAATTAATTAAACCGTTTGAACCGACTGTGAAAGAGAAACTGAAAATTCACGTTTGATAACACATGACTGATGCGACAATGAAGAAAGGGTTCATTTAGACCGTGTAATGGGAAAATCAGTCAATTGGGCATTAGTGAACATGAGAGATCCGATCAGCCTGTTCATCTGAGCAGCACGGTCAGGTCCTTTGCTGCCCCTTACAGAACGATAGGGCACTCCTGGATATATCAACCAATAACATAGGCTCTGTCAGACGACATTGAATGCTGTTTCTAGTCGGGGCCAATGCTTTTCGCCCATGTTTCGAAGGCCCGTTTTGTCATGACACGGCGCATCTCATATCGAAGGTCACCTAGCACTTTTAACTGTTAACTGCACTGAGGTCTTAAGCAACAATACTGACAGGTGAACTTTGTACTTTCTGATTCTTTTAACAAATATGTCAGGTTATAACAGCGGCGAGCATATCTTATTTTTTCAACAAGTGTTACAGCGAATATGTTTTATCAATAACTTATGATATAGTGCCTTATTGGGCCAGCTAGGTACAATAAGTGCGCAACGCGGGAAAATAGTCCTAATGTCATATGCGAATTATATTGTTACTTATATTTTCTGGTCCTTTGTTATCATCGAACCCATTCCTGGAGTTTTGAAAATTTATATGTGGGTCACTGAGAAGGCCTAGTTGACCGAAACTAAAATTGTCCAATTGCCCAGAAGACCTAATTGCCCAGAACACTTGACGCTTCGGCTGTTTTCAGTTTTGTGAGTGTGATCATTGCTCTTAAGGGATTTTCCGTCTAGAATCTATTGATTTGATATGCAAAAATGTGAGCGAAAAGTCATCTTAAAAAGCTTTGAATTAAATTGTAACTTTTAATGACTAATAATTAACCCTTGTCATGCTGAATAAATTAAGATGCCACGCCTACTTCCAATTTTCAGCCAATCAGATTACTTGATCCAGATTGTTGATATAAATTCACATACTTAATGGCAAACAGTGCAGCTCCAGATCGGTTGGCTTCTCAGAAGCCAACTGATCTGGAACTCCACTGTTTGCAAAGGCAGGGTATATCCGGGTTCAGCAGGACTAGGGTTAATATTTCGTTGACTACATCATATTCAGCTCCTCGTCATTGCACCAAGGTTGTTTGCCAAGCAAGCTATACATTTAAAGTAACGTTTACGACAGGTGATTTTCATAAATGTACATATGCATTTTACTTGCATAACACATTTACATTAGGAAAGAACAGAAAACGATTTGAATATGGGATCGGAAAAGATAATTGCAAAAACCACATGTGTGTCACCTGCCTATTTTAACTTATTTGGAAGAGAACGGAGCACGTGAGCAGAACAATAAATCCTACAACAATCCATGTGAAAATATAATAAATGTGCTTTCTCAGTCTAGTCTGTATCATCGCCTTTTAAACTCTTCGAAGCTGAAATAGTGTGTTCGAAAAATAATACGGTCGGACAGTGCAGATGCTCAAGATGATGGTATAGGTATGTGGCTATTGATGATCCCAGTGCGTTGCATGACTTAAGCACTCACTGTTTTGCACATGCATTAAACTCCTGTTTTGACTGACACAGTCTAATGGTGCGCTGGTAGAAAAAAAACAACAACATTAATTCAGAAATAGCTTACCTTTTGTCTAATGGCATGCAAGTGCGAGTGTACTTAAGTTCACAGACGTTATTCTGTCAGTTCAATAACGTTACATCTGATTTATTTAATGTGTTTATTTTTTCTGTAAATTGGGCATACACTTTGATGTCCTGTCTTTTACACTATTTAATACAATGCATTATGATTAAGGGGGGAATGATATGATACACTTTAAAGGGAGATTAGTCTTCTAAAATCATTTTGCCTCCCTTCAGAAAAGAGATCCAATTTCTTTTCTTTTAGAGTAGACCTCCTTTTCGGAAGGATCTTGTTCTGCAGGACAGGAAACAGGAAGAGACAAGAATTGTATCCCTTGTAAAATTTGATGGTTTTATTAGAGGTTGCATCCAATTCCCTTAAATGCCGTCCTGTCGAACTGTGCATGAAATAATAAAAACTACAGTGTTATGTTTCAATGACAATAACTCATTGGGAGGCAACATTCTGTGATTGTGGCTATTCCTGGACATCTTCTTTACTATTCTTTGAGCAGCAATGTAGGGATCAAACATGATTTTTTCATACATTAACATTCGCCAGGTCCCATGGGAGGTGTTGAAAACCGAGGCCGAAGGCCGCAGTTTTCAACATCTACCAGGGACCTGGCGAATGTTAATGCATTGAAAAACCATGTTCGATCGCTATTATTGCATAAAAACTGAAAACATTTGCTACATTTTGCGTTATTTCTTGCACTATTTTGTTTCGCCTGTTCACCGATGTCTCGCGAACGTTATTCCATCGTCTGTGCTCGTTCTAGGGCTGAGCAGTACGCATCTCGTAACGGCAGCAGTTCTGCGGCCCCGGTACGAGCATATTGAAAGTTGTGTAGACGTGCATTAACAGCACGTGAATTGCCTTGTTAATGCACGGCTGATAATAACATGCGACACTACTTTTTATGCAATAATATTCTTTGAGCAGCAATGTAGTTTGCAGAGCTGCATACACTTCCTGGCAGCGGCTTAAGCGGAACTCGATCTTCCAAGATAGCAGAATGGTACTACGCACTATGATGAAGTTCGGGGAGACTTTTTACGGCCACCAACATAAGCAGAGTTACTGCCATTTTAACAATGCACCCTATAAGTTTGATTATGTAACTCCTATAGTTGCCATGCAATAGAGCTGATAATTGGGCCATTGTGAGACCATGGTATGGATCAGCACATTACTTAGACGTTAAAGCGCCACCAAATCTTATGGTAGGTATTGCCCCTAAAAATAAGATAACATAGACGTATTAATATGTGACATTTTAAATAAGCATTGAAGTGGACTAGATTTCTTGAAATTATCCTTGAATTTTAACTAATTATATGACTGAATGATGGGCTTTTTTTTAATTTCAATTTTACCATTTTTTTTTTCAAAGTTTTACTTTTCCGTTACAGTCTACATAATTTAACTCAGTTAACAAACCATTTTGTTATTAATCATTATTTGAAAACAGTTTTCCTTTGTCATATGTCTGTTTTAAAGATAGTTCTTGTTTTTGAGTATGATCATGTTTTCATGGTTGTTGTTTTAGCCGTAACATTACGAAAACACGCCTATTCAAATATATAGAAAATTTCACCTCCAAAAATTGAAAAATTTCAGATAAAAATACTCTGATATTTTTTCATACTTTTGCTCAAAACATAGATTGTGGGTACTCGTTAGAACTGCCTCGGCGAGGCGGTTCTAACGAGTACCCACAATCTATGTTTTGAGCAGAAATAAGAAAATAATGTATACCCCTGTAAACCCCGGTTTTACTATATAAAAGTGGGGTTTAAGGGGGTCAACATTATGTAGGCGTGTTTTCGTGATGATACAGGGTGCTTTATTTGCGTCTCACAATGCAAAATACCTATCTGCGGACTTACACGAACTGTGTATGCCAAGACAGGCCTGCACATGTGATCAGATGTATAGTCCGGTCAGGACATTACGAAAACACGCCTATTCAAGTATATTGAAAATTTCACCACCAAAAACTTAAAGTTTTCTGATAAAAATTCTGACATTTTTCACATTTCTGCTCAAAACATAGATTGTGAATACTCGTTAGAACCGCCTCGGTGAGGCGGTTCTAACGAGTACCCACAATATATGTTTTTGAGCAGAAATAAGAAAAATAATGTATACCCCTGTAAACCCCAGTTTTACTATATAAAAGTGGGGTTTAAGGGGGTCAACTTTATATAGGCATGTTTTCGTGATGACATGCATAGTTGGCCTAGACGGTATTCAAGGTGAATGAATACAACTATTAATATGGGAATGAATACAACTTGTAATATTCATCACATTAGTATAAAGGAGACAACTATTTTGACTTCCTTTCCTTCACAAAAAAACATTTGGGAGCAAATTCTGAAGGGAGCATTTATCCTTAAAGAGTACAACCTTTTTTTAGAGGGCGGCAAAATAATTTTGACAGAGTTATCTTCTATGAAAGTATATCAACCCCCCTTAATCATAGTACATTATAGACAGACACTGCAGATGTAAGATAATAAATCAACATTACGTCCAGACAGACACTATGGATACATGACAAATTCAAATTCCGTTCAATCACACACTGTGGAAATATGATAATACATCAACATTTCGTTCAGACACACACTGTGGATATATAATAGTACATCAACATTTTAATTAGACAGACACTGCGGATAAATGATAATACATCAACATTTCGTTCAGACAGACAATGCGGATATATTACAGTATATCAATATTCCATTCAGACAAACACTGCGGATACATTATAGGGTTATTGCACTTATATTGGTGAATATTGTACCGAGTTGGTATATCGAAGGACGCGAGCTTGCAAGCGTCTGTAGTTAACACAACGAGGGACAATATTCATCAATATCAGTGCAAAAAGCATTTTTGTTTTATTTTGTTGCTTTAAATATTGATCTCTCGTTTTGCGTCTTATTCTGTATTTTTGTTTTATTTGACGCTGCAAATAGCATTTTCTGTAACAGTGCAAAACTGAAATCGGAAGGTGATTAACATTTTTGCACTATCAACATGATATTATTTTGCACTATTGCTGTTTTGCAGCGAAGTTAGTCGTACAAATAAATTATTCAAACAAAACTCAGCTGTGTTGCTTCACGTGTGACTTTCAAACTTTAAGAATAATTTATATGATGTTTTGGTCCAGTGTGACGTGATATTTCATGATGTCAAGTGAAAATGACGTCATCAATTTAGACGTCATACAACGTCAACATTCCTCAATGGTAATAAGTTTGAGATTGTTAATAGTCGACAAACAAGCATTACTGATCTAAAGAAAGCGTGCAATTTTAATATTGCGTGCTGGTATTGAGAAATATTGGCATCAAAGTTCCTCGGATTTTATCGTTCATTTCTAAATATTTAATATTTATAACTATATAATAAAACAGTATATCATTTCATTCAGACAGACACTGCGCATAAATGATGATATATTAACATTTCGTTCAGACAAACACTGCGATAATATGATGATATATCAACATTCCATTCAGACAGACACTGTGGATATATGATAATATTTCAATATTTTGTTCAGACACACACTGAGGATATATAATAGTACATCAATATTCCATTCAGACAGACGCTGCGGATAAATGATAATATATCAGCATTTCTTTCAGACCAATTAAGAAAATGCTGGATTTAACCCTGGGATAGATTTTCTTTTATCCTACACAGGTTATCCTACCCAGGGTAAGATAATAATCGAGAATTCTCACGTGTTTGATATGCACTGGCTGTAAAGGACGTCACGTGTGCCATCGTTAAGGTTTACGTTACTGAACGTAATGACGTCATTAAACACCATAGTAATGCCATCACAATATGGTGGACGTCAGCAATCGAAGTGACTGCACTTAAAAAAAAATTTACGTTCAGAAATGAAAGGTGTGCAAGAAAAAGAATCTAACATGGTGTGAGGGGTAGATAGAAAAATCCGTCCCTCGCGATCACATTCTAGGACCACTCGGCAAGCCTCGTGATGCCAGATAGTGATCCTTGGGACGATTTTTTTTATCTACCCCTCACGCCAGTGATAGATCCTTAAATTCGTTCAGACACACACGCTCTGGATATATTATACAATCATTGCCCTTGTGCGAGGGTTATATGACGATTTGTTCACCCGAGGCAGGTAATTTTACCCGAGGGCTTGCAGTATTATTTCGTCATATTATCCTTGTACAAGGGCAACACTTGTTTTAATATGCCAAATTCTTACAAATGTAACTGCACGGACAGCAATGGCGTCATCAGAGGGTAATATTACCTGCGAGGGTAATATTGTAGGGGAACCTGATAGAAATTATCCTGCACGAGCAATGCGCTTACCAGTGACGTCAGAGGGTAATATTACGTGTGAGGGTAATATTAAAGGGTAACACGACAAAATATTACCCTGCATATGATATCATCTCGACCAATAAGATTTCTAATATAGCTTATGGATATTAATGAGGTATAATAGTATAATATATCAACATTCCATTCACACTGCCCATAAATGATATCATATAACCTAAAAACAAACTGTCTTTCATTGGCTGAGAGTTGTTTTCAGCCCAGTGAATATATCTGATGTTCACCGGCTTGCGCGCGCCATCCAGTGAATACCAACTTTTTGGGACGTCGCCAGTACTGACGCCGACGTCTACGCGCGCTTTGTACGAGGGATGTTCGAAATGAATTGCATATTGTCCTCCAGGTCGATATCCACGTGGGGCACGATAAAAACCAATACATACCTGTATAGGGTTATTCAATATCTACACAATGGTGTATAAATGTACATGTTAGACTAAGTGTAAGACATAAAATTTGCCATTTGAATACACGCAGTCATTGACCACTGCAGTAAAAATGGTTGGTACAAGCGTCGACAAAAAAGATGAATTACGGGCTTACATCAAAGCTCGCCCAAAACTTGGTTGTTCTTTGAAGAAGCTGATGACTGAAATTTCTACTGCTTTTGGACCTTCTTGTGTGTCTTTTGACACAGTTCGGCGGTGGAAAAAAAATTGAGTCTGGTGTAGAGTCCATCAAAAATGCACCGAAATCCGGTAGGCCAAAATCTGCATCTCGTAAAGAAATCGTTTCCAAAATAAAGAAAATCATTGAAGGAGATGCCAGATTTACAGTTCGTGATATTGCACGAAAGGTAGGCATATCACTATCAACGGTTCACCTTATTTTGAAGAAGCATTTGAAAGTCAGAAAGATTTCTGCTAGATGGGTGCCGCATCTGTTGACTGACGAGCAAAAGAGGCAACGGGTTAAAGTGGCCAAAAAGCTGCTTCAAATGTTTCCAAAATATGACAAAAAGCAGTTTGCCAATGTCGTCACAGGTGATGAAACCTGGGTCCATTGTTTTGAGCCCGTCAGAAAGGTTAGCAATAAGATCTGGGCCACTAAACACAGCAAACGCCCAATAATTGCCAAACGTTCTTTGAGTACAAAGAATGTTTTGTATGCAATCTTCTTCTCTGGTGAAGGAGTCGCAATAAAAGTGCCAGTGAAAAGGGCAAAAGCATCACCGGAAAGTACTACAAAGACGTAGTACTGAAGAAACTGAAAAAGTATTATTAGAAACGACGCCCTGCCACTGGTTTTAAACATGTCCGTCTTCTACATGACAATGCCCCAGCTCATACCTCCGCAATAGTTACGGCGTTTTTGAAAAAAGAAAAAGTAACTGTTTTGCCTCACCCCCCGTATTCCCCAGACCTTGTGATTTCTTTTTGTTTCCGAAATTGAAAGCATTCCTTGCTGGGCGGAAATACCAGTCCCGACAGGCACTTGGATCTGCCATTCATCAGTACCTTATTACTGTGCCAAAATCAGCGTACCGTGACGCCTTCGAGAAGTGGATACATCGGCTGAAACTTTGCATTTCTAGCCACGGGGAGTACTTCGAGGGCATGAAATGAGTACTTTTGGGCTAACTTGAAATTTGAAGTCTCCAGATAGAAATAAGCAATTCATTTCGACCATCCCTCGTATATTTATGGGGTCTGGTGTTGAATGTTATTGCCACAGTCGTCAAGAGAAAAAAAACAAACAAAACACACACACACACACACACACACACACACACACACACACACACACACAACTGTATAATAAAACAATTATTGACTATTGAGGTATTGGATACCATTGAATACAAATATTGACTTCGGCTATCGCCTCGATCAATATTAGTATTCCCTGGCAGATATCACGTCATATCCAATACCTCAATAGTCAATGATTGAATAATATATATCAACATTTCGTTTAGAAAAATACTACGGAAGATGATAATATATCAAAATTCCATTCAGACAGACACTGCGGATATATGATAATATAACATTTTAGTAGACAAACACACCGGATATATTATAGTATATCAATAATCTATTCAGACAGACGCTGCGAATAAATGATAACATTCGTTCAGACACACACTGCGAATATATTATAGTATATCAACATTCAATGCAGAAAAACGCTGCGCATAGATGACAGTATATCAACATTTCGTTCAAACATACACTACGGATACATGATGATATATAAACATTTCGTTTAGACACAATGCGAATATATTAAAGTATATCAACTTTTTATGCAGACAGCAAGTGCGGATAAATGATAATATATCAACATTTCGTTCAGACACATACTGCGGAATTATTATAGTATATCAACATTTCGTTCAGACACACACTGTGGATATGTTATAATATATCAACATTCCGTTCAGTTCAGACACACACTGCGGATATAATATATGAACATTCCGTTCAGATAATTACTGTGGATATATTATAGTATATCAACATTCCATTCAGACGCAAACTATGGAAATATTATAGTATATTTACATTTTCGATTTAAGACCCTTAGAGAAACCTATAGAACCCAGTGCAGTTCATTCCTCCATGAACGCAATGGATCACGCGAAGTGACGTGACGTCAAAACAACTGACGCTTTCGGAGATTTGATTGGACGCTGCTACTGTTGTGATGACGGCGCCGCTCTTAAGCTATCCAAATATAATCCGCCTGCAGTAAATGCAGCCTGTAATGTGAAGATCTCTCCAAGGTACGCGGGAAAAATAATGTAAATATAAGTAATGAACTTGATTCTTCCGATTGAAGTATGAACGACAGTGAGTCGCTAGCAAAGTTTGCACGCAACCCACTGTGGTCATTCCTCAATGAACTTCGAAAAAAAAATCCATTTCTTAAATATCAACATTCCTTTCAGACAGACGCTGCGGATATATTCTAATATATCAATATTCCGTCCAGACAAACACTGCAGATACGAGGACGTTTGGAAAGTCCTGAAACTTGTTGCGCGTTTTGGCCTCTACACTCACCATTCTAAATTCGACTAGTCCAGCCCCTCAAAGTATTCACCTTTGACCTCTACACATTTTTTCAAGCGTTTAATCCAGTTTTTGAGTGCGCTTTTATAGTCACATTTAGGTATACTGTCTGTACATTGAAATAACGCGTTTCGAATTTGCGTCCACTAAGGCACTTTTTGATAACAGGGTTCAACCAGAAGTCACATGGTCATATACGAATTTGGACTGTACGCGGGATGTGGTAAAGTTTTAAATCCTTGTGTTTTCAAATAGTCCTGCACCAGGGCTGAGCATTGGACTAGGGCGTTGTCGTGGAGACGCTTCAGGCCCTGAACCCCGGTTCGTGGACGCGTCGCCTTATAGTGGTTAACAACAACAGGTAGAACTTAATTGTTCAGCGTAGTAAATACCAGTGACAGTCTTGCGTTCAGGAACTGGAATTCTGGCCACATTGCCTCTAGCGTCAAAGAATAATGCGTATAAAACACGTTTAACAGACCTCGATCTACGGGCAATTTGGGGTCTAGCCCCGTTTTCTCCAATCCAAACTTTGTTATTCTCCTTCCCTTCAGGTTCAAAGAATGACGTCCATATTTCATCACCTGTTACGATTTCACACAAACGTTTAGCATAACATCCATCAAATATTTGTAAGAATTCCGAAGCGATTTTCACTCGCCTGTCCGTTTCAACTTGGCTTAAGAGTGGGGTACCCAACGCGCACATATCTTGCGAAGTCCTAATCTGTGCATAAAAATCATAAACACCGTCGACGAATTAATGCTCAATGACTCAGAAATCTCATCCACTGTATAACGAGCGTCCTTATCTAGCAAACGTTTGACGGCAGTGGCGTCATCTTCATTGAACGCTGACAAGGGACGTCCTGAACGGGTGTCATCTTCAAGGGACTCCCTACCCTGCTTTAATCGCAAGAACCATCTTGTAATTGTGATATAACGACACAGCTTGACTCCCATAAACAGCGTCTAGATCGGCTTTAATATCCGTTGGCGTAGCCCCTAATAATGTACGAATTTTGATGTAAGCCCTTTGCTCCTCGAGAGCCATAACTGCTGAATTTATCGAAAATTTGGTCAATAGCGAAACCCTTGCATGAAACGCCTCGAATTTATACATGCAAGTTTGCACCTGCACGTAAATTTTATATACCATGTTCAAGAGGGTATCAGCTTTCGTGCCTGTGCTATTTATGAAAATCCGTACACGGAGCTCGGAAATATCGTACGAGTTTCAGGACTTTCCAAATGACCCTCGTATTGTTTAGTATATCACCACTATCAGACAGACATTTTTGAGTTTCACAGCGAAGTAAACATTTACAAAAAAAGACTATAGAAGAAATTAAGAAGATGTTTTATATATAAGTTAAGTTAAGAACAGAACTTAATTTAAAGACACTGACTACAGCTATTGGCTACTTTTGTAATTTCCAATTTGCTTCGAGCGCACTAAGCTTTTACAGGAAAGAGGCCTTTTATTTTAGAATACATGCTTTTTCAGAAGGGGGTGCCATTACGAAAACAGGCCTATTCAAATATACTGAAAATTTTACCACCAAAAAATGAAAACTGTCGGATAAAACATTCTGATATTTTTCATAAGCGGTTCTTCGAGTACCCACAATCTCTGTTTTCAAGCAAAAATAAGAAAAATTAATGTACACCCCTGTAAACTCGTTTTACCATATAAAAGTGGGGCTTAAGGGTGTCAAAATTATATAGGTATGTTTTTGTGGTGTTCAGAAGGGAGTGCATAAAATTTCGACTGAGTTGCACTGAGTATGTTCTAAGAATTTTTCTTTCACTTAAACTGCTTTGTTTGCTAACATATATAAATTTATCATCATATTTGATATAGGTTTATATAGGTCAATAATATTTTTGAATAGTTTGAGTAATAAGTAATGTGTGGTTCAGACTGAATTAATACTGTTTTAAAAACATGCCTATTTTATAAACAGGCTTGTGTTTGCCAGCGACTCATTTACCGTCAAAAACACAATATTATACCGACATAAAATATGGAGAATCGAAGACGGTGTAATATCCTCCAAAGCTGTTAAAACAAAAAAAATGACAGCTTCTTTGTGTCCCAGCAAGGACTTACAAGGAGAACAAGTTTTTCTTTATTCGACGGTCGGTTAAAATCATTTTGTCTGACCTAATTCAAATTCTTTCCATTTAGAGTAGACCCCTTTTCAAAAGGGGCATGGAAGTAAAAAAAAAAATGTTTCCCTTGTGAAAAATGGCAAATAAAGGCTAAGTGTATACTGCTTCCTTAAAGAAACTGAATGAAGAGCAGATGTCAACAAACAGTACGCACCCACCGAGCTCATCTTGACCACTATGGAACCGACAGAAGATGCCTACGGAAGAAAAGCAGAGAGTAGACTTCTATCACTAAGCATAACTCATCTGTCATGAGGCACGATAAAAGACAGCTGCAGACATTAGCTAGGGAATGTTGTGCAAGAGAAGCAGAGAGTAGGTATCTATCACTTGGCACAGATCTTCTATCATGAGGCTCGAAACAAGACAACTGCAGACATATGCTAAAGAATGTTACGCAAGAGAAGCAGAGACTGGCCATCCATCACTGAGCACAACTCGTCTGTCATGAGGCACGAAAGAGGACAGCTGCAAAAATTGGCTAGGTCATGATATGCAAAAGAAGCAGAGAGTAGGCATCTATGATGAGATCTGCCTTGAGACACGTAACAATTCAGCTGCAGACATTAGCTAGAGAATGTAACGCAAGAAAAGCAGAGAGTAGGCATCTACCACTAAGCACAACCCGTCTGTCATGAAGCACGAACCAAAATAGCTGCAAACATTGGCTAGGGAATGTTACGCAAGAGAAGCAGAGAGTAGGCACCAATCACTGAGCACAGCCCGTCTGTCCTGAGGCACGAAACAAGATAGCTGCAGACATTAGCTAGGGAATGTTACGCAAGCGGAGCAGAGTGTAGGCATCTATCACTAAGCACAACTCGTCTGTCATGAGGCACGACAAAAGATAGCTGCAAACAATAGCTAGGGTATGTTACAAAAGAGAAGCAGAGTGTAGGCATCCATCACTAAGCACAACTCGTCTGTCATGAGGCACGACAAAAGACAGCTGCAAACAATAGCTAGGGAATGTTACGCAAGAGAAGCAGGGAGAAGGTTTCCATTACTGAGCACAACTTGTGTACCATAAGACACGAAACCAGACAGAAGCAAACATTAGGGAATGTTACGCAAGAGAAGCAGAGAGTAGGCACCAATCACTGAGCACAGCCCGTCTGTCCTGAGGCACGAAACAAGATAGCTGCAGACATTAGCTAGGGAATGTTACGCAAGCGGAGCAGATTGTAGGCATCTATCACTAAGCACAACTCGTCTGTCATGAGGCACGACAAAAGACAGCTGCAAACAATAGCTAGGGTATGTTACAAAAGAGAAGCAGAGTGTAGGCATCCATCACTAAGCACAACTCGTCTGTCATGAGGCACGACAAAAGACAGCTGCAAACAATAGCTAGGGAATGTTACGCAAGAGAAGCAGGGAGAAGGTTTCCATTACTGAGCACAACTTGTGTACCATAAGACACGAAACCAGACAGAAGCAAACATTAGGGAATGTTACGCAAGAGAAGCAGAGAATGTAGGCACCAATCACAGAGCAACAATCGTCTTTCATAAGGCATGAAACCCGACAGCTGCCGACAGCTAGGGAATGTTACGCAAGCGGAGCAGATTGTAGGCATCTATCACTAAGCACAACTCGTCTGTCATGAGGCACGACAACAGACAGCTGCAAACAATAGCTAGGGAATGTTACGCAAGAGAAGCAGAGAGAAGGCTTCCATTACTGGGCACAATTTATGTGCCATGAGACACGAAACCAGACAGAAATAAACATTAAGGAATGTTACGCAAGAGAAGCAGAGAATGTAGGCATCCATTACTGAGCACAAATCGTCTTTCATAAGGCACGAAAGCCGACAGCTGCAGACATTGGCTAGGGTATGTTATGCAAGAGAAGCAGAGAATAGGCATCTATCACTGAGCACACATCGTGTGTCATACGACACAAACCTAGACAGCTGCAAGCATTAGTTAAGTCTTAGTTACACCATGGTTCGTGCACATGTACGATGCGATAATGCACGAGTTTTAGCAAGTGCATGCGCAGAACCATAGTATAACTGATTAATCACATTTACATGCATGTAGACGAACCAAATCGCGAGATATTTCATGCTGCATGTTGGGAATTTAGAGTACTATGTGATAAAAAATGTTACGCAAGAGAAGCAGAGAGTAGGCATCTATCCCCGTGCACAACTCGTCTGTCATAAGGCACGAAACAAGACAGCTTCAGACATTAGCTAGGGTATGTTATCTATTGAGACTTATCACGACTGAACCAAAATAATTCTTGACTATAAACCAAATCCCACAGAAATAACTTCCCCAATACAACAGTAGTTTGACCAGTGTTGGACGTAAGGTTGGCGAAACACCGTACTTTTTGTCCTTGTAAACCGAGAATAAACAGTGGTTGTGCACTGCGTCCAGTGGATGTTTGAACAGTGTAAAGCGCTCAATGATGTTTAACCCTTTCATCCCTCAGTTTCTTATGTGGTCTCTTCTGTCATTGACTTTGGATACCCCATTGCTGCAAATAGGGATGTGAGTAAAAAATATCAAAAACAGAATGACAAAGAGTAAAGACCTACGAGCCGCCTATCTGGATATACTCTGTTTGCAAAGGTATCCAGTAAAGTTTACAAGACTGAAACGGTTAAGTGTGCAGAGCTGAATATCGATTGAGAATTTTACTGGTCGGCCTACATCGAGTCTACCGCGCGGTGACGTCTCGCAAATCATAGTTGAAAATGAAGAAGGTATGAGCGTAATGCTTTTACCAGTTTTCGCTTTCAATTCAACTTCAAGATACCTTGATGATTTATTAAATATTGACAATGTTTACTTTGACCAAATGGTGAACCGCATATACCCTGCAGAACTCCAATTAAATAGAGCAAATTCTTCCGATACCGAGGCACCTTTTTTGATTTTGAATCTATGTATATATAATGGTACAGTTTCCACCAAAATTTATAATAAACGAGACGATTTTGATATAGTTAATTTCCCTTTTCTGGATGGCGATGTCCCCCGGCGTACCTCATATGGGGTATATATCTCAACTTATTAGATTCAACAGAGCTTCTTCAAATCTTAATGACTTTAACTACCGTAATAAAGCCCTTACTGCCAAACCTCTTAGGCAGGGATATCGTTATTTAAACTTCGTAAGGCGTTTTCAAAATTTTATCGCAGACACAGTGCCTTGTTAGAAAAATATAGCGTCAGTCTGAAAACACTTCTGCAACATGGTATATCGGTATCAGAATTTTACGGTGACTTAGTGTACAGATTAAAAAAAAATGTAGGTAAATCGAACTTTTCGGAGCAATTCAGAAACTTATTAACCGTTATAAAAGAATTGGCTATAGCCTGGATATTATGCGGCAGACTGCATGCCTTGTTGTCAACCCAATTATTGTTGATTGCTATGCTTCAGTCTTTAATTGCACGACGGCTGTTCGGGCCTCAGACTCAATGACGGCCTCTTCGTAAAACTTTAACCAGTGGGTTGGGGCTTGATGATATGTCTTTGGCTTGGCCCGCCGTGGTGCAACTATTGGTTTTCATTTACTCTGGCATACAGTAGAATTAGCCATGAGTACTCCTTTGTTTATTATAGTGATTAATATGATTTTTATGTTTTCGCTTTGATGCATGGACTGAGTTGGGAGCCTTTAGGCGAACCGAAATTTTATGTATTTCTGTATTAAGAGTAGCATCGGGACCAAGGGTGAAGTTGGCTAGCTGTAAAAGTGCTTTAAACACCTCCCCACCCCCCCTCCCCCCCGGTGGTTTACTTTACAGACCGTTCTAAGGCGGTGCTCCCGGTGTTAGTCTTATTCTTTGGTGCTTTGTGGTTTATTCTGCGAGGCGATTTATTGTATGTCTTGCCTTGTGCCATTTTGTTCTTGTGTTTTTCAGTCCTTTTAGCATTGCGATTACCTCGCTTGAGGAAGAGAGAGCTAATCTTAGTGCTTTTCGTATGTTTGATCGATTCGCGCTTGTTTGGATTTGTCGGTTTCCTCTTCCTCTTGATGTCTGGGAAGGGCTGCGGTTTGTGATTGTGGCACTCCCTGGACTTTTCTCTTACATTTTTTTCACAACGGTGTTCAAAATCCCTTCATAAAAGAACATAATTAATTCAATCACTTGCCAGCTGCGTTCACTTGAGCTCAAATGGCTGCAACCTAGACGCGTCTGCGCTTTTTCTCAGTTTTTTTGTTTGAAGACGGTAAGAAGAATAAAAGCCGTACCGCGAGAAAGTGTGTCTTAGGAGCAAATTCGAACAGTAAAGACCCAGTTCAGCCGGCGAAGCCAAACAGTCTAAAACCTTCATTATACCGCTACATCACGAAAACATGCCTGTATAATTTTGACCCCCTTAAACCCCACTTTTATATAGTAAAACTGGGGTTTACTGGGGTATACATTATTTTTCTTATTTCTGCTCAAAAAACATAGATTGTGGGTGCTCGTTAGAACCGCCTCACCGAGGCGGTTCCAACGAGTACCCACAATCTATGTTTTGAGCAGAAATATGAAAAAAAAAAAAAAAAAAAAAAAAATATCAGAATTTTTATCTGAAAACTTTCATTTTTTTGGAGGTGAAATTTCGTCATGATACAATGATGCTATAAGCAGCTATGTTAAGACTGCACAGATGCACAAAGCGCAGTCTGATTTGGGCCTTCCTTGTTCGTATATGCTCCGAAGGCATCTTATCTCATTCATTGCGAAAACACGTCTATACAAATATATAGAAAATTTCACCTCCAAAAACTAAACATTTTTAGTTAAAAAAAACTCTGATATTTTTCATATTTCTGCTCAAAACATAGATTGTGGGTACTCATTAGAACCGCCTCGCTGAGGCGGTTCTAACGAGTACCCACAATCTATGTCTTGAGCAGAAATAAAAAAAATAATGTATACCCCTGTAAACCCCAGTTTTGCTATATAAAAGTGGGGTTAAAGGGGATCAAATCTATATAGGCGTGTTTTCGTGATGACGAGGCTTACTGAATAATTAAGAAGCCTGAAGTATACCTAGTTCGGATGACGATTTTTACACCAGCGTAGCAGACATTAATTTGAATGGTTCTTTATCCACACCACACAAATATGGAACGTCTGCAGAAAATATTATTTTCAAACAGCTCAGATAGAGCACAACGCAGAATTTTATGCATATTGACAGACTACAGATCAGAGCCTTCAATGTGCATTTGGAAGCTGTCTTGGCACAACAAAAACTTCCAGCAAAAAGCCAAAAAGCGCAGTATGATCTCTGCCTACGTTGATTGCACATTGCACGACGTTGACCTATTTGCCCTACAAAACTGTCAGATATGAAGAATAAATTGTACAAAGGGTCAAATGTGGCCATCACGAAAACATGCCTATGTAATTTTGATCCCCTTAAACCCTACTTTTATATTGTAAAACTGGGGTTTACAACGGTATACATTATTATTATTAGTGGTTCTCAAAACTTAGATTGTGGGTACTTGTTAGAACCGCCTCGGCGAGGCGGTTCTAACGAGTACCTATAATCTATGTTTTGAGCAGAAATATGAAAAATATTAGAGTTGTTTTATATCTGAAAATTTACAGTTTTTGAAGGTGAAATCTTCTATATATTTGAATAGGCGTGTTTTCGTAATGCTTTGGAGCAAATACATACAGAAAAGAACCAGAACAACAAGCGAAAGCGTACAGTTTGATAATAATCGTTCATATACTTCGATGTATAATAAACTATCCAATTATTCTGTAAGCGGGTAGAAAAGACCTTGATCAGACTGCGCGGCTGCGAAGGCTGCCCGCATACGCCACAAAACACCTTTTCTAATGGCGCGGCTCAGCCAAGTTTTACAGCATGTTCTCAGATAAAGCTAATTTATCAACTACTTTCAATGAAACATGGGATATTAAATAGTGCATTGATGAACTTCAAAATTACTAATAAATTGCTTAGACGCGTTGGCTGTTCTTGGACTTAGACATCCATATATGCTGGAAGACTCCTTTTCACTTACAACAATACCTCTCTTTTCACTTACAAAAATACCTCTTGAAGAATTTGAACTTGTCAATAAACAGGTTTGAAAGAAATTGACCTTTCGTCAAACACGAGACTTATAGCGCACGTGTCTATTTATTGAATTCATCTTAACATTTAAAGCGCTAAGCACACTTAAAGCAGACGGCATCCTCATTTCTTATTACTATTTTTCAGCGAAAAATAGACGTGGCATTCATGAGAGTCGTCTGCTAGACAGACGATTCACATGGAATGCCAAGCCTTATTTTCTCTGAAAACAAAAATAATAAGAATAATCTGCTGTGGTTGTGATTTGCACTTAAAGGGTTAAATATAAATATTTATGAGGACATTTGACGGAAATGTTAAACTGGGAAGGTGGATTGTTTAAAAAATTAGTATAAAAAATACAGTCGGAATATGAACAAATGTTTGTTAGTCTAGACTTGAACAGAACAGATTTCAGATTTCAAAATACAGTCGACTCTCGTTATCTCGAACTCGCTTATCTCGAATAACCGTTTATCTCGAAGTGATAATCTGGTCCCTGTTTTAACACACAGGTCTACCAACAGTCAATAAAATATTGTGAAAAAGAGGAGAAATTGCTCCTTAGGAGCAATTTCTCCTCTTTTCCACAATATTTTCAATATATCTCTAACTTAGGAGTCAAATTACGTATTCATTCTGTTAAATGTGGTTGTTCGATTAATTGTTTTTTCCTCAGTTCCGTAAATCTGATATGTCGAACTACGGATATCTCGAAGTGTTTCATAGAGTCCCTTGGAGTTCGAGATAACGAGAGTCGACTGTATATTCATAACATTAAGAAGCCTATAAGATGTAAAATATTCATTTCTTATCGTACATCGTTTCCCTTTTTAAAAAGTAGAAAACTAAGGAAAATTCATCAGTAATCCCATTAAATCTGTTTTGTACAATGCCAGCCACTGGTAGAAGCAGAAAACGATTTGATTTAGTTCCATTAGTTTCATAATAGCGACACATTACTTAATAATGTGGAGCCTCTGTCCATTGACTATCCCTATGTATTATGAGGTAACATGGGGGTACATTGCATTGGCATGTTAACGTAATGGCTACAATATGTCATCACAAACACAGGCGTGTTTTGACGTAATTTTGACAGACCTGCGATTTCAATAAATTGCACAAGCAGTCAAGCGGATCGTATAGTATTTAAACAGACGTACGGACAGTTCTTTGAATCACCCAGAGTACAATCAGTACACTACGCGAACTTTTTGGCGTAGGGGTTGTGCGCTCCATATCTCTTGAATCGTAGATGCCAAACTTGCAAGGATATGGCACTGGGACACACCAAAATCTATGTACAGGTTATAGGAAGATAAGCGACATGAACACGAGGTATCATGTCCACAAATGCGAATACTTTTAACAAACAGAGAAGGTTCTGGAGGAGCTAAATGTTGTACGGTTCTAATCCGGCATAAAAATTGTGATTCTCATTGGATTTTCTCTGTGCAAACTTGAGAGACAAAGAATTAAATTTGGCGTAACACAGTTTGGGCGGGTTTTAGCGACGTCAACATTGATGTCAATGGAAGTCTGCCATTTTTAAGATTTCTTCTTAGTTTAAATCCTTGTATCTGAGAAGACAGATATCCGATATTTATCAAAGTTCAAATATTTTGGGCATACATCATTTACCTTTCCAATCATTACAGAACATCAGTTTTTCTTTACGATGTTACACAATGTTAAGTGTCTTGTAAACATGAAAATGCATTAAAGTCTATGAGAAAATATTTTTGTGAAATTACTTTTGGCCTCTGACTGTCGGATATTTGCGGTGATTTCTGTTTACTGACGATCAGCTGATCGTTCTTTAGCGACTTTACACATGCATCTATTGCTTGTCACATTGGTTCGTAATTCGTGTTATTTATAAACAACAGCAACAACCATGAAGTGTACTACTACTGTAGAACCCGAGATACATGGTATGATGCTGTGGAGAGGAACCCCAACAAACAAGGACAGATCGACAAAGAAGCACCGGTTGCATGTCATTTTGTAAACATCTGTCAAAAGAGTGGTGTTTCTAGGACATAGGTCCTGAAGGGACAGCAAATCTGGATATCACGGAAATTGGATTTTCGGTGATTCAGACTGGGCTACAACAGGTCACGGACGGACTGACATGGAAATTTCTAGTTGCATGTCTTTTGTAAACGCTGTCAATTAAGTGGTGTTTCTGGGACATGATTCTATTATTTCTTGAACACAGCATTTTCAGTGTGATTTTTTTACATTATGATGGATGCCAGAATTTCCTTGTTTGATAGTGTGAATAATACCAGCAATAAGTTGGACTGTTAAATACCCAGCTAGCATTTTTTATAAATCTATAGCGGGCCGTTATCGGCCCGTCAGCTACCCTGACGGGCCGATAACGGCCCGCTATAGATTTATAAAGAATGCTAGCTGGGTATACAGCTTTTGCCAACCATGAAAAAATCTTGGTTTGCTGTGTACCGACCGAATGGTTGAATGGTATGTATGCATTTTACTGTGCTTTCGACATCTTCAGAAAAGCATGTTTTGCTTGGCGCTTTACACAGAAGAAGTAAATTTGCAAATTTATGCCATGCTTTAATGAAAAACCATTTGTCATAACTAGCTACGCACAAAAAGGTTTATTCTAGTCAATGCCCAGTAAGCATTCTACATAAATCTACAGCGGGTCGTTATCGGCCCGTCTGGGTAGCTGAAGGGGCGATAACGGCCCGATGTAGAATTATGTAGAATGCTAGCTGGGTGGTCTTTAAAAATCAAACATTTTCACTTTTTCCCATATTAAAAAATAAATGCAAATTATGCAGAAATCTGTAGGGCAGGTAACTTGGAGGCAGATTTTCAACAAGTTCTGCTTGTTCAATTTTTCTGAAATTTCCACAATATGCTGTTAACATCAATAATTTAAATTCAGCAAAGAAAAGTGAAACATATTTTCTTAGACAAAAATTCCAGTTTGTAACCAACAACACTTTAGCAAGTTCATGCAATGAAAGACCACTATTTTATAGAGGGAAATGTGGGGTTTTCATGGGCACTTATTTTTTTCCCATATTCATGTTCTAAAGCAAAGATTGTCTGTACCCATTAGAACTGCTTTATGGTATGGTTCTAACGAGCACCCACAACCTGTTTTGAACAAAAAAAGAACATATCAAAAGTTTTTCATTTTAAAATATTTGTTTTTGCAGCTGTGAAAAGTCATATATTGCATAGCCATGCTCATAGTTAGCTTACAAGTACTTGACCGTGCGTGGTCTAAATGTGAGCCAATGACCTTGCCTATAACTGTCAAAATGGCTCAGTCTATTCATAAATTTGGTTGAACAGTGTTTTTGTTACGTTGGCACCCCAGCTAGCATTTTTTATAAATCTGTAGCGGGCCGTTATCGGCCCGTCAGCTACCCTGACGGGCCGATAACGGCCCGCTATAGATTTATAAAGAATGCTAGCTGGGTCTCACTGTTATTATACTCAAAATGAATGACTACGGCTAGTAGATGCAGTCGGCTGTATACGTATTTGCAATAGATGTGTCTGACATTCTTCATCGTCGACCTCGACAAATGACGACCATATAGCTTAACCTGCATATAGAAGTAAACTCTTCTTCCTTATAGATTTGACATGTTAATATCTGATTGTAGGGGTGTCTGTAGTTTATTTATTCTCTTTTTGTCAGAAATACCTTATTTCATGTACACAGTGTAAGTCCTGGTCAGGCGTTAAAGTCCTTTTCCAGCACCCGTTGCAGAACTCAGGACAATCGATTCCGAGTTAGACCTTTATACTATCAGTTACTCATCAAACATAATGATAAAGTAGAAACGAAAAAAAGAAAAAAAAAGAAGAATAACAAGAAGTTGGCGGTGTATATTGCGTTTGGGTTGTTCATCCGTTCATTCGTAGATTTGTTCAGAGATCAGAAAATTAAAATTTTACGTGTGGAATCAGGATAGGAAATAAGCATGATCAGTGGACCCGTATTTTAGCTCACTTGAGCTATGCTCAGGATGAGCTATAGTGATCACTTTTTGTCCGTCGTCCATCCGCTCGGCCGTCCGTCCGTCCGGTTGTCCGTTAACACTTTCAAACGACAACTCCTTCAAAGCCATTGAAGCGATTTGTCCCTAACTTGGTAAGAATGTTGCTTGGTAAGGGGCCAGTAAAATAGCTAAAATTATGGTGCTCTGCCTCTTGGTTTGGTTTCCATGGCAACAGAAAGCTCCCATAGACTTATAATAGGAAAATGGTTAAATTGCATTTTCTCCATAACCAGTGAAGTGACATGAACCATATTTGGCAGTTATGATCATTGGATGATTGTCTACCCAGCATATGTGTTTTATGACCAATGGCCATTTTGTTTGGTTGCCATGTCAACATTTAATTTTAAAAAAAGGCATTTTTTAAATGACATCTCCTCCAAAACAAATGTTCCTTGGATAAGGACAATTTAAAATAGCTAAAATTTTGATGATCTGCCTCTTGGTTTGGTTGCCATGGCAACAGAAAGCTAACATAGACTTATAATGGGAAAATGGTTGAATTGCATTTCTTCATAACAAGTGAGGTGATGTGAACCATCTTTGGCAGTTGTAATCATTGGATGATTGTCTACCCAGTGTATGTGTTTTATGACCAGCGGCCATTTTGTTTCGTTGCCATGGCAAAATTAAATTTTAAAAAAGGAATTTGTTAAATGGCATCTCCTCCAAAACCTCTGAAGCAGTATGACTCTTATTTTGTACAAATGTTGCTTGGTAAAGACAATTTGAAATAGCTAGAATTATGGTGATCCGCCTCTTGGTTCGGTTGCCATGGCAACAGAAGTTCCCATAGACATATAATAAAAAAAATATGATTAAATTGCATTTTCTTCATAACCAGTAAAGTGATGTGAACCATATTCGGTAGTTATGATTATTTGATGATTATCTATCCAGTTTGTGTGTTTTATGACCAGTAGCCATTTTGTTTGGTTTCCATGGCAACATGGCAACATTAAATCTAAAAAAATGTATTTTTAATGACTACTTCTCAAAAGCCACTGGAGCAGTAGGACTCTAATTTGGTACAAACGTTAAATGGATAAGGGCAATTGAAATTAAGTAAAAGTCTGCCAATCTGCTTCCCTCTAGATTTGGTTGCCGTGGCAACAGAAAACTCCATTACTGGTGTGGACCTTATCTCTGAGTTTGCCCTCAGAGTTTGCCCGGAGCGTCTGGAGGGGACATGGTTTTTGCATTGACACAGTAGCGCGTAGCGGATTAATTCGGTGGCCCCAGTATGAGCATATTGAAAATTGCGTAGCCGTACATATACAGCGCGTAAGTGTCCTTGTTAATACACGGTCAGCCGGCCTCGGTGGCTCAGTTGGATGCACCGTCCGACTGGAGACCAGGAGGTCGCGGGTTCAACCCCCGCCGAGGTCGGCAACATTCTTTCGTGGAGATTGATCATGAAATATTTTCTACGGTCATTCTCTCCCTTCCGCTGATTCAAGAAGGGCAGTTGTCAGTTTCTGGCGAAAGAATGTGCACAATACTGGTTAACCGCTTAGAGGACTAAGCCTGCCCAGTAAATGTGTGGTTAGGTAAACTGACCGCGCTCGACATGACCCTGTCGGGTTGACTGGGCCGTAAAACTTCAACACAAACAAATAATACACGGTCTTTAGCCGGTTAATGCACGGCTGTTAATAGCGTATGGCACTGCTTTTTATGCAATAATATTTACTAATATTGTTCTTGTTTCAGTCCAAACTTAAAATGTACATGTACTTGTAAAAATGCCTACTTATATTGTACTTGTTTCAAGTTTTTACTAATACTGTACTTATTTCAATACTTACTTATATTGCACTTGTACCGATGCCAAATCATATTGTACTTGTTTAAAGGTTTGCTAATATTGTACGTGTTCCAATGCCTACTTATATTTTACATGTACTTGTGCCAATGCCTACGAGTATTGTACTTGTTTCAGTGTTTACTAATATTGTACTTATTTCAAAGTTCACTTATATTGTACTTGTACTTTTGCTAATTGTTTACTAATATTGTTTCATTTCCTATAAATATTGTAGTTGTACTTGTGCCAATGCCTACTAATATTGTACTTGTTTCAATGTTTACCAATATTGTACTTATTTTAATGCTTACTTATATTATACTTGTAGCAATGCCTACTTACATTGTACCTGTACCAATGCCTGCTAAAATTGGACTTGTTTCAATGTTTACTAATATTGTACTTGTTTTCATTGCTTACTTTTATTGTGTTTGCATTTACGCCAATGCTTTTAATAATGTAGTTATTTAGTGTTTACTAATATTGTATTTGTTTTAATGCATACTTTATATTGTATTTATACTTGTACAAGTGCCTACATGTATTGTGCTTGTTTCAATAATTACTTATGTTGTACTTGTTTCAATGCTTACTAATATTGTGTTTGTACCAATGCCTACTAATATTGTACTTGTACCAATGCTTACTTATATTGTACTTGTTCTTGTACCATTGTCTACTAAAATTGTACTTCTTTCAATGTTTACTAATATTTTACTTGTTTCAGTGTTTACTAACATTGTACCTGTTTCAGTGCTTACTTAATGTACTTGTGCCAATGCCTACTACTACTTACTTGTTTGAATGCTTACTAATCTTGTACTGATACCAATATCTACTAATATTGTAATTGTTTCAATGCTTACTTATATTTTATTTGTGCTGCTGCCTACTAATATTGTACTCGTTTTAATGTTTACTACTATTGTATTAGTTTCAATGCTTACTAATATTGTACTTGTACTTGTGCCAACGCCTACTAATATTGTACTTGTTTCGATGTTTACTAATACTGTACTTATTTTAATGCTTACTTATATTGTACTTGTGCCAATGCCTAATAATATTGTACTTGTTACAATGTTTATCAGTAATGTACTTATTTCAATTCTCACTAATATTAATACCGTTATAGAACTGCAGCTGCAACAGCAAGAACGGTTACTACTACAAATACATCTCCTCTTAGTATCACAAAAGGTAACAATAACACTAAGCAGACTCGACTCCTAGTCAATTGTTTCCGCATGGTAAGGGTCAACAGACGCAGGCACAATGTCCGGCAGTGGTTGCTTTACGATAAGTCAGCACGATTTAAATATCAAACAGGGCACAGCATTTCCTACAAGATCCCATGTGCATCCGGCGAAGAAGCTTGCATTCTTGGCTACCCAAATAGTGCCCTGCGAAGACTCTGATCAGGCTCTGCATCATCACAGTCTGATCTGTCTTTGCTGGGCCCATATACAATATTGTAGGAAATGATGTGCCCTGACTCTTATGTAGTTTATTTATAGCTTTCTGTTATGGTGTCCTACTTTTAGGCCTAGCAACTTAAATTGAAACGGCCGGTACTTGATGAGATAAGCTATAAGTATGCTTCATAAATAATCATGTCATTAGCACTGTCATAACGCTAATATTGATAGATTCCAATTTAAGTTTCATCAGTATACTTGTTTCAAACAATAAAAATATCACGTGTCTTACTACTATAAAAATAATCATATCTATAAATGGTGAGCCTGTGGGTTGTCTTTGGAGAATTGGTGAACAGAATATATCCAGATCAACCAGCCAGGTCATACACTCTTGTAAGCACTTTGCTGCACAAATCGACATATTCTGCAGTATTTAACAACCCTGAAGTAGGCGGCGAAGACTCTGATCAGACTGCGCCCATGCATGCAATCTGATCTGAGTCTTTGCCCCCATATGTCCCAGGGGCACATTTTAGCATTGCGAGGCCCCCATATAAATAAATAAATAAATATATATGTATATATACAATACGACCCCTTCTATTACCTGGGGCTCACAAATAAACACAGACGTAAACACGCCTGACACAGCGAAGCCACTTGCAGACCGTTTCAGGAAAGAGTTCTATCATGGATCTAGCATCGTCGTTGTCATGCTCACTTGTTTTAAAAGAAATGTTTATCTTGACACTTCAGCTGTTTTCAGTTGTGTTTGTATGTTCGTTGCACTCTAGAGTCATTCTTTTTTTTAGAATCTATTACACTACAAAGAGCATAGCCAACAGACAGAAGCGATCAGATTTAACATATCATGTTATGACTGGTGGCTATCTATAAAAAGGCCATGTTCTATCACATAGTGACTTTTTCATAAACCGATAATTTCAAACACCTGCTCTGCTTTGGAAAAGTCTTATTTGCCTGGCCCTCTATTCTAGTAAATTAGTAAACTTTTGTCGTGATTTAATGCAAAACTATTTGTCGTCTCTACATTATGCAGAAAAAGTTTTCATTGAAGTCGTTCGTTTTAAAAATCGAATTTTTCATTTTTTACCGTAGTAAAATAACCACCAAATAGCTATTAAAATCGGTAATGAGGAGCAAGTTCTAAGATAAAAGAAGAAAAAAAAATCCGTCAAATGTCATTACTATAGGTCAGACAGATATTTGACAGCAAATTTTGTTTTATGGTCAATATTTGAGTACAAAGCACAGAAATAAAAATTACAAACGGTTTTTGATTTGTCATTCAGAACAAATAGTATTTATTTAAAGCAAACGCTAAGCAAACATCGTCTTTCCAAGTGAAGTTATGTGGACTGGTGGCCGTCTCAAAAAGCGTCTCAGGTGGACTGGGGGCTCTCTAAAAAGTGACAGTTATCAACCACCTATTGTCTAGACTGGTGGTTATCTAAAGAAGCGATCATAATCTATCAAAAAGTGCATGCGTTGGTGGCTATCGCAAATACCCCACTCCTGATCCAAGATGCTGCTTGTGAAATTAGATACACAGCATAAGCAACACTCCCTGTTCTTCTTAGTCAGCGATGACTCTGTATTCCTTCTTTTCAAATTCACTCAGTTGGCTTAGCAAATAATCTCGCTACAGTTTGAACCCAGTAAGCATTCTACATAAATCTACAGCGGGCCGTCATCGGCCCGTCAGGGTAGCTGACGGGCCGATAACGGTCCACTGTAGATTTATGTAGAATGCTAGCTGGGAAGACCTTGGAGCTGCTACTCCAGATATCCACCAGTCATCACGAAAACATGCCTATATAATTTTGACCCCCTTAGACCCCACTTTTATATAGTGAAACTTGGGTTTACAGGGGTATACATTATTTTTCTTATGTCTGCTCAAAAACATAGATTGTGGGTACTCGTTAGAACCGCCTCGTCGAGGCGGTTCTAACGAGTATCCACAATCTATGTTTTGAGCAGAAATACGAAAAATATCAGAATTTTTTTTATCTGAAAATTTTCATTTTTTGGTGGTAATAATTTTCAGTATACAGTCGACTCTCGTTATCTCGAACTCCAAGGGACTCTCTGAAATACTTCGAGATATCCGTAGTTCGACATATCAGGTTTGCAGAATTGAGGAAAAAATAATTTGATTAACCACATTTAACAAACTGATCGGTAATTGGACTTTTGAAGTTAGAGATATATTGAAAATATTGTGGAAAAGAGGAGAAATTGCTCCTTAGGAGCAATTTCTCCTCTTTTCTACAATATTTTCCATCTGTTGTTAGGTTTTCATGTATAGGCAGGGACCAGATTTTCGCTTCGAGATAAGCGGTTATTCGAGATAAGCGAGGTCGAGATAACGAGAGTCAACTGTATTTGAATAGGCGTGTTTTCGTAATGGCTCATTAGTGTGAAATAATGCACATTAAACATTTTTCGACATGTTGCAAAGGCAAAGTTTTCAGACAAGAAATCGCCTCCTGGAATATTCTTAAAGAAAACATGCTCCTATTTGGCCCAAAAGAAAACATAGGCACGGAATACAGCCTCCTAGGGAAGAGAAAAACAATAGGAAAAGAAAGGTTTAGAGACATATATGATAATACAAAGCAATTCAGCACGCACGCAATGTTGAGATAACGCCATGATGTTGCATCGACGTTCTTATAACGTTGTAAATACATCATGTGCCCTTTGGGAACAAAGTCCGCCAGTAATGTATCAAGTTAGGACAAAATACACGTCCTTGACATAAAATACATATTCAAGGTTTCAAGGTATATATATCGATATATATACTAGCGGAAAAAAGAAACTGTGCATTGGTAAAAAGTTATACAAAATAATAACATCGTAGCAGACAGTAATAATATATTTCAGATTTGTAACAATACACATTTCATCGAAGTTCAAGGGATTCAAAAGTGCGAAAAGAAGACCCATTTCATCACCAAGGCTCTACAAATCAAAAATGTCTCAAGCAACATGTCACAAAGTCAATATCTGGTGTGTCCACCGTTAGCAGTAATGCATGTGTTGCATCGCCGCCGCATGGGTCCGACAAGATTGGTGAAAAACGCCTGAGGAATGCCGTTCCAGATGCGAACTAACGCGCGGGAAAGCTCAGCCAACGTCACTGGCTGATTTGGCAACTGACGTAGACGACGTTCCATCTCATCCCATGCGTGCTCTATCGGCGATAAGTCTGGTGATACCGCAGGCCATGGCAACACATTAACATTCTGCTGAGTAAGAAAATCAGTCACAACGCGTGCAACGTGTGGTCTGGCGTTGTCGTGTTGCAGCGTAACGGCATGTTGACGCACAAACGGGACGACGTGGGCTTGCAGAATCTCATCGCGGTAGAGTGCACCAGTCAAATTTCCGTTAATGACCACAAGAGGCGTTCATGCGTTTCCTGTTATTCCGCCCCATACCATTATACTGTCCCCGCCAAAGAGACGACGTTCAACAGTTATCCTGGTACCGTTCTCCAACTCGACGGTATACCCTGGAACGACCATCACTGCTATCCAAGTGGAAACGTGACTCGTCTGAGAACAGGATACGCACCCAATCTCGTCTAGTAAAGCGAAGATGGGCCCTGCACCATGCAAGGCGAGCAACACGGTGACGTCGCTGTAGGACTGGACGGATTGCTGGACGCCGAGGGCGAATGTTCCGTTCATGCAAGCGGTTTCTCACGGTTCTTGGATTAATGTTCCTCAAGCCAGGAATGCTTCTAGCCGTCAACGCAGCAGTTTGAAGTCGGTTACGAAGATGCGTCTCGCGGATGTTAGTGTCTTGACGTAATGACGTCACACGTGGACGTCCCGATCTGCGACGGTCCCTGGTGTTACCGGATTGCTGATAACGTCTCCATAAAGCAGATATCGTGTTTCTATGCACGTCAAACCGTCTGCTAAATTCATTTTGGGATACACCAGCCCGAATCATGCCAATCGCTTGGTTGCACTGAGCTTCGTTGAGTCTAGGCATTGCTTACCAACACATTCAGGAGGAATAAATTTGTTTTTCTGTTTCACTTGGATAAAACGGTTTTACACAAGAGTCAAAAAGATTGTAAAGACGTTCACATTTAATTGCTAGCCACGAATATGCTTAATCCTGCACGTGCACAAGGACAACGCAATTCACGTGCAAGGACCTTATTTACCAGTCAATATTGTTAAGGAGTATACACATCATGTTTGTGTAAAGTTTCAAGCATAAATGGATTTTAGAATTATAGAAAATTTATTTTTTATACATGCACAGTTTCTTTTTTCCGCTAGTATATATTCGGGTCGCGACATACAATCTTCATTAATAATTATAAGGCTCTTCTATGACAATGTCATGACCTATTCTAAAGATTGAGAGGCAAGTTGTCTGTGACTTGAAATTCATAACATTTTACGTCCGCAGTTGGTAAGAAGGCATGCTCCGTGACTCGATTACACTATCAATTAGGAAGAAAGAGACTACACAAGCTCAACTTAGTAGGTTTTCGTATTATAATTTCACAGTTTAGTCCTACAATCAGTTTTCTTAGTATAATTAAGGGATCTGGATGCACTTAAATTTTCCGTCATGTTTCACATTTACAGTCAACCCTCTTTAAACCGACACTCGATACAACGACAATATTTGTTATAATGACAATTTGAATGCCACGAAACCTTCGCTCAAGAGGTGATGGTTAATGAGAAATATGCAAGAATATTGCATTAAAACTTCAATCCACATAGGTTTTGGATATTTGTTAGAATCGCCTCACTGCGGCGGTTCTAACAAATATCCAAAACATATGTTCTATGAGGAACTAATAATAAAACAATGTCTTTCTTATATAACATTCTATCCATTAAGGCTTCTTCATAACTGAAAGTTCAATTTAATGGCAACATCTTTGGAAACAAATGCTGTCGTTGTAACGAGGGTTCACTGTACAAGGGAGATAATATTTGTGATTTTCTGTTCGCTTTCCTTTCAACCAAGCACCTCCTGAAAAGGGGTCCATCACCAAGTTCCTCCAGAAAAGGGGTCTGTCCTAAAAATGAAAGAAATTTTTTGCTCCGCTTCCGGTGAAGGGATCAAATTCTTTCCTTTTAGGCTAGACCCCACTTCAAAAGCTGGACAAACATGATTTTGGCAACCCCCGACTATATAGCCATCCGTCTTACATGAGAATCATTATTAATGCATACATTAAACGATATAAATGATGCGAAACATAAGAAAATCCATATATTCCATAAGGAACCAAGGAGAAGCAGATCGGAATGTGCATCAACGATGTCTGGTCAGGGCATTATCTGTTTGCTTATTTATGATACAGTTTTTATTGGTTCTGTAAGCGGTCAGCAGAAGATTTATTAAGGAAGAGTATTTGATGATAATTTATGGATAATTTTCTCCAGTTCTCCGTAAAAAAAAACATATGTTGTGAGTTCTCATTAGAAGCGCCTCGCCGAGGCGCTTCTAATGAATACCAACAACGTATGTTTCTATGGAGAAATAAGAAGAATTATACCACAATTATCCACAAATACTCCTCCTTAATAAGACATCTGGGTCAACGAAGCTGATCAATGTGCGCAAAACACAGGCAGGTCTGAGTCTCTGTTGGCCCCTTATGCAATAAGGGTCGATTTTTATATCGCTCATGAATTAATTTACTAAGACTCAAAAGAAATTTGCCAATGTCCTTGCCTATATAAAACTACAGCCAAACATCAATGGCTAAACATCTTTTGGTCCATGTAATTCTGTTCGAGCTATGGGTAGTTCGAGGCAATGAAGATTAATCATAGACTCCAAGTCATGAAGAAAATGGCGATAATTTAGGAATTTCTTTTCTTCTAGATAATAATGGTATGTTGAGTGTACTCATTAGAATCGCCTTGAGGCGATTCTAATGAGTACACACCACATACAATTTCATGATAAAATAAGAAAGAGAAAGCAATCCTTAAATATGTGTTTTCTTGAGCTATCGGAAGAATATCATAGGAACTATAAAAACGAATTCGAATTAGCCATGGTAAACGGGCCGTCGGTGTTCGAGCTATTGAGGTTCGGCTGTATATGTCTAAGTGTTACTGGAAAATATGATGGAAGTTATTCAGGCAACGTCACAATCAGGAAGCACGTCCAACCGAAAGGAAAAGAGATGAGGAAGAAATAATGCCAAGATACAACGGCACAGTTGCAAAATCCGACGTGCAAAGGAGAACTGCAATTGAGGAACCGGTCAGGAAAGTCAGCAATTGCAGGGCGTAAACTGGTCTTACACGGTCGAACCAACGCCCTTAATTCTGATGCAGCTCAAAATTACTTTACAAATATGTGTTCGATCTGCATGTGGTCTTCCACCTTATCAGTGAGACATCAAACAAAACACACAGAGAGTCACAGAACTGCAATGAACCAAAATTAAGGCTCCAATAGCAAATTGAAGCCAGTGCAAAAGAAAAACACAAGTTGATACAGACTTTTGCCTCGAAGATACATTTCATGTGGCACAGCTCACATCACGTTGCTATTTTGACCTACCTTAGTAAAACATAAGTACAGTCGCACTTCAATGGCTCGAACGTCTTTGGGACCATGGAAAAATGTTCTAGACATGGGTAGTTCGAGCCGCCAAGGGTTAGTCATTGCGCCAAGTCAGAAGGCAAATAGGATTTAGGGATGCCTTTTCGATCTTCTATAAAATAATGGTACGCTGAGTTTACTCATTAGGATCCCACGACATAATGTTTTGGTAAAATAAAGAAATTCCCTAAAATATTTATAAAAATTCCCGAGGGACTGAAAACGGGTTCGAATCAGCCACGGTAAACGAGCCATCGGTGTTCGAGTGATTGAAGTTTGACTGTATGATCATCACGAATATATACCTATATAATTTTGACCCCCTTAAACCCGACTTTTGTATAGTAAAACTGGGATTTAGGGATATACGTTATTTTTCTTATTTCTGCTCAAAACATAGATTGTGGGTACTCGTTAGAATCGCCTCACTGACGCGGTTCTAACGAAAAATATCAGAATTTTTTATCTGAAAATTTTCATTTTTTGGTGGTGAAATTTTCAATATATTTGAATAGGCGTGTTTTCGTAATGATGATACCCGGGAAAGGACGCAGTCAGGGACCACAGCCCTCCCAAGGGACCACAGGAGGGTTTAATTTCATGAAATAACAACAGTGATTGGTCACAGGACGGACAAGCAATGAGTCAAAAAAAAAGAGATACTGCAACATCAGTAAGCATTCTACATAAATCTACAGCGGGCCGTTATCGGCCCGTCAGGGTAGCTGATGGGCCGATAACGGCCCGCTGTAGATTAATGTAGAATGCTAGCTGGGTATATTATGTCCTGGAACAGTCAATAATAATACCGTAGAGGTAAGGCAGCTATAAAGGAAAACCACTGGTAGAAGTATGATGAGTCCGTCTACTGACAGGTAAGATCAAGCTAAGGCCTCCTAGAGACGGTTTAGGATTGAAACGGAATAAGAACTTTCGTGTGGTCAAAAACGCTTTTGAAGACATATTCGGCACACAGATTAACCCATTAATGCCGAGTGGGCTCTTATATCTTAACTATTCAGACCGGTCCATTTCCAACAGAAGGGAGGGGGGGGGGGGGAGGTGGGGGGGTCTGGTTAATTTTAAGCATTACCATGTTTTATAGAAATGCCTGTATTTAATGCAAACAGTGATGACCCCGTTCAGATAAGTGCGCCCACCGAAGATTCAGATCAGCCTGACAGGCGGCTCATTGTCTTCTGCCTCGCTGTCAACCTTTTGATAGACAAGTTTGTACTGGAACTCCATAATTGTAAATGTTTCGTTTCTGATTGTATTAACTCTTAAAGTGCCGCCAAACCAAATTTGTTATAGACGACATTCTATATTTTTATTTTTTGTAGAAAATAAGTTTTGACGTTTTTTGCTAATCGTCTGTTTGGTAGACTATTCACATGAAATATTAAGACAGTTTTATATGAAAAAAAAAAAAAAAAAAAAAAAAAAAAAAAAAAAAAAGATATCTAAAAGTATCGTGCGGCTGCCATTGTGATTGGCGCTTTAAGTGTTAACAGCACATACAAATATAAATGTGTAGCATCACGAAAACATGCCTATATAATTTTGACCCCCTTAAACCCCACTTTTATACAGTAAAACTGGGGTTTCCAGGGGTATACAATATTTTTCTTATTTCTGCACAAAACATAGATTGTGGGTACTCGTTAGAACCACCTCGCCGAGGCGGTTCTAACGAGTACCCACAATCTATGTTTTGAACAGAAATATGAAAAATATCAGAGTTTTTTATCTTAAAATTTTCAGTTTTTTGGATGAAATTTTCTATATATTTGAATAGGCATGTTTTCGTAATGGTATTCATAACGTTAACAAGTCTCTTCCAAATGAGAACCCACAAAATACTCGTATATAGTGAAAATAGGGCTATACAGGTTTCTACATTACTGGGTGGATTTTCAGAATTTTGCAGTTTTCAAACCCATTACGAAAACACGCCTATTCAAGTATATAGAAAATTTCACCTCCAAAAACTGAAAATTTTTAGATAAAAAACACTGATATTTTTTCATATTTCTGCTCAAAACATAGATTGTGGGTACTCGTTAGAACCGCCTCGGCGAGGCGGTTCTAACGAGTACCTACAATCTATGTTTTGATCAGAAATAAGAAAAATAATGTATACCCCTGTAAACCCCAGTTTTACTATATAAAAGTGGGGTTTAAGGGGGTCAAAATTATATAGGTATGTTTTCGTGATGCAGTTATTCAATTGTTTGTCACATTTTGCTATGTAAATCTGTCTTAAGGGACCATCAGTCTTATTACATTTCCATATGTTTGCATTTGGATAAATTCTGACCCTCACAATATCCATGGCTTCCACATTTGGTCTCAAGGTATCCATATTTCGAATTAGTGATATCACTAATTCGATTTATGAATATCCATTTATAGATATCACTAATTCAAATTATGGATATCCATAATTCAAAACTACAGATATCAATAAAGGGGCTGAATTAGTATTATCACTAATTCGAATAATGGGTATCCATAATTCGAATAAGTGATATCAATAAATCGGGCTGAAATATTGATATCCATAATTCGAATTAGTGATATCCTTAATTCACCGCAGAGGCTATGATAGTTTGGCTTATTATTTGCAAAGACGAATTATTATGATCCATTATTCGAATTAGTAATATCATTAGTTCGAATAATAACTATCTAATAATCTAAATGATTTATGGATATCACTAATTCTAATAATGGATATCGTTATTCGAATTAGTGATATCCATTATTCGAATTAGTGATATCCATAAATGGGCTGATTTAGTGATATCCATAGTTCGAATTATTGATATCCATAGTTCAAATTAGTGATCTCCATAAATCATTCAAATAATTTGATATCTATAATTCGAATTTGTAACATCCATAATTGGAATTATGGATATCACTAACTCAAATTATGGTTTATTAATAAAGAATTATGATTATCCATAAATTATTATGGCTATCACTTATTCGAATTATACGATATCCATAAATAATAATGGATATTTATAAACAGGTAATAAATAGTAAAACGGCAACCCATACACCGTGAGGTAAACAGAAAGGCACAAAAATTACCTCTCTTGTCATAAATGGCGGAAAAATCTACCATTTGTATATATACCCTAAGGAAAGTTTAGACTTTCAAACAAACTTGAAAGTATTCACGCTAATTTCTAACATGATCCGGCGCACAGCATTTCCTACAATATTGCATGTACGCCTAGTGAAGATTCAGGTCAGCGTGTGCATCCACGCAGTCTGTTCAGTCCGCAGGGCACTCTGTGAGTAACCAAGGGTCAAGAACATCTTCAGGTGGACAGCAAAGACTCTGATAAGCCTCCGCATATGCGCAGCCTGATCTGAGTCTTCGCTGGGCGCACTTGTCATCTGAAATAAAATGCTGTGCCCTGGCTCGTTATTTTCTGCGGGACCCAGATTCTGCAATAAAATGACTCCTTTGGATGAGGAACATTTTGAATATGCAATTATGTACTTTAATTTTCATCATTTTAAGACTGTCAGGATGGGCTCTGTCTATTATTCTGTTAAACGCAGCTGCCACTGTTGAGAACACTGAAATATGACCAAAAAGTGTGTGGGCGAGAAACCGTCATTTTGTACTCATTGTAATAATAATAGTTGAAGAATTCCTCCAAATGTGCATGAGCATTTATATACAATCTGCCTAGGCTCACGTCACGACACCTTCCTTATAGTTTCTGACTCCCCAACTTATTTTCTTTTTCGCTATATAAAGTGTTGAAATGTGGTGTTTGCCTGAATTCTGATTAAGGGAACCACTTTTTCAAATGGCTGTACCGCAGTACCTCAGAAGTAGTTTAGAAAACTTTTGTTTATTAATTCGCGCACTGAAAAAGGACGAAGCCTGAGTTCGTGTAAGCACGTCGGAGAGGTTCCAAAGTAGAAAGCTATAACTTAAATCTGCTGACTATAAATTAAATCAGACAGCATTGAAAATACATTTCATAGAAGAATAGATGTTTCATTAAAATGATCTCAAACCTTATCGTTTGTTAAAAAATAAGAAATAAAATATCGCTAATTTTCATACGATGATTTAGCGTACAGAATTCTAAAGCTTAAATTTCTATAAGATAGAACACGGAATGATTACATTCCTGGGCTCGGTGAATACGTTCAAATCCAAGTTGATGATGAACAATACCTAGTGGGCACGCAACGTTGACAACGTCGCATCAACGTCGATGCAAGGTCATGACGTTGCATTGACGTTAATACGACATTGTATAAACGTCACGTGTCCGCTGGATAGAATGTATTTTTGGTCTGTTCAAGCTGAATTCAGCTTGCACCCGTGTCCTCTCAAGTTGTGTTTACGAGCTCATACACTGTCAAAACGCATTCAAGTCATCTTGATAAAGAAGCATTCAAATTTGAAAATACAGTCAACTCTCGTTATCTCGAATTCCAAGGGACTCTCTGAAACACTTCGAGATATCCGTACCTCGACATATCAGATTTGCAGAATTGAGGAAAAATTAATTCGAACAACTACATTTAACAAATTTGTAATTGGACTCTTCAAGATAGAGCTATATCGAAAATATTGTGGAAAAGAGGAGAAATTTCTCCTCTTTTCCACCATATTTTTACTTGTTATTCGATTTTCATGTTTAGGCAGGGACAAGATTTTCACTTAGAGATAAGCGGTTATTCGAGATAAGCGAGTTCGAGATAACGAGAGTCGACTGTAGTCTAAACGTGTATTTAATGTGTGGCTACACTTTCCAAGATGGCACCGTTTTAATTTGAGATGCAACATTAGAAAATGTACCTTTACACATGTGTGTCCTGGGAAGACTGAGATCGGCCTGTGCATCCTCACTGTCTGATTAGTATTCGCTATCCACTTGATGAACATTAGAGACTTATCTATCTAAAGAGCGCCCAGTGGTCGTTCTAATCAGACTGCACAGGTATGCATATTGATCTGAGCATATTCAAAAGTACATTTTCTCAAATGGCGGCACATATCATAAAGGTACAAGATACCATGGCTTGATAACACCAGCATTGTAAATGCTTAAGGTACATTTAGGCTCTACCGTTCGAGTGAGGTACTTGTACACTGGTTACAGCATTTACCCTACAATATATTCGGACATCTCTCATACTGATCCTAAATCTGATCAAGGCCATTTATTTCTTCATAAATACCAGTTGTTTTTGTGTCTTAAAATTATGTCTGATCTTGGTCTACACTGTTTGAAGAGGTTTGTCTGCTAGAATATATCGATAAAATAAGTACTTCCCTTGTTAAATATTTCTGACATTTTCATTGGACGCTGTTTAATGAAACTAACTTGTAAACGATAAAAAGAATTTAAATTTGTGTAATTTGACGCATTTATTGTTTGCTTTTTTTTTCTAATCATGGAAAAAATGAAAATGCTAATACACCTCCGCAATTTCAGGACGTATTTATTTCATCAATAATATCATTTGTTTTTGCTTTCCATTAAGAATGCTATTGACCGGGCCATGAGAAAATGGGTCTCGGGTAAATAAGGACAGCGAAGGCCCGGATTAGCCTGTGCATTTTCACAGTCTCATCAGGGTTTTCACTATCCGTTTATACTATAACACTGGTACTTTAGAATAGAACGACGTATAGCAATGCTCTGTCTGGATCTTTACGTTCACATGCGTCGAAAGAAAGCGGTAGCTTTGAGGACATGCGAAAGGCATGGATTCAAAGGGCGCGCAACGTCAGAAAACGTACCTTCGGACATGTGCACCGAGCGAAGATTCAGATCAGACTGCGCATTCGCGCAGTCTGATCAGAACCTTCGCTGGCGTATTTGGGATAGCCAAGGATGCAAAGTATCTTCATGCGGACAACGTAGACTCTGATCAGACTGCGCAGATGCTCAGACTGATTTGAGTCTTAGTTGGGTGCACATACAGTCGAACCTTGTTATCTCGAACTCGCTTATTTCGAACTACCGCTTATCTCGAAGTGAAAATCTGTTCCCTGTTTTAACATGAAACTATGACAACAGGTAACAAAATAATGTGGAAAAGAGGAGAAATTGCTCCTAAGGAGCAATTTCTCCTCTTTTCCACATTATTATATATATATATTTCTAACTTCAGGAGTCAAACTACATATCCATTTGTTAAATATGGTTGGTCAATTTATTGTTTTTCTCACTCTCTCAACTCTGATATGTCGAGGCACGGATATCTCGAAGTGTTTCAGTGAGTCCCTTGGAATTCGAGACAACGAGAGTCGACTGTATCTATGCGTTTGATGCGAAGGTACGTTTTCTCACGTGGAATCTCAAATCATCCTGCGCTCCTGCACACTCTCATTAGGGCTATTGCTGTGTGTGAATACATTAAACGGTGGCCACTGATTCTATAAGCGGAACAAAGGGCCTGCTAAGACTCCGAAGATGCGCAAATAGCATTTTGATTCAGCACAATTGATTTACAGACTGTAATAATATCGCAAGTCCTGTAATCTAAAACTCGTTCAGATTTAACCCCTTTACACGCTGGGTAAAACATTCAGCAGACGACATTTTGAAATGTTTTTCTTTTCTTTCCTAGAAAATAGGATTTGACACTTCATGCAAGTTGGAGACAATTTACATGAAGTGTCAGATTCTATTTTCAAGGAAAAATAAGTACGAATACCATCAGTTTGTCATTGACCGGGGCATGGTAAGTTTCAAAGAATTGAACTACAAACTTCAGTCCTGTTTCCAGACTCTAACTTTAATTAGCTCACCTGGGCCGAAGGCTCCAGGGGAGCTTAAAGGACGGTAGGCCATCTATCGTGCGTCGTCCGTCCACACATTTGACCAGTTATATCTCCACAGTTTGCAGGCTAATCTCAATAATTTCTAATCTGTAGCATGCCTCTGATGGGGCACCAATGACATAAGATTTTCATGGAAATCCACTAAAAACTTTGGTTGTTATGGTTAGTTTTTTTGTACAGGTCTAATTTCTTCCATTTGGATAGAACAACATCACGAAAACACGCCTATATAATTTTGACCCCCTTAAACCCCACTTTTATACAGTAAAACTGGGGTTTACAGGGGTATACATTGTTTTTCTTATTTATACTCAAAAACATAGATTGTGGGTACTCGTTAGAACCGCCTCGGCGAGGCGGTTCTAACGAGTACCCACAATCTATGTTTTCAGCAGGAATATGGAAAATATCAGAATTTTTCATCTGAAAGTTTTCGTTTTTTTTGTGGTAAAATTCTCAATACATTTGAATAGGCGTGTTTTCGTAATGATACAGCAAACAATGTAGCTCCTAATAAGGATTTTCATGACACAGCCTGATAAAGGTCTGTACATATATTGATAAAACTACTCATCACGAAAACATACCTATATAATTTTGACCCCCTTAAACCCCATTTTTATATAGTAAAACTGGGGTTTACAGGGGTATACATTATTTTCTTATTTCTGCTCAAAAACATAGATTGTGGGTACTCGTTAGAACCGCCTCGGCGAGGCGGTTCTAACGAGTACCCACAATCTATGTTTTGTGCAGAAATATGAAAAAATATCAGAGTTTTTATATCTGAAAATTTTCAGTTTTTGGTGGTGAAATTTTCAATGTATTTGAATAGGCGTGTTTTCGTAATGCTTAAGTATCCAGCAAGTCAGCAGATGGTAGAAAATTCTCAATATATTTGAAAAAGCGTGTTTTCATAATGGATACGAGTACAACAGTACAGGCTTCTCTGCCTGTTCCCTGTCTGTATATGGACCAGTCCGTACAAGATGGGTGTTCTCACAGCAAGATGCATGTATCCTAGCTAGCATTCCACTTAAATGTATTTCGGGTATCCTGTCTGGCCGACAACAATCCAATATAGATTTAAGAAGAATATCTGCTAACTCTCATACCTATCAAGGCCGCCTCTTTTCTGTGGAAGTTCGGCCTCCTTGGGCGGTCCACCGTAGATTCTCTCTGTTTAATTTGTCTCCAGCCAATCAGACCACTGGTAAACAATTTCACAACGAAATGCTTATAAAGATTGAACATGCATTTTTAAGCTTTTACATTATCAGAAGGAATATATTAAAACACAGTAGTATATTAAACCGTAAATGTCCTAAGTAATCGGATAGTCAGATCCACTATAAACAATGTAGGCTCAGATCAGACGCCACAAACCGCGTTGTCTGATCACTGTCTACACTGTTTGTCATTCAAGCACCACTTTTGTTTTAAAGTCGACGTCAAGCAGACAACTAGCACCGAGAGGCAGTCATCTAGCCTTGATCAAATTTTAGAAGTTTTTTAGGTGATATATAGTGTCCGATATTTTAGGGTACGTATGGTACACTATAGCATGGGTAATCACTTTCAAACTTTTTATTCTTTTCAAAAGCTCAATTACTTTATCGAAGGCCTCTTTATTAATGAAAGAAAATGCAATTCAAAAGCAACAGTTTCTATTTGGAAATAATTTAAGTTCCCGAGATATCTTCTCCCAAATCAGGCGTCTATCAATTATTGTCACAATGAATAGTCTTATTGTGGTTATATGAATTGGAACGAAAGCCCTTAAAAAGTCAATTAGACAACTACGTATGAATCAATGGTAATTGAGCGTAATCTTAAAGTGTCTAAGATTATCAATTCGATTTTAAGCAAACGCACCACTGCTATGATAGGACTTATCCGACTACTTTAACCGCTACCGCTCTGTGGGCAGAGTCAGCAGACGACAAATTGATGTCTTAATTTTTTCAAGAAAATAGGCTTTGACATTTGTGCAAATTGTTTCTTTAGGAGATAATTTGCATGAAATGTCGAAGCCTATTTTCTGGGAAAAAAGAGAATACATTTCTAAATGTCGTCTGCTGAGAATTTTACCCAGCACGGAAAGCGTTAAAGGACCTAAGTTCTTAATTTAATGCTGAAAATACACTTGAAATAAATATTTCAGACATTTTAATCGAAATGATGTATTCATACACATCAAAATCACCGGAATGTACTAGTAAGCTCACGTGTTTTACGCCGTTCATTCAAACACACTCTTAACCAGACATCTTGTGGCATGTGCAAGCAATAGGGCTTTTACATGATATGTGTATAACGACCAAGATGTCCAATATCTTTTGTTAAAGTGGCCATAACCGATGTCTTAAAAGATAGTAGATGCCTTTTAATTTGTTTTGTTTTCAGACAGGAGGCGTTGTAACCTGGGTTTAGACCTACATATGAAAATGTTTTATTGGTCACGGTGAAGCGAGCTTGTGATAGTCGACCACCATATTAGGTTTTATTTTGAAACATGACGCTATGCAAGGATTATGTCACCGTCTAATTACCTCAATGCGAGACGAAATATCATAATACTGAACATACAATATTTCTGTAATAAACTGAGTGCTGTCATTATGTTTGATTAAAATAATGAAAATAAGATCTTATTTTATTTGTTTATGAATCTATTTATTTACTTTTACTTTTATTAGTAAACGGGCAGCCTGACCCTATTGAATGTAATGTAAAATATACATTGAAATAATTCATTTCCTAAATATATGTTTTAGCTAAAAGTTAAATTGTAAACTTTACCACCAAAATTTGATAACTGCAGAAAATTGAGGCGCAAGTTTTTTTTAACTAAATAAAAGTACGAGTTTTTATTCACTTTTTGAAAATTTGCTTTTTTTTTTTAGCTGTTTAGTATGTCTGGAATGTGTTCCCTTAAAAGTTGACTTTCTATCTAGCCAACACTTAAAATAAATGAAAAAAATAATTGTAAATGGCAATTTTTAAAATAAATAAACTTTAAGCCATGTAGGTAGAAGTACATGTGAAACATAAAACTACCATCACGAGAACACGCCTATATAATTTTGACCCCCTTAAACCCCACTTTTATATAGTAGAATTGGGGTTTACAGGGGTATACATTATTTTTCTTTTTTTTTGCTCAAAAACATAGATTGTGGGTACTCGTTAGAACCGCCTCAGCGAGGCGGTTCTAACGAGTACCACAATCTATGTTTTGAGCAGAAATTTGAAAAAAAAAATATTAGAGTTTTTTATCTGAAAATTTTCAGTTTTTGGGGGTGAACTTTTCTATATATTTGAATAGGCGTGTTTTCGTAATGACTGATTAATGGCTTTAACTGATTTATTCCCTAGAGCAGGGTGGAATATTTAACATGATTTGAAGGAGCACAGACAGAGCTTTTAACCCAAGCATTAAGGACATTGTTATAGCTGGGGAGTTTTACCAATTTTGACCTTATTGATTCCTACATGCAGCCCCATTTTCATCTGTGATAAAGTGAATTTTAAATCACGAAGCATAAGAAAGAATAAAAAAAAATTTATATGTAGGTTCCCTTAGATTTCATATGTGTTTCAATTTATCTTGATAAATACATGTATTCTGCTGATGAATTGTCCAGTATGTTACCGAGTGAGTGTTGTCTAGTCGCTTTGCTTGTATGCAACTTACATCATGGTCCCCTATAATGAGGAATCTTCTGAAGGATTTGATACTAATCTCAGTTACAAGTTTTTTGCAATGGCTAATCTTAGAAATACTAAACCGTGTGCGCTGTATTTAAAATTCCAGAGAAAAATCTTTACTGGGAGTCTAACACTAGCAGCTTGCATGCATTTCGACCAGACGATAAATAATACCAATGTACTGACTATTATAGTTGCGCAGTATTATGAATTAAGAATAAAACCCGACAACGTAAACAAGAAAAAACAAATGTAGGCGTATAGTTCGAAACCTGTGCGCTTCTACAGACCAGTGTGATGCTTTATACTAGAAGCGGCATGGATAAGTTATTCAGTACTAGAAATATGTTGATATCATACGTGTAAAAATGCTATACTAAAAAATCACATCACCGATTTTTTGGTTAAGCAGATTTTGATTATTCGGTTTTGTAAAACCAGTTCCAGGGAGCAATATTAACATTTACTATGTTTTACGACATACTGTTTAATCCCAGTCTCCTGTATTAAGTTTTGAATAAATGTATACCTTCAGTGGTAGAAATGGACTGTTTTCTACAAAAAAAGATATGTATTATATTTCTTTCTTTATTATCACGATTGTAAGCAGATAGAACATTTTCAAACGAACCCGTCAGACATGCATTTATAACAAGTTGTCAGCGTCTATAACGTTATTTTGTGTACGCTTTGTCAATGGGATCGTTACTTCTGTATTTTTTTAATGAAACCTATCTCATCAACTTGTATGCATGATGTCACACACAATCCTTTGTAGGATTCAGTATCTCTCTGTCCAAATAAATAAGTCAGAAGCAATTCTTATTCCAGATCCTTCAGTGATTTTGACTTTTTGTAAAGTTATATAAAAATATCATGTTTTTTAGTTTGAGAGAAAATGTCAACCCCCCCACCCCCACAAAAAAACAAACAAACAAAAAAAAAAACAAAAAAAAAAACAAAACAAAAAAGAACAAAAAAAAACAGTGACCATCTTGGATAGCAATACGTATTACTGCTGCCATTGCTTAAATGCCCAAAACCGCATGATCAATTTTCACACGGCACTCTGTTGGTAGACAGAGATCCATAGCGTCTTCAGATAGACAGTAACGCATCACGAAAACATGCCTATATAATGTTGACCGTCTTAAACCCTACTTTTATATAGTAAAACTGACTTCCTACGTTATATTGGTTACCGAAACTTCATAACCGACCTTATAAAGCACGTTTCATTGCTAATTCTAGTTCTTGTACGACTACTGTTTTGTCCAAACTGCTAACTTCATGCCTTACTACTGTTAAAAAACATTGGATTAGATACTATGGTACTGTTTACAAAAGGGACGGAATTAACTATTTTGGTCAATTAAAAATTCTAATGATGTTCTCAATAAATTTAAATTTAAAAACTTTCGGGCTTCTAAATTGTCTACTTATGATTTTTCTACACTGTATACTACGTACTTATGATTTTTCTACACTGTATACTACGTTACCCCATCATCTTATAAAAGATAAACTTATTGATTTAATTAACCGAACGTTTATTCGGGAGAATACCCAATATTTGGCTTGCAACGAAGAATGTGCTTTTTTCACTTCTGATGTATATAATAATCACAATTTATGGTCGTGTCAAAAAGTCTGTGATGCCCTTGTTTATTTTTTGGATAATATTTTTATTAGATTTGGAACTAAACTTTATAGACAAAGTATTGGTATTCCGATGGGAACTGATTGTGCTCCTCTTGTTGCAGATTTGTTTCTTTTTTGTTATGAGAGAGATTTCATGAAGTCTCTCTCACGTGAAAATCAGGCTGACATTATTGAGGCTTTCAATTCAACTTCAAGATACCTTGACGATTTATTAAATATTGACAATATTTACATTGACCAAATGGTGGACCGGATATATCCTACAAAACAACTCCAATTAAATAGAGCAAATTCTTCCGATACCGAGGCACCTTTTTTGGATTTGAATCTATGTATATCTAATGGTACAGTTTCCACCAAAATTTATGATAAACGGGACGATTTTGATTTTGATATAGTCAATTTCCCTTTTCTGGATGGCGATGTCCCCCGGCGTACCTCATATGGGGTATACATATCTCAGCTTATAAGCTTCACCAGAGCTTCTTCAAATCTTAATGATTTTAACAACCGTAATAAAGCCCTTACTGCCAAACTTCTTAGGCAGGGCTATCGTTATTTTAAACTTTGTAAGGCGTTTTCGAAATTTTATCGTAGACATAGTGCCTTGTTAGAAAAATATTGCGTCAGTCTGAAAACACTTCTGCAACAAGGTATATCGGAACCCGAATTTTACGGTGACTTAGTGTACAGATTTAGAAAAATTGTAGGTAAATCGAACTTTTCGGAGCAATTCAGAAAAATTATTAACCGTTATAAAAGAATTGGCTATAGCCTGGATATTATGCAGCAGACTGCATGCCTAGTTGTCAACCCAATCATTGTTGATGGCTATGCTTCACTCTTTAATTGCACGACGGCGGTTCGGGTCTCAGACTCAATGACGGCCTCTTCGTAAAACTTTAACCAGTGGGTTGGGGCTTGACGATATGTCTTTGGCTTGGCCCGCCGTGGTTCAACTATTGGTTTTCATTTACTCTGGCATACAGTAGAATTAGCCAAGAGTACTCGTCTTTGTTTATTATAGTGATTAAATTGATTTTTATGTTTTCGCTTTGATGCATTGACTGAGTAGGGAGCCTTTATGCAAACCGAATTTTTATGTATATATGTATTAAGAGTAGCATCGGGACCCAGGGTGAAGTTAGCTAGCTGTAAAAGTGCTTTAAAGCCCCCGGTGGTTTGCTCTACCGACCGTTTTAAGGCGGTGGTCCCGGTGTAAGTCTTACTCTTTGTTGCTTTGTGGTTTATTCTACGAGGCGATTTGTTGTATGTCTTTCCGTGTGTCATTTTGTTCTTGTGTTTTTCAGTCCTTTTAGTATTGCGATTACCTCGCTTGGGGAAGTTTGTGCTTGTTACATTTGTCGGTTTCCTCTTCCTCTTGGGGTCTGGGAAGGGCTGCGGTTTGTGATTGTGGCACTCCCTGGGCTATTCTCTTACCTTTTTTTGTTACAGGAGTATACATTATTTTTCGTATTTCTGCTCAAATATATAGATTGTGGGTACTCGTTAGAACCGCCTCGCCAAGGTGGTTCTAACGAGTACCCACAATTTATGTTTTGAGCAGAAATATGAAAAATGTCAGAATTTTTTATCAGAAAATTCTCATTTTTTGGTGGTAAAATTCTCAGTATATTTGAATAGGCATGTTTTCTTAAAGGGTTCTCATTAGCAATGACGATTCTAATTTGCCATTAGCCTAACCAGTCTTTATTCAGTGTTTGTGATTTCACTGTGATGTTTCACAGATGAGGCAGAAGACCACTGTGCGGACCGAACTTATGTTTGTAATTTGGAGCTGGGTGAGGTTTCGCGCGAATAAAACTTGTTTAAAGCCCTTACCCTACTCTTGGCCCATAAGTTTATTTTTCGACCGACCATTCCAAGGTGGCTCCTCTGTTGCAGTTCTTCTTGCTTTGTGTGTCAGTGGTTTCATATGTGACGTTTGTTTTGTCATGGCTTGTTTCTCATCTCTCCCTGTTGGTGCTGCGTAAAGGCTCTGCTTCCTGATTGTGGCCTTTCCTGGGTATGTTTACTTATATTTTTTGGCATATCTTAATTGATATAATAATAGGCATCGTTCTGTCTCATCACGAAAACATGCCTATACAATTTCGACCCCCTTAAACCCCACTTTTATACAGTAAAACTGGGGTTTAGAGGGGTATGCATTATTTTTCTTATTTCTGCTCAAAAACATATATTGTGGGTACTGGTTAGAACCGCCTCACCGAGGCGGTTCTAACGAGTACCCACAATATATGTTTTTAGCAGATATATGAAACATATCAGAGGTTTTTTATCTGAATGGTTTCTGTTTTTGGAGGTGAAATTTTCTATATATTTGAATAGGCGTGTTTTCGTAATGACAATAATAGGCATCGTTCTGTATGATCTTTCGATCATGTGGCAGCGCAATTGCTGGATAGTTCAGTGTTTCCACATGATCTTTCTACTAACACATACATTTATAAATATAAAACAGTAAATCTGCTTATGGATTCGCTTATATACTTTGAAGGACATATACAGAGAAAGCAATAAAAGCTACTAAACTTTTAGGACCTCATACGGCTTTCACTGCCTGAAGAAATTACATCAAACAGAACTTTGCGCGTAAATTGCCATTTACTTTCAATAGAAGCGTATCTTTCCCTTTACTTTCAAAAGAAGCGCATTTCCCTTTATTTTCAAGAGAAGCGTATCTTTCCCTTTACTTTCAAGAGAAGCGCATTTCCCTTTATTTTCAAGAGAAGCGTATCTTTCCCTTTGCTTTCAAGAGAAGCGCATTTCCCTTTATTTTCAAGAGAAGCGTATCTTTCCCTTTGCTTTCAAGAGAAGCGCATTTCCCTTTATTTTCAAGAGAAGCGTATCTTTCACTTTACTTTCAAGAGAAGCGCATTTCCCTTTATTTTCAAGAGAAGCGTATCTTTCCCTTTACTTTCAAGAGAAGCGCATTTCCCTTTATTTTCAAGAGAAGCGTTATCTTTCACTTTACTTTCAAGAGAAGCGCATTTCCCTTTATTTTCAAGAGAAGCGTATCTTTCCCTTTACTTTCAAGAGAAACCTATCATTTCCCTTTATTTTCAAGAGAAGCATATCTTCCTTTGTACTTTCAAGAGAAGAGTAATTTATTAACTATCTTTGTATATGTTTTTATTGTTATCATAAGTCTACCTATATGACACTAGCAGAAATTTGGAAAACTTCTCTTTTGAAGAGCTCTTTTTGAAGAGTTTAAACACTAATTAATTTGTCAGTGATCCCCGTTATAAAATTCTGTGGTGGTCTTACTTGTTGAATAACTTTCTTGTGAAGTATTCTCGCCTTAAACAGTGAAAACAATCAAACATGCAAAATGATAAAGGGTTGCACAAAACTTGCTAAGGCATTGTTATATCGTAGCTTCAATGTTTGAATGAAAACCGCTTTAGTTGGCAGCAGAAAATTTTCAGTTTTTCTGTTTTGATCTTTTGTGTGGGTAGCAGTCTTCAAAGTAATGCGATTGCTTTTTGTCCTTGTGTTATCTTTGGAACTTGGATTCTTTAAGTCTCATCTTGACAATTTTGTATCACAGAAGCTCAGTCTCTTATTCCATCTGGTTTTAAATGACACTTTTCAGTAGGCATTGACTTCGAGTTATAAATACCCATTGTTGTGTCTTTCAACTGAGAAAATCAAATTTAGCAAAACTGTTTAATGCACTATTAACGGGGTGAAAAGTAAATGCAACTATGCAGCTGCATGCGTCACTGACAATCATTGATTCAAGCAGTCATGCTTCATCTGGGAGGTCTCCGGTTTCGTTGGTGCATTCTAGCATTGCGAGCGTCTTGCAATTTGTATGCTCAGGTTGTGTCTTCCCATGAGCTATGGACAATATGCCAACATGTACATCCGTACAGCCGGAAGACGAATTCCACTATCAAACATTGAGCGACATGTGCTATTGTCAGAAAGCTGCTGGACTAGTGATAAATTTTGTACACACTGATCAGATGCCACAGAATGCATTGTCTGATCTGCGTCTACACTGTTTACTCAGATTGTATGTTCGAAAAAGAAACGTAAATACGGTAATGCCTGATTTTTATCACTAACAGGTTGTCTGCAGTAGCCTTGTGCGGTTTACAGCTATTCGTAATTGATTTATTTTCGCGAAGAAGGTAATTTGTAATTAATCAGAACTTGCCAAATACAAAAAAAAAAAAAAAAAAAAAAAAAAAAAAATAGGTAGTCCTCAGTGTATCACTTCCCGCTAAATACTTTAAAAAATCTACAAACTAAAGTTATTTGTGATGAATTGCTTATAAAGCAGTATCGGATATTGGCCTATATACCGTTCAAAGTGTCACACGCAGGTAAGAAATTAACAGGTCATAAATTGAATCGCGCAGAATTATATATCTTCGTGGCAAATGCAGAGAGCAAATGCCAAGATGACCTGCGAATTCGCACAGTCTGATGAGAGCTTTTAATGTACTGTATCAAAATTATTAAACATCATATAAACTGAAGGACAAAAGAAAACTCACCCTTCCTTTCTTTAACGCGTCCGTAAAGGGTTTGAAGATATGTTTGAAGGGTTCACACTCCAAAAGGCCAAATTCAGTCGATCCAAAACTGGGTTGACTCGGCCCACATTTCAGGTCCAATCGGCCTAAATTTCACGTCCACTCGGCCCAGCCATTGTTCCATTCCGCTATAATTTCAGTTCCACTCGCCCATATGAATAATTAAAAAAATATTCAGACTTACTTCAGTTAGAAATTGAGACAAGTGACGTGCTTTTCGATTAAATCAATCATTATTGAAAATTTAATTCATATAGAAATAAAATTGTCTTGAAAAATCCATTTTTTTTTTTTTTTTTTTTTTTGAGAAATGATCCCATATGAAACAAGAACTATTTTTAAACAAGAGGCCCATGGGCCACGATTCGCTCACCAGACAAAAAACAGCCATTACATATCTGCAGATGTCATGTGACAGTCTTCCAGTATTGCCATGGCAACTAGGAAAGAAATTTGGCCGTGCTGTAAAAAGGTCAAAGGTCATTCTAGGATCATCATTTGAAAAAAAAAAATCTGGTAGACCTTGCGTTCCTTCTGATATATACCATGATCCAGCCTCAAAGCTTTCTTAGTTCTGGAGAATTGGCCATCTTGTTCAATAATCTAGAACTGACAATATAAAATGTAATACTACTATAACCATACATTGTAAGTTTAAGCCATTAGTCTTTAAAACACTTTGAGAAAAGGAATTATTAATATTTTATACGGGAATGCAAATTTGACCTTCCCGTCAAAATGTGAAAGGTCATTCTAGGACCGTCAGCTGAACAAATTTGGTAGGCCTTGAGTACCCCATTCTATATAAGAAGATTGAGCTTCACAGTTTTCTTGGTTATGGAGAAGATATTCAAATGTTTCAAATGTTTTTTTCACCATATATGGGCATGGTGGCCATCTCGTTCAATGGTGTTGAACCATTTGAACAAGTTATCATTATCCCTTCGACAGAAGGCCCCATGTGAAATCTTGTGAAAATTGGCCAAGCTGTTTCAGAGAAAAACAGACGTTTAAAAATTACGAGAATTTATAGATGTATATAACTCCCGCGGGTGTGGGTGTGTGTGTGTGTGTGTGGGGGGGGTTGTGGGGTGGGGGGGTGGGGGGGGGAGACAAAATTTTGATTGTAACTAAAAGGTTTTACTATTTGAACTATACGCAGTAAATTTCAGCCATTAGTCTTTTACACATTTCTAGAACATATTTTTTCACTATTTTCACCATACAAACGTATGGGAACGCAAAGCTGACTTTGCCATAAAAAGGTCACAAGTCATCCATTCATTTGAACAAAGTTGGTAGACCTTGTGTCCTCGACGCTGTCTCATAGCTTTCTTGGTTCTGAAGAAGACTTAAAAGTTTCTTTACCATATATGGGCAGGCGACCATCTTGCTCAGTTGTCCCTGGGACATAATTTTGATTGTAACTAAAGGGGTTTAAGCAATGGCCAGGTATGGTTTGATCGATTTGTGCTTGTTTGGATTTGTCGATTTCCTCTTCCTCTTGATGTCTGGAAAGGGCTGCGGTTTGTGATTGTGGACCTCCCTAGACTTTTCTCTTACCTTTTTTATCCCGCCCCCTTCCTACCACCACCCAGGGGGAATTTTGTAGACCGTGTTTTCGTAAAGCCTATTATCTTGCGAGTAGTCGCAGCATGTTAGCCCTCTGGCAACGCGGGTGGGGGTGGGGGGTGGGGACGTTACCTAGTAACAGCGTGTTATTTTCGTTACCCTTACAAAACATATAATACCATAAGAAATTATTAAACCTGTGAGAATTAAAGCAAAAATAATTATATGTTCCAACTAAATATATAAAGTTACACAACAGTCCACTAGCTACAAAATGAGATGTTTGAAAGTTCTTCTATTATTGGGTGTTAAGCAAAGCCACCCCACTGTGAAATATTATATTGCAAAAAAAAAAAATCATTTTTACATAATATCACATTAAATGCAGCCAACAAGTTGTACAAATAAGGTGAATTCTTATTATAGCATTAACTCTTAATAATATGATATACACAGGCGCATTACAACCTGTCTCTGCCATATTATTCTGCTCATAGTAGCGTATACGTAGGTTACACCTAAAGTATCTACATACTGTTGGCTTTGTTGGTTCTGTGTATCAGTATTTAGTGCCTCTATTTTAAATCATTTAGAACTTTTTGTAAGCATTTCTAAAACTGCAGATTTAATGCCGTTATTCTTTGTCAGTAATATACATACAATACTGATAACATTAATGTTGCTATCTGCATCAAGACCACTTTTGCATAAACTACTGAATACTATCCTGAATTTGTATGTATGGCAAATGCTTATACTTTCTTTATGGCTAAATAAAATATTTTTTTACGGATGAATTAAATATAAGACCCTCAAATGACTTTGCTTAATAATTTATCAATGGGTATGTAACACCGTAATGTCTTTTTAAAGAGATTATTGTTTCTGTAAAAGTCTTTACCTATATTTATATCTCTTTAATTAATACTTACTTTTAGTATAATATTTTTTTCAGAATAAAAAGGATAAAAAATGACACTTTCATCTTATTGAGTCTGTTACATTATCAGGTGTGTTATGTAGATAATTCCTTTATCTACAGCCTAGCTTATCAATGCATATTTAACTCTAAGATCCACATTGTAGCAGGCTACACTAAGTTTTGCTTATGTATTTTGTTTATGACCTTCAAATTCTATTTCAAAACATGGCACATTATGCAGTATACCACACAGTCTTTCTGTTATATGTTTAATGTAGGTAGCATAAAACATTAGTTCTGATTAAACAATATTGGCAAAAGCATAGTCTCATGCCAAGAAGAACAGGCATTTAATACCAGAGAAGGATTTACATGTAGTCCTGATTAAAAGAAAATATTCACTTTCATAAGCTGCCGCAGGACATATAGGGCCTGTGAACACAGCGATGACTGATCAATTTCTTCTCTGTGCGCTCAATGAATAGTTAAGGAAGCCAGCTTTCTTCATACAGACTGCATAGACTGATCAGACTAAGCGGACAACCAGGCTGATCTGATTCTTTGCTAGGTGCACAAATCAATTTTTAGTTTTGTCATGCTGCAGCTAGAATACATTAAGATAATACAAAGTAAATCATAAAATTTTGCCTTACGGTAATATGATTTTCCCCTTAAACAAACAGTGTTGCTTTATCTCTTAAATATACAGAAAACAATAGTCCTTAAAGATAAGTTTGTAACATTAGGCACATTTAGATATATACATAACACAATGACATTAAATATATTTAAAGATATATTAGAGCAATTTAGTAACTTGAGCACCGTTAGAGATAAACTCTACTTTTGTGTTGAAAACAAAAATGGTATGCAACTGGATTTTCGTCTGTTCCCTGCATATATTGATGCATTTCCTATTATAAAATAAACTACCTGTACTTAGCTAGAACGCATGAACAAAATCAGATCAATATTGTTGGGTATAATTAGCTATGGTCAGCAGTGCATATTTACATATATGACTTTGAAATAACTCTATGAAAGGACCTTGAAAAAACTCTTCCTAGTGTCAGGATACGCATTCTGAGCAGCAAAAGTTGTATTCCATCTCGAAAGCATACCTATATATTTTTGACCCCCTTAAACCCCACTTTTATATAGTAAAACTAGGGTTTACAGGGGTATACATTATTTTTCTTATTTCTGCTTAAAAACATAGACTGTGGGTACTCGTTAGAACCGCCTCGATGAGGCGGTTCTAACGAGTACCCACAATCTATTTTTTGAGCAAAAATATGAAAAATATAAGAGGTTTTATCTAAAAATTTTCAGTTTTTGGAGGCGAAATTTTCTATATATTTGAATATTTGAATAGGCGAGTTTTCGTAATGCTAAACACCAATGTATGTCTCAAATATGTAAATTTGAAGACTGAACAGTGTCTGGGCAGAAGTAAAATGGCCTTAAAGAACATGGGTAATAGTAATGAAAATTCATTGTTTTGTCTTATTTTGGTAGGGTATGTCTTTAGAAGCTCAATAAAAGTTGTAACAGTCTAAGTGGAGATATGCAAGGAGTCTGATTAAGAATAGCAGTTACGGTTGTGATGTATAGGTTACCAGACATCTTAGGTAAATGATAGTATCTGGTAATATCATTTTATATTGGAAATAAACTATTCACCCCAACAGAATCATTGACCATCAGCAAGTACTAGGTCGTTGCCATGTCTGAAATTGCAATGGAAATAAAGGTGGTAATAAAACATCTTATTGTATTCTGGCATCAGAATAATCTAGTAATAAATGGTATATCAGGAGTAGGGACCGAAAATGTTTTGTTATATATCTCAATATAGTTTCTTGTCATCTTAAACTAATTCACACTGCGTAAGGCATATAAGGCTCAGAGACACAACAAATCCTCAATTACAATATACTACCACCATTTATATAAGGCTCAGGGACAGAACCAATCTTATCGGTTAATTTAAACCGATACCACGTTTTCGAGGGCCATTATAAAGTAAGTAATTGGATGGAAATCGTTAAGATTAATGTTGTTGTGTGTTTTTCTCATTACTTATATCTCTTATAAAATATAACAAGACTATTACATAATTTTATATCTGTGATGGTTTTCGTATCACTTTGTAAATGATAAGTAATAGTAAACGTTTATTCAGTATGTATGTCATCAAATTTTATCATGCGTGACTGACCTATACGTGTTGTTTTCATTTTAAGGATGATTCGATTGAAGCAAGCTGTCTTCTAGCCAGCATAAAACGTTTTATTTTGTTTACTGTGGTAACAGAGAACTTCCAGAGTGTGCATGCTATGTATTTGGCTGCATCTAAGAGATGACAAAATTGCAGTGTAGTATTTATATATGTGCGATGTTATTATCATCGTGATTACCACTGCACTTTTATGTAAACTCAATAATGAAACAGTTTTTCTTGAATAATTTGTGCCGTCAGAGTGTTTGTTTTCACTTTAATCATGTTTTTGAGTTGATATTAGAAAATTATACAGTATTTTCATAAAAGGAGCTGTACTGAAGAGGTTTCTCCTGCAGACTGTCTATATAAACAGTGTTCTGGTATCAAAAAACTGATACATAACATGTGTAACAGTATTAAGTGTGCAATATTTCTGGCAGTCTAGATGGTTTAAGTTTTAGAATATCAGCTTTATGCATAGAACAAAAGCAAAGTATGACTCACATAATGTAAGTATGTATGAAAAAGGGAGATTTCTGTTCTTATAGGGTACATTTTACTATTTCAAAGATTAACTATCAATCGGATACACCAGCAGAAGGTTGGCGAGGGTTTTCCTTCACTTAAGTCACCAAACTATAAAGGTATCTGAGAAATAATTTACTATATTTGTTATTAAAAGAATTTTAGGGCTGATTTCCCTTCTCGATCTCTCTGATCGAAGTATGTATTGTCAATGTTTAATAAATCGTCCAAATATCCAGCCGTCCAACTGAAGGCTTCAATAACTTCAGATTGCTTTTCTTCAGAAACAGACATCATGGAGCCTCTTTCATAACAAAACAAGAACAAGTCAACCACAGGCGGTGCGGAATTCGTACCTATCGGAATACCCACAATTTGTCTTAATATCTTAGTACCAAATCTTTTGTCAAGTATAGGGGTGAGAGCTTCACACACTTTCTGACATGACCATAAAGTATAATTTCTATGCTTTTCGAAAGTGAAAGAAGCGTTACTTCCGTTACATGCAAGATAGTGGGAACATTCCCTATGAAATGCCCAATCAATTAAATCATTAGGTTTTTCTTTTATAAGATTATGAGGTAGTGTAAAGCGTAGAAAAATCATACGTAGACAGATTTGATGCACGAAAATTCATAATAGTTAAATAAATTGTACTAAGTGAAACCCCAGCAAATATAATGTTAATAAGTTTAAAATAACGACATTTTCAGAAAATAAGTTCAGGCTGTTTTAAAGTAATCATTTGCTTAGTCAAGCTGGTTTGTTTCTATCTCTTGATGTACAAATGATAACATATAATATTTATCTAGTGTAAAACAGCATTAGATTAAATCTAGACACTGATTGGTCATAGTCGTCCAAAACGTTAAATCATATATATATTAAGATACCTGTCTTTATAAAACCATATGCACTGGTAGCAAATAGAATGCTAGTTGGTAAGAATAGGGATACTTTAGTATTTACACTAAAGTAGTTTTGTTGTTTTGAGGGTAACATTTTTACATTGTTGTGTTTTATGTGATGTAGTTTCAGAAAATTAAAATGTAGAACATTCCCCCCTCCTAGGGGTGGAGAGGGGTCTATAGCCGGCCCAAGTTCTGGTTTGCTACTTTGATTATTCATTGTAAGTTTAAGCCATTAGTCGTTAAATATATTTTGAGAATTTCGAATTCACTGTATACGGTCTTTCAAACAAACACTTTCATACGACAGTACTCCTTTTAATTACGCGAGCTCTTGAGACATACAGTGTAGTGTCCCGCGCAGAACAAGGTGTAAAAAATAACCAGACTATTTATGCAAATTTTTGCCAACAGACTACAGTCTTCCTACACAGATACTTGTCTACCTGAACGAAAGATGTCAAGGTAAAGTGCTACTAGTCCCTCATCCGTCTCCCGCTTGAGTATTCAACCACGACGTGGGATCCACACACCAAGACCAACTCGTCCCAAGTAGAAACTGTTCAGAGACGGGCCGCCTAATACCAAGACACAGCACAGCCCAAGTAGAAACTGTTCAGTGGCGGGCCACCACACACCAAGACCAACTCAGCCCAAGTAGAAACTGTTCAGAGACGGGCCGCAAAATACCAAGACACAGCACAGCCCAAGCAGAAACTGTTCAGAGACTTCCGCCGCACACCAAGACCAACTCAACCGAAGTGGAAACGGTTCAGAGACGGGCCGCCACGCACCAAGATCAACTCAGCCCAAGTAGAAACTGTTCAGAGACGGGTCCCACACACCAAGACCAACTCAGCCCAAGTAGAAACGCAGCCTCGCAAACTACAGTGCTCTATATGAAGAGTCTTAATAAAACAGTCTTCAAGTTTCGTTGTTTTGTGTGTATTTTGTGGCCAAAGACGACCTTGTAGATTTGTATTTTATTGCCATTGCGCAGATTTATCTTTGCGGTGAACATTTGAGCCACACCATGCAAAATGTGTCTTTGAAGATGTATTTTTGATGAAATGTGGACAGCGAAGACACAGATAAGACTGTGTGAAAGATTTTGCTGTCAAAAACAGGAAAATTTGACTGACAGGTATGAGCAAACAGTTCAGCTCCAGATTGGACGCCGTAGTCTGTACGGTTTGGTACTCATTATAGAAATCAACAGGCAGTACAATGGTTTAACCATGCTCCTGCTGAACCTGGAAATACCCTGTCTTTGCAAACAGTGTAGATCCAGATCAGTTCGCAGACATATAGTAGAGACCTTGAGAAAGCTTTAGGCAATCATGACGTCTGTAGTCCAAATGGGAGACTGCGCATGCGCATTTAAAGAACAACAAAGCGGAAAACCATGTCCCTTTTTTCTGTGCCGTCTCATTTGGTGCTTTTGAATGGATGTGTATCGTGATTCCGTGATTTTGTTGGTTCCCGGGTATCTCCAAATCGAAATTATTTGTTCAAAATTTACGGACAGTATGGTAATGAGTTAATGTATCCCTACAGTTTGGGTGACTATAAAGAAAAAAGGCCTGACTAATGAGACTTATGTATGCACAGTACGAAATGAATCTTGTCGCCTTTGCACGACGATGCTTTTATGATGGACGATTTCATAAACACTTAGCACTCTGGGTAAGAATGTCAGCAGACGACATACTGAAATAGTTTTCTTTTTTCCCAAAAAAGGGTTTCGACGTGTCATGCGAATTGTCTCCCATCAATTGATTTGTCTTCTGTGTATTAGTACAGAGAGTGCTAAAGGTGAATATTTCCTGTTTTTGTGCCAAGGCTGCGACTGCAACTGTATACTTAAGGATGGTCTTCGTTGTGATGTACGAAGGAATTAAGGCAATAAGAATTATGAATGAAACCGTTTCTTATAAAGAATACAATAGAAACAAATTGATATTGTCAATGTACACATTTTATCGAACGTTTATCAAATAGGCTGTTATTGAGGGCGCGACAGCAAAAACGATGCAGTTTTGTTTCCAACAGTAAAGTTATTACTTAACCTTTACCACTTTCTGAGCTAACTCAGCAGACGAGAATTTCATGATATATTCCAAAGGCGACAATTTGCATGAAGTGTCAAAATCTGTTTCTGGGAAAATAAGAAAATTTCTTTTATGTCGTCCACGAAGTTTTTACGCAGAGTGCTAAATATGAATGAGAATGGATATACTCTCAGGTGGGTCAGCTCTATTTAAGATTCCTTCCTTGTATAAACGAGTTTACTTTAAAACAAAGTGATTTGCTCGCGAGAAGAATAAATTCATTTCTTTCAGTGTAACTACTTTTCTCAAAACCTTGATGTCCAGAAAAGAGACCAGTAAGCCACAAAACTACTTTTTCTCCCCCGTAAAAGGTTGAACAATCTACCAGGTTCATCCAGTCCCATTAAACGTCAAGGTTTGTATGAGTTTTGTCGTAGTCGCCCGACTTCATTTTGTAGTCATAAGAACTCTCATTGTAGTCGACCGACTTATATTTTTAATCGCAAGAACTCTTGTTGTAGTCGCCCGACTTAATTTTGTAATCGCAAGAACTCTCGTTGTAGTCGCTCGACTTAATTTTGTAATTGCAAGAACTCTCGTCTTAGTCGCCCGACTTAATTTTGTAATCGCCAGAACTCTCGTTGTAGTCGCTCGACTGACTCTTGTAATTACAAGAACTCTCGTCGTAGTCGCCCGACTTAATATTGTAATCGCAACAACTCTTGTTGTAGTCGCTCGACTTAATCAATATGTAAACGCAATAACTCTCATTGTGGTGATTTTATGTATAAGCAAAAACTCTCGTTGTAGTCGCCCGATTTAATTTTGTAATTGCAAGAACTCTCGTTGTAGTCGCTCGACTTAAAATTTGTAAAAACATGAACTCTCGTTTTAGTCGCCCGACTTAATTTTGCAATAGCTAGAATTTTCGTTAAGTGTTTACTTGGAGGACGAAAACATTGAACTTTGATTTTTACATATTCTGGTTTATACTTACAAAAACAGTCCGATAAAAGCGCTGACGGGGAACGTGATATTGTGTCGAGATATAGACTCTAGCCCTATTGATTATTGACTTATCTGTCTTTGCCAAAATACCGTGCGGTGGGGGACTTTTGCCACAGTCAGCTATAATAGTGACAACTTTGTATAGCTATACCACTAAAAGCTTTGTGAATTCAGCTATGACAGTCACAGTTTTGTACAATCAGCTATTGCAGTACAACTTGAACAGTCAGTTTTAACATTAACAATTTTGAGAAGTCATCTATAACAGTTTCGTATGGTCAGCTGTGATAGTAATAGCTTTGTACTGTAAGCTATAACAGTTAAAGCTTTGTACAATCAGCTATAACTGTAATAGCTGTGTACGTCATCTTTACAAGTAACAGTTTTGTGAAGTCAGCTATAGCATGAAAGGTTTTTACGTCAGCTACAATAGTAAAAGTTTTGTACGGTCAGCTATAAAAGTTACAGTTTTGAACAGACGGGTATAGCAATAATAGCTAAATGCAGGCAACTATAACAGTAACAGCTTTGTACGTCAGCAATAACAGTAGCAGTTTTGTACGTCAGATTTGATAGTAACAACTGTGTACAGTCAACTATAGAAGTAACAGTTTTGTACGTAAGCTATAATAGTGACAGCTCTGTACAATCATCTATAACAGTAACAGGTTTGTGCAATCAGCTATAACGGTAACAGCTTTGTATACCAGCTATAATAGTTACAGTTTGTACAGGCAGCTATAACAGTAACAGTTTTGTACGTCAGATATAACAGAGTGAGCTTTGTACGATCAGCTATAACAGTAGCCGTTTTGTACAACCAGCTATAAAAATGGCAGCTTTGTTCAGTCAACTATAACAGTAACAGCTTTGTAGGTCAGCTATAAAAGTGACAGCTTTGTACAATCAGCTATAACATTAATATTTTGGTACAATCAGCTATCAGCTATAACGGTAAAGCTTAGTATGCCAGCTATAATAGTAACACTTTTGTACAGTCAGCTATAGCAGTAACAGTTTTGTAAAATCAGCTATGATAGAAACAACGCTGTACATTCAGGTATAGTTTTTGGCAGCTTTGTGCAGTCAGCGATACAAAAATAACATCTTTGTATATTCGGCTATAACAGTAACAACGTTATACAGTCAGCTTTAATAGTGTCAGCTATGTGCAGTCAAGTATAACCCGTACGTGAAGTAAACTATAACAGTAACAGCTTTGCACAGTCAGCGATGACAGTACCATCTCTGTACAGTCAGCTATAATACTTTGGACAGTCAGCTACAACAGTAACAGCTTTGTACAGTCAGCTATAACAGTAACAGCTTTTTACAGTGAGCTATTACGGTAACAGTTTTGTATAGTCAGTTATAATACTGGACTTTTTACAGACAGCTATAACAGTATGGCTTATTAGGAAGTAAAATGGACGTGTTCAACTTTTAGGACAATCGTGGCTCAACAACGTGTTCAAAGTTTAGGACAATCATGGCTCAACAAGTAGTAAAATGGACGTGTTAAGCATTCAAGACAATTATGTTCAACAGGTAGTAAAATGGAATTGTTCACATTTTAGGACAGTTATGGTTCAACAGTAATAAAATGGACGTGTTCAAGTTTTTAAGGCAATTACGCTTCAACAGGTAGTAAAATGGACGTGTTCAGGTTTTATGACAATTAGGGTTCAACAGGTAGTAAAATTGACGTGTTCAATTTTTTGGACAATTATGTTTTAACATGTAGAAATGGACGTGTGTTTAGTTTTTAGGGCAATTAGGGTTCAACAGGTAGTAAAATTGACGTATTCAATTTGTAGGACAATTATGGTTCAACATGTAGAAATGGACGTGTTTAAGTTTTTTAGGGCAATTAGGGTTCAACAGGTAGTTAAATGTAAGTGTTCAAGTTTCTAGGGCAATTCTGGTTCAACTGGTAGTAAAATGAGGGCATTCAAGTTTTAGGACAATTATGGTTCAACAGCTTGTAAATGGACGTATTCAAGTTTTAGGATAATTATAGTTCAACAGGTAGTAAAATGAACATGTTAAAATTATAGGAAAATTATAGCTTAACATGTAATAAAATGGACATGTTCAAGATTTTAGTGCAATTTTGTTTCAACGGGTAGTAAAATGGACATGATCAAAGTTCAGGACATTATAGAGCAACAGGCAGTAAAAGCTCAAGGTTTTGGACAACAATGCTCAATGGGTAGTAAAATGGACGTAATCAACTTTTAGGACAGTTATGGTTCAAAATGATGTAAAATGGAAGTGTTCAAGTTTTAACACAATTATGGTTCAACTGGTAGTAAAATGGACGTGTTAAACTTTTAGGACAATTATGGCTCAACAGGTGGTCAAATGGACATGTTCAACATTTAGAACAATTATGGTTCAACAAGTAGTAAAATGGACGTGTTCAAGATTAAAGGACAATCATGGTTCAACAGGTAGTAAAATGTAGTAAAATGTAGTAAAATGTACAGTTTGCAGGACAATTATGGTTCATCAGGTAGTAAAATGGACGTATTCAAATTTTAGGACAACTATGGTTCAACAGGTAGAAAAAAGGACATGTTCAAGTTTTAGGAGAATTATTTTTTGACAGGTAGTAAAATGGACGTGCTCAGGTTTTAGGAAAATTATGGTTCAACAGGTAGTGTAATAGATGTGTTAAAGTTTTAGGACAGTTATGGCTCAACAGGCAGTCAAATGCATGCGTTCAAGTTTTAGGACAACCTGTAGTGCTCAACAGGTAGCAAAATGGAAGTGTTCAAGATTAAAGGACAATCATGGTTCAACAGATATAAAATGGACGTGTTCAAGGTTAAGGACAGTTTTGCTTCACAGGTAGTAAAATATTCAAGTTTTAGGTGTATATTGTTCAACAGGTAGTAAACTGGACGTGCTCAGGTTTTAGGACAATTATAGTTCAACATGTAGTAAAAGGGACGTGTTAAAATTTATAGGACAATTATGGTTCAACAGGTAGTAAACAGCATGTGTTCAAATTTTATGACAGTTATGGTTTAACAGGTAGTAAAATGGACGTTTTCAAGTTTTAGGACAATCATTGCTCATAAGGTAGTAAAATGGGCGTGTTCAACTTTTAGGACAATTATAGTTAAACAGGTAGTAAAATGCACATGTTCAAAATTTAGAACAATTATACTTCAACAAATTGAAGCGTTCAACTTTAAGGATAATTATCGTTCAACAGGTGATAAAATGGACGTGTTCAAGGTTTTAGGGCAATGGTGATTCAACAGGTAGTAAAATGGACGTGTTCTACTTTTAGGACAATTATAGTTCAACAGGTAGGAAAACGGACATTTTCAAGTTTTAGGACAATTATGGTTCAGCAGCTTGTAAAATGGACGTGTTCCAGTTTTAGGACAATTATGGTTCAATAGCTAGTAAAATGGAAGTGTTTAAGGTTTTTGAACAAGTATGGTTCAACAGGTAGTAAAATGGATGTGATCAACTTTTAGGACACTTATAGTTCAACGGGTAGTAAAATGGACGTGCTCAAGTTTTAGGACAATAGACAAAGTGCCCAATGGTGGCACTTATACCCTGACTAGTAGTATCTCCTCTTTTTAAAAAGCGCAAAGTATGTAGCTTTGACTCTGGAAATGGTAGTTATATATAGTTATATACTATATACTGGAAATGGCAGTTATATACTATATTAATACATATTTGAAAGACTTTAGTCTCACATTAAGTGGTCCATGACCTTGGCCTTAAAGGTAAGGTACGGATGCAGGGGTCATGCTAAATAAAAGTTTAGACCTGTAACTATCAGCATAACAAATACCAGTAAAATCGGTCAGAATCTATAATTTCAAAGTCTGTGACCCTGACCTCAAAGCCATGCCCTAGCTTGGAGATGGCGCGGAGAAAATCTTTATTTATGAAATCAGTCGAATGGTCTTTATAATAAAGCTATGTAAATTTTAATGCAAAATGTTTGACTTTAATATAAAATTCTAAGTCTGTGAACTTGACCCCAAGATTTCACCCCAAATTTCTCAATGTAAAATTTTAAACATATATCTACAATCACGCCAAACAAATAAAAAAATGAAATTCATCAAAAGGTCTTGATGATATAGCTATAAACTTAAATGGAAACTTTTTGATTTTATATGAAAATTCTAAGTTTGCAACCTTGGCCTCATGGTCACATCCCGAGGTGAGTATCGTGCTGAGTAAAACTCTAGATCTACATCAACCATCATGCCAAATATACACGAAATTCATTAAAGGGTCATGATAATGTAGCTATATAAACTTAAGTGTAAAAATTCTAAGTCCGTGACCTTGACCTCAAGGTCAGGCCCCGGCATGGGGATGGCACTGAATACAACTTTAGACCTATATCTTCGCGCAAAATATGTATGAAATCCATCGAAGGGTCTTTATAATATAAACTTTGACGCAAAACCTTATACCCTAGTTCAGTGACCTTACTTTAAGGTCACGCGGGGACGGTAATTTCTCTGAGAAAAACTTTAAACCTTAAACTTAAAACTTAAATGCAAACATTTGACTTTTATATAAAAAGTCTGTCTGTGACCTTGACCTCAAACTCACTTCACGGAGTGGGCATCATGCTGCGAAAATTCTAGACCTATATCTTTTATCATGCCAAATATACATGAAATTCCCAAAAGGGTCTTGACATTATATAGCTATATAAACTTAAGTGCAAAAATTTTGTTTTCTATATAAAACTTCTGTCCCAGACCTTGACCTCAAGGTCAGGCTCCGAATGGTAATTGCACTCAGTAAAACTTTAGTCCTATATCTACCATCATGCCAAATATAAAAAAAAATCTAAGTCTGTGACCTTGACCTAAATGAAATCCATCAAAGGGTCTTTATAATATAAGGTCTTATAAAGTTTGACGCAAAATCTTTAACCCTGGTAAAATTTTACTTTTATATAACAAATTCCAAGTCCGTGGTCAAGCCGCTGGGTGGGGGTGGCATTGAGTAAAACTTTAGACATATATCTACCATCAGCCAAATAGGAATGAAATCCATCAAAGGGTCTTTGTAATACAAGATCTTATAAACCTTGACGTAAAAAATTGACCCTGGTATCCACGAACGTGACAGAAAGTCGAACGAACGAACGTGCGTACGAACAAACGAACGGACGAATGGATGAACGGAAAAGCGAAAACTATATACCTCTCAACATATTTCGAATACTTATAGTACACAGGTAATAAAATATTGTTGAAACACGTAAAAACTTTCAGTGTCCTGGGCAGTATTATAACATCTAGGATTCTCGAAATTTCAAAAACCTTGAGCGTCCTGGGCAGTCTTATAATATCTAAGATTCTCGAAACTTCAAGTGCCTTCAGGGCCATGGACAGTCTTATAATATCTAGGATTCTCGAAACTTCAAGAACCTTTAGGGCCCTGGGCAGTCTTATAATAACTAGGATTCTCGAATCTTCAAGAAACTTCAGGGTCCTAGGCAGTTTATAATATCTAGGATTCTCGAAACTTCAAAATCCCTCAGCGTCCTGGGCAGTCTTATAATATCTAAGATTCTCGAAGCTTCAAGAACCTTCAGTGTCCTGGGAAGTCTTATAATATCTAAGATTCTCGAAACTTCAAGAACATTCAGGGCCCTAGGCAGTCTTATAATAGCTAAGATTCTCGAAACTTAAAAAACCCTCAGCGTCCTGGGCAGTCTTATAATATCTAAGATTCTTGAAACTTCAAAAAACCCCAGCGTTCTGGGAAGTCTTATAATATCTAAGATTTTCGAAACATCAAACACTTTCAGCGTTCTTGGAAGTCCATAACATCTGGGATTCTCGAAACTTCAAAAACCCTCAGCTTCCTGGACAGTCTTATAATATCTAAGATTCTCGAAACTTCAAGCACTTTCAGCGTTCTTGGCAGTCTTATAACACCTGAGCTTCTCGAAACTTCAAAAACCCTCACCGTCTTGGGCAGTCTTATAATATCTGGGATTCTCGAAACTTCAAGAACCTTCAGCGTCCTGGCAAGTCTTATAATATCTAAGATTCTCGAAACTTCAAAAACCCGTCAGCGTTCTGGGCAGTCTTATTATATCTAAGCTTCTCAAAACTTTAAAAACTTTCACGTTCTGAGCAGTCTTATAATATCTGGGATTTTCGAGACTTCAAAAACCCTCAAAGTCCTGGGCAGTCTTATAATATCTAAGATTCTCGAAACTTCAAAAACCCTCAATGTCCTGGGCAGTCTTATAATATCTGGGATTCTCGAAACTTCAAAAACGTTCAGCGTTCTGGGCAGTCTTATATTATCTGGGATTCTCGAAATTTCAAGAACTTGTAGAAACTTCAAAAACCTTCAGCGCCCTGGACAGTCTTATAATATCTAAGATTCTTGACACTTCAAAAACGTTTAGCGCCCTGGGTAGTCTTATATCTGAGTTTCTCGAAACTTAAAAAATCTTCAGCGTCCTGGGCAGTCTTATAAAATCTTAGATTCCCAAAACTTTAAACACCTTCAGCGCCCTGGGCAGTCTTATAAAATCTAAGATTCTTGAAGCTTCAGACACGTTCAGCGGCCTGAGCAGTCTTATAAAATCTTAGACTCCCAAAACTTCAAACATCTTCAGCGCCCTGGGCCTTTAAGAATTGCAGTATTGTCTTTCCTTTCGCGTTTAGCATATAAGGACACCATGACATTTTACCACACTTGTCCTAAAATTTAAACAAGTCCAATTTACTCCATGCATGTGTCTAACCTCCTGGATAAGTGGCGACCAGTGTAGGCCCTGATCAGACACCGCGATCTGCGGCGCCTGATCAGGGTCTACACTGTTTGTTCTGGCCTGTCTGTTCCAATACTTAGGGTAAGTACAACTCTAGCTGTCAGAGGATCTGACTATAGCCCCGCTGCAGCGCTATCAGAGGAAAATTACCCATAGTGTTGAAATATTTTTAATTCATGCTTACCAGATATATCATTGTAGGACATGGTAACATGGCAGCGTAAAACCCATCAAGAGATTTAACTCTATGAGTTATGGGCCCTTGGCCCTGATTCTTGTATACGCAATAAATCAACCCACTGACCGTATATGAACTAGGTTTCAACTTTGTTAACCTTACAGTTCTTGAGAAAAGTGGGAGAAAATATTTCATTGATAGAAATTTGTAAAGCCTATCAAGTGATGTAATTCCAAAAGTTATAGGCCCTTGGCCCTAATTCTGGTATACACAATACAACAGCCCACTGTCCATGTGTGCATTAAGTTTCAACTTTAGAGCTTTAGATATATATAGAAATTTGTAACGTAAATGTTTATTAATGGTAAATTGTAAACCTATCCAAGGATGTAACTCCAAGAGTTATGGGCCCTTGCTCCTGATTCCGGTATACACGCTACATCAGCCCATTGTCCATGTTTGTACAAAGTTTCAACTTTCATAGTACCTGAGAAATCTGTAACAAAATTTTTCATTAATGGTAAATTGTAAAACCTATCAAGGGATGTAACTCCAAGAGTTATAAGCCCCTGATCCTGATTTCGGTATACACGATACATCAAGCCATTGGATATGTATATACCAAGTTTCAATTTTGTAACCCTAAAAGTTCATGAGAAAAATATGACGAAAATTTATCTGATAACTGGACGGAAGGATAGAAGAAAAGAATGACGGACAGAAAGAATGACAGAAGGACAAGGCAAATCCAGTATAGTCTCACTTTTTTCAAAGCGAGGCTGTAATAATTGTGAGTTTGCTTTTTACGTGTCAAGTTCTTATTTTCCATAATTAACTCACATATTCCAGTTTGGGGTTCGAGATTCTTTTGTACTCTATTTGGACAAGAAATGCTCTTTTCGTTTGAACTTCTTGTACTTTTTATAGGTCCAAAATTGGACTTATGAACCATTCCCTAACACATTTCATTGCTCACTTGTAATTTATTTATGCATCTCTTATTAGTCAGCAATAAAGCTGAAATATACCTTTCTGCTTATCTTTCATCTTAAACCATTAACTACCTATTACATTTGATCATGATTCAGTTAATCGATAATCTTTCATGGCAAATGATGAACTGATTTCTTATTTCTTGTTCGACAGTCCTTTGACTATCTTCATTTTCTTTGTTTCAGTCTGTTAAGAGGACTTGGCACACTTGGTAGATTTTCCGCCATTTTTACAAGGGAGACAACCGTTTTGTGACTAACTGTTTGATTTCCTACACACCAATCCTATTATTATAGAAGGGAGATTAAACAATTTTGACAAAGTGTTTCTTGAAAATGTATTTATTCCAGCAAAAGTTAGTTTCTGCTGACGTTAGCAGAACCTTCCCGAAGCTTGAAGACAGTAGGCAAGGGGGAGAACCTACGTCACAGAAAAGAATGAAAAAGATTATGTTATAGTGAAAAGCACCCTTTCAAATCGGTAAGCTGTCGATTTCCATTTCGTTATTCTGACAAAAACCAGGATAGGCTCAGAGAATGTAGCAAGAAACAAAGCATTTATATTGGTGAACTTGATGCATAACCATATTGTCATTGTTGAGAACACTCACGTACAAGTTTCTTATAATGTTACCAAAATATTGTGCTTTTGTGTTCTTAACGATGACAATACATTAGTACATAAAATCTGCAAATATAAGTACTTTCATCCTTTAAACACTGTTTACTATGACGTAGGTTCCCCTCCCCACCCCCACCCCCCTCTTAGTAGGCCTATACGAAAAATCATGTTTGTTTCGTCTAGCCAGGGTCTTGTGTTCTAATAGTGACACAATGTGAGAAAATGTTCCTTCGAATATGTGCGCCCAGGGGAAACTCGGATCAGCGTGCAATTCCGTGCAGTTTTGATCAGTGTGATCTTCGTATGGATAGGGACATCTCTGATCAGACTGCGTCGCTTAGCAGACTGCTCTGAGTCATCGCTGAGCGCACACGTCCGAAAATGTACGCACGCGTTGCAGTGCCATTACAGTGTTTTGAAAATGTCCATGACAAAACGCCCCGGCCAAACTGTGCTACCCTGCACTTTCGAAGCATATACTGTACCATTCCAGCAGGCACACAACTTTGAAACGACGTCGATTCAACGTTGATTCAACGTTTCAAACTTGTGTGTCCGCTGGGATATGTGTCGTAAGGCAGAAAAGGACCCTTCTGCCTTATGCGAACAGCAAAGGCCCAAACTGGTTCTATTCGTCTGTATATGAGTTGTTCCATGGAAATACGTGTCCTCGGGGCACATAGGGACAGCGCAGTCTGATCAGGGCCTCGCCGTCCGCTTACAGAATCATTAGTGATGTAACGTGTGAAAACGTACCTTCTGACATGTGCGCCTGAAAAAGGCTCACATCACCTTACGCATCCACGGTCTTATCAGAGTCTTCGTTGTTGGCATGAAAAAACATCACGAAAACATGCCTGTATAATTTTGACCTCCTTAAACCCCACATTTATATAGTAAAACTGGGGTTTACAGGGGTATACATTATTTTCCTTATTTCTGCTCAAAAACATAGATTGTTGGTACTCGTTAGAACCGCCTCGTCGAGGCGGTTCTAACAAGTACCCACAATCTATGTTTTGTGCAGAAATATGAAAAACATCAGAATTTTTTTATCTGAATTTTTTAATTATTTTGCTGGTAAAATTTTCAGTATATTTAAATAGGCATATTTGCGTAATGCTTTGCATCCTTAGCCATCCAAGTGCGACCACTGAAGATTCTGATCAGACAGCGCAAGCTGAACTGAATCCTAACATGGCGCACATGTCCGCATGTACGTTTCCTGACGTAGCGGCGTACTGCTTATTGTTGTTGAATATACATGTAGCTGTGAATAGCAAAGGTCCTTGTCAGATGTGTTGGCTAATCTAGGTCTTTACTATTCTCATCCGAACACAACTTTTTCTCATGGCGCGGTTATGTTACAATATTCATCGATTCTGTAATCGGAAAACGAAGACTGTAATTCTGCGCAGGCTCATTGAAACCGTCATTGTTCAATAAGGGCGTTTCCTCACGTTGCGTCAAATACTGTTATTTACAGAGGTGAAGATGGAATGCAAAGAACTGACTCGGATAACTGACAATCATTCAAATTGTCTCATAGGAAACATTTTGCATAAAATATCAAACCCTAATTAATGGGAAAATAAGATAAAAAGTATCATCAATTTGTCATCTTCTGTACAGGCATAGAGCGTAGTAAAGGTTAATAAATAGAATCTCCCGCTATTCACCAAACTATGCTACAGCACTGGTACAGACCAGTCTACACATTACAGTCCAACCGGGGTTTGTACCGTTCAAACATAGATATGTGTGAATGTAGAGAATGTTTGAATGAACGTCCTGTAGGCTTGTTATACCCTCGGTATGTGAGGTATGCAAAGGCGGTATATAGTTTTCGTCAGCTTGTCCGGAAGTGTGTGTCTGAAGTCTGTTCGTCCGTCCGTACATGTAAGTTTTGTGTTAATTTTATACAATTTGCTAAAATTTGTGAAAATCCAAAAGTCTTAATTTCACTGTTCGAAACAGTGTCATTATCGGTTTCGATTTCACCGAGAAAACTATAGTTCATTAAAAACAAAAGAAAACTAGTCAGAAACAGATTGTAAAATCCATGTCAAATCTCTGTGTATTTTTTTTTCTTTCTATACCTATATTTCTGAAAATCTGCATTTGACGTTTTTGATGTGTGATAAGTACTGTAACTGAGTGGATACTCGTCAGTTGCCACCGGTGTTGACATAAAGATAAAGGTCAAAGACACAGATTTCTGTTTACATGGTGCCAACGTTTTGCGTTGTTATTATCAGCACGAAAACATGCCTATATAATTTTGACCCCCTTAAACACCACTTTTATATAGTAAAACTGGGGTTTACAGGGGTGTATATTATTTTTCTTATTTCTGTTCAAAACATAGATTGTGGGTACTCATTAGAACCGCCTCGTCGAGGCGGTTCTAACGAGTACCCAAAATCTATGTTTTGAGCAGAAATATGAAAAAAAAAAAAAAAACATCTGAAAATTTTCATTTATTTGGAGGGTGGTAAAATTGTCAGTATATTTGAATAGGCGTGTTTTCGTAATGTTTGTTTTGCTTCGCTTGTATTACTAAAAGTCTTCACTTCAAGTTGTTGGTACTATGTGGTTGATATTACAAAAATGTACTACTGGATGGATACTGGTCATTCGACTTTGTCTTTCTGCTGTTGCAGTGCAAAGCTCATAGACATAGAAATTTCATTTACATAAGCGTCAACGTTTTACTTGAGTTTTGTTTTTGCTTTTCTTAAAGTCTTTACTTGAAGCTGTTGATCTGCACTTAGTATTACCGCTACTACAGGAAGAATAGACAGGAATCAGTGGATAGCTAATTGCTCCTGCTGACCAAAGATCAAAGTCATAGACTTTGAAATTTCACATAAGCGTTGGCATAGGCGTCGGCCGAGGGCATAGGTGACCTGTGGTCATTTGTTATAGTTGCCTTTCGCATCGGCCATTGATGAACACCGTTTACGGCCAGTTAGCTACTCGCCATGTTTGGAAAAGCAACTACCATTTTCGAACTTGGCTGTGTTTTAGTATATTAGCTTTTACTATTCAGTGCTGTGCATTTGTCGGAGTCTATCGATTTTCACTACAAGTAGCATCCGTGTGATCTTTTCTCTACAAATACCTTAACCAGTCAAAAACAAACAATACCATAAAGTGGCAAATCTACAAATACCACTGTTGAAAAATCTAAATTGGAGTACTAAGCAAACATTTGATGTAATAAACAGTTATATAACATAGACTACTTGAATGGTAGAACGTATGATTGAAGGCTCAACGGGGAATGGTTTCCGAAACCGGAAAAACTCATAACAGATCATGAAATAAGAATTAACAAATATCAAGGTCAAAGGTCGTGAGTAACTAAAAGCGCTTTGCCTGATTGTCAGTAACACGTAGTAAGATATAGTTTATTCATAAACCAATTTGCTTGTAGGCTTCTGCTGAATTTTAAACTGCTTGGGTTTTATTACGTAGTATCGACCAGTAATTGCACGGTTTTGTATAGTTTATATATACTTTCAGATATACCACACGAAGTACATTGAGCGATGATGGGCATATCCTTAGAACGGCCGAGGGTTTTGAAAAATGCAGCCAAAATCAGGGTAGGGTTGGATATTCACTCTGAAATCCAACATAAGCAACTGATCAAACACAGATTACTTGAAAACGAAAGTAGATATGTTATTCTTCACAATCAAGCACTGCCAATATTTTTGCACTCACGAAAGGTCATCGCGCAGGGGTCACGGTAGGAAAATGTATGCGCATGGAGATTTTTTTTTTTTGGCGATTTGATCCCGCATTTTTTATTCCTTTCTCTCTCTCTCTCTCTCTCTCCCTTGCTTTTCTTTTGCCTTTTCTTGCGCATTTCGTATGCCGGGCCATTTGAGCCGCGCTTGATTGCTGTTGACGGGACTGCATTACAAAAGTACAAAGGTAAACCGAACATTTTCTGTTCGAAAATTTGACCATTTTTTTTCTTACTACGGAAGCCTTTCGCGCCCTTATTTTAATAGCTAGAGAGCTCATGTTCATACTATTATTACCCCGCATACTACCGTATTTAATGGTACTGAAACTGGAAGATTGCTTGTATTAATCTCGCCGTGAGGGTCGTTCAAAAAGTGTTGGACAGCAATTACGCATAAATACGCTACCACCGTCGAAAGGATATGTAAATTTTCCAGAATAAACTTTGCTGCTAAAATTCTAAAGCAGGGACATTGGTTATGCCACTGCGTAAAGTACTTTCTAGGTGTTATCGAAACTATTCTGATTTATTTTCCAAATATAGCGTTGGCTTGAAAACACTTAATCAGCAGGAAGGTATATAGGAACCCGAACGTTATGGCGACTTAGCCAGAAGGATTGTTGGTGGCATTTATTTTTTGGAACGATTTGAAAAGATTGTCAGTCTTTACAAAAATAGATTATAATATGATTATAATATATGTGGCAAACTGCATGCGTGATTTTAACCAAATTATGGTTGATAACTTTGTTCCTTTTAACTGTACGATGTTGAGTGCTACCTCAACCTGAATGACAGTTCCGTCCTCAGTTTGTTACAGAAGGTTAGCACCTGACTATTGCTCTCTGTGGTCGAGCCCATCATTGTCCAGGTTGTGGTTTTCTTTTGCTCTATTTTCAGATTGCCACTGAATCCTCTACTTTCTTTCATTTCAGATTTGTTATTATTGTGTGTGTTTCTTCAATGTCTCACCGGTGAGACAGAGAACCCTGCGCGGACAAAATACATATTTATACTTTTGAACTGCATCAGAATTAAGGGCGATGTTGAGATCTTACATAACTAGTTTAAGTCCGCCCCCGGTTTCCTCCCACCCAACAAAAGTAGTTTTTATCGCTGACCGTTCCAAGACTGTTCCTCTGTTGTTGTTATTCTTTGTATGCCCTTTATTGCAACAAAGCCGTTGTGTTACTTACATGTCTGCTAACGTTGTAAGACTGTCCTCTGTTATTGTTCTTCTTTGTTTGTATTACGTTTATTGCAACTATGCCGTTGTATCATTTACATCTCTGCTGACGTTGTAAGGCTGTTCCTCTGGTGTTTTTTTTTTTTTTTTTTTTGTATTTCGTTTATCGCAACTATGCCGTTGTGTCATTTACATCTCTGCTGACGTTCCAAGGCTGTTCCTCTGTTATTATTCTTCTTTGTTTGTATTTCTTTTATTGCAACAAAGCCGTTGTGTCATTTACATCTCTGATGACGTTGTAAGGCTGTCCTCTGTTGTTGTTCTTCTTTGTTTGTATGTCGTTTATTTCAACTATGCCGTTGTACCATTTACATCTCTGCTGACGTTGTAAGGCTGTTCCTCTGGTGTTGTTTTTCTTTGTTTGTATTTCGTTTATTGCAACTATGCCGTTGTGTCAGGTACAGCTCTGCTGACGTCCCAAGGCTGTTCCTCTGTTGTTGTTCTTCTTTGTTTGTATTACGTTTATTGCAACAAAGCCGTTGTGTCATTTACATCTCTGCTGACGTGCCAAGGCTCTTCCTCTGTTGTTGTTGTTCTTTGTTTGTATTAGGTTTATTGCAACTATGCCGCTGTGTCATTTACATCTCTGCTGACGTTCCAAGGCTGTTCCTTTGTTGTTGTTCTTCTTTGTTTGTATTACGTTTATTGCAACAAAGCCGTTGTGTCATTTACATCTCTGCTGACGTTGTAAGGCTGTCCTCTGTGATTGTTCTTCTTTGTTTGTATTACGTTTATTCCAACAAAGCCGTTGTGTCATTTAAATCTCCTCTGACGATCCAAGGCTGTTCCTCTGTTGTTGATCTTCTTTATTTGTATTTCGTTTATTGCAACTATGCCGTTGTGTCATTTACATGTCTGCTAACGCTCCAAGGCTGTCCTCTGTTGTTGTTCTTCTTTATTTGTATTACGTTTGTTGCAACAAAGCCGTTGTATCATTTACATCTCTGCTGACGTTCCAAGACTGTCCTCTGTTGTTGTTCTTCTTTGTTTGAAGTCGTTTATTGCAACTATGCCATTGTGTCACTTATATCTCTGCTGACGTTCCAAGGCTGTTCCTCTGTTGTTGTTCTTCTTTGTTTGTATTTCGTTAATTGCAACAAAGCCGTTGTGTCTTTTACATCTCTGCTGACGTTCCAAGGCTGTTCCTCTGTTGTTGTTCTTCTTTGTTTGTATTACGTTTATTGCAACTATGTCGTTGTGTCATTTACATCTCTGCTGACGTTCCAAGGCTGTTCCTCTGTTGTTGTTCTTATTTGTTTGTATTACGTTTGTTGCAACTATGCCGCTGTGTCATTTACATCTCTGCTGGCGTTCCAAGGCTTTTCTTCTGTTGTTGTTCTTCTTTGTTTGTATTACGTTTATTGAAACTATGCCGTTGTGTCACTTACGTCTCTGCTGACGTTCCAAGGCTGTTCCTCGTCTTTGTTTGTATTACGTTTATTGCAACTATGCCGTTGTGGCATTTACATCTCTGCTGACGTTGTAAGGTTGTTCCTCTGTTGTTGTTATTCTCTGTTTGTATTTCGTTTATTGCAACAAAGCCGTTGTGTCATTTATAGCTCTGCTGACGTTCCAAGGCTGTCGTCTGCTGTTCGTTTTTGTTTGAATGTCGTTTATTGCAAATATGCCATTGTGTCATTTATATCTCTGCTGACGTTGTAAGGCTGTTCCTTTGTTGTTGTTCTCCTCTGTTTGTATGTAGTTTATTGGCACTATGCCATTGTGTAATTTATATCTCTGCTGCCGTTGTAAGGCTGTCTTCTGTTGTTGTTCACCTCTGTTTGTGTGTCGTTTATTGTAACTATGCCATTGTGTAATTTATATCTCTGCTACCGTTGTAAGGCTGTCTTCTGTTGTTGTTCATTTCTGTTTGTGTGTCGTTTATTGTAACTATGTCATTGTGTCACTTATATCTCTGCTGACTTTGTAAGGCTGTCTTCTGTTGTTGTTCACCTCTGTTTGTGTGTCGTTTATTGCAACTATGTCTTTGTGTCATTTATAACTCTGCTGACGTTGTAAGGCTGTCTTCTGTTGTTGTTCACCTCTGTTTGTGTGTCGTTTATTGCAACTATGTCATTTTGTCACTTATAACTCTGCTGACGTTGTAAGGCTTTCTTCTGTTGTTGTTCACCTCTGTTTGTGTGTCGTTTATTGCAACGATGTCATTGTGTCAGTTATATCTCTGCTGATATTGTAAGGCTGTCTTCTGTTGTTGTTCACCTCTGTTTGTGTGTCGTTTATTGCAACTATGCTATTGTGTCATTTATATCTCTGCTGACGTTGTAAGGCTGTCTTCTGTTGTTGTTATCCTCTGTTTGTGTGTCGTTTATTGCAACTATGCCATTGTGTCACTTATATCTCTGCTGACGTTGTAAGGTTGTCCTCTGTTGTTGTTCATCTGTGTGTGTGTGTGTGTCATTTATTGCAACTATGTCATTGTGTCATTTATAACTCTGATGACGTTCCTCAGTTGTCCTTCTTTGTTCGTACGTCATTTACTTATTTAAGTAAGTGTACGGTTTGATCTTGTCATTGTTTGTTCCTCATTTCTTCTTTCTGTGCCTCGGGAAGACTGCGCTTCGTAATTGTTACCATTCCTGTGTAATTTTATTTATATTTTAACATTTTTAACGTATTTGTGTAAGAAACGCGTTATAATCACAACATCACCACAACTAAACAATAATACTTTTTGAGTATAGGTTTACATTAAGACAATGACATGCTTTCCTTACTCTGGAAGGATAAACCTGACTTATATCGTAAAAAGTATGACGAAGGACATGTCAAATAAACATGACGTTTGTATTTGAAATATAACAAAAGTATGAGAAAATGTACCTTCTGACATGTGAGCCGTACAAAGTTTTATATCAGCCTGCGCACACGCGCATATCAGTCTACGTTATCCGCATGATTTGGATAATTTCTATCTAAACATGCTCCTAGTGACGCTTCTGATCAGCCTCCGCCGTCTGACTGCGGCTCATAAGCTTCTTTGATCTCGTGTTTATTGAGGCAGTGTAATATAATCCCGTAAGGTAACTGCAATACAAGACAACAACAAAAAACAACAACAACAACAACAACAACAACAACAAACAACAACAACAACAAAAACTTGCAATATGGTTGTTAGATATTGTTTATTAAACAAAACGACAATAACAACAAAACAAAGCAAAAACAAAGAAAAAAAAAGAGTTTTACAATATGATGGATAGATAGATATGGTTTATTAACGTCTCAACAATCCTGCATTAAACGATTTTATGATTATATTACCGAACTGTGTAAAATTACAGTTCAGTCAAGAACTACGAGAGACGATTGAAAGATGATTAAAGCAACTGACACACTTTGTGTATATACATAAATATCGTATCAACATGTTGTGAGCCAACTCTGCTACGGCTTTGTCATCTACACAGGCACCACAAAGAAAAACCAATACACGAAAGAGCATGTGTTGGAAGCCAATGTCCAAGCAGCACTTCCTTAGAATCAGGATTCGCGATGGTGACAAGCTGTAAAAGTGCTTTAACCGCCCCCTCCCCCGCCCCCCCCCCCCCCAACGGTCGGCGTAGGGACCTCTACTCATCAGTAAAATATCACAGTAAGACAAAACTACTAGATGGAGTTGAATTAGTTTAATCCACGCTCATCAGTAAAGCCTTATTTGTTGTGAAACATATCACCATTTTGTCATCTGCTGACCTAATATATGGCGTATTAATTGCTATATGCTCGGAAGACGTTATAATAAGCATATAAAAAGTACACAAGGTCGCTTTTAGGAAAGTAGTGAGAGTGCCAACATAATGGAAACACTGTTCAACCAAACTGATAAATAGACTGAACAGTTTTGACAGGCAATGTCATTTGCTCATATTAAGACCACCCCATGCTGATCGTTGGAACCAGACTATACTAGAGAGAATTTCTAAGATACAGTTACCTAACACCTTCCAATCCAAGACACCAAAGGAAAAGAAGGACGCACTTAAAGTGTCGGCACCACAATCAAAACACTACAAGCAGAAAGACAGTTTCTTCCCCCCACCTCCCAGCCCCCCATCCCCCCCCTAAAAAAGAAAACAATGGCGAAACAATGGGGGCGGGGGGGGGGGAGGGTTCTTTCGCTTCAGCATTTCTTGCAGTCGAGTCTTCATCGTTGTTTCATCTCTGTATTCGTTTGATTTTTTTTATGTTCTAGGAGATGTTGCACTAAAGAGTTGGGAACCCTTCACGCGGACTGAACAAATATCTTGTGTATACCACGGCAGAATTAAGGGCGAAGGCCACGTAAAATCGATTTTACCCCCATATGCATATGATCTGAATCGGCTTATTTCACTTATGCTGGAAGACATTGCAGATGATCCGAATCTGCGCATTTCACTAATGCTGGAAGATATTGCAAATTGTGTGAAATGCTCATTTCACTGATGCTGGAAGACACTGCAGATGGTCCGAATCTGCTCATCTCACAAATGCTGGAAAACATTGCAGATGGTCCGAATCTGCTCATTTCACTAATGCTGGAAGACATTGCAGATTGTGTGAAATACTCTTTTCACTAATGCTGGAAGACATTGCAGTATGTGAACTGTTCATTTCACTAATATGGAAGACATTGCAGATGGTCTGATCTGCTCATTTAACTAATGCTGGAAAACATTGCAGATGGTCTGAATCTGCTCATTTCATTAATGCTGGAAGAGAGCGCAGATTATCTGAATCTGATTATAGATGGTTTGAACCTACTTATAGCTGAAATGCCGGTAGACACTAAACATTATCTAAATCTATTTATTGCGCTAATGACGGAAGACATTGCAGATAAATTAATCCACAAAGTTCCTTACGGCTTATTCAAATCAGAATTATAACAATGTGACAGATTCGATTCTCATCGAAAACTATCATCAGACTGTGACTTTTACATCTTGATATCACAGGAATAGGACTGTTTACCGCTAGACGTATTACTGGTGGTAAATAAAAGCCAGTAGATAGTCAACTGTATCGGAATGGCCAAACCACTGAAACTGATAAAAATGCTGGTATTATCAGACAACTTAGGACAATGTGATTAGTTCATTTCATATTGTGAATTTTAGTTCATTCAGCGCCCAACAGGTCATTCGTTTGCTTGTTAACTTAGAAGCCGTCGTTTCCAGCAGTTTTATGTCAAATGAAAATTAATTCACACTTAACGAGATGACTAGTAACACATTTTGTTTTTACATTGTACAACTGTGCTGAATTTGACAACTCTGAAGAATTACTTATAATTAAAATTTGACTCTTCCTTTCTGTAGACACAGAAAAATTAATTCGTATGAAGGAAAACAAAAAAACAACAACAAAAAAACAAAAAAACAACTTACCTGGCCTGCATGTATTGGGTATCCTGACCTGCAAAGTACTGTACTAAAATGTTCGTTCTTTTATAAACATTCTCCACTTCTGTTATATTTCAAGTATCAACAGCCTTGAACAACTGATCTGACTGGCTGACAATTAGCAGAGAAGCTCTTATGCCTTTAAACAAGGCAAAAAATAAAACCAGACGTAAAAATGACTGGTTGGTTCTTCAGCTTTCACATGTGTCTAAGACGAATACTGTTTGTTAGGAACTATTACCTTTCGCTTTGATAAGTAGCTGGTAAAACACTCATAAAATATGTGAAAATACCCAGGAAATGCCACAATCACGAATTGCAGCTTCCCGAGGACCAGGAAAAACAAAAGAAGAGATCAGGGACTTTTAATTGACCTGTACGACCAATATTTCTTAGTTTATGGGAACTTCTGACTGTCACCACTAGCCTTTATGATATAATGTAGTAAACTACGATTCCGACTTTCAAGCCATCAGGTACCACTTTACAAAAATATGATAAAAGTGTAAATGTTGGTTTGACTTGGACAAAAATTCACAATATGAAATGAACTAATCGCAGAAACAGTGCCTTGTTAGAAAAATATAGCGTCAGTCTGAAAACACTTCTGCAACAAGGTATATCGGAACCAGAATTTTACGGTGACTTAGTGTACAGATTTAGAAAAATTGTAGGTAAATCTAACTTTTCGGAGAAATTCAGAAAACTTATTAACCGTTATAAAAGAATTGCCTAGTTGTCAACCCAATCATTGTTGATGGCTATGCTTCACTCTTTAATTGCACGACGGCGGTTCGGGCCTCAGACTCAATGACGGCCTCTTCGTAAAACTTTAACCAGTGGGTTGGGGCTTGACGATATGTCTTTGGCTTGGCCCGCCGTGGTTCAACTATTGGTTTTCGTTTACTCTGGCATACTGTAGAATTAGCCATGAGTACTCGTCTTTGTTTATTATAGTGATTAATTTGATTTTTATGTTTTTGCTTTGATGCATTGACTGAGTTGGGAGCCTTTATGCGAACCGAATTTTTATGTATTTCTGTATTAAGAGTAGCATCGGGACCCAGGGTGAAGTTAGCTGGCTGTAAAAGTGCTTTAAACCCCCCGGTGGTTTACTCTGCTGACCGTTCTGGGGCGGTGGTCCCTGTGTTAGTCTTACTCTTTGTTGCTTTGTGGTTTATTCTACGAGGCGATTTGTTGTATTTCTTACCATGTGACTTTTTGTTCTTGTTTTTTTCAGTCCTTTTAGTATTGCGATTACCTCGCTTGGGGAAGAGATCGCTAATCTTGGTGCTTTTCGTGCGTTTGTTCGGTTTGTGCTTGTTTTGATTTGTCGGTTTCCTCTTCCTCTTGGTGTCTGGGAAGGGCTGCGGTTTGTGATTATGGCACTCCCTGGACTTTTCTCTTACCTTTATTTGGAACCATTTGGGGCAAAGCCCGACAGACATCGACTCAATAGTTTGTTCTGCATTATAAAATTACGGGGATTTGATTCACTTTCAGTCATTTTTACAAGAAAGACATCATTTATCTCTCCAAAACTACGTCAAACAATTTCTGTTTTATCGTCGGTATTCTGAATGAATGGTCAACTATATCGTTAGTTTGGACCAAAATGAAAAACCTTCTACAAAAAGATCTGTAGAACCAGTTTTTTGTGGTAACTTAGCCTATAAAACGATTTTCTGACTAATTAATAAAGATTGACACTAGCTACAAAAGGTAGGTTACAACCCGCATATTCTGCGATGAACTCTATGCTTGATTGGTAACTCAGATATGGATAATAATGTCGTTTCCCTCTTTAATTGCACGATGGTGAATCGGTTCTCAGACTAAATGACGTTTCCCTTCTCAATCTGTCAGCATGTTGGTGCCTGACTAGCAATACCTGTGGTCAGGTCAATCGAAGTCCTATTTGGGTTTATATGTGTTTTGGCTTCATATCGCAATTGAGCTGTTTGCTTGGTTTCATCATAGTGTTTCTGAACATGTTGTTTCACTGTGATGTTTCACAGATGAGGCAGAGGAATCGTAGGTATATTTATAGTTTGGATCTGCATCAAAATTATGGGCGAGGTTTCGCGGCGTAGTAGTGTTTCTACTAACGTTCCGAGCCGGTTCCTGTTTAGTAGATTTTCTTTATTGGTGCGTGTGTGGTATCATATGTGGCGTTTGAGCCCATCCCGAGATTTTTGAAAATAAAAATGAGAGTCACAGATTAAGCCTAATTTGCTGAAATTGGTTAATCTGGTTCAGACATTACGAAAACATGCCTATTCAAATATACTGAAAATTTTACCAGCAAAAATGAACTTTTCCGATAAAAAATTCTGATATTTTTCATATTTCTGCTCAAAACAAAGATTGTGGGTACTCGTTAGAACCACCTCGACGAGGCGGTTTTAACGAGTACCCACAATCTATGTTTCTGAGCAGAAATAAGAAAAATAATGTATACCCCTATAAACCCCAGTTTTACTATATAAAAGTGGGGTTTAAGGGGGTTAAAATTATATAGGCATGGTTTCGTGATGAAACCTCGACGCTTCAGCTTTCATTTGTATTGCACATGTGTTCATTGCTCTTAAGGGTCATTCCCTTTATATTTTTTTTTTATCTTCACCTCGACAGGTGTTAGTGCCGTCTGGCGGCCATAAAACGTATCCCTGTATTTCATTATATATTCGTATTTTTTTTCTGCTCTGTTATGATTAGTGAGCCAACTACATATTAAATAAAAGAATTAATGAATGAGGGCCACTGATGATGCCTGATTGGTCGAACAACCCAGAAAACTTTGACACGTTAATTATTTTGATAAGTGCGAATATGTATTCTTAATAGTTATTCCTTTTAGAATCTTTTTAAAGTCCAAAAGGGGCATAAATTCAATCAGGCTATAACGGTTCTCTAGAAATTTTGATCACAAGCTGTTAATAATAAACTTTATGTTCTGTTCTATTCCGTTGTAAGTCCAACTCCATCTAAAATTTATAGATCAGACTTAAAATTTAATTACGTTATTTACTTATCATCCAAAGAGCGCGTACTAAATTTTAAAACCGTAACTTTTGAGTTACCTTGCTGACCAGGTCAAAATTCCCAGAACAAAGGGCCATAATTCTCAATTTTACATAGAATTACCTCAAAATCTAATCAGGTAATCTATATCTCTAATCAGCATATTGAAACTCAACATCCTAGCTGAAATAAACTTTTGAGATAGCATGCTAAGGTTAAAATGCCCAGAACCGCAAAGGGTCATAACTACGTCGTTTTCACGGAATTCCCTCAAACTCTAATCAGGTAATCTATATCTCATTTCCAATCAGCATATTTAAAAGTTTCAAGACACTTGCTTAAATATTCTTAAAGATATTCTGCTGACAAGATCAAAATGCCACCACCTACTCGTACAAAGGACAATAATCATCTCAATTTTTCATGGAATTCCATCAAAATCTAAATAGATAATCTACACACCATCCCCAATCAGCATATACAATTTCAAGATCCTAGCTTAAATATTTTTTTAGATATCTTGCCGACAACGTCAAAATGCCCAGAACCGCAAAGGGCCATAACTACATTTAGTTTTCATGGATTTCCCTCAAAATCTAATCATTTAATCTACATATCATCCCCAATCAGCAAATTATAGTTCAAGACTCTAGCGTAAATACTGTTGGAGAGTTTCTGCTGACAATGTCAAAATACCCATAACTACAAAGGACAATGATTCTATCAATATTTCATAGAATTACCTTAAAATCTAACCAGGTAATCTACATATCATCTCCAACCAGCATTTAAAATTTCAATACCCTAGCTTAAATACCTTTTTAAATATATCTTGCTTAAAATACCTTTTGAGATATCTTTTCCAGAAATGCAAAGGGTCATAACTATGTCAATATTTCATGCACAAAATGTCTAGAACTACAAAGTGCCATAACTACGTCAAGTTTCCACGGAATTCCCTCGAAATCTAATCAGGTTATCCACACACAATCCCCGATCAACATATACAATTTCAAGACCTTAGCTTAAATAATTTTTGAGATATCTTGCTGACAAGGTCATAACTACGTAATTCCCATAAAATCTAATCAGGTAATCTACACACCATTCCCAATAATTATATTAAATCTCAAGACCTTAGCGTATATATTTCGAGAAATCTTGCTGACAAGAATTAATTCTGATTTTTACAAAGGGGCATAACTCTGAAAGTACAAAAGTATGCAGGACAAGAAAACAAATACGATTCAGCTAATTTTTCATGGGGTACCCATACATAAAAGTTTGAAAATAACTGCTGATTGTAACACCAGTAACTATGCTTTAGAATCCTTGGAATTGTTAGCTACAACTGATGAAATAACTGCTGATTGTAACACCAGAAAATATTCTTTAGAAACCGCTGAACTGTTCACTACACTGATTATTACACCAGAAACTATTGTTTAGAATCTTCGGAACTATTCACTACAACTGATGAAATAACGGATTGTAGCACCAGCCACTATTGTTAGAATCTTCGGAACTGTTCACAATAGCTACTGAAATAACTGTTGATTATAACACCAGTAACTCTTCTTTAGAATCCTCGGAACCGTTCACTACAACAGATGAAATAACTGATTGTAGCACCAGCAACTATTTTTAGAATCCTCGGAACCTTTCACTACAACTGATAAAATAACTGCTGATTGTAACACCAGAAACTATTCTTTGGTTTCGTTACAATCTCAGAAACTCCTCGCTGCAATACCAGATATTACCCATTATAATCCTATAAATCATTCAAGAAAATATTGCCTACAACTGCAGAAAAAAACCCACAATAATCACAAACACTACTTATAACAGCCAGAGAAATTGTTCTTTACATTCCGGGAAGCTACTCACTACAGCTACAGCCAAATTCTCGCTTTAAACTAGAAGTTTAAATTAGGAGCGGCAATAGAACGTCTTTCCGTACTTCACCATGGTGCAGATTATATTTTTATTTCCTTTGGGATCACTGAGCTCGTTGTGGTATCTTTGAAAATGGAGTTCTTCTCATGTATACACCGGAGGGCGTAAGGAGTGTTGCAAACATTACGGCTTATGAAAAGTCTCAATAAAACTGAGACTCCCATTTTCTATCTGTAATGTGTTCTTTGTTTCCAAATACAACCGTTCAGATTTTTATTATCCCCACCGCCCCTGGAATGTTTAGATACCGGGATACCCTTTGCGCGCACAAAGATACCTTAGAGGAAAATGCTAACATCGAAGGAGTGTAGCAGTTTTTGCATTCGCCTTTCAACAGGTCATTCTTCAGAACTCAAGCGTCGTCAAGGGGACAGTCTTCAGACTGAAAAGATGCGCAGAATGCTATTGGCAATTCATTATTCGTGAAGGCTTATTCTTGCATTCTTGCAGACATGTTTTTTTTGCTGTTTCAAACCTGGGTCGAATTGACATTTCATTGCATTTACGTTCGTTCCTATGCGTAACAAGGTATAACAAGTACAGACGAAAAGCTCTTCTTGGTACCCCAAGACTTCCACCCACCTGTTTTTCCTCTCTAACTGTTAGAAACTCTGGGTACGATGTTTTGCAGATTCCCCAAATATGCATGAAATTTATTATTTCAGCTATCATGATAATGTTTAGTTCAAAAGAACATTCCTCCTAAGTCTCCCTTTAAAATATTCAGGTTACTCCTTAAGGCCGGCTTTCCATATTAGCAATTATTTCACGAAGCCAATACAAGAATTGTAGTTATCCTTTTAACTCCTGTTTCAGGCAAACTTGCTCTGCTCATTCATCAGATTAAAAAAAAATGTTACATGTTTTTTTGTTTTTTTTTTGTTTTGTTTTTTCTCTTCAGATTTCAATTAGCAAAGACCGTTTTGTACACTGCATCTATTCGGGGAACCGCCGTGACGTCACGAATATCGGCGCCTACTGAAAAAGCAGAGGTGATCCAAATAATTGACAACGGTGTAAAGAGATCGCTAGTAAGCATTACTGGTAATGGGTGCTCGCTAAAACAAATCTTATCCGCGATAAAAAAAAAAAAAAAAAAAATCAAAAAAAAAAAAAAAAAAATCATGATTTACTGTTCGATTCTGAGTTGTTTACATTGAAATTATCATTTTCCTTTCTCTAAATTATCATTTACAGTATCATTGATTGTATAAGTATTGATACATTGCCTACTTTTCTAGCGCCTGACAAGACGATTGCTAGGAAATCTTCCGTCATTTTAATGTTCGATAACGACACAAAGATAAAAAAAATCGGAACACAAATATCCTTTAAAGGTAGATCTATATAGAAATATAACAATTTTGTGTTATTATAAATACCAAATGTGTCATTGATTTACACCTGTCAACCTTGCAGATCATATAAGTTTACATTGGCTTCAGGGATTGATTATTCTACTGAGGTTACTGTCGGAGTCTGAATGGTGAAATGCAAAATGACAACTGCTCATCAGGGCCTGCGATTGGTCCTTAGCATCTAAATGAGTATTCATCCCTCAGTATTATAATCTACTATTTTGCTAAAATATGTAGATAGAATATTTATTGAAATACCTCTACTTTACCAGTCCTAGTTCAATATCGGTGTTGAAAGAAAAAGGTTTAGCCAATCATCATTCCTCCCAAGAAATTCTGCTAAACACACTGGTTGGTGTTGAACTTGAACCGATCACCATTCCTCCAAAGATACCAAAACCAGCCGAAATACCTACCAACCAAGTGAGTATTCTACATAAATCTATAGCGGGCCGGTATTGGCCGGTTACTAGTGCTAGCTGGGAAAACCCATCGACCGGTTTTGAACTTAAGCTGATCACTATTCCATTCAGGTGACACACGTATCAAATAAAAAAATATATAAAGCAGCGTTGTTGAATTTAACAACTTTAGCTGATCAACATTTCTCCAAATATACCAAACGCAGTCTTAGTCTCCGCAGATGACACACCTACCAACCTACCAAACACAGCGGCTAGTGTTACCACCCCGACCCCAACCCCCACCACCACATACACACACACACATACACACGATACCAAATTCAGGTGACACACCCACCAAATAAAAAATAAATACTGCAGCCGGTGTTGAATTTAACAACTTTAGCCGATCAACATTTCTCCCAATATACAAGATGCAGATGACACACTTACCAAACACACCGGCTAGTGTTGAACTTTACAGCTTTAGTCGAATGACATCCCCTCAAGATACTTAATTCAGATAGCAACAAAACACACCGACCGATATTGATTTTAACAAATTTAGCTGATCAAAATTTCTCCAAAGATACCAAGCCTATCCAACATAACTACCAAACTGAGCACACCGACCGGTATTGACCTTAAAGACTTTAAGTCGTTCGACATTCCTCCCAAGTTACCAAACTCAGCCGACAAACATACGAAACTTAACACACCAACCAGTTGTCAATTTAACAACTTAAGTCGATCAACATTTCTCCCAAGATACCAAACTTCGCTGATCGTCAGTTACCAAAACCAAACAAACCTTCTGATGTTGAGCTTAACAAATATAGCCAGTGGGAAGACCCTTGTCTCCTTTCTCCCACCTTTTTTTTTTTTTTGCCTTTATTTCATATCTCTTCCTCCTTTCTCCAAATTCTCTTCTCCTTTCTCCTACCTAACCGCCTATCTCCCATTCCCTCTCCTTTCTCTTATCTTTTCTTACTTCCACCCAATTTCTACCTGCTCCCTCTGAAACCCAGTGCAGTCCAACTTCTTTAGTCTAGGTCAGTTTATTGACTACCAATTTACTGATCAAATCTAAAGTAATATATAATTATGTACTGGATTTTTTTAATAAATAAATAATGATCTGTCAGAAAAATAGATCCGTGCATACAAAATTAAAAAAAAAAACAAAAACAAAAACAAAAAACAAACAAACAAACAAACAAAAAAAAAAAAAAAAAAAAAAAAAAAAAAAAAATACAAGCCCGCACATTAGTGCTATTAGACAGGCAGCTGACTATATCTAATATGTATGAATAAAACACTATTTTGCCTCTAAAATGGCGCTAAATTTAGTAAAAGACAACTGTAAAGCAATGACTTTTTCATAAATAAAATATTTTAGATAACAGGTTGAATGTATTTAGCAAGTGAATGAATTGTTTACATATATGATTCATTACAGGTAATGCACGGCGGTCATTTGTTTTCATCGTAACTAGGGTATCTAGGGACAAAGTCAAAACGAGGCAGCCGGAAGTGCGGAACCGCGAATAGTCCTTTCGCCATCTTTTGGAAAGATGTGCTTTCTTTGCGTTTTTTTTTTTTTTTTTCAAAGGAAAAAAAAGGTTTATTATAATTGATCATGTCTCATTAGAAACAATTTGTCTTTTTCTCTTTCAGTGCAAATCTTTACTCTAACCAAGAATTAATTAGTCTGACCGTTTCTTTTTATGTGTTTTTTAACACTTTTTATATGGTAAAATACTTGTATTTACTTTTCTCCAGTTAATTTGGTTTTTGATTATAATTAATTTTCTGTTTAAAATTTTCATAAATTCGCCGTCAGAAATAGTTAATGCATCGTATTTTATCTTACCTTTATAACAGCAGGTCTGTTCAATTCGGCACTTGTTTTACCCGAGCTGAGCGCCATGACACTGACAGACGATAAAAGGCGTCCTTGACGACCTTTCAAATTTGCATAGACTCACAGGAAAATAAAATAGGCGTAGGAGGATTAAGAACAAAAAAAAACAACAAAAAACCTTAAAAAGAAATATGTTACTTTTTATATTAGATACAAAAGAAAAGCCCACGAAAGCCAAGAAATAATTATTTTCTTAGTTTCATTCTTTCGATTGTGAGAGAGATTATCGGCGACTTGTCATACCTATGGCGTTGGATTTTACCGCAAGTAGTGAAGTCGTTACTGAGGCATCAAATTTGTAAGTTTCATCGAGAATGGAATTTTTCAACCATCAGAAAGCAGGAAAACGCATAAATGCGAATGAAAATTTATTAAATTAAAATTCGATCTTTCACAACAATATTGTGAAAATTTCAGAAATTTTGAACAAGTAAAACTTATTGAAAACCTGCCTCCAATCTACCTGTGCTATGGGTTTTACATGATTCGCAGCCATTTTTACAATGAGAAAATGAAAGTTGTTGATTTTTTTTTAAACAAATGAATAAACTTTTGGTGCAAAGTGCATAGTCAGCTTGCATTGAATTACAACAAGAGTTTTCAAATATACTTCTTAGAGTAAAGCGCCATGCAAAATATATCATCATGAAAACATGCCTCTATAATTTTGACCCCCTTAAACCCCACTTTTATATAGTAAAACTAGGGTTTACAGGGGTATACATTATTTTGCTTATTTTTGTTCAAAAACATAGATTGTGGGTACTCTTAAGAACCACCGAGGCGGTTCTAACGAGTACCCACAATCTATGTTTTGAGCAGAAATATGAAAAATATAAGAGTTTATATCTGAAAATTTTCAGGTTGTTTTTGGAGGTGAAATTTTCTATATATTTGAATGACGTAATGCAAAAGCAGAGTAGGCGACGGGTGTTTTCAATTGGTTCTTGGTCAAATAGTTAAAAGCAAAATGTGACCAGACAACATTTTCATGATGAGGTGGGGAATTAATCCCAAAATACCTCAATTAGATCATTTATGCCATGCCCACCTAATACGCTGAAAACATTCCCTAATTATGGCAAATTATTAAAAAGATTTAATGCATTTTGTAGATTGTCCGCCATTTTATAAACGGGGAAACAAAGTCTGTGACTTCCTATGCTCTACTGCAGGGTACAGTAATCTAATTTTACTTATTTTTCCCAAGAGCTCCATAGTAATTCCACCCTTTTTGGTGGTTAAGGGTTCATTTCAGGGTATGGCTGGGATTCTAAATTTTGTTTTAATTCAAAGACCAGGCTTAGCACAGCAAAATAAACAAGGAAAAACACCACTGTCACCAGCACTTTCTGGGACTTTTTGGAGGTTGAATGTAGCAACCCCTCAATTGGCAGGTATCAACAATCGAAACTTTGCAATTTCACCACTTCTTCTTCTGGCTCCAGCAAACACACAGTTATTTCTTTGAAACAATCAGGAAATTACACACAAACATTTTTTTTCTTCAAATTAGAATGGTGAGTTTTAATTCATCTTTATTATTAACCAATCACAGGTGGCCTTACACAAAATAACTAACCCAGGCTTCCCTACAATTTTTTGCACCGACCAGCAGTCCTCCCACAATTGGTTCCCTGTGTCCTGTACATTTACCCCTAGACTCCTCTTTAGAAGAAGCGAACAATTTTGATGGAGTTGCCTCTGATAAAGCGGCTATATTCCCATGTAAAACTTACCAAAGTGCAGTATACGGAATAGTTACTTTACAACCAGTCATAATGACCCAGTAAGCATTCTACATAAATCTATAGCGGGCCGTTATCGGCCCGTCAGGGTAGCTGACAGACCGATAACGGCCCCCCTATAGATTTATGTAGAATGCTAGCTGGGCTCGTGATTGGATTAACCCTTGAAACGTTGAAAATTGTAGCAGGCAGCATTCTAAAATTCAAATTTTTATTTTTCAGAAAAAAAATCGGACTGGTATTTCATGTGAATCTCCTCCTAGACAGACTATTCACAATAAAATGGCAAGCCTTATTTTCTCTGAAAAATTATAACATATTTGAAAGTGTCGTCTGCTGTAGTTGTGATTAGTGCATTAAAGGTAAAAAGGCTCAGCATGATTCTTCCGTAAATGGGTTATGCTGATTTCTGAAATGAATCGATTCAAACCGAGACTGTAAATTAGAATGATGTATATTTGCTTGGCTTTATAGCGGTTTATTCTTAATACGCAATATTTGTGTGGGGCATTAAAATACCTTGTAAAAGCATAAAAAAGAATTTTGATGGAGATATCCACCTATCTGAGATGGAAATAAAAATGTTTTGAACCCTTTTTATGCTGAATAAATTAAAATGCCATGCCCACTTCTAATTTTCAATCAATCAGATTACTTGGTCCGGATTGTTGCTAACAATTCATATTCTTAATGGCAAACAGTGCAGATCCAGATCAGCTGGCTTCTGTCAAGTGATCTGGATCTACACTATTTGCAAAGGAAAGGTATATCCGTGTTCAGCATGACAAGGGTTAATCTTCATATTGGTTAGGCCGGCCAAGTTATTTGTTATTATTCAAATTTCTTATGATTAAGCAGATTTAAATGAATTTAAATACAGTCTTGAAAGACCTTTTTTGCTTCTTTTTGAAGTAATTTAAAGAGATATAATTGAACATTAAAGTTTAAATTGAAAGAGATTATTATTATCTGCTACTCTCATGTCTCTCATTATCAGCTATCACGTTTCATTGGCATCTTGTTTGCTTCTCTTAACACTTACCATGCTATGGGGAAATTCAGCAGATGTCACTGGTGATATTTTTCTCATTTTTTTCCTAGAAAATAGGATCTGACACCATGCAAATTGTCTCCTAAGGAGACAATTTGCATGAAGTGTAAAATCCTATTTTCTAGGCAAAAATACGAAAAATACTTCAAAATGTCATCTGCTGATTTTTTTTTACCCAGCATGCAAAGTGTTAATCTCTTCTTTGAGAAATTTGTACATTTTAACATCAGTTTCCCTTCACGGGTTAACGGTGTGTGTGAAATCACTCAATGAAAATGCTAATGATCCTCGCTGTTGAAAGAACAAGAACATTAGAAGCTTACAAACTTCGTGTGCAGCCACCGACTGAAGCACCTGATCTATTAGACAGAACATCAAAAGAATCAATTACACTTTTGTCATATTTGTGGTATGTATTTCATTTGTCATACTTTCGTATTTTTTATCACTTTTTTTTAATGAAAATGCATGGTGAAATACTTAAAGAAATAAGAAATTGGGTTGAAGTTGTGTGTCGCTTTCTCTTCTGCCTCTCCTGCATTACTTTATTGTTAATTTTAATTCGTATTTTTTTTTCTTATAATTGAAATATTCAAGATCATATGCAAACTTAGAACTACATTTAAATAAGGTAAAGTCAAAGAAAAAAAAAGTTGTTATTAGAAAATGTTTAATAATACTATCCAGTGACTTTTACCTATCAAAGTTATCAATGCTAATCCTTAGAGCGAAAATCACAACTGCAGCAGACGACATTTTGTCTATTTTGATATTTCATGTCAGTCGTCTGCCAAGTAGACAATTCACATGAAATGTCAAGAAGTAGTTTTTTCTCAAAAAGAAAATTATAATTTTCTCTGAAAAAAAAAATTATAGAATATCGCCTGCTACAAATTTTGCTTTGCAGTTTAAGACACACACACACACACACACACACACACACACACACACACACACACACAAGATGTGTCTCAGTCATTATAGTCTTATCACTGATAAGAGATTGTTAACAAAACCTAATAAACAGTCAATAAACGATAGATAGGTAGAGGCCCAATAGGGGGCATTTACTACTGGCTTATATATCTGTCCCATGGATAATTATATCTGTTATCACCTCAAAAATGCTTATAACCCTTCAGAATGCCCCTTTATGATCTCCTGCTGGGATCTCACAATCACCTCTCTAGGACATACCTTTGATCTCTCTTGCATGGGGTCTAGGTAGAGGCAATAAAAACAACGAGTAGTACCACTTTTGGTATCATTTAACTGTGTCTTTAAATCGCCATCACGTTTCTGGGCACACGTTACGTTATACTACACTAGAAGCTCTAGATATCTAGAATATAAGCTAGAACAACTCCTCTGGTGTGCATCTACCAAACTAGCATTCTACTTAAATCTATGTCGGACCGCCGGTATTGGCCCAACAGGCTTCCTATCGTCCGTTCGTCCATCCGTCACATTTTTGTCCGGAGCATATCTCTAAAACTATGAAAGGTAATTTAATGAAACTTGATACACTGATAGAGGGTTATAAGGTGAAATTTCAGAATGGAAGAACCGTAACTCTGTCACAAGTAATTACAAAATTATTTCCCTTTCTATTTTTTGGAATGGTAAGCTTGTCCGGAGCATATCTCTAAAAGTATTGAAGATAAATAAATGAAACTTGATACACTGATAGAGGGCCATAAAGGAAATTGCAGAATGCAAGAACCATAACCCTGTCATCAGTATTTATGGAGTTACTTACCTTCTTATTTTTTGCAATAAAAAGCTTGTCCGGAGCATATCTCTGAAAATAAAGAAGGGAAATAAATGAAACGTGATACATTGATAGATGATCGTCAGAGGAAGAGCAGAGTGCAATCAAAGGTGCCTGAGCGTCCGTCTGTCAGGCCATCTGTTCACCTGGAGTTATCTCCCTTACTTATGGTCAGGATCACACCTTATTTTTTTCATGATTTTTACATTTTTTGTTGAAAATCACTTACTAGGGAACACAAAACTGAGTTTCTTAGTCTTATCGTTTATGAGTTACAGGCCTTGCAGAGAAAGGGCCTTACATTTCTCCTTATTTTTGCATTCTTTGTTGAAAATCACTTACTAGGGAACACAAAACTGAGTTTCTTAGTCTTATGGTTTCAGAGTTACAGGCCATGCGTGCGTAGGCAGGGTAAAGTGTTCTCCTGTGTTGTAGGCAGGGTAAAATGTTCTCCTGTGTTTCAGGAATGAACCAGCGTGCGAAGACAGAGTGAGGTATACTCCTATGTTGCAGGAATAAACCAGCGTGCATAAGCTGGGTAAAGTGTTCTCCTGTGTTGCAGGAATGAACCTGCGTGCGAAGACAGGGTAAATAGTACTCCTGTATTGCAGGAATGAATCAGCATGCGACAGTCAGGGTAAAGTATACTCCTGTATTGCAGGAATGAACCAGCGTGCGTAAACAGGGTAAAGTGTACTCCTGTGTTGCAGGAATGAACCAGCGTGCGAAGACAGAGTAAAGTGTACTCCTGTGTTGCAGGAATGAACCAGCGTGCGAAGACAGAGTAAAGTGTACTCCTGTATTGCAGGAATGAAACAGCGTGTTAGACAAGGTAAAGTTTACTCCTGTGTTGCAGGAATCAACCAGCCTGCGAAAAGAAGGTAAAGTATACTCCTGAGTTGCAGGAATGAACCAGCGTGTGAAGGCAGGATTAAGTATACTCCTGTGTTGCAGGAATGAACCAGCGTGCGAAGGCAGGTTAAAGTGTACTGCTGTGTTGCAGGAATGAACCAGCGTGCGTAGGCAGGTTAAAGTGTACTGCTGTGTTGCAGGAATGAACCAGCGTGCGAAGGCAGGTTAAAGTGTACTGCTGTGTTGCAGGAATGAACCAGCATACGTAGGCAGAATAAAGAGTACTCCTTTGTTGCAGGAATGAACCAGCGTGCGAAGGTAGGGTAAATTGTACTCCTGTGTTGCAGGAATGAACCTGCATGCGAAGGCAGGTTAAAGTGTACTGCTGTGTTGCAGGAATGAACCAGCGTACGTAAGCAGAATAAAGAGTACTCCTTTGTTGCAGGAATGAACCAGCGTGCGAAGGTAGGGTTAAAATTGTACTCCTGTGTTGCAGGAATGAACCAGCATGCGAAGGCAGGGTAAAGTGTACTGCTGTGTTGCAGGAATGAATCAGCGTACGTAGGCAGAATAAAGAGTACTCCTTTGTTGCAGGAATGAACCAGCGTGAGAAGGTAGGGTAAATTGTACTCCTGTGTTGCAGGAATGAACCAGTGTGCGAAGGCAGGGTAAAGTGTACTCCTGTGTTGCAGGAATGAACCAGCATGAACCCCCGTACGTAAACAGAGTAAAGTTAACTACTGTGTTGCAGGCTTAAACTAACTCTGGTACATGTGTAGCTTTGAAACTCGAGTTCCACTTAACCCGGTGCTAGAGAAGGCGTGGCCGTATGTAGTCCTTAAACTGTCCTCGTCTACTTATCAATTACTGATTATGACTGGAGGCTCTATCGAGAAACAGCAAAAAAAAAAAAAAAAAAAAAAAAAAAATATATAATAATAAAAAAAAAAAAAAAAAAAAAAAAAAAGACTAATAATAATAATGTACCGAAAATGACAAAAACAAAGTTAAAAGAACTATAAGTCTAAGGTTAAAACATAGAAGCGTATTTGATGTTTAGATGATTTGACTATGGTAAGCCCAGCAGTGAACTCGTTTAGGCAGATGCTGGTCTTAATATTGTAAGGGAGACTTTTTTCAAAGAATTCTTTAGATTATATCCAAAGAAGGTTTGTACTAATGTGATAACCTATTCAGTGAATGTAAGGGAGACTGTACCAGTAGCTGATGGTTCTGGGTAATAAATGAGTTTGCATAGTATGTACTGAGTCAAAGAGTGGCCGCTAGTGGAGACCTAGTGAGGAACCCGTAAAGAAAAACATACCCTGCAATTTTCATGTTCTGAAGACTTTTCCGCTAAGTCAAATGTGAACAATTTGTAAATGTATCAGATAAAGCCCGGAGCAGACGCAAGCTGATCTGGGCCTTTGCTGTCCATATCGGCCGTAAGGACTGCTTTTCCCGTGTCAATCATCCATTAAGGAGACAAGATACACATGGTAGATTTTTCACTATTTTTTACAAGGGACACAACTTGTATAGCTTCCTGTTTGCTTTCCTATCCATCAAACCTCTTCTGCGAAGGGGTCTGCCCTAAAAGGAAAGAATGTGCTCTCACATGGATTAGACCTCGTTTTTGAAGGAAGCAAAAGAGGGAACGTGCTCCCACATTGAGAAGACCTCTTTTAGGAGGGAGCAAAACATTTCTGACAGTAATTCCTTCCTGAGGCCAGAGTTTATATATATATTTTATATTATAGTTATATATTTAAGTTTACGGATTTTTTTAAGCAGTTGCTGTCGGAAGGCAGGAAAAAATAAAAATACGAAAACACCTCAGTCGATCAAATGAAATAATTTTCAAACCAAAATCAATGTAAAAATGCAATAGTTTTAGCCGGAAGGTAGGAACATAGAATAAAAAAATGAAATTCAAAACGCAAATTTTATTTTTTTCAGAGGGCTAAAATTATAGGGTAGGCTCTCCCGTGAACCTAAATATATATAAAAAAATACTGGCCTGAAAATGTATTAATTCGGCGACAGTTTCTACACTATGTTTTTTTATGAACATTTTCGCATGTCATAAACTATAATAACAAAATTTCTTTGAAAATAAACTCAACATTCGATAAAAAAATTATTGTCTCAGAAAAATAAAAGATAAAACGAAACAAACACCAAAATTTGGATGCCGTCTGTCTCGTCAGTGTTTGGATTACATTTCCCTTTTATGTGTATAATTGCCTTCCATAATGCAAACAGCGCGGCCCAAGATCTGTTTGAGTATCAACGCAGTACAATCAGGATCTAGACGTTTCATATAAACATAACATCACGGAAACATGCCTATATAATGTTGACCCCCTTAGACCCCACTTTTATATAGTAAAACTGGGGTTTACAGGGTATACATTATTTTACTTATTTCTGCTCAAAACATAGATTGTGGGTACTCGTTAGAACCGCCTCCGCGAGGCGGTTCTAACGGCGGAGGCGGTTCTAACGGGTACCCACAATCTATGTTTTGAGCAGACATATGAAAAATATCCGAATTTTTATCCGAATTTATTTTCATTTTTTGGTGGTAAAATTTTCAGTATATTTCAATAGGCATGTTTTCGTAATGATAAACTCTACAGTGCGCGAACTGTGCAGACTCTATTCGTAATATGTAAACATGCACACCAGTATACCTCGTGCTCGAAGACCCGTTTTCCTTCGAAAGTGCCTAGATAATATGAATTCGTTTCTTTCCAATTAAGATTAAAGTGAGAAAATAAATTCAATTAAACATTGCAATGTCACATTTATTACATTAGGTATGTTGCATAAACAGTGGACATTTTTATACAGACCCGGATCAACCTGTGTAACAGTAATCGGATAAGAATGTTCATAGCTCGCGGGGAGAAGCTTTAGAAAGTATAGAATCAATGCGCGAAAACTGATTGACTGCATAACTGCGCAGGCTGATCAGGGCTATCGTCATTCGCATATTCGCTAAGGTTCCTTTTGGGTGGCGCGACCCACAGATCAAATGAAAGCAATACATCAAAAATACCGTGTTTATCCTAAATATTCGGATTTCTCATATCCTTATTATAGAATAAGTCACAACTACTGGATCAGTCGTAACCAGGGCCCAGTTGTTCAAAACTTAACGAAGTTGTAGGTTAACGTGACTCTTTACGAAAACAAGCCTATTCAAATATACACAAAATTTTACCAACAAGAAAATGATAATTTTCAGATAAAAATTCTGATATTGTTCATATTTCTGCTCAAAACATAGATTGTGGGTACTCGTTAGAACCGCCTCGGCGAGGCGGTTCTAACAAGTACCTATAATCCATGTTTTGAGCAGAAATAAGAAAAAATAAAGTATACCCCTGTTAACCTCAGTTTTACTGTATAAAAGTGGGGTTTACGGGGGTCAACATTATATAGGCATGTTTGCGTGATGTTGAAACATGGTGCGTAAATTGATATTTTTTGTTGAAATAAGTAAGTAGCTTTTGCATTCACATTTTTTTCAGCAAACTATCAATGTATTTGAAAATACTTTAGCTACAACAGTTAATGAGTTTGTCATTAACGAGCTCGTAAAGCTAACGATGCTTTGAACAACTAGACCCTGTACAGACCCTGAGCAGACTCTACGTTTTGGGGCGTCTGCTTTGGTTCTAAACTGTTTGTTCAGGCTTCTGAATACTTAGGGTAGAACGGTAAAGGTATTCCCACCATATGAGTTAATATTAAGTAAATAAAGACTCTGGGAAGATTTATTAGAAACTGATCCAGAAAATAAAATAAAGGTACCTTACGTTATATGCGAATCTAGTGTACGCTATCCCCGACATAGTTTCAATGCAGTGTGATCGGGGTCCAGGGGTTTTCGCCGTATAGCTTCTGCGAGGCCAAGAGATGACACTTTGACACGGGTGATACTGAGGGAATAAGCAAGCCGTCGTGTCTCTCATCTAGAACTGCGCATTTCGCATGTAATACTGCATGCCAGCTCTCTTGTATATGCAGGACTTTCTCTACATGACTTGTAGATGAACAGCAAACAAAAGTAAGAAATATCAAAAATTGAAACAAAGATAAGAAAAATCAAAAATTGAACGACACGGTTGAGGCGGGATTCTGCTTAGATAACAGAGCTTGACAACACGTGCATTTTGACGTAAATTTGATCAAAATCGGCTAAAATCTAAGAAAATGACGTTTAAAAATTCAAAGCTGTTTTTAAAGGTGCCGCCATTTTGAATATTAAATGAGTTTCTAAACATATCAAATATCAACCGTAAAAAGCTTCTTTCTGACAGAACGCAGTGCGGTGTTCAATGAAAATAGATACATGCATATGTCAAGTGAAGAAACTACACTGTAAAAATTCCCCGTAGATTTTACTGTAAATCCTGGCAACAGGCTGCCAGCGCTTCATCACGAAAACATGCCTATATATAATTTTGACCCCCTTAAACCCCACTTTTATATAATAAAACTGGGGTTTACAGGGGTATACATTATTTTTCTTATTTCTTCTCAAAAACATAGCTTGTGGGTACTCGTTAGAACCGCCTCGGCGAGGCGGTTCTAATGAGTAACCACAATCTATGTTTTGAGCACAAATATGAAAAATATCCGAGATTTTTATCCGAAAATTTTTATTTTATTGGTGGTAAAATGTTCAGTATATTTGAATAGGCTTGTTTTCGTAATGTTAACCGTAATTTTAAAATTACGGGGCGTGGGGTGGGGAGGGGGGCGGGGGGGGGGGGCGGGAGGGGTGCTCGTAGAAGTTTCGCAGGAATTTCCTCGTAGGATGGGGTAAGGAAATGTAAGCTTAAGATACAGTGCGTTAACTCACATCCGTACTACGTCCTAACTACGTTGCCCTACAATGCCATGCCATGCATAATTATTACTGTATATAGTATACAGGCACCCGTTAAATTTACGGTACATGTACTGGCAGCCAGTTGCCAGTATTTACCGTTAAATCTACGGGATATTTTTACAGTGATGTATACACAGTTATAGAGGCAAAATATTACTGCAAATATTATTTATTTATGATTTGCATATTTGATTAAGGCTCTGTGACGTCATAAAACCTCAATATAAATATTCAAAATTGTGGCACTCATGAAAAGCAAGTTCAAAATCTTCAAACACCTATAACTTTCGTATTTTTTCATCTCGTTTTGATCAAATTTGCATCATAATGCATGGTTTTGCAAGATTTCATCTCAGATACATTTTTGACAAAGTTGTATTTCCCATTAAGTCATCACTTCTATGTAATATGTATACTTCTTACCCATACATATAGCACATTAGCGATTTAACCAATAATTTTGATATTATTGTTGTTTATTTTATTTTATTTTTTTTTCAATATTTTTTCAATCCTATACTATGTTGTGGTTTCCCATCAGAGGTGCCTCTATGAGCACCACGCCTTTGTGAGCACCTCGAGGAGGCGCTTTTAATATAACCCACAAGACATGTATCTGTGGAAAAATAAATAAAAAATACTTATCTTGATAACCCTCGTATCTAGAGCTATGAAAACCATGGTAGTTTCACTTTATAATATGCGAAAATAAAGGGAACTTTGGGTTATTATGTACATTAGGACAAATTTATGCAGTAAAAACAGTTGCTATAAGTAACAACACATTGAAAACCTTATTTATAAAACAATAAAATTCTGAAACTAACCCCTCATACTGTAGACCTGTAAGCGGTCAACGGAGGTCCAGATCAGACTGCGCATTTGCGCAGTCTGATTTGGGCCTTCGTGGCCCGCATTTGCAATAAGGGTCCTTTTCTCAAATTTTCTTATTTTTAGTGGTATTCATCTTTTCCCATTTAAATACTTTCAATTTTGAATAGAATACAAAAAAAGGTTAAAATTTTAAGAAAATGCATTAATTACAAAGCAAACAAAGCTACGTTTGTAAAAGAAATAAATTATGAGAATTTAATTTCTCACTCAATGGAAAAAATAAATTCACAATACGCTATTAGTCTACTGTGTGCTATCTGTCTCCTTTTAACGCTTAGCACGCCGGGTAAAAATACAGCAGACGACATTTTGAAATATTATTATATCATTATTTTCCAGAAAAGAAGCTTGAAATTGCATGCGAATTGTGTCCTCCCTTGATATGTCACAATCTATTTTCTTTAAAAAATAAGAAAAAGAACAACAAGAAAAAATATGAAAATCATTATTAACTTATCGTCTGCTGAAACGCCTATAGAGTGGTAAAGGTTAATAAAACCTTTAACCTTCAGCATTCTCTGGGCAAACTCAACAGACAAATTGATGCTATCCTTCATATTTTCACCATTTTTTGTATTCCATGCAAATTTCCTTCTAAGAAAATTTGCATAAATGTCAGTCCTATTTTCAGGGAAAATATAAAAAAAAAAATATATGAGAATGTCATCTGCTGAAATGTTCACCTAGCACGCTAAGCGCTAATGAGTTTTGACACGTATGTTCAACCGCTAGATAAGTCTTACCATACTGAATCTTAATACTTGCAGGCAATCTTTTTAAAACTAATTTCTTATTTTGTTTTCCGAAGTTAGGCTTACCATTACGAAAACACGCCTATTCAAATATATTGAAAATTTCATTACCAAAAACTGAAAGTTTGCAGACAAAAGTTCTGATATGTTTCATATTTCTGCTCAAAAACATAGATTGTGGGTACTCGTTAGAACCGCCTCGGTTTTAAGACGATTTTAATAAAAGGTTAAGCCCTTTTTCTGTAAAAAAAAAAAAAAAAAAAATAGGAAGACATAACTTATTTGTCGTACACTCTGCTGATGGATCATTGTTTCATTGTCAGGACATGGTGTTTTAATAAAACACGAGAGAAAAAAACAACAACAAAAACGAAAAAAAGAAACAACAAGAACAGCAACAATAACTGAGACTTTACTCTTGACTACGTTTGGAGTGATGTTTAGTGTAGTTTGGTTTTAACTCTTTCACTGCCACAGGCGATAATAATAGGCTTCTGCAAACTGCATAGATCCAGATGAGACGTCTCATCTGGATTTACACCGTTTGACATTCAGTCATTCAACTTTGCAAATAAAAGTCTTTCCAAACGATAGTTTGTTAAAATAAAAAAAAAAAAAAAAAAAAAAAAAAAAGCAGACGACAAATGTCGTCTGAAATTTGGCACCGAAAGAGTTAATGTATGAATGTCCAATCAAACCATTAACATAATGTAAAAAACAAATTCAGCAGAATATAATAATAATAATAATAATAATAATAATAATAATAATAATAATAATAATAATAATAATAATAATAATATATTTTATAATAAAAAAATAAAATAATAAAAATAATAATAATAATAATAATAATAAAAGAAAGATTTTAAAATTGATTACCTTCCGAACTAAGTAGAAGACTTTTCTAGCCTTTAGATGACCAGACGACTTTTTAAAACATTCCTCCGCGAATGGGGTTGGAGATTATTTGTACATGTATGTTGAAATGTGAAGTCGTATTTTCTGAAAATAAATAAAAATTATGACCAGCCGTTTTACTATTTATTAAGCAAAATAGATATCTTATATATTATATCAGATATCTTATATAGGATATAAGATATCTTATATACTAATTCAGATATCTTATATCCTATATTAGATATCTTATATCCTATATAAGATATCTGATATAATATATGATATATCTTATTTATTTCTGCATATAAGATAACTAATTTACCATATAAGATATCTTATTTTTTAAATAAGATATCTAATTTACCAATATAGATATCTAATATACTAAATAAGATATCTGATATACTAAATGAGATATCTTATTTGCTTGAATAAATGAGATATCTTCTTTAATAAATAAGATATCTTATATCCTATATGAGATATCTTATATAGCATATCAGATATCTTATATAGCATATTAGATATCTTATATGTCAATTCAGATATCTTATTTAGCATATTAGATATCTTAATTGACATATAAGATATCTATTTTATATAAGATATCTGATATTGTATATCAGATATCTTATATATTATATATAATATCTGATATATTAAATCAGATATCTGATTTATAGAATAAATAGTAAAACGGCTTGCTGGCAAGCCTTTTTACTATTTATTATGCATTATATCAGATATCTTGTATAGGATATAAGATATCTAATATAGGATATACGATATCTAAATTAGTATATCAGGTATCTTATATCCTATATAAGATATCTTATATCCTATATAAGATATCTGATATACCATATTAGATATCTAATTTAATTTCACACATAATATATCTTATTTACCATATAAGATATCTTATTTGTTAAATAAGATATCTAATATATTTATATAGATATCTGATATACTAAATAAGATATCTGATATACTAAATGAGATATCTTATTTAATTGAATGAATGAGATATCTTCTTTAGTTAATAAGATATCATATCCTATATAAGATATCTTATATAGCATATCAGATATCTTAAATAGCATATAATATATCTTATATGCCAATTCAGATATCTTATATAGCATATCAGATATCTTATATAGCATATAAGATATCTTAATTGACATATAAGATATCTTATTTAAATAAAATATCTGATATAATATATCAGATATCTTATATATTATATAAGATATCTGATATATTAAATCAGATATCTGATTTATAGAATAAATAGTAAAACGGCTTGCCATAAAAATGGAAAACTATCCGCCATTTCCGCCACCAGGTACCCGCCATTTCCGGGGTTTCACTATTTAACCTTTACGATACTCTGAGCAGATTCAGCAGACTACGAATAGATGATTATTTATTATCGTTCCCAGTAAATAGAGTCCCATTATCTAATCCGTAGTGTGTTCTTTGTTTCCAAAGGCAATCTTTTTGACATTTATTTTACTACACTTTAGCTGGTGTTAGTGACTTGTGGCAGCAGTATAAACGTAGTGCAGATTATATTTCATTTCCTTTGGGATAATTGTGCCCATTGATAATTGTGCTCCATTTGAAAATGGAGTTCTGCTCGGCGTGAGCAGAGTTGCAATCTTCATTACTGCTTATGAAGAGTCTCAGTAAAATCGAGCCTCCCATTTTCTAATCCGTAACGCGTTCTTTGTTTCTAAAGGCAATCTTTTTGACTGTTATTTAACATTTCATGCAAGGAGCCAATATGCATGAAATGTCCAAGTCTAGGAAAAAATAAGAAAAAAATTCAAAATGTACTCTGCTGTAATTTTTACCCAGCATGCTTAGCGTTAAAGTATAGGGAACACGAGATACACGAGATATATACGCTATCTCTTAGTTGCGACAGTAATGGATTTATGACCATTACGAAAACACGCCTATTCAAATATCTTGAAAATTTTACCACCAAAAAATTAAAATTTTTCAGATAAAAAATTCTGATCATCGAGGCGGTTCTAACGAGTACCCACATTCTATGTTTTGAGCAGAAATAAGAAAAATAATGTATACCCCTGTAAACCCCAGTTTTACTATATAAAAGTGGGGTTGAAGGGGGTCAAAATTATATAGGCATGTTTTCGTGATGCGTCAGTCATATTTGCAATTAGGCCTACATTTGAGCCGGGGCACAGCATTCCTACAAATTTGCATGTCTGCCCGGGGAAGGCTCAGATCAGCCTGCTATCCGCACAGTCTGAGCAGTCTTCGCTGTCCGCCTGAAGACGCTTTGAAGCCTTGGTTACCTACGAAGGATGGCAGCCTGATCTACGCTAGCCGCACACGCTGTGGCCCGGCTCATATGATATATACACATGCTGAATGGTTGGAATCTAAAGTGGAATGGTACATCAGAAAATATACCATATTTACCCTGAGTATTCGGACTCCTCACCACACTTGCTCTAAAATTTGACCAAGTACAAATTACAACCCGGCGTTGAGTCTAAAAACTGCTGGATGAGTGCCAAACAGTGTAGTCCCTGATGAGACGCCGCGTTTTGCGGCGTCTCATCCTGGTCTACACTGTTTGCTCGGACCTGTCTGTCCGAATATATACGGTAAATACGGTAATGAAGCCGAGGCAACGCCACAATCAGAGGTCGCAGTCTATCTCTGATTTCAAGAAGAGTGAACGAAAAGGGACATTTATACATGTAGATACAGTCGACTCTCGTTATCTCGAAGTCCAAGGGACTCTCTTGAATACTTCGAGTTATCCGTACCTCGACAAATCAGATTTGCGGAATTGAGGAAAACAATAAATCGAACAACCACATTTAATAAATGAATTTGTAATTTGACTCCTGAAGTTAATAGATATATTATAAATATTGTGGAAAAGAGGAGAAATTGCTCTTTAGGAGCAATTTCTCCTCTTTTCCACAATATTGTGATACCTGTTGTTAAATTCCCATATTAGAACAGGGACCCGATTTTCACTTCGAGATAAGCGGTTATTCGAGATAAGCGAGGTCGAGATAACGAGAGTCGACTGTATTACGTACAGCTAAACGGCTAGCCAAACGACTAGCTAGCTCTTCCCGAAGTGGCAAAAGGACATACTAACCGCAAGAACAAGGCAATAAACCAGATGGAACTGATGAACTCCACAACCATTTGAAATTTTCTCAAACGAATTGTGTATTCTCGAACCGTGTAGATGAAATTAAGTGTTGCATGTACATGTATTTTATTGCGCGTGACGATCTTTTGGTTTCTTGATGAACCGTTACCACTCTGTGGGCAAATTCAGCAGATGATATTTTGATCATATTATCTTCTTTTTTTCCCCAGAAAATCGGCTTTGATATGTTACGCAAATTGTCTCCTAAGGGCACAATTTGCATGACGTGTCAAAGCAGATTTTCTGGGAAAAAAATAAGAAAATTATTTCGAAATGTCGTGTGCTGAAATTTCACCTCGAATGCTAAATATCAAACAGGATTTCATCAGAAATCCCAACTTCAACTATTTCATAGAAAACGACCATCCCTCAGCAAACGGTTATAAATTACATCATTATTTCCCTTTGACCATAAATTTCTCACTCCATGATGCAGTATTACTTGTTATATTTTACGCACCATTACGAAAACACGCCTATTCAAATATATTGAAAATTTTACCACCGGAAACTGAAAGTTTCCAGATAAAAATTCTTATATTTTTTCATATTTCTACTCAAAACATAGATTCTGGTACTCGTTAGAACCGCCTCGCCGAGGCGGTTCTAACGAGTACCCACAATCTATGCTTTTGAGCAGAAATAAGAAAAATAATATATACCCCTATAAACCCCACTTTTACTATATAAAAGTGGGGTTTAAGGGGGTCAAAATTATATAGGTATGTTTTCGTGATGCAATACACCCCTGGTTCTTGTTTGATAAATGTGTGCGCGCGCGTGTGTATGTGTATTTAAATGTTGCGGGGTTAAGTTGTATAGGTAAACGAGACAGTTCCACCTTTTATAAATAATGATCTCATTGTCTATTTCATTTAGATACTCCTACACATATTATACACTTAGGTTAAAAACTTCTTAAACCTGTTAGTTATTTTCCACGATAAAGAAAAAAAAAAAAGAAAAAAAAAGAAAAAAAAAAAAGAAAAAAAAAAGATTGACAGTTCATTAAAGAGGCGAGATTTTGCTTAAAGCGCTTTTGTGTTACTTAAAGATGTAATTGCATCACGAAAACATGCCTATGTAATTTTGACCCCCTTAAACCCAACTAGTGTATAATAAAACTGGGGTTTACAGGGATATACCTTATTTTACTTATTTCTGCTTAAAATATAGATTGCGGGTACTCGTTAGCTAGAACCGCCTCGTCGAGGCGGTTCTAACGATACCCACAATCTATGTTTTGAGCAGAAATTTGAAAATTATCAGAATTTTTTATCTGAAAATTTTCATTTTTTGGTGGTAAAATTTTCAGTATATTTGAATAGGCATGTTTTCGTAATGAGTTGTCGTCTGCTATTGTTGTCATTAGCGTACTAAAGGGTAAAATTTTCTGCAAACACATCTTGCATTAAGTTGTTTTATGTCTTATTTTAATTGATTTTACCAGATGTATTTCTCTCGTTATTGTCATGAACCGTCGTGCTCAGATGAAAATATCATATTTTAAAAATGGCAAACGTATTGTAAAAACAGTTTAATGACTTTAGAAATTTAAATTTTTCAACGCCAGATATTCCGCTCGGTTAAAATTGTTTTGTGTTAGAAACTTAATTGTTATATAGGGGATATAAAATTTGTTACTGGTGATGTTATCTAAAAGAAAGTTGTTTTTTATTCGAAACTTCCATGAAGTTGAAAATATATTAAATATATTGTGTTGTAATTGTTATTCGCGTTTCTTTTAATTTAAGCGACATAAAATGACTTTTGCAATTCTTTTCGCGAACGAGACCTGCTTAAAAGTTATCATTGTAAATGGGTAGACTAGCTGCTAGTCTGATAATACAAGTCTGATCATTTTTATTATTAAAAGATTATCAACTTGCAAGTCTATTTGAGTCTTATTTGGTAGAGTCTCCAATACATATCTTGGCTTAGTAAAATTGAGAAAGGAGTGTAGACTAGCTATAAAACTAGTATTGTTCATTTTGATGCAAATAGATGATTTTTTTTTATCCATATTATTCATTTAAAATCCTAGTGGCTAGGCTAGTAATTAAGTTAAAGCAAATGAAAAGGGGCCTTCTGTCAAATACGAAGGGCACATCACGAAAACACGCCTATATAATCTTGTCCCCCTTAAACCCCACTTTTATATAGTAAAACTGGGGTTTACAAGGGTATACATTATTTTTCATATTTCTGCTCAAAACATAGATTGTGGGTACTCGTTAGAACCGCCTCGCCGAGGCGGTTCTAACGAGTACCACAATCTATGTTTTTGAGCAGAAATATGAAAAATATTAGAATTTTTTATCTAAAAGTTTTCCATTTTTAGTCGTAAAATTTCAATATATTTGAATAGGAATGTTTTCGTAATGATATCGACACAGCCCATCTTTTGCTATCCAAACTGCGCCCAGTAGAGATTCTGATCAGGCTGATCTGAATCTCCACTCGGCGTTCATGTCCAAAGGAACGTTTTCTGGCTCATTTGATATCTCATGAAAACTATCTTTTTCTCGTACAAGGCATATGCCATTTCATACACACTATCTACATGTATTTGTTTCCTCACATACGAGGGCGTGTCAATAAATAACCAGCCTATCCCATTTCCGATGGACCGAGACGGTCACGTTTTTTATGCTTTGTTTCAATATATGATTTATACATGGGTACAAAATTACACGCGTATCGAGTCATTCTTTAATAAGATATTGAATGTCAAACATGGCTAGTGATGCAAAGGCATGGAGTTCATCTAAAGTTGAGTACCGTGCTGTAATTCGGTACGTGTATTTAAAAGGTAAAACAGGCAAGGAAATACACGGCGAGTTAGCCGATGTTTATGGGTCTTCTGCACCATCTTATGCTCAGGTTAAATTCTGGGTAAGGGAATTCAAACGCGGTAGAACGTCTTTAGAAGACGAAGCCAGGTCTGGACGCCCACTGGATGCCACCGACGAAGAAATGTGTAAGAAAGTTCGGGATCTGGTATACTCTGATAGGCGAATTCAGGTGGAAGAAATAGTGCAGGCATTAGGCATTTCACATGGTAGCGTTTCAACAATCTTACATGATCGTTTAGGTATGCGCAAGCTAACAGCCCGTTGGGTCCCCAAATCCCTTAGCGATGAGCAAATGGCAACCAGAACATCAGTATGCAGCGCCTTGTTGTAGCGTTTTAGGTCAAAAGATGATTTTCTGTTGCGTCTGGTGACTGTAGATGAGACTTGGGTTCATTATTATGAGCGAGAGAATAAAGCTCAGAGTAGTCAGTGGGTAGGGCCTAGGTCCCCGAGGCCAAAGAAGTTCAAGTCGCAACCATCTGCTGGCAAGGTGATGGCCACAGTATTTTGGGACGCAAAAGGCGTTATTATGTTGGACTTTTTACCCAAGAGAAGTTCAATAACTGGAGTGTACTATGCAAACTTGTTAGACCAGCTTAGAACCGCCATCCGTGAAAAACGCCGAGGTAAACTCTCTAAAGATGTTTTGCTGCAACAGGACAACGCGAGAGTTCACACTTGCAAAGTTGCAATGGATGCTGTAGAGCGAAACGGGTATGAATTAATACCACATCCTACCTATTCTCCTGACCTAGCTCCTAGCGACTTCTTCCTATTCCCAAACTTGAAAAAGGATATCCGTGGACTTCATTTCCGGTCTGATGAAGAAGTCGTGACGGCAGCTGAGGAGTGGGTCAATGGAAAGGACCCTGACTTTTTCAGTTCTGGGCTGATGGCACTTGAACACCATTGGTCTAAATGCATCACACTAGAGGGCAATTACATCGGAAAAGAAGAGATGGATCTCAACCGGAAATAAGTTAGGCTGGTTATATACTTATTGACTCACCCTCGTAGCAAGTTAGGCATACAAACGTGCGACGCATTTCGCACCAAGTGCCTGTTTATACAAAAAGTATCTATTTGTAATACATATTTTTCAAGACATTTGGCACCTCAAATATTGAAGTGAAGATATCCCGGAAATGCACAGCCTTCCCGAGTCACTAAAGGAAGAAAAGATGAGGAACAGACAATAGCAAAACAAACGCCACATATGAAACCATTGAAACACGACAAAAAAAAGTAAATAAAAAAAACAGAACTGCAACAGAGGCACCAACTTGGAACGATCAGTAGAAAAAACTACTGAGTGAAGAGTTAAATCTAGAACCACCTTGGAACGATCGGTAAAAAAACTACTGAGTGAAGAGTAAATCTAGAACCACCTTGTAACGATCGGTAAAAAAAACTACTGAGCGAAGAGTTAAATCTAGAACCACCTTGGAACGATCGGTAAAAAAACAACTACTGAGTGAAGAGTTAGATCTAGAACCACCTGGGAACGATCGGTAAAAAAACTACTGAGTGAAGAGTAAATCTAGAACCACCTTGTAACGATTGATAAAAAAAACTACTGAGTGAAGAGTTAAATCTAGAACCACCTTGGAAGATCGGTTAAAAAAACTACTGAGTGAAGAGTTAAATCTAGAACCACCTTGGAAGATCGGTAAAAAAAAAACACTACTGAGTGAAGAGTTAAATCTAGAACCACCTTGGAACAATCGGTAAAAAAAACCTACTGAGTGAAGAGTTAAATCTAGAACCACCTTGGAACGATCGGTAAAAAAACTACTCAGTGAAGAGTTAAATCTAGAACCACCTTGGAACGATAAGTAGAAAAAACTACTGAGTGAAAAGTTAAATCTAGAACCACCTTGGAACGATTAGTAGAAAAATCTACTGAGTGAAGACTTAAATCTAGAACCACCATGGAACGATCAGTAGAAGAAACCACTGAGGGAAGAATTAAAACTTGCACTACCTTGGAACGATCAGTAGAAAAAAACACTGAGGGCAAAGTTAAAACTGGAACCACCTTGGAACGATCAGTAGAAAAAAATACTGAGGGAAAAGTTAAAACTAGAACCACCTTGGAACGATCAGTAAAGAAAAAGGGTTAGAACTAGAACCACCTTGGAACGATCAATTAAAATTCTACTGAAGGAAGAGTTAAAACTAGAACTACCTCGGAACGATCAGTACAAAAAATCACTGAGGGAAGAGTTAAAACTAGAACCACCTTGGAACGACCAGTAGAACAAAACTACTGGGAGAATAGTTAAAACTAGAACCACCTTGGAACGATCAGTAAAAAAAAAAAAAAAAACACTGAGGACATAGTTAAAACTAATTTTACTGATCGAAAACTCGTCCTTAATTCTGCTACAGCTCCAAATTACAAACATATGCGCAAGCTGATCTGTGCTTTCAAAGGACACTTTTTGTCCTTGTGGAGAAGGCAATCCCACGCTTTAAGTCTGTATTGGCATGATCGTAGTGTACCATCAAAGCCGAAGGCGTGCTTGATTCGATCTCCTGGATCTCCAGAAGAAAGGAATTTGCAGTTAAGTGGATGAGAGGAACACTCAGAAGAATCTTCCTGTCGCCCCACCTCGGGATCAAGAGTAATCAGGACTGACGCATGGATGGGGTGATATGATTCACCTTTTCCTCGCCCAGAAACCGCAGGGATAATGAGCTTATCAACAACCCCTAATCAAAATAGCTTAAAATGGTTTAGCAAGAGTCTTTTCTTATTATCTTGAAAATTTTGCTTCAACAATTAGCAAACTGCAAGGTATGTACAAGATTTGAAGAAAATCCATTTCATAGTTTAGAAAATTTAGAAGTCTAATTTTAATGCGCTTTACAAATTGTTATATGTGACCTTGACCCTAAGGTCAAGAGCACTGAAATCCTTATCAAATAATATGCCAACCATAGGGACACTCTTCAAAAGGTTTGAAATATATTCCTTTGAAATCATCTAAATGCCAGTTACAAAAAATACCCTTTTCTCATGTATTTGTCAAACTTTGATCTGTGACCTTGACTTTGAGGTCAAGGGTGTTGAAACCCTTGTAAAAAATGTCTCGTGTGTAGGGATGGTTTGAAGTAAATCGCTCAAAGGCTTGAAAATGTCAGCTATGAAAATAAATTCAAGACGTCAACATAGCCGCCGCTTCCGACGACCACACTCCACGGCTAGGCCTCGCCTTTCTTCCAAAAGGACTAGATAAAAGTCGCTTGTTATAAATGCTTGTTGGTCGTTTATGGTATATACATGTTCGAGAAATTTTTAGTAAAAACTGAAGCCAAACAAAAAAGGTGTGTTAACTGCTAAAACAGATGTTCGGGTGTTTTTTTTTGTTTTTTTTTTTTGCAAATTAAGATCAATACATGTAAATTTGGCTCGGCTATATGTCAGAACTTGTTTTTGTTAGTATTGGTTCTTCTCTTGACAAAATTTATTTACTAACAAGACTTCCGCGTCGTCGCACTTGCGGGAGGGGGCGGGGTGGGGGTGGGAGGGGGACAAGGCAGTTGGGACTCCCTTAATAAGTATAAAATATGTCAAGGTCACCGGGTCAAGGTTGCGTGCTGAGTGAAGACGTCTAGGAGAGACACTATGCAAGGTTTGAAGGTTCTAGCAACTATAGCAACTATAGCTGATAAGATCGCAAGGGTTGACGCGAAATTCATCCGTCACGGGAGCGGAAAATATAGATCAAGGTCACCGGGTCAAGGTGCGTGCTTAGTGAGGGTGTCCAGAAGAAACACGATGCAAGGATTGAAGGTTCTACCAACTGTAGTTGATGAGATCGCAAGGGTCAATGGAATTGTTGACGTACGGACGGACGGACGGAAAATGGGACGCCTATGTCGCACCATGCCAGCAGCAGTTATAGTTATTCAAATAGTTAATTATAATAAAAGTAATTTCCTGGAAGATTTTTTTTTGCTTGTAATTTGAGTCGCAATGCGAGAAAAGATACCTTTTGAAGCCAACTGATCTGGATCTACACTGTTTGCTAACACAGGGCATGACGTGTTTAGCATGAGAAGGGTCAAAGCAGCGGTTTAACAGACAATGCGGCTGCGATGTGATTTCTTGGCAACTGATTTCATTACAACTGTCTTGCGACCGCTGCAACCGTATTTGCAATCAGGACATAATCGCCGATCCATCAGTTCGCGATAGGTTGCCGATCGATCGGCCACAGTTTTTGCAAATTGTTGAGGATTAATCGGTGATCGATCGGCGACTGATCGCCGAAGATGTGGCGACAGATATGATACCGATCGGCGATTAGTCGACGACTTCTCGGCGACTAGTGGCAACTGACAGAGACTGGTCAGCGACTCATGGCCGATAGCTCCCCGATCAAATTATATGTATAAAGTAAGGGTGCTTTCTAGAACCAACTCATTATTGTGCAGGTAGTGAGCATGGCAGAAGCAACAGTGTTGCAGCTGGTGAACATTTAAAATGTTATATTAATATAAGTGTCACAAGTCTCAGCCGCCTTTGAACCATCAAATCAACCGCTGCGGTTGATTTGATGGTTCAAAGGCGGCTGAGACCACGGAGGCGAAGAGAGTACTGATTTAAACATTGGATCACGAGAAGACCACAGTTTGTAGACAATGATAATCTTGCGAAATGACAGTGTGGTCCATGGACAAACCTTTTTATAAACGCTGAAACGGCAAGCGATCGTTACAGGCTTGAAAATGATTTGCAACTGATCGCCGGCTAGTCGCCAACCAGTCTCTGACGAATCGCCTATCGATCAGTGATCAGTCGGCGACACTGATCGCCAATTAGACGCCCGTTCGGTCGCAGATCAATCGGAGACTGGTCGCAACAGAATCGCAAGAGTAAATGATTGGCGTCTGGTCGCCAATCGATCGGCGATGGTCACCGACCTCTGCGCGACTAAACTAGTTGCAGCGCGTCTTTTGGGAATGAGCAAAAGACGATCGGTGATTGAAATTGGTCTTCGACTGCTCTACGACTTTACTGAGATCTTTGCGACTGATCGGCGACCGACATTTGAATTGGTCGCAAGCTGGTCGCATCTCAGTCGCAACGTCTGTGTAACCGGGGTTTTAGACACACAGTCACTTGATCGTCGGCCTCGGTGATCAGAAGGTCGCGCACTCGTTGATTTTCGGTCATATACAGGTAACCGGTTGCCAGCGCTTTCACCGTAAAGTTTACGGGCGCCTGTAGAACTTCTGCAGAAATTATCTTGTAAAATAGGATAAGGATGGGTACGCTTAAGATACGGTGCAGTAGCTCACATCCTACTATGTCCTACGTTAACTACCTTGCCCTACTCTGCCCTGCCATGCGTGATTATTCCTGAAAATAATCTACAGACGCCCGTAAAATTTATGGTAAATGCGCTGGTAGTTAGTTGCCAGTATTTTACCGTAAAAACTACGGGACGTTTTTACACTGCGGGTTCGATGCACGCCGTGTTCGGCAAATTCTTTCGTGAGGATTGGTTATGAAATATATCCTACGGTCATTCTCTCCATTTTACTGATTCAAGAAAGGCAGCTATCAGTTTCCAGCGAAAGAATGTGCACAAGTACTGGTTAACCGCTTAGAGGGCTTACCCTGCCCAGAAAAAAAGTGTGTTTAGGTAAACTGACCTGTTCGACAAGACCTTAACATTGGGCCGTTAAACGCCAAACCAAACCAAATCCAATATGCAACAATGGCGACGACCGGGTATATTTGAACCTTTCATCAGGGTCAGATCTAGGATGATTTCTGAGGGGGGAGGGTGTCGATTTGCGTATTTACTCTACGTATTCGGAAAGACAGTGCCTGAGCAAACAGAGTAGATCTAGATCAGGCGCCACAGAACGCGGCCTCTGATCAGGATCTGCACTGTTTGCCACTAATACGGCAATTTCATACAATTCATAGATAATAAAATGGGTAAATACATGGTATCCCAAATTTATTAAATTTATCCAAAATTTCACATGAAAATGAAATTTTAAGTAAAAAGGGTGTTAGACCTTCCTCTGAATCCGACCCACGATCTTCCTCTGAATCCGCCCCTGCACATGCTGATGCAAACGAAGTACGGCTTTTAATCTGCGAGATACGAGGAATCCTGACAAATTAAGAACACCCTGCCCAACCTGCAAGTGCGTGCTATCTGGTTTGGGCATCGCAATTCACATATGCCGGAAATATTGTTGTCATGACTCGACACAAATGTGGGGAATACAATGCATTGTTGCTTTGTCGCAAGTCGTTAGCAGTATTTAAACCTAAAAGCCCAAACCACAGCAGATGATATTTCGATTATTTTCAAGCTTTAAAGAGATAATAAGACACGATATTTCATGTGGATCGTACTCTTAATGATTCACACGAAATGCCGTCATATTTTCTCTGAAAAACAATCATGATAATAGAATGCCGTCTGCTTCATTGTTTCTCAGCGATTTAAGGGTAAGCACTGTTTGATTCTAATAAGTACAATGTATACCCCATGTGAAAGTTGTAGCAGACGACATTCTCTTTTTCTTTTTTTTCAGAGTAAAAAAGTCTTACAGGTGGGTAAGTACTGTTTGATTCTAATAAGTATACCCCATGTGAAAGTTGTAGCAGACGACAATCTCTCTTTTTCTTTTTTTTTTTTTTTTCAGAGTAAAAAAGTCTTACAGACGATCCACATGAAATGTCAAGCCTTATTTTCTCGGGAAAGTAATAATAATGCACATTTATTACGTCGTCTGCTGCAGTTGTGAAAAAAGGTACACCGACAGATGTTCAGTGACCTGTTGTATATGCATTAACCAATTTTAGTCTGGAAACCCCCAAATGGGTACTTGGCAAATGGTGCAGACACAGATTAAACGCTACTGAACGCGGCGTCTGATCAGGGTCTACACTGTTTGTATTAAATAGAAGGATTTCAATAAAACGTAGTAATAATAAAAACCAGACACCCTGCTATTGGAAATAGACCAGTCCAAAGAGTTCTGGTAGAAGAGTCCAATCGGCATAAGTGGGTTATCGTCTCTTCTTTCGAATCAGGGTCTGTATTTTGCTGAAGATTTCTATATTAACACTTAATCTACGGACACCATAACGTTTTATCATACTTCCCCTTTGAACGAGTCCACTTGAGCCACGCCAAGCGAAAATGTGCATTCGGGGCATGCGCGGACAGCAAAGGCCCGGATCAGACTGCGCGGATGCGCAGTCTGATCAGGGCCTTCGCTGTCCGCTGCCAGAATCATTGAATACTAAAGAATGTATTGATGGAGAGCAAAGACCCGGATGAGACCTTGCGCATGTGCAGGATGATCCGCACATTTTGGGCATGCTCAAAGGCTTCTTTTGCTTGATGCGGCCCATTTTACTACCTGTTGATGCTGGGAGATTGGCAAACATTGTAGACCGTCGTCGGAAATCCACGGCTATTACATTACGCTAACTTTATTTATTAAAAGTGATAGAGGCCCTCGGGTACCAAGGATGGTGTAGAGCCCGATCAGACGTCGTACAGTGTTTGTTCAGATAACTGCTGTTTATACAGAGACAAACAGTTTTCAACGTTTGAGAATACTTCATCTTCGAGTCGCAAAAATCTATACTAGTTTCATAATTAAAACAAAACAAAAACTGTTGTAAGAGTTTTTTGTTTTAATTTTAGTGTCATCAAAAAGTCATCGTGGCCAAATTCTAGCCTAAACTACAGCACCGAATGCAATGATAAATGATTGAGGGACACAAGTAAGGTACCTATAACCCTTATTTAGCCCTTTCCATCCTGCATTCCAAAATAAATACCTTCGCAAACAGTGTAGATCCAGATGAGACATCTCATACAAACCGTCTCATTAGGAGTTACAGTTTACCATGGTCTTTTTTTATTATTATAAATTCTGACTAACACCTCTATTTGCAACAATGAATGTGTAAAAATGCAGAAATGGAAAAGTTCACGTCAGAAACTTAAATAAAGCAAGGTAGCTTACCCATGTCGTTTTTTTGAGCCCCATAAAATGCAGAGTAGTCTTCGGAGCATGTGCGAAGGGAAAGGCCGGGTCACCATGTGCGTATGCACAGACCGTTCAGGGCTTTTACTATTATTCAACACTCCATGCTCTAGTAAGTACACTGCTAAGGCACACATTACGAAAACACGCTTATTCAAATATACTGAAAATTTAACAACTTTCAGATTAATAAATTGTTGTATTGTTATTATTTCTGCTCAAAACATAGATTGTGGGTACTCGTTAGAACCGCATCCACGAGGCGGTTCTAACGAGTACCCACAATCCATGCTTTTGAGCAGAAATAACAAAAATAATGTCTACCCCGGTAAACCCCAGTTTTACTACATAAAAGTGGTGTGTAAGGGATCATAATTGTATAGGCATGTTTCCGTGATGGATCAGACGGCTGATGCGCAGAATCATCTAGGCCGAGGTAGTCCGCACATGCCCCCGAAGAACCATTTCCTCATGGCGTAGCTCATGCATGTATATTGTGGAGATATGATGTTCAATACATTAATCCTTCTCACGCTGAATAAATTAAGATGCTACGCCCACTTCTAATTTCCAGCCAATCAGATTATTTGATCTGGGTTTTTGATAGAAATTCACATATTTAATGACAAACAGTGCAGATCCAGATCAGTTGGCTTCTTCAGAAGCCAACTGATCTGATCTACACTGTTTGCTAAGACAGGGCATGTTGGTTCAGCGAGAGAAGGGTTAACAAATAAATAGTATGGATTTGTACAATGCGTAACTTATGGAAATGATTATCTTACACAATAAAGTAATTGAAAACAATCTTAAATATAACCAATATTCACTAACAAAGTCAACAAAACAACTCATGGGAATTTTCAAACAAAATACTGTACATATACATTATTTAAAATAGTCTAATTATTGATACTGAAGACACTGCACTAACCATTGATCTGTGGTTCAAAACTCATCGATAAGGATGTTTTCGTCCTGTGCATGTTTTCATGTGCACAGCATGAAAAACATCCTTATCGGATATACGGAAAAGGAAGGTCAAAATCAGTTTGTGCATTCGCGCAATCTGACAAGGTCTTCATTTCCGCTTACAAAATCAAGTAATGAAAATGGAAGTAGGCCCCGCAGTCGACTTTGGGCTTTCGCATATGACATAAGGGCCCCTCCTCAAGTTAAACAGCATTTTTTTTTATCTTTTAAATTATATGTCGAAAAAGAAAGCGTTATTTTTTCATTTTATCTTATTATTGTTGGAGTTATAAACGCTTTCTATGCATACGCTAGTATGACATTAACACACTATCTCCAATGTGAGTCTCAACGTGAGATAATGTGTCTTCGGATGAGATTTGTCTCATCTTCTGACGATTATATATATTCGTTTTGCAACGAAACATGTTCTTGTGTGCAGGTTTCTTCAAAGTATATTATTGCATAAAAAGCAGTGTCGCACGTTATTAACAGCCGTGCATTAACCAGCGAAAAGCCGTGTATTAACAAAGCAATTCAAGCGCTGTTAATGCACGGCTACGCAACTTTCAATATGCTCGTACCGGGGCCACAGATGTGCTGCCGTTACGAGACGTGTACTGCCCGGCCCTAGAACGAGCATAGTCCGTGGAAATCGCGTTCGCGAGACATCGGTGAAAAGGCGAAACAAAAGAGTGCAAGAAATAACGCGAAATTTAGCAAATGTTTTCAGTTTTTATGCAAAATAGCGATCGAACATGGTTTTTCAATGCATTAACACTCGCCAGGTCCCTAGGGAGGTGTTGAAAACCGCGGCCTCCGGCCTCGGTTTTCAACACCTCCCTCGAGACCTGGCGAATGTTAATGCATGAAAAACCATGTTTGATCCCTATAACAAACAATGCATGCAAAACTCATGCTATTGCTTTCACAGTTAACAAGGAATGGATATAATTCCAGGATAGCTTAGGCTCTCAAAATTCTATTCGCCTCCCTTCTCTAAGAAAGCCTATTCTAAAAATGAAATATTTTTTTTTCATTTTAGAGTAGATTCCTTTTTCAGAAGGGGTTTTGTGTGCAACAAAGCAAACAGAAATATTATCATTGGTGTCCCTTGTAAGACTATCCATTAATCTATCAAATATATCCAGTCCCATAATGTAAGGTAGAAGGGTAGGCGAAATATCACAACTCTGCTTGTATATGTAAGTTAAGAGAATGTTCTTTATCGATGAAAATTCTTACATGTGTTAGTGATTGGATTGGTGAAATTAAAAACGGAATGAGTGACAGTAACAACCATTTAGTTATTTTAATTTCACAAAACCAGTCTAAGAAAAGCACTTAGTTTGATCCGGAGCATTACGAAAACACGCCTATTCAAATATATAGAAAATTTCGCTTCCAAAAACTGAAAAAAATCAGATAAAAAAAACCCTGCTACTTTTCATATTTCTGCTCAAAACATAGATTGTGGGTATTCGTTAGAACCGCCTCTGCGAGGCGGTTCTAACGAGTACCCACAATCTATGTTTTTGAGCAGATATAAGAAAATGTATACCCCTGTAAACCCCAGTTTTACTATATAAAAGTGGGGTTTAAGGGGGTCAAAATTATATAGGAATGTTTTCGTGATGGCGCATAATTTCCAACGCACACGCGCGCAGCGAAGACTCGGATTCGAGTAGGTTGACGAGTCTTCACATGGCAGTCTGTGGGTAGTCAACGATCCAAAGTGTCTTCCGGCGGACAGCGAAGACTCCGATCAGCCTGTGCGCGCTGGGCGCACAGGCACATTTGTAAGAAATGCTATGCCCCGGTTTATATAATAAGTTAAAGCAAATAAATAAACAAGAATTTACAGTAAAATAAATTAATAGAATATGATGAGAATTTTGTATTAAACATGGACAGAACACATTCTGAGTGAAACTGTATCTCAAAAATAGATGAAATATTGTCATGGCGTACGCCTTTTTCCATATGAAAATATTGATTGAAAGGTTGGAATCAGAACGGTAAAAATCTATTTGCACTGATACCCGTAGACGTATCTATCACACAACATAACACTTGTAAGATCATGAAAACATACATGAGGGAAACGGACAGCACAAGCACTCACACATCCACTTATGAAGATGATTTGAATAAAATGAATGCACACAGTCTTTGATCAACATACTCACACATGAAACTGAGAATTTAGATATAAGTGCGGATGCATGAATGATAGGCTCGCACATTCAGTCAAGATGAGTATTTGATATTTATCACTCTCTAGGCTACTTCAGCAGACGACAAATAGATCATTTTCTTATTTTTTTTTTTTTCAGAAAACATGATCTGACATTTCATACAAACTGTCTCCATTGGAGAACAATCTGCATGAATTATCAAATCCCGTTTTCAAAGAAAACAAAAAAAAAACAGAAATATTTCAAAATGTCGTATGTTGAAAATTTTACCCAGAGTGCTAAGCGTTAATAAATAGAAATGAACACGGTTACTGGGCAGGAAGTTACTTACACTTATGAAAGATGAGTACAATGCGAATGATTTTCTAAGCAAAACAGTCACACCATTGATGAAGATGAATGTTTAAATAAAATGTATATGAGTAATTTAATGTCAGCACAGTCACGCATGAAATAAATAAATAAATTAGCACAAGTATTTCATGGCAAACACAGCTACTCGGTGAGTAGCGTGAGTAGCTTGACAACTAGAAAAGTCAAATGCGTGAATACTCAGATCTAAACAAAGTAAGCAGACGTACCGTCTAAGCCCCCGAGAAAAATTTGTAGCAGACGGCATATATATATATATATATATATATATATATATATATATATATATATATATATATATATATATATATATATATAATTTTTTTTTAATACGCCTTGATATTTCGTGTAAATCGTCTGCTTGGCAAATAATTCACACGAAATAACAACACTAATTTTCTTTGAAAAAAAAAAAAAATATCAAAATGTCGTCTGCTGCAATTTTAACCAGATGCTAAGTGTTAATGTATATATTGAACTGAACAGAATTGCACCATCGTTAAAGGAAGTCTGCTACCACGTGCAGTCAAAGACTGCACATGCGCGTACTTTGATCTTCGACATCCGCTCAGTGGATCACTGAATACTGTAGGTTATAGTGATAGACAATAAAGACACTGCACAGGTTGACCTAGGCATGATTCTCATCTCCTCGGCGCAGCTGCAATAGGGTCAATATTGTCTCTGAATTCTTTAAGACAAAGCTCGAAAAACGTTCATCTTCCTTGCTTCGTGTCAATAAATAACTCGTGAATAAATAAATAGGAAAATATTGTACAAAAATAGATCTTATTTCTCTCTTATGACTTAAACACTGGGTCCCCGTATCACAAAATGTCATCAGGTAAGTTGCCGCATTAACTCACACAAATGATAGTTTTCTGTGATCTTTCTTCAATTTGTACCGCATTCTAACATCATTTGTCGGTGGTAAGATTTCGTGACCATGATATCTGGCATCGGGTTCAGTCTTCTGACCAGGTAATAATTCAAAGTCACACTGATGTACGAGATTTACAATATACCATTTTGCCTGCAAAATTGCTAATTTCTTTCCAGGACACAGTGAACCGAAAGCTAACAGAGGATTTTTTACTTCCCGTCCCTTTCTGTAGAACTTTGCATCTACGAATCTGTCGTATTTAAATTCCTGCAAAACAAGAACAGATTACGTTTAACTGATTTTTTTTTATTGAATATCTGCATTATATACGCACACACACAAGAAAAACGATAAACATAAAACATACATGTATTGAATAAATTCCGGCAATCTGATAAGGGTACTTGCTCTCTGCTAATACGATCATTTTATGGCAAAACCATCATTAGAAGGCGGTTGCGCTGAAAAAAAATTCTATCAGCGTCTTTTGCGTATGTCCGAAGAAAAAATTCTATTATCGGGGTTCGTTTTAAAGTGATTCTAAAATATGTGTAATCTATTTAGAATATAGAAAATTTAACGGTTAGGTTTTTTTAAGGGAAACTAAAGTCGTAGTAAAATGGTATTTATGAACAAGTTGAAGGTAAAGTAACGTACCAGTGGATCTTCAAATATTTCCGGATCTTTGTGAATGGCAGGGGGATACATAGCTACTCGGTCTCCCGCCCGAAGATTGAACTTTGAACCATCTTCCATCTCAAAAGTCATATCTTTTGTAACTCCCCGGACCATGAATACACCACTTGTTAGGCGCATTATTTCGTTGAGCACGCTGTCTGAAAACAGATGAATATAAAATATTTTTGGCTTTACAGGATAAAACATACAATCAGTGTCATACTTTCTAATATTAATGGAATTTCAATTTGTGAATTATTGTGAAAATAAACAAATCTCGAATTAAAATTAAATTTACTTGTTATTACAGCAAAGATAAAATGATACATGATAAATAAAAGACAAAGAAAAAAATCGTGTCGGTAACCACGCCATTAAGCAAGGTTCTATGCAGTCTGATCAGCACAGGTTTACCATTTACATAAAATACCCAACTTTACATTGCAGCAACGATGTAACTGAATTGTGAACTAGAGAAATGGCGTATACCGGTATTGACCTTAATGGGACATATTAATTCTGTGGCGTCTGATCATGGCCTTCACTGTTTACGCATGCCTGTCTGTCCCAGTATTTACGGTTATTACGGTATGTGAAAATGTTTAAATTCTCTAAAAGGCTCAGCTAGATAGATATGATAATTATAGATACCTAGAACAGGTAGGGCCTCCAGCTCCTCCATATCGAACTCTACTTCTTCGTCTTTGTCGTAATATTCAGCTTTTCTCTCCACAATATCACTGATCTCCAAACTGAGGGCATTCAAAGCTTCGGGGTGTGTCATCAAAATGTACATGAACCAGTAGATAACTCTGAATGTGTTGTAATTGACATGCAAATAAACCAAATTATAACCAATAATGTCAGTCTCAGTTTGACCATAGGCCTTCATATGCTCAAGTGCAAACTTGACGAAAGGTGAAACGTCCTCACGGCTTAAAATCTCTGAGGAACATGGCTGCTGAATTAGAACTTCAAGGGCCCGGCAAGCTTCGGGGAAAAGTTTTACTGGAACGCCAAGCCAGAGAAAATTGAAGTACTTGTGGAATATATCGAAGTTTCTGTATACGGTATCGGCCTTGAAAACATCATCAGGTCTTTCTGTACCAAACACTGTTCTAAATATAGCTTGAAACATCGTCTTAGAAGCCATATTACGAAGTCCATCTTCCTTCCAATCGTAATCGACGAGTTCTTTGGTAGTATTGCCATTGATGTCCACAGCATGAGTCGCGGCAAACGCATCATTCAAATGACGTGAGAACTGTCTCATGCCAACTAGAAGATTTTGTCCCTTTACAGTTTTGCCGGCCTCTTTAATCATACTCCTAGAATTTATAATTTTAAACCCGAAAACGTTCATGTTTACTTGTTTCTGTATTTGATCAAAATCGAAGTTCTTCTCCTTACAGAATTTTTCGTATGTGTGTGGGTCATTGATGATGGTGAGATGTTGGTGCATTAATCGTATCGTGAATATGTCTCCGAACTCTGCCTGTTTCCTATGAATGAAATTGACCGCGTTCTCGGCGAATTCCTTCCCACTTCCCCACAGAATACTCCCCGGAACAATTACAGGCTCACCTTTCCGTCTGAAATATAGACAACAGGACCAAGATAAGGATTCATTATTCAAAATTTATGAGCTGATAAAATCATGCTGAAACAATTAAGAGCGGAACTTGTAAGTAAAATACGAAAGTATACACAAGAAGCCTAATTGTTTCTACTTGAATACTTAATAGAAGTGAGAAACGTGCTGTGACAAATTCGTCAGACTTGTGACGGGTTGTTAAACTGACAGCTCAGCTCGATGTTACGCTGAACCGGGATTTCTTAATTACATGTACATTAATTCTTGACATTTAGGTATTTCTATCTTGTAACAGGTGACCTAAGCCTAGGTCATTGTTCTATTAATAGTATAGTATTATATAATAAGTGTGATCAAACTAATTACTAACAATTCATAACTCCAGAAGAACTATTTTTTTATCCGAAAAGTACCGATATTTTTCTCATTTCTGCACAAAAAAACTATGTCGTGGGTACTCATTAGAAGCGCGAGGGAGTATCCACAACATATGTTTTCGTGCAGATATAAGAAAAATAATATATGGATACCCCTCTTATCTGGATCTATGTAATGTGCAGTACAGGCCTGAAAGGCGTAGAAATAAGCAGATAGATTACCTTCTTCTGTATAAATATTTAACGTAGACAGCTATGAGGCCAACCACTGTAATAGCCAGGTATAATGTCACGGAAATCATCTTGTCTGTCTGAAAGGAAAAAAAATATCAATGTTTGAAATTTGTCTAGCCATTGTACATACAAAAGATACTAAACAATCCACAAAAGAAACAGATAAAAATATTCATAGTAACATTAAAACTAAAACACGAAACTATATCAAACAAACAAATAATCGACAAAAATGCGATATTGTCTTAAACTGTGGTACCGTTAAGATAATCACGAGGGAAACAAAGGGATAAAACGTAACGTAAAACAGTAAAATAATGAGAAAAGCTGTTTGTTTTGTCTGAAATTAAAATAATCAAACACCTATTCAGTTGTCAATGAGAATTCTGAATAATATTTTAGATATTTGACTTCTATTGTGTTAGGCAGTGATCGAGAAATAGATACCTGAACAGATAAGCGATTGTGATTTTGTGAGAAGATAGCACTTTTAAACAACAGTTACTGCTTGTATTACTCTTAACAATGTTGACTTAGCGATAAGGCCACTTTCTTTGCGCAAAATATTGGCCACGCGTAGCTAAAACAATCGAGTGAATGATAGTATTGGCTGTTGCGCTATTATATACTAGTCAGCTACTATTTATATCCTTATTCCCATTCAGTGTTTTCAGTTAGGAAGAAAGCGACAAGCGTATTGGTCGCTCAAGTATAATACTATGACTAACTACTCTAAACACGTGGGAGAAAGCTTACGATTAAGATTACTACAATCGATAAAATCTGCTTCACTTCTCAGTTCATTCATAATCCAAGTCAACCTTTACAGTCCTGTAGCCTAAGAAAGATGCTTCTGCAAACAGTGTAGATCCAGTGAGACGGCTCATCAAGAGCCGTCTCACTGGATCTATACTGTTTGCCAATCTGTTCTTTACAGCTGTCATCTTTTTGGCAGCAATGGTTGTGTCCAAATGCAGATACAGAAGAGTCTATTTCAGAAACTCAGAGATGAAAGGGTTAAAATGTTTACAATTTGATTTTGGTGTATTTATTACACTGCCACGCACGTTGCCCGTATCGAGTTTATCTCAAAAAATATTTCTTAAGTCGTTATCTGTCTATTTCGCGTATCAAGGTATCAGTTAAAATTTAATGTCAGAATTATATTATGTCTGTACATCAAGATTGAGTGACAGGTGTAGCAACTGTCATTTATCTTTAGCACGCTTGGAAAAAATCCAGCCAAGATAAGTAGCAAAACTATCGGCTTTGTTTTTCTCATCTTCAACATCGTTTTCCAATTAGGCATTATTTTCAAAATTATATAATCGTCAGGTTTACTGATTATATTTATTTACCTAATAACATTTATTACTTAATACTTATCTACGCTTTATGTTTTTTTCCAACTTGTAATAAAACAAATTAAGTATTGAAGAAATATATGTTCTTTACCTGTAGTTATTATGTAGTAAAATCCTCTAAATAGTTCTGTTGAATAAGATAAAATCCTAAAGCGTTAGCAGTAAAGTATAAGTTCAGTGTTTCACGACTAGTTAGTTTGCTAGTATAAGTTAGTTCTGATTGTGCTCGTGAAACGTATCGTGTATTTATATTGTTTAAGGTGTTTACAATATTAGTTATGACTGACAGAGTGGGCGGAGCTTATCGCCGGAAATGATTATAATATCTTTAAGGTGAGCTTGAATGAAGTGTTGAGCTTCGCCTAAAGAGGTCTCCGTTAATCGTAGTAAAACCTTCAATTGACGTGAAACGAGCCTCTTAAATACAAGATTTACATTTTCACATTTGTATAGCAATTGAAAAGCGCATTCAACAAGTGGTATCGTAGAGGAGAGCTTCCGATATAATGTTGATATATGATAACACCGTTAAGATCTTTGACGTGATGATTAAAGTAAAATTGAGGATCAACATCAATGAATCGGACTCTGACGGTTTAGTTTTAAAGCTTCTAGAAATTGCTCGGAGACTGTAGATCGCCATTTTTGGAGAAACTTTAACGTTGATCAGATTCAATTTTATGACGGAAAGAAACTATTTTTATTCAGGTATTAACATACATGTAATGATTAAATTCATTTCTTGTAAATAACCGTGGCAGACATTTCAGATTGTAGTATTACGCGTACAGATAAAATGTTATATCGACTTATTGCTTTTCTATCTGTTTCAATCACGAAATATTATGTATAATAAAGATTTGAGTCGCGTTAAGCGAAAAGGTTATTGAAGTATGTATGAAGCCCATGCCCGATACATTATATAATATTAAATGTATCAAATGACTCGGTTAGCAGACTGTGTTGGATCTGCTTGCTGATCATGGTCTTCGTTGTGCGCTTATGTCCGAAGGCAAAGTTTGCTTGGCGAAATGGATAATGAATTGATAATCATAATTAATGAAAAATCTTTAAAAATTCTACTTCTTGTCTTCACTTAATTAAACAATGATTGATCTGCCCAAGGCGTGGCTCAGCTGCATAAATGTCGGCGGCGATTTAGTATAGTCTCACCGTTGTTCATCACCGTATTTGATGCTTGAGTATTCGGACCGATAGTTCTGAGCAAACGGTGTAGACCCAGATCAGACGCCTCGACGCGAGGCGTCTGATCTGGGTCTACACTGTTTCCATTAATCGAGCAATTCTCGGACATTTAACAGGTTGTAAAATGGATTAGTTCAAGTTTTAGGACTAGTGTGATAAGGAATTAAGGTGTCCGAATGCTTTGTGCAGAAAACGGTATCAAACTAAAATCACGCTAGAGACTCAAATTTCATTAGTCCATAGGAAAGGGAAATTAACTGTTAACACACATGGGGAACATATAGCTCTCCGAGAGGTACATTACTGGAAACACCTGCCCACGTTTCCATGGTAACAGATGACAGACTCTCGTAATGAGACTTTTTTTTTTTTGTAAGTGATACATTTATCAAGCTGTCGCGCTTACATATATTTTTACTGCTGAGACTAGCAAAATACTAATTGTTATCAATACCCGTTGCCTCCATAGATATTATTCATTGTCATCATCTTGAAGTGCCACTCCCAATATAGCAATAAACATTATTACATAGCTATAAATATTGAACGATTAAAATCCCGAGGAGTAAGTCTGCAAATATCCCTCGATATCGGCATGTTTACTTGATATTGCACTCTTACTCGGATGCCTCTGCATATTATCGTACCTGACACTACTTTTAATGATGTCCGAGGGCAATGGCGTCGCGCCATAATTTATCCCGCATTTATGGACGGTTGAAATTTCAAATCATAAAAATGCCTATTTTGAAGCTACCAACAATTGAAAATAACAAAACATTTGTAGTTATTTACTGAAAGAGTTATTGCACTAATATTTGCGAATATTACCACGCTTTGAGATATCAGAGGACACGAGCAAGCAAGTTGGGTCCAGTTGCTCAAAACTAACGGTGTCGTTAGTTAACGTATCGTTAAAACTGCTCATTAAATATGGCATGTATCTAAATATTTTTGCTGATAAAATGTGAGTAGCTTTTGCATTTGCAAAAGCTACTCACATTTTATCAGCAAAAATACCTGTGAATTTGATATACCTGTGAATTTGATATTATACTCACCCAGCTGGCATTCTACGTAAATCTACATCGGGCCGTCATCGGCCCGTCAGGGTAGCAGCTGGCATTCTACGTAAATCTACATCGGGCCGTCATCGGCCCGTCAGCTACCCTGACGGGCCGATGACGGCCCGATGTAGATTTACGTAGAATGCCAGCTGGGTCAGTAGAACAGTTAACATTTTGACCACTAACGAGCTTGTTAAGCTAACGCTGCTTTGAACAACTGGGCCCTGGACAATATGCAATAACCCTACATTTTTAAATAGATTTATGATCAGCGAAAGGAAAAATCACCGATTCAATGCACCATACTTGCTGACAAAGTTAGACTCTTCAACGAAGATTTCACAAACAGTGAAAGTCTTGATCAGTGATATTCTCTCTACAAATGATAAATAATAGTCCTTATCATGCAGACAAATTTTTAACCAGACCTTCCTTGTTTTGCTCTGAAACCTGAAAACAACTAATATGACAAACACAGTTGACTCTATTATTTCAAACACTGCTTACTCAAACTACTGTTTAAGCCAAAACCAACATTCATCACGAGAACACGCCTATATAATTTTAACCCCCTTAAACCCCACTTTTATATAGTAAAACTGGGGTTTACAGGGGTATACATTATTTTTCTGATTCCTGCTCAAAACATAGATTGTGGTATTCGTTAGAACCACCTTGGCGAGGCGGTTCTAACGAGTACCCACAATCTGTGTTTTTGAACAGAGATATGAAAAATCTCAAAGTTTTATCTAAAAATTTACATTTTTTGGTGGTAAAATTTCCAGTATATTTGTACAGGTTTGTTTTCGTAATAGTTAAGCTTGCTATATGTTGCTTACATTTCCACTCCTTTTATTCCAAATTACTGTTATCGAAAACTAAACATTCTGGTCCCCTTGAGTTTGAGATAACGCGAGTCTGGTTCCCTGAAGTTTGGGATAACGAGAGTTCACTGTTGTATAATAGCGCCGCGGACACCAAAGGAATTATAAACGCACATGGGATTATAAGGTTAATACAAGGCCTAAGCATCCACGCAATCTACCCAGGGCATTCTATGTTCACAAAATCTTTAGTTTGTGTATCATCTTATGGCAAAACATGTGAAGGTTCGGACTTTTTCATCGCGTGCATGTGCCCCCACCCCGACACTCCCCGCCGTTGCTAGTAAACCGGGAACTTTTTTCTACCGGTCAGAGTCTCCCAATTACCATCATTATTATATAGAAAAACAACAACGAAAACAAGACTAATGAATGTAGGAGTGTACATGTATTACGATTACTGCTGTAAGTAATACTATTAGAAGCAGTAACAAATCTAATTACCTTAATGCGCAAAAACAAATTTGTAGCGGACAACATTTTTCATTTTTTCAGAGTAAACATTACAATTGAATCGTCTGCTAGCAGACGATTCCATGACACGGAATGACGAGTGTTATTTACTTTGAAAAAGATAAAGAATGATAATAATGCAAAATAGATAAATAAATATAAAAATAATAATAAAACAATAAAATCCGAATGTGGTTTGTTGCTGTTGTGACTGGTACTTTTAGGGTTAATATGAAATTTGAGCTGCGCCATGTAATATTTCATCACTTGACCGTCCTCATAATTTCCGCACCCCAACTTCCCACGCACGACACCTCCACGTTTCACCCGTTTTACTTTTAAAGGTGGTGAACTGGAGGGGTTTGACTATTCTGAATAAATAAATAAATTTATTTCCATAAAATCTCTCAGAAATAATTTTGTTTATTAAACTACTAATTGAAAGGAACAGACGTTTCAATCAGATTGTCCTCGAAGATAGATGTCTTATTTTCTGTGGAAAAAAAAACAACAAAAACATGATAAAGTGATGATGGACAGCCTGGGGTTTAAGCCGTATGTGAACATCAATGCGTACCCGTTACATGTGAAAACGACGATAGAGTGCCGATGCACAGGCTAGGTTTTAAGCCGTATGTGAACATCAATCCATACCCGTTATTGGCGAAAACGACGATAGAGTGCCGATGTACCGGCTAGGGTTAAGCCGTATGTGAACATCAATGCGTACCCGTTATAGGCGAAAACGACGATAGAGTGCCGTATGTGAACATCAATACGTACCCGTTATAGGCGAAAACGACGATAAAGTGCCGATGTACAGGCTAGGGTTTAAGCCGTATGTGAACATCAATGCGTACTCGTTACAGGCGAAAACGATAATAAAGTGCCGATGTACAGGCTAGGGTTTAAGCCGTATGTGAACATCAATGCGTACCCGTTACATGTGAAAACGATGATAAAGTGCCGATGTACAGGCTAGGGTTTAAGCCGTATGTGAACATCAATGCGTACCCGTTACATGTGAAAACGATGATAGAGTGCCGATGTACAGGCTAAGGTTTAGCCGTATGTGAACATCAATGCGTACCCGTTACAGGTGAAAACGATGATAAAGTGCCGATGTACAGGCTAGGGTTTAAGCCGTATGTGAACGTCAATGCGTACCCGTTATAGGCGAAAACGATGATAAAGTGCCGACGGACAGGCTAGGGTTTAAGCCGTATGTGAACATCAATGCGTACCCGTTACGGGTGAAAACGATGATAAAGTGGTGACGGACAGGCTAGGGTTTAAGCCGTATGTGAACATCAGTGCGTACCCGTTATAGGCGAAAACGATGATAGAGTGCCGACGGACAGGCTGTGGTTTAAGCCGTATGTGAACATCAATGCGTACCCGTTACAGGCGAAAACGATGATAGAGTGCCGATGTATAGGCTAGGGTTTAAGCCGTATGTGAACATCAGTGCGTTACCAGCAAAGTGCCGGCATTTGATTAAAAACATACCCTATAAACATTTACCTTAAGGGGACTTGGTGTACTTTGTAATTTTTCCGCCATTTTATAGAAGGGAGACAACTTTTGTGACTTTCTGTTTGTTTTTCCGCACACGAAGCCCCTTCTGAAAAGTTGTCTACTCTTAAAGGGAAGAAATTATTGCGAATGGGAGGCGATTCTGCCCAAGACAGCAAGTTCTTTCCTTGTAGAGTAGATCCCTTTTCAGAAAGGAGGCAAACGATTTCCATCACGAAAAAATGCCTATATAATTTTGACCCCCTTAAACCCCTTTTTTATATAATAATACTGGGTTTACAGGGGTATAGATTATTTTTCTTATTTCTCTTCAAAAACATAGATTGTGGGTACTCGTTAGGACCGCCTCGTCGAGGTGGTTCTAACGAGTACCCACACGGCGAGGCGGTTCTAACGAACACCCACAGTCTATGTTTCGCGCAGAAATAGGAAAACAATATCAGAGTTTTTATCTTAAAAATTTCAGTTTTTGGAGATGAAATTTTCTATATATTTGAGAGAGAGAGAGAGAGAGAGACAGAGAGAGAGAGAGAGGTATATAGCGGGATGTATGGGCGAGTATTCTTTGGGCAGTTGTTAAAAACGTACGTGTGTATAAAAGTTCTTTCAAGATTGAGTTAAATCTTAATAGACTTTGATAATTTATACTACTTCTCTTAGAAACGTGACTCTGCATATCCTTTACCATTACGAAAACATGCCTATTCAAATACATAGAAAATTTTACCTCCAAAAACTTAAAATTTTCAGATAAAAAAATCTGATATTTTTCATATTTCTGCTCAAAACATAGATTGTGGGTACTCGTTAGAACCGCCTCGGCGAGGCGGTTCTAACAAGTACCCACAATCTATGCTTTTGAGCAGAAATAAGAAAAATAATGCATACCCCTGTAAACCCCAGTTTTACTATATAAAGTTATTATTGCTCGTATCCTTACAAGTATTTCTATGCTTCTACAGACGTGTGTGTGCATTTTCGAATATCGTATTTATCCTTAGTATTCCGACAGACAGGCCATGGCAAACAGTATAGACGCTGATCCATGCAGAACATGGCGCCTTATCAGGGTCTACACTGTTTTTCACACATCCAGTAGTCTTTTGGACACATCAGCTGGGAGTAAACTAGACTTGTTCAAGTTTTCCGACAAACATAGTAAGGAGTTAAGCTGTCGTCTAAATACTTGAGTAGGGTAAGTACTGTATCACCCAAATGCCCTTAGCACCGGGTGATAGTTGAAAAAAAAAAAAAAAAAAAAAAAAAAAAATCGAATAACAAACAAACAAAAAAAAAATAAATTAAAAGAAAATAAATAAATAAAAAAATAAAAAGTAAACAGAAAAAAAAAAAAAAAAAAAAAAAAAATAATAATAAATAAAATAAAATAAATAAATAAAAAAATTAAAACAATTACGCAGCCCGCACGTTTCGTTTCAGTCGTATAGAAAGTTACTGTAAAACTCCAAATCAAAAGTCAGCTTTTCCGTAGGAACTGCTCCGTTATTTATGAAAACTAACATAAAGTGCGAGCGTTCTTTTTCTTTTTCTAAGAATTCTTTAAGACAACAAGACAACCCCACACCCCTCCCCGAAAAAAAAAAAAAAAAAAAAAAAAAAAAAAAAAAAATGTTACATTAGTAATTTTGTTTTACACCTTAAAAGCCACAGACCTTCCTAATTTTTTGGCGTTGTGAGGGCTGAGCTAACCGTTCTCGACGTGTTTAATAGTTTAAAGAAAGAACAAAAAAAAAAAAAAAAAAAAAAAAAAAAAAAAAAAGAGAAAAAAGAAACATCAACAACAGCAACATCAAAATCAACAACAACAACAAAAACAACGTTTAGTGTGCCTAGTCGTTTCCCTCATTTATTCATTATAAAATGAAATTATATTGATAATAATAATAATAGCGTCGCGAACGAAGTGAGCTCTACGGTAGTGAATATGATCAAGGAAAAGTAACATACAACGATATATACTTTCAGCAGAAATCGTTCTATATACATTCAGCAGAAATCGCTCTGACCTTCCTTTTTCTTTCTGGAAGTTGTCACCGGAAGATGGCAGGACTGGGGCAGACTTGATTATACCGCTAGTCACAAAATTTGGGTATCACTAATAAGCGTCACGAAATGACAAGACAAGTGTCAATAAGTGTCCCGAACATATTTTGCTGATTATTTTTATTATTCATTATTGATTTACATATATTTTTATATACTGATATTCATTCTTTTATGATGCTGTGAAGGACTTTTGAAGAGACTACAGATAGGTCTGTGCTGAGCTCGCATTTAGGCTAAGCCTATTTTCATATTAATAATAATAATAATATTGATGATGGTATAGACTATAATCATTATCACTACTTTACACAATTACAAGCAAGCCCAACGTCACAAAATGTGTCTCCCTTGTATTAAAAATGCGAAAAATCTAATTAGTGTACTTTTTGATAAAAAGGGATTACATACATGCAGGTAGCAATCAATGAAACTCGCGCAGCCCACGAATTGTGTCCACAGGCTTATCCGGCGCTCCTCACCTCAATTACGCGTTTAACGTGACCACTCCCTCGGCTAATTCAGCAGACGACAAATTGATAATATTTTTCTTATTTGTTTTCAAGAAAACAGGTTTGACCTCTCATCCTGAGAGAATTTGCATGAAATGTCTAAACCTGATTTCTGAGGAAAACAAGAAAAATATTTCAGTATGTCGTCTGCTGAAAATTTCACCCAGCATGATGAGCATTAAGAATCGATGATTGTCTCTAATTTGTTGCAGACGACATATACAGGAAATGATGCAAAGGTAAACAAATAAAATTCCCATTTGACCATCGATAGTTCAGGTATTTAATTCTACAAGTCTCAGGCTGAATTCTTCAAGAAAATGCCAAATACGAAAAAAAAAAAAAAAAAAAAAAGAAACAAAAATGAGAAAACTATGTTAATCAGCTTTCCGACTGCTTCCGAAGATTAAAAAAAATGTATGGTGAACTCAGAATTTCGGAATGAATTTGAATTATCCAGAATTTTCTTTCGGCTTGATATCGAAAATATATAAGAGGTTGTTTGTCATCAAGAAAACATACCTATATAATTCTGACCCCCTTAAACCCCACCTTTATATAGTAAAACTGGGGTTTACAGGGGTATACATTATTTCGTTATTTCTGCTGAAAAGCATAGATTGTGGGAACTCGTTAGAACCGCCTCGCCGAGGCGGTTCTAACGAGTACCCACAATCCATGTTTTGAGCAGAATTATAAAAAATATCAGAGTTTTTTATCTGACAATTTTCAGTTTTTGGAGGTGATATTTTCTATATATTTGAATAGGCCTGTTTTCGTAATGCAACACTATTAAAGTCAGTTTACCTACTCACACTTTTCCTAGACAGGCTTAGTCCTCTATGCGGTTGACCAGTACTTGTGTACATTATTTCGCCAGAATCTGACCAATGTCCTTTTTGAAGGTAAGGACTTATGAAAACTATGGCAGAAAACGAAAGTCAACAACGAAGCATAAAGTTAGCCTAAGTTTCTACAGGAGGCAGGGGTAAACTGCTAAGCATACATGTATTTTAATTGATTCAGTACGCTGCCCCAAAACAAGGCTTGATAATTGACACTTCATTTATTTTATTTTTACGTATGTGTTCATTGCTTTCAAGAATCATTTCTTTTAGAATCTGTTGATCTTCACTACACTTTGTGTATGTGCCGTGTGGTGTCACTTTGTGTTAGTGGCGTGTGGCTTCACTTTGTGTTAGTGGCGTGTGGTGTCACTGTGTGTTAGTGCCGTGTGGCGTCACCTTGTGTTAGTGCCTTGTGGCGTCACCTTGTGTTAGTGCCATGTGGCGTCACTTTGTGTTAGTGGCGTGTGGCGTCACTTTGTGTTAGTGGCGTGTGGCGTCACATTGTGCTAGTGGCGTGTGGTGTCACATTGTGTTAGTGGCGTGTGGCGTCACTTTGTGTTAGTGGCGTGTGGCGTCACTTTGTGTAAGTGCCGTGTGGTGTCATTTTGTGTTAGTGGCGTGTGGCGTCACAGCGGCGTGTGGCGTCACTTTGTGTCAGTGGCGTGTGGCGTCACGCTGTTAGTGCCGTGTGGCGTCACTTTGTGTCAGTGGCGTGTGGCGTCAATGTGTGTTAGTTTCGTGTGGCGTCTCCTGCTTTACTATAGTGTAATATGTATTTTGACATCATTGGGTCCATTCCAGGGCTGTTGAAAATCTACATGTTTGCAGGGGTATACATTATTTTTCTTACTTTTGCTCAAAAACATAGATTGTGGTTACTCTTTAGAACTACCTTGCCTGTCTGTCTTCAGTCAACGTCATTTCTTTATTACGAAAACTTAACGTGGAAAGGAGTTACGAAATATCAGATATTTTCTGTTTCAAAGGCTTGTTTGAGAAAAAATATAAAGGTTACTTATGTAAACACATAGAAAGACGAAAGTGGGAGTTTCGAAGTCTTTCTGCAAAGTACATTGTTGCCATATGAAGAGTCTCAATAAAACCGAGACTCCGACTTCCGATCTTTTTCCCTCTGTTCTGAGTCTCCAAGGACAACGTTTATGGATTTTATTATCAATCGTCTGGCAGATCTCAACAGACAATCCTTATTGTAATATTAGGAATTTTACTCGGAAATAATGCTTTATCTTTTATTTCTTTTTTCTTTTTTTAAATATTTATCTGTTTATATAAATGTTTCACGTGTGGGACATATTGCTCATCTCTTAACTCTTTCATCCCTGATTTTATGAAATGGACTCTTCCATCTTTGATCTTGGATATGTCCTTTATTGATGTCTGTAAAGAAAAAAAATACACACAAAAAAAAAAAAAAAAAGAAAACAACAAAAAAAAAAAAAAAAAAAAAAAAAAACAACAACAACAACAACAAACAACTAAATGACAAACAGACTAGATCCTGGTGAGACGGCTCGTTACGTTATGAGCCGTCTCATCTGGATCTACACTGTTTGCAAAGGTACCATTTTGGTCTGCAGGGATGAAAGAGTTAAAAAAAATATGGTAATTCATTTACTAGACAAATTATTGATATTTTTTTTATTATTTTTCTTTTCTTTATGTCTTTTTTTCAAGAGCAAAAGCTAAAAATTTCTCATACGAAGCCCTAATGTCTGTACAAAAATACAAGACTATTGAAAAAGGTTCTTATAACATTTAAGGGGATGGGATATTTTGGGTAAATTTACCGTCATTTTTGACAGTGAAGACAACTTTTGTAGCTTCCAGTTTGCTTCCTGGCACACCAAACCTCTTCTGGAAAACGTTCCAATGTTAAAGGAAAGACTTGGTGTTACTTGGGACCACATCCTTTGCTTTTAGAGTAGACTTCTTTTCAGAAGGGAGAAAAACAATAATGACACAGTGGCCTCCCTGTATATGCATCCGCTTTCCTTAAACCCAGCGAAAGAACAGTTAATGTCAACATTGGCTATTATTATACACAATTTTGACTGTTGAAACATTTTTATCTCACGGTTCACAGATGTTCACTATAATCCGGCCTTGAAATAGTCTCTTGCATAGTTTGCAGATCTATTAAATAGGACACACTAGATTACTATGCCGGAGAATCCAAAAGTGCAGATAATCTAAAAAAAAAAAAAAAATGTTTTAGCGTTCCGGAATACGGGTACGATGTCGTAAGTTTGCGCCACGAGGGTCATTGTAAGGAATTCGATTCACAATGTTCACAATGTTAAAAAAAAAATGATCATGACCCTCTCTGTACTTCAATATATTTCTCTAAACCGACAGCAAAGATCCTTATCAGACTACGCAAGTATAATGGCTGACCATGGCCTTCGCTGTCATCCTAAAAAATATACCTATATAATTTTGACCCATTAAACCCCACTTTTATATAGTAAAACTGGGGTTTACAGAGGTATAAATTATTTTTCTTATTTTGCTCAAAACCATATATTGTGGCTACCTGTTTGAACCGCCTCGCCGAGGCGGTTCTAACGAGTACCCACAATCTTTGTCTTGAGCAGAAATAAAAAAAAAAATCAGAGTTTTGCATCTGAAAATTCTAAGTTTTTGTAGGTGAAATTTTCTATATATTTAAATAGGCGTGTTTTCGTGATATTCAGGTATGCCGGAGCAAATAATTGATCCGGGTGTACACAGTTTGCAATCAATTCTGCGGTTTTAGAAACATCAACAGGTAAAACGTCAGATACAAGTGCTCCGGATTTAGTACAAGGATGACGTGGAGCTAATCCATTTAAACCTGCCGTCCCATAAAAGGGACATTGGCAAACAGTGTAGGCCCAGATCAGACGCCTCAGAACGTGGCGTCCGATCAGGGTCTACACTATTTGCATTAAGTTCAGATATTTCTACAAAACATGATACTAATTAAAACTAACCAAACACCCCTTATATAGGAAATGGACCTGTCCAAAGAGGTAATATAGAAGAGTCCACTCGGCATAAATGGATTAAGATGACTGGATATACCTCGTTGAATTTTCGCCATTATTTATAAGGGACTCCTTTTTACGTCTTATTTGCTTTCCAGCACGCTTATCCCCTTTTGAAAAGGGTTCTACACTAGAAGAGTCTTTCCTTTTTTAGAATAGACTTCTTTTCAGAAAGGTACGAAACAATTTTCCAAGAGTTGCCTCCCATGAATGTCTATGAATTCCCCTTAAAATGTCTGATAATTGAGGGTAAATACGATATACCATTTTATTATACTATATTACCACGACAGTTTTGCCAGCCTCACTTTTTTTTTCATTTCTCTACAGGTATTATTTTATTTCTTTCAAGAATTATTCTACATGTCTCTTTTCTTGAACACGTGGCGATACGACAAAGCTCTGTTTGGGTGGCAGTTCTAATTGCGTCAATCAGTAACGTCTGCCGAACTAATCATCAATTTTCCTGGCACAGAATATAAAGACCGGGCCAGAAAGATGTATCTCATAAGAAATGCGTAGAAAGATGCGAAAACGTGTCTTTGAAGGCATACACGAATGATGCAGAAGACACTGAAACTGAACAGTCTGATCGAAACCAGTTCTATTCCTCGATACCGCATTTACTCTAAATACAACCGACTCACCTTATCTCGAAGTCTAAAGGACTCTGTGAAATACTCCGAGATATCCGTACCTCGACATATCAGATTTGCAGAATTGAGGATAAAACAAGCACACTTCACAAATGAACATGTAATTTGACTCCAGAAGTTAGAGATATATTGAAAATATTGTGGAAAAGAGAAGAAATTGCTCCTTAGGAGCAAATTTCTCCTCTTTTCCACAAAATTTTGTTACCTATTGTTAGATTTCCATGTTCAAACAGGGACCAGATTTTCACTTCGAGATAAGCGGTTATTCGAGATAAGCGAAGTCGAGATAACAATAGTCGACTGTATTTGCACAGACAGGCCTGAGCGAACAATGTAGATCCAGATGAGACGCCGCTACACTGTTTGTAGACTGGCTCCAGTCTCCAGTGACTAAATATTTTTTCTTATAATCTGTTTAATAATCCACTAAAATAAAATCAAAGTAATGCCAAGACTCTAAAGGCTGGTCTAGTGACCAGCCTTTAAAGTCATGATATTTTTTGGATTTATTTTATTGGATTATCAAACAGAAGTATGAAAACAATATTTAGTCACTGGAGACTGGAGCCACTCATCCACCTGTTTAGGACCCATGAAGTTGTAGTAAGATGGACGTCAGGAAATATACGGTAAGGAGTTCGAGTGTCCGAATCTCTGAGGTCCGAATACTTCGCCTAATATAATATGAACCGGGACACAGCATTTCCTACAAGACCGCATGTGCGCTCAGCGAAGACTCAGATCAGCGTGCGCATCGGCGCATGATCAGTCTTCGCTGTGCGCCTGAAGACACTTTCGATCTCTGACTACTCACAAATGCCCTGCGAAAACTCTGATCAGACTGTGCGGATGCAAAGGCTGATTGTTCTGAGTCTACGTTGGCCACACATGCAGGCTTGTAGGAAATGCTGTTCCCCGGCTCAATATTATACCTTATAGTATCCAATAGTTTTGATTAGACTGTTTGGATTCAAATGCTGATATTCCGAATTTCCTGTTGAAGTTAGACAAGCACGGCCGAATGAGAACAGCGAATATCCGGATCAGCGAGCGCAAGCAGGTATACGGACTTATCCAAGTACAGTCGACTCTCGTTATCTCGACTTCGCTTATCTCGAATAACCGCTTATCTTGAGGTGAAATTCTGGTCCCTGTTTGAACATGGATATTTAACAATACAATAGGTAACAATATTTTGTGGAAAAGAGGAGAAATTGCTCCTAGGGAGCAATTTCTCCTCTTTTCCACAATATTTTCAATATATCTCTAGCTTCTAGTGTCAAATTACATGTTCATTTGTGAAGTGTGGTTGTTTTTTCCTCAATTCTGCAAATCTGATATGTCGAGGTACGGATATCTCGAAGTATTTCACAGAGTCCTTTAGACTTCGAGATAACGAGAGTCGACTGTAGTTATTGACTAGACTATGCGATCCTTTATTCACATTTGACGGGAACTGATACACTTTGAGGGGGAGGTACTGTCGAAATTGACTTTGCCTCCTTTCTGAAAAGGAGTCGGTTCTATATTTGTTTGAGTTGGAGCTTTACGGCCCATTCAACACTAATTAAGGTATGTCGAGTCGGTCAGTTTACCTAATCACATATTTCTCGGGCAGGTTTACTCCTCTAGCAGTTAACAAGTACTTGTTCATATTCTGTCACCAGAAACTGACAACTGCCCTTCTTACATCAGTGGACGGGAGAGAATGGCCGTAGAAGATATTTCATGATCAATCTCTACAAAAGAATGTTGCTAGATCCGGCGTTGATCGAACCCACGACCTCCTGACGACTGAGCTATCGGGATTAGCGAGTCTGTTCTGAAAGAAAAGAATTTACTCCCATTGGAAGCAAATTTGTATAGAGTCGAGCCATTTTCAGAGAGGATCTGGTGAGCAAAGAAGGCAAGCAGGAAGTCACAGAAATTGCTTCCATTGTAAAGATAGGTGGAAAATGTATCGAGTCTTCCAGAGGGTTATGCATCATGAAAACATACCTATATAATTTTGACCCCCTTAAACCCCACTTTTATTTAGTAAAGCTGAGGTTTACAGAGGTATAATATTATTTTTTTAGTTCTGCTCAAAAACATAGATTGTGGGTACTCGTTAGAACCGCCTCGTCGAGGCGGTTCTAATGAGCACCCACAATCTATGTTTTGAGCAGAAATATGAAAAATATCAGAATTTTTTATCTGATTTTTTTTCATTTTTTGGTGGTAAAAATTTCATTATATTTGAATAGGCATGTTTTCGTAATGGATACTACTAACTTTAGTAGAATTATAAGCCTCTGGTCCCCTTAACCCTTCTCATGCTGAATAAATTAAGATGCCACGCCCACTTCTAATTTCCAGCCAATCAGACTACTTGATCCGAGTTTTTGACAGAAATTCACATACTTAATGACAAACAGTGCAGATATAGATCAGAAGCCAACTGATCTGGATCTACACTGTTTGCTAAGCCAGGGCATGTCGTGTTTAGCAAGAGAAGGGTTAACCCATTTATGCCGAATGGACTCTTATACCTCAATTCTTTGGACAGGTCTGTTTCTCAGTAATAGTAGGGATCTGATAAGTTTTTGTTATCATAATGTTTTACAGACATTCCTGTATATAATGAAAACAGTGTAGACCATGATCAGATGCCGCGTTCTGTGGCGTCTGATCTGGATCTATACTGTTTGCCAATGCCCCTTCAGTGGGACGTTAAGTATAAATGGGTTAATACAGAACATGGCTGAGAGAGCTCATAGAATGTTTGTACAAGTACATTTGACGACCTTATATGGTGTCTGAAATGTTTAGACGGAATGGATGCTAGAATAGACCCTGAAACAACTTCTGTTGGAGGAGCACTTTAGTCTGGTTTTAGACTGTTTGCTCAGGTCTGTCTGTCCGAACATTTAACAAAAATAGTGTTCGCAGAAAGTAGCAAAATGTTTTCTTTCTTTTTTCTTTCTTTCACCAAATATTAATCTTCACCTTGGTAAAAGACCAACTGCGATTGCTACAGGAGAATGCAGGCGCATGTCGATTTTGTGTCTGTAGACACTTCGCCTTTAGCATACTGGTTCCCCCGCAAAAAATCTAAAAAGACTTTTTATACTAGAGTAGGCTCTCCATTAATAATTTGGATATGCTATGACTTAACACAATAGCAGCTTTTCTTTGTTCATTTCATTTAAGGTGATTTCTTGTTTTCTTTGAATGAGACATTCTTTTCATCTTCACTTTCAACAATACAAAATGCATTAGATCACACGTAATAAACTATATTCCCCACAATATTTCTCACTATTCAGGCGCAGCAACACGATAAAACATGCCTCATGACACGTGCTCCATACGAAGACTCAGATACGAAGACGCAGTTTCAGCAGAGTCTTCGCTCTCCACCTGAAGAGGCTCGGGTTCATTGGCTATTCACAGAGCGCTCAGCGAGGACTCTGATCAGACTGCGCGGACGCGCAGGCTGATCTGAGTCTTCGCTGGGCGCACATGTCCGTTGTTACATTTTCCCACGTGGCGGTATATTTTATACTGCAGGGTAAAAGCGAAAGCCTTCAAAAGCAATTTACTGTACATAAAGGTACACCAGTTACTGCATAAAATTACATATACTTGCCGCGTCAGACTATTATGTGGGCCGGATCACAGCAAAACCAACTATTTATCAAGTCCGCGCCCTCAGAAAAGCGAAGAAGCAGGCCAATACTGTTCTCACTAATCTTAATGGTCTGTAGAATTCATTAGAACAGCAAAGACTTCTCAGCCTGCGCCGATCAGCCGACTGGTCCCAGTCTTCGGTTTTCACCATACCACACTGTTGGTTTTACTCTGATTAGGCCCGTGGCATGAAAAATGATAAAAAATAGTCATAGTCCTGAAATCGAACACCCTGATCAGTTCCGCATTCGCGAAGGCTGGTCGTGCACGTCCTCTGTTCGGAGGCATGTACGACAACATCCAATGATTCTATCGGACCACGAAGTTTTTTTTTTTATCAAACTGCGTCCCAACTACCTGCCTATGTGATAAGAACCCATTTCTCTCAGTTCGTAATACAATATATTATTATTATATACCTTGTGTATTTTGATAATTCACATTGTTAAAGAAGTTAAGGCGTGAATCAGCTAAAACTCAGGCTCTTTCGGAGATCCTTCAATGACTGACCGTACAGCCCATTGTTAAGCAATATTACTCATTATTGATTATCGGAAGAAAACGTGAATGAAAGCATATACATACGAGGAGGGCTGCCGAAAAACCTACAGTTTCACGTGCAGAAGGCAGACCTGAGATGATTTATGCGATCATCAGATCTGTGTCTTCACGATGCACCAAGTATTATAGGATCATTGTAGAAGTATTAGCGATTCCTTAACACACTTTGCTGATTCACGGGTGGACTTGTTTCGCCGTTGTTCGGACAGGAAGAACTGGCAGTTTTCCCTAGCTACAGTCTTCATTTACAAGATCGTATCAATGGTTTCACTCCTGCAATAATCGGTCCGAAACGAAAACCCCCAGCGGATTTCTCCATAACAATCCTGGACGATTGAAACGATTAGGAATAATTAATGAAGAGTTAATATGCGTCGGGGTATATTGAGAGTTGCTGAGTAAGGACAAGGTTCAGAATAGGGAGTGTCCTACAGAACTAGGATAAGAGTGGGATTAACGTGAATGAAATGAAAACTGGGTCGATGGAGGCTAAAGAGTCTTACATATATTATTCATTAATAACAATAACAAATGAAAATTCAAAGAGGCTTTGCCCACGCGTCTGATGATTTCCGTCTCCACCCCAGGAACGCCCAACCTCACGTGTACATGTATCTGCACTCTTATCAGTTTACGTGGGTGGGTTTAGCTGGTCAGACAGGGAATAAGTGTTCTTGAGGTGTGAGATTTGAGCAGAAATAATAATATATACCCCTGTAAACCCCAGTTTTACTATATAAAAGTGGGGTTCATCACGAAAACATGCCTATATAATTTTGACCCCCATAAACCCCACTTTTATATCGAGGCGGTTCTAACGAGTACCTACAATCTATGTTTTGAGCAGAAATAAGAAAAATATCAGAATTTTTCATCTGAAAGTTTTCATTTTTTGGTGGTAAAATTCTCAATATATTTGAATAGGCGTGTTTTCGTAATGTTAAGGGTGTCAATATTATATAGGCATGTTTTCGTGATCCTCCCATTTGAAAAGGGGTCTACTCTTAAAATGAAACAGAAATTGCTAACTTTGGGAGCAATATGTTTTCCTTTTAGAGTAGACCCCTTTTCAGAAGGGGATTAAAGCATACATGACTTCATTAAAGTTGACTCCCTTGTACAAGATAGCGGAATACCTACCAAATGTATTAGTCGCCTTAATCACTTTCGTTTCGTCAAGAAATCCCGACTAGTCCTTGTTTTCGCATTTTCGGATAAAGATTTGTTGTATAAAAGTATAAAGCAGGTCTACAGTTTAGCCCAGGAATTTTGCTCCAACTGGCTGTTCTTTGATTATGAGGTTTACCGCTACATCTCAGCAGTAGAGCTAATTTATTACAATCATAAACTTTCTGACTGCAGACTCCTGACAGCTGGTTTGACTGCCAATCACATAATGGTCAGACACAGGTGAAAGCCATTCAAATGCTATGTCAAAAGGGTTGTTAGACAAGAAAATTTGACAAAATTTGAAACCTGAAAGGCAAACTATGCAGATCCTGATGAGACTGCTTGCAATGAGGCTCACATCAGGATCTACATTGTTTGCAGAGCCATTTTCCCTGTATGTAGTAGTGAAAGAGTAAAAGAGAACTTTTAATGAGAGGTTGCTTAACTCTTAGCACTCTGGGTAAAATTTTATCAGCAGACGTCATATTGTAATATTTTTCATATTTTTCCCAGACTGCAGGTTTTGACATGCCATGCATATTGTCTCAAATGGAGACAATTTGCATGAAATGTCAAATCCTGTTTTCTAGGAAAAAAATAAAAAAAGTATCATCAGTTTGTAGTCTGCTGAATTTGTTCAGTGTATGGTAAAAGTTAAATTACCATATTGAAACTAAATATTCAGACACGACAGGCCTGGGCAAAAATGTAGACCTAGATATACTGCACACCACTGCCATTCATCAAACCAGTTGTTTTAGACATATCAACAAGCAGTAAAATATGCTTGATCAAACTTGGCAAGGATTAATCCTTATTGCTTGTGCTGGTACTTCACTCAGGGTAAAATTTTCAGCAGACAACATACTGAATCATTTTTCTTATTCTTCCCAAAAAACAGGTTTGACATTTCAAATTCATACAAATTGTCTCTAATGGATTTTCATGAAATGTCGTATCCTGTTTTCTGGAAACAAAATGCCCATGGGCCACAATTCGCTCACCTAATAAAAACAGCTATTGCATATCTGCAAATGCCATGCAACTTCTTCCAGTATTTGCCACAGCAAATGGGACACAAATTTGACCTTACCAAAAAAAAGGTCAACGGTCATCCTAGTATCATCATTTCAACAAACTGAGTAGCCTTTGAGTCCCTGATGCTGTATACCGAGATTCAGCCTTAGAGCTTTCTGAGTTCAGAAGAAAAAATATTTTTAAGTGTTTTACCATATATGGGCATGGCAGACATCTTGTTGAATGGTGCAGACCCATTTGAACAAATTATCAATATCCTTTCGACAGAAAGAAGGCCCTATGTGAACCATGTGAAATCTAGTTAAAACCGTTTCAAAGAAGAAGACATTGAAAGATTTTACAATTTTGTACATGTAAATAGCCCAAGGACAAAGGGCCTCCGTTCCCCACCCCTTCAAAATGTTGACAGTAGCTACAGTTTTATTACTTTAATCATACATTGTAAGTTTCAGCAATTAGTCTTCATTATTCATTGAGAAAATGATTTTTCAACATTTTCCCCATATAAATGTATGGGGCACAAATTTGGCCTTGCTGTAAAAAGGTCAAAGGTCAACCTACAAACTTTATTTGAAAAACTTAGTAGACCTTGAGTTATTTGAACAAACCTTGTAGACCTTGAGTTCCTTATGCTATTTACCAAGATGCAGCTTCAAAACTTCTTGGTTCTCGAGAAGAAGATTTTAAGTCTTTTTAGCATATTTGGGCATGGCGGTCATCTTGTTCAATGGCACGGCACCATTCAAACAAATTGTCAATACCGTTTTGACAGAAAGTCCTATGTGAAATCTGGTGACAATTGCTCAAGCAGTTTCAGAGAAGACATTTAAAAACAATATGGCGGCTGTGATGGCTTCTTGGATTTCGGATCAGCACAATCTTAGCTATTTTCGGTCTAGAGGTCATCTTGTTGCTACAGTGAAATTTTCAACTCAAATCTCCCAATGGTTCTGGAGGATGTCAAAAACTGGTTTTCAAGATGACAGCTGTGACAGCCATCTTAAATTTCTGATCAGCAAAGTATTATTTGCTTTTGATCTACAAGTCATTCTGTTGCTACAATGTAAGTTTCAATTCAAATCACCAAACGGTTCAGAAGCAGACGTCAAAATTCGCTCTTCAATATGGTGACTGTGGTGGCCATTTTGGATTTCTATTCCATACAGTTTTAGTTACTTTTACATCTACTGGTTGGCCTGTTGCTCTATCATAAGTTTCGACTTAATTGGCAGAGTGGTTTGCAAGGAATGGTCAAAAACAGATTTTCTGATCAGCACAATTTTAGCTACATGTATTTTCAAATAGCCCAACTGTCAAAAATTGGTTTTCAAAATGGCAGTTATGGCTGCCATTTTGGATTTCCAATCGGCATAATTTTAGCTATTTTACCTACTCGTCAACCTGTTGCTATATCATAAGTTTCAACCTAATTCGCCTTGTGGTTTGTGAGCTGTCAAAAAAAAAAAAAAAAAAAAAAAAAAAAAAAAAGATTTTCAAGATGGTGGCCGTGGCGGCCATCTTGGATTTTATATTAACATGATTTAGCTAATTTTGATCCAGAAGTCGTCCTGTTGCTACAGAGCAAATTTCAGCTCATTTCGACCAACAGTTGTCGAAACTGGATTTCAAGATGGCTGCCCTGGTGACCATCTTGGATTTTTGATCGGCCCAGTTTTAGCTATTATGTGCCTACTAGGCACTCCGATGCTCCTCATCAAGTTTCAATTCAACTGGATCATAGTCTTCAGAGGTGAAGCACAAATTATGAATTCTCAACATTTCTTCCGATATAATATATAGGTCCCATACAAATGCTTGGGGGAAGCAAATGCAACTTTGCCATAAAAAGGTTAAACATCAACGTGGGCCCATCATTTTAGCAATTTTGGTAGACCTCCTGTCCACGATGATTTGTGCAAAGATTAGGCCCCAAGGCTTATCTGATTCTGGAGAAGAAGAGTTTTGAAGTTTTTTACCATATATGGGCATGGCTGCCATCTTGGTAAATGGACGGTGACCATTTTTAGCAATCATTTGTTCTCCTATCCCAAGGAGGCTCCACATGACATTAGAGCAGCATTGGCTTCAGAGGAGAAGTTGTTTGAAATTCTCAACATTTTTTCCATACAAATGTGGGGCCAATATGAATGCATAGGGAAGCAAACTTGACCTCACCATAAAAAGGTCAAATGTCAATGTATGACCATCATTTTAGCAACTTTAGTAGACCTCCCTTCCCCGAAGATCTGAGCAAATATTCAGCCCCAAGGCACTTTGGTTCTGGAGAAGAAGATTTTTTAAGGTTTTACAATGTATGAACATGGCGGCCATCTTGGTCAATGGACCGCCACCTTTTTCGCAATCTTTTGTTTTCCCGAGCTAAGGAGGCTTCATATGAAAATAAAGCAAAATTGGCTCAGCGACTTCAGAGGAGAAGTTGTTTGAAAATGTAAACGGACGCATAGACAGACGGTCAGATGAGGACAAAAGGTCCATCATTATAGCTCGACCTGAGCATAGCTCAAGTAAGCTGAAGAGAAGACAATTTTTCACAGAAAGCAGGTTTGACATTTCATGCATATTGTCTCCAATGGAGGCAATTTGCATGAAATGTCAAGTCCTATTTTCTCATTTTCATGAAATGACAAATCCTGTTTTCTGGGAAATATAAGGATTGTTTTTTCAAAAGAAAAAGGGTTTGACATTTCACACAAATTGTCTCTAATGAAGACAATTTGCATAAAATGTCAAATCCTGTTTTCTGTAAAAAAATAAGAAAACTGTTTCAGTATGTTGTCTGCTGAATTTGCCCAGAAAGTGGTTAAAGTTAACCCTTAGCATACTGGGTAAATCTTTCAGCTGAGGACATATTGAAATATTTTTTATTATTATTTTTCCCAGAAAACAGATTTTGACATTTCATGCAAATGCCTCCAGTGGAGACAATTTGCAAAATCAGGTACTGAAATTACATGCAAATGTCTCTTCCACCTTTCTGGCACTGGTAAACTCACAATAAGTCTGTAAAACACTCTTAACCAGGATAGGTCTGCACAACTTAATACTCAAATGTCTTGATCAAAATCCATTTGTGAAATTCATTTTGCAGAAACAGCATCAGAATCATATGATCAGTTCAATCTATTTGCTTGTTTATCATCATGTGGTTTTAACTTCAGAATGATACTCATAAATTAGCTCCAAGAGGGAGATAACATGTCATGGTGAATGATTTTAATAGATTCTTGATGGGGTCATGGTGGGCTAAGAAACCCCTTTCTTTCAAGGAAACTGGTAAAACCTGCTAGACTGGACGGTTGCATAATTGCTGTATCGATAAAGGTATTTTATTCACCTCTTAAATAGCTGCTAAACTTTTATTGCTGACTAGTGCAACTTTATATTCTGTGATCCTTAGTAACGATAGCTGTTTACTAATATGTGCTGTTTTGTATGTATTTTGTCAGTAAAACAGCCTAAATGGTTAATGTTGTTGAAAATCCGCTTTTATGTGAAAACGCAAAATTTGCTTTGCAGATCTTAGTCCTTTAAGTGACTTTATCCATTGCGACTCTCTGGGCTAATTCAGCAGACGACAAACTGGTGATTTTTTTTCTTATTTTTTCCCAGAAGATAGGCTTTGACTTTTCATGCCAGTTTTCTCCTTTGGGAGCAAATTGCAAGAAATGTCAAAGCCATTCCCACTCCAAAATGTTGTCTGCTGAAATATTTACCCAGCATGTTAAGCGTTAGATAGAGCCACTACGAAAACAAGCTTATTCAAATATATTGAAAATTTTACCACCAAAAATGTAAATTTTTAGATAAAAATTCTGATATTTTTCATATTTCTGCTCAAAAACATAGATTGTGGGTACTCGTTAGAACCGCCTCAGCACGAGTACCCACAATCTATGGCTTTGAGCAGAAATAAGAAAAATAATGTATACCCCTGTAAACCCCAGTTTTACTATATAAAAGTGGGGTTTAAGACGGTCAAAATTATATAGGCATGTTTTCGGGATGCTTCTTAGGTCTTTTGTATAATATACACGAGCACTCCTTTTGCAAACTGGTTAACCTTTTCACCCCTGTATGTGTGAATTGGAATCTTCCATCTTTGAATGTGGATGTGTCCGTTGGAAATAAAGGTATCATCAGGATCTGGCCTGTTTGCAGAGATATCTTGTTTAGTCTACAGAGCTGAAAAAGTTATTATTTGGAAAACACATCATGGTTCGCGGACCACTATACATTCATGTATAACATGTTTATTACTTACAGATCGTGCTGTCTTATCAGAGGAGAGGCATTGTTTGCACCAAATACTCACTATTTTATATTTCCTGAAAATACCCAGATCTACTGAAATGATTCATTAACGCTTAGCATGCTGGTAAAAACCTTCAGCAGACGACATTTTGAAATATTTTTCCCAGAAAATAGAATTTGACATTTCATGCAAATTGTCTCTTAGGATTGCATGAAATGTCAAATCCTTTAATAAGAAAAATAAGAAAAATATAATTAATTTGTCATCTGCTGAATTAGCCCAGAGAGTGGTAATGGTTAAATACGTTTTTATCATTTGCTCCAATTAATGATCACGCTTCGATCGCAGACAACTTTTCCCGCCGAAAAACGCGCCCCGTGAAGATTGAAGATAATGCGTTTTCCAAGATTCGAAAGCTAAACAGCTAACCATACGTAATGTAATTAATTGCTGAATGAAATTGGGCCTAGCAACAGGAAAACCTACATAGTACATTACATGAAAAGTGGGAATAGCTAAGCTTGCATGCCAGCAGTCTGGTCAGAGACTTCTCTGTGCGTTACTCAGAGTTTGCGATGTCCATATACTGCATGCGAACAGTTTCGGCCCTGACCAGAATGCGGCTCTGGCGCGCATGCTTTGTGATTCATATACGTTATATCTTATTTTCACATGTTCCGGCTAAATGAAAATCCCAAACTAAACTGCAGGAAACAATTATAAACCAGGTGTAAAGGCTAAGAAGCTGCCAGGGCCCAGTTGTTCAAAGCGTCGTTAGCTTAGCGTGCTCGTTAAGGGTCATTTCGTTAACTGTTTTAGCAGATTCAATACACAATATTCTGATATTTTTTGCTGAAAAAATATGAGTAGCTTTTGCACTGCAAAAGCTACTCACATTTTTTCAGCAAAAAATTTCAGCATATTTGTGTATCACTCGATTAAAATTTTAACGAATCGTTAACTAACGACGTCGTTAGCTTTGAACAACTGGGCCCAGGTTAGTATAATTGTTATATTACAGAAGTATTGCTGGCATTTTGATTGGATAGAACGCATGCGTGTTATTATACACGACACTGTACCGTCCCTAAAAGTACAAACACGGTAGCAGTAGCAACAGAACATTACTTACACTACTTATAGTGTCATAACTACAATTACTACTACTATTACCGCTAATTTCACTACTACATGTACTACTAGAATCAATTTAAACCAAAATATTGCTGCTGGTTATACTGCTATTTCCACCACTATCAATAATAATAATAATAATAATAATAATAATAATAATAACTATAACTAGATGATACTGACTACTCTAAAAAGAGAGACTAATCTGCTCTGCGTTCCTACTGCTATGTGTTCACTTTCATTGACCAAGGCAGCGCCGAGGCAAAAATGTGAAATCAGGGAAATCCTGTTTGTCTTCAACCATATAGAATATTTGGATAAAAATTGTATACACATTAATTTTGACAACATATATTCAAAGGAATTGTTAAAATGTCACTTTTCGGTAACCGAGGCAATGCCGAGGAAAAAGTGTTGCAGCAAAAATGGCCATTACTCCTGAACCATTCATAATATTTTGATGATAGGTCGTTCACAGATTGATATCGACAAGATCTAGCCAAATGTCACTTTTCATTGACCGGCAAAGCCGAGGCCAAACAATGTGAAAATATGGAAATCGCCATAGGTCTTCAGCTATATGGGATAAAACTTTGTATACACATTAATATGGGCATTTTTATCCTCGGCGTTGCCTTGGTCAATAAAAATGACAATTTGCAGGCCCATTGCCTAGATCTTGGTGGTACTATTCCATGTGCGAATAAATATCAAAATATTTCCGTGACAGTAAAATTTTCGCTGTCCGCAGACACACGGACTGTTCACAAACTGTCCACAGACGGACTGAAAAGTCGTTTACAGGGAACTCTTTGTTAGTCGACCTTACAGTCTGTCAACTGTTCTGTGGGTTGTGCAATTTATTCCATATATGGTAACACGAAGAATAACGGTTTTAGGTCAGATCAGTCATGTTTACAATAACCTTTCCCAGTGGTGTAAAATAGTTTGTGGAAAACGTTCCGGAACGTTTCCAGTTATCTGAACACAGGCCATGTATATCCACCCTACACAGTGCCCTACGTTATACAGTTTTTTTTTTTTTTTTTTTTTTTTTTTTTACAAAGCCAAGGATTTTGCACCATTGTTTACTCGTCATCGATTGCACAAGTTCCCTCTCAGAAGATGATATGATACCAGTCGTTTGACAATTCTACCAAATATCGAATAGTATGTTCGCCCACATAGGTTTATTAGAATGTGACGGATGTTCACTAGGTCTTCAAACAGACAGGGATGTGTGCTTTGCATAATCAAAACATCTCCATTCATATGTACTGAAGCCCCGCTGATATGACACACCCCGGACATTGGTAGAAATGTACCGTTTTTTTTCAAGCTATTCATATAATTATACAGTTCTGTAAACAATCACAGCAGGACGTGTGAATCTGTTTACCCTTAAAACGCTATTCGAATTTGTATCAGACGACATTCTAAAATAGTTTTTTTTTTATTGGCCTGACAAATCTTATCTTTCCTCACCCAATTTCAAAACTTGTAAACCCTTAAGTGCACAGTCGGGTATCTACACTCGCATTTTTTTTATTTCGTCGCTAGGTAACTATCTTCATAATGACAGGTCAATAAAAAAACCAAAACACTTTGTTTCTGATTGGTTTCGCTCCAAAAATGAATGATTTTCAGATCATATCACTGGTGGAAATCAGGGGATTACCTCGAAGTTAACGTGAATTTGTTCCTACGCCTCATCTGGGATCTCTCGAGGTAGTAACACCGTCAAACTTTTAGTAACTAAAGCTGGGTGCTCTGTCATTTTTAATGTATTTTAGAAGAAAGAGCGAAATGCTCAGATACTGGCAATGCTATTCCATTTAATATGATTTCACCATAAAGACGCCAAACACAACGATTGTCGTCTGCTTTGTTTTCTGCCGAATACTTTAAAAGTCATTGTTGCAAACAGTGTGGACCCAGATCAGACTGTTTCTCTAGGAGCAGTCTGATCTGGGTCCACACTGTTTGCCTATATGCAAAAAAATATGTTTGAAAATTTGCAAGAAGATGCAGCAGACGACATAAACAGACGACATTTTCAGATGCAGGTTTTCTTGGCGTTTTAAGGGTTAACTTTTTAGGCAGGCCAAACAAGACATTTAACGGTGTATAATTTGAAGAAGGCTACCGTCACCAAATCGACCATGGACCTGCATTTCCTCAGTGTTTTGACATTACAGAAAAGTTTTGTAATATTTTGTCCAATTTTGACGAGCGTGAGAGCATTTGACAACAGCTGTTACATGCCAGGCGTAACGGTGTGCATACCATTAAACTCATACACTCTTAATACTTGATGTTTCTTTCATGAGTCCGGTAAACAAGTCGTGGAGATCGCTTTAAATTAGGTTATGCTGGCGTTCCTTTCGAACTAATGTCATTTCTTGAGCTATGGCTGGTCTTCTTCCACCAGGCTGACTTCTGGAAGCAGAGATTTCATTGGTACTATTACGAAAACACGCCTATTCAAATACACTGAAAATTTTACCACCAAAAAATGGAATTTTTTTGGATAAAAAATTCTGATATTTTTCATATTTCTGCTCAAAACGTAGATTGTGGGTACTCGTTAGAACCGCCTCGTCGAGGCGGTTCTAACGAGTACCCACAATCTATGTTTTTGAGCAGAAATAACAAAAATAATATATATCCCTGTAAACCCCAGTTTTACTATATAAAAGTGGGGTTTATGGGGGTCAAAATCATACAGGCATGTTTTTGTGATGATTGAACTGCCAATGCAACATAATGGTATTATCAACATGAATGAGATCTCAGATACAAAGAATGGAGTTGCAAATGCTTATTTTCACCGCTTTTAAATCGCACCTTTTCTAATGAACTTGATTTTTTTCTTTTGGGTTTTGTCAGAATTGGTGGTATTATCACTTGTGACTAAACCTCGAGTGAAAATAGGGTTTTGGTGTTCATTCGATGAAACATAATAGAGGATATTTTGTTTTATTATATAAGTAATAAATAGATTAATTTTCGTTGGCTCAGAGCCGCCATCAGCCCATCCATAGATCGTAATATATACTGGTTTTCACGCGCCTTCCAGCGTATATTTGTCTCTAAAATTACATTACGAAAACACGCCTATTCAAATATATAGAAAATTTCACCTCTAAAAACCAAACATTTTCAGGTAAAAAAAAAAACTGATATTTTTCACATTTCTGCTCAAAAACATAGATTGTGGGTACTCGTTAGAACCGCCTCACCGAGGCAGAAATAAGAAAAATAATGTATACCCCTGTAAACCCCAGTTTTACTATATAAAAGTGGGGTTTCAGGGGGTCAAAATTATATAAGCATGTTTTCGTGATGAGGTATCTTCTTATAGTAACGTCGCCAGTGATGACGCCGACATCAACGCGCGCTTTTTATATTAATTGGTCTGGTGTTGACTAATATTGCCACACTTATCAAGAGAAAAGAAAAGCTATACAATAAAACAATTTATGACTATAAAGGTACTGAATATGACATTGATATCCCCCATTCTTCATAGTGAAAGTTTTGGTTATTTTATTTACTTCGCAATGATAAACTGTAGGTCAAGAGTGTCAGGATGAGCGTCAACTCCTCTCATGCTAGTCAAAATTTGAAAAAAGTATTACAGAATTGTCTGTGATTTCGAAACACTGAAAACAATGCAGACCCATGCTCGATTTGATGACGGTCGTCCTCTCCAAATTGTTTACTGTTAAAGTTTTGTTCGGCCTGCATAGAAAGTTAAATCCTATTTATAGCATTGCCGAAATTATGAGTATTTCGCTCTTTCTTCTAAAATACATAAAAAACGACAGAGTACTTACCTTTGTTTACCAAAATTTTGATATTGTCACTACCTCGGGAGGTTCGGGATGTGGCATGGGAATAATTTTACCTTAACACAATTTTAAGGTAGTTCCCTTGATTTCCACCAGACGTGATTATGGAGAAGGCGTTCTACTGACATATCATATTTCGGCAAGCAATTGCAAACTCCGGGTTGGTCAATGATCGTTTTTGCATTGTGACGAAACTGGAACGATGTACTTCTCATAATTAGTTGATGAAATATAAAAATATATTACTCAATATGAAATTATCATACAAATGATAAAATGTATTCAAAATAAACAAAATTAAGTCAAAAGTATAGCACCGGTTTTAGCGACGATATATACATAGCTAGGCGTTAAGGTCCAGCAAAATTTTACATTCAAGGGAACCATTTACAAGTATAGAAAATATTACACTAAAACATATATATAAGGAAAATGTAAGGTTTCTTTTCTCGTGACAAGGTTCATTAATGTTACAAGGATAAGCCATTCATCACGAAAACATGTATATATAATTTTGACCACCTTAAACCCCACTTTTATGTGGTAGTATGTGTAGTTTCTTATTTTTATTCAAAAACATAGATAGTGGGTACTCGTTAGAACCGCCTCGCCGATAGTACCCGCATCTTTGTTTTGAGCATAAATATGAAAAATGTCGGAGTTTTTCTCTAAACATCACGAAAACATACCTATATAATTTTGACCCCCTTAAACCCCACTTTTATATAGTAAAACTGGGGTATACAGGGGTATACTTTTTCTCATTTCTGCTCAAAAACATAGATTGTGGGTACTCATTAGAACCGCCTCGCCGAGGCGGTTCTAACCAGTACCTCTATGTTTTGAGCAGAAATATGAAAAATATCGGAGTTTTTTTTTATCTGAAAATTTCAGATTTTGGAGGTGAAATATTCTATATATTTGAATAGGCGTGTTCTCGTAATGATTTTTCAGTTTTTGGAGGTGAATTACTTGTTACTTTTCACAAATTAGGTGTATCATAAATAATTGCCATTCCTGCTATTTTCCTTTTTACAACTTGAAGATGAATTCAAATTGCAATATCTTTTAAAATTTTGAATAAGAACTTGGAGTTTGATCTCTTTTATCAAAATATAATATCTTTTACAGTCACCCTATTTATACCGACACTCGATACAACGACGAAATCTATTGCAACGATAATGTGACTGGCACGACACCCTCGCTCAAGAGGTGACATTTAACCAGAAAGTATTCCAGAATATTGTATTTAATACATTATCGATAATATTGTTTGGATATTTGTTTGACTCGCCTCAGTGAGGCGATTCTAACAAATATCCAAAACATATGTTTTATGAGGCAATAAGACTACAGCAAGCCCTTTCTAACATTTGTTTACGGATTCTTACAAATAACCAAAACATATGTTTTATGAGGCAATAAGACTACAGCAAGCCTTTTCTAACATTTGATTACGGATTCTTTACAACAGCAAATTAATGTTAATGGCAACATCTTTGGAAACAAATGCTATCGTTGTAACGAGGGTCCTCTGTGTTATAATTTGTCCACATGCTACTCCTCTTCTTACTCAACAAAATGTCGCTACCATCGCAGAATAGCGCTTTTAAAGATATTCCAGCTAAATAAAGCTTATGTCTCGGATATACAGCTGCCCCGTTCATGAATAAAAATTTATTAGTCTCTAATGATATCATTTCTACAAAAATATGTGAACAGCGGGATCACTTTGATTTTGTTAATTTTCTGGTTTTGGATGACGAAATCCATCGTGCTGCATCTTATGATGTATATATTTCTCAGTTTATTCGTTTTGCTAGACCATCTAATGAAGTCATTTACTTAAATGATCGGTGTAAACTTTTAAATGTTAAATTTCTAAAACAGAGCTATCGGTATCATAAACTGCGTAAAACATTTTCTAGATTTTATGCCTTTATTCTGAATTAATTTCCAAATAAAATGACATACTTCACCATATTGCAAATTATATTTTATTTCCTTTGGGATCACTGGGCCCTTTGTGGTATCTTTGAAAATAGAGTTCTACTCATGTATACGCTAGAGGGCGTAAGCTGTGTTGCCAACTTCATTACTGCTTATGAAGGGTCTCAATAAAACCGGGACTCCCATTTTCTAACCTGTAATGTGTTCTTTGTTCCCAAAGGCAATCTTTTTGACGTTTATTTTATTAAACAAACATCTGCAGGAAAGTCCAGCGAAACCTGAATGTTATGGTGACTTAGTGTATAAATTCAGAAGTTCTTGGTAATAGTGATTTTTGCAACAATTTAGACAGATTTACAGTCGTTACGAAACGACTGGTTTATAACATGAATGCTATGCGACAAACTGCACGCATGGTTTTCAACCCAATTATGGGTGCTAACTTTGGTTCCCACTTTAATTGCATGACGGCGAGTCAGACTGGATAACAGCTCCTTCCTGAAACTTTTTCGTTAGGTTGGCACCTGACTGTTGCTGTCTGTGGTCGTGTCCACCATTACGAAAACATGCCCATGTAATTTTGACCCCCTTAAACCCCATTTTTATATAGTAAAACTGGGGTTTACAGGGGTATACATTATTTTTCTTATTTCTGATCAAAAACATAGATTGTGGGTACTCGTTAGAACCGCCTCGCCGATGCGGTTCTAACGAGTACCCACAATCTATGTTTTAAGCAGATATATAAAAAATATCAGTGTTTTTTACCTGAAAATTTTCAGTTTTTGGAGGTGAAATTTTCTATATATTTGAATAGGCGTGTTTTCGTAATGTCATGGTGCAACTTGCGGTTTTCTTTTGCTTTGATTTCAGATTGCCATTAAGTCTCTGTTTCGCTTCATTGCAGTATTGCTGATTACTTGCGTTTTACAGTGATGTTTTACTGAAGAGATAGATGACAAACCACATACAGACAACCCTCTTTATACCGACACTCCATACAACGACAAAATTCGTTATAATAACAATTTGACTGTCACGAAACCCTTTCTTAAAAGGTAACAATTAGTTACAAATTATGTAATAAATGTCAAAAGGGATTGCCTTTGAAACAAAGAACACACAAAATCACGACAATTGAAGACTAATAATATTTAATTTAATACTTTAAAGAAACATTTGTTTTGGATTTTTCTTAGAATCGCCTCAGTGAGGGGATTCATTCAAATATCCAAAACATAGGTTGTATGAAGAAATAAGAACAAAACAAATTCTTTCTAACATATCAATCTGTTCATTAAGTATTCTGTACAATAGCAAATTCATTTTAACGGCAACGTCTTTGTAAACAAAAGCTGTTGTTGTATCGAGGGTTCACTGTATTTGTAATTTGTAGATGCATCAGAATTAAGGGTGAGGTTGCGAGTAAACTTGTGTAAGCACCCCCGCCTCCCCCCCACCCAAACCCCTCCTCCCCAGGCCAAGTACTAGTTGTTCCTGCTGATTGTTACAAGTCTTCTTCTTTGTAGTTTTTTTTTCTTTATTTGTACATCGGTTATCGCAACTGTGCTGTTGTGTCTTGTCATTGCTTGTTCCTCAACTCTTTTTCTTTCGATGCCTCGGGAAGAATGTGCTTCGTGATTGTGGCTTTTCCTTTTTTCCTGGGCATCACGAAAACATGACTATATAAATTTTACCCCCTTAAACCCCACTTTTATAAAGTAAAACTGTGGTTTACAGGGGTAAAATTTTCAGATAAAAAACTCTTATATTTTTCATATTTCTGCTCAAAAACATAGATTGTTCTAAGGAGTACCCACAATCTATGTTTTGAGCAGAAATATGAAAAATATAAGAGTTTTTTATCTGAAAATTTTCAGTTTTTGGAGATGAAATTTTCTATATATTTGAATAGGCGGGTTTTCATAATGCTTTTCCCCCGTAATTTTTTTCCTGGGTAATATATTTTTGAAATAAAAGTCATCTGGGATGGTTATCATATATTATCATTAAAATTCTTTGCAGTTTGAATAATTTGACGTATGAGTATGACTGAGACACGCATTATAACAGTTTGGCTATTAACGTCTGAATCAATAAACAGAATAAACGGGTGTATGATGTAAGAAGGTTGTAAGACGTAGGTATCTGTATATTTTTAGGACTGGTGTTGACATTTCGAAGAATATAGCTGAACAGATATATTTTACAATAGTGACATCTCTTTCGTAGGCCGGCCTCGGTGGCTCAGTTGGATGCGCCGTCCGACTGGAGACCAGGAGGTCGCGGGTTCAACCCCCGCCGAGGTCGGCAACATTCTTTCGTGGAGATTGATCATGAAATATTTTCTATGGTCATTCTCTCCCTTCCGCTGATTCAAGAAGGGCAGTTGTCAGTTTCTGGCGAAAGAATGTGCACAATACTGGTTAACCGCTTAGAGGACTAAGCCTGCCCAGTAAATGTGTGGTTAGGTAAACTGACCGCGCTCGACATGACCCTATTTGGTTGACTGGGCCGTAAAACCTCAACACAAACAAACAATCATAGATTCTGTTTCAATAGCTACCAGCTTTTCAAGTGCTTGCTTCCCAAATGTGAACATCAATTAAGTTGCAAACTTTCCACCAGGAGAATATGAGAGAAAAGCGGGTTTGTTGGAGAAAAGCCTCTCCAATAATTATGTAGCGTATTTGGGTCTGCACTTTTTGCTCACCCGTCAACATGAACATTCCTCGCACATAGTCAAATCAGCGTTTAGTCGAAAGCAGCAAACCTAACATTTGCTGTCTACTCTCCACAGTTAGTATGTTTATAAATACAGTAGAGATATGTAAACGGCGCACTTTTCTCGTTCTCTAATGCTTACCGTGATACAGACCCTTTGCGTCCATTGCAGAAACTCAGGGTTGAAAAGGTTAAATGGCTATTAGGTTTCATTCAGGATATCGTCGTATTTAATGCTGTCAGTTTTGAATATTGGTCAGGTGCTACGAGGAATAGGTGCTTATGGCATAGGAAACCGAAAGTAGATACCGCTATTTAACCCTTTACTGAGGTTCTGAAGTGGACTCTTCCATCTTTGAATCTGGTCAGAACCCTTGTTCAGAATAAGGGCGTCAGTTAAAAATCAAAACAGAACGGCAGTCCCAGCAGGATCTACACTGTTTGTAAAAATCTTGTTTTGGCCTGCAGGGCTGAAAGGGTTAAAAACGAGAGCAAATTTTGCACAGTTCGAACTTTGCCCACAATGCTATGGGATTTCTAGCTGGTTACCCTCTTAGCTATGAAATAACTAAGAAAAGCGTTGCATTAAGGACCCCATCTGTTGGGGGAAAACTACCATCCTAATATGACCTTCCCACTCGGAAAGGACAACGACAGTCACTTGCATTGCCCTTTCTGCTACATGCATTTGTCTTCAATTTAGGAAAGAAGGAAGAAAATCTTTCAGAATATGCATCCACGACAAAACCCAAATTAAGTGTCGCTGAATCAAAAAGTTAAACAATGAAGCATCAATGATTTGAAAACGCAGCTTAATATATTTATCCTTAGGCCACGGACTATTAACATTTACAGAGCACGGATGTGGTCAAATATGGATATAGTTCCATATTCAATAAATCCATTTTTGCATATTTCTTAAGTGCCTTATGCCTGCTTTGATGCCAGAATTGGTGAAAATGTATAATGCAGACAATTATTCAGTAGATATTAGCAAACTTATATATTTTTGGTGACTGCTTTAAATATGAAAGTAAAAGTTCATCTGAGGCTCAAATCACCTCTACACCTACCGTGACCTCGTACAAGTTCTGTGTCAGTGCCTTCGAAAAGGCGGAAGGTGATTACATGGTACACAAGACAAAATATTTAAACGTAAACGTCTAAGTATTGGCGCAAATTTAGTCCATGTTTACTTAGAGATATGGAACAAGGGTATACTAAAGTTTAATGAATTTTCAATGTAATAGGTAACAAATCGAACAACAAAGTGATTCTTTAACTTTCACTGCCACAGGCGATAATAATAGGCGTTAGCAAACAACATAGATCCAGATGAGACGGCTCATATAGGCAGTCTCATCTGGATCTACGCTGTTTGACATTCAGTCTTTCAACTTTACGTTTAAACTTCTTTACAAGCGATAGTTTGTTAAAAAAGAAAAGCAGACGACAAATGTCGTCTGAAATTTGGCACCGAAGGAGTCAATGTTTGCTTTTATTTAGCTTTATGAAATTTCTTGATTGACATGAAAATAAAATAGACATTAATCTGTTTACAACATAGTTTATTATACGATTTTTATATTTGCCGGGATCATCATAAACCAACGATCCCGGCAAATACAAAAAGTCCTTTGTGAGCTAATCGAACACGCTCCCATGTAAAAATGTAAACATGTAAAAATCCAAAGCTATATTACGATTCCCGCGCCGGTCAATAACTAACAATTTCGTTTCGTTTCTTGTTTTGAAAATGTTAGAGGTATTGCTGCCAGGCAAGTACCAAGTATGAACGTTTTGAAATTGAAATAAATTATTTGTGGATGGTAGAACATTTCCTAGAAAAGTATAAAATATACAGTCGACTCTCGTTATCTCGAAGTCCAAGAGACTCCATGAAATACTTCGAGATATCTGTACCTCGACACATCAGATTTGCAGAATTGAGGAAAAAATAATTCGAACAACCACATTTAACAAATATATATGTAACTGGACTCTTGAAGTTAGCGATATATTGAAAATATTGTGGAAAAGAGGAGAAATTGCTCCCCTCTTTTCCACAATACTTTTACCTGTTGTTAGATTTTTATGTTTAGGCAGGGACCAGATTTTGAGGTGATACTAATGGGTACTCATCACATATTACATTTAAACCTGTCCAAAAAATATCTACTGCTACAATTTTGTTTAGCGCTTTAAGGGTTAAAGATTGTATTCATTTGAACCTTACGTTTTAGATGGATAAATGACGTAAGACTACCTATTTATACGCAAACACCAAACGTCACAGTATTGAGCAAAAAGGCTCCATCAGTTTGTAAATAAAATGACTAGGATCACTGTACCCTTTTGAAACTAGTACCTGGGATAGTTATCGCATTACGTCATTAATAATATAAGCTGTAACGTACTTTCAGACATGTTCGCCCAGCAAAGATTAGATCAACCAGTGCGTTCGCGCAGTCTGATCAGAATCTTCACTTGGCGCAGTTTGGATAGACAAGGCTGCAAAGAATGCGGACAACGAAGACTCTTATCAGACTGCGCGGATTAATTGGCTGATCGGACTCTTCGATAGGTCAATACGTTTTCTTATGATGGGGCTCAATTATTTCTTTGCAGTTTAAATAGTTTGTGACGTACGGCTGAGACAAATTACAACAGTTTGACATTTTACCAGCAGGTTCCTTGTACATTGGCGTCTCCGCGTGAAACTGTACCTTTTGGGCATATATAGGCGCTCATGTGCATTCGCTCATTCCTGCCGGAACCGGTCAATCAGGATGATTGAGCATTCGCATATGTGCAGAAGCAGCTTCAAGATCATCATTAAATTAACCATGAAATGCGTGTAGAGCTGGACGAACTTCTCATGAACACTTGCTGACATGTGACAAAAATAGCAGCCATCTGAACTTTAAACCTTTCAACCCTGAATTTCTTAAGTGGACTCTTCCATCTTTGAATTTAGACATGTTTACTGAAGCAAATATGGGTTTCAGTCTTAATAAATAATAATAATAAATAGAATAGCAAACAGTTAAGATTCTGACGAGACTTGTACACAGGGAAATGACCAGTTACTTTATCAAAATTTATTTCGGAGTGTGTTAACATGGAATGTTTTCTTTTATAACGAGACCATTACATATCACAATATCATGCTCCCAAGCAAAGCACTGCGGCAAATTTCTGAAATTGCGTTTGAAAGCCACGTACCTTTAAATCATAGTAACATACCTTAATATCGAGCGTGTCCTCCATTTAACACCATTAGTTGCTTGACATCTTCTTCTCATACTGCAAATCAAACGCTAAATCCTGTATTCTAACATTCCTCGCCTATATAGCCAATGGTTAAACTCAGTGATATATTATGCAATAAATCACTGGGCGGAAACGCGCGACGCTATCTGCCGCCTTTCCGACGTCATTTCGACACGCTGCTGACGTCAGTCTTAGTTTCTACGACGCTAGACTGTGTAACGTCGTCTTTCTCACTTCGGCAACATAAGAAATGCATGTAAACGTCATCGTTACAGTCAAAACTTTTGGCGGGATTTCTTTATTCGATGGCGGAAAGTTTGAAAAATCTAAAGGTTACAATTACCTTTTCGTCGTTTTCTATGTGTTAGAATCGAAATATATCAGCTCTTGTGCGTGATTTGTTGAGTAATAAATCACAGTTTGTCGGTCAGTTGTAAGAAGATAAATCACTCGCGCTCCGCGCTCGTGATTTGATCTACCTTACAACTGACCTCCAAACAGTGATTTATTACTCAACAAATCACTGCTAGAACTGATCTATTTCTTAAATTGAGGAATAGCATGCCACTCCCGGGTAGGTGCCTGAATCAGCTGCTGACGATTAGGGATACGTCGTCTGCCGTCGAACACGCGACGCCCTTACTGGTCTCAAAGCTGCTCAGTGGGACTCATATCAGGGGAGAACGCGGGTCAAGGTAACACTGGCACATCATTTTGTCCAGGTATGACTGTTGTCAGTCTTAGAGAATGAGGTCTGGCGTTATTCTGTTGATATAGCGTTACGTCGACGTGATTTGTGAAGAATGTCAAACAACTTGCTGTAATACCTCGTCAATATTGCGCCTAGCAGTCCGATTCCAGTCAATCATCACATGAGGTGTCCTATAACGCCACGAAATACCACCCCACACCATCACACGTCCGCCTCCGTAGTGTGAAACCTCCCGTGCGCAACAATCCGCATAACGTTCAACGCGACGTCGCCACACCTTAGCAGGTCGTTCATATTAAAACAGAAACGTGACTCATCTGTGAGTATAAAACCATGCCACTGACGCTATGTCCATCGCAGATGTTGCATACACCAGTTACAGCGGTTTCGTCGACGTACTGGCGTCAGTACATTACCTCTGTACGCCTTGTTGCTCCCAATGTCACGTTCACGCATGCGTCGTCTTACTGTAGAGGCACTTACGAGCTGGTTATTTATCCCCACAGTCTCTTGAGCCGCTTGCACGGAAGTTCTGAACCGATTCCGAAGATGTGTGAGGAATGTGTGGCGGTCCTGTTGACTTGACATTACTCTCTGGTCGTGGCGCTATCATCTATCACAGATCCTGTCATTGTGTTCCATTTTATGAGTTTCATGATCTTTTGATGCGAATAACCCATTCGCCTGGCTACCTCAGGGAATGTCAATCCTCCCTCAACCATGCCAATGGCACGGTGACGTTGTGTTTCATTTAGTCTTCCCTAGTTTAACGTTATGGAAGCGCTAAAACTGGCGTTTTGTTGGAACAATGTCAAGCGTTCGAAAGCAGAAAAAAAAAAAAAAAAAATAATAAGTTTTGCAAAGATAATATTCGGATGATAAAAATTCATTTTTGCTCGTGCACATAAAGAGGAATAACTAAGATAATCAAATGCGTGAAATTTGTTAGATATGACTCAAGAACTGAGTATAATAACGATCAAGACAAATCAAAGTTCAGTTCCTATCGCATGATGACATTTATTCATAATCTTTACCTGGTAACTTTTCATTGACGCTGAGTACACAATCTTTTCTTCAGTATTTTGACACCTTACGTATCACCTTACAGTACTCTTCTAAAATTTGAACAAAAGTCCGTTTTACAACCTATTGATGTATCTTATGGATTTTCAAATACAGTCGAACCTCGTTATCTCGAATTCGCTTATCTCGAATTACCGCTTTTCTCGAATTGAAAATCTGGTCCCTTATTAAACATAAAAATCTTACAATAGGTAACAAAATATTGTGGAAAAGAGGAGAAATTGCTAAAGGAACAATTTCTCCTCTTTTCCACAATATTTTCAATATGTCCCTATCTTCAGGAGTCAAATTAAATATTCATTTCTGAAATGTGGTTGTTCGGTTTATATCGGCCTCAGTTCTGCAAATCTGTTATGTCGAGGTACGGATATCTCGAAGTATTACAGTCCCTTGGACTTCGAGATAACGGGAGCTGACTGTACCACTGTTGTGTAGACTTTGATCAGATACAACCGGTATTAGAGGTCTTGAATGCCTCATTGAAATATAGCATCACAAACTAGTAGACAACTGAATTATATCGGTAATGTTCAGAGTACTCATGCACTGTGTTACTGACGAAATCTGAATGCTTAGCACTGTGGGTAAAATTTTCATCAGACGACATTTTGAACTACTTTTCTTATTTTTTTCCCAAAAACCAGGATTTGACATTTCATGCAAACTGTCTCCATTGGAGACAATTTGCGTGAAATGTCGATTCCTGTTTTCTGGGATAAATAAGAAAAAAATGTCATCAATTTATCTTCTGCTGAATTAGCCAAGAGAGTGGTAAAGATTCAAACATGCTTTATGCTCGATGCTATTTTGTATTAACACCGTCTGGCAGGTTCATTCAAGCACGTCTCACTTCCAGAAATGCAAACAGGTATAGACTTGTTGTTTCCCGATAATGCGTTTTGCAAGACACTAACAAATATTGTCAACAGACTTTACTTATACTCGTACAGGCGCTGTAGAATAGAGTTATTACACAGTGGAATATGAAGTTAGCCTAAATAGCGGAAACTTTCGTGAGGTAGAGCGGTCAGCACTCCTGACCGGGCCACGATATCACGGGTTCGAATCTAATACAGCCATCACTATATAAAGTGTTGAATGATTACTGACAATGGCGTAGCTTGGGACCCCCAAACTTTATATTGAAATTACAGTACGTCCATGTGACGTAATGGTCAGTAAACATTCATCAATGTATACGTATTTTATTGCACAGAGCAAAATATCATTCCAGTTTCTCGATAAAAATGATATACTATTGAAAGAGAAATAAAGCATAATCCATCAATCTTTACCCTTTCAACTCTGCAGACCAAAAAACCTCTGCAAACAGTGTAGATAAAGATGAGCCTCAACTATAAACTTCTTTGTTTAATGTCTTACAGAGGGCCACATGGCAGAATAACTACAGGGTTAAATGTGTTTTAATCATTGGGTTACCCTCCCACTATGTAGTAAATTAATAAATAGCAATTCATTTTCTTTAAAATAATAACAAGCTGCCTTAATGTATTTGGATGCACTGTCGAAATTTCGATGGGGCAGCATCTGTACCTGTGGAATATTTTAGCTATACAGTAAAACCTGTGTAAGACAGCCACCTTTGAAATTGACCTAAGTGGTTGATGTGAAAAGGTGGTTGTCTTATAAAGGTACATGTCATGTAATTTTGCTAGCAAAATTACATGACATGTACCTTTATTAGACAGACAACTTTTTCCACATCAACCGCTATTTAAAGTCAGTCTCAAAGGTGTTTGTCTTACACAGGTTCTACTGTACCCATAGTTAAAACATGAGGGTAAAATAACTAATGTTCGCCGTTATTTTTCCATAAAAACTAACTTTCTGTTAGTTTTGTTTTGTAGTATAAAAACAAAAACAAGTTATTCCTAATCATTCTTCTTAAAAGGACCGCTAATACGCAACCACAGTGTTATCATACCAATCGACAGACCAATGAGGCAGCTGCCGTGTCGTGAAAATAGTCTTACTTAATAAGGACTCATTCATTTCATCACGAAAGCATGTCTATATAATTTTGACCCCCTTAAACTCCACTTTTATACAGTAAAACTGGGGTTTACAGGGGTATACATTATGTTTCTTATTTCCGCTTATATATGCATATGCCCTTTCGCACCGGCTTAAGTGGAACTCGATATTCCAAGATACCAAGGGAAATAATAATACCACAATACAGCCATATACGAATATCTTCAGTTAGTGGCGAAATCAGCTTAGAAGAACAACAAAAGAAAGAAACAAAAACAAAACGACTTGGAACTGTCAGTAACAAGGCAGGTGACTGCGGGAACGTCCTCGATTTTATGTAGCTCCCACCTCACTCTTTTTTTTATCTGAACTACATTTAGTAAGCGGTCAATCCCTTAGTTTAGATACCGCCCAGTTCATCAGTGGATCATCAGAGTAAAGGACATAAAATAATGGAAACAATAATGAAACGATGTTGCGGAAAGCATGACAATCTGAATCCAGAGTAAAAGGAAACCAGTAGATAAAACATGATGTGTCCGACAAAAACCATCGTTTTTTTTTGTTCTTAATCCTTCATTATCACAGCTCAAATTAGACAAATTCTTCGAATATTGTGAAAATAATGGTAATTGGAACTAAGACTGGTATCCTGGTAATTCATGAAACCACTGACCTGTCCGGGGACCAAAAGTACAGACACGTCAATAGTAAGTAGTGGCCTACAGTCTGTGCTATTCAGACGACTGAGTTAACCTGACACTTCTGTTATATTCTCATCTAATGTAGGAAAATATGCGTAAAATTATTGTTGGCCTAATTCCTATTAACTTGGGTGGTAAAATACTTAAGAAAGTCTAGATGTCTGCAATCTAACCACCTTAACAAAGGTAAATTTCTGATTGGGGTGGAGGAACATTACATCAATGGAATTGTGAGACATTTATCTTTAGGTCACTGTCATCACTTTTGCATATCTAGATGCTTAATGATTATCTCGGTCAAGGCGTGAATATAGATACTTACAGATATCTTGAGGCACAGAGCAACTTGTTAAACCACAAGTCTCTGCTGACTCTTCGTGGCTCGATTATAGAATCTAAGAATACGAAAACTTTGGCTACCAAGAAATATTATAGTCAGCTCTGGAATTGCAGGCTGATCAAGATATTTGCTGTTCGCATAAAGCCTAAACTCCCTTTCTATTTGAAGTGGACTATCTGAGAACCAAAGTAAGAGTTTCAAATTTCTTTCACGCCCTCTTTTGATGTATTTAGTCTTTGCTTTAAAGAACAGTTTATTTTAAGAACATTGTGTTCATTTATTTCAAAATATTATCATATAACATATTTATACATTGTTTAGAAATGGGTTGTATATCATAAAATAACCATAGTGTCATTATGATGTAGCAATTTAAAAAATACTTTCTGACATCACCATCACGAAAACGTGCCTATATAATTTTGACCCCCTTAAACCCCACTTTTATATAGTAAAACTGGGGTTTACAGGGGTATACTTTATTTTTTTTATTTCTTCTCAAAACATAGATCGTGGGTACTCGTTAGAACCGCCTCATTGAGGCGGTTCTAACGAGTACCCACAATCTATGTTTTGAGCAGAAATATGAAAAATATCAGCGTTTCTTATCTGAAAACTTTCAGTTTTTGGAGGTGAAATTTTCTATATATTTGAATAGGCGTGTTTTCGTAATGACGAAAACACGCCTATATAATTTTGACCCCCTTAAACCCTACTTTTATATAGTAAAACTGGGGTTTACAGGGGTATACATTATTTTTCTTATTTCTGCTCAAAAACATAGATTGTGGGTACTCGTTAGAACCGCCTCATCCAAGCGGTTCTAACGAGTACCTACAACCTATGTTTTGAGCAGAAATATGAAAAATATCAGACTTTTTTAATCTGAAAATTTTCAGTTTTCGGAGGTGAAATTTTCTATATATTTGAATAGGCGTGTTTTCGTAATGTTAATTTGATAATGATTTTTGCAGCGCTAAAGTACACACAAGACAGTAATATCGGTAGTTTATTATTTTAATAATAATAATAATTATAATAATAATAACAATAGTAATAATAGTAATAGTAATCAAATAATATTCTAACATGACGTTAACTTTTTCCCAAAGCGCCTTATGGAAACGTTACCGTGATCAAACTACAATAATTCACGTTGTCGACGTAGTGCGTGCAAAAGGGCGCGTTTGATGACGTCGCATATAAACATTTACTTCTGTTGACGTCCGCTGCAAAATATTTCTTTGGAAAACATTGCAACGATGTCGATTTTCCTTTATGTATCATGTTAGAATCGAAATATTTTTTCTCTGCTGTGAATTATCGTCGAATAACGCATGCAGTTGTCAGGAAGATGCGAATATTAATTCATTCCGGCTTCGCTGTCGTGAATGAATACGTCGCAATCTGCCCTCCAACACCATGCGTTGTTTAACAAATAAATTATTCCGAACCGTGCTCAAATGCCTAAGATAAAGCACAGTTGAGTTTGGATTGTACCCATTTGAGCACGAGCGAGCGCAGCGAGCGAATGCTCAAATGGGTACAACCCAAACTCAACTGTGCTTTATCTGGGGCATTTGAGCACGGTTCGGAATAATTAATTTCTTTTCTAACACCCCTCATTGAGCGTATTTTGCATAAATAAAATTCTTTTAATTTATTTTTATTATTATTTTTAGTACCCGACTTCCCCTTTGGTAGTAGACAATACCTCTTAAGCATTACGTCACACGGTTACGTAGTTACAAGGTTCGATGACGAATGTTCAAAATGGCGGATAACTTAAGCGAATCAGCTGGCGCTGTAAAATAAAACAGCGATGTAAAATACAATAAAAACTTGTATCCTGTGTTCATGGAAGAATTGCAAAACGTATGAAACTGGAGTGCCGCGATGGACTTAAAACAGCAAAATAGGAATGCTCTCCGACTTACTTTCGTTTTCGAACATGTTAACAAATACACGATGGAAACAAGAAGTAAAACGAATGTGTTTGAATGGTATAACCTGTACAGGAACTCATCAGGTGAGAAAAAAATTAAAGAACTGCAATGTCCAGTGATCATTTTCTGTCTTAATACATAATATTATTTATTATGTATATGAATGTTTCGACCAATATTGTAAGATGGCGTCCATAATTAACAGGGGCGCAACTTTCGCAACAGTATGATTGGTTTCCCGTTGATAGCGCGCGACGAAATTCCTATGCTCAAATACCTTAGATAAAGCACGGCTAGAAATGAAAAGACAAAGAAAGAACAACACGTTCAGGGGTGTTAGAATCGACGATAATTCACAGTAGAGAACAATTATTTCTTAAATTATTATTATTATTATCATTATTATTATTATTATTATTATTATTACACACTTATGTGAATAATGCTTTTCTAAACCTTCTCCATCACGAAAACATACCTATTAATTTTGATTCCCTTAAACCCCACTTTTATATAGTAAAACTGGGGTTTACAGGGGTATACATTATTCTTCTTATTTCTGCTCAAAAACATAGACTGTGGATACGCATTAGAACCACTTCGCCGAGGCTGTTCTAACGAGTACCCATAATTTATGTTTTGAGCAGAAATATGAAAAATATCAGAATTCTTATCTGAAAACTTTCAGTTTTTGGTGGTGAAATTTTCAGTATATATGAATAGGCGTGTTTTCGTAATGTCTAGTTGAGACAGTTTTCCAACCATAATGTACTGATGTTGTTGTTTTTTTTTTTTGTTTTTTTTTATTTCTCCACGAAAATAAGTATTGTGGGTACTCATTAGAAGCGCGTGTTATGGGTACTTCTTAGATACGCATCTATCTAATGAGTGCACACAACATATGTTTTCGTGGAGAAATAAGACATATTTATCTGGACGTCTCTCTTATCTAGAGCTATGACATTTCCATAACATTATGCAATATGGAGTAAAGAAGGAAATTTTGATTATAAAGTAGATTGAAACAGATTCATGCAGTTTAGATAACAGAACAAAAAAAAAAAAAAAAAAAAAAAAAAAATGAATCAAAATTCAGAACTTTTCTAAAAATGCGCTTAATAATGTATACCCCTGTTTACCCCTATTTTTGCTACATATTATGGGGGAACATAGGGGTATATATAACAGAGTTGTTAATGTAACATAATAATAATAACCATGGAGATTCCAGATCCGTCGCAACCAAAAATACTTTGACTCTACTGGACCGGTATATCTAAAACTGTTGGCGTAGAAAGCTGTATTGTAATCTCTTTTAAACAAGGACCACCCACATACTGCAGTATAAATAAGCTGTTAATTGATTATCATTACTCTTCAAATAGGAAGAAAAGGTTAGAAATTAGTTCTGCAGAAAATTCCGCATTTGTTCGATGAATTATTAAATTATTTCACTCTTAGAAATCATTACCTTTGAACACTGATGTTGCTTTACCTTTATATACCGTGATAATTATACATGGGCCGCGTCATGGGAAAAGGTGTCTTAGGGCATATGCGGACAGCAAAGGCGCAGATCGGACTGCGCATTCGCGCAGTCTGATCAGGACCTTCACTGTCCGGTAACCGAATCATTTGATACAAAAGAATGTATCAATGGAGAGCAAATGCCCGGATGAAACTTTCGGCATGCGCGGGATGAATCTGAATTTGTGCATTTTGCGCATGTTGAAGATAGTTTTTCGCTTTGCATGGCCCATATTAAACCACAGAGGTTAGTTTTAGAGGTCAGAGGGTGAAGTTAGCTAGCTGTAAAAGTGTTTAAACCCGCACCCCCCCCCCGGTGGTTTACTCTACTGACCGTTCTAAGGCGGTGGTCCCGGTGTTAGTCTTACTCTTTGTTGCTTTGTGGTTCATTCTACGAGGCGATTTGTTGTATGTCTTTCCGTGTGTCATTTTGTTCTTGTGTTTTTCAGTCCTTTTAGTATTGCGATTACCTCGCTTGGGGAAGAGAGAGCTGATCTTTGTGCTTTTCGTACGTTTGTTCGATTTGTGCTTGTTTGGATTTGTCGGTTTCCTCTTCCTCTTGGGGTCTGGGAAGGGCTGCGGTTTGTGATTGTGGCACTCCCTGGTCTTTTCTTTTACCTTTTTTTTTTTTTTTTTTTTTTTTATAAATATCTTAGAATTTATCAAGCGGTGTTCCTGTTTGTTTTATAAATATCTTAGAATTTATCAAGCTGTGTTCCTGTTTGTTTTATAAATATCTTAGAATTTATCAAGCTGTGTTCTTGTTTGTTGTGACGTCATATTGCTCTATTTGTCTTGTCACCATATATTGTATTCATAGCAATTAGTTTATTGCTTGCAAAAACATAAATGAAAGTACCCATGAGAGGCAACAATCGTGATGCACATTCTTATAGAGGTATCGAAATAAGGCGAGATGTGGAGAAATAAAGACAAAACATACATTACGAAAACATGCCTATTCAAATATACTGAAAATTTTACCACGAAAAAATTGAAAATTTTCAGATAAAAAATTCTGGTACTTTTCATATTTCAGCTCAAAACATAGAGTGTGGATACTCGCGAGAACCGCCTCGACGAGGCGGTTCTAGCGAGTACCCACAATCTATATTTTTGAGCAGAAATAAGAAAAATAATGTATACTCCTGTAAACCCCAGTTTTACTGTATAAAAATGGGGTTTAAAGGGGTCAAAATTATGTAGGCATGTTTTCGTGATGACGGCACATAAACAGTAAACAGCGAAGAGCTGTAACGGGGGAATCGCAGTGTTCATCGGTCGGCAGCAAGCTACCGGGGCCTTAGACTACTTTTACTCGTGCGAAACCTCGTCCTTAATTCCGATGCGTTCCAAATTATAAAGATGTGTTCGGTCAACCTACGGCTTCTCTACCTCATCACTACAGCATCATAGTAAAATACATGTCATCACGGAAACATGCCTATATAATTTTGATCCCCTAAAACCCAACTTTTATGTAGTAAAACTGGGGTTTTCAGGGGTATACATTATTTTTCATATTTCTGCTCAAAACATAGATTGTGGGTACTCGTTAGAAACGCCTCGCCGAGGCGGTTCTAACGAGTACCCACAATCTATGTTTTGAGCAGAAATATGAAAAATATTAGGATTTTTTAACTGAAAATTTTCATTTTTTGGGTGGTAAAATTTTCAGTATATTTGAATAGGCATGTTTTCATAATGTGATTACGAACACTAATGACACACGACAGAGAGCTTTATATACAGTTTGAATAAGGAGCTATGTTAACGTAAAAAAAGATCTGCGTTTAAACTACTACTCCTATGCCTTATCCTTGTTAAAATAATATTGTATTTCCTTTCGCCAACTGATAAGTGTTCACTTACTCTGGATGGTTAATGTCAGACAGATGATTTGAATTGTAATAATGTAGGGATATTACAAGCCTCGGTATTAAGGTCATTCCATAGTTTCAGGATGGAAGGAAAAGAAGACGTTTCATACGAACATAACTTACAGAAAGGTAAATCGTAATTGGTATTGTTTCTAAGATTATAATTACGTACATCATTTACCAAGCTTGGAAGCAGGTTATACAAATAACAGTGAGTTTCATTTTTAATTGTTTTGCACATAAGAATTAACTTTTTGTTTTCCTTCTTTTAGCTAGCGTTTCCTAACCGGATTCTAAATATAGTGATCTAATTGAAGAGAATACCGGGGGTCTGGTAAGTATACGAGCCGCGTTCAGCTGCACTACAACCATCCCATTCTACAGAAGCATATTCTAATAAAGGGTGGATATATGAACAATACAGCTTATTAAGGGTACGTTTAGGTAGTTGAAACTTTAGTTTTCGAAGATACGATATTTGCTTCGACGCTGAATTAATTATAGAGTCTATATGCTTTGACCAGTTATTGTTTGAGGAAATGGTAACTCCAAGGTGTTTGTGTTTGTCAACAATCTTCAGAATATTTTCATCGTACTTTAATTCTTTGTCATAATCATTATGAATATTTCAAATTACCATTATTTCTCTTTTCAGTGGATTGAATTTCATTAATCATTTCTTTGCCCATTTCATTAATTTTACTAGATCAGTATTTAGAATATGTTCAATAAATGCCAAATTATTTGAAGAAAAGCTTAGAGATGCGTTATCTGCAAACGGTCTGGCCATATCATGTAAATTATCAGTTAGGTCATTTATATAAATCAAGAATAACGGAGGACCCAGGACAGTGCCTTGAGGAACTCCAGCGAGAATAAACTTTAGTGATGAGAAAGTGCCGTTGACAAATACACTTTGGTTTCGCATATGCAGATAGTTTTGAATCCGGTCTAAAAGATCTCCTGATATTTCATAATTTTTAAGTTTATGTATCAATCCTCTATGCCAAACTCTATCGAATGCTTTAGAAATATCATAAAATACATGACAAATTGTTTCATATTTTTCTAGTGCAAGACATGACTTACGGTGTGGGAGGACATGTCGCTTGAAGAATTTCAAGATGGCCGCCGTGATGACCATCTTGAATATCGAAACGGAACGATTTTAGCAGTTCAGACTCTCTATGTCATGTCATTCCGATGCGGTCAGGTTTCGACTCAATCCAACACGGTTTGGAGGAGATGTAGTTTGAAGAATTTCAAGATGGCCGCCGTGACGATCATCTAGAACATCGGAACAAACTAGTTTTGCAATTCTGAATCTCCATGTAGCCACAATGCCTCCCACCAAGATTCAGCTCAATCCGACTTACGATTCTGGAGAAGATCTCAAAATCTGAAAAGCTAACGACGGACTGACGTACGACGAACGACGGACAACAGACCATGGCACAAGCTGACCTGGAGCAAAGCTCCAGGTGAGCTAATAGCTAAAACTCACAAATGGACATTTCTTTCAACAGGACCCTGGCTTTTCTAGAAGTATTTGTGCATTTTTAAATGTTTTCTTTGTATACAGCAATTGGACATACGTGCCGTAGCATACTGTATTAGGCGGTTGCTGGGTTCGCCTTCGCCCGTATCGAATTCTCATGGTTACGTCTATCTAACTGGTGAATAGGGTTGCACAGCATGTCCATTATCACATTACAACTTGAACGTCGTTACGTTAAGTCTCAATGCTAGCTGTTTAAATAAAAAATGGAACACAACTAAATATGCGTTACAGAGTAGTGACCTTGATGTATTTGATCGCCTCCAAACATAAATCGACCTTATGACATATGTTACCAGCGTTGACCCAGGTCAGCCTGCGCACCTCTGGAGTCTGATCAGAATCTACGCTGTTTGGTAATAGAATGTTCAAGGTCCATACATTATGATAGCAACCAGTGTAGACTGATCAGACTGCGCAGTTGAGCAGACTGATATGGGTCTACGTTTGTCGCATAGCTCATAATGTCAGCTGCTATTCGAAGGAGCGCATTTGAAAATAGTTTACGCTTTCTTCACGAAAACCGACTGTTGCCCGAGAGACCAAGATTAAGTTGTCTATAAAATGACTTCCTGTACAAAAAGGTATTTGCATAACTTATTTGAAGATACAAGACCTTGAAAGGGTTGCACGGACGTGCAGGTTGGTCAAGCTTGTGTTGAGATGTCGATAGGCAAGTACTTGTTATCTTATTGCGAATCTCACTGCAAAATTATCCTGCAGTTACGCACGTGTACACGGATACTGCAGTCCAGGTGTTGCTCAGTGTCGCACATTCATGACAGTAGTTTGAAGACTTGTTGATATATTCATATACAAATATGTCATTTGCATCATCACAAAAAATGATACATTCAAATGGAACGACAACTTCTATACAGTTGTTGGCCAAACTATATCACTGTTACACCTCTCCATTACATCACGAAAACATATCTATATAACTTTGACCCCCCTTAAACCCCACTTTTATATAGCAAATCTGGGGTTTACATGGGTATACATTATTTTCTTATTTCTGCACAAAAACATAGATTGTTGTACTCGTTAGAGTACCCACAATCTATGTTTTGAGCAGAAATATGAAAAAATAGTTTTTTTTATCTGAAAATTTTCAGTTTATGGTGGTGAAATTTTCAATATATTTCAATAGGCATGTTTTCGTAATGAATTTTGATGTACCAGGCCCTGACTGGGTCTGTCTTGCTTAAAATTACACTTACGTGTATAACATTAATATACACAGTTGAAAAGTATCGACAAACAAAGAAGGCCATTAGACTGCCCGGTTATAATAAGAAGATATGTACATAATCATGAAGGCATATATGCGCTTTCGATCACTAGATCTATCGGCCTACTTCAGAATTTTAACAAAAATGATATCAATTATTACGCCACACGCTCCCTGTATCATCGGACTCCCGGTGGATACTTTTGGCAATATGCGGCTTGTGCAGATGAGTTTGGTCACTATCTACTGTTCTATCCTTCTTTATATACATTGTACATACTTTGTAATGAAGTCATCTTCTCTACATACATGGTTGTATTTGAGATTTCCGCACATTTTGTTACCAAATGTATTTTTCAGTAACACCAGTTATGCTTTGTTTATTTGCTGTTCTGCATTATTATGGATTATTATTTGAACTAAGCTATATTCTAGTTTGCTCTACTCTCAACTTCTTCTATTCTGTTCTATATCCCAGTCAGCATTCTACGTAAATCTATATCGGGCCGTCATCGGCCCGTCAGGGTAGCTGACGGGCCGATGACGGCCCGATGTAGATTTACGAAGAATGCTGGCTGGGATGCCATCTCTCTTAATATTGTGGTATTCATCAAGCTCCTGTGTTAATACTTCTTTTCGTGTTCTCATTGTGCATGATATAACGAATGTAGGCTATAAATATCGTTAGATTGTTTTATGCAAAATGAAGATATAGTACGTCAACATTAAATGAGACATAAGCATATTCCGTGAACTCAATTCGGTGTCCATTGATTTCCGAATTACAATACATTGTAGTAAACCATTACACCATAGTCTCTTTTGATTAAAATGCAATGAACAATCATGAGGGTCTAGAAGGGGTACCAAAAATACCTTGGCTCCCTAATTACTAACCGACAAAGCTATTTTAACAAAAAAATTAGTTTAGTTTGGATCGGTTGAGCTGAATCGTTAAATCCCACATCACAAAAGTCAGCAGTCGCCAAAATGTTAGGCCAAAAATCAGCAGTCAGTAAAAATGAGGCCATTAGTAGGCAATCAATAAACCCCATCGATACCCTCTTCTGCTAAACATGAAATTCGATCGTAGTGAATACCGAGAACCTACAAAGACGTTGGCTGAAACTAATTGTCTCGGTTTAACTTTGTCGCACTATATGTGCATTTGTATTTGTATTAAATATTACAGATCATTTCTGGATCCAGCGCGGTTGAAAAGGTTATTGGATGCACTATATATAGAAATGCAACGAAGATTATTAATATCGTATTTATCTTTTCTGTTGCAATTAAAAAATATACATGATTTACGACCCAGAGCACACTGCAGTGCAAGCTGACCAAGTTCAGTATATATTTAAGGTAGGGTCTATTTTCTATAGTCGGACCATTTGTTATTAATAGAAGTGTGTTATACAAGTTACGCAACTTTAATAAGGCTAAACTGGTTGCGAAATGCAGAAAGCGACAAAATCGTAAAATACTTGCAAAACCCGCACATATCGTGCAATTGACGCATGGCAAGAGTATAGCCTAACTATATATAAACTCACCGATACAGTCCAATTCGAATGACAACTAGACAACGAAAAAGATCCTTTGAATTATAATCGGACAGTTCGTTGTATCTTCGTTGTGTCGGCTACCTATGCGGAAGATCGCGGGCTCAAGCCCAGTCCCCGGCCCTGGCTTCGGTCGAATCATACAAAAGGCTATTGAATCTGGTAGTAAACGCTCTTCGGATTGGCTCTCAGAATGAGAAAATAGACCGTGTTATCCAGGTCCCCGCTGTTAGGAGCCTTTATTGTATAACATAGTTTTTAACACCCTTCCAGTCAGATTACAACGGTGTCGGGATGTCTTCTGTTCACAAGAATTTTAAATAACTGTTAATTTTATGTAAGTTTAAAACTAAGCCGGCTTGCGATAATAATGTTTCTCAATTACTACGTATTAAGATAATTAGTTTAGATAGAACAGACAGACGATAATTGACAGAATATTTTCCTTGCATGATCCAGTGCAATAGGAATCCGTCTGTGTGACACAGTATGCATAAACCGACTGTCACAGTCACAGCTAATGAGGGGCCAGTCACAACTGATGACCCAGTCAGCATTCTACGTAAATCTATATCGGGTCGTCATCGGCCCGTCAGGGTAGCTGACGGGCCGATGACGGCCCGATGTAGAATTACGTAGAATGCTAGCTGGGGAGACATTACTAGGAACCTTAGCACAAATGCACCAATATCAGAGGGTTGTTAAAGAGGAATATATCGTGATATTTCTGTGATATCGTTTTCTTATTTCTCCATGAAAACATACGTAGTGGTACTCATTAGAAGCGCCTCACCTATAACGTAATAATTACTCATAACATAAGCTTGTATCGAAATTTGAGAAAATTATCCCTGAATTATTATCAAATATTCCTTGGAAATATTAATACATGTTTTTAGTAAGGTACGTTATACAGAAGATTCACAAATTGTTATGGTACTTTAAGTAATGTAGATCTTGATTTCAAGTCACTTTCTGCAGCGTCTTATCTGTGTCTGCACTACATGTAGCTACAAAGAATTGTTTTGAGGCGCTAATCGTTAATAGGTTCCTTCTTAAATTGCACCACGGTTGTTCGGGTTCAGACTAAAAGAAGGCTCGTTGATCGCCATCCGATGGTTGGTGCCTGATGTATACTGTCTTTGTTCGGATCCATCTTGGTATTTCTTATGGCTTCCATCTACTCGGACGTCACCTTGTCAACCATCACGAAAACATGCCTATATAAGTTTGACCCCCTTAAACCCCACTTTTAAATAGTAAAACTGGGGTTTACAGGGGTATATATTATTTTTCTTATTTCAGTTCAAAACATAGATTGTAGGTACTCGTTAGAACCGCCTCGACGAGGCGGTTCTAACGAGTACCCACAATCTATATTTTGAGCGGAAATATAAAAAATATCAGATTTTTTTATCTGAAAATTTTCAGTTTTTGGTGGTAAAATTTTGAGTATATTTAAATAGGCATGTTTTCGTAATGGAATCCTTAACTGGTAACTTATTTTGGCGTGGGGTGCGGGGGAGACGAGAAGGGGAGCGGAAGTGAGAAAATGGTGTGTGTGTACGTGTGTGTGTGTGTGTGTGTTCGTGTGTGTGTGTATGTGTGTGGGTGTGTGTTCCACCATAATGATACAATTTTGAGTTAGAAAATGTCTATTATGCAGATCGACTCGTTATATTTTATGTTTAAAACTGCATCGAAAACCAAACTTGGATGCCTGTAAAATTCCAGAATTAAGATCCCTCTCCCAGTCCACATAGTAACCCTTCTGTGGATCATTCAAAATTGGTTCTTCAGCAATTTTATATTCGTATTTGTCTGATTGGACATTCTTGCACCTGTGTGACAACTGGACAATAGTTTGTATTGTTATGTAAGTTGCTGCAAAACGCTTAATATATTTATGGAATTCATAGCAGCGTTAAAGGAAGAACTCGATAAGCCGCAGGTTATCCATCACGAAAACATACCTATATAATTTTGACCCCCTTAAACCCCACTTTTATATAGTAAAACTGGGGTTTACTATTCGAGGCGGTTCTAAAGAGTACCCACAATCTATATTTTGAGCAGAAATACGAAAAATATCAGAGTTTTTTACCTGATTTTGGAGGTGAATTTTTCTATATATTTGAATAGGCGTGTTTTCGTAATGTCTTTCGGCTAATTCAGCAGACGACAAATTGACGATATTTTTCTTGTTTTTTTTTTTTTTTTTTTTTTCAGGAACGGGATTTAACACATCATGCAAATTGTCTTCATCGGAGACACATTGCATGAAATGTCACGATTTGACATTTCATGCAAATTGTCTGTCAAATCTTGTTTTCTTGGATAAATATTTCAATATGTCGTCCGCTGAAAGTTTCACCTAGAGTGCTAAGCGTCAATATACAAGAGAAAAACGGTAACAATAAATAAAATCGAAGACATTTCTAATAAACGTACAATCTCCAAATCTACTCTTGTTCTGGCACTTGTTTACACATATGCGGCTGTGACGTAAGCACAGTTACCCGTGAAGAAGCAGATTAACTCAGGTCTTTTTAAACCACCTGGGGGTCCCAGCAGGGGGTGTTGTCAAACTTTGCGGAGTGAACAAAAATTGCAGTCTCATACAACAGAACCATCCCTAAGATCAAGGAACGTCTCTCTTCAAATCTGTATCGTTTTGCATAACACGTTTTGCTTGATTGTGTCATGATTGTATCGCAGCGCACCACAACTTGTCGCACGCGCATAAACACCCACAGCAGCTGTGTAACATTGACCTCCAGTTGACCCATAAACCACAGATGCTTTGAAATTCCACCTGTCCCATTCAGCGATCTGTAATTACCCAGCTATCAGTCGAGTACGTCTCTATTGCTCTCACAGTTTATGTGTCAATAGGTATTATACCTACTATGCGTCACTTAACAGGTTCCCACAAATACTGCAGTTAGTTTACTATACGTTTAATATAATAGTATACTACACAAAACTATTTAGGATATACTTCCATACTTATATATGTGCCTCAAGCTCAAAAAAAGTCACACAATTTTGATTGAAAAAATAAAACAAATTAATACAAAATCAAACCGTTCCCATCACGAAAACATGCCTATGTAATTTTGACCCCCTTAAACCCCACTTTCATATAGTAAAACTGGGGTTTAAAGGGGTGTTCATTATTTTTCTTATTTCGCCTCAAAAACATAGATTGTGGGTACTCGTTAGAACCGTCTCGGCGAGGCGGTTCTAACGAGTACCCATAATCTATGTTTTGAGCAGAAATATGAAAAATATCAGAGTTTTTTATCTGAAAATTTTCAGTGTTTGGAGGAAAATTTTTCTATATATTTGAATAGGCATGTTTTCATAATGTAAGCAGTTCCTCTATTGCAGTACTTTTCTGTTCGTGCGCCTGCGGTTGCATACGGTATATGACGTTTCTTTTGTCTCTGTTTGTTTCTCATTTCTCCTTCATTTTCATTACGAAAACATGCCTATATAATGTTGACCACCTTAAAACCCCACTTTTATATAGTAAAACTGGGGTTTACAGGGGTATACATTTATTTTTCTTATTTCTACTCAAAAACATAGATTGTAGGTACTCGTTAGAACCGCCTCGCCGAGGCGGTTCTAACAAGTACCCACCATCTATGTTTTGAGCAGCAACATGAGAAATATCGGAGTTTTTTATTTGAATATTTTTCAGTTTTTGGAGGTGAATTTTTCAATATATTTTAATAGGCGTGTTTTCGTAATGGGTGCCTCCTGAAGGCTGTGCTTCATAATTGTGTCATTTTCTGGATATCTTCACTTATGTTTTACAGAAAATGTGAAAATATGCGTACGAACATAATTTCAAAAAGAGCAGAAAACAAAATATATTTGTCTGTACTCTGACTATGTAAGAGCACATGGGTAATCTTTTCTGCGGATTTACTATATTACATCACGAAAACATGCCTATATAATATTGACCTCCTTAAACCCCACTTTTATATAGTAAAACTGAGGTTTACAGGGGTATACATTATTTTTCTTATTTCTGCTCAAAATCATAGATTGAGGAGAAATTTTCTATAATTTGTATAGGCGTGTTTTCGTAATATTGACTTGCAGACAGAGGCAGGGAAGGGTTTTCGTTAGCTGTTTATATGGCCGTAGATCTTTGATCACTTTAAATTATATATTTTCTCTGGAGATGAGGATGTAAAACACTTACTATCCTGTATTCTCAACAATTGTGCGCAGTATACTTCGGTCAAAAACAATAATTCCGACAATTTTACATGTGCGTCCTGCGAAGACTTAGATTTACTTGCGCATCCGCGTATCTGATCAGAATCTACGCTGACCAGATGAAGATGGTTCGAGTCCTTATGTATCAACAGAAGGCGTAGCGAAGACTCTGATCAGATTGCACAAATACAATGCTCGGTCAGTTTGTTGCGAAACAAAATCATTTTGTTTTTACAGCTCTATGTATTTCCCAAGTTTCTCTCGGTTTTTATTTGTCTTGTTTACGAGTATCTGTTTACATATTAACATCACCATAATTTACATTATTGACATTTTCATACAATGGGTCCCACTATGTTCTTTGAACAATTTGATTTTATTCTTACAGGCTCGAGTTTTTTGTTGTTTTTTTTTTTTTGTCTTTTTTTTTTACATAATTTAAGTTTTATCTTCTTTAAATGTACAAAGAAGAAAACATCAGAAAATAAAATAACAACAAAACACAATAGCATATTCAAACAAACATGATGTACCTATCATAACAACGTTTAAGATGACCTACAGAGGACCCTCGTTATAACGACAACATTTGTCCCCAAGATTTTGCCGTTAAAAAGAATGTGCCGCTATAATGATAAAAAGCCGTTTCCCCTTATTTACTCCAAGAAACATATGTTGTGGATATTTGTTGGAATCGCCTCAGCGAGGCGATTCTAACAAATATCCAAAACATATGTTTCTTGGAGTATTAAATACAATATTCCTGAATATCCCTAATTATCTACCTCATCTTGAGCTAAGGAACCGTTCCATTCTAATTGTCCTTATAACGAATTTTGTCGTTATATCGAATGTCAGTATAAAGAGGGTTGACTGTAATTCACTTTTTAGGGGAGGCAACTCTGTTAATTTTTTTTTTTTCCCTTCTGAAAAAGGGGCTGTCCTTGAGCAAAGCAAACAGATAGTCACAAAGGTATCTTATGGAAATGGTGGAAAATTTACCAAATGCATCACTTGCCTTTACGGCACATGCAATATAAGGTGTCATAATGAGATATTTGCTCTTTGATCAAATACATAAAATGATCGTTATATAGAACCAGTGGTGGATTAATGACAATAAGAAACAACACATAGCCAATTTTCACACGATCACATCTCTTTTTTTTCTAATCCTTCCATCCCTAGAGTTTCTGAATTCTTGAATGTGGACTTGTCCACTGATGCAAATAGGGTTTTCAGTCTGAAATAAAACAATACAAAACAAAAAGCACAATGGTAAACAGTGTATATCCTGATGTCTCATCTGGGTCTACACAGTTTCACAGGTATTGGTTTTGGTCTGCCGGGTTGAAAGGGTTAACTGCGCTGAAATGAGCGGCATAGTCTAGTATGTTTTTCTTACATAATATTTATTACATCACGAAAACATACCTATATAATTTTGACCTCTTTAAACCCCACTTTTATATAGTAAAACTGGGGTTTACAGGGGTATACATTATTTTTCTTATTTCTGCTTAAAACATAGATTGTGGGTACTCGTTAGAACCGCCTCGGCGAGGCGGTTCTATCGAATACCCACAATCTATGTTTTGAGCAGAAATATGAAAAATATCGGAGTTTTTTTTATCTGAAAATTTTCAGGTTTTGGAGATGAAATTTTCTATGTATTTGAATAGGCGTGTGTTCGTAATGAAATATTGGTTACACATGAATGATGCAACTACTGTTTTGATGTTGCTTGTTTTTTTTTTTTGTTTTTTTTTTCTTCCGCGTTCCCTTATCATATGCAAATAAGGACAAGGCGCGTCAAATGCTGTTACATAATAATCACACATATTACGGAAACTGTAAAATTACTGATTCTAAAGCCTTGCGTGTTGGTACTCATGTGAAATGCAAATAAGGTAGGGCTTAAGTTTGAACTTTCAGTAAATACATGCATGTGTTTATGAATTTAGTCACATATGTACCGCTCATTATGTTCATATCTTTGACTGACATAATGTAAACATACAATCAGTATAATCCAAAATTGTGGGAGGCTTACGGACGAGTAATCAGGTCAGCATTCAAGCGTTTGTTTTTGTTTTGTTTTCTACATTTGTACAAAATAAACAAAAGAAATACATGTTCTTACCCCCTAGCTGTATAATGACGAATAACCCCGGATTAAATTCATTGCATTTTCAACTGATCTGTCAAGATTTTGCTTTACTGTTGCAATGAAGTGTTAAGTTCTTTCTTTTGTTTATTAGCCACCAAGTTCTCCCACCTACAAGTCAACACATTGTTCGAAAACAGTCAAAAGGTTGCGAGTTGGTTGGTCATAGATTCACACATGGCAATTCTACTGTATCTTTATTCTTTTTAATTAATGGAAATAGATACAACTCCAAGGGAAACATCTCCGAGATAATATTACATTCGACTCGTTATCTCGAATTCCAAGGGACTGTCTGAAATACTTCGAGATATCCGTACTTCGACATATCAGATTTACAGAATTGAGGAAAACCTAATTCGATTAACCACATTTAACAAATATATGTGTAATTTGACTCCTGAAATTAGAGATATATTGAAAATATTGTGGAAAAGAGGAGAAATTGCTCCTAAGGAGGAGCAATTTCTCCTCTTTTCCACAATATTTTTTACCTGTTGTTAAATTTTCATGTTTAGGCAGGGACCAGATTTTCACTTCGAGATAAGCGGTTATTCTAGATAAGCGAGTTCGAGATAGCGAGAGTCAACTGTACTTCACAAAACGCCTCAGACTTTTCATACTTTTCTGAGTAATTACGGTAAACAAATGAGCCACAAAGACGGACCATTACGAAAACATGCCAATTAAAATATATTGAAAATTTTACCATCAAAAACTGAACGTTTTCAAGTAAAAATGCTATTATTTTTTCATATTTCTGCTCAAAACATAGATTGTGGGTACTCGTTAGAACCGCCTCACCGAGGCGGTTCTAAAGAGTGCCCACAATATATGCTTTTGAGCAGAAATAAGAAAAATTATGTATACCCCTGTAAACCCCAGTTTTACTTATATAAAAGTGGGGTTTAAGGGGGTCAAAATTATATAGGCGTGTTTTCGTGATGCAACGTAGTACATACTGAGTATGTTCACCCAACGATAACACAAATCAATCTGTGCCTACCCGCAGTCTTATGGGAGCCTTCGTTGTCCGCATGAAGAAATATTGCATCCTTAGCTATCCAAAATGAACCCAGCAAAGATTCTTATCGGCCTGCGCCAAAGTGTACATGTCCGAATATACGTTTTCTGACGTAGAGGCTCAAATAATTTTGATTGGTTTGAGATTTCTATATGATTAACCGCCTAGCCAATGTACAGTTTGTACCTAAAACAGTGCATCATGTTTTATAGAATTTCAGACATCATATACAGTCGACTCTCGTTATCTCGAAGTTCAAGGTACGCTCTGAAATACTTCGAGATATCCGTATCTCGACATATCAGATTTGCAGAATTGACGAAAAAAGAAAAATCAAACAACCACATTTCACAAATGAATATGTAATTTGACTCCTGAAAATAGAGATATACATGTACTGAAAATATTTGGAAAAGAGGAGAAATTGCTCCTTACGAGCAATTTCTCCTCTTTTCCACATTATTTTGTTACCTGTTGTCATAGTTTCATGGTAAAACAGGGACCAGATTTTCACTTCGAGATAAGCGGTAATTCGAAATAAGCGAGTTCGAGATAATGAGAGTCGACTGTATAACATTTTCCTTTAGGATCTGCAGTGCAGTCATGAATCTGCCTTTAAGGTGACGTAATGTACTTGCTATATATTCCGCCATATTTCTACTTAATAGACAATTTATGTGATTTCCTATTTGTTTTCCTATGTGCTCATGTGCTCTTAAGCGTCTTCTAAACAATGGTAAAAGAAAAAGAATTCGCCCCTCTTGAACTTGTGAGCAAACGCTTTCCTTTTAAATTAGACCCTCTTTCTGCAGGAAGGCTAAAGCAAATTTGATCGAACGAAAAAAAATAACCGAATTGCCTACCCTCAGAGCTTATCAGTTTTTCTTAAAGAGAAAGTTTGTCTTGAACGTCCTGTATACAGATCATATTTACCTTGTAATATAGTCATAATTCTGTCTTTAAGGTGACCCATTACACTTGCTAGATTTTCCGCTATTTTCAACGTAAGAGAATTATTGCGCATTCCTCTTTGGTTTCTTGTACAACAAGCGCCTTCAATTACTGTTTATGAAGAGTCTCAACCCAACCGAGACTCCCATTTTTATATGTAATGTGTTCTTTGTTTCCGAAGGCAACCTTTTACATTTTATTTTACGTCACTGCAGCTGGTGTTAGTGCCGAGTGGCGGCTGTAGAACGTCTCTCCGTACTTCACCATAGTGCAGATTATATTTTCACTTCCTTTGGGCCCATTGTTGTATTTTTCAAAATGGAGTTCTACTCATGTATACTCTAGAGGGCGTAAGCAGTGTTGCAAACTTCATTACTGCTTATGAAGAGTCTCGATAAACCGAGACTCCCGTTTTCTATCTGTAATGTGTTCATTGTTTCCAAATGCAACCTTTTAGATTTCGTATTCAAAGATGGAGTTTGCCGTATAAGGAAAGAATTTGTTCCCCTTGGGACTTGACAGGAGCAAATTATTTCCTTTTAGAGTAGACTCTTTTTGAGAATGACAGTTGAAACAATTCTGACTGAGTCGCCTCACCCCCTGGAATTATATAAGTTTCTCTAAGGATGAAACAGAGTCAAATACATTGTTTTTTTTTAGTTTGCAGACTAGCCTATTGTTTTAAAGATGCAAAATCACAGTACAGAGATACGTTTTATCAGAAAACATTGTACCTGTTTATTTAAACAATAATCAGATCAACAAGACACGTAAGTCATTTCTTTTCTGTTAATGTATCCCAGTAAGCATTCTACATAAATCTATAGCGGGCCGTTATTAGCCCGTCAGGGTAGTTGACGGGCCGATAACGGCCCGCTGTAGATTTATAAAGAATGCTAGCAGGGTATTACCATTTAATACTGTGACGAATTGTATTATATGCACTTTTCCTCGGTTGATGGGTTCAAGATGCGGGCAAAAAAAAACAAAAAACACACACACACACACACAAAAAAACAACAACAACAAAAACAGTACTGCAATGAATACGGTCGTTCAAATTACAGTCGACCCTCGTTATCTCGACTTCGCTTATCCCGAATAACAGTTTATCTCGAAGTGAAAAGCTGGTCCCTGTTTGAACATGGAAATCTAACAATAGGTAACAAAATATTGTGGAAAAGAGGAGAAATTGCTCCTGAGGAGCAATTTCTTCTCTTTTCCACAATATTTTCAATATATCTCTAACTTCTGGAGTCAAATTACATGTTCATTTGTGAAATTAGGTTGTATTTCCTCAATTCTGCAAATCTGATATGTCGAGATACGGATATCTCGAAATATTTCACAGAGTCCCTTAGACTTCGAGATAACGAGAGTCGACTGTAATACTTTTACGTGATATGGTGTCTCAACAAAAACGTGATTTACTACCGACAGGAATACATGGTGGATCATGACCTTTTCTTTTATCAGATCTTTTACCGAGCGTGCAGCAGATGAATGGTAACGGTTGAGCCGATGCACGCTAGTTCATGCTCGCCCAGCGTAGACACAGTCCACCTGAAGACGCTTTGTATACTTGGTTACCGAAAGTGTGCCCTGCGAAGACTCTGATCGGATTGCACGGATGCGCACTCTGATCTCAGGCTTCGCTTGACGCCCATGTAGTATTTTAGGAGATGCTGTGCCCCGGCACAAATTTTAATTTTCCCATTATGGATATAATGTCGTACTTTCGTGTGTGTGTGTGTGTGTGTGTGTGTGTGTGTGTTGATTGATATCAAGGACCATTCCGTTTCAGAATCTATATCCAGATAAGAGATAAGGTAAGAGGTGGAATGAAAGTTAACATTTCAGATTACAACCGATTACAAGTCGTTTTACAGGTATGGGACTCAAATCGTTTGTTATCAGTAATTTTGACACACATTCTAGTTTATTAACCCATCGCAAAAACATACCTATATAATTTTGACCCCCTTAAACCCCACTTTTATATAATAAAACTGGGGTTTACAAGGACGTACATTATTTGTGTTATTTCTGCTCAGAAACATAGATTGTGGATATTCGTTAGAACCGCCTCGGCGGGGCGGTTCTAACAAGTACCCACAACCTATGTTTTGAGCAGAAATTCGAAAAATATCAGATTTTTTATCTGACAACTTCCAGTTTTTGCTGGTGAAATTTTCAATATATTTGAATAGGCATTGTTTCGTAATGCCTTTCATCCCTGCAAGCCAATACAGATACCTTTGCAAACAGTGCGTCTCCAGATGAGACGGCTCAATAAACAGGCAGCATTATAGCCCATGTATAAAAAATGTACCCGTATCACAAGCGTCCGTCGTTTCTTACAAAAGAACAATAAAGTATTCTGACCATATATGGATGCAGCACTGTTACTTTTTAGTATTGAAACAAACGAAACCACAGTTAAAATAGTAAATAACCTGGGCCCAGTTGTTCAAAGCGTCGTTAGCTTACCGAGCTCGTTAAGGGTCATTTCGTTAACTCTTTTAGCGGATTCAATATACAATATTCTGATATTTTTTGCTGAAAAATAAGAGTAGCTTTTGCATTGCAAAAGCTACTCACATTTTTTCAGCAAAAAATTTCAGCATATTTGCGTATCACTCGATGTAAATTTTAACGAATCGTTAACTAACGATGTCGTTAGCTTTGAACAACTGGGCCCTGGTTTATTGTCCTTCCCATTACGAAAACATGCCTATTCAAATGTACTGAAAATTTTACCACCAAAAAATGAAAATTTTCAGATAAAAAATTCTGATATATTTTCATGTTTCTGCTCAAAACATAGATTGTGGGTACTCTTTAGAACCGCCTTATCAAGGCAGTTCTAAGGAGTACCCACAATCTATGTTTTGAGCAGAAATAAGAAAAATAATGTATACCCCTGTAAACCCCAGTTTTACTATATAAAAGTGGGGTTTAAGGGGGTCAAAATTTTATAGGTATGTTTTCGCGATGCTGGCAGAACATTTAAATTTCCTCGTTATGTTTATTCGATGAAAGTCTAATTGCAAGCCCAGTGCCCATAGCTATATTAACTTTATTCTGTGAGTTTCCGTCACTCCTAAACCAAACTTACAGAACTATTGAACCATATCGTTGATAGAAAATGGCGGTAAACATCAATCAATTGTTTTAGAAAAATATTGCAAGAAGGCAGGAAGATATATTAGAGGACAGGGCATGGAAAGATACAATGATCATTTGAGAAAACTGAAGTTCAAAGCATCACGAAAACATGCCTACATAATTTTGATCCCCATTAACCCCACTTTTATATAGTGAAATTCGGGGTTTACAAGGGTATACATTTTTCTTGTTTCTGCTGAGTTTTTTTTTATCTGACAATTTTTTTTTTTTTTTTTTTGGTGGTAAAATTTTCAGTATATTTGAATAGGCGTGTTTTCGTAATATAGCATCACGTTGAATACGAGTACACATATTATGAGCCGAATACATGCCATCTTATAAAAAAACACGCCTATTCAAATACATAGAAATTTTCACCTCAAAAAACTGAAAATTTTCAGATAAAAAACTCTGATATTTTTTCATTTATCTTTGCAAAACATAGTTGGCGGTTCTATCGAGTACCCACAATCTATGTTTTTTTGAGTAGAAATAATAAAAATAATGTACACCCCTGTAAGCCCCAGTTTTACCATATAAAAGTGGGGTTTAAGGGGGTCAAAATTATATAAGCATGTTTTCGCATTGTAGACGAACAGCGTATGCACAGTGAAGACCGCTCACAGGTTCAATCACCTCGCAGAGTTCAGCACTCTCCAGGCTAAATTAGCAGATGACAAATTAGTGGTATACTGTCATCATTTTTCACAGAAAATAAGGCTTGCCACTTCATTCAAATGGCCTTTTTGGATGAAATATCAAGGTTCATTTTCTGTAAAACACAAGAATATGTTTTCAAATGTTGTCTGCTGCATTTGTAGTCAGATAGACCGCTTTCAATTTTCGATACTCTGTGTATTGCTACGACAAACTCAGGCTCCGCCCCTTTTGCGCAGGTGGTCCAAACAAAAATATATATTGAGCCGTCTCATCAGGATCGACAATGTTTACCATTCTGCTTTGAGTTCTGTCTGAGACCCCTGTTTGGAACAATGGTTCTGACCAGGTTTTATGATGGAAGAGTCCACTTCAGAAACCCAGGAATGAAATGGTTAAGTGTGCGGGTCCGTGCAGCAGTGCTCATGTATGGTGCCCATACTGAATATGCTTTTTTTTTCACATACGCATCGAATAAAGGTTTTGTTTTGACGCTTTCTAATAAAGGTCAGGTAATAATCATACCTGGTGTACATCATGCATTTTTGTTTCATAACTGACATCTTTTACTCTGTGGCTTTCTCTTATAAAGTAATATCTCTTAACATGCTATAGTTGCAGTTTTCTCGCCCACGTGAATTTATGCGGACAAGACAAGACTTTCGCGAAAACATTTTCTAGGTTCTGTCGCTGTCATTCTAAATCAATTTTCAGGCGTAATGTTGGCATTAATACTTATGCACACAGGTCTATCGGAACATGTTTCTACAGTAGGGACTTGTCTTATTATTCAGGAGGAAAGTTGGCAATAATGATTTTTAGTGACAATTCAAAAAGATTATCAGTTGTTAAAAAAGGTAGGTAACAACATGACTGATATTCGGCAAATTGCATTCATGGTTGTAAACCCAATTATGGTCGATAATTTCGTTCCCTATTTAATTGCATAATAGTGAGTCGGGCCTTGCACTGAATGGGATTCTTTCCTTAATCTCTTTCAGAAAGTTCACGCGGAGTGGCACCTAAACATTACTGTCTGTCGTCGAGTCCATCAATGGTCCAACTTGTGCTTTTGCTCTGGCTTCGGATTGCCATTTAGCCGTCTTTGTTACATGCAGTGTTATGATTATGCAAGATTTACTGTGACGTAACCTCCATATATAATCATATAACATCTTGGGTAACTTCCAGTGGTATTTCACATCACGAGAACATGCCTATATAATTTTGACCCCCTTAAACCCCACTTTTATATAGTAAAACTCGGGTTGACAGGGGTATACATTATTTTTCTTATTTCTTCTCAAAAACATAGCTTGTGGCGGTTCTAACGAGTACCCACAATCTATGTTTTTGAGCAGAAATATTAAAAAATATCAGAATTTTTATCTGAAAATTTTCATTTTTTGGTGGAAAAATTTTCAGTATATTTGAATAGGCATGTTTTCGTAATGTTTCTCCCTATATACTTTTTTTCTGAAGTACTTGCATCTGTAATGATCCTGGGCCGGAATTCTTAGTTGAAATTTGTTTATACAGTACGTACTGGTAAAAACACTCAGGTTGGTGTGTATATCCCTTTCGGTGTAAGGTTTATGTGCATTGTATACATTGCGTATATGGCCACAGTGGTGTTGATAGTAAAGATAAGCTTTATACGCTTTGCACATTGTGTTGATATGAAGATAAGCTTTATACTTTTTGCACGTTGTGTTTACGCGTATTGTTTATATTTCACATATATCTAACCACGATCAGTTATCAAGTCGCAGCGGACCAGATAACATGGACCCGAAAAGGGCATAATCTTTTACTCGTAAATTTTACATTTTTATGTGTTTTTTTTTTTTTTTTCTTAAAGTAGAAAACCTCTGAAGAAGGCGAAAGCCGAAAGGCCTCAGGTAAACAAATCATTGCACTGTTAATGATTAACTCTCAACATATAGTTTAACGCCTATCATTTCAGCATCCTTTCTGGATCCAGTGCTACAAAAAAGATTTTTTTGTTAGATTTGTTAGAGATGTTATGCTCCTTCTCCCAACTTATATATATATATATATATATATATATATATATATATATATATATATATATATATATATATATATATATATATATATATATTATTCGTGGAGTTAGCTTGTAAAGTAAATTAATTGCTTACAGGCTGTATTTTTTTTCGCCCACATAAATTTTTGCGAACAAGAATGAGAGTTTATATCATCTGGTTTACAGCCAGTTCATGATATAACGTTAATGAGCCTGCGTAATGTGTTGTAATGGAATGGGTATCTCCATGTGCTCCTTTAATATATAGTGAAAACATTGGTATGTAGGGGTATACATATTATGAGTCGTGTATCAGAATTTTGCAGAGTTAAGCCAACTTTTCAACCTATTCTTTCTAGCAACCTTTTTCATACACTCATCTGTTTTTATGAGCTCAATAACCAAAATCTTCATTATTTTCCCACATTATATGGTGAAAAAATTTGGTCGTGGCACGAGAAATGACCTATTATTTAAACTACTGTCCTTTCAACATCTTTCGGAAAGTCGTTCTTTTGTCTGGCGCTTTACATAGAAGACGTAAATTTGCAAACTTTTGTTACGATCTAATGTAAAATCATTTGTCGTAACTATGTATACACAAAAAGTTTTATTCTATTCATTGGTTTAAAAACATCGAATATTTTCTTTTTCCCATAGTAAAGATGGTTGCAAAATATGCAGAAATTGGTAGGGTAGGTAAACTTGAGGCAGGTTTACAACAAGTTCCCCATGTTTAAAATTTCTGAAATTTTCACAATATTGTTATGGAACATCAATATTTTAAAATCCATATAGAAAAGCGAAAAATATTTTCAAATAAAAATAAATCTGAAAGTACAGTGTCCTATAGAAATTGCATGGGTCAGATTTATTTTTGATCATAAAATCAATTTCAATTTTTGACGGCCTTTTCCCTCTATGAAACTGGCAACAGTCAGTAAACATTATTGTTTAGCTTACAGAGTGCAGAAGCTTAAATGTATATGAGATTGAACAAGTAAATTTCATCATAATGTCGTTTATATTTTTGATACTGGACATAAATTGTCTACACGATAGTTGCCTGGTGAACGCAAACTATAACATTCCTTTTCACCATGCAGTGTCATGACGTCATTCCATATTGATGCGAATGGATGTATCTGTAAGGGAGATCATCATTAAGAAAACACGCCTATTCAAATACACTGAAAATTTTACTAACAAAATTGATAATTTTCCAGATAAAAAAAACATTCCTTTTCACCATGCAGTGTCATGACGTCATTCCATATTGATGCGAATGGATGTATCTGTAAGGGAGATCATCATTAAGAAAACACGCCTATTCAAATACACTGAAAATTTTACTAACAAAATTGATAATTTTCCAGATAAAAAAATTCTGATATTTTTCATATTTCTGCACAAAACATAGATTGTGGGTACTCGTTAGAGCCGCCTCGTCGAGGCGGTTCTAACGAGTACCCACAATCTATGTTATTGGCAGAAATAAGAAAAATAATGTATACCCCTGTAAACCCCAGTTTTACTATATGAAAGTGGGGTTTAAGGGGGTCAAAATTTTATAGGTATGTTTTCGTGATGAGTCTGGCTTGAAAAGATTTGCATCCTGAAAGTATTCATTTTAACCCTTAAAGCGCAAATCACAACTGCAGTGACGACCATCTGATTTATTTTTATTTTTAGAAAATAAGTCATCAAGCTTCGTGTGCTTTGTCCAGACGATGCGTATTAGCTATGAAGAATTGTTTTAACTGAAACCAAAACTTAAATATTGCCTGCAACAAATTTTGCTTGGAGCTTCAAGGGTTAACCATTTCAGCCCTGCAAACCAGGACAGATACTTACGCAAACAGTGTTGGTCCTGATAAGGATCTCATCAGGATCTACACTGTTCAATTTTTGACTGACATCACTATTTGCAACAGTGGATGTGCCTCAAATTCAGAGCTGGAAGAGCCCCCTTCAGAAACTCAATAATGAAAGGTTTAGGAGTACTCCCTTTGAAAAGGGATCTATATCACAAGGAGTCTTTTCTGCAGGCGTGGTCTCCCTTTGCAAAGGAGTTGAATGACTGTATCCGTGCACTTAAAGGCAACAACTTTCGTAGAATGTTCAGGTCTCTATGTTTTAGTCAACGAGTTCGGCAACTCACACCCACAATATATTTTTAACTTATTTAGCGCTTAGCACTCTGGATAAAATTTTTCAGCATATTGACATATTTTTACTTATTTTTCCCTGAAGACAGATATTAACATTTCATGCAAGTGGTCTCCAGTACAATTTGCATGAAATGTCAAATCCTGTTTTCTGGGAAAAGTAAGAAAAATATCATGAGTTTGTCGTTTGCTGAATTAGCCCAGAGAGTGGTAAAGGTTATATGATAAAAGTCATTTAATACAATGCATGGCATTTATGGAACTCATCAAATAACCTTTATAACACTTTACATATTATGCTTCAATAATTTTAAATTTATTAAAGTGGAGGGTGTGCCTGTTTAGAGAAGAAAACAGTTAGTGCTATGATATTCTAAAAGAAAGTATGGAAGGAATATTTTGTCAAACTTAAAAATGATCCGATGTAGGCGCGAAATGAACATAAGAGTGCATATACGCATATCGAATGACATGTCAAGGAGCTCATAAATAAAAAAAATGAAATTAGAATAAAAGAACATATACGAGATAGGCAGGTGTGCTTTTCACACCAGTGCTTTTCACACCAGTGCTTTATGCAATATTTTAAGACAACTAATTAGTGTTAAGATGGAACCTATAAAACCTATAAAACCAGTGTTCATATTCCTTATATTCTGCCTTCACTGATCAAATTACACACATGAATGCACGCACCCACGCATGTAACTAGACCAGTACTGCTATCACATTGTTTGGTTCTGTAAAATGGTGCTAAACTAAAATAAAAGTGTACGGAGGAAATGGTGTACGAGGTGTTAAGTTAAAGAGAATATGTTGCTCTGAACGTTTCATTAAGAGGGAGATTAAGGAAGGGAAAAGGTAGAAAAGGTTACTGTGTGTGGATTCAGGCATTTTAAGAGACTGTCAAACGAAACCTATCGCAGAATTAGGCTTGGACATGACAACTCCGTTTACAGAGCAATAGTATTCTGCTTTGATAAAAACCTGTGCTTCTTGTGGCTTTTTAAAGTGAACTCTGTCTGATATCCGTCTTGATGTCAGCCATGTCTGTGCACATGTTGTTGACAAGTTTTGTATAACTTCAAAATGCAAAACTGAGGGTGAATTAGGAAAAGTAGAAAAAAAAAAAAAAAAAAAAAAAAAAACATTATTGAAAAAAAGCCGGAAGAAATATCATTTCTATTTAATAATAATTGGAGTTTGCCTTATTCCATGTATGTTGTATAGAGGCATATCCTTCATTAGCAACGTTTGTTCAAATGGAAATCTTAGACATGTGGACGCATTCCTATATATAGATAATAAAACGTCAATTGCTTAATTAAACCTCAATTAAGCAACAAAATTCTTGGCCAAACAACTAGGAAGTGGTAACGTTTTATACAGCGTGTGTATCAATTTTAACATTTCATGGGTTGCTAGATTGAAAAATAATGGAATTATGAAAATATTTAAATGTGGATACATCTTATTTAGAGAGGAATACATATTTGCAATAAAAGCAGAATTTTAACTGATTTTAAATATTGTGCCTAGATGGAATAAAGTGCATGCTAAAATTGGTATTTCAGTACTTTGTAACATTTTCATTTTCCAAAAGTCAGTATTACCAAATAAATGTATAAAATGCGCTTTGAAAAAAGTTTAATTTTTCCCCGATATAGAGCGTCAACGGAGTAAACAGAACAGTCATCATGATTTCTCAGCTTCCAGTGCATACAAAGAAACAATTTTGGATGCATCACGAAAACATGCCTATATAATTTTGACCCCCTTTAACCCCACTTTTATATCGTAAAACTGTGGTTTACAGGGGTATGCATTATTTTTCTTATTTCTGCTCAAAATCATAGATTGTGGGTATTCGTTAGAACCGCCTCGTCGAGGCGGTTCAAATGAGTACCCACAATTTATGTTTTGAGCACAAATTTGAAAAATATTAGAATTTGTTATCTGAAAATTTTCATTTTTTTGGTAATAAAATTTTCAGTATATTTGAATAGGCATGTTTTTGTAATGGAAGACGCTGTGGCACATATGACAATCTAACTTTAATTACATTAGGTCTAAGAAGAAGTGCAGAATAACAAACCATACCGGTACATGTACATATAGGTAAGTGTTCTGGTTTATCTGGAGACAGAACAGAACAGAACAAAAACTTTATTAAGCATAAACCTGGCAAGCACCTTTATACGCATGGCCTCGTATTCGATCATAGACTAAAAAAGAATATGAGAGTGACAGATACTGCGGGAAATTACTAGTTTTATAGTATGATAGCTTATGGAGGAATTTTAGGGGTGTTGCAACAAATACTGGGACATACTTGTATACTTTGCATAGTCTTGTGCACTGAAGATGCGATACAGACCTCTTCCGCTGGCAAAGTAATCCTTACTATTGAAATTCTGCTATAAAGGAACAAAATGTGCAGAACAACCAAGCCAAGTCGTATAATGACTGAATCTACTTCAGATATATAATCTTTACTGTTGAAACTTTACTTATAAAGGAAAAAAATGGTTTTCAAGTCACTTGACACTGGTAAAGTCTCTGGACCAAATCGCCTAAGTAATCGCATCCTAAAAGAATTATGTAAATAACTCGGTATTCCTCTTTGTTCACTATTCAACTTCTATTTAAGCGAAACTTTACTGCCAACTTCATACAGCGACGCTAATGTTTGTTCTGTTTACAAAAAAGGCGAACCTTCCTTTGGTCAGAAGTCATCGGCCAGTATCAATAGATTCAATACATTCCGAAGATAAAATATTAGAATGGGTTGTCTTCAAATATTTATTCAATCACTTACAAGATATAATATACATACACCTCTACAATCTGGATTTAGACCAGGCGACTCCACAGTATACCAACTTACCTTTCTACACAATACCTTCTTGTACAGCGTCGGATGCAGATAAAGAGATAAGTCTTCTTTGAAATAAGCAAGACATTTGATAGAGTATGGTATAGGCTCTGTAGTGTCTCTGGCAACTCCTTGCTAGGTTCAAGAGCTGCTTACTCCTCCTAGAGTTTTCCACCGATCATTTGTAAACTATGCATACTTGTTCTACATGGTCTGTAAATGTGCGTGTGTTTTTTGGGTTTTCCTCTTATGATTTTTATCATCTTTTTCTACTTTTCGACTTTTTCAGGTCCGATTAGTTTTAGAATAGATAACTTGTGGGCAAATCTCCAACTACAGTTTTCCATTAAGCATTTTTGAAACTATGCATACACTGTTTGTTTTACATGATCTGAAGCTGTGTGTGTGGCCTTGGGTTTATTCTGCCATTATATTATTATTATTTGTTTTAACTTTTTCCCGACTTTTTCTACTTTTTCGCCTTAGCTTTGTTTTAGGTGTGACATGATGATATGGATAATTAAAGGGTGCGACTCCTCTTACAGTTGTATACCAAACTTTTTGAAACTTTTCAGGTGTTTTTGTGTTTCATGGGCTCAAGGTGTGCATGCCGTTTAGATATAATACTAATGTTATTTATTCATTTTTTTCTGTCTTATCCACTTAGTTTTTTATCAGGCCTCATTACTATCAGAATACACAACTTTTGTGTGTAACTGCTACAGTTTTCTGCCGATTATTATGAAATTATGCAGGCTTATTCTATATGCTCTGAAGATGTGCATTTGCTTTATGGTTTATCCACCCTTTATTTTTCACCTACTTTTCCACGTTTTGTACATTTTTTTCTGATTTTTTTGCCCCTCGACGTTACTTGAAGGGGCTATTAAAATGTTTAAAACTCGCAACCCTTTACTTACTCTGATTCACTGTAACTCTATGGCTTACACGAATACACAAGGCCCAGAACAGCCAGCACACTCGCGAACTGATTAAGGTCTTCTGATGATCTGGAAGAGGCTTCAGTATTGTAGAATCTGCTTATTTACGCTCTGCATTTTGGATAAAAACTTGAGCAGACAACATTTGGAAATACATGTATTTTTCTTATTTATATCCCCGCTTTAAAAATAAGTGAGGATTTATTGGATTTGCCTTGTCCGTTCGTCATTCCTTTCTACATTCCTTCCTTCCGTCCAACATTCCATCCATCCTCATCAGATAAATTTTCGTTGCACTTTTCTCAAGAACTGTAAGAGATACAAAATTAAAACTTCGTACACACATACCAAGTTGGCTGATGTATTGTGTATACCGGAATGAAGGGCAAGGGCTCATAATTTTTGGAGTTGAAACTTGGTATACACATGGACAGATATTTTTACAATCTGCCATTAATAAAAAAATTCCTTTACATTTGTCTTAAAAACTGTAAGGGTTACAAAGTTGAAACCTGATATAAATATAGACAGTGGGATGATGTATTTTGTATATTGGAATCAGGCCCAAGAGCCCATAACTGTCGGAGTTAAATCCGTGATAGGTATTACAATTTGCCATGAATGAAAAATTGATAGGTTTTATGAAAAAAATTCTTTATAGATTTCGCTGGAACTGTGAAAGCTGTAAAATTGAAACTCGGTACACACGTTAACAGTGGGCTGATGTATCGTGTATACCAGAATCAGGGCCGAGGGCTTATAACCCTTGGAGTTACATCCCTTGATATATTTTACAATTTGCCATTATTGAATATTTTCGTCGCACTTTCCTCAAGAACTGTGAGGGCTAAAAAGTTTAAACCTGGTACACACATGGACAGTGGGTTGATATATTGTGTATACCAAAATCAGGTTCAAAGGCCCATAACTCTTGTACTTAAATCCCTTGGTAGGTTTTACAGTTTGCCATAAATGAAAAATTTGCATTACAGATTTCTCAGGAACTATATGAAACTTGGTATACACATGGACAGTCGGCTGTTGTATCGTGTATACCAGAATCAGGGCCAGGGGCTTATAATTCTTGGAGTTCCTTGATTAGTTTTACAATTTGCTATTAATGGAAGTTTTTTGTAGCACTTTTCTCAAGAACTGTAAGGGTAACAAAGCTGAAGCCTGGTACACACATGGACAGTGGCTTGATGTATCGTGTTTATCGGAATCAAGACTAAGAGCTTATAACTCAGTGAGTTAAATCCCTTGAAAGGTTTTACGTTGCCATGTTACCATGTCATACAGTGGTGTTATCTGGTTAGCAGGAATTAAAAAAATATTTCAGTACTATGGGTTCTTCTCCTGTGATAGCACTGCAGCGGGGCTATAGTCAGATCCTCTGACATGTCTATTTTTTTCCAGAAAATAGGCTTTGATATTTCATGCATATTGTCTCCTTAGGAAATTTCAAAGCCTAATTTCTGTGGAAAGCAAAAAGAATATCATTGATTAGCCGTCTGCTGAATTAGCCTGGAGAGCGGTAAAGGTTAAAAAACTGACGGACGTCTCTATCACACAATGCGCATGCGTAAGCTGATCCGGACTTCCACGTCATTGTACGCGGTAACACCCCGTTTCGCTTCGCTAGACTTGTCACATGTGAATGTCAACGTAAGAAAAAAAACACATGCCATATAGAGGGTTGAGCGCAAGACTGTAGTAACTCACTATGTTTTTGAAACCCTTGTTTAGGGGCAACTTTAACCTCTTTGTAAACAATGCAAATTTAAGTGCCATTGCGCATACGAGCAATGGCACCTAAATTTCCATTGTTTACGGAAAGAAATGTTATAATTATCATAGCGCCTTCATGGTGAGGAGATTAAATATTGGGAAAAATCTCTGCAGCCTGATCAAGGCCTTCTCTGTTTATTCATATATTCTACATAAGTCAATGATTCTCTAGGCTCGCAATATAAGCCCTAATCAAACTGCGAATGCGCAGGCTGATCTCGACCCTTGTTGCCCGTTATATATGGCACATGGGTCATTTGTCTGCATTGCGCGTAATACGGTTATTTTCTAAAGACACAATTATCATTAAATTATCTACTTTCCTTTCTTCTCGCCGGCGCTCAATCAAAGAAATTATTTTGTGACATTCAAACAAATCTCAAAACTAAAACCTGGGCTCAATTTAATGATTTTCTCTATCTTTAATGACAACTAGAAGCCAGTTTTCCATGTGAACTGTCCAGCTGCATTCAAATATATTTATACACGCTGCAGTCATTGTTTACTCCCTCGCATTTTCAATGCCCTCTAGCAAAACAAGGTTAAAAGAAGAATAAATATAGATATTGCCAGGAGGTACAGAGACATATTTTGTGAATGAATGTCATTCTTTGCAGGTCCATTCACGCAATTCACATGACCACGTGGTCTCCGACGCCACAAAGAGGCGGAGAACACTGACTGAGTATCTATCATTCAACTTTGCAGGCCAGAACATGAGATAAAGTTACCTATGGCATATACGTCCAACGAAGACACAGATCAGCCTGCGCATCCGTACAGACTAATCAGAGCTTTCGCTGTCCGCCCCAAAAGCTTGGTTATCCGAACAGCGTCTTGCAAAAGACCCCATCATATAGCACGCATGCATAAGCTGATCGGCGTCTCCGCTCCACGTGCATGTTCGAAGGTTTCTTTTCTCCGGTACAGCTCGTACTGAGCCAGGATTGTGCACCTTCTTTGTAAGCAGATGCTTGGTATATGAGGGCAACATTTAATGAGCATGCCGCCTACAAAATGTGAAAATGCACAATTACGATAAGACCCACCCAAGACTGTACATCCGTTTGACAAGGATTTTCACTGATATAAGCCCCAACAACTGAAAAAGAGCCAGTATTTCAAATGAGAACACCGAAGACCCAGTATGTTACTCACAAGCGCAAACTGATCAGAACTTTCCTGTTCACCAGTATATACTGCAGTATCGAACAATTCTATGGTCTAAGGCTAGCGCGATTAATCGGATAATCGATTAATTGATCGATAAATTCCACAAAAATGATTATCATTACAGATTTGCTAATAATCGATCGTTTGATTCCTGTGTTTGTTACTTTACCGTATTTACCCCTAATATTCAGACACCTCAACTCCTTACCATACTTTATCTAAAATTTGACCAAGTACAATTTACTACCCACTGTTATGTCTAAAATAGCTGGGTGAGTGGCAAACAGTGTAGACCCTGATGAGACGCCGCGTTTGCGGCGTCTCATCTGGGTCAACACTGTTTGCTCAAGCCTGTTGACAAAATACATACAATAAAATATAACATATGAAAGGGTCATGCTCAAATAGGTAAAATTATGATCAAATCTTCATTGATTACTAATCGATTATCGATCACAATGGCAGGAGTGATAATCGATTATTTTTTTCAGCTCTGATTAGCCAGCCTTACCGAGTCTGGTCAGACTTCATGGTTGACGTCATATCCCTTGTCTGAGCCGCAAGGTGAGAAAACGTACCTTCGCACATGTGCACCCAGCGAAGGTTCAGATCAGCCAGTCAGAATTTTCACTGGGCGTATTTTAGATGTTTCAAAGTTTCACCATACGGGCTACAAAGACACTAATCAGACAGTGGGAGCGGTGCGCAGACTGATTTGTGTCTTATTTTGGGTGCATATGTCAGAAGGATGTTTTCTCATCTTGTGTTGCAGGTCAAATATTGTGTATACGAACGGTGTAGAACATAATCTTGCAAATATCGGTAGTCAGGACCATCAGAGCTCTCTATCTGGAACAAGTGAGCATCGAATGCCCGACCAACACATTTTTTTTATATATGGTGTAGTATAGACGTATGACTGGAATATCACATAGCCCACTTTTTTACATTCAAAACTATATGAATAATCTTCTTGTTGCAGGATTTAGAAAACATATATATGACTGATTACCGTTTTTTTACTGGACTGTCTTTGAAACACAATAATGCAAACTAAATAAATTAACTCTAAACAGTAAATAGATAGGTACGTTTTATTTACGGCAATGTTATTGTTTAAACGTTTGTCAAAAGAATATAATTGCAGAGGCCCTTAAATAGTAGGCATAACATTCATTCCCTGTTTATTACTAGTTTTTTCTCTGTTAATAAATAACTCAAATTAGGAAACGTTAGTCATATTTATTTTGAATAATTACTTGACATGTGCGCCCAAAGAAGACTCAAATCAGCCTGCGCATCCGTGCAATCTGATCAGAGTCTTCGTTGTCCGCAAGAAGAAGATTTGCATCATTGGCTATCCAAAAGGTTCTGATCAGGCTGATCTGAATCTTCACTTGGCGCAAATATCCGAATGTTCGTTCTCTGACGTTGTGGCTCATATGTGAAACATACGAGGATATAGTATGATACTATGTACATGAGTTGGATTACGATGCAGACTTAATACTTGTTTTTTCACCTTCATATTTTCACCAAAATAATACAAAATAACAAAATTTTGAATAATAGTTCAAATACATTAATACATTTTTTCCATTAATACTTCCGAGAAGAAAAAAAATACAGGCAAACCTTAATAGCCCGAATACCGATGACTCGTTTACCATGGCTAATTTGAACTTGTTTGTGAGTTCCTACGAAATTCTTCGGATTGCTCAAGAAAACAAATATTTAGGGAAAGTTTCTTATTTCATCATGAAATTGTATATTGTGTGTACTCATTAGAATAGCCTCATCGAGATGATTCTAATGAGTACAATCAACCTACATTATTGTGAAGAAGATCGAAAAGATTTCCCTAAATTGTAGCCATTTTCTTCCTGACATGGCGCTACGATGAACCCTCAGTGGCTCGAACAATCCGTACCTGGAACACATTTTCATGGTCCCAAGGATGTTCGAGTCATTGAGATTCGACTGTAGTAGACACGCAAGCTACATACTCTACATTTCACCAATACATGTAATCAATCTGGTCAATTAATAATTGGAGGAAAAGGTTTAATTTATAACCGTATGTAGAGCAGATCGGAAGTTATGAACTTAACGTTTTCCTGTTTTGTTTCAAACTTGCTGACATCGCATTATTAATTAACCCTTCTCTAGCTGAACACGACATGCCCTGTCTTAGCAAACAGTGTAGACCCAGATCAGTTGGCTTCTTCAGAAGCCAACTGATCTGGATCTGCACTGTTTGTCATTAAATATGTAAACTATCAAAAACCCGGATCAAGTAATCTAATTGGCTGGAAATTAGAAGTAGGCGTGGTATCTTAATTTATTCAGCATGACAAGGATTAAGACGGAGCACAGCATTTTTACTAGATTGCCTGTGCGCCCGGCGAAGACTAAGATCAGCCTGCGCATCTGCGAAGTCTGATCAGTCTTCACTGAGCACTCTCTGTGTAGCCAAGATCCCAAAGTGCCTTTAGGCGGACTGCGGAGATAATGAGACTGCGCGGCACAGGCTAATCTGAGTCTTCCCTGAGAACACATGCAAACTTGAGAGGAAATACTTTGTCCGGCTTATTATTATTATTATTATTATTATTATTATTATTTATAGATTGCTTTCCGGTCTAAATTGTGTAAAGTAGGACGGTTATACATGAGTATAAAATAATCCTTATTATGGAGATGATACTTAGCTGACTGTGACGTTTGAGACCTCTTAACGTAGACAACTTATACGCGACAAGCAAAACAGGCGACGTAAATATAACACATCACGAAAACATGCCTATATAATATTGATCCCCTTAAATCCCACTTTTATATAGTAAAACTGGGGTTTACAGGGGTATGCATTATTTTTCTTATTTCTGCTCAAAACATAGATTGTGGGTGCTTGTTAGAACCGCCTCATCGAGGCGGTTCTAACGGGTACCCACAATCTATGTTTGGAGCAGAAATAAGAAAAATATCGGAGTTTTTTATCTGAAAATTTTCAGTTTTTGGAGGTGAAATTTTCATTGTATTCGAATAGGCATGTTTTCGTAATGAAAAAAAGACAACCATGTGATAGTTGGGCTGACATGCCTATGCCAAACATTTAACCTGATAAGAATAGTTTTGCCATTCACTCAGCAGTTCTGACAAACGGACAAATGTAACAGACGACAAATTGATGGCATTTTCTCAGAAAACAGGCTTTGATGTTTCATGCAAATTATCTCCTAGGAGACAATTTGCATGCCATTTCAAAGCCCATTTTTGGGAAAAATAAAAAATATATTTCACAATGTTGTCTGTTGAGTGGTTTCAACAAGAATGCAAAGCGTTTTAAACATATTTCCACGGCTGTCGTCCAGTAAAGTAATACGTTCGCGGACATTGGAAACTTTCCGTTTAGTTGTGACAGATTTCGATAACGAGTGTCCACAAACTATGTTTTGAACTGCCTTTTGGCGCAGCTGAAATTACGGTCTATGTAATAAAGTTCATGTATACTTGTTTGTAACAAAATATGAAAATGCTTACTGCGATGGACCTTTATAACACCTCAGAAATAATGTTTATTCAAGCACCCACATAAAAAGGGCAATGCTAACTTGTGCAAGCACATTGGAGACTTTCGGAAGTTGAAAGCTTGAATTTTAACGGGCTGACTATGAATAAAAGCGGACAGCATTTTAAAGTTTAAAATCGTCTTCTTGTGATTCACATACACATTACGGAAACACGCCTATTCAAATATATTGAACAATTCACCACCAAAAAACTGAAACTTTTTAGACAAAAAATTCTGATATTTTTCGTATTTCTGCTCAAAAAACATAGATTGTGGGTACTCGTTAGAACCGCCTCGCCGAGGCGGTTCTAACGAGTACCACAATCTATGTTTTTAGCAGAAATAACAAAAATAATGTACACCCCTGCAAACCCAGTTTTACTATATAAAAGTGGGGTTTAAGGGGGTCAACATTATATAGGCATGTTTTCGTGATGATAATTTTTGGCTTACAGTGTGAGACGACAGTTATATAACTAACATCTGCGCAGAAAGGTCTTGTACAAGACCTACATACTGTTATTGTGAGAATGAAACATAAGATCCCTAGAATATTTCTAACAACAAATGGACACCTCGCACACGGTTGAAAAGCCTGAGGTGTTGATGAACACCGCGCCTATATCAGAACAAGAGGAGGATAGCACCTGCTAACATGTTACTTTTACTTCAAGATGAGATATGTCTTGCACCAACTGGACACCTCGCATCAGGTTAAGCTGGTAGGTGTCTAGGTTGACCTGTCGCTCCATTTTGATTATAATATTTGAGCCAGCGCATGACAAAACCAACAAAATTGCATGTGCGCCTGGCGAATACTCAGATCAGCCTGGGCATCCGCCCAGTCCGATCAGAGTTTTCGCTGTCAGCATGAAGAAAGCTTGGGTCCTTAGCTACCCATTGAGCGCATAGCGAAGACTGATCAGACTAGGCGGATGCCCGCATCACGAAAACATGCCTATATAATTTTGACCCCCTTTAACCCCACTTTTATATAGAAAAACTGGGGTTTACAGGGGTATACATTATTTTTCTTATATCTGCTCAAAACATAGATTGTGGGTACTCGTTAGAACCGCCTCGGCGAGGCGGTTCTAACGAGTACCCACAATCTATGTTTTGAGCAGAAATATGAAAAATATAAGAGTTTTTTATCTGAAAATTTTCAGTTTTTGGAGGTGAAATTTTGTATATATTTGAATAGGCGTGTTTTCGTAATGGGCTGATCTGAGTCTTCGCTGGGCGCACATGCCACTTTATTAGTTTTGTCATGCACTGGCTCATTTACAAGTATATGTTAACTACGTGAACAAGTATTGCTTGTACAGGTAGGCAACTTGCTGTTTCACGTGGAACACAAGATTTTCTGACCGTCATACCTATATTGTACGGTGGTCATATCCTTATGAATATTAAATGTAAAGGTCAAAGCCAAAGGTCAATTTGATCGATCTATACAAGAGTAATTTAGATATTGCCCAATAAACAGCTTACATTTGATCAGATTCGAATAACTCGTTAACCCATTTCTGTCGAGTGACCTCTTCTATCATAATTGTTTGGACAGGTCCATTTCCAACAGAAAAGGTGTCTGGTTATTTTTTTTTATTACTGTCATACTTTATAGAAGTTTCTGTTATCAAAACAAACAGTGTTGCCCCTGATCAGACACCGCTAAAAGCATAGATTGTGTACTCATTAGAACCGTCTGGTCGAGGCGGTTCTAACGAGTACCAATAATATATGTTTTTGAGCAGAAGTCAGAAAAATAATTTATAACCCTGTAAACCCAAGTTTTGCTACATAAAAGTGTAGTTTCAGGGGGTCAATATTATGTAGGCATGTTTTCATGATGTCGGGGTATTTACATTGAAAAAATCAATTTTGCTATCTATTGATGTGTGTAAAAGACTGCTGGATGAGTAGCAAACAGTCTAGACCCTGATCAGACGCCACGTTCTGTTGCGTCTGATCTGGGTCTACATTGTTTGCTCAGGCTTGCCTGTCCCAACGTTTAAGGCTACTACGGTATTTATTTTTGGTTTTGGAAAGACAATCTTTACCATATAACAAAACCAAATTTAATCTTATAAGAAATAGGGGCGGATAGGTGTTATATTAAGAAAAAGACAGAAAATTTATAAAAATGATACAAGTTCACATAATTCGTAAAAGACCGCATTTAAAGAAGAGAATGAAAGAAATGCAGTCGACTCTCGTTATCTCGAAGGGACTCTCTGTAATACTTCGAGACATCCGTATTTCGACATATCAGATTTGCAGAATTGAGGAAAAATAAATCGAACAACCACATTTCACAAATTAATATGTAATTTGACTCCTGAAGTTAGAGATTTATTGAAAATATTGTGGAAAAGAAGAAAGATTGCTCCTCAGGAGCAATTTCTCCTCTTTCCCAGAATATTTTGTTACCTGTTGTTAAATTTTCATGTTAAAACAGGGACCAGATTTTCACTTCGAGATAAGTGGTTATTCGAGATAAGCGAAGTCGAGATAACGAGAGTCGACTGTACATGCATAGTGGCTGGTTTGTGACATAGCATCTGTTCGTGGGCAAAACATCGCCACGCGAAAACGCAGAAAAAAAGACGCTACGCGAAAACTCGAAAAAAGACGCCACGCGAAAGTCATACATTCGTTATTTTGCGTGCGAAATATATAATACCTGTCATAGATATTAGTTCTTATGTATGCATATCAAACCACTTCAGTGAAACACTGCTAAATTTCACCACCAAAAACTGAAAATTTTCAGATAAAAACTCTGATATTTTTCATATTTCTGCTCAAAACATAGATTATGGGTACTCGTTAGAACCGCCTCGTCGAAATACGAAAATAATGTATACCCTGTAAACCCCAGTTTTACTATATAACAGTGGGGTTTAAGGTGGTCAAAATTATATAGGTATTTTTACGTGATGTATGGAAACATTGCAAAAGAAATGGATGTGAATATGTCCAGCATATTTTCTTTAACATTGGCCTTTTTTAAAATGCACTGTAGAAAGTGCACTGTAGAAAGTGACTAATATTTTACAAGGGTCATATTGTCGTGAAAGTCCATCGTGCACGTGCGCGATATCAGCCAAAATCGGGTCACGATTTTTGGTTTAGCATGCATGACAGGGTCTCATTCTCACTCAGATAGATTATTGTCTTTATTTAAAGCAAAACGAAGTTCGTGAAACTTAAATGTATTGAGAATTTTTTAAAATTTATGAAATCCGTGTTAAACTCTGCTATGTTTATTTACCTTCGTTACCAAGCAAGTGACATAACAAGGTCCGTTACATATTACTGTACGACACGACTTTGAAACACGGTGCACAAAGTAAAGCGTTGCAAGCACAAATACGTTTTGTTTTTCGGAGACAGTAGCTCTGAATGTGGAAAAATAAGAAGATAAATGTACACGTATATAATGAAAAAGGTTATTGGATTTGTACGGATATAGATTTTGTGGGGACTCATTGTATTGCCGGAATCATTACGAAAACACGCCTATTCAAATATATTGAGAATTTTACCACCAAAAATTGAAAATTTTCAGATGAAAAATTCTGATATTTTTCTTATTTCTGCTCAAAACATAGATTGTAGGTACTCGTTAGAACCGCCTCGATGAGGCGGTTCTAACGAGAACCCACAATCTATGTTTTTGAGCAGAAATAAGAAAAATAATGTATACCCCTGTAAACCCCAGTTTTACTATATAAAAGTGGGGTTTATGGGGGTCAAAATTATATTGGCATGTTTTCGTGATGTGGACTCGCAAGCTCATCGTCACAAATATATTCATACAAATCCAATAACCTATAAATTATATGATTATGTATGATTCAAAGGCTCCGACCGAGCACATGTTATAACACAGTTACCGTCAAGTTACCCATCTAGCGTTCTGTCTGTCCCTCTCTGTCTTTCTCTGCCTTTCTGTGTGTCTGTGTGTCTGTATGTTTCTCTCTCTACATGTTGTAGATTAAATTGTTTAAAGACGTAATATTGAAATGTTTAATGTCGGCACACGTGTATGACCAACGTATTGTATTAAATGCTTTTGCATATTGGTACCTTAACCACAAATATGAATGTGTCGTATCTCATTTGGACTTGAAAAGTCAAAGACACTGACAACAACCGTCGGCATGTCACTGTTTTAGCAAACCATCTAAGAGGGATCTTTTGGGAGAATCCAATTTTTACTCAAAGACCAAGAGCTTACATAGTATTCTCGTTAGACCTGGACCTAAACCGTACCCTGTTATAATCATGGGCCGCTTGTGGAGCCACGAAGTACAACATAATTGATAGTGCATCGATAACGTTTAACCAAAGCCCTTCAGGGACTGCAATAGTTGGACGACTGAAAATGCTGGCTATGTTGGTCAAATGTTGGAGAACAACAGACTGACTGCACTAGAGTCCAGTTTCATGAATATTTAATCCATTCACTGACCTATGTTTTATATGTTAAGATACAAATAAAAAAGAAAAAAAGCGGTGTTTTCATTTTTTGATGATTTTAAATGCCCATACAATATTTGATAATGCCAAAAGGCGACTTTCTAAGTGTCTGAGCGTTTTTCAGAAGCTAACATTGTGTTTTTCCGGAAATGGGTCATCGGCTGTTTTTAGCATATGGCCGCATAGATTTGAGACGTAGCATTTTTCGGATATCGTTCAAACGCTATCGATGAACAAAATCAAATCGGGGAGCATGTCTATGCTTAAGATATAATTGCAAAAACATTACGACCCTACACTTTTTTCTGTTATTTTCTTGCTTCATTTTATTCTATACACAGCTAATGTATACCTGAACACTTTACTTTAAACATTTAATTCATTACAATTTAAATACAACAGAAATAAAACATGGCGGAAGGAGAAACAAAAAATGTTAGGTTTGCCGTTAAACAAGTGGACTACTTTTTTGCTTTTCTTCCGAAAACGGTTGTACTGTTGTTCGGTACTTCTCGAACAACAAAAACGTAGCGATATTTTTTTTTTTGTCGACGGAACGATATTTTGTCGTTGCACTTTTATTTAAATTGGAAACATTATCGATGATCGCACATATTTCACTCTTAAACTGAGTCGTTGTGCTGAGTACTTTCTAATGACAGATTCTATCTGTCATTCTTCGTTGCCACGCACGGTTTTAGAGAAAGTGACTTTGACTTCTATTCAATTTCGTATTCATCCGCGCACAATAGTAGACCCAATGTTTCAATATGTGTATATTAGTACGCCATTGAAGAGCTGTCCATACAAAAGTAGTGCAACTTGTGCTTGATCTATGGCGAGAGTCGCTGTGAAAACCCACATTAATGTGCGAACAACAAAGGCGCAGGCTGATCAGCGCCTTTGTTGTTCGCTGTAGCTCGTTTTTTTTTTTTCGACGAAGAAGCGTCTCACAAACTTAAATGGAGAACAGAATGATACCTGGAATTTATTAGTTTCTCAGAATCTGTCATTTCAGGGCTATTCTGCCCTTTGATTACATGTGGATAAATAAAGTATTGATGTTAGCCTAAATCCGATTAGATATTCATATGTATGGTCAGCGCTCAATATAGGTGAACCTACAATGTATAAGAAAGCTGAAGCGATGTTTCATAGATGTACAATGTATCATGAACTCTTTTCTCTTACTGTTTATTTTATGTGCCCAAGCAAATCCAAAGACTTCTTTTGTGTCCTAATTCTCGGAAATTTGTATTAAACCCAGAGATTACTGGACTGTCTTTGAAACACAATACGTGTAATTCAATATTTTCAAAACGGTCTTCGTCAGTTACAAAAAAATAAAAATAAAATAAATAAATAAATAAATAAATAAAAAAATAAAATAAATAAATAAATAAATAAATCAACTCTAAACAATAAATGGACAGTTAAGTTTTATTTACGGCAATTTTATTGTTTAAACGTTTGTCAAAAGAATATAATTGCGGAGGACCTTAAATAGTAGGCTTAACATTCATTCCATGTTTATTACTAGTTTTTCTGTGTATAAATAACTGAAATTAGGAAACGCCAGTCAGATTTGTTTTGAATAATTACATGACATGTGCGCCCAAAGAACTCAAATCAGCCTGTGCGTTCATGCAGTCTGATCAGAGTCTTCGTTGTCCGCAAGAAGAAGATTTGCATACTTGGCTATCCAAAAGATTCTGATCAGGCTGATCTGAATCTTCACTTGGCGCAAATATCGTTCTCTGACGTTGTGGCTCATATGTGAAACATACGAGGATATAATATGAGATACTATGAGTTGGATTATGATGCGGACTTAATGCTCGTTTCTTACCTTCATATTATCACCACAATAATGCATTATAACAAAATTTTGAACAAAAGTTCAAATACATTTATACATTTTTCCATTAATACTTCCAAGAAGAAAAAAAAAATACAGGCGAACCTTAATAGCTCGAATACCTATGGCTCGTTTACCACGAACTCGTTTTTGAGTTCCAATGAAATTCTTCCGATTGCTCAAGAAAACAAATATTTAAGGAAATTTTCTTATTTCAATATGAAATTGTATACTGTGTGTACTCATTTGAATAGCCTCATCGAGGTGATTCTAATGAGTACACTCAGCATACCATTATTGTGAAGATTTCCCTAAATTGTAGCCATTTTCTTCCTGACATGGCGCTACGATGAACCCTCAGTGGCTCGAACAATCCGTACCTGGAAAACATGAAAACATTCTCATGGTCCCAAGCATGTTCGAGCCATTGAGGTTCGACTGTAGTAGACACGCAAGCTACATACTCTACATTTCACCAATACATGTAATCAATCTGGTCAATTAATAATTGCAGGAAAAGGTTTAATTCATAACGTATGTAGAGCAGATCGGAAGTTATGAACTTAACGTTTTCCTGTTTTGTTTCAAACTTGCTGACATCGCATTATTAATTAACCCTTCTCTTGCTGAACACGACATGCCTTGTCTTAGCAAACAGTGTAGACCCAGATCAGTTGGCTTCTTCAGAAGCCAACTGATCTGGATCTGCACTGTTTATCATTAAATATGTAAACTTCTATCAAAAACCCGGATCAAGTAATCTAATTGGCTGGAAATTAGAAGTGAGCGTGCCATCTTAATTTATTCAGCATGACAAGGGTTAAGACGGAGCACAGCATTTTCTACTAGATTGCCTGTGCGCCCGGCGAAGACTCTGATCAGTCTTCACTGAGCACTCTCTGTGTAGCCAAGAACCCAAAGTGTCTTTAGGCGGACTGTGAAGATAATCAGTCTGCGCAACACAGGCTAATCTGAGTCTTCGCTGAGAACACATGCAAACTTGAAGGAAATACTTTGTCCGGCTTAATATTATTATTATTATTATTTATAGATTGCTTTCCGGTCCAAATTGTGTAAAGTAGGACGGTTATACATGAGTATAAAATAATCCTTATTATGGAGATGATACTTAGCTGACTGTGACGTTTGAGACCTCTTTACGTAGACAACTTATACGCGACAAGCAAAACAGGCGACGTAAATATAAGACATCACGAAAACATGCCTCTATAATATTGACCCCCTTAAACCCCACTTTTATATAGTAAAACTGGGGTTTACAGGGGTATGCATTATTTTTCTTATTTCTGCTCAAAAACATAGATTGTGGGTGCTTGTTAGAACCGCCTCATCGAGGCGGTTCTAAAGGGTACCCACAATCTATGTTTGGAGCAGAAATAAGAAAAATATCGGAGTTTTTTATCTGAAAATTTTCAGTTTTTGGAGGTGAAATTTTCATTGTATTCGAATAGGCATGTTTTCGTAATGAAAAAAAGACAACCATGTGATAGTTGGGCTGACATGCCTATGCCAAACATTTAACCTGATAAGAATAGTTTTGCCATTCACTCAGCAGTTCTGACAAACGGACAAATGTAACAGACGACAAATTGATGGCATTTTCTCAGAAAACAGGCTTTGATGTTTCATGCAAATTATCTCCTAGGAGACAATTTGCATGCCATTTCAAAGCCCATTTTTGGGAAAAATAAAAAATATATTTCACAATGTTGTCTGTTGAGTGGTTTCAACAGGAATGCAAAGCGTTTTAAACATATTTCCACGGCTGTCGTCCAGTAAAGTAATACGTTCACGGACATTGGAAACTTTCCGTTTAGTTGTGACAGATTTCGATCACGAGTGTCCACAAACTATGTTTTGAACTGCCTTTTGGCGCAGCTGAAATTACGGTCTATGTAATAAAGTTCATGTATACTTGTTTGTAACAAAATATGAAAATGCTTACTGCGATGGACCTTTATAACACCTCAGAAATAATGTTTATTCAAGCACCCACTTAAAAAGGGCAATGCTAACTTGTGCAAGCACATTGGAGACTTTCGGAAGTTGAAAGCTTGAATTTTAACGGGCTGACTATGAATAAAAGCGGACAGCATTTTAAAGTTTAAAATCGTCTTCTTGTGATTCACATACACATTACGGAAACACGCCTATTCAAATATATTGAACAATTCACCACCAAAAAACTGAAACTTTTTAGACAAAAAATTCTGATATTTTTCGTATTTCTGCTCAAAAACATAGATTGTGGGTACTCGTTAGAACCGCCTCGCCGAGGCGGTTCTAACGAGTACCACAATCTATGTTTTTAGCAGAAATAACAAAAATAATGTACACCCCTGCAAACCCAGTTTTACTATATAAAAGTGGGGTTTAAGGGGGTCAAAATTATATAGGCATGTTTTCGTGATGATAATTTTTGGCTTACAGTGTGAGACGACAGTTATATAACTAACATCTGCGCAGAAAGGTCTTGCACTAGACCTACATACTGTTATTGTGAGAATGAAACATAAGATCCCTAGAATATTTCTAACAACAAATGGACACCTCGCACACGGTTGAAAAGCCTGAGGTGTTGATGAACACCGCGCCTATATCAGAACAAGAGGAGGATAACACCTGCTAACATGTTACTTTTGCTTCAAGATGAGATATGTCTTGCACCAACTGGACACCTCGCATCAGGTAAAGCTGGTAGGTGACATTTTGATTATAATATTTGAGCCAGCGCATGACAAAACCGACAAAATTGCATGTGCGCCTGGCGAATACTCAGATCAGCCTGGGCATCCGCCCAGTCCGATCAGAGTTTTCGCTGTCAGCATGAAGAAAGCTTGGGTCCTTAGCTACCCATTGAGCGCATAGCGAAGACTGATCAGACTAGGCGGATGCCCGCATCACGAAAACATGCCTATATAATTTTGACCCCCTTTAACCCCACTTTTATATAGAAAAACTGGGGTTTACAGGGGTATACATTATTTTTCTTATATCTGCTCAAAACATAGATTGTGGATACTCGTTAGAACCGCCTCGCCGAGGCGGTTCTAACGAGTACCCACAATCTATGTTTTGAGCAGAAATTTGAAAAATATAAGAGTTTTTTATCTGAAAATTTTCAGTTTTTGGAGGTGAAATTTTGTATATATTTGAATAGGCGTGTTTTCGTAATGGGCTGATCTGAGTCTTCGCTGGGCGCACATGCCACTTTATTAGTTTTGTCATGCACTGGCTCATTTACAAGTATATGTTAACTACGTGAACAAGTATTGCTTGTACAGGTAGGCAACTTGCTGTTTCACGTGGAACACAAGATTTTCTGACCGCCATACCTATATTGACGGTGGTCATATCCTTATGAATATTAAATGTAAAGGTCAAAGCCAAAGGTCAATTTGATCGATCTATACAAGAGTAATTTAGATATTGCCCAATAAACAGCTTACATTTGATCAGATTCGAATAACTCGTTAACCCATTTCTGTCGAGTGACCTCTTCTATCATAATTGTTTGGACAGGTCCATTTCCAACAGAAAAGGTGTCTGGTTATTTTTTTTTATTACTGTCATACTTTATAGAAGTTTCTGTTATCAAAACAAACAGTGTTGCCCCTGATCAGACACCGCTAAAAGCATAGATTGTGTACTCATTAGAACCGTCTGGTCGAGGCGGTTCTAACGAGTACCAATAATATATGTTTTTGAGCAGAAGTCAGAAAAATAATTTATAACCCTGTAAACCCAAGTTTTGCTACATAAAAGGGTAGTTTCAGGGGGTCAATATTATGTAGGCATGTTTTCATGATGTCGGGGTATTTACATTGAAAAAATCAATTTTGCTATCTATTGATGTGTGTAAAAGACTGCTGGATGAGTAGCAAACAGTCTAGACCCTGATCAGACGCCACGTTCTGTTGCGTCTGATCTGGGTCTACATTGTTTGCTCAGGCTTGCCTGTCCCAACGTTTAAGGCTACTACGGTATTTATTTTTGGTTTTGGAAAGACAATCTTTACCATATAACAAAACCAAATTTAATCTTATAAGAAATAGGGGCGGATAGGTGTTATATTAAGAAAAAGACAGAAAATTTATAAAAATGATACAAGTTCACATAATTCGTAAAAGACCGCATTTAAAGAAGAGAATGAAAGAAATGCAGTCGACTCTCGTTATCTCGAAGGGACTCTCTGTAATACTTCGAGACATCCGTATTTCGACATATCAGATTTGCAGAATTGAGGAAAAATAAATCGAACAACCACATTTCACAAATTAATATGTAATTTGACTCCTGAAGTTAGAGATTTATTGAAAATATTGTGGAAAAGAAGAAAGATTGCTCCTCAGGAGCAATTTCTCCTCTTTCCCAGAATATTTTGTTACCTGTTGTTAAATTTTCATGTTAAAACAGGGACCAGATTTTCACTTCGAAATAAGTGGTTATTCGAGATAAGCGAAGTCGAGATAACGAGAGTCGACTGTACATGCATAGTGGCTGGTTTGTGACATAGCATCTGTTCGTGGGCAAAACATCGCCACGCGAAAACGCAGAAAAAAAGACGCTACGCGAAAACTCGAAAAAAGACGCCACGCGAAAGTCATACATTCGTTATTTTGCGTGCGAAATATATAATACCTGTCATAGATATTAGTTCTTATGTATGCATATCAAACCACTTCAGTGAAACACCGCTATCTTTGAAAATGATACCAGGACGAAGGATATATCACGATTTTTGACCACAATCACCGGAATACCGGTAACATTATCTCAAATTAAAAACAAATATTTGAATAAAATTGAAACAGTGCGTAATTTAATCCTTAGAGCGCTGACCAGATTTTTAGCAGACGGCACCTAAAAACTGAATTTGTCATTTTTTCAGAAAAAATAAGGTTTGAAATTTCATGTGAATCGTCTGCCTAGCAGATGAGTCACACGATATACCAAGCCCTGTTTTCTCTGAAAACTGAAAATACAAAAAAAAAAAAAGACATCTCAAAATGTAGTCTGTTATAATTGAGTTTAACGCTTAAGGGGCTAACCACACAAATCATGAATTATCAACGTCCCATACGTAACATTCAGGTGTGACGCTCCAAACAGAAATGAAAATTTCGGGTGTATGCGAATGGCCAAGATACACATGAGACTGCGCAGTCATCTATGAGTTTTCAGTCAGTATTACTAGATACATTCATGTATGGCAAACAAAGACGACCCTAATCACACTGCGCCGTCTGGTAAGGATCCCCGTCCGTATATATCAAAACGTATCATTTTTTCTTGACAGGGTCTGGTACTTGTTTAATTGGCCCATGATTATCATCCTACATCCTTTTGCCTTCAGATGACGTTCGTCGTGTTATTTGAAAGTATAATTAACCTTTGGCGCTCTTTGGAAAATATTCAGCAGACGTCAAACTAAATTATGTTTTTTTCCAAGACAATTGCGTTTTATTCATCATTCAAAATGTTTCCTTATGAAACATTTTGCACGAAATCTCAAAGCATTTTTAGTGGGAAAAATCAGAAAATCTATTTCAAATTGTTGTCTGCTGAAAATTTACCCACGCGTAGATTTGAGCCTTCTTGATATCAATATGTCTGCATAAACTGATGAACATCCAATGCTGTGTTTTCAAGATATTAGGAAAAAGAGTGAACAAAAGGCTCATTTTTGGAGACTTTACAATGTGGTGACCTTGAAAATAAGGTCAGGGTCACCAAAATCGAATCGCTTCTTTCTCCTGTCGTAATGATGTATATGTATTAGTTTGGTCAAATTCCAGCCAATGGTTAAAGAGATAATGTGCACACATGCTTTTTACCACATTAAGGAATTTTACAAAGGGCAATAACTCTAAGAGAATTGGATCCTAGTCCTTATTTTTTCTTATGTAGGTACATCTTATTACTATAAATGTGTCTGATAAATTGATGAATATCCATCACTGTAGTCTGAAATTTGGCGCCGAAAGAGTTAACAGAGATTACAGCAAAACTAAGGGGACTGGCTGCACATGGTAGAATACCTGTCATTGTTTCTCGGGGGGTGGGGGGAAGAGTAACGGGAGTAATTGTGGTACGGGTGTTCGAGCCAGTATTTTGAAACCTATTTCTTTCATATACCTGGCCTTTGAAAAAACGGACTCATTCATATACTAGATCGTCTGAAATATTGACCCATTCATATACTGCCCTTTGAATTTTTTTTGTACCATTTTATTACTGGTAGTTAGACAAATATCGCAGTCAATTCCTTGAATACCAAGAGAACAAGCAGCCTCGGAAAATTTCTGAACGAAAGATATGTGCATGTACGGGAATACATCCGAAAAGTGGGGCCTTTCATATACCAATCCAGAAAAATGGAATCAATCATATACTTTTGCCTGAAAAAAGGATCTAATCATATACTTGGCAGCGCTGGAAAAGGGGGCCATTTCGGCACGCACATCCGTACTATGCCGTATATAGGAAGTTCCACCACCTTCCCCTCCCCCACCCCCCCCACTCCACCCGAGCATTGTTCACAAGGAAGACGTCGTTTGTGACTTCCTGACTGCTTTCCTACACACCAAGCCCTTTCTGTGAAGGGGTCTATTCTTCACGAAAAAAAATTTGCATCCAAGTGCAGCAATGTTTTTTATTTTAAAATAGACTCAAGTTTAGAAGGTCAGGTATCCAGTTTGACGGAGCTGTCTAGAGTGAAAGCGTAGTCATTCACCTTAACCCATTTATGCCTAGCTTTCCATAAAAGGGACACTGGCAAACAGTGTAGATCCAGATCAAACGCCGCAGAACACGCCTATAAAATTTTGACCCCCTTAAACCCAACTTTTATAAAGTAAAACTAGGGTTTACAGGGGTATGCATTATTTTTCTTATTTTGGTAAAAAACATAGATTGTGGGTACCCGTTAGAACCACCTCGCTGAGGCGGTTCTAATGAGTACCCACAATCTATGTTTTGAGTAGGAATATGAAAAATATCAGAATTTTTTTATCTGAAAATTTTCCTATTTTGGTTGTAAAATTTTCAATGTATTTAAATAGGCGTGTTTTCGTAATGAAACCAGATACCCTCTATATAGGAAATGAACTTTTCCAACGACCTAAGGTGGAAAAGACCAATCTGCATAAATGGTTAGGGAATGCTATCATTTTTCTGCTTTGTTTACTGGCGTCTTGTTTTCATGTTCAGATGCTAGCATTGTGATTCCCGCGTTTTGAAAAGAAAGAGCTGTATGGGAGTTGAATTCATATAAGCCGAATGTTTTTTTTCAAATCCATTTTGTATACAATATTTATACCAATGTACTATGTAATGCCCGAAAAGAAAAGAAAAGAAAAGAAAAAAAATATATATAACTGTCGTCTCACACTGTAAGCCAAAAATTATCATCACGAAAACATGCCTGTATAATTTTGACCCCCTTAAACCCCACTTTTATATAGTAAAACTGGGGTTTACAGGGGTAAACAGTATTTTTCTAATTTCAGTTAAAAACATAGATTGTGGGTATTTGTTAGAGCCGCCTCGCTGAGGCGGTTCTAACGGGTACCCTCACTCTATGTTTTTGAGCAAAAATATGGAAAATATCATAATTTTTTATCCGAAAATTTTCAGTTTTTTGGAGGTGAAATTTTCTATTTATTTGAATAGGCATGTTTTCGTAATGGTCCGTTCTAGTTTGTTTACTCTTGGAGCCATCGGTAGGTTATGTTCTGTGGTTCCAACTCTTCCTGGACAGCTTCTATACTAGTTATTCTGCAATGTTGATGTATGCTCTAGGTAGGGTCTAGCCAGCACAGAATGTCGGGCCAACGTCATATCGATGTCGGCCCGACGTTGGCCCACTGTTTTTGTACTGACTGGGTAGCGGTTTGCTTCTCCAACTGAATTTACGTAACACACCTATTTGAATATGCATACATGCTTGGATCTAAAGTTAATAAAAGATAAGGTACTTTCTCAACCAAAAATCAATATTATTGTTTTCTTTTTTCCTGAATACACATAGGCCATGGATACTCTCTAGAAGCGCCTTAGTATCCATAAATAGATCTTTCATAGAGAAATAAGAAACATACTTATCCACATATCCGTAGTCATTATATTTTCAATGTCTGATAGGCGGGAAGTATGAAATATTTGGTAAGGACAGATTTATAAAAATCAAATGGTTATTAGAAATAACAATAAGAAATAAGGTCCACAAACGACAAAACTCTGAGACTTTGCCTTATATGTATACCATCACGAAAACATGCCTATATAATTATGATCCCCTTAAACCCCCTTTTATATAGTAAAACTGGGGTTTACAGGGGTAAACATTATTTTTCATATTTCTACTTAAAACATAGATTGTGGGTACTCGTTAGAACCGCCTCGCCGAGGCGGTTCTAACGAGTACCCAGAATCTATGTTTTGAGCAGAAATATGAAAAATATCAGAGGTTTTTTAGCTGAAAATTTTCAGTTTTTGGAGGTGAAATTTTCTATATAATTGAATAAGAGTGTTTTCATAATGCCCCTGCATACTCTCCAATTCTCTCGCTTATCTCGAATAACCGCTTATCTCGGTGAAAATCTGGTCCCTGTTTGAACATGGAAATCTAACAATAGGTAAAAAGATATTGTGGAAAAGAGACCTCTTTTCCACAATATTTTCAATATATCTCTAACTTCTGGAGTCAAATTATATGTTCATTTGTGAAGTGTGGTTGTTTTATCTCAGACCTGCAAATCTGATATGTCGAGGTACGGATATCTCGAAGTATTTCACAGAGTCCTTAGACTTCGAGATAACGAGAGTCGACTGTATTATAATGTAACAGGCGGGTATATATTACAGAGACTTGTTCACATGATTTGATATGATCCAACACCAATGATTAATGCTCTCTTTTATCTACATATCAAGGCCTTTCATTGAAAGATTAAAATCTTTGCGGATTTCCGTCCATCCTCAGTACTATTTCTAGACCCTGTAATGAATGCCATTGCATGTTGCGAAAGCATAGCCTTTTTGATATCGATAATGTTAAATGGCAATCCGGGATCGAAGTACAACATGTATTGAGCGAAAGTTTTATTACGTGGATATGTACATTTGTGCTATAAAAGGACACACGATGCTTAAATTAGACTACTTATCGGGTAATCAATGCACAATACAGCCATTAAGTAGTAACTCAAAGCTTTATTTAGATATCAGTGTATACAGGAACACACGAAATAAAGATACGAAACTCATTTCATTGGCAGAAAAAGTCAAGAAGTTTTGAATGGGTCATAAAATAGCAGATATATTCTGAGACATTTATCTTTAAATACATACAAAGAAATAAAACAAACGAACATATATACATAGATACATACATGCATGGATACATCCATTTATCATCTAGGGTATTTCTCTTTTACCCAAAGTATTCGGACACGTTAACTACTGATCATACATCTTATAAAATTCGACTGGGCATATTTTACCAACGCATTACGAAAACACGCCTGTTCAAATATATACTGGAAATTTCACCTCCAAAACTGAAAATTTTCAGGTAAAAAAACTGATATTTTTCCATTTCTGCTCAAAACATAGATTGTGGGTACTCGTTAGAACCGCCTCAGCGAGGCGGTTCTAACGAGTACCCACAATCTATGTTTTGAACAGAAATAAGACAAATAATGTTTACCCCTGTAAACCCCAGTTTTACTATATAAAAGTGCGGTTTAAGGGGGTCAGCATTATATAGGCGTGTTTTCGTGATGGTTGAAGCATCTACGTACTGTTGGATGGGTGACAGTTTAGATACTATTTAGACATCGTGATCTACGACGTCTGGTCTACATCTGCACCGTTTGTTCAAGTAACCAGTTTAATTAGTGTACGGATATTTGGTTGTCGACGGTGTTGGTAAATAAGCCACGACGTGAGAAAATGTCCTTCGAAGGTCTGCCATGCGAAGATTTAGATTTGTGCACATAGATTATTGGTACTCGTTAGAACCGCCTCGGCGAGGCGGTTCTAACGAGTACAGACAATCTATGTTTTGAGTAGAAATATGAAAAATATCAGTATTTTTATACGAAAATTTTCCGTTTTTGGAGCTGAAATGTTCTATATATTTGAATAGGCGTGTTTTCGTAATGTCCTATACAATTTGAGCCAGCGAACGACAAAACCTACAATAAGACTTGTGCGACTAGTGAAGACTCAGGTCAGCCTGCGTATCCGCGAAGTCTGATCAGAGCCTAAGCTGATCGCATGTGCATTCTACAGCTTTCGGACTCAGGTATGTTCGTCTGTTATTACTGACAATGACCAATCCTAATCAACTGTGTGATGTGTTATTATTTGTGCGTTCTAAGATGGCTGATGAGATCAATCTTAGCTCTAAACTGCCTGTTGCAGATAGAACAAGAGAGATCTGAAGAAGAAAGCTCTGTTGGTGATGCCTTAGCTCTGGCTTTCCGCTGTGCACGTTTCTGGTCGGCTTTGTTGATTCTTTATGCTTCGTATTCATCAGCTCGCCTTCTTATGAGGCCTCGCCACTTTGTTCGATCCTGTGCAATCTGTTCCCACGACTCTGTTGGTATGTTGAAGTCTTTAAGGGAGGCTTTGAGGGCGTCCTGGTATCGTTTCTTCTGACCACCATGGGAGCGTTTTCCAACTTGTGGTTCTCCATAGAGGATTTTCTTTGGCAAACGTTCATCAGGCATTCTGGTAACATAGCCTGTCCATCTTAACTGTGCCAATTTCAGAAGAGTATGTACACGCTGCATCCCTGCCCTTTTCAGGTCGTCTGTGTCTGGAATCCTGTCTTGCCACTTGATCTTTAGAAGTTTTCTAAGACAGCTTGTATGGAAGTGGTTCAGTCTTTTGGCATGCCGTTGGCAAATTGTCCAAGTTTCGCATGTGTATAATAGTGTTGGCAGCACCACCGATCTATATACTTTCAGCTTTGTGTCAAGTCTGATTCCATTTCTGTCCCAAATACTTCAACGTAGCCGGCCAAATGCTACACTAGCTTTGGCAATCCTAGCATTGACTTCATCTTCAATGTGCACAACTCTAGATAATGTGCTTCCAAGGTAGATGAACTTGTCTACCACCTGCAGTCTTTGACCTTTCACTGTGATGATAGGCTCCTTGTAAGGCTTTCCAGGTGCTGGCTGATATACTACCTCAGTCTTTTTGATGCTGATTGTGAGATCATAGCTATCACATGAATCAGATACTTGATCCACACCTTTTTGCATTTTCTCTTCTGTTGGAGCACCCTTTGCCATGTCATCAGCAAAGAGGAACTCATCTAGCACCTCTGTCTGCACCTTGGATTTAGCTTTCAACTTTCTTAGGTTGAAAAGTTTCCCATCAAAGCAATACCTAATAGGTATACCATTGTCACCATCCTGGAAAGCATCTGTAAGCATGGCAGAAAACATCATGCTGAACAATGTTGAGGCTAGTACACAGCCTTGCTTAACTCCATTTGACACAGGGAATGGATCAGCCTTCGGTCTATCCAAAGAGGGATGAACGAGAACCCTTGCCATACCGGGTGGATGTACAGTCTGATCTGAGTCTTCGCTAGTCACATATGTCTTATTGTAGGTTTTGTCGTGCGCTGCTCATTTTACAAACGTAAGGTATTGGTCTTCGTTTCATTGGCCGTTTGGTAGTGCTGCGTTTCATTTTGGATCAGTATATTTAAACTTCCCCGAGCTACCTTGGAATCCTACATCTATATAGTCGTTGTTGGTAGTTTTAGATGGTTTAACGCTTACTATTTGCTTGGTAAATATTTCAGCAGCGACATTTTGAAACATTCTTTTTATTTATCCAAGAAAAAAGACTTCTCCTCAGGAGACAACTTTAAAGCCCATTTTCTGGAAAAATATGAAACAGATCATCAAGCTTTTGCCTGCTGAATTTGCCCAGAGAGTGGTAAAGGTTAATCTCTCATAGATAATATTTTGATATAAACTTTCAGCTCTGTATTTTCAGTTAAGAACTTTAGTACTTTAATTACTCTGTCTAGAGAGAAAAACCAACAACAAATTAACAGATCCAGACAATTATTTGTTATTTCTTTAAGTTAGTTGGTAAGACTGGTACAGAACGTCTACAAATATTTGACAAGTTTTCCGGATTACCAAACAACCACTTCCTAGATTTGAATGACTAGTATACATAACAATTCAAAAGTGACTATACCCGGTAAATCTTAAACATACATTGTCCACTGATTTGTTAATACGGTTTAAAGGCAGTTTGGTGTGAGACGTGAGGGCGTGGTTACACTGTCCATAAAGAATAAGGGTTTATTATTTTTTGTTTGATAGATTGGAGAAAATGCATAATAAGATATTGGATAGTTTTTTTTTTTTTTATTTTATATATCGGACATAATAAATGCTTTGGGGTTATGAGTTTACCAAAATTGTATCCATAAAATTGTATTCTAGACCGACATTTTAAGGTCAAGTTCATTTCTTGAATTAAAAATAAGGATTTACTCAACATTAATAAAGGATATTAAACGGGTACTTGATTCCTAATCTTACAGTTATTAACCATGCGGTAATACAATATTTAGTCATTTAAGCAAACAACGGCGTATCATCCTCCACAGTATATTAATCATACAAGTGTTATTATTGTAAGGACGTGAAAACTAGACTAGAGCTCTTTAAGTTCTTAAGCCATTTACCTTTCTATAGTGAAATAATTGACCAAGTAATAGGGCTTTGGATAAGTATGCGTTTCCATTAATAAATGGAGACCACTTTTCTCAATGAAATTCCAAACTATCAACTACTTATCAATGCGGTTTTAAATATACTCAGGATAAGGTACAGTCGACTCTCGTTATCTCGAATTACAAGGGACTCTCTGAAATACTTCGAGATATCCGTAGTTCGACATATCAGGTTTGCAGAATTGAGGAAAAGATAATTTGATTAACCACATTTAACAAACTGATAGGTAATTGGACTTTTGAAGTTAGAGATATATTGAAAATATTGTGGAAAAGAGGAGAAATTGCTCCTTAGGAGCAATTTCTCCTCTTTTCTACAATATTTTCCATCTGTTGTTAGGTTTTCATGTATAGGCAGGGACCAGATTTTCACTTCGAGATAAGCGGTTATTCGAGATAAGCGAGGTCGAGATAACGAGAGTCAACTGTATTTATTTTAACCGTATATCTGTAGGATCTGCTGGCTTTTACTGGAGTGCCAGAATTTTATTTTGACTGCAGTGTGGAAGAACTACTTTATGATATTGCTCACAGCAAGGAATCAAAGTATTCGCTCTTCGCGTGAAGCGGCCATGGATGCCTGACTAAGTAAAGAGCGTCCAGCGGAAACTCTGATCAGACCGCGTGGATGCGCACACTGATTTGAGTCTTCGTTGGGCGCACATGTCATGAAGTACATTTTCTCACGCTGCGGCCTATTTGTTTAAAGTAGTCACTGCTGAAATCACAGGGGAATTAAGTGTGGTTTTGACATACTGTATTTAGTCCGCTATTCTATGGTCAATTTCTTTCTAATTGACCGACTCTAAGAAGGATTTTGTTTAATATATTTTATGAAACATCTTACTTTATGATAATCCATTGACTATAAGCAGGGTTTCGTTCAATATACTTTATGAAAGCATCTTACTTTATGGTAACCCATTGACTATAAGCAGGGTTTTGTTAAATATACTTTATGAAAGCATCTTACTTTATGGTAACCCATTGACTCTAAGCAGGGTTTTGTTAAATATACTTTATGAAAGCATCTTACTTAATGGTAACCCATTGACTCTAAGCAGGGTTTTGTTAAATATACTTTATGAAAGCATCTTACTTTATGATAACCCATTGACTCTAAACAGGGTTTCGTTCAATATACTTTATGAAAGCATCTTACTTTATGGTAACCCATTGACTCTAAGCAGGGTTTTATTTTATGAAATCATCTTACTATTGTAATAATAATATTAACTTTATGCTCGAGAAACTATTGCTGCATAAAACTTACAATAAAACCCGTGTGACCAGTAAAGACCAGCCTGTACACCCACCAAGTATTGCAAGAGTTCTTGTTCATCCCTCTTTAGATAGTCCGGAGGCTGTAGAAGGCACTTCTATCAGCGAATACTGCTCAGAACGTGCGGCTGCTCAGTCTGGTCTGAGCCTTCGCTGGTCGCACAAGTCTTATTGTAGGTTGTGGGGTGCGCTGGCTTATATATACGAGGTACGATCAAGAAGTTGTCAGCCTGATACTTAGCATGTATAAATTGAAATGAAACCCCAATCAGTGGATAATTTTGTCTTACTTAACATCTTTGGTAGAAAGAATAAAGAAATAAAGCTACGGATTTCAGCAGGAATTCAATGCAAACAGGGAAAGGGTGTGTCAAACTGAGAAAATGGACAAAGTTGGAGTTAGAACAGTTATAAAGTACTTCTGTAAGAAGGGCATGTCCCCAAAGGAAGTTCATGACGACGTCATTAATACCCGTGGGCTTGAGTTTCCTTCTTACAGCACGGTGAAGAAATGGGCTGCTGAATTTAGGAGAGAGAGCGTAGAGGATTATGAACGGTCTGGGCGCCCTGAAGAGGCTACTATAGACGAAGACGTTGAGCTTGTGCACAGTCTAATTATATGTGACAGGAGAAGAAGCCTGTGTGATATAGCTAGACAAATAGGCATAACTATTTGGGCAGTTCAGTCTATCTTGACCGATATATTAGGGATGCTCAAGGTCTCAGCTAGATTGGTTCCAAAAAATGTTGACCAAAGATCAGAAGAAGGCAGGCTTAATTTTCTAAATATTTCTTGTCTATCTATGAAAATAACTCTGAGGACTTTAAGGTCGAGTTGTAATCAAAGATGAGACTTGGGTCTATCACTTCGATTCTAAGGACAAAATGCAGAGTATGCACTTGAAGCATCCTGGCTCACCCCTTCTAAGAATAAGAGAGTTTCTTCAGCAGGGAAGGTGATGGCCTCTATCTTTGGGGATAGCAAGGGCGTTATCATGGTGGATTATCTTGAGGAAGGTCGCACGATAAATGGTGCATATTATGCAGAAGAACTAAGGCGGCAGCGTCAGAAACTTGTGAAGAAAAGAAGAGGAAAGTTGATTCTACGAGTTCTGCTCTTGCAAGATAATGCGCCAGCCTACACTTTCCAAGTTGCTATGACTGTTACGACTAATGCAGCTTCGAGGTATTTCCTCATCCCTGCCCTCTCTCTCTCTCTCTCTCTCCCCCGTATTCTTCAGACGTCTATATCTATTCCAAATAACTAACCTTAGGAAGGAATTTTGAAAGCTTTGAAAGCAGTGAAGGCGTCATAGATGATGAATACTTGGAGGACAAGGAAGAAGGGTTTTTGAACGGATAAGGAAACTGGAATAGCGTTGGAGAAAGCGCATCGAGGGAGAGGGATTATTTATATATATATATATATATATATATATATATATATATATATATATATATATATATATATATATATATATATTTCATGACCGTCAACTTATTCAGTGAAGTAACCCGTGTCATAAAAATCATATAACCACACGTGTAAAAAAACACCTACAAGGCTTCCCATTGGTTAGCCTAATTACTCTCATTAATATTCGTATTAGTCCGCTTATTGATAGCAACCAAGATGGTGTCCGCGTTCGCCGATACAACTTTTACTTTTGAAATCGATCCTCCCTTCAATTTTGAGATGATTTTGAGATGAACGATAAATGTCAGACCGGTGGAACGGGAAGACACAACACAATGTGAATAACACGGCTACCAGAAATAGTCATGGTGGTTAAAATTCGATGTTTTCCGGCAACATATTTGGAGGCACTTTCAACATTGATGTGGTCAATGAAAAAAAAAATCATCTCCTCAAAAATGCATTGGAAGATAACACGACTCCAACAGTCAAGAACTGTGTCAAATAAAAATCAAAATCCAAACTACAGTTAAAATGTTTTATATTCTTGAATCTGTCATTTACTTGGGTGTATCAACCACCGTATAAACTGTATTGATCAAGGTCAGTGACCTCTAAATACGACAGCTGACTTCGGCGGATTTCCCTACTGATTCTAAGTGACGTATTGACTCACTGAATGACGTTGAAGGGAATATTTATTTTTGAATTCATTTATTCAAATGAAATATTTATTAGCTCAAATAAAACTCATAATCAATTCCTACTGTTTATTGAAGTAATAAATGGCATATCTATTTTGTTTCTAGTTATTTTCGGTATTTATCAAATAATATGCGAACTTTTTTTTGTGTAGTACTATTGAATCTTTGGTAGTGAGTTGTTCCGTTTGGCAATGGAAAGCTGTTATCTTAATATATCGTATGCATTTTTTGTCATCGCAAGGGTCATGTGATAAACAGAATCTTACATTCGTGATTATTTAATATGAAATTTATGAAACTCGTTGGGTAATTTCGGTAGTTTGCTCGCCAAGGCTCGCAAAATACCGAAATTACCCAAACCCGTTTCATAAATTTCATATTAAATGACCACTCATGTAAGATCCTATATATATATATAACAACGAGTTGAACAAACAAACAAAACAAAAATATGGGTACACTGACTAAAGCTACTAAGGGGGTGGGGGAAGGCGGGAGTAGGGTGTACATAGGGAGGGGGTGGGGTCATAAACCACCCTTAATTCCGACACAGCTTTTGATGCAGCTCCACATTACAAACATATATTCGGTCCGCATAAGGGTCCTTTACCTCAGCTGTGAAACATCGCAGTGAAACACATATAATCACAAACACTCTGATGAAACAAAGTAAAGGGCTCAATCGCGACCTGAAGCCTGAACACAAATTAACCACAAACAAGATCACGAAAGGCCCGACCACAGACATTGACAGTCATGTACCAACCATCTGAAACAGACTGGGGAGAGAGCTGTCATTTAGTCTGAGGTCCGACCCACTATCGTTCAATCAAAGAGGGAAGCAAAGTGTTCAACCAGAAGTGGGCTAACAACCATGCATACAATTTGCCGCAAAATATCCATATTGAATTCTATCTTTTTTAGCGAAGTTGTTCTTTAAACTGTTTCGAAATCACTAGAACCACCGCCGAGGGTGTTAATTCGATTTTACTGGTTCCAAATGTTAAAAACTAAATTAAAACCAATCTCGCTTGGCTCACATAATGTATGTTTGCTTTCGTGTTGAGGTTTTACGGCAGAGTCAACCCAGTGGGGTCATGTCGAGGGCGGTCAGTTTACCTAGCCACACGTTTACTGGGCAGGCTTAGTCCTCCAAGCGGTTAACCAGTATTGTGCACATTCTTTCGCCAGAAACTGACAACTGACAAGGGAGAGAATGACCGTAGAAAATATTTCATGATCAATCTCCACGAAAGAATGTTGCCGACCTCGGCGGGGGTCGAACCCGCGACCTCCTGGTCTCCAGTCGGACGCGCATTCAACTGCGCCACCGATGCCGGCCACATAACGTATGACTTTAGAATAGTAGTTCTCATAGTAGTTGATATAGAGGAAATACTATTGTGAGTTATCAGCACAGGTTATAAACTAGGAAATAAGCATTCTTCTCTTGAAGAAAGAGTGAACTAACAACACCAAACCACAGAACATTGTTATGCCACACAAACATACAATAGTAGCCGTTGCTAACGAGATCAGGCCCCGAGGTTATAAAACTTTTTTCATGCTCAACTCAGCTGAGCATGACATTTTTCCTGCTAATATTTTTTTCAAATTATTAACACTTTCAAATTTCTTCTTGCTAAACATAGCTGAGCATGAGATATTCTCTGCTAATATATATGAAAATGCCAACTTTTGTTGGCATTTTCATATATATTAGCAGATAAAATTTCATGCTCAGCTGAATTAAGCATGAAAAAAGTGTTATAACCTCGGGGCCTGAATATCTGTGAACGTATTACCCCAAAAGCAGTATATGAAGCCACAAAGAAAGGTAAGTTTTAATTAGTATCATGTTTCATAGAAATACCTGAACTTAATGCAAATGGTGAAAATCCTGATCAGTACTGCGGCGTCTGATCTGTGTCCCCACTGTTTGCCAATGTCCCATTTATTGGCCGCTAGGCACACATGGGTTACGCTAGATTTATGCAGTAAAATATTGTTAGAAGTAACAAATTGAAAATCGGTTGAAAAAAGCAAAATTCTGAACCCCAACTCTCATAACAAAGACCCTGCACACCCCTCTTTTTACTATGTATTAAGGGTTACATGGTGATATACAGTACATTTGCTTGTTACATTGATAAATTTGAACAGAACACCTAGAATACCTAGAAGTTGAATATCTAAACTAGTAAGTTGGTAAAACAAAACACATTACATTAACCCATTTAAGCCTGGCGTCCCATAAAAGGGACATAGGCAAAAAGTGTAGATACAGATAAACTGATCAGACATCCCTTATATAGGAAATGGACCTGTCCAAAGCGGTAATACAGAAGAGTCCACTCGGCATAAATGGGTTAAGTTGCTGTAATTTCTGCTCTATTGCGTGTTGTATGATTAAAATACATTAAAAAACGGTTGATCAGAATAACGGTGTGGCAAAATGAAACAAAAGCAATACCTTCTAGGATTGCCCTCAACAGAAGTTAATCCAAAGAAAACGTAGAATGAATATTCTCAACGTTTCAAGTACACTTGATTGGCTTGATGTTAAATTAAGTCATGGCTATGCCTCATTTCAATGATAGACACTGGAATAAAATATTTATGCTGTGACTTTATTTAGCATTTGCACAAACGACTACATGTTGTGGCAGTAAAATTCATTTCAAACTAACCTCAAAATAAACCCTCTGAAAAGTACTGACGCACCTTGAGAAAATTACTTTCTGACAGGTGCTCTTTGGATAGACAATGATCAGACGAGTCGCAACATGAGAAAACGTACCTTCTCATATGAGCGCCCAACGAATACACAGATCGCAAGAACGCAGTCCGGTCCCGAGGTTATAAAATTTTTTTCATGCTCAATTCAGCTGAGCATGAAAATTTATCTGCTAATAAATATGAAAATGCCAACTATTGTTGGCATTTTCAGATTTATTAGCCGAGAAATTTTCATGCTCAGCTAATTTCTCTGCTAATAAATATGAAAATGCCAACTATAGTTGGCATTTTCATATTTATTAGCAGAGAAATTTTCATGCTCAGCTGTGTTTAGCAAGAAAGAACTTGCAATTGTTAGTAGTTTGCGATTTATTAGCAAGACAAATTTCAAGCTCAGCTGACTTGAGCATGAAAAAAGTTTTATAACCTCGGGGCCCGATAAGTCTTCATTGTCCGTATGAAGAAACTTGGTATCTATGGCTATACAAAATGCAACCAGTGAAGATCCTGATCAGACTACGAGAATGCGCAGGCTGATCTGAATCTTCGCTGGGCGAATATCAGAAGGTACGGTTTCTGCCGTAGCGGTTAGCATCTGGTTCACGGTTCATTATTCACGGTTCAGGATTCTGGTTCAGTATTCAGCGTATTATTAAAAAATGTCCAGGTATACCCTGGACATTTTTTAATAATATGCTGAATCCTGAACCAGACGCTGAATAATACCCTGGACATTTTTTAATAATACGCTGAATCCTGAACTAGACGCTGAATCCTAAACTATGAATAATGAACCGTGAACCAGATAACTTTACATTCGTCTTTTTTCTGCTACCATAAAGACTATTAGCTTGACTATAACTAATATACATTATGGATGTAATTTCCTAAGCCAGTATACTTTTAGATAATATTGCCTGAATGAAGTCGTATAGACCGACCAAACTGACCACTCGCTTTGACTTTTGTATTTATTATTTCTAAGGATGCAAGCATTTAACAAACTTGTTTAAGGAATTTCATAGACTGTCAACATAATTCGTTTTGGGACATTTGTTACACATTGTTTGCGAAAATATTCCTCCCTGTTTTACAAAAAAATATCTATACAAAATACTGTACACGACATATATCGCATGCTTCTTGAATATTGATTCTGGTCTCTGATAACACGTGCTATTCAAAGCCTCATGTTTTGTATCTTCAACGAAGACAATGACCGCATAACCAAGAATTTGAGCTGTTAGTGTTAAGGGCGGGGTCGTGTAAAACTAGCTTAATCCCCCATCCAGTAGTTGTTTCTGTTGACCGTTCGATTTTTTTTTTGTTTGTTGCAATTATTATAACGTAAACACGCCTATTTAAATACATAGAAAATTTCACCTTCAAAAACTGAAAATATTCAGATAAAAACTATAACATATACATATTTTCCATATTTCTGCTCAAAACATAGATTGTGGGTACTCGTTAGAACCGCCTCGCCGAGTGCTTGTTTCAGGTGTTGTTAAATGATTTCTTCAAGTGTTGTGAAATATTCAAATTATTCACGAAAACAAGCTACAAAGTTAACACTATCAGCGAGGCTTTACGTTAAGCATACGCACAGACAAACAACTATTACGTGCTTGTTTCAGGTGTTGTTAAATGACTTCAGACTGTTTAAACCACGTTACCGTACAATACAAAATATGCCGGTGAAAAGCGACGTTGCTGTTTTATGGGTTCAATTAAGTTATTCACAAAAACCAGTAACAAAGTTAACACTATCAGCGAGACTTTACGTCAAACATACGCACAGACAAACAACTATTACGTGCTTGTTTCAGTTGTTGTTAAATGACTTCAGACTGTTTAAACCACGTTACCGTACAATACAAAATATGCCTGTGAAAAGCGATGTTGCTGTTTTATGGGTTCAATTAAGTTATTCACGAAAACAAGTTACAAAATTAACACTATCAACGAGGCTTTACGTCAAGCATACGCACAGACAAACAACTATTACGTGCTTGTTTCATGTGTTGTTAAATGGTTTCTTCAAGTGTTGTGAAATATTCAAGCTATTCACGAAAACAAGTTACAAAGTTAAAACTATCAGCGAGGCTTTACGTCTAACATGCGCACAGACAAACAACTATTACGTGTTTGTTTCAGGTGTTGTTAAATGGTTTCTTCAAATGCTGTGAAATATTCATTATCAGTTTTTCGAATAAAATTATATTTCAGGGTTTTCGGTATTTTCGTTCAGCTTATTTGTTAAGATGTGTTAACAATAATATCACGACTCGGTATACTGTATTTCCCTACATATTCCAACAGAAAGTCCTCAGCAAACAGTGTAAACCCCGATCAAATCGCGTCCTCTTAGCAGGATAAACATTGTTTGCCACTCATCCCGCAGTTTTTACACTAATCAACGGGTAAACAATCACGAAAACACGCCTATATATTTTTTACCCCCTTAAACCCAACTTTTATATAGTAAAACTGGGGTTTACAGGTGTATACATTATTTTTCTTATTTCTGCTCAGAAACATAGATTCTGGGTACCCATTAGAACCGCCTCACCGAGGCGGTTCTAACGAGTACACACAATCTATGTTGTTGAGCAGAAATGTGAAAAATATCAGAAATTTTTATCTGAAAATTTTCATTTTTTGGTGGGAAAATTTTCAGTATATTTGAATAGGCATGTTTTCGTAATGAATTGGCCTGTTCAAATTTTAATGCAGGTTTGAAAAGGTGTTCTGATATTTAGAGTAATTACGACATAAAACGTTGTTTTCATATTGCCAAGATATGCTTTTAAGTAAACACATCAAATTAGAGTAATTACGATAAAGTAGGTATTCTAATATTGCCAAAACATGTTGTTTTTTTTAAGTAAAAACATCAAATGCTTCTATTTATAAGCGAGATGCAACAGTTTTGTAAACACTCCGATTCTTAGATATATTAAAAACATTTTCCTGTCTTCTTGACATCCATTAGTCCATCCACGAAAACGTATTGAGGAAGACGTACTCAAATTTAACGCATTATGAACAAATGCTTTTCACTGCTACATAGCTTTGATTTGTTTCAACATATCCTCAGAATATAACATCACGAAAACACGCCTATAAATTTTTGACACCATTAAACCACACTTTTATATGGTAAAACTGGGGTTTAAAGAGATATACATTATTTTTCTTATTTCTGCTCACAAACATAGATTGTGGGTACTCATTAGAACCGCCTCGCCGAGGCGGTTCTAACGAGTACCCACAATCTATGTTTTGAGCAGAAATATGGAAAATATCAGAGTTTTCTGAAAAATTTCAGTTTTTGAAGATGAAATTTCCTGTATATTTTCATTACGAAAACACGCCTATTCAAATATATTGAAAATTTCACCACCAAAAACTGAAATTTTTCAGATAAAAAATTCCGATATTTTTCATATTTCTACTCAAAACATAGATTGTGGGTACTCGTTAGAACTGCCTCGCCGAGGCGGTTCTAACGAGTACCCACAATCTATGTTTTTAAGCAGAAATAAGAAAAATAATGTATACCCCTGTAAACCCCAGTTTTACTATATAAAAGCTGGGTTTAAGGGGGTCAGAATTATATAGGTATGTTTTCGTGATGAAAAGGCATGTTTTCGTAATGAGATGAACTTCCAGCAGAAGAGTACGAGCCGCTTCATATGGTTTGTCCTTTTTCATAAAAAATGGCTATGTTATGCTATAACCGTCCAGCAGCTACGGACATTTGGAAGTTGTGAAAATGCAAAATCAGGAAAAAAAATAATATGAGTTCACAGTTCAGAGGGATTTGTTTACGAACGATTAGCCATAGTGGCAAAATGTTTCTATTGACTCAAAATTCACCATTGGGCTGTCTATCACTGCCCAGAAACCGAGGTAACATGTGAGTGATACAGATTCAAATAAATCTGCAAAAGTCCTTAGTGTTTTGTTCCTTTTTTTCCAAATTATAAAATATAAAGACCATACAATATCCATTTAGTGATGTGAAAATTTGGGTTTATGGCCTTTCAGCACTATTGGTTTAAGTGTTATGACCATTTTCAGATTTTGCCTCGGCTGAGACTGGCAATAAAATCTGGGCTTTGGCAAATTCTTTGGCAAGATCTTGTCCATATCAAGCAGTATGTGAAAAAAAAACTGTCAAAGTATTAATAACAGTTTAAGCGTTAAATGCAAAATTATCAAAATATTCATGACTGTTTAAGAGTAATGTCCATTTACATACTTCCATTTGCCTCGGCTTAGCCTCAGTCAATAAATAAAACTCACATTTTGGCGAGCTCATTGGCTAGATCCTGCCGGTATCTATCAGTATGCCAAATTATCAAAATATTCCTAACGATTAAAGCGTTTTGATCAGTTTTGCAAACAAACCCCGGATGGACGGACAGATTGACAAGTGATTAAAGGGCACTCTTCGAAAATCAATTTTCCAATCGCTCGATTTGTCTGTGGGTCATGCAAATGGCCTAAGCAACTACGATGGAAACAGCCCAGTAATAAATGACCGCTAAGTGGCTGTAGGAAGTTGCAAGAATGACTAAGATCATAAACTGTTCGAGTTGGAATCATCCTGTCATGCAAATCAAGAATGCGTACAAGTGTTGACCAATGTTAACTCAACCAATATATACCATCCAAAGAACAACATTTAATCTTGAGGGAACTGTGTACACCGTTTTTTTGTAAGGCAGGAAGCTCCTGCGTACCAATAGTCAAGTTCACTACGAAAAAAATCCTAGTCGGTACGGAATGGAACGATTGTTTTTCCGAAGCCAAATCCATAATAAAATATTGACCAATTAAAGGCAAAATTAAGATTGCGGCGCCAGTGAAGCGACATTAAAACAGAAATACAAACTGATAAATCTAACTCCATCTAAATCCATTGTTAAAGGCTTCAATCGTATGCAAAAAGCGGCGACGATGTTCATTTCCGTCGTCTACAATGGAGAGCAAAAAGAACTATTGTGTCAGTGTTTTCTTCGAACAGTTGGTCATGTTATTGAAGTCCATGTGACTTACTTCTGATCAGATTTACGGAGAATTACGGAACCGCTATGAAATTGACTATGCCCTTCTGAAAAGAGATCTCTAAATGGAAGTAACTTGCTCCCGAGGGGAAGAAATATTTTCCTTTTACGCTAGACCCCTTTTAAGAATAGACTGAGATAAAAAAAAAAACAAAACAAAACAAAACAAAAAAAAAAAAAACAAAAAAAAAACAAAAAACTTTTGACAGAGTTGCCATCTCTAACATTGTATTCAGTCCCCTTAATATATTTTATTCCAACGAAATGGAGTCTGTTATTATGCCGAAGAAGTTGGAGGGGCATATTGCTTCTGGGGTATTCGTCCATCCGCCCGTCCGTCACGCTTTGTGATGCACAGCATAACTGCATAACTTTAGAACCGTGCATGCTACTATTTTGAAATTTCTTATATGGATTCCCCATGAAAACATACCTGACACATATTTTTTTCTTGACAGGATTATGCCTTTTACCTGAGCTATGACCCTTTGAAAAAATATGGATGCAATCTTGTCAGCAAAATATCTCAAAAACTGTTGAAGATAGAGCCTTGAAACTTGATGAATAGACTGGTAGTGATGAATAGACGACCTGATTAACTTTTGAATAAATTTTGAAAAATACTTCATGATTGATGGCCCTTTGTTACTTTGGGCATTTTTACCTTGTCAAACTTGGTGAATTGATTAGGAGGGACTAATCGCTTCTTGGGCGTTCGTCCGTCCGTCCATCCTTCCTTTCGTCACTTTTTTTTCTTTTTTTTTTTTTCTTTTTTTTTTATGCATAGCATAAGTTTAGAACCGTGCTTGCTACGGTTTTGAAATTTCTTATACATATTCCTCATGAAAAAATTAACTTAAACGTTTTTTTGTTCTCGCCAAGATTATGCCCTTTTCCTGAGTTATGACCCTTTGAAAATATACGGATGCAGTCTTGTCAGCAAAATATCTCAAAAACTATTGAAGCTAAAGCCTTGAAACTTGAGGAAAAGACTGGTAGTGATGAGTAGATAACCTGATTAACTTTTGAATAAATTTTGAAAAATACTTCATGAGTTACGGCCCTTTGTAACCTTGGGTATTATTACAATGTCAGCAAAATATCTCAAAAACTGTTGGAGCTAGAGCCTTGAAACTAAATGAATTGATTGATAATGATGAGTGACCTGATTAACTTTTGAATAAATTCTGAAAATGTTTCATGAGTAATGACCCTTTGTAAATTTGGGCATTATTCCGTTTCCAGCAAAATATCTAAAAAAAAAAAAAAAAAAAAATATATATATATATATATATATATATATTTATTTATTTAAGCCACCGTTTTGAAACTTGATGAATAGATTGATAGTGATGAATAGATGACCTGATTAACTTTTGAATGAATTCTTAAAAAAAACTTCATGACTTATAGCCCTTTGTAATTTTGGGCATTTTTACCATGTCAGCAAAATATCTCAAAAAACTGTTAGAGCTAGAGCCATGAAACTTGGTGTATTGATTGGGAGGGGCATATTGCTTCTGGGACATTCGTCCGTCCGTCCGTTCGTCCGTCCGTCCGTTTGCCACGCTTTTTATGCATAGCAGAACTTTAGAACCGTGCATACTACTGTTTTGAAGTTTCTTATGTGGATTCCTCATGAAAAAAAAAAAAAAAAAAAAAAAAAAAAAAAATAGTGGCCGTGTATTTTTTTTCTGGACAGAATTATGCCCTTTCCATGAGTTATGGCCCTTTGGAAAAGTATGGATGCAATCTTGTCAGCAGAATATCTAAAAAAAACTATTGAAACTAGAGCCTTAAAACATGATGTATAGACTGGTTATGATGAGTAGATAATCTGATTAACTTTTGAATAAATTTTGAAAAAAAAAATACTTCATGAGTTATGGCCCTTTGTAACTTTGGGCATTTTACATTGTCAGCAAAATATCTCAGAAACTGTTGAAGCTAGAGCCTTGAAACTTGTTGAATTGATTGATAATGATGAGTAGATAACCTGATTATTTTTGAATAAATTCAGAAAGTTATTTCATGAGTATTTGCCCTTTGTAAATTTGGTCATTTTTCAGTTGCCAGCAAAATCTCAAAAACTATTGACGCTAGAACCTTGAAACTTGATGAATAGATTGGTAATGATGAATAGATGATCTAGTTAACTTTTGAATAAATTCTAAAATATACTTCATGAGTAATGGCCCTTTGTAAATTTTGGCGTATTTACCTTGTCAACAAAATATCTCAGAAACTGTTGGAGCTAGAGCCTTGAAACTTGGTGAATTGATGGGTAATGACGAGTAGATAACCGGGTAAGCTTTTGAATAAACTCTGAAAAAAATATGATAAATGGCCCTTTATAAATGTGGGCATTTTTCCCTTGTTAGCAAAATACCTCAAATACTGTTGGAGCTAGAGCCTCATAACTTGATAAATAGATTGGTATTGATGAGAGGGGAGTTGGAAGGGAATGAGTAATGCCCTTTGTAAATTTGGGCATTTTCCCTTGTCGGCAAAATATCTCAAAATGTTGGAATTAGAGCCTCATAACTTGAAAAATAGATTGGTAGTGATGAGAAGATACCCTGATTAACTTTTAAATAAATTCTGAAAAATATGTCATGAGTTATGGCCCTTTGTAGATTGGGCCATTTTTACCTTGTATTATCTCTAGAGGCAAGCATATGGTTTGGGGTTGGGGCATAGTATTTTACAAACACAATTTCTTGTTTCCATTCCTTTTGTTTTTTATTTCACAAGGATCTCATTTTTAGTTCTACCTTTTGTTTTGCACTGTATTTCCTGATGATCTACGTTCATATTATCTATTGAGAGAGTACACATTCACAAAGCTATAACCGACGCTCTGTCTCTCTCTCATATATATATATATATATATATATATATATATATATATATATATATATATATATATATATATATATATATATATATATGTCTGTCTCTCTCTCTCTCTCTCTCTTTCTGTCTCTCTCTCATCATCATCATCAAATTTGGAGAATGTTTCTCTTGATAAAGTAATTCGGAGAAAATTCGTTTGGAGTATGCATCACCGTGCTACCTGTTACGGTTTCTTATCTCTGTAAATATTTGACAGTATGAACATGACGTAGACTACAACATGCCATGACAAGGAAATAATGGAATGCAAGGACATGATATGAGAGGATGAAATGAGAGGAAATGACGTGACTTTTTTCTTTGCTAGGACTCCCAGATAAAATTGTTTATCACGCAGCAGGCGCCAGTGTTCGGACAGCATTCACAAAACGCTGATGTGTTTTTAGATATTTCTGAAAACAAAACGTATTATTTGATTAGTGGGCCTTTTTAGGATCTAAAACTGCATTTAAAAGGAAAAGGAAGAAAATGCGAGGACGTTTGTCGGATAATTTATGTCAGCGCTAGTTGAAGGATTAATCAGACCATGGAATACTACAAAACTCCCCATAGTACGCTCAATTATATATCGACCAAGTAAACATATCAACTAATACCAAGTAAACAATTGAATACATCACGAAAACATGCCTATATAATTTTGATCCACTTAAACCCCACTTTTATATAGTAAAACTAGGGTTTACAGGGGGGGGGGGGGTGGGGTGGGGGGGGCGGGGGTATACATTATTTTTCTTATTTCTGCTCAAAACATAGATTGTGGGTACTCGTTAGAACCGCCACGACAAAGCGGTTCTAACGAGTACTCACAATCTATGTTTGAACAGTAATATGAACAATATCAGATTTTTTAATCTGAAAATTTTCATTTTTTGGTGGTAAAATTTTCAGTATATTTGAATAGGCATGTTTTCGTAATGAAACTGCAGACAGCACAATCACAATATATTTGAACTACCAAGTATTTGATTACGTGCATACCGGACATTTCTAAATGATAATCTCAAGTAGCAGATACCCGGATGCGTCATTAATGTCGTCATCAGTATTCCAGGATTTCAAATATTCGATATATTTGGAGTGACGGGTATTTCGTTAAATACACTTCCGGCAAGAAATCGTTACTTCTTACACAATCCAAAATGGAAAATAATAGGCCTACATCCGGAGTCAAGAATTAGCAGACAAGACCTGAGATAAAATAACCATCATGTTTAACGGATCGATGCAATATTGATAACAACTATTCTTAATCAGAACGACGCGCGAAAACTGCATTTGAAATAAAGAAAGATATATTAGGGATCTAGTTTTGTTTGAAATATAAGGTAAATAGTGTACTTATCGGAGAATCAATTTTAACTAGGCCAGAAATATCTATATTTAGGTTGTATAATATTTGCGGTCTGTCTTTTAAATATTGGTTATTTGAAATCTATGCGATGACAAAACCAGTAGACTGACTTCAGCTTTTAAACGGTTCAGCTGAGCCACAACGCGAGCAAATGTACCTTCGGAACTGAGTTCGGAACCTGCGTCCAGCAGTCTTATTAGTTTTCACTGTGCGCTGTATCGATTGCCAAGGAGCCTAGGTTTGTTCAGTCTACGTTGGGCATACATGCCTGTGGATATATTTTCTTAAGTTGCTCATACAGGTTTGCAATAGCTGTGTAAAATTATCTTTCTTGTCCCAACAACTGTAGAAGGGCATGAGTTCAGAAGAAGTGGCACAATAATAGTAAAATGTGCCTTTTTTCAGGTGCAATATCTATGTTGATATGACAGAAAACCACCCTCCTCGCCATATTGACATTTGAACCGCAACTTCAGAAAACGTACATTCGGACATGTGCGCCCATCGTTCCCGCACTCTGGTAAAAACCTTCACTGGGGCATTTTGGATAGCTACGGACGCAAACATTACGAAAACAATTCAAATATAAAGAAAATTTCACCTAAAAAAATGAAAATTTTCATATAAAAAATTCTGATATTTGTCATATTTCTGCTCACAAAACATAGATTGTGGGTACTCGTTAGAACCACCTTGGCGAGGCGGTTCTAACGAGTACCCACAATCTATGTTTTGAGCAGAAATAAGAAAAATAATGCATACCCCTGTAAACACCAGTTTTACTATATAAAAACGGGGTTTAAGGGAGACAAAATTATATAGGTATGTTTTCGTGATGAAGTTTCTTCATGCGAACAACGAAGACACTCATCAGACTTGAGTCTGTGTTTGGAGCACATGTCAGAAGATACGTTTTCTCACAAATGCGCCGTCCGATTGGAGACCAGGAGGTCGCGGGTTCAAGCCCCGCCGAGGTCGGCAACATTCTTTCGTCGAGATTGATCATGAAATATTTTCTACGGTCATTCTCTCCCTTCCGCTGAACCAAGAAGGGCAGTTTCAGTTTCTGGCGAAAGAATGTGCACAATACTGGTTAAGCGCTTACATGACTAAGCCTGTCCAGTAAACGTGTGGTTAGGTAAACTTGCCGCGCTCAACGCGACCCCATTGGGTTGACTGGGCCGTAAAACCTCAACACAAAAAATCGTGGTGACTACGATCTTTTACGAGACAGAGCTGCTTTGTCTAATTGGGATTCGTTTAAAGATGCTGATATTGATACTTATGCCAGAAATGTTACTAATCATATTAAAGAAATTTCGAAACAATGTATTCCTAATAAAATTATTCGAGTAAGACCCTTAGAACCGCCCTGGATAACAAGCAGTATTAAAAAACAAATTCGTAAAAGGAAACGTTTATATCGTAGAGTAAAAACAACTAATAATCCTGATATCTGGAATAAATTTCGTCGTCAAAGAAACAAAACTATTTCATTAATACGTCTCTCGAAGCAAAACCATATTGACAAACTAAAGGCTAAATTAAAATCTGAAAACTTAACATCCAAAGACTGGTGGTCCACAATAAAATATTTTATTTCATCAGAAAAAGTATCAAACATTCCTCCGCTTAAATCTAATAATAACATGATATTCGATGCTACTGAGAAAGCAAATTTACTAAATGACTTTTTCACAGCTCAGACTGTTATAAATGACCAAAATGTTGACGTTCCTGATGTTACTGATCGCAATGTAATCTCCGAACTTAGTACTATAGTACTATAGTATTAACTGCAGATGAGGTTAAATCCGTTTTAAAATCACTACCTGTGGGAAAAGCCTCTGGTCCAGATGAATTCAGTAACAGGGTTTTAAAGGAGTTGGCGGACCAGTTGGCAATGCCATTATCTTTGCTTTTTAATCAGTCCATTGAGGACGGTAAAATACCTGCGGACTGGAAAGAAGCCTACGTAAGTCCCGTTCCTAAAAGCGGTGATCTCTCACTATCCTCCAATTATAGACCTATATCTTTATTAAGTAATCTTGACAAGATTTTTGAAAGAGCTTTATTTAAGCATATTTATAATCACCTCCGTGATAACAGTATACTAACTGCATACCAGTCTGGCTTCACACCTGGCGACTCTACAATAAATCAACTTACATATATGTATGATACATTCTGTAGTGCTTTGGACTCCGGTAAAGAAGTCAGGGCCGTGTTCTGTGATATCAGCAAAGCTTTTGATCGTGTATGGCACAAGGGACTGATTCGTAAATTAAAAGCAGCTGGTATCACAGGAACTCTACTGAAGTGGTTTAAAAGTTACCTTGATGAAAGGAAGCAACGGGTAGTAATTCCAGGTGCGAAGTCCGACTGGACTTTTATACAAGCTGGAGTGCCACAAGGCTCAATCCTCGGCCCGCTCCTTTTTTTAATATTCATAAATGACATTGTTACAGAAATTGGTTCTAACATCAGATTATTTGCTGATGACACTAGTTTATATATAATAGTTGAACATCCAGACACAGCAGCTTTGTGTCTCAATAATGACCTGCAAACTATCATTGATTGGGCACATAAATGGTTGGTTATTTTTAATCCCCTTAAAACGGAATCTCTTACCATCTCACGTAAAATAAATAAATCATATCATCCTCCCTTATATATGTCAGAAACACAAATTAACGAAGTAAACAGTCATAAACATCTTGGGATCTACTTGTCAAACGATTGTACCTGGCATAACCACATAGAATATATTAAGGAAAAAGCATGGAAAAGACTCAACACAATGCGTAGGCTAAAACTTGTCTTAGATAGAAAGTCTTTAGAAATCGTATACATTTCATTCATACGACCAATTTTAGAATATGGCGATATCTTATGGGACAACTGCACACTGTATGAAAAACGAGAACTAGACAAGATACAAAATGAAGCAGCCCGAATCGTTACTGGTACTACCGCTTTAGTTTCTCTACAATCCTTATATGATGAGGTAGGGTGGGAGTCATTACAGTCTAGAAGATCCAACCATAAACTCTGCTTATTTTTTAAAATGCAGCATGATCTAACTCCAGCTTATCTGTCATTTCTTGTTCCTCCCTCTATAAGCGAAACTTCTAGATACAATCTTCGCAATGCTGACGATTTTACAACTATCCAGTGCAGATCTCAGCAATATTATACATCTTTTCTGCCTTCAGTTGTACGTGACTGGAATAACCTTCCACAACACGCTAAACAGATAAACTCCTTATTATCCTTTAAATCTTTTCAGGCTAGAAATAAAACCAAAGTGCCGAAACATTTTTATACTGGTAAACGGTATTGGCAAGTCATGCATACACGAATGCGAACAAATTGCAGCGCGTTAAACAGCGATTTATATTAAAAAAATATTACAGATTCTTCCCTTTGCTCTTGTGGCGCTGTTGAAAACGCTCATCATTTTTTCTTCACTTGTCCGAGGTACCATGAGCCAAGAGCCGATATGCTAGACACATTAGCATTTTTGCCTGAAGTCACTCTTAATTTAATATTATATGGTGATGAATCAATTTGTCATGAGAATAATGTAAGTATTTTTTCAGCTGTGCAAAAATTCATCGAAAAAACTAAGAGATTTTAAGTTCTATCAATTAAACAAGGAACAGAAGTAAGCGGAAGAAGCATTGTCATCATTATCGTGAATTTTATCGTAGTTCTTCTGAAATGTCTAAGAGGGGGGTTGGGGATGTTGTGCGTCGGACAGTTTTTCCCATTTCTATTCTTGTTTGTTTATTTATTTATTTTTCTCGTCTTTGACTTTATTCTCCTAAAATTGATTTTTATTATTATTATTATTATTTATACTGTAACTAGTGTAAGCCGTGTTAGTTAAATATTTACCTTAAAAGTCCATGTATATTGTTCTTGTACAGTGGGCTCTCTTTATACCGACAATACATGATCGGAATTTTTCTGATGTTAAACTCAGGGAACTTGCTGAAATACAGAGCCCGGTCTTTGACTGATAGTGCGTTTACTTAACATTGACTAATAACGTATATTGAAATACTATATTCTTGTTGTGGTGAATGTCGTTATAAAGAGGCCAAAGCATTCTAAACTTTGCGATGATTAGGAAATCTTTGTACTAGTTGTATCGTTTCATTATTCAATAGCTTACACTGCTTTCTGTTTTCTTCCTTGAATATGTACTTATGGAAAAAGTGTATGAAATATTTTGTCGTTTACACGTAGTTGTGAAACCGCCTTATATGATACAGCTGTTTGAAGGAGATGAACTATATAAGCTTTCAATAGCTTTCGTTCAAATCCTTTAACTTCTGATATACGTAACTTGCTATTAAATATGTATATTTGATGAAATAAATATGTTTAAACTAACACAAAAAAAAAAAAAAAAAAAAAAAAAAAAACGGTTTCTCACGTTGCGGCTCATTTATCCTCGTATTACGGACCTATGAATTTTCGTAAATAATTTTCAAAGATGCTCTTAGCGTATACAAGTAAGTGCAAGCTTCGTTACAAGTAGAAAAATACCAAGGCTGAAACCAGCCCTGATCCTATAAAACAAAGAATAAAACAACAACAACAATTGCTTAGTGCTAGCCTAGCTTCTTGTTTCAAGTGAAGAAGCCAACTGATCTGGATCGGCACTATTTGTCATTAACAATGTGAATTTGTATCAACATCCTGGATCAAGTAATCTGATTGGCTGAAAACTAGAAGTGGGCATGGCATCTAAATTTATTCAGCATGACAAGAGCTGATACATAATCAAACGATGTACTCTTACTGTTGGTCTGATGCTACATTTTGAATAGCATTACTTTGCGGTGGTGAAAGCAAAGCATCCTTAGATTAATATATTGACATTGTAAAATGAATTATTATCTACTATACTAGTGCAAAAATGATATAGTTACTAAAATCTTAAAATATATTGAATATTGAATAAATTACCTATTACCTATGGGAAATTTTCTGTCAAAACTAAACAGTGTAAGCGATAATCGAGAAAAAAATCAACCGGGAAAAGTATAAAGATGATATCTGTGCATTTATTGGGTACGAAAGTACGCCCGTAAACAAAGTTGTACCAACAATTCTTAAAGTGCAAGGTTTTCGGTTTTGTACTGTTCAGTAGCAAAAAATACCATCAGTGTCATAAGAATATCAGTAGTTTAGAAACCTGCTTATGAGTCAAACGTCTGGGAGTTTTAATATTGATAAAAGCTGTTTTGCCTAAACGGCATTATGTTCTGCACTGGTTTATCATTCTAAATGTAGACAGGGCGTAGAGCTATTACATTAAACGGTTCAAAGGTAATATACTTATGGGAAATTGATACACTTTCAAGGGAAGTAACGAGATCAAAATTGATTTTTTTCCCGTCTTAAAAGGGGTCTATTCCATAAAGAATGAATTTGCTCCCCGTGGGAGCAAATTCCTTCCTTATAGAATAGACCCATTTCAGAAGGGGCATGGCGTGCAGTACAGCAAACAGGAAGTCATGGAAATTGTTTTCTCTGGCAGAATCGACGGAAAATATGCTAAACGGATCTAGATCCGTTTAGCATATTTTCCGTCGATTCTGCCCAAGTTCAAGGTCAAGTATTTTATTCGGGCTCTATATACATGCGTATCGCCCTCAACTAAAGTCGTCATTTCCCATGTTATATGGTGAAAATGCCATGGTGTCAAAAGCTCTAGAGAGGAAAGGTAACAGGATAAATCTTTTTCTTATTTCTTTACGAGCGTATATGGTGTAGTAACTCATTAGAAGTAGGATAATAAACAGAGAATAACCGTACCTATAACTTCATTTTGACACTTCATGTCCTTAAACGTTTTACCTTAGTTTAATCTATATTTTTTAAATATAGAAGAAAGGCATGAGCAAGATTTCAATAATAATAATAATAAAAATAATATGCACATACATTTAGTCTTAACTGCATACATTTATAGCTACAGGACACCTCTCCTATCCATACAGAAATAGATTAAACGAGGTATCAATAATGGATTGATTTACTCTTGTTTTTAATTTTCTAACATGATTTGTAAACATTAAATTCTATTTATCGACAATAAAGATTTTATAAGTCACGTTTACTGTAGTTGTTGGAATTCAAACTCTAATCATTTGACGATAAAATAAAATAATGCTAATAATAATAATAATAATAATAATAATAATAATAATTAAACTTTTCTGATCTTTCTCTGTATAAAATTTTCCTACTTTTTCACCTTTTTTAACCCTTGTCCTGCTGAATAAAATAAGATGCCACGCCCACATCTAATTTTCAGCCAATCAGATTACTTGATCCAGACTGTTTATATAAATTCACATACTTAATGGCAAACAGTGCAGAATCAGATCTGTTGGCTTCTTCAGAAGTTTCCGGGTTCATCAGGACAAGGGTATACATTATTCGTCAGTAAGTGCCGTTAATCATCATAGAGACTAGCGCTCTTAACATAGCACAAATTTAACTGCATCACGAAAACATTCTTATATAATACTGACCCCCTTAAACCCCACTTTTATAAAATTAAACTGGGGTTTACAGGGGTATACATTATTTTTCTTATTTCTGCTCAAAAACATAGATTGTGGGTAGAGGCGGTTCTAACGAGTACCCACAATCTATGTTTTAACCAGAAATATGAAAAATATCAGAGTTTTTTTTTTTTATCTGAAAATTTTCAGTTTTTGGAGGTGAAATTTTCTATATATTTGAATAGGCGTGTTTACGTAATGAAATCCGAAATATGACAACTAATTAATATCTCCTGATCAACTTGACGAGACACAAAAAAAAGGATATTATAACAGAATTACGTAGACCTGTTATTTTTTGCAGAAACCTTCAGAAAACCGGGTTCGAGTAAGTCCTTGCATTCCAGAAAAAAAATATGCATAGGGGAAGTACTGAAGTGTTCAATAGACACTTGCTAGATTGCCTGCCATTTTCAACACGTGAGACAACTTTTGTGACATCCTGTTTGTTTCCCTGCACAGCAGACCCCTTCTAAAAATGGGTCTTCTATAAAGAGAAAGAATTTGCTCCCCTTTCTTCTGAACATGGGCTTAATGTGGATCTGAATGTATCAGCTCCTGAGTTCTCTTATTTACTCTAAAAGGAAAGAATTTGCTCCCGGGAGAGGCGGAGAGGGGTGGGGGTGGGGAAGGGCAATTCTTTCCTTTTAGAGTAATGTCACCATTTACGAAGGAAGGAATTCAAAACCTTGCACAAGATTTAAGCGCGTGTACACATCGCAAATATTCGTTATATTTTACTCTATATCATCTCTTAATCACTATATAGTTCATGCCTAATCTGATTGATTTGGTCGCGGTCTTTACAGATTGTTTTAATTTTCAACAACAAATATTCTTTTGAAAATGATAAAGGAGAACGGATACACTTTCAGGAGAAGTACAGTGAACCCTCGTTACAACGATAGCATTTGTTCCGAAAAATGATACCATTATAATGAATTTGCTGTTGTAAAGAATTCTTAATGGAAAGAATGATATGTATGAAAAGGCCTTGTTTTATTCTTATTTCCTCATAGAACATATGTTTTGGATATTTGTTAGAATTACCTCTCTATGGCTATTCTAACAAATATCCAAAACATATGTTGCTTGAAGATTTTATGCAATGTTTTTGCATAATTTCTCATTAACCTTCACTTTTTGAGCGAAGGTTTCGTGACATTCAAATTGTCATCATAACGTATTTTGTCGTTGTATCGAGTGTCGGTATAAAGAGGGTTGACTGTAACTTTATCAAAATCGTTTTGTCTCCCGTCTGAAAATGAATCTACTCGTAAGTGAAAGCATTTGCTCCCTTTCGGAGCTGATTTATCTCTTTTTTTTTTATTTAAGTAGACCCTATTTCAGAAGGGGATAAATGTACAAGAAAGCAAAGAGGAAGTCGCAAATTGTGTATGCAGTCGCCTTGAATTTTTAATTTGCTTTGTACCAGTCTCTGCTTCCTCAAAGAAACCTTACATTATAGGGATCAAACATGGTTTTTCATGCATTACCATTCGTCAGGTCCCGTAGGAGGTGTTGAAAACCGAGGCCGAAGGCCGCGGTTTTCAACACCTCCCAAGGGACTTGGCGAATGTTAATGCATTGAAAAACCATGTTCGATTGCTGTTATTGCATAAAAAGTGAAAACATTTGCTACATTTCGCGTTATTTCTTGCACTCTTTTGTTTCGCCTTTTCACAGATGTCTCGCGATCGTAATTTCCACGACTTATGCTCGTTCTAGGGCCGGAAGTACACATCTTGTAACGGCAGCAAATATATTGCCCCGTTACGATGATATTGAAAGTTGCGTAGCCATGCATTTACAGCGCGTGAATTGCCTTGTTAATACACGGCTTTTCGCCGGTTAATGCACGGCTGTTAATAACGTGCGACACTGCTTTTTATTCAAAAAATTACTGTTATTGTAGGATATTGTTTTTAAATGTTAGAATGGTCGCCTTTAACTGTAAGAGTATGATAATGTCAAGATGATTCCATTACATGATTCATACACATGCCACATAAGCTTTTGTTAGCTTCAGGGTCAGTGCACCCGATATTTTAATGACGTTGCCATAATATGGACTAGCCGAGGGTAACTAGTGTCATCACACTCATTCCTTGATATACAATCACTCATAAAAATGGGGTCGTTAGAACTGAGCTATAAGTAAAGTTACTGTTATAAATCAGAATCTCTTTCCTGTAAGATGCTATCCATATCCACGGCACTGAAGGGTATTTTATACAAGTTGGTCCTACATAAAAATCATATTCTGTGATGGTGGTACATTTGTACTTATGATGTTATACCTAACCAGAAGAAGGTACAGCAGTCAGAAATGTCTTTACAAGAAATGGCTATACAATTTGATAAGCACGGTGTACTGCAATACAAACAAAAGCATGAAAAAACACCACATGAACTCCATTTGTGATATTTTTCCGCTTAGACGTACCGAAAGTCAAGAATGTCACAAAACTTTACTGAAATATAATTTCGTCTTTAGACACGTTTTCAGGCAGCCATTGATAGCAAATTTCAAACGTCTTTTCATACGAAAAAAAATTCGTTCAATGAAATCCATCAGTTACCTGACGGCAAATTTATAAAAAAAAAACCTTGACATAAATAATTACAATAACAGACCACACAATACAACTTATATGTAGTGCTAGAAAATGAAAAAAATATATAAAATAAGAAACAACACTAGACGTAACGATCAGCAGCCACAAGAAGGGACTGAAAATCCGCGATAAATATGTTTTCAGCTTCTTATTTTGGTGATCTGACCTTGGGAGTCACAGAATAGGATCTGCGTTGGATCGACTAAAGGAGAAAGCTGTGGAAAGACCGATGGGGGGGGGGATAAGTAAATTTAACAGGCCCTTTCCTACTTGCGAGTATAAAATGAATAGTATATGTTCAAATAAACATCAACAATTTGATATACATGTATTAGGCTTTTTTGCAGTTTTACAAATAAACAAATTTGATATAGAAGCTATAAATGAAGGTACCCTGGAAAGGTCATAAAAACGAAGTACAGCTTTTGAGGGATTCATAGGAAGTAAATAACAAACAAAGACCAAGCGAAACAGCCCAGTTACAATAACAGACAAACTAAAAAGATAAAAAAAGAATTGCACTCGAGTAGCCACCTTGGAACGGTCAGCAGAAAAAAAATCATAGGGCTTAAACTAGCTTACCTCGCCCTTATTTCTAATCCGGTTTCAAAAGACAAATATATGCTCGCTCTGCGTAGGGGTACTCTACCTCATCAGTGAAACATAACTGTTACAGTAAAATGCATATAATCACAAACACTATGATGGAACAAAGTAGAAGGCTAAATGGCTACCTGATACCAGAGCACAAGAAGACCACATGTTGAACCAGAGATGCTTGACCACAGACATCGATAGTCAAGCGCCAACCTTTCGAAACAGAAAGTAGCCCTTCATTCATTCGGAGGCCCGACTCAGTGTTTTGCAATCAGAGACTAAATGACATTACAGACATAAACCTCATTTCTAGAAGATTGCTGTCTGACTTTCTTATTAACAGCCGTGCTAACAATCTCTCTCTCTCTCTCTCTCTCTCTCTCTCTCTCTCTCTCTCTCTCTCTCTCTGTGTTACATTATTGTACAATGTCCTTTCGACACCCCTTGGACAGACGTTGTTTGTTTGGCGTTTTATTTTAAACGAAAATATTTTGTTCTGATTTACCATATCTTATCGGAAACCATTTTGTCTTTTCTGTGTTTGTGTTTTGGTCTCAAATAATTACTCTGAAATTAAATGTACAGCCAAAAATTAGTCCGACCCTTGCAATTTCTATACTAAAGTGATTTTGTTTTGGAATTTTAATTTAAGATTGTTTTTTCTTTTCTTGATCTTTGATTATTGATGTTTCATGACAATACTGTGAAAGTTGCCGAAAAAATCAAATAAGTGAAGCTTGTTGAAAAGCTGCAGTCATTTCATTAGTTTCCCTAAGGATTTCTGCATAATTTTCAGAAGTTTTTACTGAGGCGAAATTTGAAAATATTTGATTTTTTTTTTCAAAACCATTGACTAGAATAAAAATAACTTGGCATGTGTAGTTATGACAAGTAGTTTTGTATTAATCATAACAAAAATTTGCAAATTTACTTCTGTGGAAAGTGCCAGGCCAAAATGACGTTCCGAAAGATGTCAAAAGGAGAGTTAACACTTTAGCACTTTGTCATTTGGATATATCTAAATACTTGGTACGTGCTGTCTTTTTAAATGCTTTCAAATCTGTCTAGATTTTAACAAAACGCTCCATATTTTCTTTTTTTGAAATGGCCAATTACATACACAGTGTTTGCATACTGGTTTTGATTTAAGACTATTTGCATCAGTGGACAAGTCCAATTTAAGGATGGAAGAGTCCACTTCAGAAACTAAAGCGTGAAAGGGCAAAGAATAGTATAGATACAGACTAGTTTCCTCCAGTAATGCATGTTAAGTAAAACAGCAAACACATACTTAATTGTTGTTTATTCTTTATTTTCCCCTGTAGAATACATGTATAAATGGAAATATTTTGAATTGCATGCATAACTCGCCATTAACCATGCGACCATCATACAACAAACTATCGGACTTACGGAAAGTTATATTTTCAGGCAAGCTGGAAACCGTTGAAATTTGCAAAAAAGGTAAGAGAAAAGTCCAGGGAGTGCCACAATCACAAACCGCAGCCCTTCCCAGACCCAAAGAGGAAGAGGAAACCAACAAATCTAAACAAGCACAAACCGAACAAACGTACGAAAAGCACTAAGATTAGCTCTCTCTTCCCCAAGCGAGGTAATCGCAATACTAAAAGGACTGAAAAAACACACGAACAAAATGACACACGGAAAGACATACAACAAATCGCCTCGTAGAATAAACCACAAAGCAACAAAGAGTAAGACTAACACCGGGACCACCGCCTTAGAACGGTCGGTAGAGCAAACCACCGATTGCAACCCTTGACACAGCAGGAGGCGAAACCTTATAAGAAAAAATTGCGGTCGATCCCCTGGAAAATTTTTATTAGGGATATATACCCAATATTTAAAATGGTGTCGCTTTTAAAAAAGACTTTTTTTCTCTTACATTCAGAAGTTTTTTTTGTAAACCGTTCGAGTAATGTGATTCCGTAGATTAAGGACTGAAGCGTAATTAAATCAGCACAGCAAGCTATATGATAAGTGTCCATGTCATTACGTGTTCAATCTTATATACTTTTAAAGCTTTAGCACCTCGTAAATTAAAGCACCAGATGATAATTAGTGACATTTTCTTATATTTCACAGAAGGAGCCAATTTGATATTGTCTGCTTTTCGAAACCTTCTATCGTGCTAGCCTTCACTCCTTTTCAATGGGTGTTGAAATAACAAAAATAGTGCATACATTATTTCTGGGGTTTTAAACTCAGCTGTAAGAAGAAATGCTTTATTTATTCAGAATTCAGGTAACTCCAACACACCAGTTTTATATAGTAAACGGGTTAAATCAAGTGAGGGACGAGGGTCTGAAATTATGAAGAAGTTCAGGTGCATTTGCACAGTCTTTCAAGAGTCTTTACTAACAGTTTTGCTGTTGACCAGTTCAAGGCGGTATTTCTATTGCAGCTTTTTGTTCATCCTGCTGACGAATGTTTCCATTTCATGTAGCATTTAGAGCGTATAGCTCAGCCGGTGCCATGAGAGGACTGCGATGTGGCTTTGCCATTTCCTTGGTGAGTGGCCATAAACGTTTGTTGCTGTTTGGCTATCGCAACTTTACAAAGTGTACAGTCTTTGCGGACAACAGTAATAGTAACCCAGGTCAAACTGTCATAACGTAAAGGATAAAGTAGGTATGTACGTAAGTAGATTTCAACGTAGCCTGGCACCCGAGGTACATGGAGCCTATGCCAGATCTTTGCTGTTTGCATATAAATTGTGCGCGATTTCCCAATACTAGCTTTTTTAATTAGTAAATATCTGATAGGGTGGGTACGGTGGCTAATCAATCGCAAGTCATCATTCCTGTAAAAACAATCATCTCTCCAGGATACTTCCCATCTGGCATACTTTTTATGCATTACGGTGAATTTCTCATTTCAGATTTCATAATTTCATAACCTTTTATTTTTATCATTATTACAATTTGATTAAATCTGTGTATATTGTAAAACGATTGAACGTATGGACGACGTAAGTAACAGACGTCGAACTAAGCAGTTGTAGACTATATTATGATTAATGAAATATTGTATACACGTATAAGCTTTCTCACAAAGCTTGCAGGTCTAGCTTCAGCAATTGCATGTACGCTCATGCCGCACATGACAGCATGTGTATCAAAATTCATCATAACGAAAACACGCCTACATAATTTTGACACCCTTAAACCCCACTTTTATATAGTAAAACTGGGGTTTACAGGGGTATACATTATTTTTCTTATTTTGCTAAAAAACATAGATTGTGGGTATTCGTTAGAACAGCCTCGGCGAGGCGGTTCTAATGAGTACCCACAATCTATGTTTTGAGCAGAAGTATGAAAAATATCAGAATTTTTTATCTGAAAATTTTCCTTTTCTGGTTGTAAAATTTTCAATATATCTGAATAGGCTTGTTTTCGTAATGCAGAGCAAACCTAAATGAGACCAGTTATTTTTCGAGTTTTGGTTCACTCCGAATTGTCAAACTTACCTCTGATGTGTACAGAAATAATAAATATCTTTCAATAAATAAATTTTATGAATTCTTGTATTTGCGGGAACATAATTTCAATTAGCTACTCCTTTAATGTCTTGATGAATTCTCGAATTTTCTGTAGCATAATTTCATTTGAGGGCGAAATCGGTAAAGAAGCGAACGACCTCCTTAATTGTATACCCGAAAAGGCCATGATTGAATAATAAAGCATTCTATTCAATTCATTATCGGATACATGACTATTATGTCAACAGTCTTGGTAGTTACTTCCGCTTAAGCTAGGTTTAGTATAGTTCGCGTGTGATTAGCATAACTCCTATATATGCAGCTCTCCAGGGCAAACCGCAATAAATCCTTATAAACACACACACACACACACACACACACACACACACACACACACACACACACACAAACTTGTTTATCAAATAAGGACAAATAAGTTGCCACCTAAGTCATAGGATACAGACTCAGATTTCTTATTACTTCCGGGCCTGCTATATCAATCCATTTGGGTCAGCGAGTGCTTGAAAATGCAATTTTTACTTATTGCAGCATGAAAAATAAGAGCCACAACGTTTGAAAACGTACCTTCAGACACGTGAGCTCAGTGAAGATTCAGGTCAGCCTGGCATTCGCGCAGTGATCAGAATCTTCAATGGTCACATTTTGTAATGTTTCTTCATGCGGACAACGAAGACTCTGATCAGACTGTGTGGATGCGCAGGCTGATTTGAGTCGTCATTGGGTGCAAGTCAGAAGGTATGTTTTTTCACGTTTTGGCTCATAAGGTATACGTGTTATCTAGTCATCACGAAAACACCTATACAATTTTGACCCTCTTAAACCCCACTTTTTTTGTAAAACTGGGGTTTACAGGGTATACCTTAATTTTTTCATATTTCTGCTCAAAACATAGATTATGGGTATTCGTTACAACCGCCTAGCCGAGGCGGTTCTAACGAGTACCCACAATCTATGTTTTGAGCAGAAATATGAAAAATAACAGAATTGTTTTTCTGAAAATTTTCAGTTTTTGGAGGTGAAATTTTCAGTATATTTGTATAGGCGTGTTTTCGTAATGTTTGAGGATAAACTGCAACGTGTTTCTACAGTAGTAGGTGCAGTTAATAAGTTCGGATATCCACCGCACATTTTAACCCTTCCCATGCTGAAAAAATTAAGTTGTCACGCCCAATTCTAATTTCCAGCCAATCAGATTACTTCATCCAGGTTTTTGATAGAAATTCACATATTCAATGACAAACAGTGCAGGTCCAGATCAGTTGGCTTCTTCAGAAGCTAACTGCTCTGGATCTACACTGTTTGCTAAGACAGGGCATGTCGTGTTCAGCAAGAGAAGAGTTAAGATTCTATTTTTAACTCTTTCGGCGCCAAATTTCAGACTACATTTGACGTCTGCTTTGTTTGTTTTGTTTTTTTAACAAACTATCGATTGGAAAGAAGTTTATGTGTAAAGTTGAAAGACTTAATGTCAAACAGCGTAGATCCTGATGAGATGGCTCATCATGAGCCGTCTCATCTGGATCAACGCTGTTTGCAAAAGCCATGATAATCGCCTATGACAGTGAAAGAGCGAACAGTAAACTTCTTGTAAACTTGGAGACAGGAAAAGTCCGAGTACTCATAACACATGTTTAAGGCCAGATGATACACTTTACAGGGAGGTATTTCTGTCCAAGTAGTTTTTGTCTCCGTTTTGAAACGGGGACTACTACAAGGAAGGAATTTCCTCCTAAGGGGAACAAATTCTTTTATTCAAGGATAGATTCCTTTTCAGAAATGGCTTGGTGTGCAGGAAAACAAACATGAAGTAACAAAAGTTATCTCCCTTGTAAGGACCGGTAGAAATTCTGCATCCAACAGTCCAAACAATCCCGTTGGTCATATACAGGATTATTCATAACAGGCACTGTTTTCTTCAAATGCTGCTTTGTCTAGTGACAATAAGCAACTGTGTCGGTTTGTAGTTATAGCTTTTTTAGGCTGGAATCGTCTTACATTAGATAGCTTACAATCAACAGATTCTAAAATGAATAACCCTTGAGAGTAGAGAATAATGAACACACAAAAACAGAACTAAACCTCTCTAAAAAAAAAACAAAAACAAAAAAAACTAGCAATTACACGAGCTGTAATGGAGTTGAATGATACTAGAATCCGGTAGGCAAAACTACCAATCAACTCCCTGATGTGTGTCTGTAATTTGATGCCGAGTAGGATAGTTTGTTGCCATTTCTTGATTCCATGAAGACCTTATTAACATGAATATCGCATGAGGTGGTGCCACACCTATCAGCAACTCTCAGAATTATAACAGAGCTAATTATTACGACTCCTGTAAAAATAACAAAGTCAATATACCGTTCAATTACTTGTAGGCTATGGTCATATGAGTCGTACAATAACACGACCAATTTTGGGTCTCTGTTAAGGAAGAAGTTTATCCGGTGTGATGACCGTAGGTGATATCGTTAATCTCAAATAAAGTGAAACGCTCGGTCTGACTCATAAAAATGACACAGGCGTACATCACCGGCACTATTAAATGAAATAATCATTGGCTGTATAAAATAAAAAAAAAGAAAGAAAAGAAAAACAATACACAGTATAATCTATAAATGATTTTGCTATCTGTACTGAAAAGGAAAGAGAATACTTTCCTTTCCTGAATTGCTAATTTTTTGTGAACTGTGATCCAGCAAAAGCTACTCACATTTTTTCAGCAAACAGTTTCAGCGTATTTGCGTATCACTCGATGTAAATTTTAACGAATCGTTAACTAACGACATCGTTAGTTTTGAACAACTGGGCCCAGGTGTTGTGTTTGAGTCTAACTTATGTTTGTACTTTTTACTTAGAACCGTTTCTACGGTTTGCTTGCAGTTACCTTTATTAAGGTATGTGATGCATTTTCTGGAGCCCACTCGATAATAGTCTTTATTCATTGTGTTGATTTATACTTGCTTCGGCAAATACAATCGTATAGCCACTCGCAACAGTAGTGTCTTCATTTGGCTGATTTATACTAGCTTAGGCAAATAATGTCTGAAAGAGCCACACCCAGTAGTAGTGTCTGTTCATTGCACTGATTTATACCAGCTTCGGATAATACCATCTAAAAGCAGTCATAAGTTTCTGTTCATAGCGCTGATTTATACTACCTTAGGCAAATGCAATCTAAAAGCCACATTCAACAATAGTGTCTTCATTGTGTCGATTTATACTAGCCTAGGCAAATAATTTCTGAAAGGAGCCACACTCAATAGAAGTGTCTGTTCGTTGCACTGATTTGTAATACGTAGCTTACGCAAATAATTTCTAATTTATACTAGCTTAGCCAAATACAAGCGGAAAACAGTCAACAAAGTCGGAAATAATAGTGTATGTTCATTGAGCCGATTTATAATAGCTTAGGCAAATACAATCGGAAAACAGCCACACTCAATAGAGGCGTCTGTTCATTGTGCTGATTTATACAAGCTTAAGAAAATAGAATCGGAAAAGGGCAACACTCAATAGCAGCGTCTGTTCGTTGTGCTAATTTATACAAGCTTAAGCAAATACAATCTGAAAAGAGCCACACTCGATAATAGTGTCTGTTTATTGTGCTGATTTATACTAGCTTAAGAAAATACAATCTGAAAAGAGCCACACTCGACAGTAGCGTCTGTTCATTGTGCTGATTTATACTAGCTTAAGCAAATGCAATCTGAAAGGAGGCACACTCGATAGTAGTGTCTGTTAATTGTGCTGATTTATACTAGCTTAAGCAAATACAACCTGAAAAGAGCCACACTCGATAGTAGTGTCTGTTAATTGTGCTGATTTATACTAGCTTAAGCAAATGCAATCGGAAAGGAGGCACACTCGATAGTAGTGTCTGTTAATTGTGCTGATTTATACTATCTTAAGCAAATGCAATCGGAAAGGAGGCACACTCGATAGTAGTGTCTGTTAATTGTGCTGATTTATACAAGCTTAAGCAAATACAACCTGAAAAGAGCCACACTCGATAGTAGTGTCTGTTAATTGTGCTGATTTATACAAGTTTAAGCAAATACAACCTGAAAGGAGGCACACTCGATAGTAGTGTCTGTTAATTGTGCTGATTTATACTAGCTTAATCAAATACAATCTGAAAGGAGGCACACTCGATAGTAGTGTCTGTTAATTGTGCTGATTTATACTAGCTTAAGCAAATGCAATCGGAAAGGAGGCACACTCGATAGTAGTGTCTGTTAATTGTGCTGATTTATACTAGCTTAAGCAAATACAACCTGAAAAGAGCCACACTCGATAGAGGCACACTCAATAGTAGTTTCTGTTAATTGTGCTGATTTATACTAGCTTAAGCAAATTCAACCTAAAAAGAGCCACACTCGATAAAAGTGTCTGTTCATTGTGCTAATTTATACAAGCTTAAGCAAATACAACCTGAAAAGAGCCACACTCGATAGTAGTGTCTGTTCATTGTGCTGATTTATACTAGCTTAAGCAAATACAACCTGAAAAGAGCCACACTCGATAATAGTGTCTGTTCATTGTGCTGATTTATACTAGTTTAAGCAAATACAACCTGAAAAGAGCCACACTCGATAATAGTGTCTGTTCATTGTGCTGATCTATACTAGCTTAAGCAAATACAACCTGAAAAGAGCCACACTCGATAATAGTGTCTGTTCATTGTGCTGATTTATACTAGCTTAAGCAAATACAACCTGAAAAGAGCCACACTCGATAATAGTGTCTGTTCATTGTGCTGAGTTATACTAGCTTAAGCAAATGCAATCTGAAAGGAGGCACACTCGATAGTAGTGTCTGTTAATTGTGCTGATTTATACTAGCTTAAGCAAATGCAATCGGAAAGGAGGCACACTCGATAGTAGTGTCTGTTAATTGTGCTGATTTATACTAGCTTAAGCAAATACAACCTGAAAAGAGCCACACTCGATAGTAGTGTCTGTTAATTGTGCTGATTTATACTAGCTTAAGCAAATGCAATCTGAAAGGAGGCACACTCGATAGTAGTGTCTGTTAATTGTGCTGATTTATACTAGCTTAATCAAATACAATCTGAAAGGAGGCACACTCGATAGTAGTGTCTGTTAATTGTGCTGATTTATACTAGCTTAAGCAAATGCAATCGGAAAGGAGGCACACTCGATAGTAGTGTCTGTTAATTGTGCTGATTTATACTAGCTTAAGCAAATACAACCTGAAAAGAGCCACACTCGATAGTAGTGTCTGTTAATTGTGCTGATTTATACTAGCTTAAGCAAATGCAATCGGAAAGGAGGAACACTCGATAGTAGTGTCTGTTAATTGTGCTGATTTATACTAGCTTAAGCAAATACAACCTGAAAAGAGCCACACTCGATAGTAGTGTCTGTTAATTGTGCTGATTTATACTAGCTTAAGCAAATGCAATCTGAAAGGAGGCACACTCGATAGTAGTGTCTGTTAATTGTGCTGATTTATACTAGCTTAAGCAAATACAACCTGAAAAGAGCCACACTCGATAGTAGTGTCTGTTAATTGTGCTGATTTATACTAGCTTAAGCAAATGAAATCTGAAAGGAGGCACACTCGATAGTAGTGTCTGTTAATTGTGCTGATTTATACTAGCTTAATCAAATACAATCTGAAAGAAGGCACACTCGATAGTAGTGTCTGTTAATTTTGCTGATTTATACTAGCTTAAGCAAATGCAACCTGAAAAGAGCCACACTCGATAGAGGCACACTCGCTAGTAGTTTCTGTTAATTGTGCTGATTTATACTAGCTTAAGCAAATTCAACCTGAAAAGAGCCACACTCGATAAAAGTGTCTGTTCATTGTGCTTATTTATACTAGCTTAAGCAAATACAACCTGAAAAGAGCAACACTCGATAGTAGTGTCTGTTCATTGTGCTGATTTATACTAGCTTAAGCAAATACAACCTGAAAAGAGCCACACTCGATAATAGTGTCTGTTCATTGTGCTGATTTATACTAGTTTAAGCAAATACAACCTGAAAAGAGCCACACTCGATAGTAGTGTCTGTTAATTGTGCTGATTTATACTAGCTTAAGCAAATACAACCTGAAAAGAGCCACACTCGATAATAGTGTCTGTTCATTGTGCTGATTTATACTAGCTTAAGCAAATACAATCTGAAAAGAGCCACACTCGATAATAGTGTCTGTTCATTGTGCTGATTTATACTAGCTTAAGCAAATACAATCTGAAAAGAGCCACACTCGATAGTAGTGTCTGTTCATTGTGCTGATTTATACTAGCTTAAGCAAATACAATCTGAAAAGAGCCACACTCGATAGTAGTGTCTGTTCATTGTGCTGATTTATACTAGCTTAAGCAAATACAATCTGAAAAGAGCCACACTCGATAATAGTGTCTGTTAATTGTGCTGATTTATACTAGCTTAAGCAAATACAACCTGAAAAGAGCCACACTCGATAATAGTGTCTGTTCATTGTGCTGATTTATACTAGCACAAGCAAATACAACCTGAAAAGAGCCACACTCGATAAAAGTGTCTATTCATTGTGCTGATTTATACTAGCTTAAGCAAATACAACCTGAAAAGAGCCACATTCGATAGTAGTGTTTGTTAACTGTGCTGATTTTTACTAGCTTAAGCAAATGCAATCTGAAAGGAGGCACAGTCGATAGTAGTGTCTGTTAATTGTGCTGATTTATACTAGCTTAAGCGAATACAATCTGAAAAGAGCCACACTCGATAGTAGCGTCTGTTCATTGAGCTGATTAATACTAGATTATGGAAATACAATCTGAAAGACACACTCGATAGTAGTGTCTGTTATTGAGCTGATTTATACTAGTTTGAGCAAATACAATCTGAAAAGAGCTACACTCAATAGTAGTGTCTGTTAATTGTGCTGGTTTATACTACTTTAAGCAAATACAATCTGAAAGGAGCCAAACTCGAAAGTAGTGTCTGTTCATTGGTCTGATTTATACTAGTTTATGCAAATACAATCTGAAATTGGAAAAATTATCGAATACTCGTTTTATTGAGTATGTTCATGACATTCATAGGAATTGAGGAATTGAGGGCAAACAATCCACTTAGTAATTACAATCATTTAGAGATAAATAAAGCTACCAAGGAAAGACCAAAATCAAGAAGCCTAGCCTTCCCAGAAAAGGTAAGAGAAAAGTCCAGGGAGTGCCACAATCACAAGCCGCAGCCCTTCCCAGACACCAAGAGGAAGAGGAAACAGAGAAAACCAAACAAGCGCAAACGAACAAACGTACGAAAAGCACTAAGATTTGCTCTCTCTTCCACAAGCTAGGTAATCGCATTCTAAAAGGACTAAAAACACAAGAACAAACTCACTAGACAAGACTTAAAACAAATCGTTTCGTAGAATTAACCACAAAGCAAAACAGAATAAGACAAACATCGGGACCACCGCCTTAGAACGGTCAATAGAATAAAAAAAAAAGGTAAGAGAAAAAGTCCAGGGAGTGCCACAATCACATAACGCACCCTACCTAGACACTAAGAGAAAGAGGAAACCGACAAAACCAACCAAGCACAAATCGAACAAACGTACGAAAATTACTAAGATTAGCTCTTTCCTCCCCAAGCGAGGTAATCACAATGCTAAAAGGACTAAAAAATACAAGAACAAAATAACACAAGTTAAGACATAAAACAAATCGCCTCGTAGAATAAACCACAAAGCAACAAAGAGTAAGACTAAGCACCGTGGGGAGGACGGGGGAGGGCGTGGAGGGAGGGGTTAAAACACTTTTACAGCTAGCCAACTTCACCCTGGGTCCCGATGCTTTTAATGCAGAAATACATAAAAATTCGGTTCGTATAAAGGCTGCCTACAAAGTCAATGCATCAAAGCGAAAGCATAAAAATCAAATTAATCACTATGATGAACAAAGACGAGTACTCATGGCTAATTCTACTACACATTTCGAAAACACGCCTATTCAAATATACTGAAAATTTTACCACCAAAAAATGAAAATTTTCAGATAAAAAACTCTGATATTTTTCATTTTTCTGCTCAAAACATAGATTGTAGGTAATCGTTAGACCCGCCTCACCGAGGCGGTTCTAACGAATACCCACAATCTATGTTTTTGAGCAGAAATAAGACAAATAATGTATACCCCTGTAATCCCCAGTTTTACTATATAAAAGTAGGATTTAAGGGGTTCAAAATTATATAGGTATGTTTTCGGGATGAACCAAGGCGGGTCAAGCCAAAGACCCACTGTTTAAAGTTTTACGAAGAGGCCGTCACTGAGTCTGAGGCCCGAAAAAAAGAAGAGGTGAGGAACAAGCAATGATAATACATTACCGCACACTTGCAATAACCTATCGGTTAACGAAGAACTGCAAGAGAGGAGCCGCCTTATCATGGTCAGCAGAAACAACAACGCTGGGAGGGGCTTAAATTAGTTTTATTCGACCGAAACCGCCCTTAATTCTGATCTGCTGAAACTTGTACGCCCCACAGTAAAGTCATCCGAAAGGACTTATAGGAGTACCCTCGTAATCGCCCTTTCCGTCCCTAAGCAGTTTGTGACAAGCGCTGTAACTTTAAAAAAAAAAAAAAAAAAAAAAATTAAAAGAAAAGTCCAGGGAATGCCACAATCACAAACCGCAGCTCTTCCCAGACCCCAATAGGAAGAGGAAACCGACAGATCCAAACAAGCACAAATCGAACAAACGTACGAAAAACACTAAGATTAGCTCTCTCTTCCCCAAGCGAGGTAATCGCAATACTAAAATGACTAAAAAACACAAGAACAAAATGACACATGGAAAGACATACAACAAATCGCCTCGTAGAATATACCACAAAGCAACAAAGAGTAAGACTAACACCGGGACCACCGCCTTAGAACGGTCAGTAGAGTAAACCACCGGGGGGTTTAAAGCACTTTTACAGCTAGCTAACTTCACCCTGGGTCCCGATGCTACTCTTAATACAGAAACACATAAAAATTCGGTTCGCATAAAGGCTCCCAACTCAGTCAATGCATCAAAGCGAACACACAAAAATCAAATTAATCACAATAATAAACAAAGACGAGTACTCATGGCTAATTCTACTGTATGCCAGAGTAAATGAAAACCAATAGCTGAACCACGGCGGGCCAAGCCAAAGACATATCGTCAAGCCCCAGCCCACTGGTTAAAGTTTTACGAAGAGGCCTCATAGGGTCTGGGGCCCGATCCGCCGTCGTGCAATTAAAGAGTGAAGCATAGCCATCAACAGTGATTGGGTTGACAACTAGGCATGCAGTCTGCCGCATAATATCCAGGCTATGGCCAATTCTTTTATAACGGTTAATAGGTTTTCTGAATTGATCCGAAAAGTTAGATTTACCTACAATTTTTCTAAATCTGTACACTAAGTCACCGTAAAATTCTGGTTCCGATATACCTTATTGCAGAAGTGTTTTCAGACTGACGCTATATTTTTCTAACAAGTCACTGTGTCTGCGGTAAAATTTCGAAAACGCCTTACGAAGTTTAAAACAACGATAGCCCTGCCTAAGAAGTTTGGCAGTAAGGGCGTTATTACGGTAGTTAAAGTCATTAAGATTTGAAAAAGCTCTGGCGAATCTAATAAGTTGAGATATGTTTACCCTATATGAGGTACGCCGGGGGACATCGCCATCCAGAAAAGGGAAATTGACTATATCTGAATCAAAATCGTCTCGTTTATCATAAATTTTGATGGAAACCGTACCATTAGAAATACATAGATTCAAATCCAAAAAAGGTGCCTCGGTATCGGAAGAATTTGCTCTATTTAATTGGAGTTTCGTAGGGTATATCCGGTCCACCATTTGGTCAAAGTAAATATATGAAATTCTTGGATACCTTGTTTCAAATATCGAAAAGATAATTCAGGCTTAGGAGGGAGAAAATCAATGTTATTATAGTAAAATAACACACGTTCATCAATGATCTTAAAAATCTTTAATTTCCAATTATTTAAAGCATTAGACTCAACATGCTCTCGTTTACACCAACGAATCAGGGGAACTAGTTTCAATATCAAGATCAGAAACTAATTTATTGAAATTAAGTATAGTATTACGGATAGGTTTGTTATATATATAATAAATAATAGGAGATTCCGTGTTTTCGAAATATGAAGGTATAGCTGATATAACATTATTATCTCGAAATATGCTAGGTAAATCTATGAATTCAATACCTTGATTAATGAATGGAATTTTGATGAATAGTCTAATGTGGTTCTTAGGATATTTGGATAATTTTTGACATGCAGATACATATTGACAAGACCTAACCATTGAAATTCTGAAATGCCAGATTTCTTTATAAAGACAAAAGTAAAACGAAAATGCCTTTGGAAACAAAGAACACACAAAATCACGAAAATCGGAGACTCGGTTTGATTGAGTCTCTTCATATGCAACACTATAGTTTGCGAGGCTGCATACGCCCCCCCCACCCCCCCCCCTAGCGCCGGCTTAAGCTGTATTTGATTTTCAAAATAACCAGGATGGGCTGAATGATCCCAAAGGAAATAAAATATAACCTGTACTATGATGATGTACGGTGAGACCTTTTACGGCCGCCACACGGTAGAGTAAAATAGTCCGTCAGTAATCAGTTTGAGAAAACCACTTTAACTTTCAAATCACTTGGAATACTTTGATAGTTTTTGGCATACAGATACATATTGATCAGATCTAACCAATGAAATTGTCAAATGCTAAATTTCTTTATTAATAGCCTCGCCGAGGCATGTCCGTCCGTCCATAATCAGTTTGTGAAAATCGCTATAACTTTAAACCGCTTGGAATATTTTGATAATATTTGGCATGCAGATACAAACTGACATGACTAACCAATGAAATTGTCAAATGCCAGACTTGTTTAGATTTGTCGGTTTCCTCTTCCTCTTGGGGTCTGGGAAGAGCTTCGGTTTGTGATTGTGCCACTCCCTGGACTTTTCTCTTACCTTTTTGTCTTATAAATAGTTATAACTTTAAACCGCTTGGAATATTTTGATAATGTTTGGCGTGCAGATACATATTGACAAGACCTAACCTATGAAATTGTCAAATTCCAGACTTCTTATAAATAGTTATAAATGGCGCGCGAGCCAGAATGTGTGAAAATGTGATAATCGCTATAACGTTCAAACCGATGGCAATACTTTTTTTTAATATCTGACATATTGATAGATACTGAAAAGACCTAATTAATGAAATTGTCAAACGCCAGATTTCTGTATAAATAGCATCGCCGAGGCAAAAATGTAAAAATATGAAACTGAAAACACTGTTACATTCCGATACAACACCAAGCTGTTAGGATTAAATCTATATACAATCCTGTGTGATTCCTTCAACTTTCTTGACGTATTACCGATGCGGTAAATGGCTAAAATCATGTCAATGCGTTTTTGCGGGTTGTTCACATCAGCGCAAGTTGATAACAAATGTGTGTTCGGTCCTCTGTCACATCAGTGAAGTCAACTAAACTCTGTAAAAGTTGTAATTTTAGTACGTATCTGTTTTATTGAGACTCTACTTATGACACTTAACACCAGCTGCAGTGAAACCGAATTCATAAAGGTCGCACTAAGAAACGCGATTCCACTTCTGTTATTGGTTTTGTTTTTGGTGTGATTTTCGGCTTGTAATCGAAACCTCATCTTTGTTTCCCTCGTATTTGTAATGTATAACTGAAACCGTATCCCGATTAAGAGCGGTGGTGTGAAATAATGCTGGGCGCTTTCAAGGAAATAGTGTTCGGCGCTGTCCAATACGGAACACCACAGTTGCAATTTGAATAAGGAATTATATTGAGGGTTGTTTGTTATACAAGGACCACGTGTTTGTTATACAAGGACCCCGTTTCACACAAAACAGACACAGTTTATCGATTCATACTATCATTTCCACATCATCACGAGTTTGTCACGGTGCATGTCCACAGAGCAGCTACTCATAATAAAGTAATTTTTGTATATAAAAAAGGTAAGAGAAAAGTCCATGGAGTGCCACAGTCACAAACCGCAGCCCTTCCCAGACACCAAGAGGAAGAGGAACCAGACAAAACCAAACAAGCGCAAATCGAACAAACGTACAAAAACCACTAAGATTAGCTCTCTCTTCCCCAAGCGAGGTAATCGCAATGCTAAAGGGACTAAAGGGACTAAAAAACACAAGAACAAAATAACACAAGGTAAGACATAAAAAAATCACCTCGTAGAATAAACTACAAAGCAAGCAACAAAGAGTAAGACTAACGCCAGGACCACCGCCTTAGAACGGTCAGCAGAATGAATAAACCACCGTGGGGGTGGTGGGATTTAAAGCACTTTTTACAGCTAGCCAACTTCACCCTGGATCCCGATGATACTCTTGTTGCGTGAAATGAGGTAACTTGACAAATTTACTAAACAAAGTTTGTCAGGATGACACCACCAGATTGTCGTTTACAAATATTCAGTGAGGCTACCCAATCTGGAAAGTAGACTTCACAAATATAAAACTAAACTCAACAGGAATTCCTTTAAAACAAAGACTGTTTTAAATTTTAACTTTTTATCTAAAACTATGCTTTACAAATGGTTACAATAAGCATGCAAAGATAATGAAAAGAAAACAGAACAAAAAAATGACACATAAGAGAAATACAAGTGGCTAACTTAACCAATGCCAGTCTTTGCCAGTAAACTAAACAGAAAGTCTGGGCAAAATTAAAATTTGGTACTAAGGGGTCTACGCTAAAAGGCACTAAAACTAAAACAACATGCAGGATTCAGAGCCAAACTAATGGTAAAAGGAAGGGGTGAAAAGTTAGAAAGATAGTCTGGAACTGTTTTGCTTTATTTATCTTGGACGCACTCCAGAGCACTTCGAATATTCAAGAACTCCCTATTTGTTTGAAGATCAATAAAAATTTAAAGAAAAAAAAAGGCAAATTTAGGAAACTGTCTGATCATTCAGTAGACTCAATTAAGCCAGGGTGCAACTGACATGCACTTTGGAGTGAAACCAACATTCACGCCTCATAATCCCAGTGAGAGTGAATGATCTGTAAATATCAAAAAAATTTCTACTTTTTCCGAAAGTCATAGAAAATTAAACTTCTGGGGGAAATGCTAAAAATAGGGAAACAAAAAAAAAATGTCTAATTATTCAGTAGACTCAAGCCAGGGTGCAACCGACATGCACTTTGGAGTGAAACCAACATTCACGCCTCATAATCCCAGTGAGAGAACTGAATAATTATGTTTCATTATTCTATTTTTTCTTATTAATCAAAAATGGGATGCAGATAAACTGTGACCTGGAATGCAGCTCTGTCAAGAGAAATAAGAAAGTTGCTGTCCTTAAATGCTTGATCTCTGACAAAATAAGATTTTACCCATGCTGAGGTAAGAGAAAGGAAAAATAAGAATAAAATTCTCAGCTGTTAATATTTTATAGCAAACTGACAAAACTGAAATTTCAAACCTTAGTCTCTTACATTTTAGGGAATTGTTCAGTAAATTCATTCATGCAGTGCAACCAACATGCACTATGGAGTGAAACCAACATTCACGCCTCAGTGTCTGGCTGAACAAACTGAACAATTTTATAACCCCTCTAAAAGATGTGATGCTGATAGTTTCCTCAAGTAAAGGCTACAAATTTTGTGCAGCATCAATACTATATAAAATCCGAAACAATTGTTTTAGTATACCCCTTTATATACTTAACTAGAAATAAACAACAATAATAATAAAATCTGAGCTGCTCATGAACAGATTCTACAATATCAGAATATTTCACAACTGAATACTTAACACTTTAGCCTACTGTTCAGTAAATTCAAATCCGGGTGCAACCAACATGCACTTTGGAGTGAAACCAACATTCACGCCTCATATTTCGGCTGAACAAACTGAACAATATTTTATGTCTGTTCAAAATATCAGTCAACCTATATATTGACTCGACACAGTATGCACACAAGGCTTTCCATGAAACCAACATTCACAGTGCTTCACAACATTCACATGTCAAGAGAAACAACAAGCAGTGTCCATACATGCATGTACTTTTCAAATACTACAAAATAATTAAGTAAATATTTTCCCAAAATAGCTCTAAGATATTTTCTAATGTATTTATACAAGAATTCAGCTCAGTATTAATTTTATAAAATTATTTAAAATTAATTTAGCTTATTAAATTCCAGAGTAAGTAAATATCTTACTTTGATTCTAATTTCCAAAGCCAAAAATAAAAATTAATTAAAAATTATATCAGAATGAAGAGGTGTAGTTTTAGTGGTAACAGTTAGGACGCTGGGAGCAGAATGGCAAAAACTGGCAATGAATCTGTATATAAAGAGCAGAAATTCCTAAGTAATCATATGACATTGGTCATTTTACAAATAAGGGAATTGCATAAGACTTTAGACCAGTCCATTTTTCAGAGGTGTGTTATCCTCACTGTCACTGATAAGTCTTGAAGTTAAAAACGTTTACTTATATTAAAAATGTCGAGAATAGTTTCCAATGGCTGGACTACGCAATTACCCAATCAAGTAAAATGACATTTATTTCCTTCTGCATTAAATATTCACTGCTCTGAAACTCTGTACAACCCTTTGTTTTTAATTAATATTGATCAGCCCACTACATTTAAAACATTACCAACAGTCTATTAATAACATAGAAAATGAAATATTTATTAACTGTCTAGTAGAAAGACATTGCAAACCAGCACCATATTTGCATTTTACTATTTAAAAATTAAGTTTTCTACCTAGCTAACAATGCAGTAGCAGCTCATAAAATCAAATTTTCCCGTGCACTATTTTTTCCTTAAATCTGAGAAACCTGGAGATTCCTACACTTAGCTCATTAATATCCATAAGCTGCCTGTTATGCCATTTTTTGGAATTATTCTGCTAAATATTTTGGAATGAAGGTATTAGCCTTCATAATTTCAGTTTGTATATTAATTGAGTCAGTAAGATTTGAAGAAGCCCTGGCGAATCTAATAAGTTGAGATAGTATACCCCATATGAGGTACGCCAGGGGATATCGCCATCCAGAAAAGGGAAATTGACTATATCAAAATCAAGATCGTCCCATTTATCATAAAGTTTGGTGGAAACTGTACCATTAAATATACACAGATTCAAATCCAAACTAGAAAGGTTTTTTTTTTTTTTAGAAAACAAATGTCCCCCCATTCCCACCAGAGTTGTCATTCTTGTACGCAACACGTCATCTCGTCCTGTTTTACATTTGTACCAAGCATCATCAAAATATTCGGTAGGGTATTCGTGTTACAGAGCAGAGACAAGAAATTAAATTCAAACACAAGAAGGGGAGATAACTCCAAAAGTAAAAAAAACCGAAGTTGTCATTCTTGTGACATGTCGTCTGGTTTTGTTCTTCATTACTACCAATTATCATCAAAATATTCCAAAGAGTGTTCGACTTACATAGCGGACACTAAATCAATGCATAATCAATGTCAGATATAATAAAGGGTGATAACAGAAAAAGTTAGGAAGGCAGAGTTGTCATTCTTGTAAGGAACGCGTCGTCTTGTCCTATTCTACAGTTCTACCAGGCACCATCAAAATATTCTGAAGGGTTTTCCAGTTACATAGCAGACGAGAAATCTATTTCGAACAAAACAAAGGCAGGCAACTCCAACAGTAAGAAAGCCAGAGTTGTCATTCTTGTACGCGACACGACGTCTGGTCCTGTTCAACATTTTTACTAAGTATCATAAAAATATTCCAAAGGGTCTTTCACTTACAGAGCGGACAGGAAATCAATAGATAATCACTTTTAGACATAGAAAGGGAGATAACGCCAAAAGAAAGAAAGGCAGAGTTGTCATTCTTGTACGCAACACGTCGTCTGGTTCTGTTCTACATTTCTACCAAGTATCATAAAAATATTCCAAAGGGTCTTTGACTTACAGAGAGGACACGAAACCAATGGATTATCACTGTCAAATATAACAAAGGGAGATAACGCCAAAAGTAAGAAAGGTAGAGTTGTCATTCTTGTACCCGACACGTCGTCTGGCCCTCTTCTACATTTCTGCCAAGTAGCATTGAAATATTCCGAAGGGTATTCGAGTTACAGAGCGGACACGAAATCTTTTTCAAATAAAACAAAGGGTGGTAACTCCAAAAGTAAGAAAGCCAGAGTTGTCAATCTTATATGCGACACGTCATCTAGTCCTGATCTACATTTCTACGAAGATTTATTAAACTATTCCAAATGGTATTCAAGTAACAGAGCGGACAAGAAGTTTGACGCCGACGCTGACGCTGACGCCGACGCCAACGGGATCCGTCCCAAAAACAATATCCCCCCCCCCTCTTCCAAAAGAGGGGGACTTAAAAAGCTGCCTCGGTATTGGAAGAATTGGCTCTATTTAACTGGAGATCTGTAGGGCATATGTGGTCCATCATTTGGTCAGAGTAAATATTGTCAATGTTTAATAAATCATCAAGGTATCTTGAAGTTGAATTGAAAGCCTAAATAATGTCAACCTGATTTGCTCGTGAGAGAGACTTCATGAAATCTCTCTCATAACAAAAAAAAAAAAAAAAAAAAAGGAAACAAATCTGCAAAAAGAGGAGCACAATTAGTTCCCATCGGAATATCAATAGTTTGCCTATAAAGTTAAGTTCCAAATCTAATAAAAATGTTATCCAAAAGATAAAAAGGGCGTCAGAAACTTTTTGACAAGCCCATAAATTGTAATTATTGTATACATCAGAAGAGAAAAAAGCACATTCTTCGTTGCAAGCCAAATATTGGGTATTCTCCCGAATAAACGTTCGGTTAATTAAATCAGTAAGTTTATCATTTATAAGATGATGAGGTAACATAGTATACAGTGTAGAAAAATCATAATCATATGTAGACAATTTAGAAGCCTGAAAGGTTTTAGATTTAAATTTATTGAGAATATCATTGGAATTTTTAATTGACCAAAAATAGTTAATTCCGCCCCTTTCGTAAACAGTATCATAGTATCTAATTCAATGTTTTTTAACAGCAGTGAGGCATGAAAATAATGAAGTTAGCAGTTTGGACAAAACAGTAGTTGTACATGAACTAGAATTAGCAATGAAACGTGCTTTATAAGGTCGTTTATGAAGTTTCGGTAACCAATATAACGTAGGAAGTCTGTCTTTTGTTTTCTTTAATACTCACTGCAAACTTAGCAGAATTTTGACAGAATGGGCATTAACAATAGATTTCTCGTCAGTAGAAATCCGTTTTTATGTTTTGGTACTATCAAGGTCTTGTATAAGAGTATTGATATAATGAAGTCGTCACACAACAACAACATTATTAGCAGCTTTATCAGCTGGAGCCAAAACATACTTCCCATGAAATTCTTGGATACCTCATTTCAAATATCGAAAAGATAATTTAGTCTTAGGACTAAGGGGAAGTGAGAATATCAAAGTTATTATAGTAAAATAACACACGTTCATCAATGATCTTAAAAATCTTTAATGTCCAATTATTTAAAGCATTAGACTCAACATGCTCTCGTTTACACCAACGTGCACAATAATTATTTAAAGCACTGGCGATTGTTTCCCGACATTTCTTGAAAACAATATGGGCTTGAAATCACAGACATATTCTATTTTGGATAGCGGTTTGGCCATTCTTTTGGGAACGAAACTGTCCTTTTGATTTTCTGCTTGTAGCGTTTTGATTGTGGTGCTGTTGCTTTAAGTGCGTCCTTCTTTCCCTTTGGAGTCTTGGACGGAAAGTGTTAGGTAATTGTATCGATTGCTGCACATTTCTTTCCTTTCTATTTTCATACTTTAAATGATTGACATCATACAAGGCAGTGTCCTTGGAACACATTTTTTTTTCTGTTCAGAAATCATGTCATGTACATGTCTAATTTCCCATAATTGCAACAAATTTATTTTGTTTAGTTATACACCATCACGAGACAGTTTCCTGTGCAAAAATACAGATTCCTGTGACTTACTGTTAATAGACTTGTTTTGAGTTCTTCCCTGAAAGTATGATTATTTTCGCATCTCGCCTTGGGGGACCTCTTATCAAGGAAGGCATGAGGTCGCCATGACTAACGCTTCTTGACTGTGCGGGGACATCTGTGTACTGCAGACATATTTGTAGTTATATTTCATGTGGATCATGCTTCTATGATTAGACACAACCATCTGTCATTGTCCAAATCCATATTGGCGTCCTTGATTTTGCATTCCTGACTGTGCTTTGTATGTCTCTTATCGACTTTTTTTTACCCTTTCATCCCTGAGTTTCTGCAATGTACTCTTCCGTCACTGAATTTGGACTTGCCAAATGTTACGAATAGGGATGTTAGTCAAAAATCTAGAATCAAATGGCAAAGAGAGTAGATCCAGATGAGACGACTCGTAACGAGCCGTCTCCTCTGGATCTACACTGTTTGCATAGGCATTTGGTTTGGTCTACCAGGCTGAAAGGGTCTAAAAGTAATTCGTCAGAGATGTAAATTATAGCATTATTATGGTCCAAATGTTGGAGGAAGAGTGATAATTTGTTCTCAGATGTCTCTCTTCCCTCTCGATATTTAACTGGCAAAACTCGGAGCTCTTTATACATTTGAAAATACTATACTTTACACAAAATACTATACTTACATTAAATACTATACTTATACAAAATACTATATTTACACTAAATACTATACTTACATTTATTACTACACTTACGAAAACGCTTATACTTACACTAAGCTCTGTACTTACACAAAATATTATACTTACACTAAATATGATACTTACACTAAATACTATACTTACACAAAATACTATACTTACACTAAATACTATACTTACATTAAATACTACACTTACGAAACTACTATACTTACATTAAATACTATACTTACACAAAATACTATACTTTCATTTATTACTACACTTACGAAAATACGTATACTTACACTAAGCTCTATACTTACACAAAATATTATACTTACACTAAATACGATAGACTAAATACTATACTTACATAAAATACTATATTTACACTAAATGCTATACTTACATTAATTACTACACTTACGAAAATACTATACTTATACTAAACACTATATTTACACTGAATATTCAAACAGGAATCAGGAAGTACAGGGAAAATGGCAACCAGTGGCACGTTCATCTGGCACTTTCATCAGTATCTGCACCTGTTATCTCAGGCATATTTGTCCTAAAACTTAGGAGGACAAATACGCAAGTTCTACTTAGTGAGCAAGCTTTATTGAGGTATCTTATACTATATCTTTCGAAAACTTCAAGCCAAGAAAATACCGAACATGTCAACAGACCTTTGACTAACCAATACTCAAATAAAGCCTCTAGTTACAATATATCTGATTAGTTTCAATTTATCTGATTGACCCCATAATATATATCATGTCATGTAAGATTTTTCAAGGTATTTCTGATAATTATGTGAGGCCGACTAGCAACTGGCTACTATAAGCAAAGACTTGCTGTTTGATTACATTTGAGTCGGGGCACAGTATCTCCTACAACATTGCATGTGCGCCTAGCAAAGACTCAGATCAGCCTACGTATCTGCACAATCTGATTAGAGTCTTCGCAGGACACTCTGTGGGTACATTGTAACCAAGGATAAAATGCGTCTTTAGATGGAGAAAGAAAAATCTTATCAGTCTGTCGCCAGTCTATATTCACTAGGCGCAAATGCAGTCTTGTAGGAATCGCTACGCCCCGGCTCATTTCACTATGTAATGTATATTTCTGGAAAAACAAGCTCTCTACATTGTCAGTTACCGGTTTGGAGACCCTCATTGGTTGCTAGTAATAATAAGTTGGTTTCTTTAAAAAGAATCCAAATGAAAGGTCTGCTTTTTTTCCTTTGGAAAGAGCGAAAACAGAAAGAGAACTGCTCTGTTTGCTGTGTAATTATTGCAAAACAATATCAAACAATATGAAATTGACTACAAAATACTACAAAATAACTGACATAAGTTTTCAACCAAAATTAATCTTTAGCGCTCTATGCGCACATACAACAGACGCCAAATTGATGGTATAGTTCTTATATGTTCCTAGAAAATAGGCCTTGACGGTTTGCATGAAAAGTTAAAGCATATTTCCTGGGAAAAATAAGAAAACTGTTACAAATGATGTGTGCTGAACTGTTTACCAAGCATTTAAAGAGCTGATATACAAAAAACACTGGAACGTCTCTATAATAGAGTTTGTTATAGCACCGTTGTTGGTATAAGAAAGGTCACAGATAGATCCTAGAATGTTGTATCCAAACAAAAAGGTATTTATCATATAGAAAAATGACCATAAACGGTCATCTCTCTATATAATTTTGGTTTGGATACAACATGGCCTCTTGCCCAACGTGGTTTTAATTTCGACAAACGAACAGAAACGAAACAATTTTTAGGAAATGGACCGAAATGAACACTCATTTCAAGATGCAAACATTATGAGTTCATTAGAATAATAGTATTTTGCCTCCTGTTGTGGTTGATTTAGAAACTACAAAGGCATCACATAAACATGCCTATTCAAATATGTCGAAAATTTCACCTCCAAAAACTGATATTTTTCAGATAAAATTTTCTGACATTTTTCATATTTCTGCTCAAAACATAGATTGTGGGTACTCGTTAGAACCGCCTCATCGAGGCGGTTCTAACGAGTACCCACAATCAGTGTTTTGTGAAGAAATGTGAAAAATATATGAATTTTTCATCTGAAAACTTTCCTTTTTTGGTGATAAAATTTTCAATATATTTGAATAGGCGTGTTTTCGTAATGGTTACCAAAACGGCCGCATAAGTAAGAAAAGTTTATTGTAACTACCAAAATTTGATGAATTGCATTGTTTTATCAATGTAACTGTGTAGCATGATATATTGGCACTTTTTTACCAAGCATGAAACAAACAAACAGGAATATCTTTATAATAGGGTTCGTTACAGCACTGTTGTGGATATAAGACAATTCACAGAGGGAGCCAAGAATATGTTGTATAGATCATGCAATGACTATAAAAGGTCATTTTTCGATTTAATCTGTAAATTTTGATTTGAATACAACTCGCTCATTTACCTGACATGAGCTGTGTTCGGTTAAGCGAGACGTTCGCAGTTACTCGCAAACAAAAGCAAACGCTTCGTTCAGCTGTGACAGTTTTCTGGGGAGGGTAGAGAATATCCGCAAATTAATCAATCACAAGTTGTCCTTTGGCACAACCAAAATGGCGGCCTATGCGAAAAAAATTCGTTTGCTTGTTCGTAACAAAAATATAGAAATGTTTACTGGATCGATATTGATTATTTGGTTTATTTGATTGCGCTGCGTACCAACGCTGCGCCATTTGTGATGAGTTTGAGATAATGGCTTGTGCGTTCATGTGTTTTGAGTTTTCATTGCTGTAAGCAAGTTACCGAAGTTCCCGTTGTATCAAAAGTAAAAACATGTTTTTTTACAATATTAATTTATATCCTGATCAAATTATACATTTGAAATATATCTTTTTGCCACATGCATGCAATTTTTCAGATATTTTGGATTATTATAACGATTGTTTTTTCTTTTTAATAACCGAAAGGGTATTCGTTTTTGACGATTGTTTTCGTTTTAAACCAGTACACTCCTGTCATTTTATTTTAGAATTATCTCAGAACGAACGATAATGTCAATTTACATTGATATTCAGTGTTTGAAAGAAGTGACTGTATTTCAACATAGAATAGTACAATTCTCACTATCAAGTTATCCCTTTCAATTTCGGATGTTTGTTTAGCGTGCCTGGTAACTATTTAGCACTTCTCCAAATGACCTTGTGACCTCATACAACGAGGTAATCTTTCTCGTCTAGTAACTATTTTATATGCAGACTATAAAAACCGGGACTACACTCAGGAACCGGGAGTAAATTCCGGAAGTAAACTTTGACAAGTAATATTAATGGCATTAAATGGACACCTGCCGTGCTGAAATTTGGAACATACTCGTATATAGAATATAGACTCTTCTTTCAAATAAAAAGTAGATATTTTCATAATCTTTCGTATTCTGCTTTTATTCAAGAGAAATATACCACCCGTTCGCAAAATTCGCGACCGGGAGTAGACAATCTCGGGAGTTAACTTTGACAAACAATTAATGGTGCTTAATGCACACATATCGGGCTGAAATTTAGAACTTGTGTAGAATATAGACTCTTCTTCTAAATGCATAATAGAAATTTTCATAATTTACCGTATTTAGATTTTATACAAGAGAAATATGCCACCCCTTCGCAAGATTCGCGGTCAGGAGTAGCTTTTATCCATTGCTCTTCTCTTAAATCTCGTATTACTGCTAAATAAGGCACATTTCTATGTATAGAACAAAAAAGACTCTCCTGTGTTCACAACCGGGATTTGGACCTGGCAAATGCGGGTATGAAAGCAGAAGGGTCATATTTGACAATTTGTGTATTTCACCTTCCTAGTGAGGGATAAAAAAAATCATGAAACAACTCAAAACTCACTTTCTCATAACTTAAACTCTGCAATAAAATCTGTGGAAAAAATGTTAATATACATGTACTCCCTTACTGTACATGTTTGTCACATAAATAAATAGTCAGAAATCCTGCTTATTGATACCACACGACATTGGTGCCTAGATTTATCGAAACTTCTAAATACCGAAACGACCACAAAATACCGAAACGGCCAAAAAATATTTTTATTTACAATAGATGGATAAGAGACAAAGCTCCGGGCTTATTTCAACTGTGATTGACATTCATAGATTAGAGAATTATAGGTGTTGTTGAGGATTAAAGTTTCACTCGGTTTTGGTGATGTAAAGTGCATGCAGGCATTCAATATGTATTTTTCGGACAGTCTTTGGTGTTGTGTCGATCAGAGATTTATTGTTTAAGAACATGCACCGATACCATCACCACATCAACAATAAAAACATCTTGTTCCTTGATTTGTAAATGTTTTCCATGCGATATGTCTAACAGGAATACAGCATGGAAAATGCAGGGAATTGGTTTGTGTATCAACAGCGGATATTTATTGTCCATTTATACATAGAAATTGCATACACTTTAGGATTTGACTTGTTTTGAAAAATGCCTAGTTCGTTTGTGGTTTAACATGCCACTTACTGGCTCTTTTTGGATTATGACTTTCTCTTTATCAAAAAATTATGTGTGCAAACTGAGATGAGACATTATTTTGGATTCTGGCCCATTGCAATCAAGTTATGATATCAAACATAAGCCAATATTAGAAAACCCATTTTTGGACGTAGGCATAAAATGTAGACCGAGATTGGACGACGCAGATTGGCAGTAAATATGATAAGTGTATTTGGTTAAAAGCAGCACGGCTGAATGTAAATTGAAGTTTCCGCATTATACCAATAACTTTAGATGAACTTTTAATTATGTTTTCAATATTATAGTGCCATTGCCTATTACTATTAAATGTAAGACCTAAATGTTTGTGTGTAAATCATGATTGATATTATCTTCGATGTCTTCAATAGTAGCTGCAGAACAAAACAACGAGCTATCACCTGCAATAACATAGTAAGACTAAGAAGTGATTCAGCTATATCGATAAAAACAATAGAGGGCCTAGAACAGACCCTTGAAGAACCCCAGTTTTTACTCTCATTAAGCTTGATGAGATATTTCTTATGACAACCTTTTGCTTCCTACCACTCAAGTAGCCATTAATTCCTTTCGAGGAAATCACCATCTATGCCATTTTGTTTTAATTTAAAAATAAGTCCATTGTGCCATACCCTGTCGAATGCTTTGGAAACATCTAAGAAAACCATATAAGAATATGGGTTGCTGTCAAAAGTTTGGCAAATATGAATATATATGTCTATAAGTTGAAAAGTTGTAGAATGGTTGGGTAAAAACCCAGACTGACAATTGTAAAGTAGATCATTTTCACGTAAAAAGTCATAGATAGGTTTAAAAATTATTCTTTCTTGTAATTTACCAACATTACTACAAAGTATAATAACACTGAGTTTATTTTCATTCCATGGCCATTAATAATTGTATTTGTGATTCAGTAAGATAGGTCATTATATACCATGTGTACAGTGTCCGTAGTAAAACATACTTCTGACCGAAACAAAATAAAAATTATGTTAGTTTGTCGTAAGATTTAGTGGAAATAAAACAAAATTATGCAAACTTTTAATCATTTTCAAGGTAACAGTGAAAAGTTGTTTTCCGAAACGCCTCCTCCTTTGATCCTACATAGAGCAATTTTTACTTGTTTTGTTTGAAATTAAGAAATATTAATATGATTTATTCGCTCTAATATCAAGACTCGCCAACGAGAACAACGGCTACTCTCTAATATGAGGTCACATAAGACGTGGTATTTACAACAGCCTGTCAGAAGATGGGAAATAATTTTTGAAAAAGTCTCGTGAGTGATTTGTTTTATTGAACGCAGCCCTGATTTTAAATTTTTGAAAAAAAAAAACAAAAACAAAAAAAAAACAAAAAACAAAAAAACGATCAGAACTAAAACCATTTTATCGAAACGGACCAAAATGAACACTCATTTTAGGGCGTAAACATTAGGCGCTCATCAGAACGATAATACTTTGCTTCCTATTGCTTCCTATTGTGATTGCTTTAGAAACTACTGAGGAGTACTATTGTTAAACGACTTGCAAGTTCGCAATATGTACAGTTTCGCCCCTCAAACACTTTCTCGGAGAGAGGTTTCGCTTCCTAGTACCTACACGTGTTCGCTACTTACAAGTTCGCTACCTGTGTTTTCGCCACTAATTTGGATGAGTGTAGTTTAAAACTTGGATAAGTAAATACTAAATACTAAATACATTAGAAAATCATATTATAAAATTATTAAAATACAATTACGAATAACAGACGAAACGGCCCTAGACAAAATTTGTCCCTACTAAAACTGCCGCAGTCCAAATAGGTCCCTAGTACACTAAAGTACCAAGTACCAAAGCAAAATGACCCACAAGGGTTGACGTGTCGTTAAACCCTGACACAATCAATCAGTCATTTCTCAAGCCAAGACTGCATGCTTTTAATAAATTATAGGAAGTAGTCTGCACTGGAGCTAAAATACTCTGTTTTAAAGTGAACATAATGGAATGATCCTGATGGACCTTTTCAATAAACCAACTATCGCTATGGCGCACGATCCGCCTCATTCTTGCCTGTGCGTCTACTTGGCCTATGGTTTTTGGCGATTATTTTGGCTAGATCTTAAATGTGTATACAATATTTCATTAAAATGTTCCATAACATTGATGACCTACGGCGATTTTCATATTTTCACTTTTTTTTTTTCTTTTTTTTTTCTTGCTTCGGCAAGCGTAATGTCGGTATCTACCAGTATGCTGAACATGAAAACACGCTTATATTATTTTATCCCCCTTAAACCCCACTTTAATATAGTAAAACTGGGGTTTACAGGGATATACATTTTTTTCTTACTTCTGCTCAAAAACATAGATTGTGGGTACTCGTTAGAACCACCTCGTCGAGGCGGTTCTAACGAGTACCCACAATCTATGTTTTGAGTAGAAATATGAAAAATATCAGAATTTTTTATCTGAACATTTTCATTTTTTGGTGGTAAAATTTTCAGTATATTTGAATAGGCATGTTTTCGTAATGTAAAATTATCAAAATATTACCAACTGTGTAAGCGCTATGACCATTTTTGCTAAATGAACACGGACGGTCAGACGGACACACAAGATGATTATAGGACACACTTCGAAAGTCAATCTCTCAATCGGTCGTTTATTCTGCGAGTCGCGTAATACCTAAGTAATACGGCAAGGTGAAGCGTGTTCAGACCTTGATGAGACAAGCTGTCAACAGACAGATGCTAGACCGGACAGACTTACAAAAAGAGAATCAACCGTTCAGCGACCCATTCAGACAATAGCGACCACTAGCCGCCAGACACGGTTTGTCATATTTGACACAAATCCATGTTAATATGCAATGACACATATATCTACCAGGTAGATAGGTGAAACCACAGCTTATTCATCCTTATTATGTCATATTGTATTCACTAAAAGATTATTTCAAATAAAAGCGAACAATTCACTTTTATTTCTCGTAAAATGAGTCATATACAAGCTTTATCGTACCATTCGATTCAGCGTCTAACTGACATTGACGTCGCTCAGCACTACCTTAATTATAATTAATGGACGCAATGTCTGATCAGGGTCACTGTTTTCTGCTAAACGAGCAGTTGCTATACACATCAACAGGTAACAAAATGGAATTGTTCAAATTTCTAAATTGAATGACCACTGAGTGCGATAAGAAACAAATAATGACAAAATAGCTGAAGAATCTAGCTTTTCTAGGACAGACTAGCTTAGTTTTATCTGCAAATTGCATATTTTTTAACCCCATAATGGACTCAATGATCATAAATGACCTGACAATATAAACGAGACCGCATTGATGTACGGGGTGACGTTTTACGACCTTCACACAGCATTAGCATGTAAGTGTCTGAATATTTATGGTAAATGCAATAACTTTCATCGGATTATTACTGAGTATGTAGAACAAGCCTAGAATTCGGATTAGAAAAATCTTTGCCCGCTAACAAAATCTTTAGATATCGAAGGATATATCGACGAATATGATTGGTCTTGATTAGACTGTGTGGTGCACAGGCTGACTCGGGTTTTCTGTGTTCGCATATGACATATAGTCCCGTTTATGAGTTGTGCATCATTTTTGAGGATTTTGTTTTGTTGTGTATTTGTGTTTTTAAAATAAGCCAAACTTTATTTTACTTCGATTACACAAAAAGTTCAATGAACATATAAACACGTCCTCAAAGGTGTGGGTATATTGTGGTCATAAGTGGTGATGGAAACCAGGGCATCCGAAGACACGATCGAACACTACCCAACCACATGCTAGCACCGGAACTCGAACCCGTGGTGCAGCGTGACAAGGGAGAGACATAATAATTTCTACCAATGTACTCGTGTCCGCACTGTAACTTGAAAACCGTTCCAGATATTTTGATGAAACTTCTCACAAATGTAAAGCAACATAAGACAACGTGCAGAATACAAAAAATGTAACTCTGGTTAACCTATTTTGGATTTGCGGCCCTTTGAACATAGAAGATATTGAAAAAAGCCATTTCTACTATGTACTCGTGTCCGCTCTGTAAGTTGAAAACTGTTCCAGATATTTTGATGAAACTTCACACAGTTGTAAAACATCATGAAACAAGGTGTAGAACATAAAAACAATAACTCTGGTTAATCTACGTTTGGAGTTATGGCCCTTTGAAATTTGAAAATAGTGATTTCTATAATATATTTTGTGTCCACTCTGTAACTTGAAAACTGTTCCAGATATGTTCTAGAAACTTTATGCAAATGTATATTACCATTATACAATTTGCAAAACACAAGAAACGTAACTCTGACTTACCTGCTTTTGGAGTTTTCGCCTTTTGAACATTGTCAATAGTGACCTAAGTCATATATGTGTGCCCTTTCTATAACTTAAAAATGGTTTCAGAGATTTTCTTGAAGCCTTGCAAAAATGTAGAATAGAATACGTTTTATTTTTGACAGAGTTATGGCACGTCATTGATGTAAATGCAGTGGCGGGGCGTGGTGCAGGCTTTTATTGTCATTGTTATGTTTTGCCCATTCATAATTTCATTACGTGTGTCTTCAGCCTACGTCCTGCGATATTAATTGATACCAGCGTTATATTTCATGAGGCTCTTATCGTGAATTCCGCGTACATGTTCAATGATGTTTTTGAATTTTAATGACGAAAGTGGTTTAATGTTTCTGTTGGAAAAGCAATGAAATATGTTTTAATATTAGATCTAAATTGTACGAAACCTGAAGACTGTCAAAATGTCAGACAAGATATGATGCCATTCAAGAAACACATATATTATAAACGTTTTGTTCTTTTTCTTTCCTCTGATTAAGAATGATCATCCAAGCAATGTGTGGACGCGCAGCCTAATCGGACCCTTTATTCTCCGCTAGCAGAAGTATTGTATACTACAGAATGTATGAATGGAGAGCAAAGGCCTGGGCGCATGCACAGGCTGATCCGAGTCTGCGCGTTTTGCATATTCGAAGGTACTTTTTCGCTTGACGTGGCCCAATTAAAACCTAGTCCTGCTGAACCCAGATATACTCTACAAACAGTGTAGATCCATATCAGTTGGCTTCTTCAGAAGCCAACTGATATGGATATGCACTGTTTACCATTAGGTATGTGAATTTGTATCAACAACCTGGATCAAGTAATCTGATTGGCTAAACATCGGAAGTGGCATGGCTCCTTAATTTACTCAGAATGACAAGGGTTAAGAATGTAATGGTGAACAGGGTAGGCCCCATTCAGCAATGTGCATTCCAGAAATGGAACGGATAATTATGCAATATGAACAGAGTTTTTACAAAGATGAATTTAGCAGAAGACTAAACACGCATATAAAAATTAACCTCTTTTGCGAACGGGCCGTATGCCAGTATTATATTAACTAATTTATTACAAGTCGTCTCTTCTACCTAAAAACTTTGGACTGGTCCATTTCAATTAGAAGGGGTGTCTTGTTAGTTTTTATTATTACCATGGTTTATAAAATTCCTGTATTTAATGCAAAAAGTGTAGACCCTGATCAGACGCCGCGTTCTACGGCGTCTGATCTGGGTCTGCACTATTTGCCAATGTCCCTTTTATGGAACTAGATTTGTATCGTATGTTTCAGCATCATGTTATGTCAAAGGCACTTACATATATCGTATGTTTAGCTAATTAAACACTATTTTATTTCGAGTGAAGTTACTGTCACTTGAGTAATGTGAAAACCCACTCAGATCAGAGATATTTTAAGTTACTCTATTTCTGTTACAAAACTATGCCAAGCGACATATTCATTGTGAAAGTGAAACTGAATCAAATATCAGATAAGCGCGTCGTTTGATCCCTTCCACACCCATATACAATTGTTTTTTCAATTAGAGAAATTATACCGACTGATGAGTTGTGTCAGGCAGAAACGGGTTTCATCGCAAATCCAACTCGAGACGTCCCTGATTAGCCTGCGAATCAGCGCATTATGGTTGGGGCATTCGTTGGACTTCTGTTGGAAACGTGGGGACTAGAAACTAGTAGAGAAAAACAAAGACCCTGATCAAATGACCCTCGTTTGCTCATCCTAATTAAAGCAATCCGGGAATTACTACTCTTAACGCTCTGAGTAAAACTTTCAGCAGACGATATTTTCAAATAATTTTCCCAGAAATGGAGAGAGTTTGAATTTAATGTCAGACCCTGTTTTCTGGGAAAAATAAGAAAAAATGTCACAAATTTGTCGTCTGCTGAAATAGCCCAGAGAGTGGTAAAGGTTAAAATTTTCTTTAATATTACTACACTAGAATGAAGGAGATAAACCCATATAGATTTGAACAAAAACGTGGGAAAAGGACATGGGCGTACAGCATAGCCTCTGATCAGACTGCGCGAATGCGTAGTCTGATCAGAGGCTTCGCTGCCCCGCCTGAGGAAACTTTGATTCTTTGGTTTCCCAAAGAGCGAAGACTGTGCTAAGACTATGTGGATGCGCAGGTTGATCTGAGTCTTTGGAAGGCGTGTGTGTCCGAAGGTATATTGTTACACGTTGCGATTCGGTTCATCCTTGTTTGACCAATAAGATCGCTACAAACGAAATGGGAACTTATTTATGTATGGGCAAGGTCAGTCCAGATCACTGAAACCTTCTGCGCAGTCTGATCAGATCTGTAAGTTCTTACTCGTCAAAGCTTTCGATAGAACTTTGTCATTTTGTCTGATTGAATGTATTTGCTATTGCTATATAAACACTGTAACATAATTGTGGTGCATCAGGCAAAAATGTTTCTGAGAAAACAGAAAGGCCCATATCACCCACGCTACTGTAGAATGAATCAACGGAAGCAAAGTCCCCGACCAGATTGTGGGCACGCACAAGGGAATGGGGCTGAATCTGCGCATTGCGTAGATGCTCATACATTCCTTTTCGCTTGAAGTGGAGCCAATGCAAAAACGTCCATTTGTAGTGCGTCCTATGTTCAAAAAGCCAAGACAACCGAGCCTGGCTAGCAGTTAAGACACCCACATTACATATGTGCATAACCAGTCCCCAGACGGTTTGCACGGGGGCAATATTATTAGCATGTTTTCTCTTCTATATAAAGTTTCCTGTTTTGCGTTGCTGAAAATTGACGACGCATTACGAAAACACGCCTATTCAAATATACAGAACATTTTAACCACCAAAAAATGAAAATTTTCAGATAAAAATTCGGATATTTCTCATACTTCTGGTCAAAACATAGTTTGTGGGTACTCGTTAGAACCGCCTCGGCGAGGCGGTTCTAACGAGTACCCACAATCTATGTTCCTGGGCAGAAATAAGAAAAAATAATGTATACCCATGTAAACCCCAGTTTTACTATATAAAAGTGGGGTTTAAGAGGGTCAATATTATATAGGCATGTTTTCGTGATGGTTTGTGGACCATTCGGATGACCAGGCTCGTACGTGCTTTCATAGACTGGATCTTTTGTGACGGCCTATTTAATTGTTCGTAGTGATGAGGCCGGTGGTCTTATAGGTAATTTCATTCAAGGGAATGGCTTTGTGTGTCATATATTACAATTTCTATATCTAATTTGCATATACGTTCCCATTCTTATTCTTTCGTTGTCCGTTATCATCATCATAAATGAGCCGCGTCTCGCAAAAGAAAGCCATAAAGGCGGCAAACGCAACCAACAAACACTTATATCCGGCAGCGCATGCGCACAATCAGACAAGTGTCTACGATGCTGACACAGAAGTATTGTGGTTACTCTGTACTCTAGTGATGAAAACTGAAGGGCTAGATCGGACTGCCAGGATATGCCAGCTGATCTAGCCCATAAATATTCGTGTATGTAGTTAGGTCCGTATTTACGTGTTGAGACTTATATTGTCATGTTTTGACTGACGGAAAGGACAGAAGAACAGCGATTCATTCAGCTGCAGACTATTTTATGACTAATATGTATTTTAAAAGATATAGTAGAAGTTGTTAAATTGTCACCTTAAAGTGTCTGTTTAATTAACTAGGTTTTGTTTACAATGAACGCTTTTTGTAGTCTGTCATTCAGATCTTATACATATTATTTCATTCTTTTATTTTATTTTATATACCGTATTTACCCTGCGTAATCAGACACGGGCTCGAGCAAACAGAGCAGACCAAGAGCTGACGCCACAGAAAACGGCGTCTGATAAGGATCTGTAGCTTTTGTCACTCTTCCAGCAATGTTTAGTAATAAGGCAGTTTACAAATGTCAGAACATGTATGGTAAAGGTCTCCCAGTATTTAGGGTAAATATTGTATACATGTATATGCTTTTGTTTTATTTTATTTTCTTAATTCGTTTTATAATTCCTTTTGAGTCACCTGTAAAACTCTATTTGGAAAGAAACTAAGGTGCTCGAAAACTTTGGGTATGTACGGTATGCATCTGCACAGACTGATCAATGCCTTCGTTCTTTATCTTCCATAAGGATCTAGATAGGCACTTTTTTCAACCAAAAAGTATTGATATTTTTCTTATTTTTCCACGAAACATATGGTGTTGATACTCATTACTTCATTACTAGCTTCTAACAAATACCCACAACATACATGTATGATGCGCAAAGTACGAAAACGGCCCTTATGCTATTTGGAAATAACGCAGGCTCAGATCAGCCTGCGCATAAGCGGAGGCTGATCTGGGCCTTCGTTGTCCGCTTACAGAAACAATGGATACTGTAGTATATGTGAACGAACAGGAAAAGCCCACATTAGACTAAACAGATACGCACACTGATCTGGACCTACATTGTCCGCAAAATGCATAAGGGCCCTTTTCATGCGTTTGTATTATCAGTTTTCCTGGATAAATAAGAACACATCTATCCAATACACACTCTTACCTAGAGCTATGAAGGCTCAAAAAAAAAAAAAAAAAAAAAAAAAAAAAAAAAACTGTAATATTTCCTTGCAGGCAACGAAATATTAATAAGCTTTTCACATAGGGTCTAAGGTCCTTTTATGCGTTAAAACAGGTCTTTTGATGGTCAACGTTGTAAAATTACCAATATATCGCATGCGAAGAGCGACTGTCTAAAATATCAGTTTGCGCCTGCGCAGTCTGATTAGGACCGTCTCCGTCTGTCGATATATTTTAAAGTATCCAATGATACATTTTCTGCGCTGTGAACGGATGCATCACGAAAACATGCCTATATAATTTTGTCCTTCGTAAACTCCACTTTTATATAATAAAACTGGGGTTTACAGGGGTATACATTATTTTTCTTATTTCTATTCAAAACCATATATTGTGGGTACGCGTTAGAACCGCCTCCACCTCGCCGAGGCGGTTCTAATGAGAACCCACAATCTATGTTTTGAGCAGAAATATGAAAAATAGAATTTTTTATCTGAAAATTTTCATTTTTTGGTGGTAAAAGTTTCAGTATATTTGAACAGGCATGTTTTCGTAAAGGGATAATTCCACGAGCAGACTGCGCGGATGAGCAAGCTGATCTTGGTCTTTTCTTTTCTTCCATATGAGCCTCCAGAAGGAAATATTTTGATTCCATTGGGAGCAAAATTTTCCCTTTTTGTAGATGTCTTTGCAAAGGGACTTGGTATGCAGGAACGCAAACAGGTAGTCACATTAGTTATCTCATTGTAGAAAATGGCGGGAAGTTTACCAAATGTAACCAGTACCCTTAAACCTCTATAATAGTGAAGACCACAATGCTGACTAGTATCACAGTTTTTGGCTGATTAATCACAGACCATGTGAAGAAGCCATGGGTGTCCTTGAGTGGCATGTTCGTTTAGTTACTCAGATCATACAAGACGTAAAATAGCACATATATGGCCCAGACATCAGGAACAATGCATCTGAACACGTTCCAGTTCGATATCGCCAACAAACTAACGGGTTAGTCACGAAAAAGTATGTCATTTGCAATATAAAGCGCAGTGAAACTAATTGACCTTTACAATAGAGATGTATTATGTCATAAAAACGATAATTCATTATAATTGTTAAGCAAAACAATTAAATTGATAATATTACTAGATTTATACTCAACCCTTGCTTAATCACATTACTGCCATGTTTTGTTCATGGCGCTCGCGACTGAGAGGTAAAACATCCATAGTTCAATGTTCCAGGGTCATGTTCTTGATGTTTTTGCGATGATCCTACACAAGAGTTAGCAAGAACATTACGCTCATGGACACCTCAGGGCCTGCAACTTGCAATAAGCACACCACAGGACACAGGGAACTAAATGTTTCCAAAAGAGTTCCATAATAATTCCACTTTTTGGGTGGTTAAAAGTTTTTTTGGGGTTCGACGGAGCTTCTACTTAAACTTAGTTTAAATTTAAACACCTGCGGCAAAACAGCAAAACAAATGAATAAAAACAGCAGTAGTAACACCGGCATTTTTGGGACATTCTAGAGGCTGAATGTAGCAACCCCGATTTCAACAGATCTAAAAATTTAAATTTTGAAATTCTAATACTTCTGCTTTTGGCTGGCTTACATTAAATAACTATCCCTGCCCTTTTTTGTATCCATCAACAGTCCTGACACAACTCATCACGAAAACATGCCTATTTAATTTTGACCCCCTTAAACCCCATTTTTATATAGTAAAACTGGGGTTTACAGGGGTATACATTATTTTTCTTATTTCTGCTCAAAAGATTGAGTGTGGGTACTCGTTAAAACCGCCTCGTCGAGGCCCCACAATCTATGTTTTGAGCAGAAATATGAGTTTTTTATCTGAAAATGTTCAATGTTTTGGTGGTAAAATTTTCAATACATTTGAATAGGCGTGTTTTCGTAATGGGTTCATTGTGCCCTATACAGTAACCTTTCCCTAAAAAGTACATAATATCAATAGAATAAACAGATTAGAAAAAATCGTGTTCTTCTGTCATCACGGAAACATGCCTATATAATTTTGACCCCCTTAAGCCCCACTTGTATATAGTAAAACTGGGGTTTAAAGGGGTATACATTATTTTCCTTATTTTTGCTCAAAAATATAGATTGTGGGTACTCGTTAGAACCGCCTCGCCGAGGCGGTTCTAATGAGTACCCTCAATCTATGTTTTGAGCAAATATATGAAATATATCAGAGTTTTTATAAGAAAATTTTCAGTTTTTTCGAGGTGAAATTTTTTATATATTTGAATAGACGTGTTTTCGTAATGTTTAGATTTGTGCCTTATTTTCTGATGAGAACATTTTTGGCAAAACACAGATCAACGGGTAATACAACAAACCTTATTCCAAGCTGAATATTCGGGACCGTGGGGAAAACCTGTTTCAGAACATCTGTGACGATTAGTTTCTATAATATATCATATAATATAGGGATCAAAAAAGGGTTTTCATGCATTAACATGCGCCTTTTCACTGATGTCTCGCGAACGTAATTTCCACGGACTATGCTCGTTCTAGGGCCTGGCAGTACACATCTCGTAACGGCAGCAAATTTGTGGACCCGGTACGATCATACTGAAAGTTGAGTAGCCGTGCATTAACAGCGCGTGAATTGCCTTGTTAATACATGGCTTTTCGCCGGTTAATGCACGGCTGTTAATAACGTGCGACACTGCTTTTTATGCATTAATATTTGATACCGTCTTCATATTTATCAAATAGATATCTTTCTATCTGCAAATTGTCGTATACAGGAGTGGTTAACCGTGACGAAGTGCGTCAAAGATAAATTGCTGTGATACTCCTAGGCATTATACTGATCTCTGTATGTTAAGTGTTTCTACATGTAATTCTGAGTTGTTTCTTGCCTGTCATTTTCGATAATGTTTTGCGGCCCTGGTGGATTCTCATGTAAATAGCGATGCTTAAGCTCTGGTAGACACGATGAGCTTATAATGGCTGCACAACTGTGATTCCTTCACGGAAATACAGATATACGTGCTTAATAACATGGCTTTCAGCTTTACCAGGGAGTGTTGGAATAACCTCAAAAATAAATCTCCTAATAAGGAAATCGCATTACGAAGAGCTCTAAATTTTACGGTCGCTCTTAAGCGTTTTACAATGCCTTAAATGGCATTGTAGAGAATAACACAGAGTTACAAATGTTGTTATTACGACATTCGAGATGACCTCAACATGTTTAAGGTGGAACCTAAATATACAGCGTCATAAAAAATATACTTTCGGACACGTATAAACTTACCTTTGTTAGACCACATTGTATACATGCATAGTGTACTTAGAGGCTGCACAACTCAACTTTTAAAACGTTATAGGTAAAAAAAAACTATTTGAAGTGTAATGCAAGCAAACAGTCATTATTCCGTGTGTGGGCAAACATGAAGGTCCAGGTCAAACAACACAGTCGTGTGCTTTGATCAGGGTCTTCAGTGCTGCTGGATTTTGTAAATTATATCAACGAACAGTGGCAGCTGACACTGGCTGAATGCGTATGCCATAAGGTGGCATTTCGCATTACGAAAATGCGCCTATTCAAATATATAGAAAATTTCACCTCCAAAAACTGAAATTTTTCGGATAAAAAACTCTGATATTTTTCATATTTCTGCTCAAAACATAGATCGGGGAGGCGGTTCTAACGAGTACCCACAATCTATGTTTGTGAGCAGAAATAAGAAAAATAATGTATACCCCTGTAAACCCCAGTTTTACTATACAAAAGTGGGGTTTAAGGGGGTCAAAATTATATAGGTATGTTTTTGTGATGGTACATTGAGCATCAAACTATAGTCTTGTTAAAACGAACTGCTCATAGCCTTCCGGACTGCGAATGATATTAGGTCTGCGAGAAAGGTTTTATCAGAACGCAACTCGGATTGTAACTGTTACGTGAGAAAAAGTTTATAAGAACGCAGCTCGGATTTTATGTGATGCATGAGAAAGGTTTTTGTCAGAACGCAGTTCGGATTGTAGATGATGCATGAGAAATGTTTTTATCAGAATGCAGCTCTGATTGTAGGTGATGCATGAGAAAGGCATTATCAGAATGCAGCTCTGATTGTAGGTGATGCATGAGCAAGGCATTATCAGAATGCAGCTTGGATTGTAGGTGATGCATGAGAAAGGCATTATCAGAATGCAGCTCGGATTGTAGGCGATGCATGAGAAAGGCATCATCAGAATGCAGCTCGGATTGTAGGTGATGCATGAGAAAGGCATTATCAGAATGCAGCTTGGATTGTAGGTGATGCATGCAGCAGGTTTTATCAGAATGCAGCTCGGATTGTAGGTGATGCACGAGAAAGATTTTATCAGATCGCGGCTCGGATTGTAAGTGATGCACGAGGTTTTATCAGAATGCAGCTCAGATTATAAGTAATGCATGAGGCAGGTTTTATCAGAATGCAGCTCGGATTGTAGATGATGCATAGGAAAGGTTTTATCAGAATGCAGCTCGGATTGTAGATTGCATAAGAAAGGTTTTATCAGAATACAGCTCGGATTGTAGACGATGCATAAGAAAGGTTTTATCAGAATACAGCTCAGATTGTAGATGATGCATAAGAAAGGTTTTATCAGAATGCAGCTTGTATTGTAGATGATGCACAAGAAAGGTTTTATCAGAATGCAGCTCGGATTGTAGATGATGCATAAGAAAGGTTTTATCAGAATACAGCTTGTATTGTAGATGATGCATAAGAAAGGTTTTATCAGAATACAGCTTGTATTGTAGATGATGCACAAGAAAGGTTTTATCAGAATGCAGCTCGGATTGTAAGTGATGCATGAGGCAGGCTTTATCAGAATGCAGCTCGGATTGTAGACGATGCATAAGAAAGGTTTTATCAGAATACAGCTCGGATTGTAGATGATGCACAAGAAAGGTTTTATCAGAATGCAGCTCGGATTGTAGACGATGCACAAGAAAGGTTTTATCAGAATACAGCTCGGATTGTAGATGATGCATAAGAAAGGTTTTATCAGAATACAGCTCGGATTGTAAGTGATGCATGAGGCAGGTTTTATCAGAATGCAGCTCGGATTGTAGATGATGCATAAGAAAGGTTTTATCAGAATGCAGCTCGGATTGTAGATGATGCATAAGAAAGGTTTTATCAGAACGCAGCTCGAATTGTAAGTGATACATGAGGCAGGTTTTATCAGAATGCAGCTCGGATTGTAGATGATGCATAAGAAAGGTTTTATCAGAACGCAGCTCGGATTGTAAGTGATGCATGAGGCAGGTTTTATCAGAATGCAGCTCGGATTGTAGATGATGCATAAGAAAGGTTTTATCAGAATACAGCTCGGATTGTAGATGATGCACAAGAAAGGTTTTATCAGAATACAGCTCGGATTGTAAGTGATGCATGAGGCAGGTTTTATCAGAATGCAGCTTGTATTGTAGGTGATACATGAGAAAGGTTTTATCAAAACGCAGTCCGGATTGTATGCAATAAACAACATACAATAACTTTATTGCATTAAACATACATAATATATTTAGAGCAAAATAAGAATCAATGGGAAAATACATGGATTTTTTTGTAGGTGATGCATGAGAAAGGTTTTATCAGAACGCAGCACGGATTGTAGGTGATGCACAAGAAAGGTTTTATCAGAATGCAGCTCGGATTTATGGTGATGCACGGTCACTTATTAGACGGTGTATTATGGAATGAAAATAGCTATTAATATTCTATTACTCAATACAAGTACTTTGGGTAATAAATCTAATTTTCTACAAATCAAAGCCATTTAATGCAATGAATCCATCAAGCTGAATGTCGCATAAGTAATAGAGAACCAGGAAGTGGCATTTTGGACAAAAGAGTCTTTTTTCATCTTAAGGTGTACATGTACTTCCTCTTGGTGTGTAATAGTATCCATTTGCATTTGTGCAAAATACTTTTTCCGTCCTTTTTTTAAATACTATTTTGCTCATTACACTCCTTGAAAGCTACAAAATTATGACACCAAAAAAAGGTCGTTTTTCATTTACTAATAGTGTTAGTATTTATCGTTACTCGTTTAACCTTAAAAGTATGCTCGTGTAGCGGGAACTCTTGTGGTTATTACCGGAAGTATTCGGAGAGATAGGCACGCGAAAACAATGCACAAACCCAGAAAACGCGGCGTCTGAGTCAACCGTGTTTACTACTCTTTCACCAGATTTAAAGACATCTACAAGTAGTCAAACGGATTCGTTTAAAATTTAGGAAAAATGTGGTAAGGAGTTATGGTATCCGAATATTTAAATTATATACGGTAATATCCGAATATACATATGTTTGTCCATAACTCGCCCCCAGACAGGACCAAACTCATTCAGATATCTATTATCAGATATAAGCAGTACTGACCACAAGGTGTATCTTCCACATACATAGGACCTCCTAGGATGATTTTTATACAGGAGGCACCCGCCATTTCCGACATCTTGCTGCATAAAGAAAAGTAAACGTTTAACAAGGACATCGCGAAAACATACCTATATGATTTTGATCCCATTAAATCCCACTGTTATATAGTAAAACTGGGGTTTACAGGGGTATACATTATTTTTCTTATTTTAGCTCAAAAACATAGATTGTGGGTACTCGTTAGAACCGCCTCGGCGAGGCGGTTCTAACGAGTACCCACAATCTATGGTTTGAGCAGAAATATGAAAAATATCAGAATTTTTATCTGAAAATTTTTGGTTTTTGGGTGGTGAAATTTCCAATAGATTTGAATAGGCGTGTTTTCGTAATGAGAAGTTCTCATAATGAAGAGTAAATCTGCACAGGAGCAACTGTTGTACAGCAATATCACGACGATTTTATTAGCACTGTTTCGTGAGAGTGGGTCTTCAAGTTTGCGTTTGTAAAAGACATTTGTTCGACGAGCAAGAAAGAGAGCATTCACACAACAATAACATGAAACACTGAAAATTTAAGGAGAGGTGATAATTTAAATCTGCTTTAACGCTGGTTTTGTTTAATAAATATTCTTTTGAAATTAAAATGTAGTAAAATTTCAGCATTCATGTATGAAATTGGTCCTACACTATAATTATTAGTTTGGAAAGTTTTGGATCAAAAGAAAATTGTAAACAGTGTTACAATAACTTTTTTCAATAAGTTAATGCTGTCGGATCAAATTAACATAAATTCTAAATTGTTGAAAATAAAAAGAATGCGTGATAAAATACTTTTTGGAAAGGATTCAGTGTGCGAGCAATATGAACAAAAGCAATTTTCATCTTTAAATCGCATGGTATTATTTTACCTTTCGCCTTTGAAGTCTAGAAATCATTTACCCAGACTAGTGGTGGCTATAATGTACACTCATAAAACGGTCTGGTTACAGAATTTGAAAGGAGATACCCGGTGATTTTGGAAAGTATGAAAACCATAATTATATCAGAATGAACTGATTCAGCACATAAACCATTTTTACGCATATATTTAAATATTGTTGGTTATTCATCATATATCCCTGTATTATCATGATTACTTATTTACATTCGCCAAATAATATTCACTAGACATGCTTGCTTACCATTACATACTTCTGATGTAGTTGGGTCTGGCTGATAGAGAGATGCTTTTCCAGGTAGAAGTTTTTTTTTCCTTAAATTAATTAAATAAAAAAAATGTTCAGTTAAACTTTATCCAAGAGGGATACTTTTATATTTAAAACAATTCTAGTTTCGGCATGTATTGCCTTCTTCAGTATATTAATAGATTAACCCTTTCAGCTCTGAGGACCAAATCAGACACTCTTGGAAATAGTATAGATCCAGATCAGACGACCGTCTAATATGAAAATACACAGTTGACAATTCTGTTATTGCTTTTTGACTGCAATCCTGTTTGCAACAATTGATGTGGCCGAATTCGGAGATGGAAGAGTCCATTTCATAAACTCAGTGATGAAAGGGTTAACTCGGAGATTCTGCATTTTCCTACTTTCACCAAGCAATCAATATTTCAATGTCACAGTATGCAAAAATTAACTTCACATATGTCATCTTAATTTTTAAGGAGAATGGATACACATTAAGGAAGCTTTGTTAAAATTGTTTTGCCTCCCTTCGGAAAAGGGGTCTACTCTAAAAGGGAGCACATTCTTTCTTTTAAAAGACGTCTTTTTAGAAGGAGCTTGGTGTGCAGGAAGACACGGTAGTTACATCCCTTGTAAAAAATGGCAGAAATAAAAGCCGTCCTCTTAAACTAGGCGGTTATTCTGTTGGTATATGTATTTGCGGTAATAATAAAAACTGTTAATAAAACAGTACGCTATGCATCAATTATTTGTACCAACGACCACTCTAGGACCTAGAAATAGGTAGCATGGAATTTCTCTTCTAGCTCTGCATAGCGCTATTAAGAATCGCATTACCAATGAAGCCAGCGCACATCAAAGCCTATAATAAGACGTGAGACCAGCGAATACTCAGATCAGACTGCGCATCCGCGCAGTCTGATCAGAGTATTCGCTGATCTACAGTCTCCAGGCTATCCAAAGAGAGATAAAAGAGAACCATTGTTATACTGGGTGGATATATAGGCTGATGTGAGTCTTTGCTAGTCACACAGATCTTATTATAGGTTTTGTTGTGCGCTGCCTCAATGCTCTTCTAAGGAAATACTACATTTTTCAAAAAATCTCAGTGTGAGGTATATATCTGGACAGCCTTGATCATGTTATTAGAACACATCCGCGTCATGGAACTTTCCTCAGAATACGGAAATTGCATGCATGTACGTCAGTCATGATTGAATGTATTTTTTGTCGTAATTGCCTTCAAAAGTTTTACTTTATTCATTGGCTTAAAACATTGACTGGGAGTAGTCGGGTGTGGCGAAGGTGTCGTGTATCTTACGTCAACGGGGCGTCTAATTGATATTGGCTTATAGTTGGGCAAGGCCTGCTATCCTTATAACAGGTAAGGGTGGGGGGAGGAATGTTTTTATTTCTTATGTTTCTTCACTTTCATTCTTGTTCCTCTTTCTTCCCTGTCCCTTTTTCATCTCCTCTACTATCTCTTTTGTCCCTTTCTCTGGGAGACGACACAAAATGATCCACAAGGGTTGATGTGTCGTTAAACCCAACACAACCAACCAAAACATTGCCTATTTTTATTTCTTCCTACTTATAGCAAATGAATGGCTGCAAATTATGCAAAATCGATATGGTAGGTAGATCGGAAACAGGTTCTCAACCAGGTTCGCTTGTTCAAAATTGCCGAAATTTTCACAATATTATTGTGAAACGTCAATAATTAAAAATCAGCGGAGAAAACCATTTCCCCCCATAGATAAAATCCAAAATATCAATTTTCGTACTATAGGATTTGCATAGATCGGACCATTTCTTGGTCGTAAATGGTATTTTAGGGTAACTGTTTGAGAAGAAAGTACAGGAACTAAAAAAAGGCAAATGTTGGTCAGTCAATCAGACCAAATATTTGCTTTTATTTCATTTCGTTTTAAATAAAACGCCAAGCAAACACATGTTACCAATCGACATCGAATGTAGTTAAATTTAACACTTCCGCCCTGCTATCCCCATTAACTATTGAATTAATCAAATATCTTAATTCATGTTGTCATATGCAATAAAGTAGAAGTATCTTTACCCAGAAAGGCCATAGTCACCAACCGCAGTCTTTCCCAGTCACAAGCCTTAGTCTTTCCAAGTCACAAAAGAATGACTGCCGTATTTTTCCTGAATATTCGGACAAAAGTTCTGAGCAAGGTCGACACTGTTCGTCACTTATCTAACAGTAGTACTTCGTATAGGGCGTCTCTAGGGGGACTACACACTATACTACTAACAGTTTTAATCACAACAAGAGATACTGTAACAGACTTGATCAAATTTAAGGAAAAGTGAAGTGTTATGGTGTCCAAATATTTAGGGTATATACGATAATAAATGTGAGACAGGTAAGCAGAAACGCACATGGAAAGTTTCCAACGAAGCGAATATATAACCTACCGCATCAAGTATATAAATTGTCCTCATAATATCTACGCGCTCCTCACACAACCCTAAATACCCCATTTCGAAAATACGCCTATTCAAAAATAAAGAAAATTTCATTTCCAAAAACTGAAAATTTTCAGATAAAAAAATTCTGATATTTTTCATATTTCTGCTCAAAACATAGATTGTGGGTACTCGTTAGAACCGCCTCGCCGAGTAAATCTATGTTTTTAGCAGAAATAAGAAAAATAATGTATACCCCTGTAAACCCCAGTTATATAAAAGTGGGGTTTAAGGGGGTCAGTATTATATAGGCATGTTTTCGTGATGCCCCTTTTTAAGAACACAAAACTTTGAATTGCAGAATTACCTCAATTCTCCATAAATGATTTAGTTAACAATTTATGTACAGGTACAGGTATTTTATGCCCAGTGAAAAGGGCTAGCTTTGCTTTAGAAATTATGGATTATCTGATCCATTTGTCTGTTAACTCTTAACTTGCTGACAATAAATAACAACAAACACGGAAATTAAAGTTTGACATTTCATTCACAATGTCTCTTTTGGCCTATTTTAGTCTATTGAGTGCTATTTAAAGCGGACGTATTCCCTAATTTCACTTTTAGTTGTTGTTGGCGAGTCAAGTGGTGAAAATTGAAATAATACAAACACTTACAGGTTACTGAGATTTTAAGTTTTTCTCATTTGAATCTCTTTAATATTCATGAGAAGCCAATGACATCATTGGTTCTTATGAATATATTTAAAATATTTTAACTCCGTTAATTTGAAGAAATTTAGGGAATGTATGCAGAGAGTAACGGAGTTCCCCATTATGTATGTAGGACTGTATTGCTTAAACATTATAACAATCAGTTTGAAATTTAATGAACTTTAACTTTAAAATTTCAAATGTTAGTAATTTTTTAAAATTTCGTTTTTTATTTGAAATTCCGTTTTTTTATTTTTTTTTATTGAAATTTTATATAATTATCTTTCTGAATGTAATTTTCAACAATTTATTTATTCTTGGTAAGCTTTTATTCCAACATGGTGATCTGATTCTTATATTTTAATAGTTTAAAAATTGTTTTTAAAATTTAATTAAAACAGTTTTCATCTTTTTTTAAAAATGGTAGCTTGAAATATAGTTTTAATATTAATTAGTAATAGAATATTTACTATTTCTGTATAAAATTTAAATTTCAAGGTAAAATCTAAAAAGAACCAATGACATCATAGAATAGTGGATTGCCGGATAGCTTTTCTACTAACTATGTACAGCAACACAAGTTACTACAACTTTGAATGCATGTAACTTTTGAACCAATAAAAACATTTAAATGCGGTTTTCACTATCGTTATCGTCACAACAATATCTTTCATTTGAAAAAGTCTGAAATTGGGAAATATGTCGCCTTTAAAGGATTTAAAAATGTATATGCGTCGCCTTTAAAAGATTTAAAAATGTATATGGGCCTGAAAACGTAATGTAATCTTAGAATGTAGTCTTAGAAGGAAATCATGTGAATCAGTGATTTCTGGATATAGACTTCTCTGTCCATATACACACTAGGTAGACCGAAATTAGCGGGGACAGCATTTATTACAAATTTTTATGTCATCATGAAAACATGCCTATATAATTTTGACCCGCTTAAACCCCACTTTTATATAGTAAAACTGGGGTTTAGAGGGGTAGACATTATTTTTCTTATTTCTGCTCAAAAACATAGATTGTGGTACTCGTTAGAAACGCCTCTTCGAGGCGGTTCTAACGAGTACCCACAATCTATGTTTTGAGAAGAAATATGAAAAATATCAGAGTTTTTTATCTGAAAATTTTCAGTTTTTGGAGGTGAAATTTTCTATATATTTGAATATGCGTGTTTTCGTAATGTTTGCCCATTCGTGCAGTCCGATCAGAGTGTTGCAAGGAACTCTGTGGGTAGCCAAGGGTCTAAAACGTCTTCAGGCGGACAGTGAAGACTCTTACCAGACTGCGCGGATGCGCGAGCTGATTTGTCTACGATGGGCGCACAGGATATCTTGTAGGAAAAGCTGTGCCCCGGCTCAAATCTCTGTCTTACTGAGCCGTGTTTGCAATCCAAAACAGTACATTAGTACATGTACCATGACCAAGATTGCTTTTGGATCATTGAGCCAAAAACATCGAATACCGTTTAAGCCAGTGCTAGGTGGCGTATGCCGCCTCACAAACTACAGTATAACCTCAATGGCTCGAACACGGATGGCTCGTTTACCGTGGATGATTCGAACTCTTTTTTTCAGTCCCTACAAAATTCTTCCAATAACTTAAGAAAACAAATATTTAGTTTTTTTTCCCTTATTATATCATGGAATTGTATGTTGTGTGTACTCATTAGAATCGCCTCATCGAGGCGATTCTAATGAGTACACTCAACATACAATCATTGTGTAGAAAATCGAAAAGATTTGCCTAAATAATCGCTATTTGCTTCCTGAACTTGTGCCATGATTAACCCTCAGTGGCTCGAACTACCCATGTCTCGAACAAATTTCCATGGTCCCAAAGATGTTCGAGCCATTGAGGTTCGACTGTAGATAGCTGTACATGAAGAGACTTAATAAAACCGAGTTTCCTATTCTTATTTTTTTGTGTGTTCTTTGTTTCTATAGGCAACCTTTTAGATTTTTATTTTACTCAGACAATGTACAGGTCCTTGCACATTACGAAAACACGCCAATTCAAATATATTAAGAATTTTACCACTAAAAAAAATGAAAAGTTTCAGATAAAAAATTCCTATATTTTACATATTTCTGCTAAAAACATAGATTGTGGGTACTCGTTAGAACCGCCTCGTCGAGGCGGTTCTAACGAGTACCCACAATCTATGTTTTTAGCAGAAATAAGAAAAATAATGTATACCCCTGTAAACCCAAGTTTTGCTATATAAAAGTGGGGTAAAAGGGGGTCAACCTTATATAGGTATGTTTTCGTGATGAGCTCATTGAAACTCGTATAATAGTCCGTTTTATATCCATGGCAATACTAAGCCATGTATCAATGAAAAACTCGGACTAAAATAAATTAATAGGAACATGAAATCGTTTTATTTATGATGCTCTGGCAAAAAAAAAAAAAAAAAAAAGAAAGAAAAAAAAAAAAAAAAAAAAAAAGACAATTTATACACCCACATCTACTTAGTATTTATCACCATGACGTTGGTCAAGAAATAAAACCATCTAAATAAATTCTTGGAATTGTTATATACACCAGTGTCCTTTTGTTCATTACATTTTTCTATCATTGTTTTACGTTCGTTTTCGGGGTTTAGTGCCACTGACGACTGTAACCAGCTGGCGCACGAAATTAGGTGTGGTTACGTTGATATTGTAAATGGAATCAATAATCCTTAAAAACTTACAATGACGTCCTATTTGTGCTTAATATGAGAAGTCATTATAAGCATTAAATAACATTCGTGATACAGTAAACTCTCGTTACAACGACAACATGTGTTCCCAAAGACGTTGCCATTAAAATGAATTTGCTGTTGTACAGAATACTTAATGAGCAGATTGATATGTAAGAAAGGCCTTGTTTTATTCTTATTTCCTCGCAAAGCATATGTTTTGGATGTTTGTTAGAATTGCCTCACTGAGGTGATTCTAACAAATATCCTAAATATATGTTTCTTTAAAGTATAAATACAATAGTCTTGCGTAATTTGTGACTAATTGTTACCTCTTAAGCGAAAGTTTCATGACAGTCAAATTGTCACATCACGAAAACATGCCTATATAATGTTGACCCCCTTAAACCCCACTTTTATATAGTAAAACTGGGGTTTACAGGGGTATACATTATTTTTCTTGTTTCTGCTCAAAATCATAGATTGTGGGTACTCGTTAGAACTGCCTCGGCGAGGCGGTTCTAACGAGTACCCAAACTCTATGCTTTGAGCAGAAATATGAAACATATCAGAATTTTTATCTGAAAATTTTCATTTTTTGGGTGGTAAAATTTTCAGTATATTTGAATAGACATGTTTTCATAATGATTATTTCGAACTGTGTCATTGTATCAAGTGTCGGTATAAAGAGGGTTATCTATATGTGAATTTATAATTTTATTTAACTTTTCCACTCTCTGGGCAAATTAAGCAGAAATCACACTGATGATATTTTTCTATTTTTTCCAGAAAATAGACTTTGAGATTTCATGCAAATCGTCTCCTTTTGGGAGACAATTTGCTTAATGTGTCAAAGCATATTTTATGGGAAATTAAAAGAAAAATATTTCAAAGTGTCGTCTGTAATTTATAACCAGCATGCTAGAAGTTAAAAACGATTATGTACGCAACACAAGAAAGGGCATAATGATTGTCATCACGAAAACATACCTATATAATTTCGACCCCTTAAGCCCCATTTTTATATAGTAAAACTGGGGTTTACAGGGGTATATATTATTTGTTTTTATTTCTACTCAAAAGCATAGATTGTGGGTACTCGTTAGAACCGCCTCGTCGAGGCGGTTCTATTGAGTACCCACAATCCATGTTTTGAGCAGAAATAAGAAAAATATCAGAATTTTTTATCTGAAAATTTTCATTTTTTAGTGGTAAAATTTTCAATATATTTGAATAGGCGTGTTTTCGTAATGACGTGCAACGAAAACCTAGGTATACCTGTGTGAATCAGGGATTGTTTACCGCATATATGGACCCTAGCTTATGCTCACAAACATGGAAGGTCCGGAGCAGACTACAGTGATGCGCAGGCTGCTCAGGTTTTCACTGTTGGCTATAGCAAAATAGCGTTTTGTACACCATGTGCATCATGTGATTATCACTACCTTATTCATAATGTTTGTAAATCCTTTGAACCCAAAAAGGGCCAAGCAAAATTTGCAGCAGGCGACATACTATTTTTTCTATTTTTCAGAGCAAAAGTAAGTCTTGACATTCTATGACGATTCACATGAAATCTCAAGACTTACTTTCTTTCAAAAATAATAAAAAAATATATTTCAAAGTGTCGTCTGCTGCAGTTTAATATGATTGGCGCTTTAAGGGTTAACCACTTATTCGTTGCAGAACTGCAGTTGTTATCAAATGCTCATCTTATTATTGCACGTGTTCTGTTTAAATACATTCCGTTAATGCTACATATCCTGTTTTCTAAGAATAATCAGAAAAAAAAATGTCATCAGTTGGTCGTCTGCTTTATAACTCCAGGAAGTGGCAAAGGTTTAAGTAACACACCTACCACATGCGCCATTCTTTTCAAGCTTGTCCTCCTGCACACCGCAATTTACACTTCTTAGCATACTAGGTAAAATTTCAGCATACGACATTTTGAAATGTTTTCCTTATTTTCCCAGAAAATAGGATTTGATATATCATGTAAATTGTCTCGACAATTTGTACGAAACGTCAAATCCTGTTTTCCGGGAATGAATAACATCTGTTTATCGTCTGCGGAATCTGCTAAGAGCCTGCTAAGTGTTAAAAGGAATGAATAAACTTTCAAATGAGGCAACTATGATCTCTTATTCACAATAGGTTATCAGGAAACATTGGGGGCATTCATTATATAGGCTCGTTAATGTAGTAAATTTGGTAGACCTGCCTTTGTTCTAGCTATATGATTCAGCTCCAATGCATTCTTGGTTGTCGGGGAGATTTTGAAAGGGTTTTGACATATACATGCATGGCATCTTGATCGACGGACTGCGACAAATTATAGCAATCTTTGTTTTCCCCGACACAGAGAGGCTCTATATGGAATTTATTAACCCTTCTCTTGCTGAACACGACATGCCCTGTCTTAGTAAACAGTGTAGATCCAGATCAGTTGGCTTCTGAAGAAGCCAACTGATCTGGATCTGCACTGTTTGTCATTAAATATGTGAATTTCTATCAAAAACTCAGATCAAGTAATCTGATTGGCTGGAAATTAGAAGTGGGCTTGGCATCTTAATTTTAATTTATTCAGCATGACAAGGGTTAAATAGATTCTAAAAGGAATGAAAATTGGGAGCAATGAACACATTCACAAATTTGAAAACAGCCGGAATGTCAAAATATAACTGAAGATACTCAGGTTATGCCACAAACACGACCACAGCCTTCCCGAAACACCAAAAGAAAGAGAGAGAGAGATGAGGAACAAAACATGACAAACACCACATATAAAACCACCGACGCACAAACAAAGAAGAATGAACTCCAACAGAGGAAACGCAATGGAACGGTCAGTTGAAAACCTAATGAGGCTCTCCCAGGGGTGTACCTGTTCCCTTGTTCCCCTGAAATATTTCAGCATTTTCCCTTCTTCCCCAAAATCAAAATCTTAATTTTCTATGTTCCTTGCTCCCCAAAATTACCTTTGTTACCCTGTTTCCTTCATTTTAGACTTAATTTTCCCTGTTCCCCTGAAATAAATGACATTATTCCCCTGTTCCCCAGAACCCCTGGGAGGGCCTCCCTCCCTAATGGGATAATTAAACCAGTTTTACTCGTGCGAAGCCTCACCCTTCTGATGCAGCTGCAAACTACAAATACAGTCGAGCCTCGATTGCTCGAACCTCTTTGGGACCATGAAAATTTGTTCAAGACATGGGTAGTTCGAGCCATTGAGGGTTAATCCTTGCACTTGGTCAGGAAGCAAGTGGCGTTTAGGGAATTTGACCTTCTAGCCAATGATGGTATGTTGAGTGTACTCATTAGAATCGCCTCGACGAGGCGATTCTAATGAGAACACACAACATACAATTTCATAATAAAATGACAAAATGCAAATATTTGTTCTCTTGAGCTGTCGGAAGAATTTCGTAAGGACTCAAAAACGAGTTCGAATTAGCCATGGTAAACGAGCCATCAGTGTTCGAGCTAGAGCCATCGAGGTTCGACTGTATATGTTCGGTCCACAGAGGGGGCCTCCACCTCATCTGTCGAACAGTGAAATACATACATGTATAATCACAAACACTGTGATGAAACAAAGTGAAGCCTTCTGGGCCAGATTAGCTAGATTCGGCCAATTAGGCCCAACCAGTGACCAGCAAATAATGTTTTAAAAATCCCGAAATGAGCTCAATGATCATAAAGGAAACGAAAATATGTACAAACACTATAATCAAGTACGGTCAGACGGTTTTCGGCCGCCACACGGCACTAACAGCAGCGGTTGTGAAGATAACTACATCCTGAAAAAATTACCATTGAGAGCAATAAAAAGATTACAAATAAGCGTCAAGTTAGTCCAGACTACAGTCGACTCCCGTTATCTCGAATTCCAAGGTACTCACTGAATCACTTCGAGATATCCGTACTTCGACATATCAGAGTTGAGAGAGTGAGGAAAACAATAAATTGAACAACCACATTTAACAAATGAATATGTAATTTGACTCCTGAAGTTAGAAATATATATATAAAATAATGTGGAAAAGAGGAGAAATTGCTCCTGAGGAGCAATTTCTCCTCTTTTCCACATTATTTTGTTACCTGTTGTCATAGTTTCATGTTAAAACAGGGACCAGATTTTCACTTCGAAATAAGCGGTAATTCGAAATAAGCGAGTTCGAGATAACGAGGTTCGACTGTAGTTATTTTTGCCCCCTTAGGCCTCATCAGTGACCCTCATAAGTTTTCAAGAAAAAAAAAACTGGCCGAGCGCTTCATTGAAGGTGACATTTGAAAATGCAGAAGGGGTCGTTTGAAAACGCATCCTGTGGATGAACGACGGACGGTCGAACGTACACATTAGGGTGTGGTTATGGATTGTACCGAACAAATCATAAGAAACGTTGCCTACAACGACCAGAGTCGTACAGTTAGTAGTTGTGGGTTGACTGCATCTCAAAAGTGCTCTCTGTACACACAGTCCCATAAATTGTGGACAACCGTGGACAATCTGTCCGAACTTGTGCAAACAAATCTTTTCAAATAACCTCTTCCCTATCTCCCCTAGTTTGAAATAAGTCCGAAAATATCGACTTGTGAGGTCCACCCCACAATACATACCAAACATACACTCTCAAGACAGCGATGGGCGGGAAGTAATCACAGTTCACAGTACCTTAGCCCGAGCCTTCTGCTCAGGTGAGCTAGAAAGACACATCTTAAATTTCCAGTACAAATATAAAATCAATGCCTATTAATTCAGTTTCGGCTTGTTTTTTTTTTTTTTTTTTTGTTGTTTTTTTCATGGGTACCTAACATATCCTTAACCTTTGTCCTGCCTTTGCAAACAGTGTTGATCCAGAAGCCAACTGATCTGGATCTGCACTATTTGTAATCAAGTATGTGAATGTATAGCAACAATGCGGAATAAGTAATCTGATTGGCTTAAAATTAGAAGTAGGCGCGACATCTCAATTTATTCAGCAGGACAAGGGTTAAATTCAGTTTCATGAAATTTTGAACAGGAATGGGTGTGTTTACAAGTAACTTGAAAACTTTAACACGTAATCTCGACTAAATTATAATTGTAATCAACTGATGCGTCCGTGCGTGTGTCTGTCAATTATGTCAACATCAAAGACTTTCCTGCAGAAGAAGTGTTTGATATTTGTGCATACTAAAGAGCGTATATTTTTATTATCGACACTTTGATTTCTTTTATCTGAACAGTTTAGTTTATTTATCGCAATATTTCATTATACAGTGTTGCAAGTCTTTAGATACGGTACATAAAGTTGAGCGGGACCCCACAAGCGAGATGGTACCTTACATGACAGGTGACGACATAGTTTACCCTGCTCATCTATGCCGTCTGATCAATATCTTTTATACAATTGTTTAACTTAGTTAGCCTAGATACTCGCACACTTCAACTCCTTAAACTTTATCACTCTCTAGGAAAGTTCAGCAGACGACAAATCCATGATATGTTTCTTACTTTCCCGAAAATAGGCTCTAACAGTTCATGCAAACTGTCTCCTAGGGAGACAGGAGACAATTTGCGCACAATATCAAAGCCTATTTTCTGCGAAAAATAACAAATATATGTCAAATTGTCGTCTGGCGAAGTTGCTTCAAAGTATGCTATGCTAAGCCATCACGAAAACATAACTATATAATTTTGACCTCCTTAAACCCCACTTTTATATAGTTAAACTGGGGTTTACAGGGGTATACATTATTTTTCTTATTTCTGCTCAAAAACAGAGATTGTGGGTACTTGTTAGAACCGCCTTGGCGAGGCGGTTCTAACGGGTACCAACAATCTATGTTTTGAGCAGAAATATGAAAGATATCAGATTTTTTATCTGAAAACTTTCAGTTTTTAGCGGTGAAATTTTCAATATATTTGAATAGGCGTGTTTTCGTAATGGCGTCGACGACATGATGATATGTCTAAAACTGTGGTACATGTATTTGATCTGGGTCTACTTTGTTTGCTCTGAATTTTCTGTCCCATTTCTTTGGGTAAATACGATATGCGGATGCAAGGGCGTGTGATCAGCCTTTCACTCATTGTGGATTCATAAAACTTGATTGTAATAAATTGTTTGATACGACTGTAATATGTAAAATTCATACGTGACGCAAGAAAACGACCCTTTTGCTATATTCGAGCAGGGATTACTCAGATTAGCTTGAACATCCGTCCCCTGTATGCCGATACTTTCTATTACAGGTTGACTCTCGTTATCTCGAACTCGCTTATCTCGAATAACCGCTTATCTCGAAGTGAAAATCTTGTCCCTGCCTAAACATGAAATTCTAACAACAAGTAAAAAATATTGTAGAAAAGAGGAGAAATTGCTCCTAATGAGCAATTTCTCTTCTTTTCCACAATATTTTCGATGTAACTCTAACTTCAAGAGTCCAATTATACAAGGAATGTTCGAAATGAATTGCGTATTTCTATCTGGAGACTTCAAATTTCAAGTTAGCCCAAAAGTACTCATTTCATGCCCTCGAAGTACTCCCCGTGGCTAGAAATGCAAAGTTTCAGCCGATGTATCCACTTCTTGAAGGCGTCACGGTACGCTGATTTGGGCACAGTAATAAGGTACTGATGAATGGCAGATCCAAGTGCCTGTCGGGACTGGTATTTCCGCCCAGCAAGGAATGCTTTCAATTTCGGAAACAAAAAGAAATCACATGGGGCAAGGTCTGGGGAATACGGGGGGTGAGGCAAAACAGTTACTTTTTCTTTCTTCAAAAAACGCCGTAACTATTGCGGAGGTATGAGCTGGGGCATTGTCATGTAGAAGACAGACATGTTTAAAACCAGTGGCAGGGCGTCGTTTCTGATAATACTTTTTCAGTTTCTTCAGTACTACGTCTTTGTAGTACTTTCCGGTGATGCTTTTGCCCTTTTTCACTGGCACTTTTATTGCGACTCCTTCACCAGAGAAGAAGATTGCATACAAAACCTTCTTTGTACTCAAAGAACGTTTGGCAATTATTGGGCGTTTGCTGTGTTTAGTGGCCCAGATCTTATTGCTAACCTTTCTGACGGGCCCAAAATAATGGACCCAGGTTTCATCACCTGTGACGACATTGGCAAACTGCTTTTTATCATATTTTGGAAACATTTGAAGCAGCTTTTTGGCCACTTTAACCCGTTGCCTCTTTTGCTCGTCAGTCAACAGATGTGGCACCCATTTAGCAGAAATCTTTCTGACTTTCAAATGCTTCTTCAAAATAAGGTGAACCGTTGATAGTGATATGCCTACCTTTCGTGCAATATCACGAACTGTAAATCTGGCATCTCCTCCAATGATTTCCTTTATTTTGGAAACAATTTCTTTACGAGATGCAGATTTTGGCCTACCTGATTTCGGTGCATTTTTGATGGACTCTACACCAGACTCAAATTTCTTTTTCCGCCGCCGAACTGTGTCATAAGACACACAAGAAGGTCCAAAAGCAGTAGAAATTTCAATCATCAGCTTCTTCAAAGAACAACCAAGTTTTGAGCGAGCTTTGATGTAAGCCCGTATTTCATCTTTTTTGTCGACGCTTCTACCAACCATTTTTACTGCAGTGGTCAATGACTGCGTGTATTCAAATGGCAAATTTTATGTCTTACACTTAGTCTAACATGTACATTTATATACCATTGTGTAGATATTGAATAGCCCTATACAGGTATGTATTGGTTTTTATCGTGCCCCACGTGGATATCGAGCTAGAGGACAATAAGCATTTCGAACATCCCTCGTATATATGAATTTGTTAAATGTGATTGTTCGAATTACTTTTTCCTCAATTCTGAAAATCTGAGATGTCGAGGTACGGATATCTCGAAGTGTTTCAGAGAGTCCTTTGGAATTCGAGATAACGAGAGTCGACTGTATCTCCTTCGATTCTTTCAGCGGGCAGCGAACGCTTTGAACAGTTTGTACTGAAGTACGGTCTGGTACAGAAGCTGTCTCATCTGCGCCTTCATTACCCGTATGTGGTAAAATGATATTTTACATATGATATGTTAAAGAACACACACATTCACATCTAAAAAATAATCCACATCACGTCCCTTTCAGACCTGCAGACCAACCATATACCTATGCAAACAATGAAGATCATCATGAGCCGTCTCATCAGGATCTACACTGTTTGTCATTATGTTTTAATTTTTGACTGGCATCCCTGTTTGCAATACTGGACATGTCCGAATTGAATGATAGAAACATGCGATCTTGTAGAAAATGCCGTACCCCGCCTCAGTTTGATTGGTAAAAACAAACCATGCTTATTCCATGATTCGTAGATGTCTAGATGGTGTGATCCCAGTTCGAGATACCCACATGTCACTCCATTATCAACTGTATCTTCAACCAAAATGTTGGTGTTGCAAGAATTTCTATATTGCCCTCAGATGTGATTTACGCTTAGCATTCTGAATAAAAATTCAGCAGACGATATTTTGATTTTTTTTCTTGTTTTCTCAGAGAATAGGATTTGAACTTAAATGCAAATTGTCACCTTTGGAGACCATTTTCAGGAAATGCCAAAGCGCATTTTCTGGGAAAATAATAAAATATCATTAGTTTGTCGTCTGCTGAATTAGCCCAGAAAGTGGTAAAAGTTGATATTTACAATCGAATCTCTTGTGAATGAGTTCAACGGTTCTGTGAAGTTGGTTGAAAAGAGACAGAAACACAAAGAGCAAGAAATCTATGGTTACTAGTCTTATTCTTGCAATTACAGTGAAATGAAAAAAAAAGTGATTACTGTTTTCAGTTCTAAACTTTTTCTCTTTAACTTCGAAATGGTAATACATACTATGGTACAGGAGTTACCTAGAACTCACTGGCATTTTTTCCTCTCATATGGTACACTTGTATAAATGCGCCAGTTCATCTTTTTTATTCGTAATTTTCGAGAACCCCTAACTTTCTGAAGTGGACTCTTCCGTCTATGAAATTGTATGTATCCATTGTATCAATAAGGGATGTCACGTGGACAAAAATCGAAAACAAAATGGCGAACAGAGTGGTGACAAAATACAGTCGACTCTCGTTATCTCGAAATCCAAGGGACTCTCTGAAATACTTCGAGATATCCGTATCTCGACATATCAGATTTGCAGAATTGAGAAAAAAATAATTCGAACAATCACATTTAACAAATATGTATGTAATTGGACTCCTGAAGTTAGAGATATATTGAAAATATTGTGGAAAAGGAGAGAAATTGCTGCAATTTCTCCCCTTTTCCACAATATTTTTTTTACCTGTTGTTAGATTTTCAAGTTTAAGCAGGGACAAGATTTTCACTTCGAGATAAGCGGTAATTCGAGATAAGCGCGGTCGAGATAACGAGAGTCAACTGTAGTAAAAAGGAAAACAGCGTAGATCCAGAGAAGGTTCGTATGAGCCATCTCATCTGGATCTACACCATTTGCAAAACCTTTTTTTTTTCTGGTCTGTGGTCTGTGTCTGGTTGCGGCTAAACATGCATGCTGAGTATAATATTTTTCTCAGAAACTAGGCTTTGGCATTCCCATCACGAAAACATGCCTATATAATTTTTATCCCCTAAACCCCACTTTTATATAGTTAAACTGGGGTTTACAGGGGTGTACATTATTTTTCTTCTGCTCAAAAACATAGATTGTGGGTACTCGTTCTAACGAGTACCCACAATCTATGTTTTTAGCAGAAATATGAAAAAATATGAAATATGAAAAATATCAGAACTTTTTATCTGAAAATTTTTCATTTTTTAGTGGTAAAATTTTCAGTATATTCGAATAGGCATGTTTTCGTAATGCATGCAAATTGTCTTTTAGTCGCATGAAACGTCAGAAAAAATATCATCAATGTGTTGTCTGCTGAATTTGCTCATAGAGTGGTACAGGTTAATGTGCGAATATTACAGCTACAACTAAATGTCAGAAAACGGATGCAGCTTTGACGACTTCTTCGAAATTTGATTCCTGCAGGTATTGCCTCATATATCTCGACCGCCTACGCTAAAGAATGACTTATTATCAACATCCAAGCGATCAACAATTATTTTGTCGCAATAAGCCATTAAATGAAATGTGATACTTTTGATTAAATACATGATACGGTATAAACTGTCGTCAGTTTCATTATGCCAACCTTGAGGTATGGTCATATTGATTATTGCATCAAATTGTTTGTTGAAAAGTTTTAAATTTCTCGCCTGATGGCTCGAAATTTAAAATCGTATACTAATAAACTCTCGCGTTAAGCTGTTGCTCAGCATGAATTATTTGTCAAAATTATCCTATCCCAAGTTGGAAGCAGACCGCTGTGCCGGTTTTACATTGAATGTGGATGCAATAAAAAATATGAAAAATATATAAAAAAAAAACAAACCATATCAAGAATAAATCCATGTACCTAAGATGATTTTTAATGCAGTGACATCATGAAACATTGGAAACCGCTGCACTTACGGCAGCATTACGAAAACGCGCCTATTCAAATATGTTGAAAATTTCACCTCAAAACTGAAAATTTTCAAGTAAAAATTCTTATGTATACCCCTGTAAGCCAAAGTTTATAAAAGTGGGGTTTCAGGACGTCAAAATTATATAGGCATGTCTTCGTGATGGCATATCTTGCATGGGTATTTTCCACATACCAAATTATGAATTGCATCACGAAAACATGCCTATATAATTTTGACCCCCTCAAACCCCACTTTTATATAGTAAAACTGGGGTTTACAGGGGTGTATATTATTTTTCTTATTTCTGCTCAAAAACATAGATTGTGGGTACCCGTTAGAACCGCCTCGTCGAGGCGGTTCTAACGAGTACCTACAATCTATGTTTTGAGCAGAAACAGGAAAAATATCAGAGTTTTTCATCTGAAAATTTTCAGTTTTTGGAGATAAAATTTTCTATATATTGGTATAGGCGTGTTTTCGTAATGTAACGTTAGAGAACATTTCTTCGGGCATGTGTCCAGCTAAGATTCAGATCAGCATGTGCAATTGCGTAGTCTGATCAAAATATTTTGCATTACGAGAACACGCCTATTCAAACATATTGAAAATTTTACAACCAAAAAAGCAAAATTTACTGATAAAAAGTTCTGATATTTTTCATATTTCTGGTCAAAACATAGATTGTGGGTACTCGGTAGAACCGCCTCGGCGAGGCGGTTCTAATGAGTACCCACAATCTATGTTTTTGAGCAGAAATAAGAAGAACGATGTATACCCCTGTAAACCACAGTTTTACCATATACAAGTGGGGTTTAATGGGGTCAACATTATATAGGCATGTTTTCATGATGTTAACTTAGTACTACGTGAAAATATATTTGCAATAAGAGAGATCGGTTCTAACGAGTACCCACAATCTATGTTTTGGTTCTAACGAGTACCCACAACCTATGTTTTTGAGCAGAAATATGAAAATATCCGAATTTTTATCCGAAACTTTTCATTTTTTTGGGTGGTAAAAGTTTTCCGTCAAGGATACAAAGTTTCATCATGCATGCGGACAACGAAAATTCTGATCAGACTGCGAGGACGTGCAGGTAGATTTTGGATGGTCTTAGTTGGGCGTACTTTGGATAGTCAAGGATGCAAAGTTTCTTCATGCTGACAACGAAAATTCTGATCAGACTGCGAGGATGTGCAGGTAGATTTAGGAGATTCTTAGCTGGACGCACATGTCAGAATGTACGCTTTCTCAGATTGAGGCTCAACAATTAATAATGATACTCAGACGCTGACCTTATGTTAATAGACCTATGTAACAGCCCTCTAGATAACCTGTTTTGTTGAATAAACTTCATGATAAGTTTTGTTTTTTTTTTTTGTTTTTTTTTGTTTTGTATTTTTCTTAGAAACGCCTCTACTTTCATCACGAAAACATGCCTATATACTTTTGACCCACTTAAACCCCACTTTTATGTAGTAAAACTGGGGTTTTCAAGGGTATACATTAGTTTTCTTAGGCGGTTCTAACGAGTACCCATAATCTATGTTTTGAGCAGAAATATGAAAATATCAGACTTTTTGTCTGAAAATTTATATATTTTGTTGGTAAAAATTTCAGTATATTTGAATAGGCATGTTTTCGTAATGTTTGTGGATAAAGGAGAAACAATATGTATCTTGATACCCTGTCATCTAGTGCTATTCAAGAATGGCTTTTTATTTATATTCTATGAGAAATGAAGAAGATTCTTGTATTTAAGTACATTAAGACTTATTTAGTACTGAAACTTTGCAAGAAGTAGTAAACTAACCGAAAAACTGGTTTAAAAACGGAACATTACGAAAACATGCCTATTCAAATATATTGAAAATTTTACCATCAAAAACTGAAAATTTTCAGATAAAAAATTCTGATATTTTTCATATTTCTGCTCAAAACATAGATTGTGGGTACTCGTTAGAACCGCCTCAGCGAGACGGTTCTAAAGAGTACCCACAATCTTTGTTTTTGAGCAGAAATAAGAAAATAATGTATACCCCTATAAACCCCAGTTTTATTATATAAAAGTGGGGTTCAAGGGGGTCAACATTATATAAGCATGTGATGCATCTCTGTAAATCCGTCTAATAATACTCGTATATAGACCCCGACAAACCCTTGTTTTCACTATATATTATGGGGAAATATGTGGATACACATACTATTTACATTAAGTTACCAACTGTATTTGCAAAATCTCTTAGAAGGTATTTATTTATTTTTATCTATCTATCTATCTATCTATCTATCTATCTATCTATCTATCTATCTATCTATTTTGCCTGATGCGTTATCGAAAAGAAACAAAAATGCACATTTTTGTTACATGTACCAAACACTTCGTCGTAGCTATCAATGCAACAGCATATGTTATTCATCGGTTTAAAACTGAATAATTTGTTTCTTCCTTTGTACAAATGCCCGCGGTCTTTCGGTTGAAACCAATACGGATCATGGCTTGGAACAGACCGTCTGGTCAAGGAGACAAGAGTTCAACTACGCAAGCGTTAATTAGCTCACAAGTTCACCAGGCGACGACGTGATTACCAATTATTATCATCCTGTATGGAATAGCAGGTGTATTTCAAAAAAAGGTAAGAGAAAACTCCAGGGAGTGCCACAATCACAAACCGCAGCTCTTCCCAGACCCCAAGAGGAAGAGGAAACCAACAAATCCAAACAAGCACAAACCGAACAAACGTACGAAAAGCACTAAGATTAGCTCCCTCTTCCCCAGGCGAGGTAATCGCAATACTAAAAGGACTGAAAAACACAAGAACAAAATGACACACGGAACGACATACAACAAATCGCCTCGTAGAATAAACCACAAAGCAACAAAGAGTAAGACTAACACCGGGACCACCGCCTTAGAACGGTCAGTAGAGCAAACCACCGGGGGGTTAAAAGCACTTTTACAGCTAGCTAACTTCACCCTGGGTCCCGATGCTACTCTTAATACTGAAACACATACAAATTCGGTTCGCATAAAGGCTCCCAACTCAGTCAATGTATCAAAGCGGAAACATAAAAATCAAATTAATCACTATAATAAACAAAGACGAGTACTCATGGCTAATTCTACTGTATGCATGAGTAAATGAAAACCAATAGTTGAACCACGGCGGGCCAAGCCAAAGACATATCGTCAAGCCCCAACCCACTGGTTAAAGTTTTACGAAGAGGCCGTCATTGAGTCTGAGGCCCGAACCGCCGTCGTGCAATTGAAGAGTGAAGCATAGCCATCAACAATGATTGGGTTGACAACTAGGCATGCAGTCTGTCGCATAATATCCAGGCTATAGCCAATTCTTTTATAACGGTTCATAAGTTTTCTGAATTGCTCCGAAAAGTTAGATTTACCTACAATTTTTCTAAATCTGTACACTAAGTCACCGTAAAATTCTGGTTCCGATATACCTTGTTGCAGAAGTGTTTTCAGACTGACGCTATATTTTTCTAACAAGTCACTATGTCTGCGATAAAATTTCGAAAACGCCTTACGAAGTTTAAAATAACGACAGCCCTGCCTAAGAAGTTTGGCAGTAAGGGCTTTATTAAGGTAGTTAAAGTCATTAAGTTTTGAAGAAGCTCTGGCGAATCTAAGTTGAGATATGTATACCCCATATGAGGTACGCCGGGGGAATCGCCATCCAGAAAAGGGAAATTGACTATATCAAAATCAAAATCGTCCCGTTTATTATAAATTTTGGTGGAAACTGTACCATTAGATATACATAGATTCAAATCCAAAAAAAGTGCCTCGGTATCGGAAGAATTTGCTCTATTTAATTGGAGTTCTGTAGGGTATATCCGGTCCACCATTTGGTCAAAGTAAATATTGTCAATATTTAATAAATCGTCAAGGTAACTTGAAGTTGAATTGAAAGCCTCAACAATGTCAGCCTGATTTTCACGTGACAGAACTTCATGAAATCTCTCTCATAACAAAAAAAGAAACAACTCTGCAACAAGAGGAGCACAATTAGTTCCCATCGGAATACCAATAGTTTGTCTATAAAATTTAGTTCCAAATCTAATAAAAATATTATCCAAAAGATAAACAAGGGCATCACAGACTTTTTGACACGACCATTAATTGTGATTATTATATACATCAGAAGTTAATAAAAGCACATTCTTCGTTGCAAGCCAAATATTGGGTATTCTCCCGAATAAACGTTCGGTTAATTAAATCAATAAGATTATCTTTTATAAGATGATAAGGTAACGTAGTACATTGTATACAGTGTAGAAAAATCATATGTAGACAATTTAGATGCCTGAAAGCTTTTAGATTTAAATTTATTGAGAACATCATTAGAATTTTTAATTGACCAAAAATAGTTAATTCCGTCCCTTTCGTAAACTGTATCATAGTATCTAATCCAATGTTTTTAACAGCAGTAAGGCATGAAGTTAGCAATTTGGACAAAACAGTAGTCGTACATGAACTAGAATTAGCAACGAAACGTGCTTTATAAGGTCGTTTATGAAGTTTCGGTAACCAATATAACAAATATAGGAAGTCTGTCTTGCTTTTCTTCAATACTTACTGCAAACTTAGCAGTAATATCGATAGAATGGGTATTGACAATAGATATCTCGTCAGTAGAAATCCGTTCATATGTTTTGGTACTACCAAGTTCTTGTATTAGAGTATTGATATAATAAAGTCGTCACACAACAACAACATTATTAGCAGCTTTATCAGCTGGAGCCAAAACATACTTCCTATGAAATTCTTGGATATCTTGTTTCAAATATCGAAAAGATAATTTAGGCTTAGGAGGGAGAAGATCAAGATTATTAGAGTAAAATAACACACGTTCACCAATGATCTTAAAAATCTTTAATTTCCAATTGTTTAAAGCATTAGACTCAACATGCTCTCGTTTACACCAACGCGTACAATAATCATATAAAGCACTGGCAATTGTTTCCCGACATTTATTGAAATCAATGTGGGTTGGGAATCTATATTTAGGTCTTTTTGAAATAACTGAACGGATTCGTGAGTTAGTTATACTCTTCAAGTTACCAGTGACAATATGACCCGCTGGTTGATAACAAAATTTAGAATCTTTACAATCTCAAGAATCAGGGGAACTCGTTTCAATATCAAGATCAGAAACTAATTTATTGAAATTAAGTATAGTATTACGGATAGGTTTGTTATATTATAACAAATAATAGGAGATTCCGTGTTTTCGAAATATGAAGGTATAGCTGATATAACAGTATTATCTCGAAATATGCTAGGTAAATCTATGAATTCAATACCTTTATTAATGGATGGAATTTTGATGAAGTGTCAAATGTAGTTGATTTCAGAATCAATGTAAGGACGAAGAGCATGTTGAGTATAACATCTAGTAAGGAGAGCTGCTTCATACAAATCATGTTTTCTATCATAAAATTTATTCGCCTCATCATCTAACTTACGTAAAGAAGAAACAGACAGTGAAGCTAGTTTAGAAAGCATTTGATGACGTCCAGAATTTAAGAGAATGTTTAAATCAAAAAGATATAAAAACAGTTTTATGTTTACGTTTAAATTGCCATTTTTGCGCTTACCATGGGATCGTTTATTACGTTTTTTAATATCTAAAACGGAAAAAGTATCGAAATCCGGCATTTAAGAAATATTTCCTTCATGGTAAATATTATCATTAAATCCAAGTGGAAAAGGGGTTTGTCATTACGAAAACACGCCTATTCAACTATATTGAAAATTTTACGACCAAAACAATGAAAATTTTCAGATAAAAAATTTTGATATTTTTCATATATCTGCACAAAACATAGATTTGGTACTCGTTAGAACCGTCATGAATGACCAGTACTCCGGAAATGTTGATAAAGAAACGTATCAATTTTCTTTGCTTTTTTGATTTTAAGCAAATGCTCCTTAAACCTAGTTTTAAGGGCCCGTTTTGTCTGTCCAACATACTGCATTCCTCAGCCTCCTTCGCTGCAAGTGAGAACATATATAACATCCTCTGATTTTCAGTCTAAATCAGAGTTGTTTACAACTGAAAATTGTCTGTGGTTAACTGAGGACATCACAGTTGACCGACAAATTAAATGATTGCAGCAGGTGCAACTCTTGGCATTGCACTTAGAAATATTAGGGTACATACTGTTCCTTTTATACGGATTCTTATATTTTAGAAGTATAGGAGATTTAATTGGAGAAAGTCTAATTCTAAGGTGATTACTGAAAATATTATAATTGGAAGCGCCATATAAATTTATAGATGATACAGAGTGAAGTTTCAAAGGTGAAACGTTAAGAGTAGGTATCAGAGAGTTAAATCTAGCAGTAGAACGGGGAATCTGTAAAGAAGAAGCACAATGTAGCCTAATAGGAGAAACAGTAATTTTTAATCTATTAGTGATACTCATATAGTTGTATAGGAAGTAATACCATTAGATAAAAAGCAGTATACGTACCGGCTATTATAGGCATAAGTAGCGATGCAAACAGGCGGTAGGACCGATACATACAGAGTATAGCAACAACCGACAATACATAACTAAGTCTAATACAAGTCCAAAGAAACGTAAAGTAAGAAATTGTTATAAACGGGATACGAATACCGGTAAATATCTAACCTTCAATGAGGTATAAATTAGAATTATGAGGAAGAGGAATACGAAAGGTGATTGTAAAGTACAAACTCTGGCACTTGAAATAATAACACCATTAAATGAATGTCAAGTCTTTTAACAATTAGCGCGCTCTGGCCAGATTCAGAAAACGACAAATTGATGATATTTAATTTTTTCCCCAGAAAAAAAGATTTGACATTTCTGGCAAATTTTCTCCCGGGAAGACAATTAGCATGAAATATCAAGTTTGTGTGTGTGCGCGCGCGCGTGTGTGTGTGTGTGTGTGTGTGTTTTTTTTTTTTTTTTTTTTTTTTTTCAAAATGTCATCTACTGAAATTTTTACCCAGCATGCCAAGCATTAAGCATGCTTACCGGAAATCTTTGACAATTACCATCACTGACCCACGCGAATGGTTATTTTTATGCATTCTACCAACGTGTTGAAATTCTACCCCCAGAAGTAAAAAACACAATAAAGACAATAATCCCAAAGGAGTGTAGAGTTTCAAGGAACAATATTACACGCTTATCGGAAGTTTTACAAAGGTGAAAATAAATTTTAGTCGTACCAAGAGAAAAACGGCTCATATCGGATATGTGAACAGGAAAGACGCGGATCAACCCACAAGATAGATCAAGATAGAGAGAGAGGGAGAGAGAGAGGCAGAGAAGGAGAGGCTGAGAGAAAGACTGAGGACAGAGAGAGAGAGCGAGAGAGAGACTCTGAGGAGAGAGAGACAGAGAGAGAGAGAGAGCTAGAGAGACTCTGAGGAGAGAGAGACAGAGACAGAGAGACAGAGAGAGAGAGAGAGAGAGAGAGAGGATGGTCCTGCGTAGACTGTGTGGCTGCTAAGGTCGGTACCGGTCTTCGAGAGAGAGAGAGAGAGAGGCAGAGAAGGAGAGACTGAGAGAGAGAGACTGAGGAGAGAGATACAGAGAGAGAGCGAGAGAGAGACCCTGAGGACAGAGAGAGAGCGAGAGAGAGACTGAGGAGAGAGAGACAGAGAGAGAGAGCGAGAGAGACTGAGGAGAGAGAGACAGAGAGACAAAGAGAGACAGAGAGAGAGAGAGAGAGAGAGAGAGAGAGAGAGAGGGTGATCCTGCGTAGACTGTGTAGCTGCTAAGGTCGGTACCGTTCTTCGTTAAGGACTCTTTTCTGATGACACGGATTATTTTGAAGACTACGCTGTGAGCATTTTTTCTTATACTATTATTGACATTTTAACATTCTGCAACTGATATCTTTATGTGCGAGCTTTTGTAACAGTTTTATCTCCAACACGTAATAAATTTGAATTATAAAGCAATCAAAAAGTTATAAAAAGCATAATATGGAAAAATTACCATTTAAAGGATGCGATGGCATTTTCTCTGACTACTTTTGTGATAGCCTGACTCAGTGAGGTTTGAGGACTTGGGCAATCCCATATCTTTCCCTCGGTGCCGTACTTCCTTTGATGCTTAACCCTTGTCATGCTGAATAAATTAAGATGCCTACTCCCACTTCTAATTTTCAGCCAATCAGTTTACTTGAGCCAGGTTACTGATACAAATTCGAATAATGTATGGCAAACAGTGCAGATTCAGATCAGTTGGCTTCTTCTTCAGAAGCCAACTGATCTGGATCTACACTGTTTGCAAAGGCAGGACATATCCGGGTTCAGCAGGACAAGGGTTATTTCCTATAAATAGCACTATTGTTTATTAATGCTTTATTTAGTAAACGTCTATGAAATAAATAGGCTGATACCCGAGAAAACGTTTCTCCATATATATGCGCCCAGCGAAGATTCAGATCAACCCGCGCATTAGATTCAGATCAACCTGTGCATTCGCGCGGTCTTTTCAGAATCTTCGCTTGGCCCAAATTGAATAACCAATGATGCCAAGTTTTTTCAAGCGGAGAACGAAGACCATAATCAGGCCCCTAGGTTATAAAACAATTTTCATGCTCAACTCAGCTGAGCATGAAATTTTCTCTGCTACTAAATATGAAAATGCCAACAATAGTTGGCATTTTCATATTTATTAGCAGAGAAAATTTTATGCTCAGCTATGTTTAGCAAAAAAGGAATGTGCAATTGTTAGTAAGTTGAGATTTATTAGAAAAACAAATTTTATGCTCAGCTGAGTTGAGCATGAAAAAAAGTTTTATTACCTCGGGGCCAGACTGCGCAAGCTGAGTTGAATCTTCGTTGGACGCACATGTCGGAAGATTCGTTTCCTCACGTTGTGGTTGAAATTTTACTTTAGTGATTTACTAATTAACGTATTCTCTTTTTACGGACTAGGAGAGGTTTTTTGTTGAGATAGGGGAGTGTCTGAATGCGCCAAGTATTCGCTTGAGGAAAACAGAGACAACGTAGTAAGAAAAACAATCGCGGACTGGGGCGAGGGGAGGGCGCGGAAACAGAGTAAATCTATATTACTGGTGCCAATTTAATTTTTTTACACTAGGTTTAAATTTTGTTCAAAACAAAACTACTACAATTTTCGTGTTAAAGTTAAAACCCTCTTAACACCACAAAGAAGTGCATCATGAAGTTTAGAAACTGATTTGTAATAAAACATGATTTTTGAAGTTTGAAAAAAATCTGGAACGTACTGAATTACAGCTTGCGATTTTCGATGTACCTGTATTACTCCGTGGATTTTTTTTCATTCAATTTATCAGTTCTGTGGTTGTTTAAGTACGTAATTTACTGTTATACTACACCGTGCACATGTCCAAATCAAAGAACTGACAGCACTGGTTCGTCGACTTGGTTTGAGGAGCGCTCAAGGACCTACAGAACTACACATGCTACAGGTGAAGTTTGCTTGGTTTGACGAGCGCTCAAGGACCTTCAGAACTACACGTGCTACATGTGAAGTTTGCTTGATTTGAGGAGCACTCAAGGACCTTCAGAACAACACATGCTACAGGGGAAACTGGCTTGGTTTGAGGAGTGCTCAAGGACCTTCAGAACAACGCATGCTACTGGTGAACCTGGCTTGGTTAGAGGAGCGGTCATTGGCCTTCATAGCAACACATGCTACAGGTGAACCTGACTTGGTTTGAGGAGCGATCAAGAACCTTCAGAACTACACATGCTACAGGTGAAGTTTGCTTGGTTTGGAGCGCTCAAGAAATTTTAGGACTACACATGCTACAGGTGAACCTTGCTTGGTTTGTGGAGCGTACAAGGACCTTCAGAACAACACATGCTATAGGTGAACCTGGCTTGGTTTCAGGAGCGCTCAAGGACCTTCAGAACAGCACATGCTACAGGGAAAAATGGCTTGGTTTGATGAGCGTACAAGGACCTTCAGAACAACACATGCTACAGGTGTTTGCTTGGTTTGATGAGCGTATAAGGAACTTCAGAACAACACATGCTACAGGGAAAACTCGCTTGGTTTGAGGAGCGTACATGGACGTTCAGAGCAACACATTCTACAGGGAAAACTGGCTTGGTTTGATGAGCGCACAAGGACCTTCAGAAGAACAGATGCCTCATGTAATACTGGCTTGGTTTGTGGAGTGTACAAGGACCTTCAGAACAACATATGCTTCAGGTGAACCTGGCTTGGTTTGAGGAGCCTCCAAAGACCTTCAGAACAACACATTCTACAGGTGAACGTGGCTTGGTTTGAGAAGCGCTCAAGGACCTTCAGAACTACACATGCTACAGATGAAACTGCCTTGGTTTGAGGAGCTGCTTAATTCTCATACAGTTTCAACTAAACAAACTTGTTTGGTCAGCGTAGATGGTTCTGATCCAAGTTAAGTATGGTCTATTACTTTATTGAATGAGGTATTTTTGTCTTAACGCGGGCTATATAGCTATGTTTTGTACAAAACGCGAAAGATTGGATAGAATAATAAGCCCTGTGGATGTTAAGGTCACATTTTAAGATTTTCAATGAAAAACAGATGAGGTCTTAGTTATTCTAACATAAAGAAAGAGACATTGTGTTTCTTAGACAGAAAGGGAAATTCAATCATAATTGATACAATGAATCAGGGTGAGAATAATTGATAGCCCAAAGGCAGACTGGACAACCTTTACCACTCTCTGGGCTGATTCAGCAGACGACAAATTGGTGATATTTTCTTATTTTTTTTCAGAAAACAGGATTTTACATTTCATGCAATTTTCATGAAATGTCAAAACCTTTTTTGAGGGGGGTGGGGGGGGGGGGGGAGGGGCGGGGAAATAAGAAAAATATTTCAATATGTCGTCTGCTAAAATTGTTACCCAGAGTGCTATGCGTGAATTATCGTACAGGTTATCTGCCATGCAGATTACGTATCTCAACAATACAGACAGTTTTAAAGGTGTGTATCCCTTGCAGGGGATTATTTCAAAGGTGGCAGTTAAAAGGCAAAAAAAAAAAAAAAAAATCCATGCGGGGGATCAAGCTGCAAATTTAACCATTAAAGTGCTTATCACAACTGAAGCAGACGACATTTCATTTTTGCTGTATTTTGCATGGAAAATAAGACTTGACAAGTCATTAAACCGTCTGCCTAACAGACGATAAATACGAAATGCTAAGTCTTATTTTCTCAGAAAAAAAAAAATAATAATAATAATAAAAATAATAAAATGTCATCTGCTACAATTTTTCTTTGCCTTTTAAAGGTTAAACCATCCTAAAATACAATTCTTCGCTGGGATTTAAAATAGAAAGTCCAACAACGTATTGTTAAAACGGAAGCAGATAATATAAATATAGGAATATCGAGGAAAGGCCACAATCAAGGAACACAGCCCTCCCAAGGCACCAAATAAGGCTAGGCTGACACAACAGAACATCACATAACAACACTCCAACATAAAAACAGAACAAATAAACAAAGAGGACCGGCAACAGTATTTCTCTTCAAAGGCGGTATATTTGTTCCAAGGCGGTATATCGCCTTGGAACAAATATACCGCCTTTGAAGAGACATACCACCTTGGAACGAAATAAAACCCGCCCAAAACAATACCCCTTATTAGAAACAACTCGAAGGTCGAATGACAAAGATAGGTCCTATAAATCGAGTAAACGAACAAATTACATTTCCCCAAAACTGCTGAAATTATGCATGTACCAAGTTAATCTATTTATGGTCAAACAATACGGGTAGATTACTAAGACAATTATCCCTGGAGTAATTACATTGAAAGTTGTCGGTAATGATCATTTTGCTCTTTTAAGACTAATACTCTGCGATTCTTTTACCGTATGTTACCAGGATACATGCCCACAGTTTTTAAAATAATTAAAACAAAAAACATTTTAAAAGGCTGGCCTGGCTTCAGTGTTTAAACGGCGCTTCTCGTGTTTCTTTTTTTTTTTTTTTTTTTTTTTTTTTTTTTTTCTTTTGTTTTTTGTTGTTGTTGTTGTTGTTTTTTGTTGTTGTTTTTTTCTTTCTGACATTTATGCAATTTTTGTTCTATCTTATACTTTTGTTGATAGAGACTTACAACGGAACAACGTGAAACAGATAAATGATATCCTTATTATATACCGTCTCTATTGTGGGTTGCTTTGAAATGAAGCCCACCGACCATAAATTGCTGAAAGGATTGCAGAAACGTGGCATCAATGCAATGTACCTGAAAAGTCCCTCTACATTGTACTTGAGGGTACACTTTCGGGACATGCAGCTTTGTCAAAACTACTTTTGTCTTCTTATAGAACAGACTCCGTTTCAGAAGGGGTTTGATGTGCAGAAAAGCAAAGATGAAGTCTAAAAAGTTGTCTCCCTTGCATTGCGAAAACACACCTGTTCAAATATATTGAAAATTTTACAACCAAAAAAGGAATATTTTCAGAAAAAAATTCTGATAGTTTTCATATTCCTGCTCAAAACATAAATTGTGGTACTCATTAAAACCGCCTCGGTAAGGCGATTCTAACGAGTACCCGCAGTCTATGTTTTAGGCAAAAATAAGAAAAATAATGTATACCCCGGTAAACCCCAGTTTTACTATATAAAAGTGTGGTTTAAGGGGGTCAAAATTATATAGGCGTGTTTTCATTATGGTAAAAAAACGTCATAAAATCTACTAAGTGTATCCAGTCCATTACGAAAACACGCCTATTCAAATATACTGAAAATTTTACCACCAAAAATGAAAAATTTTAGATAAAAAACTCCAATATTTTTCATATTTCTGCTCAAAAACATAGATTGTGGGTACTCGTTAGAACCGCCTCCGCGAGGCGGTTCTAACGAGTACCCACAATCTATGTTTAGAGCAGAAATAAGAGAAATAATGTATACCCCTGTAAACCCCAGTCTTATTATATAAAAATTATATAGGCGGGTTTTCGTAATGCATCACATGATAAGGAGAAGGTCTTATCGCATATGCGGACAACATACGAAATGGTTCTTTATAACCGGTCTTCAAAGTACCACATAGTTTTAAGCAATATTTCAGTAAAAATATAACGTCGTAACAACGTCGTCATTACGTCACTACGACATCATAACTTGACGTCGGCATGGCGTTGCTTTATGCATTGGCTGAGATTCCATGGTGAATACACAATTGCTATTTCACAACTAATGCTAGAAGTTGCCTGTATCCAGAATCCTTTCAGATTTGCCACAAGTCTTTATGATTTTTTTTTCTTTCGTCATTAGACTGCCTGGGGTTCAAAGAAATTATATGGATGACATAATCGTTCAAAGTAGTTAAAGAAACAGTGATATAGAAATTGCCTGATTCCAGAATCCTTTTAGATTTGCCGCAAGTCTTTGTGATTTTTTGTCGCAAGACTGCCTGGGGTTAAAAGAAATTATATGGTCGACATTACAATCGTGTCAAAACGAGCCGTCTTTCGATTTTAGACTGAAACCCTTTTTGCATTATTAGACATGTCCAAATTCAAGGATGGAAGAGACTACTTCAGATACTCAGGGGTGTAAGGGTTAACTATACCTTATTTAGCTCGTGTCTTCAGCGCGTTGGAATTGCCCGAGAAACAACGGGTTGAGCACGTCACATCTCGGATACTAGCCTGACATGACCATAGTGCAAAGTTTTGCAATTAAGATCATCTCTGTTCAGCGTTGTTTTTTTTTATGTGTGTGTGTGTGTTCGTGTGCGTGTGTGTGTGTTTTCCTATCTTTACAGTCTCTTATTTTACTTATATATATATTACCTATTTTATTTATTTATTTATTTATTTTAATATCAGTTTTAATGTTTTTTGGGGTTTTTTTGTGTTAGACATTTGTTGGTTTAACTATATATGTTCGTTTGCTTTCGATATCGCACATCGTGCAAAGCGCACAACGATACAGAGGAGACATAAAAATGTGAATACTTTTGCAACTGCACTCTATTACAAGTTTTACTGTTCCCTGGCTCGTTTTACGTGAATTTATCAAAATCGATTCATAACGGAAGGAAAGAAACAAAGGTGTCCCGACTGAGTTATTGGCCCTCACTCAAAAAAGACCATTGTTTTAAAGCTGAACGGCGTTGAGAAAACGGTACCTTATCCCACATACGAAGACCGACAGAGTAAATCGGACGAATGCTACGTACACCTACATCATCGCTTCTTCAGAATCTCCAAAACTTAGTGGTCATTTATGCAAAATGCTCACTCAGATCAGCCTGCACATGCGCATGCTGATCTGAATCTGCGCATTTCGCCTATGCGACAAGGCACTTTAATGTGTTTATTTCTTGTCGCGTCTAAAATATGTATGTGGCCTACATACTTTCGCCAGTATCTCTTTTCAACCACCCGCTTTGAGACCAACTCTAACTGAGACTTAGCTAGTGGTAAGACTATCAACATTCAATCAACTTGTAAATAATGCCATCCCTTTCATTTTGTGGCTGAAGTACCCACTTAAGGGTGCTCATGCTGTGAAACAATAGTACTGCCGTTTCGATAAGCACTCCTAAATGAAACAATACGTCGTCAAACGTGACCTATTAGAAAGCATACCACCCATCCACCTATACAAAAATGGTCAACTTTACTAAATATGTACAATAATAAATCATTTCTTTTAATTTAATTTCCGTATCGCAGTACTTTCGAATTATTTTATTCTTAATGATTTTTTTTTTACTCTGGAAAACATTCTCCTAAACACCTGTTAGTATTAGTGTTCGTGTCCACAAACTCATCCGTCACAAAAATGACAAAACATAATTATGCCTAATGATATATAGATTCGTATTAGGCAAAAAAAAAAAAAAAAAAAAAAAAAAAAACGAATAAAAAAATAAAAAAAAGATCTGAGCACTTTACATCACGAAAACACGCCTATATAATTTTGACCCCCTTAAACCCCACTTTTATATAGTAAAACTGGGGTTTACAGGGGTATACATTATTTTTATTATTTTGCTAAAAAAAACCCATAAATTGTGGGTACTCGTTAGAACCGCCTCGCCGAGGCGGTTCTAACGAGTACCCACAATCTATGTTTTGAGAAAAGAAATGAAAAATAACAGAATTTTTTTATCTGAAAAATTTCCTTTTTTTGGTTGTAAAATTTACAATATATTTGAATAGGCGTGTTTTCGTAATGATGTACGAATAGGACGATCGACTTTGCAGTAAAATATGTAAAAAATACTTTGTATAAATGCGGAGGTGCGTGTGTGCGTGAATGTTTGCGTGTGTGTGCTAGCAAATAATAATACTAATCTAACGACTGCATGATAGATATCGTTCCACAATCTGTTTTGAAGTAGTATGAAATAAACTTCGACAATTCTGTATTTGATCATGCATCATCCGCACTTGCTTAATACGTTTTCTGTAAGGTAAATTTGTCCTACATCTGTTTTGAAGTTGATCGTGCTACATGTTTTGAAAGAAAATTTTTCATATCTATTTCTAATGAACACTGGGCACACAAAGCTACACATCCCCTCCCTTCTCTCTCTCTCTCTCTCTCTCTCTCTCTCTCTCTCTCTCTCTCTCTGGTTGTTCATCACAAAACATTCCTATATAATTTTGACCCCCTAAAACCCCACTTTTATATAATAAAACTGGGTTTTACAGGGGTATACATTATTTTTCTTATTTCTGCCCCAAAACACAAATTGTGGGTACTCGTTAGAACCGCCTCGCCGAGGCGGTTCTAACGGGTACCCACAATCTATGTTTTGAACAGAAATAAAAAAAAATATCAGACTTTTTTATCTGAAAACTTTCAGTTTTTGGTGGTGAATTTTTTCAATATATTTGAATAGGCGTGTTTTCGTAATGAAGGGCGGTAATTCTGGTATTGTTCGTTGTTTAGTGGTACCTGAATGACAGTGTGATCACTACCCTGGGGAAGAGGACGCTGGCTACTTTGCCTTTTGTTGGTTTGCCACTGTCTGCTAACTCTTTCACTTGGTGTGCTAAGCGTAGACCAAGCTTTTTGTGAAAGCTTATACTTGGTTAGTGATAGCTAACGTTGAAAAGTCCATTTAAAATAGCATTGGACCGATCCATGTCCTTTCATAAAGTTCTTCCGGAGCAATTGAAAACTCTAAGTTTGTCTACGCCCATTGACATAGACAACAACAAATACATTACGAAAACACGCATATTCAAATATATGGTGGCATATTTCTGCCACGAGGTAGCTAGATAGCTGTCGCGATAATATTCTTAATTTTCCAGAAAATAAAAAGTTTCCCTGAAAACATTATCGCAATAATTTGAATTATCTAGATATGTTTTTTAATTTCCAGAAAATATTTTAACGCAAAATTTCGTGATATTGCTCGGAACTGACATTAGTATCTAGATAAAATTATCGCGATAATTTTTTCATGGTAGCGAGGTAGCTATAAATAGAACACAAGCGGATATTACATTCTGGGATTTCTACGCACCGATTGGCGATTACCTAGTACAAACTCTTACCTTAAAAGTCGCTGGTAAATACCCTCGTTGAATTTCAACAGTATAAACAAAGGTATTCCGATTTCGGTTCTATCTATAGATAATAGAAAATAAATGGCAGCTCTGGGCACTAACGCAAAAAATATCGCGATAATACTGTAAATTTTCGCGATAATATTTCAAGGAACTTTAAACTATTAAGATAATCTTTTCAGGAAACTTCGAAATATCAAGATAATTATTGAAAGTATTGTGATAGCTATCTAGCTATCTCGTGGCAGAAATATGCCACCATACAAATATACAGAAAATTTTACCACCAAAAATTGAAAAAAAAAAAAAATCAGATAAAACATCTGATATATTTCATATTTCTGCTTAAAACATAGATTGTGGGTACTCGTTAGAACCGCCTCGCCGCTTAAAACAGATTGTGTACTCGTAAGAACCGCCTCGGCGAGGCGGTTCTAACGAGTACCCACAATCTATGTTTTCAGCAGAAATAAGAAAAATAATGTATACCCCTGTAAACCCCAGTTTTACTTATATAAAAGTGGGGTTTAAGGGGGTCAAAATTATATAGGTATGTTTTCGTGATGAAAAGTTTTAAGATTGAGGGCTGGCCTGCTGTGCTAGCGGTTGTAGCTTCGGCTCACTGATGAGCTAGGAGGGCCTTTCCATGAACCGTGGAAATTCAATACGTTAACAAGTCTATGTAGATCTAATATGTTACCAATGTTCTCCTGTGATATATAGTGAAAATACAGGTACACACGACTATACATTATTTAGCGAATTTTCAGATCTCTTGGTTTCCAATTCTAATCAGATTTTAATTACTTCTGTTGTTTCTGTCAATAGTATATATAGAATAAACAATGTTAAAAATATTTAAAAGCCATTTTCCTGCTTTTCTCCATACTACAGTCGACTCTCGTTATCTCGGTCCAAGGGGCTCTCTGTAGTACTTCGAGATATCCGTACTTCGACATATCAGATTTGCAGAATTGAGGAAAAAATAAATCGAACAACCACATTTCACAAATGAATATGTAATTTGACTCCTGAAGTTAGAGATTTATTGAGACTATTATGGAAAAGAGCAATTTCTCCTCTTTCCCACAATATTTTGTTACCTGTTGTTAGAATTTCATGTTTAAAAACGGACCAGATTTTCACTTCGAGATAAGTGGTTACTCGAGTTAAGCGAAGTCGAGATAATAAGTCGACTGCATATCATGGAAATGTCATGGCTTATATAACTCTAGGTAAGAATGGGGTGTTTGGGGGGCGGGTGGGGGCGGGTGGGAACCACATAAATATTTTCTTGTTTCTCCACGAAAACGTGGAGCGATGAGGTGCAGCGGTAAAGTGTTGGATTCCAGATTGTGAGTTAGCCAGTTGCGAGCACCAAGTGTTGTGTTCTTGAGAAAGACTTATTCGATTACGAAAACACGCCTATTCAAATATATTGAAACTTTCACCAAAAACTGAAAGTTTTCAAATAAAAATTCTGATATTTTTCATACTTCTGCTCAAAACATAGATTGTGGGTACTCATTAGAATCGCCTCGGTAAGGCGGTTCTAACGAATACCCACAATCTATGTTTTTAGCAAAATTAAGAAAAATAATGTATACCCCTGTAAACCCCAGTTTTATTACATAAACGTGGGGTTTAAGGGGGTCCAAATTATATTGGTATGTTTTCGTGATGGCTTTGCTTAGTTCCTGTTTCTCTCTACCCAGGAAGACCTGCGCGTAATACTCAGAAAGTATGAATAGAAAAATATGTTGTGAGTACTCATTAGAAGCGCCTTCAAGGTTATAACGGGATTTACTAGTTTCGTTCATCAAAACCAATATTCACAAATGAGGCAGACTGCTCGGGGTCTTCCGTATACAATGCAGCATTCTCGAACTCATGTACATAGCCAGTTCGTACCTGTCAAGAGTTGACACATTAAGCCCCGGATCATTTGTTTTACATGAAGTAAAATCCTGTTTGAATCCTCTCTGCTGGGGTCTATGAAGGTTATATATTGCTCACAAATAAATATCTTACGATGATGAAGAATGTTTGTGGTTAACGCTTAGCACTCTGGGTAAAAAAAATCAGCAGACGACAAATTGATGGTATTTTCCTACTTTTCCCAGAAAACAGGTTTTGACATTGGAGACAATTTAAATGAATGTCAGAACCTGTTTTCTGGGAAAAAGAAACAAGAAAATACCACCAATTTGTCGTCTGCTGAGTTAGCACAGGGAGTGGTAAAGGTTAATGGCAATAAAATTCAGGCGACAAGAATATAAATTAATTACAATGAAACAATTTGTTATGAAGTATTTACATAAGTTGGTAGTGTTTGACTTTCTCTCCACAGTTTTGCTTTGGCATTCCTTGACAGCCCCATTCATGAGATGTTACAATATTTGCCATAAGTATTCTGACAGTTATGCCTGAGCAAACAGTGTAGACTCCAATTACACCCAGTTGAACGTGAGGTCTGATCAGGGTCTATACTGTTTGTAAGTATTTTAAGGCACATCGACATGTAGAAAAGTGGGTATGTTCAATTATTAAGAAGGCTATGGTAAGAGTAACGATGCCTACATACATTTGTATTTAGAATAAATACGATACTAGGAAGTGATTTAGAAAATGTGAACCACTTCTCTCCAAGGCGATGCTAATTGCATATGGGAGCAGACAACGGTCTCTGAATGTCGTAAATTCTGCTGTTGGAAAAGGAAGCCCTGAGCTGACACTGTGGGTGTGAAGGTCGGCTATGATTAAAAAAGTAAGCCCCATTTTGCGTGATCTAACTCAAATAAGGAACTACATTAATATGAATCATAGCTCCGAATAATAGGAGTATCTAGATATGTTCTTATTTCTCAAGCAAAACATATGTTGCGGGTACTCATTAGAAGCGCCTCGCCGAGGCGCTTCTAATGAGTACCCACAACATATGCCGAGCGCTTCTAATGAGTACCCATAGCATAGTCTTTTGTGGAGAAATGTGAAAAAAACTCACTTTGGTTAAAATGTGTCTTATGCGGAAGCATGATAAATTAATAACGCACACTACTTCCTTGTTAGATAAGTGGAGACTGAATGCCCAGATCGACTTTTGTATTCTCGAAGTCTGATCAGGACCATGATTGAACGCTTACAGACTTAGAAGATACTATAGTATATATTTTCGGACAGAAAAAGCCATCACAAAACTGCCAGGGAGCGCAGGCTGATCTGGGATTTTGTTGTTCATATATCAGCCACAAAGTCAGAAAAGGTACCTTCTAACGTGCGCCCAGCGAAGATTCAGATCAGCCTGTGCATTCGCGCAGTCTGATTATAATCTTCACTGTGCGTATTTTGGATAGCCATGGATGCATAGTTTCTTTATGTCGTAAATTCTGCTGTTGGAAAAGGAAGCCCTGAGCTGACACTGTGGGTGTGAAGGTCGGCTATGTTTAAAAAAGTAAGCCAGATTTTGCGGCATATGCATGTTTTCCAGTATCCACTGGTTCTTTATGCAGACTATGACAGTTCTGACCATGCTATGTGGATGTTTACCTTCTTTGTACAGTGTAACCTCAATGGCTCGAACACGGATGGCTCGTTTACCATGGATGATTCGAACTCTTTTTTCAGTCCCTACACAATTCTTCCAATAGCTCAAGAAAACAAATATTTAATGATAATTCTTATTTTATCATGGAATTGTATGTTGTGTGTACTCATTAGAATCGCCTCATCGAGGCGATTCTAATGTGTACACTCACTATACAATTATTATATAGAAAATTGAAAAACAAATCGCTAAATTATCGCCATTTGCTTCTAGAACTACATAATCATCAGCTCAGTTGTCAGCTTCAGCGCAAATCTAGTACTGCAGTATCATCAGCTCAGTTGCCACTTTCAGCGCAAATCTAGTAGTACAGTATCATCAGCACAGCTGCCAGTTTCAGCGCAAATCTGGAATTACAGTATCATCAGCACAGTTGCCACTTTCAGCTAAAATCTTGTATTACAGTATCATCAGCACAGTTGCCAGTCTCAGCGCAAATCTAGTACTACAATATCATCAGCATAGTTGCCAGTCTCAGCGCAAATCTAGTACTAAAGTATCATCAGCTCTGTGGCCACTTTAAGCGCCAATCCAGTACTACCATCAGCTCTGTTACTACCTTCAGCGCAAATCTAGTACTTCAGTATCATCTAGTTGCTACTTTCAGCTCAAATCTAGTACTACTGTGTTATCAGTTCAGTTGCCAATCTAGTGTTAAAGTATCATTAGCTCAGTTACCACTTTCAGCTCAAATCTAGGAATACTGTATCATTAGCTCAGTTACCACCGTTAGCGCAAACCTAGTACTACAGTATCATCCGCTCAGTTACTACATTGAGCGTAAATTTAGTACTACTGTATCATCAGCTCTGTTACCATCTTCAGCGTAAATCTAGTACTTGCAGTATTATCAGCTCAGTTATCACCTTCAGCGCAAATATAGTACTACAGTATCATTAGCTCAGTTATCACCTTCAGCGGAAATCTAGTACTACATTATTATTAGCTCAGTTATGACCTTCAGCGCAAATCTAGTACTACACTATCATCAGCACAGTTGCCACCTTAAGTGCAAATGTAGTACTACTGTATCATCAGCACAGTTGTGACTTTCAACGTAAATCTAGTACTACAGTATCGTCAGGTCAGTTGCCACTTTCAGCGCAAATCTAGAACTACAGTATCATCAGCACAGCTCCCAGTTTCAGCGCAAATCTAATACTACAGTATCATCAGCTCAGTTGCCTGTTTCAGCGCAAATCTAGTACTACAGTATCATCAGCATAGTTGCCAGTCTCAGCGCAAATCTAGTACTACAGTATCATCAGCTCTGTGGCCACTTTAAGCGCAAATCTAGTACTACCATCAGCTTTGTTACTACCTTCAGCGCAAATCTAGTACTTCAGTATCATCAGCATTAGTTGTACTTTCAGCTCAAATCTAGTACTACTGTGTTATCAGTTCAGTTGCAAATCTAGTGTTAAAGTATCATTAGCTCAGTTACCACTTTCAGCTCAAATCTAGGAATACTGTATCATTAGCTCAGTTACCACCTTTAGCGCAAACCTAGTACTACAGTATCATCCGCTCAGTTACTACATTGAGCGTAAATTTAGTACTACTGTATCATCAGCTCTGTTACCATCTTCAGCGTAAATCTAGTACTTGCAGTATTATCAGCTCAGTTATCACCTTCAGCGCAAATATAGTACTACAGTATCATTAGCTCAGTTATCACCTTCAGCGGAAATCTAGTACTACATTATTATTAGCTCAGTTATGACCTTCAGCGCAAATCTAGTACTACACTATCATCAGCACAGTTGCCACCTTAAGTGCAAATGTAGTACTACAGTATCATCAGCACAGTTGTGACTTTCAGCGCAAATCTAGTACTACAGTATCGTCAGGTCAGTTGCCACTTTCAGCACAAATCTAGAACTACAGTATCATCAGCACAGCTCCCAGTTTCAGCGCAAATCTAGTACTACAGTATCATCAGAACAGTTTCCATTTTCAGCGCAAATCTAATACTACAGTATCATCAGCTCAGTTGCCAGTTTCAGCGCAAATCTAGTACTACAGTATCATCAGCTCTGTGGCCACTTCAAGTGCAAATCTAGTACTACCATCAGCTCTGTTACTACCTTCAGCGCAAATCTAGAACTTCAGTATCATCAGCATTAGTTGCTACTTTCAGCTCAAATCTAGTACTACTGTGTTATCAGTTCAGTTGCAAATCTAGTGTTAAAGTAGCATTAGCTCAGTTACCACTTTCAGCTCAAATCTAGGAATACTGTATCATTAGCTCAGTTACCACCTTTAGCGCAAACCTAGTACTACAGTATCATCCGCTCAGTTACTACATTAAGCGTAAATCTAGTACTACTGTATCATCAGCTCTGATACCACCTTCAGCGTAAATCTAGTACTTGCAGTATTATCAGCTCAGTTATCACCTTCAGCGTAAATCTAGTACTACAGTATCATTAGCTCAGTTATCACCTTCAGCGGAAATCTAGTACTACATTATTATTAGCTCAGTTATGACCTTTAGCGCAAATCTAGTGCTACAGTATCATTAGCTCGGTTACCATCCTCAGAGTAAATCTGGTACTACAGCATTATTAGCTCAGTTATCACCTTCAGCGCAAATCTAGTACTACAGTATCATTAACTCAGTTACCATCTTCAGCGTAAATCTAGTACTACAGTATCATTAACTCAGTTACCATCTTCAGCGTAAATCTAGTACTACAGTATTATTAGTTACGTTATCACCTTCAGCGCAAATCTAGTACTACAGTATCATTAACTCAGTTACCATCTTCAGCGTAAATCTAGTACTACAGTATTATTAGTTACGTTATCACCTTCAGCGCAAATCTAGTACTACAGTATCATTAACTCAGTTACCATCTTCAGCGTAAATCTAGTACTACAGTATCATTAACTCAGTTACCATCTTCAGCGTAAATCTAGTACTACAGTATTATTAATTCAGTGATCACCTTCAGCGCAAATCTAGTAATACAGTATCATTAACTCAGTTACCATCTTCAGCGTAAATCTAGTATTACAGTATTATTAGTTCAGTTATCACCTTCAGCCGAAATCTAGTACTACAGTATCATTAACTCAGTTACCATCTTCAGCGTAAATCTAGTATTACAGTATTATTAGTTCAGTTATCACCTTCAGCGCAAATCTAGTAATACAGTATCATTAACTCAGTTACCATCTTCAGCGTAAATCTAGTATTACAGTATTATTAGTTCAGTTATCACCTTCAGCGCAAATCTAGTAATACAGTATCATTAACTCAGTTACCATCTTCAGCGTAAATCTAGTATTACAGTATTATTAGCTCAGTTACCACCTTTAGCGCAAATCTAGTACTACAGTATCATTAGCTCAGTACCACCTTCAGCGCAAATCTAGTACTACAGTATCATCAGCACAATTAACCACAGCACAGTTGCCACTTTCAGTGCAAACTTAGTACTACAGTATCATCTGCGTAGTTATCACTTTCAGGGCAACTCTAGTACTAGAGTGTCATCAGCTCAGTCACCACTTTTAGCAACAGTATCATTACCTCAGTTTTAACCTTAAAGGTAAATCCAGTGCTTCAGTATCGTCAGCTGAATTTCCATCTTCATTGCAAATTTAGTGCCACAGTATGATTAACTCAGCTGCCACCTTCAGAAAAAAATCTAATGCTACAGTATCATCAACTCAGCTGTGACTGTCGGCTCTGTACTGTAGGACCTGACACATTATTACCCCCCTTACAGGGACACGATATACTTTGTTGATTAACTGTTATTTTACAAGGGAAACAAATTTTGGAATTTCCTGTTCATGTCCCTGCACACCAGTTCTGGAGAGGCTTTACCCAAAAAGAAAAGCGTTTGCTCCCAAAGGGAAGGGAGCAAACTTATTTTCTTTTTTAGTGGAACTCCTTGTCAGAAGGAAGGTAAAAAATGGCTCCGCCCAGTGAGATGGGTCATATGTTTTACATAGACCCATATAGGGAGAAACTTTGAAAGTTTTCTTCTCTGAAACTAGAAGGCCCAGGCCTTTTTTTATTTGGTGTGTAGCTTTAGCTAGAGGGCCTTTACCAAGCTTATTCGGATAATGGCCCGGGGATCAAAATGGCTCCGTCCCGGAGGTCACTTGTTTTACATAGACTTTTATGGGGAAACATTTAAAAATCTTCGCGTGAAACTAGAAGGTCTAGACCGTTTGACATTTGGTACTTAGTTTTATCTAGAGGACATTTACCAAGATTGTTCACATTATGGCCCTGGGGTCAAAAATCGCCCCGCCCAGGGTCACTTCTTTTACGTAGACTCATATGGGGAAAACATTAAAAATGGTCTTGTGAGCTACTAGAAGGCATGGATCGTGGATATTTGGTATGTCATTTTATCAAAGCCATATTTTATAAGTTTCTGTGTCGTGAACTTAATTAAAGCTAAATTCCATACCAAGTTATTGTAGGATATAGAGACCAAAGGTTTTTCGAACTGTACCGGCTACCATACCCATATGTTTCATTCTTTAAAACAATTACCATAAGCTTGCTCAGAAGAAATGTCTCAGGTGTGCTACAGAACAATTGGTATTCTGGTTTAAGATTGTCTGGGCGAGCCCGCACTTGCTCACAGGATAGTCTATTAGCAAACGTTTGTACAGTTATATGACAACATGGCTATATTACCATCCATTGAAACGTTCTACAGTTTCCAGTGATCCTCTAATTGTATATCCTGTAAGAACAGAAAAGACCATCATCAGACTGTCCGCATACCTGCTAAGGTACCTTTTGTCGTGTTGTGGATCAATCACCCCAACATATAAACACTAGGATTAAATTTGACCAAATATTTCTTATAATTGATTTAAATAAACAAACCAAAAAATAATATTCACAAAATGTTTTGTAACAGGCTACCGTATTCGCCCTAAGTATTCGTACAGACAGACCCAAAGCAAACAGTGTAGACCCTCAACATGGTCAGGGTCTACACTGTTCGCCGGTCATCCAGCAGTATTCTAACACACATCAGTAGTACTTGTTCCAATTTAGGACAAGAATGGCAAGAAGATACGGTGTCTGAGCAAACAGTGTAGACAGGCCTGAGCCAATAGTAGGCACAGATCAGACGCTGTAGAACGCAGTGTCTGATCAGGGCCTACACTATTTTCCATTTACCTAGCAGTCTTAAGATACATCAATACGTATTAGTTAACTGGACTACAGTCGCCTCTCGTTATCTCGAATTCCAAGGGGCTGTCTGAAATACTTCGTACCTCGACATATCAGGTTTGCAGAATTGAGGAAAAATAAATCGAACAACCACATTTCGCAAATGTATATGTAATTTGACTCCTGGAGTTAGGGATATATTGAAAATATTTTGGAACAGAGGAGAAATTGCTCCATAGGAGCAATTTCTCCTCTTTTCCACAATATTTTGTTACATTTTGTTAGAGTTTCATGTTTAAACAGGGGCCAGATTTTCACTTCGAGATAAGCGGTGTTTCGAGATAAGCGCGGTCGAGATAACGAGAGTCGACCGTAGTTCAGTATTTACAACAAGTATAGTAAGGAGTTAAGGTGCCCCAACACGTAGGACAAATACTGTACCTGAACTGTGAAAGTAACACGGAAGACTTCCTGCTTCTCAGATATATCAGAGACTGACAGCCCGTGTCCGATCTTTGTTCATGTATGCCATCTGGTAGCGTTGAACGACTCGCAGAAGAAATCTGACTAGTCTGAGTCATGAGCAGTTATGGAAATGCACTCCCACACATGCAAAGACTTTCATGTTTTATGCCTGCATGACAGGATGAGAATTTGATTACTGACATTCGTTTTAAGGTCAAGATCACCGAGGCGTAGTAATTCCGCTTTACATGTTTCTGGAATGGTGAGTTTGCAAGTTTTGTCGCCCGGAGAGAAAGCTAGTCATCATAAACATCATTAAAAGAGCAACCAGTGATGACAAGATGAACAGACCTGTTCATAAGATATATTCGAGGAAGTGCACCGCTCCTCAATAATTGTTTACACTTAGCACTGTGGGTGCAAGTTTCAGCAGACGACATTTTGAAATATTTTCTTATTTTTCTCAGTAAACAGGTTTTGACGTTTCATGCAAATTGTTTTTTCTACTACGGAGACAATTTGCACGGAGCTTCAAAACCGGTTTTCTGAAAATAATAAGAAAAATACCATCAGTGTGTCGTCTGGTGAATTTGCCCAGAGAGTGGTAAAGGTTGAATAATGATCTGTCTTCAGAGGATGCTCAAATCAAAATGCACGATCCAGTCTAAAAACATAAACTTCATATCGTATTTACGCTAAATATTGGAACACCTTAACTCCTCACCATGCTTATCCTAAACTTTGAACAAGTGTTTTAGATTTGTAACGAATCCAGTCTCCGTACAGAATAGGCCTGAAGATGACAGCTGAATGGGGATACATATGTAGCTCTCGATTTGCGCCTTCTTTATGCTTGGGTTCTCTGTTCTTCAATGCCTTCTCTGATAAGACCACCCATGATGAACGTTCTTGAGCAGTTCTCACACTAGAATCGCATGGTGTGCTAACGTTTAGAATGCTGGGTAAAACATAAAGCGGGTGGCATTTTGAGACAGTTTTCCTTATTTTCCCTGGAAAAGTAGGCTTTGACATTTCATGCAAGACTATTTTCTGGGACAAATAAAAGCATCGCAGACACTGCATGATACCCCGCCACTGCCGGGTAACAAAACATGCAGACAAGATGGCTAAATAAACCTTTAGCTGTCTCATAACTCTGAGAAACGATGATTTTGTTCTGTAACCTTAAAAAATTGGTGTAAAGTAACCACGAATCTTCACAGTCTAATTGTCCACCAAGTTTTAACCTGATCTGATGAAAAATGTTAGGAAGATTTATTAATAAATGAAGTCATGTCTGAAAAAAAAAATCAAAAAGTATAATATCAGTTGCAACTCCATGAGCATTTTGTGAACTGAAACTTTGAAAGTATATAAAAATTTGGTGTACTGTAACCTGGCTGCAGTTATTCTCATCTTCTCTCTGTCTTCTTCTTTCTGTCCAACAAATAACAGGTCTATTAGATGAAAACTAGAGGAGGAGTGAGCTGAAAAGAAATCATGCTTGAACAATCTTTAAAGAGTTACAACTATCACAATTTGGTGTACTGTAGCCTCTAAATAGTACGCGCTGCATCACCTCATAGACTAACTGTCAATCATGCTTCAATCTGATCAGATGAAAACTGCAGGAACCATTATCCGGAAACAAGGCCAAGCCTGATAAATCTTTAAAAAGTATAATCTCTATCAAAATTTAGTGTACTTTAACCTCAAAACAATATGCGCTGTACCACCTCATGGTCTAACTGTCCACCAAGTTTCAACGCGATCCACTGAAAACTGCAAGAAGGGTTATCCGGAAACGAAGTGCGGATGGACGGACGGACAGACACCGGAGGGTATACTATAATACCCCACCACTGTCGTGTGACGGGGTATAATAAGAAAAAAATGTCATCAGTTTGTCGTCTGCTGAATTTGCCCAGAGAGTGTTAAATGTTTAAGTCTTCAGAGAAATTTTCAGCGTGTTTTCTTAATATAATCCACCTTGCGAATGCTTTCTATTTTCTAGCACCCCACCCCCAACCCCAGCCAGTCTTAACTGATACTGCTATAGAAACGCAAAAAGTTATATCAGTTCTCTTTAAGAATTCAGTGCCTGGAAACATGTCTTTCCACTTGATCTTTAGTAGTTTTCTTCAGACAGCTTACGTGAAAGTAGTTATGCCTTCTGTTGTGTTGTTGGTCGACTGATCGCGTCTCACAAGCATATAGGGGAGTCGTCAATACCACGGCCTTGTATACTGCCGGTTTTGTATACAGTCGAATTCCTGAACTACCCCACCCAATTCCATGTGGCCCAGCGAAGGCTACAATTGCATTGCCAGTCCTAGCGTTTATCTCATCATTAATGTGTACAGTCCAAGGAAGTGTTATCATCGACGTCTTTCTTATCTTTCACTGACATTGTGGTTTCAGTATCTTGCTTTATAGACGCCGGCTGGTAGATCACATCAGACTATTCGATGTCCTGATAATGAGGTCGCAGCCTAGTTTCCTTGCATCTTAATTTCAATAGAGGAAATTTTACAATGTGATTCGCAAAAAGAGAAAATCATCTATCCTTTCTGTGCGAAACTAATTTATTATTACGGTGTGCCGAGTAACTGTCAAAGGTTGAGCAGCTAGTGTGCCATGCAGAGAGCAACAGTGACAGAGCTAGAGGTGATTCGGTAGATTCAGTTGCAGAATAGAATAAAAGAAGTCCGGGAATAACCCTGTTTTGTACTCGAATTATTTTATTTTCGTGTGAAAAGCCTATGACAGTCAGTCATGAGGGTTTCAAAAGGATTCTGGCAAACTTTGATTGCCCAGACACGTCCATGGAATGGTTCTGATTATCCATGATAGAATATTTGTCCCAGTATAGAATGTTAATCACTTCCCTGTTACCAGTGAAGTGAAGCATAGGTTGTGTGCTAGCCACATCGATATCCAGCATTATGCTTTCCTCTTCAAACCAAATGCTTTTTCAAGATTGTGAGAATGGACCATACATCGGACATTACTTTGACGACAGGTCAACAGGGATTCGAAGTCTGTATAGAGCACCTGATCATACTCTGGGTGCTCGTATATGAAAAATATCAGAATTTTTTATCTGAACATTTTCAGTTTTTGGAGTTGAAAATCTCTATATATTGGAATAGGCGTGTTTTCGTAATGGTATATGTCAGGAGTACTAATCCCTTAAATAGTTATCAAACTGGAAGTAACAATTATACTTCGACCGATCATATTTACTGTATTTATCATGATTTACTGTATGCCTGTGCTTCTTCTGTTGATTTACTCTTGCTTGCCGTGGAAAACGCATGGCATGGCTTCTGTTATCTAATATGTATGTACGACGTTAACTATCTTCTGTATCTTTACGGCTGATTTCTGCCGCATTTGGTGACTTATTTTGAGAAGTATATAAAGACCACTATGACACGGCTATGGATCAAAGCTACCCAATCTGTTAGTAAACACTAGCTCTTCCAGACTGCATAATGAAACAATGAGTTTAGCAATAACGAAAATATTTAAAGAATGCGGTAGGAAATACCCATGACGTAGTTCTGCATACATAGTTCAAGTTTAAGTCAAACAGTCACTACTAATAATGATATTATTGTCAAACAAAGTATAGGCGTGCTCATACTTTATTAATTTATCTTACAGCCGCCTATTCTGTTAATCTCAGTCACAATGTCTGTGGTTTTGACATAAAAAAAATTCTGAAGTAGTCGTATGACAATCAAATTCAAACATTAATTATTTCAGCAGTTTTAAGCCTTAAAGCTCTGAGCAAATTTGTAGCAGACGACATTCTAAAATTGATTTGTTAATTTTCAGAGAAAATGAATCGTCTGATAGACAGACTATTTACATGAAAGTCAAGCCTGGTTTACACTGAAAAAGACACACATAATCAAATGTCGTCTGCTGTTGTTGTGATTAGTTAGCATTAAGGATTAAAATATCAACACCTGTGTTCGTCTTGAATGCAGTTTGCGCTTAAATGACTTGCAAAATACTCAAATAATTAATTATAAACGTATCTGCTGTTCAGTTTGACGTTTTACAAACATGTGATCTGTTGTATTTACCCTTAATATTCAGACTGGTAAACGCAGTGCAGACCCAGATCATACGCCACAGAACGGGTATACATTGTTTGCTACTCATCCAGCAGTTTTTGACACATGAAGAATGAATATCTAAACGGTTAGCTTTAGAAACAAAGAACAAACGGCGAAAATCGGCGGCTCGGTTTTATTAATTGCTCCATAATCCTTAAAAATAGACATTTTATTGTCCAAGAAATGTTTAATAAATTAATATATGGTATTAATACAATAATAAAATGTGGCTCTTGGCCGTCTGTAAAATTTCAGTTAGTCTCTCGTTCTTGAAATGAAATGATTTTTTATCGTATCTCAGAATTAATGTTGCCAATATTAATTCACTGATATAATGAAATCATTTCATTTTTTTATCCAGTTCAAAAACGAGAGACTAACTGAAATTTTACAGGCTGTCAGATGTCACATTTTATGATCGCATTAATACTATATATCCATGTATTAAACCGTTCTTGGATAAAAAAAAAATGTCTATTTTTGAGGAATTTGTAGCCTTTAAGTCTTTTGGACTTGTCCATGTTTTACGTCAAGTACAGTCGACTCTCGTTATCTCGAACTCGCTTATCTCGAATAACCGCTTATCTCGAAGTGAAAATCTGGTGTCTGTTTTAACACAGAGATCTACGAACAGACAACAAAATATTGTGGAAAAGTGGAGAAATTGCTCCTTAGGAGCAATTTCTCCTCTTTTCCACAATATTTTCAATATATCTCTAACTTGGGAGTCAAATTACATATTCATTCTGTTAAAAGTGGTTGTTCGATTAATTGTTTTCCTCATTTCCGCAAATCTGATATGTCGAAGTACGGATATCTCGAAGTGTTTCATGGAGTCCCTTGGAGTTCGAGATAACGAGAGTCGACTGTATTGTAAAGAATTGAGGAAAAAATAATAAATCAGCTGTGCAATGAGAAACCGTGTAGAGAAATGTGATAAACATGAAAAAACTGATAATAATAATAATAATAAAACCCCGGAAACCTCTTTTAACTGAAACTTAACCCATTTATGCCGAGTGGATTCTTCTAGTTTAACTCTTTGGACAAGTTTATTTCCTATATAAGGGGTGTCTAGTTAGTTATAATTATTGTCATGTTATGTAGAAAGTTCTGAACTTAATGCAAACAGTGTAGACCCTGATCAGATGCCGCGTTCTGCTTGCGGCATCTGATCTGGGTTTACACTGTTTGCCAATGTCCCATTAATGGGACGCTAGGCATAAATGGGTTAAACTGTCCGAATAACAAGGTAGAAGACTCAACTAGGCATTCATTGGTTAAATGTACTGAACAACAATTTATTTGATTTATTTATTGATACGTATATCAGCTGAACTGCTAAATTTGAACAAGAGATATAGATTAATGTATAAAATGTAACATCAACAGATGCCTGTGTACAGATAAATACGTATCTTTGGAAATTACACAATATTAAATGATATCAATTTTATTTTTCTCGAAGCTTTGATCCTAATTGGTAACAATAAACAATTCCGGTGAAATGGTATTGTAGGACAGGAAAGATTGTGATGTATAAGTCCAATAAACCACTTTGTTGTAGTAGTTGTTGTATATGTCTTAAAAATCAAATGTATTATCTTATCCATTTGTATAAATGACACTGATCTTTTTATATAACAACAAATAAGTTTGTATGCCACAAAATAAATTAAACAGGTAATTGCCTGCATCAATGTATATGAAGAAACAAATATCTGGTGACTGTTGGTTTCAAAATAGTTGAAACAATATTTCCAGGAGTAAGACAATAATAATACATCAGTCAATACCGATTGGGAAATACAGTCGACTCTCGTTATCTCGAATTCCAAGGGACTCTCTGAAACACTTCAAGATATCCGTACTCGACATATCAGAGTTGCGGAAGTGAGGAAAACAATAAATCGAACAACCACATTTAACAATTGAATATGTAATTTGGCTCCTGAAGTTACAGATATATATAAACTAATGTGGAAAAGAGGAGAAATTGCTTCTTAGGAGCAGTTTCTCCTCTTTTCCACAATATTTTGTTACCTGTTCTTAGATTTCCATGTTAAAGCAGGGACCAGAGTTTCACTTCGATATAAGCAGTTATTCGGGATAAGCGAGTTTGAGATAACGAGGGTCTAACTTTTTATTTGACTAATTGATCTAATGTACATGTACAAACTTATCGCTGAACTACACGACAGTCTATAAAAATGTACATCTGGCGGACTGACGCACTTGCGGTTGGGCGTAAAATATCAACGCACGACGTTACGTTTATCTATTTTCTAAGGTAACATTTGTTTTACATGATTCAGAGTAAAACCGCTGAAATATGTAGCTGCGTAGTGAAAGCGTAATAAAGACATTCCTAAGAAGACGTAATCAATGTGACATAGATTTTGCGAATAAATGGAGGTTTGTGTTTTGAGTTTTGAGTACATGAATGTATATAGCAACCTAGGGCTCATGTTCCCAAGCTATAGAAAGAAGAAACGTCACAAAGGAACCCGGGCATCTTTTAAAGGAATGATTTTGAGAGCAAAGAACACAGACAGAGGGATAAAAGCAGCTTAAATGTCCAGTTTTTCTCGGCAACACTAGTTAGTTTCGGCCAGTAGGCCTCATCAGTGACCCTTAATTTTAAAAAATGCCAGAATAGGCTTGTTGAGCACAAAGGACTATACAGCATGAACTAGACTATAATGATGTGCGTGGAGACGTTTCACGGAAGCCACACAGCACTAACACAAATTATTGCATAAAAAGCAGTTTCGCACATTATTAACAGACGTGCATTAACCGGCGAATAGCCATGTATTAACAAGGCAATTCACGCGCTGTTAATGCACGGCTACGCAACTTTCAATATGATCGTACCGGGGCCACAGATTTGCTGCCGTTACGAGATGTGTACTGTCCGGCCCTAGAACGAGCATAGTCCGTGCAAACTGGGTTCGCGAGACATCGGTGAAAAGGCGAAACAAAATAGTGCAAGAAATAACGCGAAATGTAGCAAAGTTTTCAGCTTTTATGCAATAATAGCGATCGAACATATTTTTAAATGCATTAACAATCGCCCGGTCCCTTGGGAGGTGTTGAAAACCGCGGCCTCCGGCCTCGGTTTTCAACACCTCCCACGGGACCTGGCGAATGTTAATGCTTGAAAAACCATGTTCGATGCCTATGATGATGTATGGGGAGACGTTTCACAGAAGCCACACAGCACAAACACAAACTGTAGCAAAAATTTATAGATTCTAAATGGAAGGACCATTGAGCGCAAATAACGCTCACCGAGAAATGAAAACAGCTAAAGAATACAAGTTTTTTGGGCCCGAATTTGCATTTTTTTATTCATTAATGTATTGCTTGCTTCCAACAGATCTTACTTTACATAATATAATAATAAATTATTGGAACTATTATTTAATCAATTGCTGCTAAACCATGACAAATGTAGTATATGAATGTTACAGTATTGTAAAAAATCGAAATGAACAGCTATGGAATGTTCTGTGTAATTGGAAATCCAAGTCACAAGTAATAATGAAATTAAATATTTTCTTGGTCACATAATTGCTAATACATTTTGTTGTTGCTTTAATTTCGGTAATAATATTACATATTAGTGTCACTTTTCTGAGAGGTCTAGGTTTGCGGACAAAGAACACAAAACTATGAGGTATGTATATGGTTTTTGTGACAGTTGAATGTAAAAATGGCTTAGTTATCACTATTAGAAACTGACCATTCAAAATAGCACCATCATTGAATCATACAGCCAGAGGAAACAACCTAGTAGGCACATAACGTTTATACAAGTCGCCTCAACGTCGATGCAACGTCATGAGGCGAAGTTGTATAAGGGTCATGTCATGTGCCCTCTGGGTAGTTCGTCCGTTGCATCGATACATAAACTATACTCCTCGTTGATAGTGTATACTTTATGTTTTAATTGTATTTTGGCTTGCCTTTCCCTTGACTAACTTAATCATCCCTGGTATTCTACAGTTGTGGAACTGTTTAGACCCAGATCATTGCGGCGTCTGATCTTGGTGGCATTGTTTGCCATTAAACTACCCGCAAACCCGTAGTATTGTTCAACACTCCATAAAATACAAAATGGGTTTTCCAAACTTGCAAAACAGAAGAATCCACAGGGCATAAATGGGTTAATATCAGGCAGCTTACCTGACTGATATAACTCATATTGCTACAAAATGCTGATGTCTTGGCCCAAGTCGATGGAGTCATCTCAACCTACTAACCAGCTAACATCAGAATATCATATTGTTTTTATGTTCTTGTTACAGGTCAGCACACAACCGAAAGACAGCGATCATCCGATGAGATCTGGAAATGGACGAAACCTGTATGGTTCCTAATTTGAAAAGTGTATCATCACCATTATTATTATTATTATTATTATTATTATATCTATCACTAATCATTCTGGTTGATACATCAAATTTCGTACATATATATATATATATATATATATATATATATATATATATATATATATATATATATATATATATATATATATATATATATATAACATATATCATATCCATCTATATGTAATATAGAGATGCTCTCTCTCTCTCTCTCTCTCTCTCTCTCTCTCTCTCTCTGAATTACATGTTGGTTGGTTTATTAGCATTCCTAGTCGATCAAATGAACGAAAATGTATTCTCTGGAGACCAGGAAATGACCCGTATAAGCTTCTAGCTTACCGTCAGATCCTGGAACATTTGAGGCTGTATGTATTTGTTTACATGTAAAGGAACAATTAAATATTGTTTAAACCAAATATCGTATACAAAACTATATAAACAGTCAATACTCAAGAACAGTTACTTTGTTGAAAATTGCTGAATAATAAACGGAAGCTAGCTATTGCCAATATCAGTTGATATACGAAATTTCGACTAAAGTCATTCATTCATCCTCATGATATTTAAAGAAAACTATATTTGTCAGTAAGCAAGGACAATAACTCTGTCAAACATTAACGGACTTTGTCCATTAACAACCCCAAACCACTCACTCCTGATATAAATGTATATGCAAAATTTGAATAAAATCAATCAAAAATTATTCCAGTTAGAGTGCGGAAACTGAGCGCTGAAGAACGGACGGACGGACAGACACTCGAACGGGGAAAACATATTACCCTAACACAATCGTTTGGCAGGGTTATAAAAGTATCGGTTTGAAGTTTTGTCTAGTATATGCCTCCAAATACCACATTACAAATACCGCATTTACCCTAAATATTGGAACTTAACGCCTTGCCTTACTTGTCTAAAATGTGAAATGGTCCATTCTTCTACCTCGTAATATGTCTAAAATGCTGGATAAGTGGGAAATAGTGTAGACACTGATCGGACACCTCGCTTTGCGGCGTCTGATTATAGTCTGTACTGTTTGCTTAGGTCTGCGAGAAGTCGACTTCAACTCGTGCCGACATTTACATGAGATCCTCTTGAGCAGTCTCGTAAGATTATTTGCCTTCTAATGATACACACGTCACTAGCCAATGATTCCGTAAGCGGACAGCGTGGGCTCTGAGCAGACTGTGCGGTGTGATCTTGGTCTTTTCCTTCCGCAAAAGCCGTAAGGTTAGTATTTCGTGATGCAAATACAGTCGACTCTCGTTATCTCGAATTCCAAGGGACGCTCTGAAACACTTCGAGACATCCGTACTTCGACATATCAGAGTTGAGAGAGTGAGGAAAACAATAAATTGAACAACCTCATTTAACAAATGAATATGTAATTTGACTCCTGAAGTTAGAAATATATATATATAATAATGTGGAAAAGAGGAGAAATTGCTCCTGAGGAGCAATTTCTTCTCTTTTCCACATTATTTTGTTACCTGTTGCCATAGTTTCATGTTAAAACAGGGACCAGATTTTCACTTCGAAATAAGCGAGTTCGAGATAACGAGGTTCGACTGTATTACGATTAATTAAAACTATTAAAATATTGTTCTCGAAGAGATCTACGAGTTAGTCTTCCAGACGAGGACAACACATGGCAGAAGAGGCAGCCATGTGACAGTAGACCGATATGCAAACCGAACGAAATCGTGCTAATTGTTTTTTATATTTTCGATCACTCTCTCAAATAGGATAAGAAACAAAACAAAATGGCGACTTCAAAGGAAGCTACACAACTATAGACAAAAAGCAAAATATATATTATATTGCAGCTTATTGTTTTAAAATGCGTTGATTATAAAGATAGGTGCGACAGCATGCTCGTAAATTGGTATGTTATGCGTACATTCCGAACGTTAAACCACACAATAGCCAAAGACTGAATGGGAACAGCCAGGACTGACCCGGCGCTTCTGTAAAGACCATTCAAAATTTTGAGCCGCGCCACGAGAACGCTGCGTTTGGAGCATATGATGACAGCTAAGTTCTAGATCAGACTGTTCTTCCTCGCAGTCTGACCAAAGACTTCGTAGTCCGCTTACAGAACCCTTGGACAGTAGAATATATCTACGAATAGCAAACGCCCTTATCAGATTATGTGTTCATTACGAAAACACGCCTATTCAAATATACTAAAAATTTCACCTCCAAAAACTGAAAGTTTTCAGATAAAAATTCTAAAATTTTTTCATATTTCTGCTCAAAAACATAGATTGTGGGTACCCGTTAGAACCGCCTCGACGAGGCGGTTCTAACGAGTACCCACAATCTATGTTTTTGAGCAGAAATAAGAAAAATAATGTATACCCCTGTAAACCCCAGTTTTACTATATAAAAGTGGGGTTTAAGGGGGTCAAAATTATATAGGTATGTTTTCGTGATGTGACTGCTACTCTGGACCTTTACTTTCGCATAAGCCCCATATGTTCTGATATTCTGATATCCATACGTATGCTCTAGCATAGGTATGTTCTGATCATCATAAGTACGTTCTGATCAGCATAGGTACGTTCTGATCACCATAGGTATGTTCTGATCAGTATAGGTATGTTCCGATCACCACGGGTATGTTCTGATGACCACGGATATTTTCTGATCACCATATGCATTTTGTTATCACAATAGGTATGTTTTGATCACCATAGGTACGTTTTGATCATTATAGGTACGTTCTTATTACCACAAATATGTTCTGATCACCAAAGGGACGTTCTGATCGCCATAGGTCTGTTCTGATCACCGTAGGTATGTTCTGATCTTCATAAATACTTTCTGATCACCATAGATCCATTTTGATCACCACTGGTATGTTCAGATCACCAAAGGCACGTTATGATCACCATAGGTACGTTAACACCATAATTATATTCTGATCACCAGAGGTACGTTCTGATCACCATATGTATTTTGTTATTACCATTAGTATGTTATGATTACCATAGGTATATTCTGGTCACCCTAGTTATTTTCTGAGCACGATAGGTACGTTCTTATCGCCATAAGTATGTTCTGATTACTATGGACATATAGGTATGTTCTGATCACCATAGCTATCTTCTGATCGACATAATGTATGTTCTGATCATAGATACGTCCTGATCACTATACGTATGTTATGATCACTAATATACATGTTCTGATCATCATTGGTTCGTTCTGATATTCAAAGGTATGTTAAGGTTTGGCAACATTGTGGAGATATAACCGATGATTCAGAGCCAGACTGTGATACTCATGCTTTTCTAGGCATTAAGTGGCAGCATAATGACAATTTAATTTTCCTACAGTGGACTGCATGTATGAAACATTTATTTTTCAACAGTTAAAAATTTGGGTAATCTAACCTTCCGCTGATTACCATCTACTAAATGTAGAAAAAAGAACTCATCTATGAAACTAATATGTACAGTCATACAAATATTTGAGTGGTTTGAAAGTGATTTTAAGACCTATCTATAGTTCAATCTTTCAAGTAAAACCTCATCATACGATCTTTAACAGTATTAATCTATTGTAACTGTTTCCTACGGTAAATGACTCAAAAAGTAAATACTCCTAAACGGTCTTTCTTTTAGTTATATTTCAGCCTTGGTATGAGATATTATCATTCAAAACAGGGTAAAGTTTTATGACTTAATTCGCCATTCGGAAGCAATTATAAAAACAACTTTCCACTTTGTTTTGACATAATTCAAAACAAAGCCTGTATAATAATTTAAAGAAAACAAGATAACAAGGATATGATAACTGACAATTGATATATTTGAGTTTCAACGCGGTAAAATGTACTTTATGGCATGTACGTCCAGCGAAGCCTCAGGTCAGCCTTATCATGCGCACTGTCTAATCAGAATAATCGCTAACCGCTTGATGAAGAATGTGCTCCTTAGCTAACCACAAACAAAGCCCTATCATTGACTGATCAGACTACGCTGATGTGAAGGCGGACATGTGTCGTCGATAGGCACACCTAATGAGGTACATTTTCTGAGCTTACAGCCCATTTATCTAATCACGCAATATTGCATGTTATCAGCCATTAAATAGAATAACCCATTAAATAGAAGACTTGTTTGCTCACACGAGAAATGCGATCAAATATTTGATAGTCCAAATATTTTTATTTCATTGAGTTAGGCGACAAGAAGATAGATTTATATAACAAATAGGTTAATGGTATATAATTCTACACTTGTCTGCGATTTTTAACCCTTTAACCCTAAGTTCTGAAATGGACAGTTCCGTCCTTCAATATAGACATGTCCATCAATACAATAAGGGATTTCAGTCTCAAATAAAAAACGGATTGGCAAACAGTGTAGATCCTAATGAGACGGCTCATTACTCATCTGGGTCTCCACTGTTTTCACAGGTATCTGTTTTGGTCTGCAGTGCTGAAAGAATTAATATATCAACATGGATATAAAATTGAAATGTTCACTGGGCAGAGACAGACTCGAACTCACGCTGACTGCCGTGAAAGAGCATATGAAGATTATCGCTTCATCCACTGAGCCACAATACCGATTAAAACCAGTTTCAACTATTAATGTCTGTGGTCGAGTCCGTCGTGGTCCTGTTTGTGGCTTTCTCGTGTTTTTGTCCTCAAGTCGCCATTAAGCCTTTTGCTTTCTTTCATCACAATATTTTTTGATTATGTCTTTCACTGTTGTAATTCACAAATCATCACGAAAATATGCCTATATAATTTTGCCCCCTTAAACCCCACTTTTAAACAGTAAAACTGGGGTTTACATGTTTTGAGCAGAAATATTAAACATATCAGATGTTTTATCAACCAATATTTTTGGATAGGCATGTTTTCGTAATGGAGGTGGGGGATCCCTACGAGGACCGAACATATATTTGTAAATTGGAGCTGCATCAGAATCAAAGGTGAGATTTCGCACCAGTGATTTAAGCCTCAAGTAGTTTTCCGCTCCAGGGCGGTTCCTCTGTTGTGGTTCTTCTTGTTCGTCTGTGGAGCTCTGCTCATGTATATGCTAGAGGGTGTAAGCAGTGTTTCAAACTTCACTACTGCTTATGAAGAGTCTCAATAAAACCAAGACTCCCATTTTCTTATCTGTAGTGTGTTCGTTATTTCTAAAGGCAATCTTTTTGACGTTTATTTTACTACACTGCTGCTGGTATTAGTATGGCGGCGGTAGAACGTCTCCCCGCACTTTAACCATAGTGCGGATTATATTTCATTTCCTTTGGGATCATTGGGCCCATTGTGGAATCTTTGAAAATGAAGTTCTGCTCATGTATACGCTAGAGGGCGTAAGCAGTGTTGCAAACTTCATTACTACTTATGAAGAGTCTCCATAAAACCGAGACTCCCATTTTCTTATCTGTAGTATGTTCTTTGTTTCCAAAGGCAATCCTTTTGACGTTTATTTTACTACCCTGCAGCTGGTATTAGTGCCGTATGGCGGCGGTAGAACGTCTCCCCGTACTTTACCATAGTGCAGATTATATTTCATTTCCTTTGGGATCATTGGGCCCATTGTGGAATCTTTGAAAATGGAGTTCTGCTCAAGTATACGCTAGAGGGCGTAAGCAGTGTTGCATACTTCATTACTGCTTATGAAGAGTCTCAATAAAACCAAGACTCCCATTTTCTTATCTGTAGAGTGTTCTTTGTTTCCAAAGGCAATCTCTTTGACGTTTATTTTACTACAATGCAGCTGGTATTAGTGCCGTGTGGCGGCGGTAGAACGTCTCCCAGTACTTTACCATAGTGCAGATTATCTTTCATTTCCTTTGGAATAATTGGGCCCATTGTGGTATCTTTGAAAATGGAGTTATGCTCATGTATACGTTAGAGGGCGTAAGCAGTGTTGCAAACTTCATTACTGCTTATGAAGTGTCTCAGTAAAACAGAGACTCCCATTTTCTTATCTATAGTGTGTTCTTTGTTTCCAAAGGTAATCTTTTGTCATTATTTGTTCCTCATCTCTCCTTCTGTTGGTGCCTCGGAAAGGCTGTGCTTCGTGATAGTGGCATTTCCGGGGTAGCTTAACTTGCATATTTTCTGGTTTCAATTTTCTTTTTAACGTAATACAACTCCGGTCACCGACAAGGTCATATTTTTCCTATACTACTTCTACTGCTACTAGAGAGAGATAAAAAACATTGGAACGATCTCTCGCGTTTGCTCATCTTAACCCATTGTAGTCGGGAGACCCGTAAAAGGGTATATGGCAAACAGCGCGGACCCAGATCAGACGCCGCAGAACGCGGCGTCTGATCAGGGTCTCCACTGTTTGCAAATAGTTTTGCCATTTTTCTCTAGGAATATGCATACCTCATAGACGGACGTACCTAAAATTGAAATTGGACTCTTCCAATAAATAGTGTGGTAGAGTCTATTCAGTATACAATGGGTTAAATCACGTTGATCCAAAATTATAAGCCGTTCATCAAGTCCCTCATTGCGGTTTGGTACATTTTCGTAAAACCAATTTAACAATTAATTGGACAAAGATTTTCTTAAACATTTGTATTTAGACTGTAAATATATAAAACACGCAGTCGCTATTTTATGTCGTACCTTGTAAAAAGGGTTTTAACCCATATAACTACCAAGTTACTGATCTACATAAATGCTTTCCCTGTTTGCTTGCTGGAACATTGGATGGTGTACCAGCAAAAAGCAAATACCTTGACCAGACTGCGTGGATTTACAGACTGATTGGGGTGTTTGCCATTTACATCAAGTATGTAAAGACGTTTGTTTGAGGCGGCTCATTTAAGTTGTTCCTGTCCTAATCAGTATTTCCTGCGTCATAATTTTATTTAAGTTATGGACTAGAGAATAATATTAAATACTGGAGCAAAGTATATATCAAAATAAGAAAGGCCAAGGAATAGATATGTAAACTACACACTCCTTTAAAAATAAATAATATCATTTAGTTTTATTGCTATATACAAACTCAGTAATTGGCAAAATGACGTTTTAAATAAAGCTCAGCTGACCATTACGAATATACATACTTCTGCAACAGATTCCCCCCCCCCCCCCCCCCGCCCTTTTTTTTTTTTTTTTTTTTTTTTTTTTTGCTGGGGCCTTTTTGGCGACAAGTACACATTGCATGCTGACGAGGGGAACTTTATCTCTTAAAGCGCCAAGCAAAATTTGTAGCAGACGACAATCTATTTTTATTTTTTCATAGTGAATAAGTTTTGACGTTTCATGATAATCGTCTGCTTGGCGATTCACTGAAATGTCAAAATTGATTTTCTATGACAAATAATATATATGTATTTAAAAATATTATCTGCTGCAGTTGTGATTGGCGCTTTAAGAGTTAACAGAGAACCTTTTTCTGCCGGGCTGATTTGAAGGAAATCGAGGAGCGACCGTCCAGCCTCTCGGCTTTTAACAATAAGCACGAACGAAAGTAAGTAATTTTTCCTGTACATTTAATGTTTCAAACGCATGTGAATTCATCAAAATCAACTGATCATTACTATACATGTACTTTAAATACTCATGTAGTCAATGTTCGTTTACCTGAATAGCTAAAATGACGGATATACGAGTGTAAAGGTCAACCGTTTGATGTTAATTCGTCCGTCTATTCGTCTGTCCGTCCGTATATGTGTCTATGCATCCCGTGTTTGTGTGTCTGTGTGTCCATGCGCAGGGGTTCGTCTGTGGAGGCTTTGGACAGAAGCAATATACAAACCCGTTGTCTTTGCCTCTGTAGACACTTGGCGCTTCAAACTTCATCAGTACCTATATCTAACAACCAAAGATATACTGCCAAAATCCAAGGTCACTGTACATTACGAAAACACACATATTCAATCATATAGAAAATTTCACCTCCAAAATCTGAAAATTTTCAGATAAAAAAATCGGATATTTTTCATATTTCTGTTCAAAACATAGATTGTGGGTACTCGTTAGAACCGCCTCGGGTTCTAACGAGTACCCACAATCTATGTTTTGAGCAGAAATAAGAAAAATAATGTATACCCCTGTAAACCCCAGTTTTACTATATAAAAGTGGGCTTTAAGGGGGTCAAAAATATATAGACGTGTTTTTGTGATGAGTTATTTTTTCGATATGAGACTGTGATCTCGGCTTCCAATATACAAACTCTTACCCCCGCCCCGCCCCCCCCTCCCCCGCCCCTCACACTTTATCATCGCGTGCATCCCACCACTCCAGCTGACCTATCACACTCATTACGGAAACTCGCCTATTCAAATATATAGAAAATACCACCTCCAAAAACTGAAAATTTTCAGATGAAAAACTCTGCTCAAAACATGGATTGTGGGTACTCGTTAGAACCGCCTCGGCGAGGCGGTTCTAACGAGTACCCACAATCTATGTTTTGAGCAGAAATAAGAAAAAATGTATACTTCTGTAAACCCCAGTTTTACTATATAAAAGTGGGGTTTAAGGGGGTAAAAAATATATAGGCGTGTTTTCGTGACGAGTTATTTTTTCGATATGAAACTGTGATCTCGGCTTCCAATATACAGACTCTTATCCCGCCTCCCCCCCCCCCCCCCCGCCCCTCACACTTTATCATCGCGTGCATCCCACTACTCCAGCTGACCTATCACACACATTACGGAAACTCGCCTATTCAAATATATAGAAATTTCACCTCCAAAAACTGAAAATTTCAGATGAAAAATTATGATATTTTTCAAATTTCTGCTCAAAACATGGATTGTGGGTACTCGTTAGAACCGCCTCGACGAGGCGGTTCTAACGAGTACCCACAATCTATGTTTTTGAGCAGAAATAAGAAAAATAATGTATACCCCTGTAAACCCCAGTTTTACTATATAAAAGTGGGGTTTAAGGGGGTCAAAATTATATATGCATGTTTTCGTGTATGGCTTAGTTTTGTGAAAATGGACACCTGATCTGATTTTCGGTATCTGATTTGGATTTCTGCTTTCATGAGTTCCGGCGCCCTTAGACAACGACTAAGTTTGGAGCCATTATGCGAACCGAATTCTTATGTATTTTTGTATTAAGAGTAACATCGGGATCCGTGGGGAAGTCAGTCGACTGTTAAAGTGCTTTAAACCCCCCGATAGTTTATACTACTGACGAATTCTTAGGTGGTTGTCCCGGTGACGCTCTAACTGTGTTGCTTTGTGGTTAATTCTACGAATTCTGCTTCTTGTCCTTGTGTTTTCAGTCCTTTTAGCATTGCGATCACCTCGCTTAGGGAAGAAAGAGCTGGTCTGTGTATTTTTCGTGCGTTTGTTTGTTTTGCTCGTGTTGGTTTATGTCTATTTCCTCTTCCTCTTGGTGTCAAGGATTGGCTGCGACTTGTGCTCCCTGGACTTTTCTTTTTACCTTTTTTCATCAGTACATGCATCTTACTGCTTCAGACGGTCTTCTACAAAACTAGGTCACGGTGATATACTTTTGCTAAAAAGATAATTTTCGACTCATTTCTTGCCTAAACTAGATAACTTCTTTTTTTTTTTATTTTAGATACCTACGCCTGGTTAAGTTTCGTTGTCAGACTCGTATTTCGGTTTTTCTATGACTGCACCCTTCTGTCATAAACCTCGGTCATCATGGCCTACTTTTACGAAAGCCGACACCTGGTCAGGTATTTAGAGTTGGACTCCTCTCTTGTTTCCATACCAGGATGGAATTTTATTTTTGTTTATTTATAAAATATTTCAAGAGGGTAACACATGTAACTAAGTTACCAGTCTACCATGCACCCTCCAGAATATTAACTACAACATATCACAATTTATGCTGTTCCTAATCGTTGCTCTTGTCAATTTTCAACAGATTTGTATTTTTTGTAGGAAGCGGCTGTGGAAATTTTGACCCATTCTTGTAAATATATATATATATATATTATTATTATTATTATTATTATTATTATTATTATTATTATTATTATTATGAGATACCCTTAAAATTCTGGGCCCAGTTGTTCAAAGCTAACGATGTCGTTAGTTAACGATTCGTTAAAATTTACATTGCGTGATACGCAAATATGCTGAAATTTTTTGCTGAAAAAATGTGAGTAGCTTTTGCAGTGCAAAAGCTACTCACATTTTTTCAGCAAAAAGTATCAGAATATTGTATATTGAATCTGCTAAAATAGTTACTGAAATGACCCTTAACGAGCTCGTTAAGCTAACGACGCTTTGAACAACTGGGCCCTGTTTGCATGGCGCTTTTCATCACTGGAAAATACGGTGTACATACAAAAACCTTCTGCAGTGCAGGAAGTAACATTGTTTCTATCCTTTCACAACAACTAAACGAACAAATACTTGTTATCTCGATCTCATTATACATTTATGTTTTAGGGATTGGAACTAACCCATCAATTATCCTGTATGTAGAGTCAGTAGATGTTCCTTATCACACAGTGTGAATATGTTGGTAGGTGTTCGAGGACATTTTCTCACGTCACGATTAATTGCACGATCCGTAGAAAATACGACCGATTGAAGGCTGACTTTCGAAGAAAGCCCTATAATCAATTTGTGAGTCCGCTTGTCCGTCCGTGGTTAGCCAGCGAAAATGGCCATAGCGCTAAAACCGTTGGAAATATTTTGCTAATGTTGGCAAACTCATGAATACTGACAAGATCCAGCCACGTTTTTTTTTGTCCAAAGCGACACCCATCACGAAAACACGCCTATATAATTCTGACCCCCTTAAACCCCACTTTTATATAATAAAACTGGGGTTTACAGGGGTATAAATTATTTTTCTTATTCATGCTCAAAAACATATATTGTAGGTACTCGTTAGAACCGCCTCGCCGAGGCGGTTCTAACGAGTACCTACAATCTATGTTTTGAGCAGAAATATGAAAACTGTCAGAGTTTTTTGGTTTTTTGTTTTTTTATCTGAAAATATTCAGTTTTTGGAGGTGAATTTTCGTAATGGAAGCAAACAATTTTAAAATATGTGAGTTGTCGTATCTGTTTGTTATAACGAAAACTGAAAATATAGTATTAAGTATTTATTATTTATTGCAGTCAAAATTTGAGGACGTCAATTATTTCGTCGCCTTATTTTTATACAGAACAAAAATAAATACTCAAGCATAACACAACCAACCGTCAGTGCAATTTTCCAGCAAAGCACTACGTTTTAACAATATCGTTTCTATGTCCCAACACCTTCGAAGCGGCGTTGTTGCGAGAGGATATAATACAGAAGAATATGTTATGCATGACACAAGGACAAGGTAATCGCTGCATTCATCAGAAACGTTTTATAAATCTCAGTATTATTTTCGCTGTGTATGTTTTGCACAGATTTTATGTATAAGCTATTGAATATCCAAATTAATAACTTTATGAGCAGTTTTTGAAATCAGTCGAGTACTGAGTTTGTCTGGTTGCGGTATTACGATCATTATCAATTATTATCATTTTATTATTAGTATATTATTATTATTATTATTATGCTACTACTACTACTTCTACTCTATTATGGTATGAATTTTTCCAAGTTGTTGAAAGCGTGAAGTTTTTCCTGGTCCTTTTTAATGGGTGTGGTTTATTAATGATCTTTCCAAATTTATGAACCAAATCACGTGTAAAGGTAGAATTCAATAACTAATTGATTGGCTCTTTTAAATGGACCTGAAACTATTTTCGATTATCCAATGTTTATTAGTATTTGAAATGACAAACCGATTTATATGTTTATCTATTTATTTATTTTAATTTTTTGTATTACCTGCGAAAATAAAACATACTTCAACATTTTATATATTTACCTTATTTTGTCGTACTTGTTTTTCAGTTAAACATTAATGGATTTTAAAAAGAGAATTCATTATTAAATACCTGGGAAAAGTACTTTTATGAAAATCTATTCCGTTATACCATACAGGTGTTAGCTTTCACAAAATCGCACCACTTTTAACTAAAGCAACAAATACACAATCTATAAAAATATTTTTAAAAATCAGCCCTTAGAAAAACCGTTTATTATTTCTATTTTTTCTTTTTTACATTGTTCTTAAATTCTTAACATACAAAACTAGGTTACGATTTCTGGACTAGCAGTTCGTGCAAATAAAGATAGATTAGTATTGCACAAGTGAAAATAAAACTCACCTATGTATTCCATACATCACGAAAACATACCTATATAATTTTGACCCCCTGAAACCCCACTTTTATCGTGCCAGGCGTGCCGGGAGATGTGCTGGTAGGGAATGCTCTAATATCAGAACGCGGCATCTGATATTGGTCTACACTGTTTGCAACTCATTCAACAGTATTTTAGATGCAACAGCATGTAGACAATTGGACCCATTCCAGCTTTAAGATAAGCGGGACAAAGAGATAACACTTTTAGCCCTGCAAATCAAACCGGATACCGTAGTAAACAGTGCAGATCCAGATGAGATGGCTCGTAACGAGCCGTCTTATCAGGATCTACACCGTTTGCCATTTTGTTTTAGGTTAACGGCTGGCACCCCTATTTACAACGGTGGACCTGTCCACATTCAACGTAGGAATAGGCCACTCCAGTAATTTAGGGATAAAAGGGTTGTATCCGACTATTTACAGTACATAGTGATAACAGTATTATAATATAGAAGATACGTAAATATCTATGCCAGTGCGTGTGATATCGTTTCCTAAACTCCGCTTAATGAATGGACCGAAAGGAAAACGCGTTTACATGCAAATATTTATTACATATGGATGTTAGCATGTTATGCATGATAAACAGCTTTCCATGCTATTTTAATAGCTCTTTTATTTGTTAGTAAGTGATACGATCTACAGAAACACACTTTGACGAAAACATTTGGGCCAAGCCATGCGAAAACGTCTTCGGGCATATGCGGACAGCGAACGCCTGGATCAGACTGCGCAGCGCAGTCTGATCAGGGCCTTCACTGTCCGCTTACAGAATCATTGGAAACTAGAGAATGTATAAATAGAGAGCAAATCCTCGGATACTTTGCGCATGCGCAGGATTAGTGACATTCGCGGATTCTACCAGGTGTGTTCTAGCATCAGCGTTTGAAGTTGATCTTTGACAGTTGTAGTAGATATACGGACTACCTTCATTAAATCAATCTTGGATACCTTTGTATTATATAGAAGAGTTAATCCGTTAAGTGATGAAGTAGTGATATTGACAAGATTTACTTTATGTGGTTACGCTCACACCTCTATTTGAAAAAAGATGAATAAGGGATTTAGTTGATTCTAACAGATGGGCCGACCATAAAATTTTTTATGAAATCACATTTGCCACATGTACGCCTCTCTCTCTCTCTCTCTCTCTCTCTCTCTCTCTCTGTGTGTGTGTGTGTGTGTGTGTGTGTGCCTCCCAATTTCTTCCTCAGTGACTTCTTGAAGGAGTGAATATTTCTTTTAGGGAATGGATGTACATTCAGAGGAGGCATCTCCTTCAAATTAGTTGGCTTACCTGCCGAAAAGGCATAACGAGAGGAAAGGGCAAATTCTTTACTTTTAAAGCGGATTCCTTTCCGAAATGAACCTGGTGTATAGGAAAGCAAACAGGAAAACATAAAAGTTATGTCTTTTGTAAAACATCGAAGAAAAGTACCAAGTTTCCTTTCTTAGGGAGACCACTACCCTTAAAAACAATTGACTGCCAGGTGGAAATGTACTCTTAAAGGTGGCTGAAGGAGCTAATATCGATATAACCTTATTTTTCTTGTCTAAAAATACACTTTCGAAACGAAAGCATAATGATGCTATTATTGAGCATAAAAATGCTACTACTGAACATAAAAATGCTACTACTGAACATAATAATGTTACTTCCGCGCATACTACTGTTACTACTGCACATACTAATGTTACTACTGCACATAATAATGTTACTACCGCGCATAATAATTTTCAACATCATGTGACAGTCGTGGCGTTCCATTGAACGGAGTTTGTGATAAAAAAGTGATAATTTGGGAAAGATTCATCTAATCTCAGCAAAAGCTACAGAATAATGAAAAAAAAAATCATACAAACAGTTATAGACTGGAGACCCCTAAACGTACAACTGGTAAACAGTGCAGACCCAGATCAGACGCCGCAGAACGCGGCCTTTAATCAGGATCTCCACTGTTTGCAAATAGTTTAACCATTTTTCATTAGGAATATCAACATCATATAGCCTGACATACCTAGAATCGAAATGGACTATTCCAATATATGGTGTGGGAGAGTTTGTTCAGTCTTTAATGGGTTAAAAGAAGAGATCAGCGGTAGTTCACCTGATATACGCTCACCTGGGACATAATTTCATAAGTTGCATATCTATAAAGATATCATGAAAAATTTTTTTAGACTCTTTCCTTTCAGATACCCAAGCGTTTTATCTAAGCCATCGTGTTTTGCCACTCTAAAGTGTGCTTTCTTACATGTACCTACAACTGCAATGACTTGATAATGTAAAACATATCTTATGCCATACCATACCTCAGTCTGATATGTTATACAAGCGTCAATGTTCTGATGAGAGGCTAAGGGGACACGCAGGCTGATTTGAGCCTTCGTAATAAACTTTTGCTCGCATTTCGCAACATGATAAACAGCTCATTGCAAGCCAACCTCAATATTTTTGTTTACCCATTCAGTACCGTATTTACCTTAAGTATTTGGACACCTTAACTTCTTATCATACTTCTTCTAAGATTCTAAATAATAAGGGCCCAGTTGTTCAAAGCGTCGTCAGCGTAACGAGCTCGTTAGTGGTCAAAATGTTAACTGTTCTAGTAAGTACAATATCTAATTCACAGATATTTTTGCTGAAAAAATGTGAGTAGCTTTTGCAAATGCAAAAGCTACTCACATTTTGTTCAGCAAAAACATAAGCGTATATGGCATATTTAATGATTAAAGTTTTAACAATACGTTAACTAACGACATCGTTAGTTTTGAACAACTGGGCCCAGTATAACTTTCTGTTGCTATCTCTAAAAGTCTGCTGGACGATAGACTGGCTCCAGTCTCCAGTGACTAATTTTTTTCTTGTAATCGTGTTTGATAATCCATTAAACTAAAACTAAAATAATATCATAGCTATCAAGACTGGTCATAAGATCCAGTGACCAGACTTTATAGTCTGATATTATTTTGCTTTTATTATTGTAGATTATCAAAAAGAATTATAAGAAAAATATTATGTCACTGGAGACTGGAGCCAGTCTAGCTGGACGAGTGTCAAACAGTGTAGACCCTGATCAGACGTCGCGTTCTGCGGCGTCTGATCTGTGTCCAGACTGTTTGCTCATGTCCGTCTGTCCGAAACTTAGGGTAAATATGTACCGACAATCAGCAGTTTTCACGCTAGACGCGTTTTTTTTTTTTTTTTTTCTGTAAGAGATAATTATGCATTTGTATGTCGATTGTTTGATCGGACATTTCTGTACTTTTCATATTTGTCCTGTGCCGAAGACGTTGGAAGCTGTGGTTCTTAGTCATTCTTTGTTTACCATAGGGAGGGTCCTTCCACTTCCGGTTTTGTATTTTCGTAGTTTGATCTAAGAAACTATCCTTACATTTATTACGTATTTTGGAGAATAGATACGCGTACTTTAAGTTTAATGAAATGTCCTAAGTTGAGGCTTGGCCTGTTTTATGACTTTCACTAAAATGCAGCCCCTGGGATTCGTTTTCCTACAAAGATTCTCATTTTATTGTTCCCATGTGAAACGGAAGTAATTAGGGAGTAATTGAGACGCCACGGCAGAAAACGACCCTTCGGACATGTACGCCCAGTGAAGATTCTGATCAGACTGCGCATTCGCGCAGTCTGATCAGAATCTTCACTGGGCGCATTTTAGACAGTCCAGGATGCAATATTTTTGCATGCTGATTGGAGTCTCAGATGGGAGCACCTGTCAAAAGGTACATTTTCTCACGGTGAGGCTGAGCTCCATATAATATATGATGAGATATCCAGAATACAGAATAATTCATAATTAATCTGCAAGACAAGGAAAGGGCCCTGGTGTCATATTCGGTCGACGAAGTCTGCATTCATGCAGTCTGATCTGTGTTTTTGCCCTCTACTGACAGAATCAGTGGTGAACACAGAATATATCTGTGGCTGCGAAGGCTGGTTTGTCTCTGTTTGCTTATGGTTTCTTCCTATGAGCATATGCAAAGGGAAAGGTACAGCTTGTAAACTTGGAATTAAAATACAGTCGAACCTCAATGGCTCGAACATCTTTGGGACCATGGAAATTCGTTCGAGACATGGGTAGTTCGATCCGCTGAGAGTTAATCATGGCACCAGTTCAGGAAGCAAATAGCGATAATTTAGGGAAATCTTTTCGATTTTCTACACAATGATTGTATGTTGAACGTACTCATTAGAATCGCCTCAATGAGGCGATTCTAATGACTATCAACGAGGCGATTCTGGTGAGTACATACAACATACAATTCCATGATAAAATAAGAAAAAAAATCCCTAAATATTTGTTTTCTTGAGCTACTGGAAGGATTTTGTAGGAACTGAAAAAAGAGTTCGAATCATCCAGGGTAAACGAGTCATCCGGGTTCGAGCCATTGAGGTTATACTGTACCTATAAGATCATCGTTTAGGGTGTATAATAGTTTGCATGGTCCACACATTGTTTGGCGGAAAACATTAATCCGATCAGACTGCACGAATACGCAAGCTAAGTTGATTTGGTTCCATATGTCAGCATATTATTTTTCAACTTGGTCTCTCTCTCTCTGTCTCTCTCTCTCTCTCTCTCTCTCTCTCTCTCTCTCATGAAAATGAAACCTTCATTTTTTTCTTCAATGGGATTGCTCTGTTTTATGTTCTGCCCCTTTACTTCTTTACTTTTTCCATATTTATATAACTTTTCTTTTATTCAGATAGCGCGAAACAATATTTGCATTAATGGACTGTCGAAAAACTTACTAGCGGTGTGTGTGTGTGTGTGTGTGTGCGCGCGCGCGCGCGCATAGGTGTTTTCTTTACATCATAACTATGCATAGTGGTAACTGAATTGAAGTTTAGTTTATGTTGTTTAAAGAAGCCGGGTTACGATGTCGGCGTCAAAGGTCTTATAAGCACAGGAATAGAGATTCCTGCAATACGGCAAAGCTGATCAGAGTCTACACAGACCGCCTGCTTTGGATTCTTGTCTACCCACATAGAGTCCTGCAAAGACTCTCCGCGGATGCGGATACCGATCTGAGTGTTCGCAGGACGCACAAGCAGTTTTGTTGTAAATGTTCTGACCCAACTTATTTGTCAATGTGCTGTCACTGTATTGGTGTACCGACATCCGCAATCAGTTATTTGCTGTCTTCTTTTATTTTAGCCAGCGCATGACAAAACCAACAAAATGGCATGTGCGCATGTGCGCCCAGCGAAGACTCTGATCAGCCTGGGCATCCGCCCAGTCTGATCAGAGTCTTCGCTGAGCGCTCAATGGGTGGCTAATGACACAAGCCTTCTTCATGCGGACAGCGAAGATTCTGATCAGACTGGGCGGATGCCCAGGCTGATCTGAATCTTCGCTGAGCGCACATGCCATTTTGTTGGTTTTGATATGCGCTGGCTCTTTTTGTAAATAACAAATTTAGCATCATATTTACCGGACAAAAATCGTTCAAGAACTGTAGTGTAACATGTGTTTTTATAGACGACTTGAGAGAGTCTTCTTGATACAAGGAGTATAGAATTGCTAATTTAACCATAAAAGTTCCAACCACAGTGTAAAGTTTGACAGTTCATGTGAACCAACTGCAAGGCAGGCGGCGACTCACATGACATGTCAATCCGTACATCTGGCCATAATATAATGTCTACTATAATTCTGACTGACATTTTATAAGCGGAAAACAGTTCTTGAAAATTGTTTGTCCAGAAAATACGATGCTTAATTTCTCTCCATCACGAAAACATGCCTATATAATGTTGATCCCCTTAAACCCCACTTTTATGTAGTAAAACTGGGGTTTGCAGGGATATACATTATTTTTCTTATTTCTACTCAAAAACATAGATTTTGGTTACTCGTTAGAACCGCCTCATCGAGGCGGTTCAAACGAGTACCCACAATCTATGTTTTGAGCAGAAATATGAAAAATATCAGAAATTTTTGTCTGAAAATTTTACGATTTTTGGTGGTAAAACTTTCAGTATATTTGAATAGGCATGTTTTCGTAATGTCTGTTTGCTACTTATTCAACAGTTTTCAGACATATCTGCAAATAGTTCAATAGCTTGTTTAAAATTTAGGACAAGTGTATTGTAAGGAGTTGAGGTGTCTGAATATTAGGGTATATACGGCACATGTCTCATGTGCCTTATCATTTGAAAGGCTGTGATTTCAGACTGCGACCTTTTCAGGGTAATCTCATTTCTATACAGACAACCCTCTTTATATCGACACTCGATACAACGACAAAATTCGTTATAATGACAATTTGACTGTCACGAAACCTTCGCTTAAGAGGTACCAATTAGTCAAAGCTTATGCAAGAATATTGTATTTATTACTTTAAAGAAACATATGTTTTGGATATTTGTTTGAATCGCCTAATTGAGGCGATTCTAACAAATATCCAAAACATATGCTCTATGAGGAAATAAGAACAAAACAGTACATTTCTTACATATCAATCTGCTTATTAAGTATTCTGTATAACAGCAAATTCATTTTAATGGCAACATATTTGGGAACAAATGCTGCAGTTGTAACGAGGGTTCACTGTATAACACGAATACCGACGGCCTAGATTACCCGTACAGTGCAATCGTACCTGTTACGCTCGGTTACAAAAACAAATGTCGAAGAGTATTTCAGGTAACACATTCAAATTCTGGTTAAAGTTTGGCATGAAATTCGCATGAGAGGGTAAATGGTATTTTCTTGGTCTGCAATGGTCAGACCTTTGTAGTGAAATATTTTCTCCGCTTTTAACCCTTCACGTGTTAAATTTGGATATTAGCAGAAAACATGTGTAAATAGTTTCTTATTTTCCAGGAAATAGAAATTAACATTTGTCATTTCCTGTTTTCTGGGTAAAAAGAAAAAAAAAAATACCAGTTATCAAATGTCTGGCTTTTTTCCCATTATGGTTTGAAGGATTAAGATTTTTCTGTTATTCTTATAATATTAGAAGCCCATGGCAAATTTTCTTGAGTCAAGGTAGTTCAGTATAGACCTTTTTAATGTTATTGTTTTCATCCGGGCTACTGACCACGTGATAACAATGTTATGCCACGTGACCAAATATTGTGGATGGCAAAAACACTTCCAGTTCCACTGATACCAATTGATTCCTAATTTTAATTGGAAAATAAATCACTTTTGGTTAATATTTTACCGTAAATTTTAGCTAGTGTTTTAAAAAACAGCTTTAAGAACCATTCTGACTGTTTTTCCTCAGACGAATACAACTGTTTCAATGATATTTTTCCAATATCAGCAGGCACGCTCGCAGCCGTAATATTGCTTTATGGTGACCATTTTTACGCCTAGTTTTAGCTACTATATTGTCAGAATATACGTTAATATTTCTGGTTATGACATTTAAATCACCAATCGATGAGAATTTCTTCTGAAAAGAAACTTTTGACGAAGGAATTATACTGTCCGGTAAACGTAAACAACAACTTTCTGCCATCCAAATAGGAACAAGGCTAGAACGTAGATCTGCGTTAAAACCGAGAGTTTCGAATGATGTTTATTGTGTGACGTAGTGTTTAAAAAGGTCTATATCAGGAACTATAACGAACTGTGAAGGAGGCTTTATGGATTTTAGTTTTATTCGCTCATCATTAACATTCTGTATTATTACGAAAACATGCCTATTCAAATATACTGAAAATTTAACCATCAAAGAATTGAAAATTTTCAGATAAACAATTCTGATATTTTTCATATTTCTGCTCAAAACATAGATTGTGGGTACTCGTTAGAACCTCCTCGACGAGGCGGTTCTAACGAGTACCCACAATCTATGTTTTTGAGCAGAAATAAGAAAATTAATGTACGCCCTGTAAACCCTTGCTTTACTATAAAGGAGGAGTGTAAGGGGGTCAAAACTATATAGGCGTGTCTTCGTGATGCGATGGTGGCGTGTATCAAAAGCGCTCGTTTTCAACCTTACTTTTAACCTTGGCTCGGCGAGGCGGTTCTAACGAGTACACACTATGTTTTTAGCAGAAATAAGAAAAATAATGTATACCGCTGTAAACCCCAGTTTTACTTTATTAAAGTGGGGTTGAAGGGGTTCAAAATTATATAGGCGTGTTTTCGTGATGGGCACGCTGCAATTGAAAAATACATCCTTATTCCATGTGCAGACAAGAAACGCTCCCACCATTCTGCACATTCGCACATACTGATCAGGGTCTTCGTTGTGCGCTTAGACCCAGGAAACACACAACGCGGTTACAACGTTGTAACGACGTTGTTGCGACGTTGTGTATTTGCTGGGGAGAATCAGTAAATACGGTAGAATACATCGACGAACAAAGAGGGCTCTGTGCGAATTCATAGGCAGATCTGGGCCTTCGTTGTTCGCATGACATAAGATAAGCAATTTATTATGACAGTCCATTTTTCTGGATTCGCCTCATGAATGGAGTTTACATATTACGAGTAGAACATGGAACCAAACAGGCTATAGAGTCCAGTTAACGCTTAACGTCCACTTACGACTTCCAGTTTACGCTTAGCACTCTGGGTAACATTTTCAGCAGATGACGTATTGATATATATATATATATATATATATATATATATATATATATATATATATATATATATATATATATATATATATATATATATATATATATATATATATATATTATTTTATTTATTTATTTATTTTTTTTCATTTTTCCCAGAAAATGGGGTTTTACATTTCATGGAAATTGTCTCCTAATTTGCATGAACTGTTAAATCCAGTTTTCTGGAAAAAAAAGAAACATATCACCTATTTGTCGTCTGCTAAATTAGCCAACGTTAAAAGTAAGGTAAAAAACGAGCGCTTTTGATACACGCCACCATCGCATCACGAAGACACGCCTTTATAGTTTTGACCCCCTTACACTCCTCCTTTATAGTAAAGCAAGGGTTTACAGGGGTGTACATTAATTTTCTTATTTCTGCTCAAAAACATAGATTGTGGGTACTCGTTAGAACCGCCTTGCCAAGGCGGTTCTAACAAATACCCACAATCTATGATTTGAGCAGATCTATGAAAACTACCAGAATTTTTCATCTGAAAGTTTTCATTTATTTGGTGGTAATATTCTCAATATATCCGTGTTTTCGTAATGGTGAGTGTCCTATATATACCGTAGACCTTCATCGGAATTGCTCAGGTGTCATTAAGTGCATTTTAGCTTTGAAGACTTAGTTTATAACCTTTTTTCCACTCTATGAGCAAATTCAACAGACTACAAATTAATGATATTGTTCTTGTTTTTCTCCCAGATACATGTAAGACGCTTCGGCATTTCATGCAAATTGTCTCCATAGGAAAACGGGCTTTGACACTTCATGCGAATTTTCTCCTTATGGATCTTTAGGAGAAAATTTGCATGACGTGTCAAAGCTTAAAGGCAGTTTGCATGAAATGTCAAAGCTTAGAGACAGTTTGCATGAAATGTCAAAGCCTATTTTCTGAGGAAAAACAAGCTTTTACATTTCATGCAACTTGTCTCCCTAGGAAAATAGGCTTTGAAATTCCATGCAAATTGATTCACTCCTTCGGAGACAGTTTGCATGAGATGTCAAAGCCTTTTCCCGGGAAATTAAAAAAAAAAATCACAATGTCGTCTGCCGAAATTCATACCCTGCATGCTAATCGTTAAGGTGTAGTGCGGCTATTCGAACCATTTCGACAGCAACAACATGTGCAGGTGAGACCACGTGCTCGTATAAAAAAAATTAAAAAAAAATAAATAAATAAATAAAGTAAAAAAATACCACAAGTTATTCGAATTGTGTGATTCACCAGACGACCAATGGTGTGTGTTTATACTTACGACAGGTGTACATATATGACCCACAACATGAGAAAACGTACCATCCTATGTATCCCCACAGTCTGATCATAATCTTTGATAATCAGTGTGGACAGTCAAGAATCCAAGCCTTTCCAGACAGACAACGACGACTCTAATCAGACTGCGTGAATGCGCTGGCTGATCAGTCTTCGGTGGGCCCACAAGTCATCACGAGAACATACCTATATAATTTTAACCCCCTTAAACCCCACTTTTATATAATAAAACTGGGGTTGACAGGGGTATACATTATTTTTCTTATTTCTGCTCAAAATATAGATTGTGGGTACTCGTTAGAACCGCCTTGCCGAGGCGGTTCTAACGAGTACCAACAATCTATGTTTTGAGCAGAAATATTAACAAAATATCAGAATTTTTATCTCAAAATTTTAATTTTTGATGGAAAAAATTTCAGTTTATTTAAATAGGCATGTTTTCGTAATGTTAATGTAAAGGTTCATTTTCTAATGTGGCGGTTCAATTATGATTTAGTGTTCCGTAAGAAAGATCAATACGATTAGAGACAACCTAAGTAATTTGTGAAAATAATCACCGCATGAAAAGATAAATCTCTCTTTCTTACCTACAAAAGGTTTGTGGTTAAGTTACAATCTCATCAATGAAGGTTCCCGCCGTTTCACTTTTCAACGGTGGAAGATCAAACGAGACATTCGTATACTTACACTTTAATCCGGAGCAAATCAATGTATTCCGTGGTTTATGATGAAAAGGGTCCAAAGCCGCTCGCTCTGTACAGATTATGAATAATTATTAATTTGCAAACAGACGATGTAAATATTTGACCTGTTTGTGATTTTAGTGCTCACACCTTGCACTCGGCAATAATTTATAATGATCAACCAGTGATTTTAACAGACACAGTTTTTCTCCTAATCACTCAAAATTTGGTTATGCAATGTTGTAATCAACTGAACGGCTCACCCAAGAAGGGGAAATGTTCAATCCCATTAGTAAAGGTCCCATTAGGCGAAACACCTGCGAAATTTAAGGAGGCTAGATAAACTTCGTACGTTTTTAGCCATTTTTACAAGGGAGACAATTATCTCGCACCAATCCCCTTCTGAAAATGGATCTATTCTAAAAGGAAAGAACTTCTTTTCTATCAGTGTAAATCACTTTCTAGTAGGTAGGCAATACAATTTTGACAGAGATGAGTCCCCTGAAAGTGTATCTGTTCTTAGATAGTTGGATGCATCTATGAGTTACATTATTGTATTTATCTTGAGTTGTTGGACAGGCGCGTCCAAGGAAAGAGTGGCGTCTCATTAGGGACTACCTGTTTTTCATAAGTTTTGTCGGGTAAATACGGTATATAGAACGCTAGTTGACAAGTTGGGATGTGGACACAGAATGTAATACAAAGCATTGATTGCTGGTTTGTGCCAGTTCGTCCTTTCGCGAAAAGACGCCGCGCGAAAAGAAGATCAAGAGTTGTCAGAAGACAACGCAGCACGCCGGAAAGGGCTGATCGGATAAGAAAACAATCTTTAAATATTAAAGATTATATGCAGAACTTAAACATAGCTGTAAATGACAGAGTATGACCTGACTTTGATGTCGGAAGAATGTCAAACTGAGGGATGGGGTGTATGCCACTGAAATATTTTCCCTTAAGTTGGTGTGGACAAAATATGAAAGTATATCTTACTTGCTGAATCTTTAAGAATGGTATGGACGAAATATGAAAGTTATATCTTACATACTTCAGCAGTCATGTACACTTTTTAAAACTTAAACACAACTGTAAGTGACAAAGTATGACCTGACCTTGACCTAGGCAGAAGGTCAAACTGAGGAAGAGGTGTGTACTATTGAAAGGTCTGGTGTGGGCCAAATATTAAAGCGGCATCTTGAATACTTCAGCAGTTACAAACACTTTTCAAAACTTAAACGCAGAACTCAAACATGGGTTTAAATGACAAAGTATGACCTGACCTTGACCTAGGCAGAAGGTCAAACTGAGGAAAGTGTGTGCTATTGAAAGGTCTTACCCTAACATTGGTGTGGACCAAATATTAAAGGGGTATCTTGAATACTTCAGCAGTTACAAACACTTTTCAAAACTTAAACGCAGAACTCGAACATGGGTTCAAATGACAAAGTATGACGTGACCTTGGCCTGGACTGAAGGTCAAACTGAGGCAGGGGTGTGTGCTATTGAAAGGTCTAACTTTAAGGCTGGTGTGGGCCAAATATTAAAGCCTTATCTTGAATATTTCAGCAGTTATGTACACTTTTCTAAACTGAAATGCAAAACTTAAACATGGGTGTAAATGACAAAATAAGAACTGACCTTGACCTACATAAAGGGTCTAACTTGGGGATGGGGGTGTATGCTTTTGAAAGCTCTTACCTTAAGGTAGGTGTGGGCCAAATATAAAAGCAGTACTTTAAACAGTTAAAAACTATGCACATCTTTGAAAACCTAAACATTGTGCTAACGCGGACGCCGACGCGGACGCCGACTCTGACACCGACAGACGCTGACGCCAATGACTGGGTGACAACATAAGCTCTCCAGGGACATAGTCCCGGCGAGCTAAAAACGAAAAGAAGCCATGCGAAAAAAAACGAAAGGATGCGTCTTTCCATTTCTTACTGTCTTCTTCACGGGTGGCCTCTTTCCACGTTGACTAGACGAAATTGCACAAACGAGTGAACATACAAAGCGGATGCTGTGTAAGAGCGCCTGACATACGTATATGACCCAAATGTGCACTGAAAGCGATGTTGAATGAACTCTTAAATTGTAAAACCCCTCATTTGTTCTAGTACAATGAAAGAAGGCGTACAATTTTACATGTTGTTTCAGATTTATTTAGGAATAGGCCAAACTGACCTGTCGGTTTGACCATATTTCAAAGTTTACTGAGTATACAACCACAAGATGTCCCTCGCCCTAATACATATATGAGAATAGCAAATTGAGGTCACATATACATGTATACATAACATACATCACTTACTATTACATACCAAACAACAAGACAGCTAAATGGATGACGTAGATAGTACAATATCTCGTAATATGCATCATCATACTCGTATCCAATATTGTCATCGGTGATTGGTTTAAACATATTTTCCCAGTAAATATAATAATTATACAAGCATGTTATGCATACAAAATCTAGGATCAGAACGATAGCAGAAGTATTTAATTCTTCTCTTCAGTGTTTGACTTTTTAAATAAGGTATGTCAGAGAGTAAACTATTTTTTTTTTCCATAAACATATTTTGATAAATGTTTAAATTTGTGCGAGTATCTTTCAATTTATTTATAATCATTTTCTGCGATGTTACTAACAATAATATAACTTTTTCATTGTAAATGTATGTGTAAAGTAAATAAGTTAACTCAGCGTAAAACATCTCCTCGTACTTCACTATAGTGTAGTTTATATTTTCTGGTCCTTTGTGATCACAGAGCCCACTCCGGGAGTTTTGAAAATTATATGACGGTCATTGATGAGGCCTAATTGACCGAAACTAGCTAGTCTGACCCAGAAAATCTGACACAAGGTGTTTTCAATTTCGTTAGTGTTTTTTTTTTTTTTTTTTTTTTTTTTGTTGGTCTCAAGAGTCATTCCTTTTATTGTAAACTGTAATGCCGGAATTGTACGGTGGACGTATTCTGATGAACATCAAAGGTTGATACCTGAGCTATTCTAAATGTAACAAAATTCACAAAAATATTCTTAAACCGACCGTGACTTTGATATTACATTATCATCTTCTGATACTTATCCACAAGGTTTATATAGCCTTTACTTTATAATCTGTATTTAGCTGGTTAAATGACTACTACCTTGAATTAACTCAGCTACGTAGCCCAGTTAACTAACTATCTGTACAGATAGGATTTTCCCCATTAATACTTTGTTCTCAGTAGCATATTTTGGTCGATTGTTTTCAATCGTGCCAAAGTATACGTACACCTCCAAACTTTCCTTAAGGTTGTTGTCCACGTAATTATCATTGACAAATGAAATCAAACCGCGTGTTTGTACGAAATCCAGGTAACTGTTATTTATAGTCACGCTATTCTTGTCACTGTGACGAAAGAATGCCGTGTGAAGAGGGTTATCTGTAAAACCTGGACTTGGACATTGGCAACGCAGAATGCGGCATCTAATCAGGGTCTGTATAGTTTGCTTTAATTACAGGAAGTTTAGGGTTAATGAAACAGTCTTAAGTCCCCGTTCAGGACTATTTTCCGAGAAAACTCAGAGACAATCTACCCACAAGTGCTGTCAGTACTTTGATATATGAAACTAGGAGCAGCTGCATATAACCAAGATACAGTATTTTCTAATACCAAAATGTAGTTTATGGCGAAAGTATCTTAGGTATATCAACCTTTAGATGCATTTGGATCAGACTGACAAGTCATTTGGGTCCCTCTATACTTGTTTATAGACTAGACGCAGAAAACGTATATAGAGTGGCCAACTGAGTGACCTTTAATTTAATATTCAGTATTTCCATCCATACAATTTAAATATAACAATCCAAAAGGCTTCCATTTCAGGCGAAACAATTATTGGCTCACTTATATAGATCGACCAAATGGATGTCACTTTTACCTTTACTTTAAATATTCATAAGGATAAGTCCACTTTACAATTTAAGCATGGCAATCAGAAAAAAAAAACGTAGTACAGCAGATATCAAGGAAGAGCTACAATCACAGAACACAGCCTACCAGTAACACAAAGAGGAAGAGCACAATCACAGAACGTATCCTACCAGTGGCACAAAGAAGAAGAGCACAATCACAGACATAGTCTACCAAAGATAACAAGAGGAAGAGCACAATCAAAGAACATACCCTACCAGTGACACAAAGTGGAAGAGCACAATCACAGACATAGCCTACAAAAGACATCAAGAGGAATACCAAAATCACAGAATACAGCCTGCCAGTGACTCAAACAGGAAGAGCACAATCACAGACATAGCCTACCAAAGACATCAAGAGGAATAGCACAAGCCCAGAACAAAGCCTACCAATGACATCAAGAGAGATAGCACACAATCACGGAAAATAGCCTACTAATGAAATTAAGAGGAAGAGCATAATCATAGAACATAGCCTACCAATGATACAAAGAGGAAGAGCACAATCACAATATATATCCCACCAGTGAAACAAAGAATAAGAGCACAATCACAGACATAACCTTCCAAAGACAACAAGAGGAAGAGCATAATCACAGAACATAGCCTACCCGTGACATGAAGAGGAAGAGCACAATCACAAACATAGCCTACCAAAGACATCAAGCGGTAGAGCATAATCACACAACATAGCCTACCAATGACTCCAATAGGAAGAGCACAATCACAGAACATAGATCACCAACAATATCAAGAGGAAGAGCACAATCACAGAACATAGACAATCACTGACATCAAGAGGAAGAGCAGAATCCCAGAACATAGCCTACTAATGAAACCAAGAGGAAGAGCACAAATACAGAACATAGACCATCAATGACATAAGAGAAGAGCACAAATACAGAACATAGACACCAAAGACATCAAGAGGAAGAGCACAAATACAGAACATAGACCACCAATGTCTTCAAGAGGAAAAGCACAAATACAGAACATAGACTGCCAATGACACCAAGAGGAAGAGCACAAATACAGAACATAAACCACCAATGACATCAAGAGGAAGAGCACAAATACAGACCACCAAAGACATCAAGAGGAAGATCTGAATCCCAGAACATAACCTACTAATGAAACCAAGAGGAAGAGCACAAATAAATACAGAATATAGACCACCAATGACATCAAGAGGATGAGCACAAATACAGACCACCAAAGACATCAAGAGGAAGAGCAGAATCCCAGAACATAACCTACTAATGAAACCAAGAGGAAGAGAACAAATACAGAATATAGACCACCAATGACATCAAGAGGAAGAGCACAATCACAGAACATAGCCTGCCAACGACACATTGAGCAAAAGCACAAGCACAGAACACAGCCTGCCAATGACACAGAGAGGAAGAGAACAATCACAGAACATAGCCTCCCAATGACATCAAAAGGAAGAGCACAATCACAGAACATAGCCTACCAGTGACACAAAAATGAAGAGCACAATCAAAGACATAGCTTACCAAAGACAAAAAGAGGAAGAGCACAATCACAGAATATACCCTACCAGTGACACAAAGAAGAAGAGCACACAGACATAGCCTACAAAAGACATCAAGAAGAATACCAAAATCACAGAATACAGCCTACTAGTGACTCAAAGAGGAAGAACACAATCACAGACATAGCCTACTAAAGACATCAAGAGGAATAGCACAATCACAGAACAAAGTCTACCAATGACATCAAGAGAGATAGTACTCAATCACAGAAAATAGCCTACCAATGACACAAAGAGAAAGAGCACAATCACAGAACATAGACCACCAATGACACAAAGAGGAAGAGCTCAATCACAGAACATCGCCTACCAGTGAAACAAAGAATAAGAGCACAATCACAGAATATAGCCTACCAATGACACAAAGAGGAAGAGCACAATCACAGAATATAGCCTACCAGTGAAAGAAAGAAGAAGCGCACAATCACAGACATAGCCTTCCAAAGGCAACAAAAGGAAGAGCACAATCACAGAACATAGCCTACCAATGACACAAAGAGGAAGAGCACAATCACAGAATATAGCCTACCAGTGTAGCAAGGAATAAGCGCACAATCACAGACATAGCCTTCCAAAGGCAACATGAGGAAGAGCACAATAATAGAACATAGCCTACCAATGACTCCAATAGGTAGAGCACAATCACAGAACATAGATCACCAACGACATCAAGAGGAAGAGCACAATCACAGAACATTGACCACCAATGACATCAAGAGGAAGAGCAGGATCACAGAACAAAGCCTACTAATGAAACCAAAAGGAAGAGCACAAATACGGAACATAGACCACCAATGACATCAAGAGGAAGAGCACAAATACAGAACATGGACCACCAATGGCATCAAGAGGAAGAGAACAATCACAGAACATAGACCACCAATGACATCAAGAAGAAGTGCACAATCACAGAACATAGACCACCAAAGACATCAAGAGGAAGAGCAGAATCCCAGAACGTAACCTACTAATGAAACCAATAGGAAGTGCGCAAATACAAAACATAAACCCCAAATGACATCAAGAGTAAGAGCACAATCACAGAACATAGCCTGCCAATGATACCAAGAGGAAAAGCACAAGCACAGAACACAGCCTACCAATGTCACCGTGAGGAAGAGCACAATTACAGAAAATATCCTACCAATGACATCAAACGGAAGAGCACAATAACAGAACATAGCCTACCAATGACATCAAGAGGAAGAGCACAATCACAGAACAGAATATAGCCTACTAATGAAAAGAGGAAGAGCCCAATCACAGAACACAGACCACCAATGACATCAAGACGAAGAGCACAATCAAAGAACATAGCCTGCCAATGAAACCAAGAGGAAGAGCAAAATCACAGAACATAGCTTATTAATGATACCTAGAGGCAGAGCCAATCACCGAATATAGCCTACCAATGATACCAAGAGGAAGCCCACAATAACAGAAGGTAGACCACCAATGACACCAAGAGAGAGAGCACAATCACAGAACATAGGCACCCAATGACATCAAGAGGAAGAGCACACAGTACATATATCACCAATTAAACCAAAAGGTAGTGCACAATTACAAAATAACGACCACCAATGACATCAAAAGGAAGAGCACAATCACAGAACATAGCCTACCAATAACACAAAGTGGAAGAGCACAATCACAGAACATAAACCATCAATGACATCGGGTAAGAACAAAATCAGAGACATAGATCACCAGTGACATCAAGAGGATGAGCACAATCACAGAATATAGCTTACTAATGATACTAAAAGGAAGAGCACAATCAAAGAACATAACCTATCAATTACACAAAGATGAAATGCACAATCACACGACACAGCCTACCAATGACACAAAGAGGAAGAGCACAATCACAGAACATAGCCAACCAATGACACAAAGAGGGTGAGCACAATCACAGAACATAGCTTACAAATGATACCAACAGGAAGAGCACAATCAAAGAACATAGCCTACCAATGACGAAAAGTGGAAGAGCACAATCACAAAACATAGCCTACAATAACACCAAAAGAAAGAGCACAATCAGACAACATAGACCAGCAATTGCAACAAGAGGAAGAGCACAATCACAGAACATAGACCAGTAATGGCATCAAGAGGAACAGCACAATCACAGAACATAGACCACCAATGACATCAATAGGATGAGCACAATCACAGAACATAGCCTACCAATGACACCAAGAGGAAGAGCACAATCAGGGAACATAGCCTACAAATGATACCAAGAGGAAGAGCACAATCACAGAACATAGCCTACCAAAGATACTAAGAGGCAGAGTTCAGTCACAGAACATAGCCTGCAAATGACACCAAGAGGAAGAGCACAATCAGAGGACATAGCCTATGAATGAAACTATGAGGAAGATCGTAATCACAGAACATAGACGACTAATGACATCAAGGCGAAGAGCACAATCACAGAACATAGCCTACTAACGACACCAAGAGGAAGAGCACAATCAAAGAACATAGCCTGCAAATGACATCAAGAGAAAGAGCACTATCACAAAACATAGCCTACTAATGGCACCAAAAGGAAGAGCACAATCACAGAGTGTATCCAACCAATGACGTCAAGAGGAAGAGCGAAATCACAGACCACAGACCACCAATACCACAAAGAGGAAAAGCATAATCACAGAACATAGCCTATCAATGAAATCAAGACGAAGAACACAATCACAGAACATAGCCTACCAATGACATCAAGAGGTAGAGCACAATAACTGAACATAGCTTTCCGGAGATATAAAAAGGAAGATCACAATCACAGAACATAGCCTACCAATGACATCAAGAGGTAGAGCACACTCACAGAACATAGCCTACCAATGACATAAAGAGGTAGAGAATAACCACAGAACATAGCCTACCAATGACATCAAGAGGAAGCGTACAATCACAGAACATAGCCTGCCAACGCCACCGAGAGGAAGAGTACAATCACAGAACATAGCCTACCAATGATATCAAGAGGAAGAGCACAATCACAGATCATATCCCACTAATGAGACAGCGGAAGAGCAAAATCACAGAACATAGACTACCAATGACACAAAGATGAAGAGCACAATCACAGAACATTTACCACCAATGACATCAAGAAATAGAGCACAATGATCAAGAGGTAGAAAATAATCACAGAACATACCAATGACATCAAGAGGAAGAGTACAATCACAGAACGTAGCCTGCAAACGACACCGAGAGGAAGAGTACAATCACAGAATATAGCCTACCAATGACATCAAGAGGAAGGGCACAATCACAGATTATAGCCTATAATGAGACTTAGAGGAAAAGCACAATCACAGAACATTGTCTACCAATGACACGAGGATCAAGAGCACAATCATAGAACATTGACCACCAATGACATCAAGAGGTAGAGCACAATCACAGAACATAGCCTACCAATGACATCAAAAGGATGAGTACAATCACAGAACATAGCCTATCAATGACATTAAGAGGTAGAGCACAATCACAGAACATAGCTTACCAATGACATCAAAAGGATGAGTACAATCACAGAACATAGCCTATCAATGACATTAAGAGGTAGAGCACAATCACAGAACATAGCCTACCAAGGACATCAAGAGGATGAGCACAATCATAGAATATAATCTACCAATGACATCAAGAGGATTGCAATCACAGAACATAACCTACCAATGACACTAAGAGGAAGAGCACAATCACAGAACATGGCCTACTAATGAATCTAAGAGGAAGAGCACAATCATAGTACACAGCCTACCAGTGACACAAAGAGGAAGAGCACAATCACAGAACATAGCCTACTAATGACATCAAAAAGAAGAGAAACATAGCCTACAAATGATACTAAGAAGAAGAAGAGCACAATCACAGACCATAGCCTACCAATGACATCAAGGGTAAAACGCACAATCACAGTTAATAGTCTAACAATGACATCAAGAGGAAGAGCACAATTATAGAACATAGAATCCCAGTGCAGCTTAATCAGGATATTTGAATCGCCACGTCGGGATGCATACCTTCAAACATATGCGCCCAGTGAAGATTCTGATCAACTGTGCATTCGCACAGTCTAATCAGAATCTCCACTTGGCGCAGTTTGGATACCTAAGGGTGCAAAGTTTTTTTCATGCGGACAAAGAAGATTCTTATTAGACTGCACGGATACGCAAGCTACTTTTAGTCTATGTTGGGCGCACATATTAGAAGATAGGTTTTCTCATGTTGCGGCTCATTTGATGTCCGCTTGAAGATTCGTTGGCTACTGACGAAGTTAGCAACGGACAGAGAAGACACTGATCAAAGTGCAGGGATGTGCAGGCTGATATAGGCATTGTTTTTGGCATATGGCATAAGGGCTTTTTCACACGTTGCGCAACAAAGTAATAAATGACACATAAATGATATGTTTTACGATGCTTGAATAGACATTTCCGTACATTAGGATAGGTCACAGTGACACATCAGAATGTGCTAGAAGACTGACATATTGTCCTTGTGTCTGTTCTAATTATCCGAGCTACCCCAGCCAACCGAACATTACTGCTGTCAAGAGTTGAGAGTCTGGGTAATCAACCCATTATTTGAATGATTATCTTCTTCAGCATGGCTCTGAAAGGAGCTGGCGATGCCCCTATTTTGCGTCATCTTTACTATTCCAAAGATACATGGACTGCAATTTAATGACCATTCGATATCATCTATTATATGATGCTTTCTACGACAGGTTGGCTTTGCATTTAGAAGCACAAATCTTTTGATTAAGCGAAGTAAATGTAAAATGTTTGTTACAGATCGCCATTGAGCGCTTTGCTTTGTTTCATCACCGTGTTTGTAATTATATGTGTGATGTTTCACAGATGAGGTATAGGACTCCTTCGCGGACCGAATGTATACGATTACCCATAGACCATTTGTCATTTAGAACTGCATCAGAATTAAAGATGATATTTTGTGCGAGTAACACTGGTTTACGCCTTCTGGTAGTTTTTCTACTGACCGTTCCAATATGCTGTTCTATATTTGTGCATCGGTGATTTCGTATATCGCGTTTATTATGTCATTATTTGTCCTCCGTCCCCTTCTTTTGGTACCTCGGGATGGCTGCGCTTCGTGATTTTAGCATTTACTAAGTATCTTCACTAATATTTTCACAATATAATTTCACGGCCAATGTGTCTCTTAAAGCAATAAAACAACAATGCTGTCTTAAAAAAACAATATAACAACAGAGTTATCTGAAAACAATAAAGCAATAGAGCTGTCTCTCAAAAACAACACAATAACAGAGCGGTCTTTGAAAACAACACAACAACAGAGCTGTCTTTGAAACCAACAAAACAACAGAGCTGTCTTTAAAACAACACAACAACAGAGCTGTCTGAAAACAACAAAACAACAGAGTTGTCTTTAAAACCAAAAGAGCAACAGAGCTGTCTTTAAAAACGACAAAGCAACAGAACTATTCTTAAAACAAACAAAGCAATAGAACTGCGTTTGAAAACAACAAAGTAAGCATGGAATCAGTTGATTATGTATTGTGTCCTCAGTGCTGATGATATGCTATAACAATATTAGCCAGTACGTTCTGGGAAGAGGATCTTTAAATGTTGTATCACATATGAGCATAGTGGCCAACTATGTCATATGATCTAAACCATTCAGTGACGTCAGCATTTTCTAAGAAACCTTTTATTTATACATTGCCCAATACAAATCATAAGGAACTAAATTTCTCCTTGCAGTTATTATATTATTTTTAATAAAGACTAAATTTCGTACAAACGTTTTGTTAGTAGTTACTTTATAATCCTTCGCAAATCTACCAAATAGCTGGGATTGAACAGCAAAAATTAATCGGCCAGTGGGTACTTAAATGGTACAAGTCCCAAAACGAAGTAATGCAATCTTGGTTTCGGCTCATAATATGTAAAAGTTCCAGTTGGCTAACTTTTTCTCTCTGCTGATATCAGGTAGAGTGTCAGTTTGTTAATCTGTGAAGTGGTTAAGGTTAACATTGCAATAACATTCATTCCTGCAAAAATGTTTTTTTGAAAACTGTTCGAGAAATGATTTTGGCTTTTTTCAGCAGTCAAAAATGAAATAATTTTACCATCAGCACGTAAACAAAGTTTTATGCATTCAAACGTTAGGTCCCATAGTCAAGGGTTTGAAAAAAGATGGATAACTTTTTACACACATTATTGATTTACATGGAAACGCTGTGTTTATTCTGTTGCATTTCATTCGTAATATTTTGCGAGTTCTGCTTTAAAATTACTATCTCAAAACTTTCTTGTAGTATTTAGCGTAAAGCAGATATTCCTCAAAACCGTCTACCCATGTCTAAAAGGATCTGGTTCCGAGGTTAAAAAAAAACATTTTTCGTGCTAAACTCAGCTGAGCATGAAATTTGTCCTGCTAATAATTTCAAAATGCTACGTAACAATTGCAAAATCTTTCTTCCTAAACATATCTGAGCATTAAAATTTCTCTGCTAATAAATATGAAAATGCCAACTATTGTTGGCCTTTTCATATTTATTAGCAGAGAAAATTTAATGCTCAGCTGAGTTAAGCACGAAAAAAAAAAAAACATTTTATAACCTCGAGGTCTGATTTTATAAAATGTCTGAGGAGAATTATAACACAAAACAATACACATGTGGAAGAGTGAATATTCACAAACGCATGACAATTGAAATTTGCTTGATGCTATACTCTTTAAATTTTCGGCATATTTTGCAAGTTTGGCATTAATTCAGAACTTTCTAGAACTCTGACGTAATGATTGACGTCAGCACATTTTAAGCACGTCCAGCTTAATAGGTAGTCTGACAGTGGTTACACTATTCTGTAATTTTATTTCATTTTAATCCTTAATTTTAAATCCATAATTTAGGTGTTTGTTCCACATACAATAAAACTGCAAGCATGCACCATGCCCCGCCACAGGGACATATTCCCTATGCACTTCTGTAGTATAAGGGTTGAAAACAATCTAAGTTAAACATGAAGAGAAGCAATAAACAGTTATTTCATAACTCAAAAAAAAAAAAAACACAAAAAAAAAGTCTAAGTTAAAAATGCAATAAAAAGTGATAAAAAATAATTTCAAGATTCTGAAAAAAAACAATATGCATATTTTCAGACCATCGTAAAAGCGTGTGTAAAGTTTCAAAAGGATCGGCCTGAAAATGTAGGAGGAGTTGCATGTACAAGGTACATACTCCCTATACATTTCTGTAGTATTAGGGCTCGAAAAAAGTCTAAGTTAAAAATGCCAAAAAAGTAATAAAAAATAATTTCAGGATTCTGAAAAAACAATATGCACATCTTCAGACCATCCTAAAAGCGCCTGTAAAGTTTGAAAAGGATTGGCCTAAAACTGTAGGAGGAGTTGCGGGCAGAAGGTACATACTCCCTATACATTTCTGTAGTATTAGGGTTCGAAAAAAGTCTAAGTTAAAAATGCCAAAAAAGTAATAAAAATTATTTCAGGATTCTGAAAAAACAATATGCATATTTTCAGACCATCCTAAAAGCGCCTGTAAAGTTTGAAAAAAATTGGCCAAAAACTGTAGGAGGAGTTGCGGGCAGAAGGTACATACTCCCTATACATTTCTTTAGTATTAGGGCTCGAAAAAAGTCTAAGTTGAAAATGCAAAAATTATAATAAAAAATAATTTCAGTATTCTGAAAAAACAATATGCATATTTTCAGACCATCCTAAAAGCGCCTGTAAAGTTTGAAAAGGATTGGCCTAAAACTGTAGGAGGAGTTGCGGGCAGAAGGTATATACTCCCTATACATTTCTGTAGTATTAGGGCTCGAAAAAAGTCTAAGTTAAAAATGCAAAAAATGTAATAAAAAATAATTTCATGATTCTGAAAAAACAATATGCATATTTTCAGACCATCCTAAAAGCACCTGTAAAGTTTGAAAAGGATTGGCCTAAAACTGTAGGAGGAGTTGCAGGCAGAAGGTACATAAGCTGACATGATCATTTGAACTAATTTGCAACTTGGTCATAATTTTACCTTTCTGGCTTACTGTCAGCATGACTCTTTCCGTATGTTATACTTTACCGTATGTATTCGGACCGATTAGCACGGGCAAACAGTGTAGACCAAGGTGAGACGCCGCAAACGCGGCGTCTCATCAGGGTCTACACTGTCTGCCACTCATCCATCTACGTTTAGAAACAATTTTGGCTAAAAATCATACTTGTTCAAATTTTAGAACAAGTATGGTAAACAGTTGAGGCTTCCGAAATCCTTAGGATAACTAAGGTAATGTAACATACACAAAAATCAAATAATCGATTATTAGTAAAACATTGACGATAATCATTTTTTGTGGAATTTATCTAACGGTTAATCAAAATCGATTATCCGATTAATTGTTCCAACCTTAGTCTTTACTGTTTGTCACTCCGTCCAGCAGATTAAACACATCAACACATAGCAAAATGGACTAACATGTATGGTAAGGCTAATGGGTCCCAATACTTAGGGTTTATATGATAACGTTAACTAATTCTGTTTGAATTTCTTTTGTTGAAGCAAAATGTGAATGCGAGTTTCGAAATGTTTCCAAACAAATATTTCAGAGAGCTTTAATCAGTTGTGAATCGAAAGGAATGAAGATTTGTGTAGCAAAAAAGCGCGAGTAAATAATATGAAAATGGGGATTCCAAGGGAAAGCTATAATCATGCAACACTGCCTTCCCAAAGAAAAAAACACGAAAGGAGTTGATAAAACAGCAAACAAATGAGCGAACAAAACGGAGAAGAACTGCAACTGCAATGAGAATACTGTCTTTCAACGATCAACAGTAAATGGTTGGTGAGGAGGGAAGGGGAAGCTTAAACCTGCTTTACGGGTGCTTAGCCCTCGTCTGTAATCCTGATACAGTATTAACTAGCCCGCTCAGCCTAGTATTTCCTTTTCCAATTGCAATACTGTTGTCAAACTTACAGAAAAATTCATGAAGCATTAGGTTTAATCCCTCAAACTTTGTTTTCAGGGTCCTAAGACATTATATTATGTCTGGAACACCCTTGTACAGTAACAATCATTAGATGAATATGTAAAACGCACAATAGTGGACAACTACAATAAATGCTACTTAAACGTTTCGAATGACTTCTAACACTGCTATGTTGATGACGATATTCGAATGATTATCTGAATGTATGAATTATTGAATGTGTAGTGGCACACTTATGACGTGTGTGGTCAAGTGTTTTGGTCACTTTAACGTACTCTGAGTTGAACATGCGTGGACAAGTGTTTTTTTCAATGGGTCATTTTAACATACAGGATGTGAGAAAACCAGGCCAGCTTGTGATAACGCAGTACTTAAGAGGGGTCATTTCTAACAGAGTTCATGATATGGACTCCTCCATCTCCTAATTTGGTCACATCCATTGTTGCAAATAGGGGCTTCAGTCAAAAATCAATAACAGAATGGCAAACAATGCAGATCCAAATGAGACGGCTCGTCACGAGCCGTCTCATCTGGATCTACACTATTTGCAAAGGTGTATGTATTGGTGTGCTGGGATGAAAGGGTAAAGAAAGAATGCAAGAAGACCTAACATAACAATTTCCCTTAAGACACAGTATGTATTGTGCAAAATCAAAACGCCTTTGTTTAGTATAAATTCCAGCACTGTTGTATGACCGGGGCGTTTAGCTCAAACATATTCAACCAAAGTATACGGACACTGAACAAATAGTGTAACCCCACATCAGACATTGCATTACTGACACTCGTGCCCTCTAATCAGGTATTGAGCAGAACTCTATTTTCAGTTACACAAAACGGTTTCTATGATTCAATGTCTATACTACGATGAATTACTAAGAGGATCTTATGGCCTCCAGACAGCACTTTTAAAACAGAAATTATACGGATGTTTTCTATGACATGGGATCCCTTGGAATCAAGGAGCACATCAGTGAATCAAAAACAGCAGACAGAATAGATGTCTGTTACATTTTGTTGTTTTCACATGCGCTGATGGACAAATTACTTTTACGTAAAAAGACGTACACGCCGTATGACCAGATGAATGGATTTTACAATTGTATGAATACTTTAACAGAGACACCTGTAAATTTATAATACCATCTGTAATATATATCAGCGAGTCTCATAATATGCATTTACTGTTGAAAAAAAGTTTAAATGCACCTGTGAATTTTTACGGGCTTCTGTAAAAGTAATTTGTAACACACTTTGCGCCACCCATACGTAACATCGATTTGCAGAGAATATTCAGACGTGTCTGTCTTCCTAGTTTAGACAGAAGTTCTGTCATACACGAGTTAATCTGGTATATGATAATTCCACAAATTTCTTTGAGTAACATGAACAGACGAGACTAACTTGGTTGGGTAAGAAATAGGGCGAAATCTGGAACGAAATGTATATAATAGGAGATTTTTACAGGTATATTAGCACAGAGTCCTCGTAAAAGGACCTGGGTATACAATGTAGACCTAGATCAGACGCCGCTCAACGCGGTGTCTGATCAGGGTCTACAATGTTTGCATAAAACATAAGAATTTCTGTAAAAGAAATAGTATATTAACCAAACCAGACTCCTCTTAAAGTGAAAAAGAGGAAGGTAGAAGAGTCCACTAGGCAGTATTGGGTAATGAGTTCTAAGTTCCGAACTTTAACAGACAAACGTGAGAAAATGTATTTTATGTGCGTCCACGCAATCATATCAGTCTTAGCTGTGCACTCTGTGAATATACATGGTTCCAGGGCGTCTACACAATCATATCAGTCTTGGCTGTGCACTCTGTGAATATACATGGTTCCAGAGCGTCCACGCAATCATATCAGTCTTAGCTGTGCACTCTGTAAATATACATGGTTCCAGGGCGTCTACACAATCATATCAGTCTTGGCTGTGCACTCTGTGAATATACATGGTTCCAGAGCGTCCACGCAATCATATCAGTCTTAGCTGTGCACTCTGTGAATATGCATAGTTCCAGGGCGTCTACACAATCATATCAGTCTTGGCTGTGCACTCTGTGAATATACATGGTTCCAGAGCGTCCACGCAATCATATCAGTCTTAGCTGTGCACTCTGTGAATATACATGGTTCCAGGGCGTCTACACAATCATATCAGTCTTGGCTGTGCACTCTGTGAATATACATGGTTCCAAAGCGTCCACGCAATCATATCAGTCTTAGCTGTGCACTCTGTCAATATACATGGTCCCAGAGCGTCTACGCAAGCATATCAGTCTTAGCTGTGCACTCTTAAATATACATGGTCCCATGGCGTCCACACAATCGTATCAGTCTTAGCTGTGCACTCTGTGAATATACATGGTTCCCGGGCGTCCAAGCAATCATATCAGTCTTAGCTGTGCACTCTGTGAATATACATGGTTGCAGGGCGTCCTCACAAAGGTTTCAGTCTTAGTTGTGCACTCTGTGAATATACATGGTTCCAGGGCGTGTACGCAATCATATCAGTCTTAGTTGTGCACTCTGTGAATACATATGGTTCCAGGGCGTCCACACAATCATTTCAGTCTTAGCTGTGCACTCTGTGAATATACATGGTTCCAGGGCGTCCACACAATCATATCAGTCTTAGTTGTGCACTCTGTGAATACACATGGTTCCAGGGCGTCCACACAATCATTTCAGTCTTAGCTGTGCACTCTGTGGATATATACATGGTTCCAGGGCGTCTACACAATCATTTCAGTCTTAGCTGTGCACTCTGTGAATATACATGGTTCCAGGGCGTCCACGCAATCATATCAGTCTTAGTTGTGCACTCTGTGAATACACATGTTTCCAGGGCGTCCACACAATCATTTCAGTCTTAGCTGTGCACTCTGTGAATATACATGGTTCCAGGACGTCCACACAATCATTTCAGTCTTAGCTGTGCACTCTGTAAATATACATGGTTCCAGGGCGTCCACACAATCATTTCAGTCTTAGCTGTGCACTCTGTGAATATACATGATTCCAGGGCTTTCTCAGGAGTAAATGGACGACTCAGACTCTCACGATGCTCAGGATGACCTGTTATTGAGGTCTAGATATGAGCCAGCGCATGACAAAACCAATAAAATGGCATGTGCGCAAAGCGAAGACTCAGATCAGCTCAGGCATCCGTCCAGTCTGATCAGAATCTTCGCTGACCGCATGAAGAAAGCTTTGGTCCTTAGCTACTCATTGAGCGCACAGCAAAGAATCTCAGACTGGTCGGAAGTCCAGGCTGATCTGAGTCTTCGTTTGGCGCACATGCGCACTTTACGCATTATTCGTGAATAAGTCTGAAAACAACATGTCTTGAAGAGAAAAAATAACCTGTTACTGTTCTTTCGACATCCTTTGGAAAAACGTTTTTTTTTTTTAATCGGCGTTTTATTCTAAATGGAAAAATTGATTTGTGATTGACAATATCTTATCAGAAACCATTGGTCATTTCAGTTCCTTTGCTTTGTTTTCATATATTTACTGCAAAATTAATTTATGTCCAAAAATGGGTCTGACTTAAACAATTTCTATAGTAAACTGCATTTTTGGAAATTGTTTATTAAAAAAAAATATTTTTTGCCTCTATTCACTGGTTTTAAATAATTGATGTTCCATAACAGTATTGTGAAAATTTCAGTACTTCTGAAAAAGTGGAACTTGTTGATAAGATTTGTGTTTTGTTTGAAAATGTCAAATCTTGTGCATTCTTTACAGTGCGACGTTATATAAACGTCGTGTGCCAGCTGTTGCAAATACCGTAATAAACCTTCGAGTTAGAACAAACAGGCGTGCGTGAGGAAACAGTGTTGATCGAGGTCGATCAGATGTCACAGCTAATGCGGTCCATTAGGAGGTCTTGTTAGCCAGATATCTGTCCATGCGTTCTTTATAAAGCTGACGACACCAGTATAAATACAAATACTTTGGATTGGACTGAACATCCAAGTGACTTCTATTTCCTTTCCTGCTCACATCAAGCCCTCTGAAAAAGGGTCTACGCCTAAATGCAAACATTGGCTCCCATTGGATTCAGATTCTTTCCTCTTAGTGTAGACCTTTCATAGAAATGAGGCAAATACTTTTGACAGTACCTATTCCTCAAAAGAACAAGCTGATTTCTTTGATGTTAGTCGTACTGTACATGAAACTTCTAAAGTGATCTATAAGTCATCCCTTCCTATACTGACGGTAGAAATTCTGCAAGCTGTTGCAAAAGCCTGTGGTGTACAACGTGAGAAAATGTTCCTTATGACATGTGTACCACGCAAATACCCGTCCTGCATATCCGTGCAGTCTGGCCAAATCTTCGCTTGACACTCAGTGGATACCAAAGGGATCCAAGATGTCTCCATGTGGACACGTTTAACATAATAAGTTATGTTAATCCATTAAGCGCCCTCACAACTCCAGCAGACGACATTTTGAAATAAAAAATCAAAGAAAATAAGCAGACGATTCACATGAAAAGTCAAGACTCATTTTCTCTAAAAAATGATTTTTTATGTAAACTGTGTACTTGAAAGGCATAGCTCTAGATTAGTCCATTTTTAACCAAAATATTTATACTGTCACTGATTTCTCCACAAATCATAAGTGCTTATTAGAAACACATGTGTGGGGCACTTCTAATGAGGTCTAACCACATATGTTTGTGTGAAAAAAAAAACACAATATATTGATACCCCTTTTAGCTAGAGCTATGTGAATAATACATTTTCATTACATGATATGCAAGAGTAGGAATATTTTGGTTATATGTTTATGCAGTAGAAGGCTGCTAACGATAATAAACACGTCAAAAAGCTGGTTTAAAATGGAAGCAGTTCTAAAAATCCTGCCATAACCATGTGTTTGCTGTGAGCTGTAATCTAATGTGGGCCCGTTTGGTCAGTTAGATAAAATGGCCATAACTTATGAAATGTTTGGATTATTTTGGTGAATTATCGCATACGTATTGATACCGGAAATATTAAGCCAATGGACTTGCCAAATGCATTTTTTTGCCCGATGCTAAGCCGATGCCAAAAATGTAAAAATATGGAAATGGCCGTAGGTCTTTCACCATATGGGATATTTTAATAAAAGTCTGTATACACATTTATGTTGACAAGAGCTAACCAAAGGAACTGGCAAAATTGGCAAAATGCTTTGTATGCTTTGACCGAGGCAAAGCCGATGTCAAAATACTTTTCTGTGGTCATTTAGTATAAATGGCTATAATTTTTCAACAATAAGAAACATTTTGATTATTTTTCGCGTAAAGATTGACACCGACAAGCTCTAGCCAATGGGCTTGTCAAGTGCAACTTTTCATTGCCGAAGCTAAGCCGAGAGGCGGCTTTCAGTATGGTCCTTTCACTAAATTATATGAATCGATTGTCTGCCCAGTTATTTCCTATGGTGCTGCAGTATGGGCCACCCGATAGTATAACTGTATAAATGCTGTGCAAAATAGAGCAGCGCAGTACTTTCTAAATGTCGGAAAATATACGCCTAATGCCGCTATTAATGGGGATAGGACGCCCATGGTAGCAAAATGTTGGAAGTCTGTACTTACATTTTGGTGTCGATGTATCAATATGGATGCAACGCGAATGAATAAAAAAATATTCTGCTGGTCAAATTCTAAGTCAAATACACAGTGTAAGAACTGGCATTTTAGGATAGGTAAAAAACTGACGGAGTCCGGTTTTCCAGTATATAGTAACATAAATGGTAGCATCAATAAGTCAAGCGTATTAAACAATGTTTTACCTTTCATCACTCAAACATATATAGATCAATGGGTTGTTGATGTTAATCGAGACAGTTCGCGTTCGGGGACCTGGGGGAATAAACTGCGCTTATATAAAACTTTCAAGCAGGATTTTAAAGTTGAAACATATTGCACAAGTGTGTTTAATAGATCTCATAGAGGCGCATTTGCCAAATTTAGAAGTGGAACTGCTCCGATTGCAATCGAAACTCGACGCTATAAGGGGTTGAACGTAATGGAAAGAAAATGTTTTAACTGTCAAGAAAGTGTCGAGGATGAGGTACACGTTTTATTACATTGTCCGCAGTACACCAGTCTGCGCAACGAGCTGTTCAGTAAAGCAGGAGATATAAGGAATGATTTTTATAGCTTAGATGAAAATGAGAAAATATCTTTTATTCTATCCGACCCGTCTATAGTCAAAGAAAGTGCCAAAACCTGTCATATGATATCAAACAAAAGGTGTAGCTTGTTGTACATTTGATGTAAATATGTACATAGGGTATTCTTAGCCTTGTATTCTTTTATTTTTAGATACTCTGTTTTAATTCATACGCTAGTTTTAAATAATACTAATATGTGTCATGTGCTGTCTGTTACAATGTCTGGTCTTGCCGTGTCTCAGTTCTGCAGATGGTGCCTGGTGTGGAGCCTGGATTTGGGGTATGATGTATGGACATTGGAGCGCCACATATTTCCTTGGTCCAGGGCTCGACACTGGGTATCAATGAGAGATAGAGCTGATATGGGGCAAGAACAGACAGACGTATTTTAGAAACTTATATCGTCTCTCGTAGCTCAGATCTCTGAGCGGCAATTTTTACATTTTATGCCATGTATATATGTATTTTTTCTGTTGTAAATGTAAAGTTGGTGAGACGTTAATAAAATTATCTTATCTTATGAAAATATACCGGGTCGTGCGCTCCTACCAAAGGTACTTTTATACAGGACGGAACACATAATAAAATTCCCCAATTTCATACTCACACATGAGTGATATATCTAGATTTAAGGGTTAGGAGTTTACGGTATATACAATTTAATCACACAAAGACATGCATGCTAACTGTCATTAAGGAAACGACATGTTTTTTTTTATTGCGCCATTGTTTGTTTTTCAACATAAAGGTATTCGGATGCCTCAGATTTCAAAAATGATGTCAGTTCAAACTGCATGAAATAGATATATTCAAGGGTGTGGTCAAAGCATATTCAAATAAAAATTAATATTGTTACTAAAATGTATTACAGTGGGAGTTAACCCTGTCACTTACGAGGGTTTGTATTTCAGATAATTTCAATACTTTTGTCATTTTATAATGGGTGAAATATTGTTTGGCATTCCTGTTTCGGGATGGATATGATACGGCCAAATGTACCTTATTGCCTAATAAAAATGTCGCTGATCAGAATCTGATCAACCTGTGCACACAATATTGGGTCTTGAAAAACAATAATTGGGTGTGGAGCGTAAGAGAAGGAATTTTGTGCCATGTGCGTGCAAGCAAGGTCAAGATCAGACTGCGCTTTCGCGCAGTCTGATCAAGACCTTCTTTGCCCGCTAGCAGACTCATTTAATATTGCTAATTATATCGAGGCACAGAGTAGACCTTGATCAGTCTGCACAGGTTTAAGTCTAATGCGGGCCTTCTCTGTTCGCTGATGACTTAAGGGCCATTTCTTACATCAGGCGCTTATTGGAACTGCTATAGACTGATTGGACTTCGTTTATACGATCTGATTAAAGTACTTTTTCCCCTGTCACAACATCCCCGAAAAGGCGTCAATTAAATAAGTATTTGCCCTTATTATGTACTGTTTAAGACCCTGGATTAGATAGCGCATTATCTATTGGCGTAAATTGAAACGTTATACTTTTTGTAAGATTCATATCTGACATAAAATTGTTACTGTTTCTTAACAGTTTATTTCTATAGAAAAGATCATTTGAACATAACACTAGTTATAATCGGTGCAAATGAACTAGAATGTCACTTAGAAGAATATCCTTTCTACTTTTGTGATTTTTGTGTGATATAGTCTTACAATCATTTGTTCAGTATTTGTGAAGATAACTGTTTGAAAATAGCGATATCACACCTTCATGTATCATGTTGATGCTTCGTTAAAAGCAATTAAACTATCAGTCAGCTAATATTTCATACGAATGACACCTAAAATGTCCGCACTCAAAGTCCTTAATTCGACCGCAGTTATTAATATGCGTCGAATCTGCCGTTATCAACGACTAAAATGGTATGCCGTATTCACCCGAAATATTGATCAGACAGGCTGAGCAAACAGTGTAGACCCAGATCAAAAGCCGGGTCTTTTATCATGCCGTATTCACCCGAAATATTGATCAGACAGGCTGAGCAAACAGTGTAGACCCAGATCAAAAGCCGGGTCTTTTATCATGGTCTACATTGCCCTACCTCTCATTCAGCAGTTTTTAAAAACGTCAACAAGAAGTTGAATGAGTTAAAGGCAGACCCTGTCTAAAAAGGCAAATTAGGCACCCTGAGCTCAGTATTTGTTTAGACTCCAAAGAAGGCAGATCTCCTTCCGTGGTTGTGATTAGTTTAATAACTATTTCCTGAGAAATGGGTCTTATCAGCCCACCGGCTAAACTGTGGTCGTGAGTCTTTAGAGATACCATTACGTTAAAACCTACGTGTTGAAGTCGCCCATCTCCCCCCATAATATAGTATAAATATAGGTATACAAGCGTATACATTTTTAAACATTTTAATTGTTTCGAGTTTTTAATCTGAAAGTTTTTCATTCTCCATCTAATATGATAGAGAAACGTACAGGTTTCCAGTACTACGGCAACGTTTATATTTTAGCAAGACAAAATATCATATTGTGTGGTATTCATAACGCATGGCTCACTACTTTAACCCTTGTCCTGCTGAATAAATTAAGTTGCCACACCCACTTCTAATTTTCAGCCAATCAGATTACTTGATCCGGATTGTTGCTATAAATTCACATACTTAATGGCAAACAGTGCAGATCCAGATCAGTTGGCTTCTTCAGAAGCCAACTGATCTGGATCTACACTGTTTACAAAGGCAGGGTATATCAGGGTTCAGCTGGACAAGGGTTGAAATCACATGCCAATATATGATTGAGTTTAACTGATGCCGTTTTGTTCTTGCTTTTCTCCAAAACAGAATGATATGCAAAAGTGTAGATCCAGATAACACGACTCGTAACGAGCCTTCCCAGCTTGATCTACACTGCTTGTCGTTTTTATTTTTTTATTTTATATTTTTTTTGTTTTGTTTTGTTTTGTTTTTTTTACCTACATCCTTATTTGCAATACTGGGCGTGTCTAAACCTAACCCTTCACATGCTGAATAAATTAAGATGCCACGCCTACTTCAAATTTCCAGCCAATCAGATTACTTGATCTGGGATTTCTGATAGAAATTCACATATTTAATGACAAACAGTGCAGATCAAGATCAGTTGGCTTCTTCAGAAGCCCACTGATCTTGATCTACACTGTTTGCCAAGACAGAGCATGTTGTGTTTAGCAAAAGAAGGGTTAAGTCTTTGCTTTGCATGTTGGGTAATTTTGCATGCTTTTTGTTGTCTGTGGTTTGTTTTTTAAATTAACTTTTTTCAAAAAAAAAATCTTTCAGGAATACCATCAGAGTTTGGATCCAAAAAGTCAGGCCCGACGTTTTGTCAGGCCTGATCTGGGTCCAAACCGTTTGCAAAGGTTATCAGCAGACGACAAAAGTCGCAACTAGCGGGGAAAGAGTTAGAGGTGGAAGAGTCCACTTCAGAAACTCCGGGATGACAGCGATGAACCGTCCTAAATATTCTTTCAGAGAAAGTCTTCCACAGCATGTATGTAGGAACAGCATTAACGTTAAGGGAAATGGACACACTTTTAGGGGAGGCAACTCTTGAAACTAGATAAGAATAGGCCAAAAATACATGAACAGACTCAAGAAACCCGTGTCTTAAATATCAATAGATATTGACAGCAACTATCAGATTATATTACATATCTGAAGCTATTTTTGTAGTTTCTGTGGGAAATATAATTTCCCCCGAGACTTGCATGTCTGATAAACAAACTCGTGCTAATGCACTCGTTTGTTTATCGGATTTGCAAATATTGCAGGAAATATTTCCTGTAACTCAGGATGCATTAACCTCTATATATTGCATGTTTTTGTTTGTTTGTTTTTGTTTTGCTTTGTTGTTGTTGTTTTAAGTTTATAATGCATTTATTTGTTCCTGAATAATTTTAATAATAATAATGATAATAATAATAAAAAAAAGTTGTTATAATTATCATTATTATTATTATTATTATTATTACTACTACTATTATCTTTACACAGAGCGCTATCACCTGTCACAGATGTTAAATACGGAGCAGAATGCTTGCATGTAACTGTAACTATATATTGTGACAAGTACGGGTCGATATTGTTCAGTGACTCGAGCTCATTTATCAGTGTATGTACATATATTGCTTAAATATTGTATTTTGTTTTTGTTTTACTATGTATTAATGTTAATCAAATCTCCATATTTGGGAAAATTAAAGAATTGAATTGAACTATTATTATTATTATTATAATTATCATTATTATTATTGTTAAATTATTATTATTATTATTATTATTATTATTATTATTTGTGTTGTTGTGGCGGTACGATATTTATTAAAAAAAATGCTATTATTTCAAACAAAAGAAAACTGTGCCTATTATAATTTCATTTATTTGATATTTAATCATTTATTTTTTTTTTCTTTCTTTCTTTTTTTATTTTTATTTTATTTTTTTATTTTTTATTTTTATTTTTTTTATTTTATTTTTTTGTTTTTACTTCTGAAGGATCGCTGTTTAGAGAACTTGTTTATCTTCACTACAGATGGTGGTTCTATGGTGTCTCCCCTTACTTTACTTCAATGTAGTTTATTTTCTCTGGCCCCGAGGTTATAAAACTTTTTTTCATGTCCAACTCAACTGAGCATGAAATTTTCTTTGCTAATAAATATGAAAATGCCAACAATAGTTGGCATTTTCATTTTAATTAGCAAAGAAATTTTCATGCTCAGCCATGTTTAGCAAGAAAGATTTTGCAATTAATAGTAATTTGAGAATTTTAGCAGGAGAAATTTCATACTCATTGAGTTGACATGAAAAAAAAGTTTTATAACGTCGGGGCCAGGTCCTCTGGTATCATTGAGATCATTTGGATTCATTTGAAAAAGAATATCGCTCAAACTCTATAACAGTTGCCCTTGTAAACACCAAACGCATAAAAGAACGAAAGTCGGAGTCTCGGTTTCACTGAGACTCTTCGTGTGACAGTAATGTAATATACAGGCTGCTGCCCCAGCACCAGCTTAAGAGGAACTCAATTTTCCAAGATGTCAGGCCCCGAGATTATAAAACGTTTTTCTTGCTCAACTCAGCTGAGCATCAAATTTGTCCTGCTAAAAGATCTCAAATTACTAACAATTGCTATTTTTTCTTGCTAAACATAGTCGAGCATGACATTTTCTCTGCTAATAAATATGAAAATGCCAACTAAAGTTGGCATTTTCATATTTATTAGCAGAGAAAATTTCGTGCTCAGCTGAGATGAGCATGAAAAATGTTTTATAACCTCGGGGCAAGGCTGCCGCCCCAGCATTACGAAAACACGCCTATTCAAATATAAAGAAAATTTCACCTCCAAAAACTGAAAATTTTCAGATAAAAAACTCTGATAGTTTTCATATTTCTGCTCAAAACATAGATTATGGGTACTCGTTAGAACCGCCTGATCGAGGCGGTTCTAACGGGTACCCACAATCTATGTTTTGAGCAAAAATAAGAAAAATAATGAATACCCCTGTAAACCCCAGTTTTACTATATAAAAGTGGGGTTTAAGGGGGTCAAAATTATATAGGCATGTTTTCTTGATGACCAGTTTAAGAGGAACTCAATTTTCCAAGATGTCAGAATGGACTCAATGACCTCAAGGAAATAAACATATAAACAGCACAATGACGTAGTCCTTTCGAGCATTTCATACGATGCCAAAAGAACCTTTTCGCATAATCGGGCAATAAAGGCCTATGTCAGCCCGCGCAGTCGTATAGTCTGATCAGGGATTTCGTTTCTCCCATATACAATCCGGGGATATTATTAAATATTCAGACGAACACAGACGATCCTGATCAGACCGCGCGGATTCATTGACTTATCAATCAGTGACTTGGCTGTTCGATACTTTGTAAAGGCATTGTTCTTGCGTGCCATGAAATTTGCATAAAATGAATTCTCTAAAATTTTCTACTTTTTAAGTATTTCTACAGAATCCCGTATTTATTTTAAATAGTTGCTCAGCTTCTTGATGTGGGTAGATTTCTGCTGACACAGCCGTCCCCTAATCTTTACCACTCTTTGGGTAAACTCAGCAGACGTTCATATTTTTTTTATTTTTCCCCGAAAGGGAAATAATTGAAATGGTAAATAAAAGTCTAAAAGATTGAAGCCTATTTTCTGAAAAAAATAAGATTTTCATTACGAAAACACGCCTATTCAAATATATTGAAAATTGTACAACTAAAGAAGGAAACTTTTCAGATAAAAAAAAATCTGATATTTTTCAAATTTCTGCTCGAAACATAGATTGTGGGTACTCGTTAGAACCGCCTCATCAAGGCGGATCTAACGAGTACCCACAAACCTTGTTTTTGAGCAAAATAAGAAAAATAATGTATACCCCTGTAAACCCCAGTTTTACTATATAAAAGTGGGGTTTAAGGGGTTAAAATAGTATAGGCATGTTTTCGTGATGTGTTTTCAAATTGTCGCCTGTTGCAATATTTACCCTGCATGCTAAGCGTTAAGAAATGTTTTAGAAGTCGTGTACCAAATCTCAGTATAGTGGTTAAACCTATTGGCTTAGCATAAAAGTTGTAGCGGCCAGAATGCAAAGAATGGGGGTAACTTCCCCGACGCTTACCCACGACAGTGGGCTATCTAAAAATAAAAGGTGCATAGCAATAGATAAGCTAGGGCGTTTTTCATTACGAAAATACGCCTATTCAAATATACTGAAAAATTCACATCACTGAAAGTTTTCAGATAAAAATTCTGATATTTTTCATATTTCTGCTCAAAACATAGATTGAGTGTACTCGTTAGAACCGCCTCGCTGAGGCGGTTCTAACGAGTACCCACAATTTATGTTTTGAGCAGAAATAAGAAAAATAATGTATACCCCTGTAAACCCCAGTTTTACTATTATAAAACTGGGGTTTAATGGGGTCAAAATTATATAGGTATGTTTTCGTGATGTAATAAAAAAGGAGTCGATAGTTTTCATACTTTTACATATAAAAGTAAATTATGGTCCGCATTAGGAGCGCGTAGGCGATGCGCTTCTAATGAGTAATTACAACTTGTTTACATGAAAGAAAGAAAACTGTCCGGATACCCTCTGAGATATGACAGACAAATAAACTGATAGAGAGAGAGAGAGAGAGAGAGAGAGAGAGAGAAAGAGAGAGAGCACAGCAGCAACAAGATACAGACAACAGCTTCCTTTGTCAATAAATAAACTACGTCACAAGATTCTTCAATGTTTGTTTAATACTTAGTGAGGTGTTACTGAAGAAGTAACATTATTTTTATGACGCAGTTGAATGTTTGCTCAAATAATCAAATATTGGCAATGCAGTTGATATTCTGCAATATCAAGAGACAAGGAAATCATTTAATCGGTAAATTATCTTGAACAAATATACTCTCCTCTATTTTGAAAACTTGTCCGCCTAAATTCAGCCAATCACATGGGGCGATTTACAAGAGCAATATGAATGATTTTCACCAAACATAACTGAGCTGGAATGCAGGAAGTGATTACATTTTTCACACACCTTTCCGCCCTGTCCCCGTTTTGTATCCGGTTCTGTTTGCGCATGCGCTCTGAAACACGGGCATGAAGGGGACACATTTCTAAACGTAATTACTTTACAAAGGAAATTTTCCTCTTAGTACGGCACTATATTTACTTTTACTTTGAATGTCTTTCCTTTTACAACTGCACAATACTTACTTTTACTTTTCTCTTACTACGGCACTATCTTATCTTTACTTTATTCATTACGAAAACACGCTTATTCAAATATATAGAAAATTTTATCTCCAAAAACTGAAAAAAGTTTCAGATAAAAAAACTCAGATATTTTCATATTTCTGCACAAAACATAGATTGTGGGTACTCGTTAGAACCGCCTCGCCGAGGCGGTTCTAGCGAGTACCCACAATCTATGTTTTGATCAGAAATAAGAAAAATAATGTATACCCCTGTAAACCCCAGTTTTACTATATAAAAGTGGGGTTTAAGAGGGTCAAAATTATATAGGCATGTTTTCGTGATGTTACTATGTTACTATATTTACCTTTACTTCCCAATATTATGACACTATTATACTTATTTTTACTTTCCTTTTACTATGCTTTCTTTTACTTTTCTGTTACTGCTGCACAATACTTACTTTTATTTCCGTTTTACTACGGCAATTCACGTATTTTACTTTCCTTTTTACTACTGCACTATGCTTTCTTTTACTTTCCTATACTATACTAATTTTTACTTTCCTTTTACTGCGACAATTTACTTACTTTCCTCTTACTATAGCACTATATTTTACTTTGGCAATGCTTTGCTGTGGCACTATACTTAGTTTTACTTTTCTTTTACCGCGACTCTTCTTTTCCTTTTACTATAACGCTATATACTTTCCTTTTACTGCGGCACTATACTTACTGTGCTTTCGACATTAGGAAAGGCGTTTTTTCGCTTAGAGTTTAATTGTAAATCAAAATATTTTGCTCTGATTAATCATACTGTCCTGTCAGAAACCTTTTGTCTTTCAAGTTTTTGTGCTTTATTCTCAAATATTAACCATGAAATTAAATTTATGGCCAAAATTGGTCTGACCAATGCCATATCTATATTCTATATTAGACTAATTTTTCGGAATTATTTTATGAGCAAAACACACACACATACACACACACACACACACGCACGCACGCACGCAGGCACGCACGCACACACACACACACACACACACACACACACACACACACACACACACACACACACACACACACACACACACACACATATATATATATATATATATATCTTTTTACTACGACACTATACTTACCTTTACTTTCCTTTTACTTTACGCAGTTTAACTTTCTTTTTACTACTGCACTATACCTACTTAAACTTGCTTTTTACTATGGCACTATACTTTACTTTCTTTTTATTGATATCCTATACTTTAACTATCCTTTTACTACGGTACTGTTACCTTTCTTTTACTATGGCAGCATACGTAATGTTACTTTCCTTTTGTTACGGCACTGTACTTACATTATTTTGCTTTTCCTAAGGCACTATGCTTTCTTTTACTTTCTTACTATTATTGCATTATAATTATTTAACTTTCCTTGAACAGCTGCACTATACTAACCTTTATTGTCTTTTTACTCCTGCGTTTTATCTTTATTTACTGGTACTTTCCTTTTACTTTCCTGTTACTACGGCACTATATTTACTTAAATTTTCCTTTTACTATGACACTATGTTTACTGTCACTTTTCTTTGACTACAACAATATCTTTACTTTTACTTTTCTTTTACTATGACATTATACTTACATATCCTTTCCTTTTACTATGACAAAATATTTACTTTTACTACAGCAAAATTATTACTTTTACTTTCCTTTTACTACTGCACTATACTCTCCTACACTTACTTTTTCTTTCCTTTTACTACGGCAAAATTATTACTTTTTCCTTTTTTTTTTTACTACTGCACTATACTCTCCTATACTTACTTTTACTTTCTTTTTACTACGGCACCATACTTATTTTTACTTTCTTTTTAATATTTACTTTTACTTCCCTTTTATCACCGGACTATGCTTACTGTTATTTTCCTTTTACTACGACACTATGCTTACTGTTACTTGCTTTTTACTACGACACTACTTCTTTTCATTTTCCTTTTACTATTGCACTATACTTAGTTTTTTTTTTTTTTTTTTTTTTTCTTTTTACTACTGCATTTTACTTACATTTACTTTTTTACTCTTGCATTTTACGTATTTTACTTTCCTTTTACTATTGCACTATTGTAACTTTGTCTTTCCTTTTACTGTGGCACTATGCTTAGTTTTACTTTTCTTATACTACGGCACTATACTTTACTTCTCTTTTACTTCGCCCTATACTTAGTTTCAATTTCCTTTCACTGCGGCACTCTACTGGTTTAATTTTTTTAACTATGGAACTATTCTTAGTTTTACTTAGTTTTTACTGTTGCATTATAGATACATTTACTTTTTTTTAATACTGCATTTTACTTATTTTTACTTTCCTTTATCTGTTGCACTTTACTAGCCTTTACTTTCTTTTTACTACTGCACTTTACCTTTACTTATGTTTTACTTTCCTGCATTATACTTATTTTTACTTTCCTTTTGCTGCTGCACTTTACTTATCTTTACTTTCCTTTCTCTACTATACTTTACTTACTTTTGCTTTCTCTTTACTACTGCACTATACTGCCATTTACTTACATTTACTTAACTTTTACTACTTTACTTTACTTAATTTTAATTTCCGTTTACTGCTGCACTAGACTTATTTTTACTTTTCTTTTACTATAGCACTATACTTAATATTGCACTTTCATTCTACTACTGCGCTATACTACACTTCTTTTACTTTCCTTTTACTTCTGTACTTCAGGGAATGCAAAAGTTGACTTTTAAAGTGCAGCCTCACTGAAAAATCACACCCAAGACACATGACATGTTATTCCACCCAGTCACATTATACGGACACCGGGCTGACTTGCTCTAGCAATGTTTTCTGAACCCAAATAAGGCGAGTGGACTAGTACATCCTTATATGTTGGACGAGTCCATTTGTCATTTAAGGGGTGCTAAGTGCATTTTTATCATTTTTGGTCTTATTTTCAATTGAAATTCCTGTAAGCAAACAGTGAAGGCCCTGATCAGACGCCGCATTATGCGGCGTCTGATCTGGGTCTGCACTGTTAACCTATGCCCCACAAAAGGGATACCAGGCTTATATTGGTTATTTATGAGCGCCAAACAAAACAGCAGTCAGCACCATTTTTAAAGTTTTTGGTATAACTCAGTCGGGGATCGAACCACAACCTCCCAGTCACAGAGCGGATGCTCTACCAATTGAGCCACTGTGCCGGTATGTATAGAATTCGGACCGAAAGGACAGTTGGACATATACATAGGCTATGTAATCTATGTGTCCAACTGCCCATTTTTAACCTAGTCTAAGATTTAATGCATTTTCCTTATACATAATATGATTTTTTATTAGATATTAGATTTTCCGACTGAACCATTCATCACAAGTTTATTGCTGATCGGTTTATACATGTTCCTGTATACGAAGCTATCGGAATATGTTGAAAACAGGGCACTGTTGTTCTTCGAAAGCCAAAACAATGTTTTCTCGATATTTAAGTTCTTTATGTTTTCTGATTACTTAAAAAACACTCAAATCATTTTGAGATTTTGTTTTTATATAAAAGTCGGACATTTAGGGCGGGCGGTCACTTAGGGCTGTTTGTGTATGTGTGTGGGTGCGGGGGAAGGGGGGGGGGGGGTGCGGGGGCACACCTAAATGTCCTACTCCGAGTTTTCTTTATCACATTGTAATTTTCTGGCAAAAAAAATATATATATTTATGTGGTTTTATTTATTGTATTATATTTTGACATTTCCTACCGTTTCATGTCTCTTTTAGAAATAAAAAAAATAACAAGTACGGCATTCGGACACTAGGGGTCGTCACATGTCGTTATAAAGTTTCAGAGATAGCTGTCATTCTACTATATGTTAACCCTTGTCATGCTGAATAAATTAAGATGCTACGCCCACTTCTAATTTCCAGCCAATCAGATAACTTAATCCATGTTTTTTTTATAGAAATTCACATATTTAATGACAAACAGTGCAGATGCAGATCAGTTGGCTTCTGAAGCCAACTGATCTAGATCTATACTGTTTGCTAAGACAGGGCATGTCGTGTTCAGCAAGCGAAGGGTTAAGTCACGATGCTTGGCAGAATAGACATTGCGAGCAGAAAATGTGTATAAAATGTAAAATACTTTTGTTATATACAAACTAATGAAATATAGACAAAAATATTCAAATATAATGCATATTTCCAAAAAGTGAAATATTAAAACGATGTTTTCTCTTTTTAAATATACATTAAGAAACTAGTTTTTGTCTACATTTAACGGTCTAAGGGTTAAATTTATTAATCTTTTATTTTTATACTTTTATGCTTAATATACCTTAAATACATTCTAATATGTTGAACAAAACTACGAAGCATTTATTTCTGTCTACCAGTAAAGACACGGGTATTTTTAAACAGCGAACTATTTTTGGCGCAGTGATCTTTAGCTGTTTAATATTTCATGCTGCACATTGCATTTCCCTGACAAACTGTAAAACTTGCACCTCTTTCTCTTACGAGTAATGTATAAGAAAAAGAAAATTCAAATATCGTGAGTATGACTTTTATTTCATTTCGTAAAGTGAAAAACTGTATATTTCATTTGTGGCTTCCCTACTCATGAAATATACATTTTTTCATTTCACTTGCTGAAATAAAAGTCATTTTCAAGACCAAAGAAATGAATGATAGAATGTTACATTTCTCTCCCTCTCATGCAATGTTATTTAAACGAGACGTCTCATCAGGAGCTACACAGTTTGCATTTATTATTATTTTTATTGTCATTATTATTGTTATCCCTATTTGCAATAATGGACTTGTCCTAATAGTATTTTGCAGAATTGCAGAATATTTTCTATATTATTCACATTCTGCATTGTCTCTGAGGATTTCAGAAAGTAAAAGAAGGGAGAGAATGGAAAAAAAAATGTTTTAAACGTTATATGTCATTCCTACGAAAGAGCATTAGGGCCACATATACTTTGATTTCTGTTGATAAGTATCTCGAAATTTCGACTTACTATCTCGAAATTTCGACATAATAAATCGAAATTCGACTTAATAACTCGAAATTTCGACTTAATATCTTGAAATTTCTACTTATTATCTCGAAATTTCGACATAAGATCTCGAAATTTCGACATTATGCCGAAGTCGAAATTTTGACTTAATAACTCGAAATTTCGACTTAGTAACTCGAAATTTCGACTTAATATCTTGGAATTTCGACTTAATAACTCGAAATTTCGACTTAATAACTCGAAATTTCGACTTAATATCTTGAAATTTCAACTTATTATCTTAGGTGAAGTAAAATCAAAATAAACACAGCAGTTACTGTAACATATTTCGGATATAGTCCTTCTTCAGACTTATTATCTTGAAATTTCGACATAGGATCTCTTGAATAGAATTCACACCTGGTAATCTCGTAAGGCGTAGCCGCTGGTTATACACTCAAAATCTTTATGCGAGCTTCCGGCCATGACTCACAAGACATCCAAATGTCAACAAACGGATACATTCTCCTGATTCATTGATTTTTTAGTAAATTTCATAGTCATATTTTGAATCAAAGCGCTGTACGCGCTGATGGCCTGGGCACCAGAAGGCCCAGGGGCTTCAAAGCCGCTGAGTCACCAGATTTGAAAACGTGAAACTGCATGTTCATGTTGTCATACAAAGGTTTGTATAGACAAGATACCCAGTTTAATTTGCATCCATATTGAAACAAGATTGAATATTTGCATGCAATGACCAATGACTTGAGATCAATTTGAACGCATGTAAAATATACAAAAAAAAAAAAAAATAAATAAATAAAAAATAAAAATAAATAAATAAATAAATAAATAAAAAAATAATAGAAAAGTGTTCACAGTACACGGATGTCCCCGTTTTTGGGTCTATAAAACTGTGCAAACCTTGCCAAATTAGCCTACGTCAATGCGGAAGCATCTGTGTACTTTGGACACATTTCTAGTTAACGAAGAATCCAAAAATAATGAGAAATGGAAAGTCCTTTGCCTGCAAGGTCAGTAACTCTTAAACCATGAGATTAAGAAACTCAATTATGTGTTCTCTAGTAAGTGATTTTCAACAAATAATAAAAAAATAAGGAGAAATATAAGGCCTGCAAGGCCTGTAACTCTTAAACCATAAGACTAAGAAACTCAGTTTTGTGTTCCCTAGTAAGTGATTTTCAACAAAGAATGCAAAAATAAGGAGCAATAAGGTCCTTTGCCTGCAAGTCTGTAACTCTTAAACCATAAGACTAAGAAACTCAATTTTGTGTTCCCTAGTAAGTGATTTTCAACAAAGAATGCGAAAAAAAAAAAAAAATAAAAAAAAATAAAAAATAAAAAAGAAAATAATAAAAAGGCGTGCATACAGAGTATAAGTAAGGGAGATAACTCCAGACGGCCAGATGGCCGGACAGAGGGACGCTCAGGCACCTTAGCCTGCAAGGCCTGGAAATCTAAAACCGTATGTTTGAGAAACTCAATTTTGTGTTCTCTTGAAGTGATTTTGGGTTTTAATGCAGCAACGCCAGTTGCGCGTGGAGTTACGCAGTTGTAATAACATGTACGGGGACTGACTAGTACAGTATAAACATATCTTATTGCCTTTTCTTCAAATAATAGTACAAACAACGGGGTCCCCGGAACAAATGCCAAGGAAATTTAACATCTTGTGTATTTCAAAGTAGACGTAGGTTGCAGTGCGTCTTATTTGATATGTTAAATAACTATTTCATAGTCCAGATAGCTGGAAGTACCTTCATTTTGCATAACCAGCGGCTACCCCTTACGAGATTACCAGGTGTGGAATTGCAAACGAAGAATCAACTTGAAATGTCATGTTGAAATTTCGAGATAATAAGTCGAAATTTCAAGATATTAAGTCGAAATTTCGAGTTATTAACTCGAAATTTCGAGTTATTAAGTCGAAATTTTGATATATCAAAATTTCGAGATAATTAGTCGAAATTTCAAGATATTAAGTCGAACTTTCGAGTTATTAAGTCGAAATTTCGCGTTATTAAGTCGAAATTTCGACTTATTATGTCAAAATTTCGAGATAGTAAGTCGAAATTTCGAGATAACTATCAACAGAAATAAAAGTGTATGTGGCCCTAATACTCTTTCCTACATTCCAGGGGAGATGAAGATCAAACTACATGTCTTTTGAATCAGTTTGTTATAAGAGAGGAAACTGCTTTATTTAACCCATTTAAGCCTAGCGTTCCACAAATGGGACATTGGCAAACAATGAAGACACAGATCAGACGCCACAAAACGCGGTGATATATAAAACACGGTGATAAAAAGCTAATTAGAATCAGACAAGGGTAGAAGAATCTACTCGGCATAAATGGGTTAAGTAAATATAATTAGTAAATATAAGACAGATATATGCCTACCAAACTGACCTGTCGTTTTGACCTTTTGATCATAATGTTTACAAGTATGCGTTTACTACGTACATGTAAGCAGGTAAATGATGCGTTACCTGTAAGGTGAGCTAACAGAAAGCACGATTGTCTTACTAGCTTGCCTACCCAGCAGGCACACAGCATCAAAATGACGTTGTATCAACGTCGATAAGACGTGATCACGTCGCATCGACGTTGATACGACGTCATTTTAACGTTGTGTGGCCACTCGGTATATTGAACAATCGCTGTATCCTTATGAAAAGTAAAAGTAAAGGTCAAAGAGACAGGTCAGTTTGGAGCTTTAACATACTTGCTTGTCGATGGTCTAGGGTACACAACTCCTGGTAAAAATCTCAAACTCGTTTAGGGGAGTACTGAAACATTTGTGAAGAAATTATTTGTTGTAAGTATCAAACAAGAAGCACCTTCAAAAAAGAAGCCAAGCGATGAGTAATCGTAGATAATTTTGGCATTTATTTTCAATTTTATAATAGAGGTTCTTAAAACGAAGTCCACTTTACACCCGAAACGTTGACAGTTTCCTGGTCAAAGACGCCCAACTCTATGTAACGCTGGATACGGGGTTGACATTTCACCGTCGACAGCCTCTTTTCGGCATGATCACGGTCAGGAAACTTCATAATCGGAGCCAGTGAATCCGATAAGCAAATGCTGTGTGCGGCTCTGAATATAGCGGCTGAAAAAAAAACAACAAAAGAGGTAGGTCAGTCACTCGTCGAAAGAATCTGTATTTGTTGGGTAGTTTTTCTCAAAAAGGAGAATTGCATGCTGCTCTCAAGTCTTTTAACAGTTTTCTCACCTTATGGATAGTTTGTAAATGTGTACGATCTCGTCTGAATTACTTGTGGCGTGGGCTGATCGATGCTGAATAAACTGATGATCGAAGGTTCAGCGACGCTATTCCCGGTTATTTTTTCATAAAATGCATATGCGCCTGGACTGTTTGGCATTTTTTATGTGTGAAATTATTGTTTGACCTGTCTCGCTTACCGAAAAATAAAAATTGATAACAAACTAATGGAAATGGATGGAAAATAAACAATGGCTCCGATGGTGTAGGTCGGCTCTGATAGCTGAGGGCTAATGTTTGCAGAACTATTTTTATAAAAGACAGCCTCTGTCCAGTTGCGAGTATTGAATCCTTGCAGCAACGTTTGTCTCTTCTGATCTTTGGACATCTATTCTGTCCTGTAACAGTTGATTTTTGCTCTAAAATGTCTTGACGGGGACGTACAACCTTATCAAAACACGTGGATTTACGTGGATTTTTCTGTTTCAAGATATGCGATGAAATCGATCACGTCACAGGTGCAACTTTTATATGATATGGGACTTTGTGTGTGTGTGTGTGTGTGTGTGTGTGTGTGTGTGTGTGTGTGTGTGTGTGTGTTCTATTTTTTATTTTTAATACATGTATATAGAAACAATATGTAAGAAAGCCTCTTGACTTCTCAGAGTACAATTCAAAGCTGTTTTGAAACCAAACCGCACAATCGCTAGCATGCCCAATAGGTGTCGTGCATGCACCAATGTTCGCGGAGCATGGACCAGATACTGATCCTCTTTGCGTATAAACATTCCTTATGCCATTTAACTTTTGCTTCTTACTTTTCCTTCTTTCTACTGTTCCCTTAAATATTGTCCCGAGTATATATAACAGACTTGGGCAAGTCTCTCTCTCTCTCTCTCTCTCTCTCTCTCTCTCTGTTCTGTGTGTGTGTGTGTGTGTGTGTGTGTGTGTGTGTGTGTGTGTGTGTGTGTGTGTGTGTGTTTCCGCAAGAGAAAAGGTATCTTCGAAGTATGCTGTAAAGATTTAGATCAGCCAGTGAAACCGCACAATCCGGTAAGGGTTTTTGCATTTCCGCAAAATCATTTCCAATGATTCTGTAAACATACAGCGAATGCTCTGATCAGACTGTGTGGATGCGCAGGCTGATCTGTCCCGTTGGTGTCTGCTTATGCTCAGAAGGTACATTTTCTCATGCCAGGTCCTATATAATGCCACAAATTTCGAACAAACATGTCGTTAGCCGTGCATATCTTTTATGGATGTTTGAAGTCCACTTCAATGCGCACCGCAACATTGGTATATTGGTCACAAATTTTCGCATTCGAAATAGTTAACGGATATTGAATAATCATGTGTAATATCCTTTCTTTTGTGAAAGAACAAAATCGGAAATGAATAAGTAGATAAACTATACTTTACTAGTTAGTATCTAATTTACAAGAGGCCCAAGGGCCACAATTCGATCACCTGTCAATTGTGCTAATGGAGAAATATTAGAAATTGATGATGGAAAAAAGAAATGAAAGCATGAAAGGTAATTCTTTAGTGCTTCATGCCAAATTTGGTCCTAATTTGGAGAAGTTTTATTTTTTTGTGTAGTCTATTTTTAGCCATGGGTTCAGCTGATTTGGAGAAGATTTTTGCTTAAAGTTTATTTTTAGCCATGGCAGCCATTCTGAGCTATGGATTTGCATAAAAAACACTAAACTTGTTGTTCCCTTTTGCCAACATGTTAAATATGAAATACGGACCCAAAGGGCCCAGTGGTATTAGAGAAGGTTTTATCTGAAAGCATGGTTTTTTCCACATGTATATGGCTTAGGCGAGGAGCATACATGCCTTTGAACATGTTTTTCATAAAAAAAATTGTATATTTGATCATTCCTCACAACTTGCATTTTTGCCCAAGTCCATAGCCTGCAGTCAGGACATTTGTAACCCCAAGTATGATGATCATAGTTTCCTCAGTTTTTATGCAAAATTTGGTAGGAATTCCTTCAGTGGTTGTGGAAGAGAGGATCGTTTTGCTTGTCACAGTATCTGCAACGGTTAGTCACTTTTTGAAATTTTTCAATTTTCCTCATTATGAGTACATGGAAAGTGAAAGTAGGCCAAAGCAACTTAACCGATAAGCTGGTTTTCATAAATAAAAGGGAACATTTCTATACAGTTTTGGTCAAAATATCTTCAACTGTTTGGCAGTAAATGCCATTTTTCGGTTTTCTACATTAAAAGTCAATAGAAACTTTAAGTTGCCATAGCAACCAAACTAATAGGCCGATTTTCATAAAAAAAAAAAAAAACTTTCCCTAAGCCCAAGGATGCTATATGTAAAATGTGAGCCCAACCGGACCAGTGGTTCCAGAGAAGAAGATTTTCGAAGGTATTTTTAGTTATTTTTTGCATTTTGGTTACCATGGCAACCAATAATGACAAGCAGTGGCATAAAAGCATATGGCTATTAGAAGAATATTAAAAGAAACATTTTTAAAAAAGTTTGGTCAAAATATCTTCAACTGTTTGGCAGTAAATGCCATTTTTCAGTTTTCTCCATTATAAGTCAATGGAAACTTTAAGTTGCCATAGCAACCAAACAAATAAACCGATTTTCATAAAAAACATAAACTTTCATTCCCTAAGCCCAAGGATGCTACATATAAAATTTGAGCCCAATCGGCCCAGTGATTCCGACGAAGAAGAAATTTTTGAATGTATTTTTAGTTATTTTTTGCATTTTGGATACCATGGCAACCAATAAAAATAAGCAGTGGCATAAAAGCGTATGGCTATTAGAAGAATATTAATAGGAACATTTGTATAAAAGTTAGTCAAACTAACTACAACTGTTTGGCAGTTAATGCATTTTTTCCATTTTCCCCATTATAAGTCAATAGAAACATACGGTTGCCATAGCAACCAAACTAAAAAAACACAAATTATTGTTCCTCCTGCCCAAGGATGCTACAGATAAAATTTTAGCCCAATCGGCCCAGTGGCTTCAGAGGAGATGTCGTTTGAAAGTGTGGACGACGGACGAACGGACGGACGACGGAGCCTTGCTATACTAATACCTCACATGAGTCTTCGGCTCAGGTGAGCTAATAAACAAATGGACTAGCCTAACTTTGATGACGTCGATAAACGAGAAGATAACTAATCCAGGAAATGAAAAAAAATAAAATACTGCATATAAACATGTTTGTTTGTGTTACTAGTCTGATCTGTGTTTACATTCAGTAATAACGCGAACAGTGTTTGCTTTACGAAAACACTACTATTCAAATAAATAGTAAATTTCATCTCCAAAAACTGAAAATTTTCAGATGAAAAACTCTTATATTTTTCCTATTTCTGCTCAAAACATAGATTGTGGGTACTCGTTAGAACCGCCTGGACGAGGCGGTTCTAACGAGTACCACAATCTATGTTTTTGAGCAAAAAAGACAAATAATATATACCCCTGTAAACCCCAGTATTACTATATAAAAGTGGGGTTAAGGGGGTCAAAATTATATAGGCATGTTTTCGTGATGACACACACTGTCTAACTCAAGTAACTTCATTCATTATACAGCCAAGCTCTCCTGGCACCACGGACTGAAAACTGCGACAGCCTAGATCAGCCTGCGATTTCACGCAGTCCTGATACTAAGACTATTGTTGTTTCGTCACTTTTCTGTTTATGAACCCAATGCTGACTATTAGAGAACCAGACAGTTGTACAGTAGCCTGAGCTACATATACACAGGGCAGGTAGTATTACTATTCTCCTACTACAACTAATAGTGCGGGTGCCGTCTTTGCATATTTTACGTATTTAGAAGCAATTGCAGTTTCCGCCGATCAAAATAATCTAGCTTCCAGCACGTGGATATGTGTGTTTGGCTGTTTGGGTTGCTGAGTACAGACAGTGATGGCCCTGATCAGCATACGCATCTGCGTTGTCCGCTAACAGAATCATTGGCAAGATACGAGACAGCTTTAGTCGCGAGAATCTGTCATTACTGAGCGAACCATACCAATTTATCTTAGCTGAGTTAAGTTTTGGGAACCTGATACGTCACTTCCGGTCAGTTCTTGTTCGAGTTATGTCCCTTGGAGTTTTTTGGCTTTTTTCGTAAAAATTAAAGAGAAAAGTTCATTGTATTGTCAGTAATTTTGTTGCTGTAGTTAGCCTACAGAGTGCTTCCTCTAGGAGAAACTATTTTAAAAAATGATATACTCAACAAAGTTATGAATTTTACACATTTTTTCAAAAATAGCTTTTCCTGGTTGTTCAGCATGGTTATCATAGTTTCTTAAACCTTTGACTTTCTGTCTTGTTTAATGAGCTTACAATTAAAAGAAATGTAAAACTAAGTGTACATGTATAAATAGAATATCTGTCATTGATGTCCATCACGAAAACCTATGTAATTTTGACCCCCTTAAACCCCACTTTTATATAGTTAAAACTGGGGTATACAGGGGATTACATTATTTTTCTTATTTTGCTTAAATACATAGATTGTGGGTACTCGTTAGAACCGCCTCGGTGAGGCGGTTCTAACGAGATTCCACAATCTATGTTTTGAGCAGAAATATGAAAAATATCAGATTTTTTAATCTGAAAATATTCCTTTTTTTTGGTTGTAAATTTTTTACTATATTTGAATAGACGTGTTTTCGTAATGACATTAGATGCTCATTTCCAGTTGGCAGTAATTGTCATAACTTGCCTTGTTGTAATAATGTTGCAGTATGTGTCTGTAACTGAGTTCGTCACTGGGCTTCATGCTTAATCACACTGAATAAATTCCTGTCAGTCAATGACGTATCAGCACTGGTGGAACATGAAAAAGTTTAAAGAATTGTGCATTTTAATGAGTAAACACTCATCTAAAATGCATATTAAGAACTTTCAAAGTATGGATTGGTCTGGGAAAGGAAACGTTGTGTCATCTCTGTTATTCTTGAATCAGAATACCGTTTCATTAGCAGCTGACAATTTTTAAACTTCTTGAAAATTGAACATTTATATGGGTGGTGATCTTCAGACTGATCGTTTTTGCACTATGGATGCCTATCTCATTAAAAAATCCTTTTGAAACACGTGATAAAAAAAAAGATGTATCCAAAAGTTTTAAAAAGGCATAATATTTGTATTTCATTCAATAATCAAAATACTAATGAATTTTATTATAATTAAATAAGCGTATTATATGTACTTCTGTTCACCAGCTTTAATTTAATTTGTAACGTAATGAGTGAACACCATTCCGGCGGGCATATGACGTTAATATAACGTCACCTCAACGTTGATGCAACGTCATGACGTTGCATTGACGTTGAGCCGACGTTGTATCAACGTCATGTGCCCGCTGGGATGTCAACATAGATTAAAGGCAATTTAAAGATGATTACTGTCATATGGTTGATGCTATCCTTAAGAGCAATAGCCTCATTTCTAGAAAGGAGTCAAATACCAATTAATTTAATAAGAGTGTGAACCTATTCACAGTAAGTAAATAGTATTACTAACTTACTCTTAGTAGTGGGAATAGATATCCCAGGGCAAATAGTGTCGACTAAGATCTGATCAGGGTCAACATTGTCACCAATCCGACAGTTTTAAACATATCATTTAGCCATTAAAATAGCCGTGCTCAAATTTAAGAATAAGCAGAATTTAAGAATAAGTTTACGAATAATACAATACTGTCAAAGGACTAGAAAGGAGTTAAAGCGTCCGTGTATTTATGGCGAATACGGTATTTGTTTGTTTGTGTTGAGGTTTTACGGCCCAGTCAACCCAATGGGGTCATGTCGAGCGCGGTCAGTTTACCTAACCACACGTTTACTGGGCAGGCTTAGTCCTCCAAGCGGTTAACCAGTGTTGGGCACATTCTTTCGCCAGTACATGATCAAGGCGAATACGGTATATGTTAATAACTGGGTGAAACAGTCTATAAACACGCTGTAGTGTAACGGGATAACGTATTTACCCTAGATATAAGAATACCTTAACTTCTTACTATATTTTTTGTCTTACAATTTAACCCATTGAAGACTGGAGACCCCTAAACGGGTAACTGGCAAACTTAGTAGTGCAGACCAAGATCAGACGCCGCCCCAGCGGACACATGACGTTTATAAAACGTCACCTAAACGTCGATACAACGTCCATGACGTTGCATCGACATTGAGGCGACGTTTTATAAACGTAATGTGCCCACTGGGGCGTTCTGCGGCCTCTGATAGGGTCTCGACTGTTTGCAAATAGTTAAACCATTTTTCTGTAGGAATATCTATGCCATATAGCCTGACATACCTAAAATCGAAAATGGACTCTTCAGTATATAGTGTGGGAGAGTTTACTCAGTCTTAAATGGGTTAAACGAGTACATTTAACTACATGTACCTTTATCTGTGGCTAAAAGCCGCTGGATGAAAGGCAAACAGTGTTGATCCTGATCCGATACCGCAATCTGAGCTTGTCTGAACACTAAGGGTAAATATTGTACGCACTGTACTTTGGTTATTTTCGGCAATAATATCGCTTAACCCATTGTATACTGAATAGACTCTCCCACACTATATATTGGAAGAGTCCAATTACAATTTAGGTACGTCCGGCTATGAGATTTACATATTCCTAGAGAAAAATGGCTATACTATTTGCAAACAGTGGAGACCCTGATCAGACGCCGCAGAACGCGGCGTCTGATCTGGGTCTTCACTGTTTGCCAGTTACCCTTTTACGGATCACCCGACTACAATGAGTTAAAGAAATCAAATATAGGGAAATTTAAGAGTCCGTTGCGGCCTAAGGTACAAAACTCTTACTTGTTTTGTTATATTCGTATAACGGAGTAACATGACCATTTTCGTGTCACAATGCAAACAGCGTAGAACGAGCCGTTTAATTAGGATCTACACTGTTTGTCATTCGATTTTGGAGTTTGAACGACGCCCCTATTTGCAACAATGGATATGGCCAAAATGAAAGATAAAAAATTTTACTTGAGAAACTCAGGGACAAAAGGGTTAACAGAGTGGGAAATGTGTTTTATACGCCATTGTTTATGTGTAAAATACGTATGACTGATTCGGAACTGTTTGGTTAAGATGAAGCACTGTTAGTAGTCAATATATTTTGACAAAATAAGGGATCTTACACGCGTGGTCATTTCATATGAAATTTATGAAACGACCCTTCGGCGAGTTTCATAAATTTCATATGAAATAACAACGCGTGTAAGATTTTGTTTTTCATATGACCTTTTAAAATTTGATTTTATCGCTTAAAAGTTGACATTTGTTCAACAGAAAATGCATGGTTGACGTAGACGTCGTCATGACGTTATTTGGTCCCGTAAAAGTTTTATGTAACGTGTGGTCATACGAATTTTATGACACGACATTACGCCATTGAATAACAATGTGGTCAAATGATAAATAGAGGATCTTTCATGTGTGGTCATTTCATATGAAGTTTATGAAACGATCCTTTGGCGGGTTTCATAAATTTCATATGAAATTACCACGAATGTAAGATTCTGTTTATCATATGAACATTTTACATTGGATTTTATCGCCTTTAAAGTTGACAATTATTCAACAGAAAATGCATGGCTGACATGGACGATCATGCCATTACTTGTTCCCACAAAAGTGTTATGTAACGTATGGTCATACGAATTTAATGACATGACGTTACCCCAGCAAGCACATGACGTTAATACAACGTCGCCTCAACGTCGATGCAACGTCATGACGTTGCATCGACGTTGAGCCGACGTTGTATAAACGTCATGTGCCCGCTGGGACGCCACTGAATAACAGCGTCGTCATATGATAAACACTTTTACAGACATAGTTGATGGCACGTGGGACGCGACAAGAAGAAAGGTGACTTCTAGGGAACTAAAAATAACTGACTCATTTATGCATAGCGTCCCATAAACCGGACACTTGCAAACAGTGCAGACTCAGATCAGACGCAGCAGAACACGGCGTCTGATCAGGGTCTACACTGTTTGCGTTTAGGACAGGAATTGCTATCAAACATGGTAACAATAAAACTAACCAGACATTCCTGATTTTGAAATGAACCGGTCCAAAGTGTTAATGTTGAAGAGTCCACTCGTCATAAATGGGTTAATTTGTAAACAGTGTAGTATTTATGTGGTTTGTAAAGTTTTATTACTAAAATCCTACTCAATTTTTTCTCTATTGCATTGCTATACAATTCAAGAGTATAAGTGTGTTATATACCAACATTCTCCTCCTCCTAAAAGGAAAGCTTTAGTATTCGAGAATCACCTGGAATGAGAATAGAGGTGTGAATGGCGGGCAAAAGCATACTCATCCGGAAAGGCGTATACCCGGTGCATTATCTTTGTTCTATCTAACAGTCAATGAATTCATATTGCATGACACGTAGAAAAGTCAATAGACCGACTAAGGTCAACTTTAGGAGTGTTCTCTATAATTAAATGTATGGGTCCGTCCGTCCGTTCGTTCGTGCATTCGTTCGTGGTCAATTAGCGAAATGGACATAACTCTTGAACCGTTAGAAACGCTTTATTATTTTTCGCACTCAGATTGATATCAACAAGATCTAGCCAATGGGCTTGAAAATGCAACGTTTCTTTGACAGAGGCAACGCCGAAGCCAAAAGTCGCTGTAGGTATTCAACCATATTGGATAGTTTAATAAAATTTTGTATACACATTAATATTGATAAACACTGGCAGAAGGAATTCCCAAATGCCATTTTACATTGACCTATACAACCACTGAAGCCATAAAATGTGACGCTTAACGAAAACACCCGTAACTCTTGAATTGTTTGGAATATTTTGATAATTTAAATTTAATACAATTTCAGTGTAAGGTTTAATAAAAAATAATGGATTGGAAAGCAGAACGACAAATAAGATTAACAACTCAAAATTTGCAACATATCAAATAAATCTGTGAAAAATATGCTGTACATATCATTAAAGGAAAACATGAATGATAGCTAAAGGCTTGGTTCAGGAACAAAATACTATAATTGAATATAGAAACCAACATACAGGAACAACTGTTCAAAAACTCAGATTGATGATATGCTACAAATATCCATATTTAGCAGCTTCTACAGATGGGTTAATTATTGGTGATGATGGAAATGATGGCATTTTACCAAATTCAATGCAACTAAATATTGTGAACTACAACTGGTGCGATTTTGTTGTAAAAAGAGTGTACCCATATGAAAAGTTTGTGGAAAGAATTTTCCGTGATTCTGATTTGTGGGATAAAGTCATAGTGCCAAGACTGGCTGCATTTTACCTTACTCCCAGAATTAACATTTCCCACATAAAGAACAGTTCCAGGAACATGTCTTCAGCACCACGGGTATGTCCCATTAAACAAATATTAAATACGTACATATATCAAAGCTCTAGATAAGGTGATTTTTTTTTCAACCAACAAGTAGAAATATATTTTTATTTCTCTATGAAAACATACGTTTTGGTTACTCATTAAGGCGCATCACTTCTAATGAGTTCCCACAACATATGTTGTTTTGGAAAAAAAAAAAAAAAAAAAAAAAAAAACTATTTTATGGACACCCCTCTTACCTGGAGCTGTGATATATACATAAGTCGGGGAAATTACCACTTAAGGTTACTAAACAATTTGCTAAAAGTTACTGCTAGACAATTCATTATCTTTACAGTTATTTATCTTTGTTTCTGAAATTTTGCAAGACGTGTTGTTTTTGCCTTCTGTCTAATTCTATACCATGAATGAACGGAAAATATTTTTAATACTTAAAATCTCTGGCAATGTTCTGGCTAACATTACGAAAACACATTCCATTACGAAAACATGCCTATTCAAATATATTGAAAACTTTACAACCAAAGAAAAGGAAAATTTTCAGATAAAAAATTCTGATATTTTTCATTATTCTGCTCAAAACATAGATTGTGGGTACTCGTTAGAACCGCCTCACTGAGGCGGTTCTAACGAGTACCCCCAATCTATGTTTTTAAGCAGAAATAAGAAAAATAATGTAAACCCCTGTAAACCCCAGTTTTACTATATAAAAGTGGGGTTGAAGGGGGTCAAAATTATATAGGCGTGTTTTCGTAATGAAATATATAGAAACTTTCGTCTCCAAAAACTGAAAAAAATCGAATAAAAAAACTCGGATATTTTTCATATTTATGCACAAAACACATATTGTGTGTACTCGTTAGAACCGCCTCGCTGAGGCGGTTCTAACGAGTACCCACAATCTATGTTTTGAGCAGAAATAAGAAAAATAGTGTATATCCCTGTAAACCCAAGTTTTACCATATAAAAGTGGGTTTTTTAGGGGGTCAAAATTATATAGATATGTTTTCGTGATGAAAGGAAGATCTAGATAGTTTCATACGTCAAGTCTGTCTGTTTGTCTTCGTATGATTTTTATTAAATATTTTATTACTTTGCCACTCAATGTGAAAGATAATTTCATTGATCTAACTGAAGAAACTTTTAAAACGAAAGCATTACGTAAACACGCCTATTCAAATATATAGAAAATTGTACAGCCAAAAAAGGAAACAATTCAGATAAAAAATTCTGATTTTTTTTTTCAAATTTCTGCTCAAAACATACATTGTGGGTAATCGTTAAAACCGCCTCGCCGAGGCGGTTCTAACGAGTTCGTTAGAACCGCCTCGGCGAGGCGGTTCTAACGGGTACCCACAATCTATGTTTTTGAGCAGAAATAAGAAAAATAATGTATACCCCTGTAAACCCCCGTTTCACTGTATAAAAATGGGGTTTAAGGGGGTCAAAACTATATAGGCTTGTTTTCGGAATGGGATTTCTTTTTTTTGGCTTATGATGAAAAGCATATGTTTTTCTCAGTTTAAGGGAATGCATACATTTTCAGAGGAAGCAAGTTTTGTCAAAACTGCTTTGCCTCACTCCTGAAAAAGGATCTACTCAAAAAGAATACAATTTTGCTCCTATAGGGAGCACATTCCTTCCTTTGGAAGTAATTAAATTCTTTCCTTTTAGAGCAGACCTTTTTTCAGAAGGGGCTTGGTGTGCAGCAAAGCAAATAGGAAGTCACGAAAGTTGTAAATATGACGGAAATGTATTAAAAATATCTAGTTCCCTTAAACTTCCCTGGTTATTTTGAACTCGAATTCCGCTTATGCCGGCGCTAGGGGTGGGGCTTATGCAGCCTTGCAAACTACAGTGTAGCATATGAAGAGACTCAATCAAACCGAGTCTCCGATTTTCGTGATTTTGTGTGTTCTTTGTTTCGAAAAGGCAATCCACTTTGACTTTTATTTTACTCTACTGTAGCTAGTGTTGTGCCGTGTGGCGGCCGTAAAAAGTCTGCCCGTACATCATCATAGTGCAGGTTATATTTTATTTCCTTTGGAATCATTGAGCCCATCCTGGTTATTTTGAAAATCGAGTGTTGCATATGAAGAGACTCAGTCAAACCGAGTCTCCGATTTTCGTGATTTTGTGTATTCTTTGCTTCCAAAGGCAATCCTTTTTGACTTTTATTTCACTGTGTTGGTTGATTCTGATGAGAACAATGATTCGGGGCACAGCATTTCCTTCAAGAGTGCGTGTGCAACCAGCGAAGACTCAGATCAGCCTGCGCATCCTTGGGTACATATAGCGCTCTGCGAAGGCTCTAATCAGACTGTGCGGATGCGGAGGCTGATCTTAGTCTTCACTTGAGCACATGCAGTCTTGTAGGAAATGCTGTGTCCCAGCTGAAATATTAGTTTTAGCTCTGCATCCTAGTCTCAGATTGTAGAAACGTTGTCTGACCACAGAAAAAAAGACAAAAAACAAATGTAATGTTGAATCGTTTTATTTGAAGGATTTTAACTCACGTCTATCTCACTAGGTAATAATCACAGCCTTGCCAAGCCAAACGGCCCAGTGACAAGGATCTATGTCAGCCCTCAAGTATTTCTTACACCATTAATGCCCAGTGCACACTTCTATCTCACGCATTCCGAGTGCTCCATTTCTAACTTACTGTGTCTGCTCTGTTGTTGTTATTAATTTCATAGAAATTTGTGTATTTAAAGCGAAAGGTCTTGATCAGATACGCGTTCTGTGGCATCTGATCAAGGTCTACGCTATTTGCCAAGGCCCTTTTTAGGGGATGCTGGGCGTGGTTGTGCTTATTTTGGAAACTAATAGATCCATTTTGTTCGTTCTCATGACAATATCATAAGAAACTTTTCTACCCGGCAAGGCTGATGATTACTAGTTTTGATGTACATGTAATTAATAATAACAATAACAATACGAGGGGTGATCAATAAGTAATACGAGCAGCCAACTAAACATTTAAACTTTCCGAAATACTATTACTTTAACTTTGATCTAATAGACGTCTCTAATTGTGTGACGGATTCCTTTTCTGCTCTGAATGACTCTGTATTTGGTGTCGTTATTTTTAAAATTACAATAGAATGGATATACTTTCAGGGGAGGTAACTCTGTCAAAATAATTTTGCTCCATTCAGAAAAAGGGTCTGCTCTGAAAGGAAAGCATTTACTCCCATTGGGAGCGATTCTTTCGTTTCAGAGCAGACCTTTTTTTCAATACGTTGTCGAGATGGTAAAAATGTGTGGAAGGAATGGTGGAAATTCTACTAAGTATATCCATTCCCTTTAAGATACGGATACAATAATAGTGTTCCTGTTTGGTAGAATATATAAAAACTCATCATATGCATTTTCATTACGAAAACACGCCTATTCAAATATACTGAACATTTTAACCACCAAAATATGAAAACTTTTAGATAAAAGTTCGGATATTTCTCATACTTCTGGTCAAAACATAGATTGTAGGTACTCGTTAGAACTGCCTCGGTGAGGCAGTTCTAACGAGTACCCACAATCTATGTTTTTGGGCAGAAGTATGAGAAAAATAATGTATACCCCTGTAAACCCCAGTTTTACTATATAAAAGTGGGGTTTAAGGGGGTCAATATTATATAGGCAGGTTTTCGTGATGATAGCTGATAGAAACACGACGATGACGCGAAACATATTTATTTATACCGAAGAGAAAAATCCTCATTGGTTACAAAAAAAATAGTTTTCTAGTAACTTAAAATGCGTGTGCGCTCTATGTATTTATCTTCAAATATTTTAAATTGATAAGCTACATATTCATGGAAAACGTCACTGTATTTGAAATACCGTTAAATGCTTTGACACAAGTTCAGGGTATCGGATATCATATCGCCCCGTGACACGGCTGCCACTTATTCGCCAAAATACTTAAAAAAAAAAAAAAAATGAAGTGAGGCCTTCGATCCATTTACAAATGCGATCATCTGAACTAAAGCTCGTGATACCTTGGTTCAGGCACTTGGTTGTGCTCTAGCTGTTGCGATTCATCATTCTTTTACTTGCATTACTTAATGATCGCCCCTCGTATATCAATTCGGGAAAAATAATATATTTATAAAATGAGCCTCGTCCTGACAACATCTGTCTTCGTATATAAGCGAATGTGCATGCCTATATCAGACTTCCTGAGTTCAGTTATTTACTTCCTACATGCGCAGTCCAATCAGCCCTGTACAGACTTGTTTTTAACTGGCACCTATAAGTAGTAAAATTCTCAGAAAGAATTACACGCGTCCAGAGCAGACTTTACATGATTGCAGTCTGCTCAATGCTTGCACACTTCGTATGCAGTCGACTACAGATGTTTGTCCATACTCGGCTCAAATAATAGTAATAAAATCACGATTTCTCACCACACGGTGTTTATTCCTCGCATTTCATCTGTATAATAATTATTCAACACAAATTAACAAGACATTCGAAACAACAAACAGGAAAACAAGTATTATAAAATATGTGTGTACTCACAGTCAAGAGAAGAATAAGTTGTGCAATACATATAGCAGCAATATAACGGAAGATCCCAGGGGTAGATAACTTGACAAACAGCGAAAACCGAGACCCGCCTCCGACCCACGAAGTCTGGACAGAGTCTTCATTGCTAGTTGTAAAAACTCCTTATTACTGTCCTGACAAAAAGAAAAGTGAAAATCCTTACCAGACTGCGTGGATGTCAAGTGTTGTGCCAGCTATGAGTGTTCCCAGCTATACAAACTTGGGCCTTTCCAGTGCTATATTATCTTGGACTTGTTCCGTGCTACGTCAGACTGACTTTACCGTGCTTTGTCAGACTGACTTTTTCCAAGATATGCCAGACTGATTTTTTGCGTGCTATGCCCAAACTATTTCGGCGTCGTCATTCGTGTTTATATGTAATTTTTAGATATAAAAATGTAAAGAGTCATGACTAGAGGCTTAATTGTCGAACTTCAGTAATTAAAATGACAAGATCAAATAGTAAAAAAAGAATGAACAAAACTGCTAGGTCGAAGAGAGAAAGATAAATGGAAGAGGCTCAGCGAAGTAAGTAAATACAATGACAATCTTACAGGTCAAGCATGACCTATCGTTATTTGACTTAAATCGTCTAACACTCGATAACATTCGTATACATATAGTAGGATTAACCTTAAGCATGCTGGGTAAACATTTCAGCACATGACATTTTAAATATGCTTTTTGTTTTTCGTTTTCCAGAAAACAGACTTTGGAATTTCATGCAAATTGTCTTTTAAGGAGAAAATTTGTATGAAACGCCAAAGTCCGTTTTCTCGGATAAATGAGAAAATATAATCAATTTGTCGCCTACTGAATTAACCCATAGCATGCTAAGTGTTAAAACATCAAGACGTTTTTGCACCACTATTAAGGAAAACTGACAAAAATAAGTCAATACATACTTGCACCATTATGCTGTTAAAGAAGAAAACAAAATAATTGCATAGAACTGATAACTTCCTCAATTCCTCCAGACGTCAGTACCATCATGTTGTATTGCTCAGTCAGCACGTTTCTGTTTCATAATTATAATTATCAATATCTATATTTGATTTCATGCCATTGCCACTTTACTTTACGTATATGCAATACTTTTATTTAGAGTAGACCTATGAATAATTCGCAGTTTTGTAATGTCATTTCTAAAACACAGTGATGGTGCAAATGATTTTGAAGTACATGAAGCTATACACTGGAAGGGTGATTTTATGCTCTCTCATCAACAAGCTACTAACCCCTCAAACAAAACTAATAACCCGTAAGGATAGGATGATATATCTTAAACATATAAAAGGATGCCCAAAATGGAGATTGCCACATGGACTAACAGTAATCAAAACAAAAAGGTAACATCAACCTAGTCACAGTGTAAAGAACCCTTAGCACCTTAGAGTTTATGAGATTTAACCTGGACACGGATTTTCTACCAAATGGATAACTGTGGAAATATTGCGTCACATGACCCAATCGTCAGACATTCTCTTACCAGCAATACACAGGTTTGTCCTGCTCGTGTTCAAGTGTCAAGTAAAAGACTCTGAAAGGTAAAAAGGAATACGAATTGTGTAAAAGAGTCAAGTTGTGTACTAGAAACGTGTAATTGATGGAACCATACATAATTTGGGATTCCGGTTCTAGCTCTTGTAAGCTATTAATCAATCTCAGATTCGTAAAAAATGGCTTTTATCTTTTTAAATTTAACAAAGTGTTTCGTTTTTTTTTTTGTTTTTTTTTTTTTTTTGTTTCACTTTTTCCGTTCTATTTTGTCAGTCACCCGACGAAACGCTTTCGAATGATATGGACTGCGACATAAAGGGATTTTCCGACTCACAGTAGCACGTGAGATATTCAGTTCTGCATCTCCCGGCAATATTATTCAATGTACTATGTAATCAACTTCTGAAGACAAATACAGAATGACGATGTGAACGGTCATGAAGTTTAAGTTGGAGGCACACCCATACTTTGTTAAAAAGGACTTGACATTACTTCATGTGGACATTACGAAAACATGCCTATTCAAATATACTGAAATTTTTACCACCAAAAAATGAAAATTTTCAGATAAAAATTCTAATATTTTTCATATTTCTGCTCAAAACATAGATTGTTGGTTCTATCGAGTACCCACAATCTATGTTTTTGAGCAGAAATAAGAAAACTAATGAATACCCCTGTAAACCCCAGTTTTACTATACAAAAGTGGGGTTTAAGGGGGTCAACATTATATAGGCGTGTTTTCGTGATGAATGTGAGAAGTATACACCACAGAAGACAAAACGGAAGGCAGCTCTCGTCGTGTTTGGATGGTTATATACACATTTTAAACTTGTCAAAATTTAAATCAGCCACGTCATCGGAAATATAGAATAGATTATTTTCATGATGACAACTGAAAAAAGCCAAGTATTGTGCTGTGTAAGTCAGTTGTTGTACTAGGAATTCATTTTATAATGTCAAATAAGCCAAGTAGTGTGTTGTGTAAGTCAATTGTTGTACTAAGAAGTCACTCTATATTGAAAAATAAGCCAAGTAGGCCTATTGTACAAGGAAGTCACTCTATATTGTCAAATAAACCAAGTATAATGTTATGTAAGTCAATTGTTGTACTAGAAAATCATTTTATATTGTCAAATAAGCCTAGGACTGTGTTGTGCAAGTCAATTGTTGTACTAGAAAGTCACTCTTTATTGTCAAATAAGCCAAGTATTATGCTGTTTAAGTTTGTTGTACTAGAAAGTCACTCTATATTATCAAATAAGCCAAGTATTGTGTTTTGTAAGTCAATAGTTATACTAGGAAGTCTTTCTAATGTCGGATAAGCCACGCATTGTGTTGTGTAAGTCAATTATTGTACTGTGAAGTGGTTTTATCATCTGACAGTTTTGCTTCATCCCAGTTAGCATTCTGTTTAAATCTATGTCGGACCATTATTGGCCCAACAGGAATACTGTCAGGCCGATAACTCTCAGGCCTGTAGATTTAAGTAGAATGCTAGCTGGGATTTTGCAAGCAAAATATGCTAACTTAATCCGTTTTTAACACTATGTGATCCAGTTTTATTAGAATTGTTGTTGTCCGCTGGAGTATTGAATTGATACTGTAGAATATGTGAACGAAAAAAATGGTCATTTTTAGACTATACAGATACTAATAAAGGAGCCCTTGGAGACACGGAAAATCGCTGTCCCTCACAAAAAGCGGAACTCGATTTTTCAAGATATCAGAATGGGCTCAATTATCTCAAGAAAATAATAATTAAATCTGTTCTTTGATGAAGTACGGGGATAGTTTGTACCCAGCGGGCATATAACGTAAATACAACGTCGCCTCAACGTCGATGCAACGTCATGACGTTGCATCGACGTTGGGCCGACGTTGTATAATCGTCATGTGCCCGCTGGATATGGCCGCCACACGCACTTAACCGCAGTGTAGGCTGATATGGGACAGCGGTCTTTTTCTTATGTTGCGCACTATTGCAACAGAAGTTCCAAAGGCAATCCTTTTAATTTTTATTTTTATTCAAAACCCATTTCCTTTTAAACAGGAAGGTTTTAAGGAAAATGGATACACTTTACGTAGAGGCAGTTCTGTCAGTTTGTTTCTGCCTCCTTTCTGAAGAAAGGTCTATTAAAAAAGGAGAGGAGCAAATTCTTTTCTTTGGTGTGCGAGGTACAAACGTTAAGTCACAAAAGTCTGTCTCCCTTCTAAATCTACCAAGTGTATCCCTTTAAAAGTCCTCTGAGCTTTGGGTGATTACGCCGGGAAACGGTGGGTGGCTTATTTTATGCCAAATGCGTATAAGTACGTAAAAGACTAATCCATGCTGAAAAAGCCATCTTTCACGATTGATCCTGAATTTGATCAATAACTCATTGAACAAAGCAAAAAAAAAAAAAAAAAAAAAAAAAAAAAAAAACAAGTGAATAAAAGACGCAAGAAACAAACATGATGAAGCATAGTGCGAAATAGTATTGTCATTCTATATTACTTTTCTGAGCATTAGATTTGTTGGCCTACTATTTTACATGGTTCTTGACTTCAAACTTAATGTGAACCAGCACACGGCCAACAAATACTAAACGCCATAGATAAACGAACGTTTCACTGCAATCTGTACTTTCTTTCATTTTAGTCTGGTCAGAATCCAAACTGTTTGATGTTTAAATCTAGACTTTTCATATAATGCATTTGACGAATACGCATGCTGCTCAAGGTTTTTCAGGTGGTACATGCCATTTTGACGGTTTTTTTTTTTTGTGCTGGTTTTTATTGTTTGTTCAGAACCAATGGAAACAGTTTCTGACTATTTAAGCGAATACACCTGAATGCGTTATCGTCAGATTAAAGGTAGATCACTTTCTGCAGACAGGAATTCGGTTCCTTAGTACTTGAAGTATTTCAATACAGAAGCTACTCTTCCATAAGGAAAAATTGCTCCCAGAAGGAAAACTTTCTTCCTTTAAGGTAGCTTCAAGTAAAAACGGAGGTAAATACTGTTAGTCATAATCATGACTTTTGAATGCATATCCATTCCAATTAAAATAAGGTGATTTTTATTCCCAAAAAAGAACCATTTTTTTTTACACTTTGATCCTTTCATCACACACCACTTTAGTTCCAGATGAAACAGTTCAAATTAGTCGTATTAGCAGGTTCTATACTGCACGCCTTTGTGTGTACGACTTGTCTAAACTTCTTATTTGAATAAATAGGGATTGACCAAATATGGAATAGTCCAGCTTATTTAGGTGAGGAACGATAAAGATTACCCGAAATATAAGAAAATCGTCTTTCGTTGAAGATATCAAACCTGGACCCCTTGCATTTTTCGTCTCCTACAGAAGGGAAAACAGTGCTTTCATCTGTGAACCATCAAAATGCTAATCACAATTGCAGCAGACGATATTTTGATTTTTTTTTTTGTAATTTTTTTTCAGAGAAAATAAGGCTTCACTACATAGCAGGTAATTCATATGAAACGCTAAGTCTTAATTTCTTAGAAAAACTAGTAACAGTGTTTTCAGAGAAAACATATATCCCCCACCGTGATTTTTTTTAGTTTTTCTACCACTGTGACCGTGAAAATTAGCTCAAGGTCACCAAAAATTTAACAAGCTCTTTGTTATGTCCCAATTATATATCCATGAAAAATTTGTATGCATCCGACACTGGTTCACAAGATATAGTGCAGACAAGGTGTGACGCCGACGCCAACGCAGACGTCGACTCCATCACTTACATCTTGAGCAGCGCAGCCAAAATAATCGTATGTACCTTAGTATTCGGACACACAGTCCTGAGCAAACAGATCAGAGGGTGCATGTCTACACTGTTTCGACACGCATCAAACAGTTTTTACGGAACTTCAACTTGATGTAAAATGGATTCATTCATATTTTAGAAGATGTATAATAAGGCGTTAAGGTGTCCGAATACTAAGAGCAAATACGGTAAGCTGACATGAGATGGTGTCTATTCTGTAAACATGTACTGCTTGAGAGTATTAACACAGAAAAAGCTGAACCGGCAGTCTTCCCGTAAAACACGGTTCCTCATCACAACATAAACATGTCATTACCTTTAAAACTTCTGCAAAAAAGTACTGTATTCGGGCATCTCAAGTCCTTAACAAACATGTCTTAGAAATTGAACAAGTCCGTCTTATCAAGTTAATGTGTCTCAAACTGTTGCCAAACAGTGCGGATCTGATCAGATTCCATCACGAGAACACGCCTTTATAATTTTAATCCCCTTAAACCCCACTTTTAAGTAGTAAAACTGGGGTTTACAGAGGATATATACTATTTTTCTTATTTCTGCTCAAAAACATACATTGTGGGTACTCGTTAGAACCGCCTCATCAAGGCGGTTCTAACGAGTACCCACAATCTATGTTTTGAGCAGAAATATGAAAAATATCAGAAATTTTCATCTGAAAGTTTCATTTTTTGGTGGTAAAATTCTCAATATATTTGAATTGGGGTGTTTTCGTAATGCCGACTTCTGTGGCGTCTAGTTTCGGTGTACACTGTTTACTCAGGCCTAATTTCACGTAAGAGGTTCCAGAGTTTCATTTCAATTAGGTTTAAGAAATGAAAAAATCTATCACCAAAATCTTTTCAAAAGATTCGTTTCTGAGTACATAAGATACTAAACATTCTTTACGTAAAACAGGATCGAGTGTATATTAACATACTATCTGAAATTGCTACATTTACCCATTTTAGACTGGATATACTCCCGCACACTATATATTGGAAGCGTCCAATTTTAATTTTAGGTATGTAAGGTTATGTGATTTAGATAGTCCTCGAGAAAAATGGCTAAACTTTTTGCAAACAGTGGAGAACCTGATAAGACGCCGCATTCTATTCTGGGTCTGCACTGTATGCCAGTTACCTTGTATGCCAGTTACCTTTCAGAGTAAAATGGGTTAACGGTAATCACATTTGGTTTAAACATATTCATTCTCATTTCTATTGACATGCAACATAAAGTATGCACAGGAATAAAGATGAAAGCAGAATGCTTATATGATTCTTTTTCCCGAAACGAAATGACATTTGCAGCGTATATCACGTGTTCTTTTTGCAATCGCTTATTCTTTTTTCTGTGATGTCATTTTCTGTGTATGTCATATGGAATCAGTCTTTTAGAAGAAAGAAATCGCAGGGGTCCGTGTGTCATGTCATTTATTACAGTTAAAGAGCAACAATAAGGATTCATGCGGAAAGAAAATACAAAATATCACAAACTTTCACCTCGCACAAAAATGTCATTAATTTACTCCAGAGAAAATTGTTTCAATTCCAACTACCTAATGCTGTATGTGTTTATAAAGGTATTCCACAATGAACTTCGGCTCGCCGTTTCCTTTAAAATATTTTAAATAGTTTTCAAAAATGTGACATCGAGTGTTTGTTGGAGTTTTCTGATTTATTTGAATAGGAAAATGATTTTTGTTTCTTTTTGGCGGTTTCAATTTCGGTTAAATGTTGCCTTTTATCACTGAAGGAGTTTGTTGACATCATTTAAGGGGAGACAACTCTGTCAAACTGTTTCAGCCCCCTTTCTAAAATGTAGTCTACTTTTAAAGGAAATAATTTGTTCACAAGGGAAGCAATTCTTTTCCTTTTAGAGGCAACCGTTTTCCTTGGAGAGTTAGTGTTCAGAAAAACGAACAGGAAGTTAAAAACGTAGCTTCTACCAAGTGCTACTCAAGGGGTAAACGTACTACAGTTGCCTAGAAAACCTTTGTAAAAACATAAAGGAAATACAAAACATCACGAAAACATATATTTATTTGACCCCCTTAAACCCCACTTTTATATAGTAAAAAAGGTAAGAGAAAAGTCCAGGGAGTGCCACAATCACAAACAGCAGCCCTTCCCAGACACGAAGAGGAAGAGGAAACAGACAAAATCAAACAAGCGCAAATTGAACAAACGTACGAAAAGCACTAAGATTAGCTCTCTCTTCCCTAAGCCAGGTAATCGCAATGCTAAAAGGACTGAAAAACACAAGAACAAAATAACACAAGTAAGACATAAAACAAATCGCCTCGTAGAATAAACCACAAAGCAACAAAGAGCAAGACTAACGGGTTTACAGGGGTATATATTATTTTTTCTTATTTCTGCTCAAAAACATACATTGTGGATACTTGTTAGAACCGCCTCGCCGAGCGGTTCTAACGAGTACCCACAATCTATGGTTTGAGCAGAAATGTGAAAAATATCAGAATTTTTATCTGAAAACTTTTAGGTTTTGGTGATGAAATTTTCAATATATTTGAAGAGGCGTGATTTTTTTAATGAAGAAATAAGAGCTATTGCATATTAAAACGAATAGAGAAGGTAATTAGTTTCGTGTTACAACCTTTCCCAAAGTACAACACATTTTTTGATCAAAATCATCTTGTAAAAGAATGCATATAAAACATGTAGGACGGATTATTCTAGAAAACAAAAAAAAAATTAACGAAGAAAATAGCTTGACAGAATGCACAGGACGTTATATTCTTAAGAGAATACAAACGTTCGACTTATCTGGTTCCATACCATTTAAAGCCGTGTTCTCAGTAAATAAAAGATGTTTGTCCCAAATATTTACTCTCAAGGTAACAGTTAGAATTTCAAACTTTTCTATTTCCAGTACTTGTGATCTGAATACACACACTTTAGCAAGAACGACTTGACATACAAATAGTGTAAATTAACAGAATCACGACCACTTTAAGCGTCAACATATAACTTTGTTCAGAGTGTTTAGGTCCTTAAACAATGGTACAGTTTTGCTGAGTAAAATTGTAGCAGACGGTAATTCTTTTTTTCTATTACTTTCAGAGAAAGTAAGGTTTGACTTTTCATTGAAATCGTCTTGTTAGCATGAAAAGTGAAACATAATTTTCGCTGCGAAATACAAAATATGTTTCAAAATGTCTGCCGTAGTTGTGATGGTCGCTTTTTTAAAGGTTTAAACAGACTTTCTTTTCAGAAAAAAAATCAACAACAAAAAAAAAACAAAAAAAAACAGACATCCATTGTATATTGAAAAGAATAAATGCTAGGTTTTAGACATAATCTTTTAAAAAATTTATTCGGAGTGTTCGTCTGAAGGAGGCGTGTAGCTTTCAGAATGTATAAAGACATCGGTATGACAAGAGAACAGCATAAAACATCAATTGTTGTATGCAGGTGATGGAGCCAAAAAGTCAGAAAACCTACCTTCGGACATGTGCGCCTAGCGAAGATTCTGATCAGACTGCGCATTCGCGCACTCTGATCAGAATCTTCACTTGGCGCATTTTGAATAGCCAAGATGCAAAGTTTATGCGGACAAGGAAGACTTATCAGACTGCGCAGACGAGCAGGTTGGTTTGAGTCTCCGTTTGGCTTACTAATCAGAAAATATGTTTTCTCACGTTACGGCTGAATGGAAGTCAAACATTGTTGTTATGGGTAATGGAATTGAAACACTTTTCTCTGAATACACAGCATACCACACTGGGTCATTTGCACAGTAAGTGCGAATATTTACAATAAATATGTAAAGTAATATTTATAGGAATAGTAATAGTAAAAACAGTAATGAGCAAGTGTGTCGAAGTATAAAAAAATCTTCTAATAAACAAACATCGTATATTCACACCTTTATCATAGATTTATACAAATGCTTCCGCAGTTCTTGATCTAACAAAGTTACAGACTTCTTAGTCTCACCACCCACAGCATCAGTGGAATTTTTCAAATACGAACAGGTCCCGGGACGGGGATTATATGTGGACAGCGAATAACCTAACCAGCATGCGCATGTGCACGCCCTGATAAGGGTATTTGCTGTCGGTTAATCATTAATACTGGTATTGTGTTGAGAATAGCGAAGATGCTCACCAGGTGGTGCGGAGGATCATGCTGTCTGTTTCCACTGTAGCAGACCACATTCTATGTTGTTGTTGTTTTCTAATCATCACGAAAACATGCCTATATAATTTTGACCCCTTAAACCCACTTTTATACAGTAAAACTGGGGTTTACAGGGGTATACATTATGTTTCTTATTTATGCTCAAAACATAGATTGTGGCTACTCGTTAGAACCGCTACGGTGATGCGGTTCTAACGAGTACCCACAATTTATGTTTTGAGCAGAAATATGAAAAATGTCAGAGTTTTTTTTTTATCTGGAAATTTTCCGTTTTTGGAGGTGGATTTTTCTATATATTTAAATAAGCGTGTTTTCGTTATGTTTGTAGAAAAAATAAAGCTTGACATGTTATGGAGATCGTACAGCAAACGGCTCACGTGATATACCAGGCTTTACTTTTTCTGATAAAAAATAAATGATAAAAAAAAGTTTAAGAATGCCGTGTGCTTTTGCTGTAGTTTGATCTTTAAAGGTTAAATTGATTCAATGCACAAATTTGTAAGACAACCAAACCGTATTCTGAAATGGATTACATAACAAATTACGAACAAGTGCAAATAATGTTAACAGTTTGCATGTACAAGTGGGATACATAAGTTAAATAGTACACTTACAAAGAACTTAGAGGATTACGCGATCAAAAGCTTGTTTTTGACAATATACTGTATAAAGCTGGAAAAGGCAAGGATAGATAGTGTTTCTTCCCGGACCAACTATAATATACCATAAAACACGATGGAATCTCGGGGAATAGAGGTAACTTGATGTTTGGTACGGACATGTTTTTGTGACTCCAGAAACCCGCCCTATTCATATACTTGGCCACATAGGGTATTACATAGTCTTCTGGGTCTTTCACAAAACAAACGTGACCATCCCCCAAAATGTCAATGGAGACATGCTATTTCACTCTTCGTGTTTCAAACCAAATACACTTGTTACGCACAGACTTGAAAAAAAAACTGCTTCAACGAGGCCAACCCAAACCTATAATGATCACTTCTTTAAGAGTCTATCTTCACTAGTTAGTGACGGGGTGGGGGCTTATTCTCCTATATATATACTGCGAATACTTAAATATCTGCTACAACGTTGTTACTTTGTGGTTGTATTGATAAATACATGTAAGTAGAAATTACCATTACGAAAACAAGCCTATTCAAATATACTAAAAATTTTACCACCTAAAAAATGAAAAATTTGAGATAAAAAATTCTGATATTTTTCTCATTTCTGCTCAAAACATTGATTGTGGGTACTCGTTAGAACCGCCTCGATGAGGCGGTTCTAACGAATACCCACAATTTATGTTTTTGAGCAGAAATAAGAAAAATAAAGTATACCCCTGTAAACCCGAGGTTTTACTACATAAAAGTGGGGTTTAAGGGGGTCAAAATTATATAGGCGTGTTTTCGTGATGTTTCAGAAGAAAGCAGGAAGTGCTGTTTATATTTTGCTAAACGTTAAATATATACGTACTGTTTATTCTATGGCCGTGGTTTCTCAACAAGAACAGTTAGACCCAATCATTAGTTTAAGGGGAATTGATAGACATTCAGGGGGAGATAATGCTGTCACTATTGTTTTGCTTCCCTCCCGGAAAGGGTTCTTTATCGGAGCATTTTTTTTTCCTTTTTGAGTAGACCCCTTAATAGAAGGGGCTTGACGTGCAATAAATCAAACAGGAAGTCAGAAAATCTGTCTCCCTTGGAGGAAATAGTGAACAATCTACCAAGTTTACCTAGTCCCCTTAAATCGAGAAATGAAGTACCGGCTATTTGGAATGTGTATTTGTTTATCCAATTTATGCCTAGCGTCCTATAAAAGGGACATTGGCAAACAGTGTAGACCCAGATCAGACGACGCAGAACGCGGCGTCTGATTGTTTGCATTAAGTACTGGGAATTTCTACAAAACACGGTAATATTAAAAACTAACCAAACACCTCTTTTATTAGTAATGAACCTGTCCAAAGCATTGAGGTAGAAGAGTCTATTCGACTTAAATGGGTTAAAATTTTTCGACCCTTTCCGTTTAGAATATTTACACTTCACCACGAAAGCAAGTATAGAGTCACGTGGGAGAATATTCGAATAGGTAATGCTTCTTTGTTTTCGACGAACACGTTTACATATCTAGGCCAATTTTAAGAACGTTAACATTTAAGGAACAGGTGAGACTAGTCGCTAAAATATATCCTGAAATCTAAAAATTCAGTCCAAAACAACATATATTTTTTTCTTATTTCTCAATAAAATCATATATTGTGGGTACGCATTAGAAGCGCCTCCGGGAGGTGCTTCTAATGAGTACCCACAACATATGTTTAATTGAGAAATAAGAAAATATTATTTGGATACTCCCTCTTATCTGGATCCGGAGCTATCCTCTTATCTGGAGCTATACAACTAATAATTGGTTAATTTTTTTTAAAAGTTATTTCAGGCATATATTAACCTAAATAACTACATTTGACACAAAAAAAGATTGTCTTGTAATCAAGTGTAAAAGTGAAATTTCATGCTTAAAATGAAAGTTCTCAATCCTGAAATCAGGATTAATTTTGCAGTTTCCCATCCCTGAAAGAATAGGAAATGTTGTGTATTTCAATATTTCATACCGTTTAAAATATCCAGAATAAAATGTTTTATGGTAGTTAACTGGTCACAATATGTACGATGTTGTAAAAACATGTTTTGAAAAAGATACGTATATACAATATATACATTAGCAATTAATTGTTTGTGAAAAATGCATAATACTGATAACCACCTCAGGCAACATTCCCAGTAAGCATTGTACATAAATCTATAGCGGGCCGTTATCGGCCCGTCAGGGTAGCTGACGGGCCGATAACGGCCCGCTATAGATTTATGTAGAATGCTAGCTGGGTTTCATCCTCAACGTGAGAAAATATAACGTATCATTACGAAAACTTGCCTATTCAAATATATAGAAGATTTTACCTAAAAAAAAAAACCTGAAAATTTTCAGATAAAAAAAAACTCTGATATTTTTCATATTTCTGCTCAAAACATAGATTGTGGGTACTCGTTAGAACCGCCTCGGTGAGGCGGTTCTAACGAGTACCCACAATTTATGTTTTTGAGCAGAAATAAGAAAAATAATATATACCCCTGTAAACCCCAGTTTTACTATATAAAAGTGGGGTATAAGGGGGTCAAAATTATATAGGCATGTTTTCGTGATGTGTATTGTGCTCCCAGGCACGACTCAGATCAGCCTGCGCACCCGCTTAGCAGTTTACTCAGACTCTTCGCCGTCCACATAAAAGTGTCTTGGATCCTCCTTGGCTATCCACACAGAACAGTGAAGACTCTGATCAGCCTGTGCAGAATGTGCAGACTGATCTAGTCCTCGCTGGATGCATGCCATAAGGTCAAATTTTCTCTCGTGGCAGTTTAATTTTACAGAAGCTGTGCATTGAATCAATGTCCCACACACAATGAATGGGGTAACAAACAACTCGCACATTAACATAGCATTACACGGGTCATTCTCAACCTTGTGTAGGTCAAGCCGAGATACCTTTCTACCCTATGTATTCTAACAGATAAATCTGTAAAAAGGTAGACCCGGCATGCAAAAGGCGGCGTGTGATCAGGGTCTACATTGTTTGTAACTCACTCCGCAATTTTAGACATGTAGTAAACTGTACTTGTTGAGAATTTAGGAGAAATATGACCAGCAGGCACACAACATCAAAATGACGTCGTATCAACGTCGATGCGACGTGATCACGTCGCATCGACGTTGATACGACGTCATTTTAACGTTGTGTGCCTGCTGGGTAATGTGCGTACAGTAAGAAAGTAGAGTATTCCGATAATTAGGAAAAACACGGTACTTGGGATTGACCTAATCACTATTGTATGCAACTTTCAGAGACAAAGGTAGCAATAGTTTCATGTCTGTAAATAGCTATTATCGGAACTACGAGCTTAAAGTGAGCTATTCGGCACAGCTTTGACTGTCGAAAATTTGATTTTTTTTTGTTTTGGTATTTTTTAAGTAACAAGAAAAAAACGTACGTTTCGTTAAAGGTCAACACTTGTATTTTTTCTGTTTTAATTTTTGGACATGTTTGTACGTGATAGTATACATTAACCACTACAAAATGCTTAAAGACTCCCATTTGATTAATACAATAATGACTAATATGACAACAGTTCAGAAGGGAATGAAATCCATATATTTTACAGAACTGTGTGTTTTGCTTTAAAAAATATATGTTGCTATAAAGCTAATATTTTATTTCTTTCCATTACGAAAACACCCCTATTCAAATATACTGAAAATTTCACCACAAAAAACTGAAAGTTTTCAGATAAAAATTCTGATATTTTTTTCATATTTCTGATCAAAACATAGATTGTGGGTACTCGTTAGAACCGCCTCGCTGAGGCGGTTCTAACGGGTACCCACAATCTATGTTTTTGAGCAGAAATAAGAAAAATAATGTATACCTCTGTAAACCCCAGTTTTACTGCATTTAATTGGGGTTAAGGGGGTCAAAATTATATAGGTATGTTTTCGTGATGTATAAAAAATACGCCTCTAACCGAATCTGCTATTTCTTGGTTTTGATTTATTCTGTATATCCAAAGGATCTCTACTTTGGAAATGTTTTCTATTTGAGACATTTATTAATTACGTACATTACATGAACAAGTACACTGACACTTTCAAGGGAAGGTACCTTGTAAAGGCTTGAGGGCGTAAGCAGTGTTGCAAACTTAATTACTGCTTATGAAGAGTTCCAATAAAACCAAGACTCCCATTGTCTAATCCGTAGTGTGTTCTTCGCTTCCAAAGGCATTCTTTTTGACGTTTATTTTACTACACTGCAGCTTGTGTTAGTGACGTGTGGCGGCGGTAGAACGTCTTCCCATACATCACCATAGTGCAGATTATATTTCCTTTCCTCTGGCATCATTGGGCCCATTGTGGTATATTTTAAAATAGAGTTCTGCTCATGAATACGCCAGAGGGCAAAAGCAGTGTTGCAAACCTCATTACTGCTTATGAAGAGACTCAATAAAACCGAGACGCCCATTTTCTAATCCGTAGTGTGTTCTTTGTTTCCAAAGGCAATCTTTTTGGCGTTTATTTAAATATGTGTCCAGTGACTGGCTATTTGATCTTCAGCAAAACCGTCTAAAGATAAATGAAAATATTTTAAAACAGCCAAACGAAAATGATAAGTTTCACTATGCTCGCTTGCACTGTACTAGCTTAGTAATGAACAAACGCTTCGGCAAGTATGGATTGTTTCCTCAGTGTCCTTTAAAATAATCAGGAAAGTTGTTTGTTTGTTTTGTTGTTGTTGTTTTTTGGTTCAGTCAATTTAGTTATGATGTTGGTATTATTGAAATTACTAATGCATTCAAACGGCTACTTGACTGAATTCTTCAAATATATCGAGTCATGATAGTGCGAACGTTTTGATTTTGAAATAAGATCGGGGAAAACGACAATACAACAAAAACAATCATTAACAAATAAAATTGTCATGACTAGGCATCAACTGTCATTGAGGGTATAAAATCAAGTAAAAATAGGACATATTCAGTTTTTCATAATTGCCAACACATCGGGTTCCGAAGGTTATAAATGGTATCACATGTACTCATGTATACATCCCAGCTAGCATTCTACATAAATCTATAGCGGGCCGTTATCGGCCCGTCAGGGTAGCTGACGGGCTGATAACGGCCCTCTATAGATTTATGTAGAATGCTTACTGGGATTACCCTAACAAGTGTATGTAATGTGCACCCCATTTCCCCAATACTATGTAGTAAAACAAGGGTATACAGGGGTAGCATTATTCAGAATGTTGCAGTTTTTAACGCAACCTTTTTACTTCTTGTCACCTTTTACTGCATACATGTGTCTTAATGTAGATTAACACCAAAATCTTCCCCATTGTCATCACGAAAACATGCCTATATAATTTTGACCCCCTTAAACCCCACTTTTATATAGTAAAACTGGGGTTTACAGGGGTATACATTATTTTTCTTATTTCTGCTCAAAAACATAGATTGTGGGTACCCGTTAGAACCGCCTCACCGAGGCGGTTCTAACAAGTACCCACAATCTATGTTTTGAGCAGAAATAAGAAAAATATCAGAATTTTTCATCTGAAAATTTTCATTTTTTTTGGTGGAGAAATTTTCAGTATATTTGAATAAGCGTGTTTTCGTAATGTCCATATTTGTTTTACTTCTCAAGCAATCTTTTTACTGCATTTATTTGTTATAATACAAGGGTTAACATGTTTTTGATTTTGTTCACCAGGCCCAAAACGAGCAGATATTCAGGTATTTGATCTCTGCCATGATAACGGGTCTTCTGACATAATTGAACAGCTATAGCAAAGTTCGGACTGCATTTTCGCAGTCTGATCAGGGTATTTGCTGTTTGTTGGAGTTTTCTATATCATCTAATGATTCTGTAAGTGCTTAGTATCAGATTGCACAAAAGTTGTCCACATAAAAAAGGCAGCGACAGAAAATGTATGTAATGGCATATGTGCTCAGACCACAGTGTTCGCTGTCTGTATGTAGACACATTGGCTTCTTGGCTATCTACAGACATCACGAAAACACGCCTATGTAGCTTTGACCCCCTTAAACCCCACTTTTATATAGTAAAACTGGGGTTTACAGGGATATACATTATTTCTCTTATTTTTGCTCGAAAACATAGATTGAGTTCAAACGAGTACCCACAATCTATGTTTTGAGCAGAAATATAAAAAATATCAGAATTTTTTATTTGAACATTTTCTTTGTTTTGGTAGTAAAACTTTTAGTATATTTGAGTAGGCGTGTTTTCGTAATGGAACTCAGCAAACACCCTAATCCCACTGTGAGAATGCATATGCTGACTTGAGCTTTACTGGGTGCGCATTTCATTGTGTCACGTTGCAATTTGTTTATTTTTTTTATTTTTTTTTATTTCTCCATAGAAACAAACGTTCTGGGTACTCATAAGAAGTGTCCCGCTGAATCCTAGTTATAACGACAGCATTTGGTCCTAAAGATGTTTCCATTAAAATGAACTTGCTGTTGTCAAGAATCCTTAATGAGCAGAATTTGTAAGAAAGGTTTGGTTTGTTCTTATTACCTAAATATTTGGATATTTGTTAGACTCGCCTGAGCGATGCGATTCAAAGAAATATCCATACACAAGTTTCTTGTAGTATTAAATACAATGTTTTTGCATAATTTCTAATTAACTGTCACCTTTTGAGCGAAGGTTTCTTTCAAGTCAAATTATCATTCTAACGAATTTTGTCATTGTATCGAGTGTCGGTATAAAGAGGATTGACTGTACGTTTTGGTTGAAAACAACACCTTATCTGGAGCTATGGGTCATAAACCGTAAGATTCCTTGTCTCAAAGTATAGCTCATTTCTCATTTCTACATGAAACGATATGCTGTAACAGCCTATTAGAAATGGTTCCTAACCAGGGCCCAGTTGTTCAAAGCGTCGTTACCTTAACGAGCTCGTTATGGGTCATTTCGTTAACTGTTTTAGTGGATTCAATATACAATATTCTGATATTTTTTGCTGAAAAAATGTGAGTAGCTTTTGCACTGCAAAAGCTACTCACATTTTTTCAGCAAAAAATTTCAGCATATTTGCGTATCAATTGATGTAAATTTAAACGAATCGTTAACTAACGACATCATTAGTTTTGAACAACTGGGCCCAGAGCTTTCTAATTTTAGCAAGTCTTTATAAGCCTCTGTCCAAACTAAATGTATTCTAATTAGATATATTTCTTTTAGGGATTAAATAAGAAAATATGATATTACTTTTTAGAAAAAAGTTCCTTATCTTGCGCATTTTACTTATTAGAGCATCTAGTCTTTCATTATGCTCGTATTTGATTTCATCACATTTCATATGATTCGAACATCTCCATTATTTAATTCCTCAAACCCGCTGTAGCTTTAGATTTAAAATCCTTGAAGATATATTATCTTCTTATGGAATTACTCAACCAAACGCTAGAAAATATTTAATCAGATTTAGTGTTCATTTCTCGTAATGGTCATTTGTTTAAGAAACTACCAAGGCTGATTTGTTCATCACGGAAACATGCCTATATAAAAATGACCCCCTTAAACCCCACTTTTATATAGTAAAACTGGGGTTTACAGGGGTATACATTATTTATCCTATTTTGCTATAAACATAGGTTATGGGTACTCGTTAGAACCGCCTCGCCGAGGCAGTTCTAACGAGTACCAACAATCTATGATTTGAGCAGAAATATGAACAATATCAGAATTTTTTTTATCTGAAAATTTGTCCTTTTTTGGTTGTATAATTTTCAGTATATTTGAGCGTGTTTTTGTGATGTTTCAATAAAAACTGCTTGTAAAATAACCTTAGTTACCCTAAATATTCAGACATTTGGACTCCTCACCATACTTGTCCTTATTTTGATCCATTTTACTACTTTTTAATATGTATATGTCTAAAAACTGCTGAACGGGTGGCAAACAGTGTAGATCCTGATCTGACAACGCACTGTGTGCCGTCTGATCTGGGTCACAGCTGTTTTCGCAGGTCCGTCCGAGTACTTCTGGTAAAAATGTTTATGGCTTGTTTAGCACTTTCCGGCACAAGAAATTGTACTATAAACATTTGTACACGATTTCTTTATACAAAAGCCCTAACAATCTACCATGTTGTAGTTTCATTTGACTTCTTAGAATTTACAACATATGGAATTATTGCCGGAAACGGACATTCCTAGCCCTGTTATACTTAATTTCATACAGTTATTAAGTATAAAAAAACATAGACAAAGTACAAAAGAAATGTGATTCGTGAGTGGCGTGAATGAGGAACTAATGAATGAAGCTGAACTTCATCTGTATTCCGATTATCGCTTCGTGTTTGATTTTTGCTCTCCTTGGTTCGCTAAATCCATATTTACCTAACATTTTGGGACAGACAGGCCTGAGAAGAGAGTGCAGACCCAGATCAGAAGCCACAAAATGCGACGTATAATCAGAATGTACACTCGTTGGCACTCAGCATTTCTAGACAAATCCTCAGGTAGTAAAATGGACCATCAAATTACAGGACAAAGTATGGTACAGAGTTAAGGTGTCCCAATATTTAGTGTAAATACAGTATGTCCGAGTTTCATAAATTGTGATCGCATGCATGTCTGAGGGTAGCCCAACGATGTCCAAGTCTGACAACACTACATCCACATTTTAAAACTTTCCAGATATTGCTACAATCTTTCTGACAGTATTCTGACATTATGTACTTCATCTTCGTGCTTTTATGTCCTTCCATCTGCAAAGGAGGGCTAGTCCACAAATGGATCACTGAACTACGGTAGAATAAAGTACACTATTCTCTGGCGGTCTCTTTTGATGTTACAACGTGGATATTCTAACTACATTAGGATTGTGAGTTGGAGCTTGAGTGGGTAGTATAGGTGATACAGCACTGCCACTCGTACTTTGGGTTTTAGCCGATTCCGTTTCTGGAGTTGTACTAGGCGTGGGTAGACTAAGAGTAGCCTGTGTCACTGTTAGTGTGTTATTTGACTTACTGTTGGAATTATCCACTGCATTTAAACTAGACCTAGAAGATCTATTTAATGTTGGCAGTCTTATTTGTATATCATTTAATTCATCTTGCTCCTCACTGCGTTTTCTGGATTTCTGGAAATATAAAAGAATAAATACAATCGTTTAGTCGAATTTATTTTATGAATTTTAAGAAATACTAGCGTATTTTATCGGTAAGCAGTGACAAGAATACCACGAACCACCTTTCACAGTTCTATTTTTTGAAATCTACTAATTTGTTTTAACTTTAAGTATTACATTTGACTCGACGAAAGCTTCATGCTAGTAAAATATTCAATGAGAAATGTAATTTACACACAATATGTAAAGCTACATTAAATATGTATTCTAATGCAGTCGCGTATGTAACGCAACGTCTGATTGGATAACGTCAAAAATTTGCGACGGTATATTCTGCGATATACTGTCGCAAATCCGACGTCATCACGTAACGTCGCTTCTCATTGGCTGGCATTTGGTTTTACGCAGCTTGAAGCACTTGTCGTTTTGTGCAAATAGTACATTTTTTCAACAGAAAAAATGAATAAATGCATTAGAATGGGGATAACTGCATCAAATTTGTCATTTGGGGAGGTAAATCGGCGGTTTTACGGTCGCAAATTACGTTTTACGGCTCCGCTGACGCGTCGCCGTAAAACGAAATTTCCGACCGTAAAACCGCCGATTTACCTCCCCAAATGCCAAATTTGAAAGCAGTTATCCCCTAATTTTACTTTCGCTTTAACGAACAAGCAATTGACTTCATATATGGCATAGCATGTGGATATGTTCAAATTCAAGTTTCTCTTTTCTACTGTTACATACACATGAATTTGACTTTCTATCATTCGTAAAACCTGTAGATCTTAAAGACGGCTGCCTAATATAAATATCATTTTCAGCGAAATAAGAAAGTGGATCAAGAGTTACCGTTGACACAAAATATTGTTGTAAGCATTTAGGAACCAGTGATTAATGTACAAAGTATTCTTTAAAATTCTAGTTGTTATGAGCAATATACAACTATACACAATTAGCATATTGGCCTTCAGCAAGATGGCACATTATTAGCAGCTTTATTCTTGGTAATATGGATTCCCGAACTTTGTCTGAGAAATTCATTTACCCGTCATGTCAAGCAAGGGCAAATATAACCCGTCAAGCAAGGATAAATCTTTTAAGCAAAGTAACCAGTACCCTCTTCCCCAATGAGGTATTTAAAATGTCACACGGGACTAAACAGAACAAACACGACAACGAACACGACAAAACACGAAAAAGCCCCAAGGCTACACAAACAACAACAGCCTAAGAACGGTCGGTAGTAAAAATTGCCAGGGAGAGTGGTTAATCAATTTTAATGGTACCAACTCTTCACCCTAGGTTCATATGTTATACCAATAATAATAATAATAAAACTCTCGAGCCGTACAAAGGCAATCAAAACTCAAACAAAGCAAACAGAAAGAAAGAAAGTGGGCAGCTAATAAACACTCTGCCATAATCCTGATTCAGTTTCAGCTAGATATAATTATTCGCTGTCCTTGTACCGTTTCTCTAACTAATCAGTGGATCAAGTCTGGCCAAAACAAATCTAACGAACGTTACTCACGGTGAAACTGACCACAGACAAATAAGATCAGACTGAAAACGTCTAGAAAATGTTTAGGTTTAAGCCGTTATTGAGACTGCGGCCGAACAACCGTCGTACAATTAATGAACACTATTAATGAGCAGCTTGATCACAAGTAAAAGGTCCCGGTAAAAAGTCCTAAAAAATTTAAAGAAAACGTCAACGGTTGGAACAGCCCTATTTTTTGTAGCTCGTTTGAGATTTTATGCCAGTCTGTACGCGAACCGAACACATATTTGTAATGTTAAGCTGCATCAGAATTACGAGTGGGGTTGCAATCATGTAAAACTAGTTTCAGCCCCACCCCAGTAGTTGGTTCTGCTAACGGTTCTGAGAGAAACAGAAAGCTTTCTTATTTTGTGATCATTTGTTGTGATTACTGTTAAATATGATTTCATACAGATTATTATGGAGGTTTTACAAGTATATAAGTCCTCCCAACCCGGGGCAGATGCACATAATTTAATTCCCGTAACGAAAGGAAATGAGGATTTCTTATAGATACGGTTATAGTCACTTGGATCATTTTATAAGGTCGGGAAAACCACTTTCAAATGTGGATTTATACAGGCTGTTTTATATACGTAAATTTTGTAACGTGAGAAAAATTAATTGTATCTTAGACAATTTGTTGGAATTTTCATACATTAAGACTTCTGCTGCTTTCATCATAGGCTGTAAGTTTCTTCCCTAAGTTTTAAATAGATTTTAAGAAAATGACTTGCCAACATATTCCCCGAAAAACATACAAGAAGCAGTTCTGTAATTCTTGACGAAAGGTCCAGGGTGACCCTAGAAGCATCATTTTAACAATAAATAGTTTATAATAGGAATGACCTTTGAGAGCAATGAATATGATAAACCTGCTACTCACGCTATATTCAGCCTGACAGCCTTTACGGTTTTGGAAATGAAGGTTTTATTTTTATTTTATTGTTTTACATGTAGCCATATAAATGTTAAGATGCCATCTTTGACAACGGACCGTAAACAAAAGAGGCTTTTTTTATGAAATTTGTTTTAAAAAAAATAGCCGATCGGCTACAGAGGAGACGCCGTCTTAGTCTTAATGGTCTGATCGCAATGTCTGATCCTGAGCCTTGGCTCAGATGGGGTAATAATGAAAGGACTGGACATAGCGTTTGTATACTGTATTAGCTTGTTTTTTTATAAGACCTTACTATCAACAGTGCTTTTCTAAAGGGTATCTTGTAAAGTATCTTGTTAAGCTGTATTTTCTGCTGCAACCGTCTGTCTTTATTATAACATCCTCTGAGAAGAGAGGTAAGCTTGTAGCCAGAAGTTCACTTCAATTTAAATATGCTGTTGGAAAATCAAGAGGCCCACGGATTGCTCACCTGAGTCAAATAGCCACTGCAGATACGCAGATATTATGCAACATTTTTCAAATCCTATCATTGCAACTAATGAAAGGATCATCGTTTGGTTTTGAAGAAGAAGAATGTTTTATTATTATTATTTTGTTACCATATATGGGCATAAAAGTCAATGGAGCGTGACCATTAATTTAAACACAGTCAATCCCGTTTCAACAGTAGGATAGACATGAAATTTGGTAGAATTTGGCGAAATGGTTTCTGAAGAGATGTTGTTTAACAATATCATGCTTTTATGCATGCATATAGCACAGAGGCAAATGAAGATAACTCTCGCAAAATAAAATGTTGATTGTAACTTAAGTTTTTGTTATTTCAATCATATATTGTAAGTTTTAGACACTGCAGCTATTTTTGTCATTGTATGCGTGTTCATTTCCCTCAAGGGTAATTCCTTTTATAATCTATTTATCCTTGCCAGAACGCAGGGACTTGCCAAGGTCTCATCTTCATTGAATAAGTAAAGAAATGATAGGGAAAGAGTTATTTAAATTGCATGCTGTCACTCCCATCTATGCTACACCTCCTATGTCTCTTTACAAGGCAATGCAAGAGACAGTTTCAACAGGGTCTTCGTTCCCTGCTGGTGTGCAATAGGTCTGCTTTCCCTGCTGGTTTGCAACAGGGTCTTCTTTTTCTGCTTGTGTACTAAAGGCTCTTCTTTCCCTGCTGGTTCTTTGCAAATTTCCTACTTTTAAAATTTTGCCATGGCAACCAAGCAAAAAGGGCATTAGTCATAAAACATAAACTAGATAGACAACCATCAAATAATCATAATTGTCATATATGGTCTTATTATGGAGAAACTGCAATTTAACTACTTTCCCATTTGAGTCTATGGGTGCTATCTGTTGCTTTGGCAACCAAGAGGCAAATCACCATAATTTTAGTTGTTGTTTTTTTTTGTAAACCCCCCTTCCCAAACAACATTCTTACCTAATAAGGGACAGTTCGCGTCAACGGCTTTGGAGGAGTTGTCGTTTGAAAGTGTTAACGGGCGGACAGACGGACGGATGGACGACAGACAAAAGTGATCACTATAGCTCATCCTGAGCACAGCTCAGGACTTAAAAACGAAATACGCATGTAAAATGAATAAAAATTCATATTAAAAAAGGTAAGAGAAAAGTCGAGGGAGTTCCACAATTACAAAAAAGATAAGAGAAACAGCAGCCCTTCCAAGACACAAAGGTGAAGAGGAAACCGACAAAACCAAACAAGCACAAATCGAACAAACGTACGAAAAGCAATACGATTAGCTCTCTCTTCCCTAAGCGAGGTAAACGCAATACTAAAAGGACTCAAAAACACAAGAACAAAATACCACAAGGTAAGACATAAAACAAATCGCCTCATAGAATAAACCACAAAGCAACAAAGAGTAAGACTAACAGCGGGACCATCCATGTTCTACGCTGAGAAATAAGCATATATTCTTTGTTTGTTCCTCTTCCTCCTGTGCATTCAATATTAGTTAATTAGTTCTTCTTCGCTGACAAGCAGTTTAGCCGCTTTACTGACTACGGTAACTAGTCTTATCTAGTTAATACAACATTAAATAAAATTTAACACACTTGCTGCCTAATGAGTAACAAAAACGTTCACAATAATACTCTGTGCATGCTATGATGAAGCTATCAGCACAGATCTGCGGATACAAAAGGAAGCATTTGCGCACAAAAAACACTAACTCCTGTAAATCACTTACAGAAAGACTATGATGTATAACACTTAACCTATTAATGCCACGTGAATGCTTCAGCTTTACTCTTGGAAGGTCCGGTTTCAATATGAGGTGTTTTGTGTTTGTGAGGTGTCTTTTGTTTGTTTTCTCATTATTTGTATAGATTTCATGGTGGTTAATGCAAAAAGTATAGACCCTGAAATTATGTCATTCTACTGTGTCTAATCTGGGTGTCTGATCTGGCTTATATTGTTTACCGAAACTTCATAAACGACCTTATAAAGCACGTTTCATTGCTAATTCTAGTTCATGTACGACTACTGCTTTGTCCCAACAGCCAACTTCATGCCTTACTGCTGTTAAAAAACATTGGATTAGATACTATGATACTGTTTACGAAAGGGACGGAATTAACTATTTTTTTTTTGTCAATTAAAAATTCTAATGATGTTCTCAATAAATTTAAATCTAAAAACTTTCAGGCTTCTAAATTGTCTACATATGATTTTTCTACACTGTATACTACGTTACCTCATCATCTTATAAAAGATAAACTTATTGATTTAATTAACCGAACGTTTATTCGGGAGAATACCCAATATTTGGCTTGCAACGAAGAATGTGTTTTTTCACTTCTGATGTATATGATAATCACAATTTGTGGTCGTGTCAAAAAGTCTGTGATGCCCTTGTTTATCTTTTGGATAATATTTTTATTAGATTTGGAACTAAACTTTATAGACAAACTATTGGTATTCCGATTGGAACTAATTGTGCTCCTCTTGTTGCAGATTTATTTCTTTTTTGTTATGAGAGAGATTTCATGAAGTCTCTCTCACGTGAAAATCAGGCTGACATTATTGAGGCTTTCAATTCAACTTCAACATACCTTGACAATTTATTGAATATTGACAATTTTTACTTTGACCAAATGGTGGACCGGATATACCCTATAGAATTCCAATTAAATAGAGCAAATTCTTCCGATACCGAAGCACCTTTTTTGGATTTGAATCTATGTATATCTAATGGTACAGTTTCCACCAAAATTTATGATAAACGGGACGATTTTGATTTTGATATAGTCAATTTCCCTTTTCTGGATGGCGATGTCCCCCGGCGTACCTCATATGGGGTATACATATCTCAACTTATTAGATTCGCCAGAGCTTCTTCAAATCTTAATGACTTTAACTACCGTAATAAAGCCCTTACTGCCAAACTTCCTAGGCAGGACTATCGTTATTTTAAACTTACTAAGGCGTTTATCGCAGACACAGTGCCTTGTTAGAAAAATATAGCGTCAGTCTGAAAACACTTCTGCAACAAGGTATATCGGAACCCGAATTTTACGGTGACTTAGTGTACAGATTTAGAAAAATTGTAGGTAAATCTAACTTTTCGGAGCAATTCAGAAAACTTATTAACCGTTATAAAAGAATTGGCTATAGCCTGGATATTATGCGGCAGACTGCATGCCTAGTTGTCAACCCAATCATTGTTGATGGCTATGCTTCACTCTTTAATTGCACGACGGCGGTTCGGGCCTCAGACTCAATGACGGCCTCTTCGTAAAACTTTAACAGTGGGTTGGGGCTTGGCGATATGTCTTTGGCTTGGCCCGCCGTGGTTCAACTATTGGTTTTCATTTACTCTGGCATACAGTAGAATTAGCCATGAATACTCGTCTTTGTTTATTATAGTGATTAATTTGATTTTTATGTTTTCGCTTTGATGCATTGACTGAGTTGGGAGCCTTTATGCGAACCGAATTTTTATGGATTTCTGTATTAAGAGTAGCATCGGGACCCAGGGTGAAACTAGCTAGCTGTAAAAGTGCTTTAAACTCCCCGGTGGTTTGCTCTACTGACCGTTCTAAGGCGGTGGTTCCGGTGTTGGTTGTACTCTTTGTTGCTTTTTGGTTTATTCTACGAGGCGATTTGTTGTATGTCTTTCCGTGTGTCATTTTGTTCTTGTGTTTTTCAGCCCTTTTAGTATTGCGATTACCTCGCTTGGGGAAGAGAGAGCTAATCTTAGTGCTTTTCGTACGTTTGTTCGGTTTGTGCTTGTTTAGATTTGTCGGTTTCCTCTTCCTCTTGGGGTCTGGGAAGGGCTGCGGTTTGTGATGTGGCACTCCCTGGACTTTTCTCTTACCTTTTTTTTTATACTATTTGCCAATGCTCAGTCTTTCGGGCGCTTAGCATTAATTTGTAACACGAATATAGCTTTAAGGTATCAAAAATGTATTGACGGAAGGAATTTTGGCAAAGGGCAAAACTCATAATCATGCTGCATCTTAACCATCTTCAGATGGCATGTATTAGAGATGTGACGTGTCATATTGAAAATCAAAACTTTAGGAGTTGCCGATAACAGCTGAAGTAAAGTTTGCTAATAAATTTCGGACAAAGGCAATGAAACCTGTAATATAATAGCAATACATTCTGATGATTATGTCACTTAAAACTACAGGCGAGGTTGAGGACAGTCACAGTACTGTGACAATTCTGATAAGGGGGAAATTCCTCTAAAATCAGTGGCTCTTAATATTCAGATGATAGCCACTGATGATGTGATGTATTTTCATGAATTTTAGTCGAAGCGCCATAACTCGCAAATACCTCTGGATATAATACTTCTTTTCACGAAGAAACTGTTTAACTATGGGGATAGCGGTTGTAAGGTGTTTGAAAAAAGGACGATAAATCTTCTCATGTCAGTCAACCGCACCCGTGCTGCCATATGACCATTTTTAGATGGGATGCATTGATGATGTAGTTTTGCAATAAAAGCTTGACAATTGTAGGAAATGAATAGAATGAAGGAGCAAACATATTTCAGTAACCACATTCACAACGGCTCTGAACAAAAGAGGACCGCGCCACAACCATTCATGAAGTTGTCGACCTTAACTTTAAGGACTAAGATTTCATTAACACATAAAGGCTGGCGTTCAACAATGACAATGGCACAACTGAATATATATTTTGGTACAGTCTACTGGACAAATGCAAAACCATTCATTTCAGCTGACTTAAGAGGACTTATTTCTTATGTTCAGACCTTACGTTTAGATACACCTTAAAAAGGTAAGAGAAAAGTCCAGGGAGATCCACAATCACAAACCGCAGCCCTTCCCAGACCCCAAGAGGAAGAGGAAACCTACAAATCTAAACAAGCACTAACCGAACAAACGTACGCTAAGCACTAAGATTAGCTCTCTCTTCCCCAAGCGAGGTAATCGCAACACTAAAAATACTGAAAAACACAAGAACAAAATGACACACGGAAAGACATACAACAAATCGCCTCGTAGAATAAACCACAAAGCAACAAAGAGTAAGACTAACACCGGAACCACCGCCTTAGAATGGTCGGTTAACTCTAAGGAATGATTTTGAAACTTGGCCCTGAGAAATAATGTCTTCGAGGCATAGGCGAACAGCAAGGATTATGATCAATCAGCGATAGTGCACGGTATGACAAGGGTATTTGCTATACAGGCCGCAATGTGAGAAAATTTGCCTTCTGACATGCATCACGAAAACACGCCTATATAATTTTGACCCCCTTAAACCCCACTTTTATATAGTAAAACTGGGGTTTACAGGGGTATGCATTATTTTTCCTATTTCTGCTCATAAACATAGATTGTGGTTACTCGTTAGAACCGCCTCATCGAGGCGGTTCTAACGAGTACCCACAATCTATGTTTTTGAGCAGAAACATGAAAAATATCAGATTTTTTATCTAAAAATTTTTAGTTTTTGGTGGTAAAATTTTCATTATATTTGAATAGGCATGTTTCGTAATGTGTGCGCCCAAAGAAGACTAAAATCAGCCTACGTACTCTGATCAGAGTCTTCGTTGTAGTTTTGCATCCTTGGCTTTCCAAAATGTGCCCAGTGAAGATTTAATTCAGACTGCATGAATTCGCAGGCTGATCTTAATCTTCGCTAGGAGCACACGTCTGTTTGCTGGCATTGACGCTTGTGTTTCTGCAAGCGGACAGCAAAATCCTTTATCAGACCATGCGAATGCATGAAGAAACTAAATATTCATTACCGTTACCTTTCCAACAAGAAATCTTCGATGACTTGATAAACGTTGTGCACAACAACCTGTACCTCTCCGTCGGTCTAACGAAGATAACGACGGATCCGGTGATGGTGGAGGTGTTTCTAATGGTTTGGTTGTCGGAGTAAATGTCATATCCATTTCCACGAATTCACGATCCTGAAAATATAAGACAAATGATTTACAACATTTTATTAAAGTATTTGTTCATGTCCGTTATATCATCAACCATCATTTTAAAGACCTACATACAATTTTTGCGACGTCCAGTTCGCTTTCTTGTATACAACCCCCTTCTGAAAAGGGTTCTACTTTAAAAAGAAATTGCTTTAAAGAAGACCATTTTCAGACAGGAAGCAAAAACAAATTCGGCATAGTGCCTACCCTGAAATGGTATCTATTCCCTTTTAAGTTATGCTTGAACCATGTGCATGTCTGATAGAAGACTGACGGGTCAAGTGATAGGTCAAGCGGGAATTTACCTTATACTTGTGTTAATTTGAATCGATTTATCCGAAATATGTTGTATTTGCAAAGGGAGACGATTTTTAACAACAGAAAGTTGCCATTCTTGTATTAAAATTGTTCAAAGCTTTACGTTGTTCTTAAAGGAAACAAAGCTCTCAAGGGAGCTTATTTATTTTCCTCTATGAGTCGCCGCAATGATCATGGATATAAATGCTTCAAAGCCATAGTTATTTCCTTTGTACCTGTATCCAATCCTCCAAGATAATGAATATATGCAAATTTTCATGTCTTTATTACCTAAAACTTGGAAATCTTTATTTTTATTTATTTATTTATTTATTCATTTATTGTATTTACTTTTGGAAGTCTTTGTTGAGGTTGGGTGATAAGGAAAACTCCTCAGTTCTCCAAACTGTGTTTTGAAAATCTATATCTGATATAAGCCACAATTATTAGATCTGTTTCACTCTGGTATTTTAATTCTTCTTTTTCAATTTCTCTACACATTATATACCTTTATATACAAGTATATACAAGTTGTAAACAAGCCGTTAACAATAATTTCAAAATGTTTCGTAAAATTCATCAATACGAGTTATTTCTCTTTAATGTGATATAGTGTTTCATGCAACTAGATGGTATTTTCAAACTAGCACCAATAACCTTGATGTAGTATTTGATCGCCTTAAAATTTCGAAATGCCTTTTTCAGTTTAACAAAACTAGTTACATATACCTAAAAATAATTACAGATATTTGATGCAGAAATGAGAAATGGTTATTATCAAACGAATGAGGAACCTGATTAGTTGGAATTCTGAAATATGTATCGAATAACTTTAGTTTCAACTGTGGCTTTAAGTAAACCAAGTTTAAGCCATCCCAGAAGTTTTCTAAGTTTCTTCTGACCATTCCAAGGCATACTCCTCTGTTGCAGTTCTTCTTTGTTTATGTTTCGTCTGTTGCGATTCTTCTTTAGTGTCTTAGTATCTCATTTAATCTGCTTTCTGCGCCGCGGGAAGGCTGTGTTTTGTGTTTGTGGCCTTTGCTAGGTAACTTAAAATAAGTTTTAGTAACGTTTGAAATGCAGTTGTCTAACACATGTATCCTAATGAATATCAACTGTAAAGATCAAAATGACAGGGCAATTTCGTCAATGTATACTATCAGTACATATTTAGCAATATCATGTTTGGAAGGAGTGCCATATACGGACCAGCAGCTTGCATAATTATAAAGGCATGCATGTAAGTGACACCTGACTCAACGGTAACTAATACATCATGTGCTATGGTACATTACTTTCATTGATAACATGCGAAACTGCTTGAATATTTAAATAGTAATGACAGTCGAAGGCATATGTTTCTTTTTGCTTTGGGAATTTCCGTGTACTGATGATATGACGTTTCAACATCTTGAACAGTGTTCTGCAAGGTGCATTGGGGAACCCCAATGAGAATACTTGTGAACATGTAAGCATTGCCATTATTTTCTACTTTGTATGAAACGGGAATTCAACTTCATGGGTTTCTAAAACCACATGCACTAGGCACTTTATGTTTCATCTTAATTTATCAGGTAAGACTGATTATCCGGTAAGACTGACAATAATTTACTTGTCAATTACAAAGTATTTCAGTGCAAATATTTAGTTTATTGCTTATACAAAGTGGTCGGTCTTCTCGTTTGAACAGATACGAATGCGTTAGCCTGTTATGACCCATTTGTAGGCGAATTTAAACAGTTCCTCTCGTTTCAATGATCGAATAAATCATCTTCATATTTATAGAATGTGTTGTAGTGCTGATTGTTTTTAGGTTTATGTGTATTTGTAATCTCTATGTATCCCTGAGGAAGAATTGCAAACTTTCATAAAGATCCGGGATTATATTCCGTCTCCCAGCGGTGTTGGATTAATATGTTTCACTCTTTAATTGCAGGACGGCGGTTCGGGCCTCAAACTCAATGACTGACGGCCTCTTCGTAAAACTTTAACCAGTGGGTTGGGGCTTGACGATATGTCTTTGGCTTGGCCCGCCGTGGTTCAACTATTGGTTTTCATTTACTCTGACTTTTATATTTTCGCTTTGGTGCATTGACTGAGTTGGAAGCCTTTATGTAAACCGATTTTTATGTATTTCTGTATTAAGAGTAGCATCGGGACCCAGGATTCAGTTGGCTAGCTGTAAAAGTGCTTTAAACCCCCCGGTGGTTTATTCTAATAACCGTTCTAAGGAGGTGGCCCTGGTGTTAGTCTTACTCATTGGTGCTTTGTGATTTATTCTACGAGGCTATTTGTTGTATGTCTTACCTTGTGCTATTTTGTCTTTGTGTTTTCAGTCCTTTTAGCATTGCGATTACCTTGGGGAAGAGAGAGCTAATCTTAGTGCTTTTCGTACGTTTGTTCGATTTGTGCTTGTTTGGTTTTGTCTGTTTCCTCTGCCTCTTTGTGTCTGCGGTTTGTGATTGTGGCACTTCCTGGACTTTTCTCTTACCCTTTTTGTTTTTGATTGATATTTTCTTTACACATTAGAATTCTGTGAAATATTACGGTAGCAAATGAAAACCAATTAGATACCATATATGACAGTCACAGTGTAAAATGTTTCACGACACGACGTAAATATCGATTTTCATCCGAAATTGTCGCCTTGTATATAAGCACACATGATATACACAATGGAATTTTCGTCCCGATACAGGCAAAACCATTATATTTCATGAATGAACCTAGTGCCATTTACATACCATAAAGATATCAATGAAGACTAATTACAAAGCCTGTGTATGTGACCTGCTAATCTCGATGCCGATGGCACAATGCATACAGTGGAACTTCCATTATTCTGCTGTCAGAATCCTTATCTTCTGTGAGGCTTGTGTCATTTGAAGGAAAACGGTATATTGGAGACATAAGCGGACAGCGAAGGCATTTGTGCGGTCTGATAAGACCTTAGCTATCCCCGTACTGAAGATGAGGTTTACCACTAATAAGCTTCTTTCTTCCCAATAGGAAAATAACATGGCGGTGCCTACCTGCGAGTTAAAGTTACCGGCTGCCTTATCTGACAAAGTCATCTACAAGTACTGGTTAGTACATATCTTCAAGGGAAAAGGCGTCTCTGAGGCCAAATAAATCGCCTGCTACAACAATAGGTCTTTCCCAAATTCTAAAGACTATTGTTATGAATCAACGGAGTATTCCACTATTGGTAAGGGTAAATGTCATAATCCTGAGAACAATTTTGGTATGGCTGACAAATCACTGAGCCACCTAAATGCAACCGCATATATTTTCATGTTTATTGCGCTCTTTAAATGAAGCATTACATTTGTATGCGTTTCATTTCTCAATTAAAACAATGTTAAGCAATCTCGTCATGGCGGCCATAAAACGGAGACATAGAATACTGCTTGTGAACGTCAGCGAATAGCGTTCTTCGTTTACTGAATTTATAATGACGTCGCATACGTATTGCCTTGAAGTAGTGTTCCAGTTCCGCCTTCTGACTGTTCAAAATCTGGTATTAAGAAAAATGTTTCCTGTAAGGTAAAATACTACCGAAAATTGCATGAATGAAACAAAATGTAAATATAAGATTTGAAATTCAGATATTTTAGCTTCTACGATGTGTGGTCGGAAAATATCCGAACTTTTCAAGCTCTTGCCTTTCCACGTGCAGCAAACTACTCTTATTAAACGTAAGCAGAAACTACATTTTATTGCCTCTAAATCAGTCAATCTATTTGTAACGAGAAGTGTGTTTACACGAAGTTTTGCGTATTCAAACAAGATAGGTGTTAGGGCTAACAGGGACTCTAAGCTGGAAGAACAGCAGAGAGTTGTCATAAAATTCCTGCTTTTAGAGGGTGAAAGACCTTGCCAGATTTTTTCAAATATTGCAGAAAAGTTTTTTTTTTTTTTTTTTTTTGTCTAAAGCCTGCATATCCAATCAATCTGTATAGCTGAAGAGGGCGAGAAAAGCGTAAGGGACAAGCCTAGGCCAGGGAGGTCTGCTGAGGCAGTGACCCATACAATGATGGCGAATGTTGAGGTTTTGTCAACAAAAATCGCAAAATAACATTGCAGGAGGAAGCTTATCAGTTAGGCATCGAAAAAGCGTCGGCACATCAGATTTTACACGAAAAGCTAGGTTTGAGCAAGGTAAGTGCTAGGTGGGTGCCAAAACAGCTAACAGAAGACCAAAAGGCATCCGGTGTGACCATAGCAAAAGAACATTTGGGCCGTTTTAATCATGATGAAAATAATTTTTTGAACTGTATTGTCCCTAGGGATGAAATGTTGGTTCATTATGCTGATCCTGTGAGAAAAGCTCAATCAAAGTAGTGGGAATGAGCTGGTTCCCCACCACCCAAAAGGGTCTAATTTTTGGTTTGCAGAGGGAATACAAAAGCTCCCACGAAGATGGCAAAAGTGTATAGAGGTAGGTGGGGAATACTTTGAAAAGGAATAAAATTATTTTTGAAAAAATACTAAACGATATTTGAGAAAGAACAAAAAGTCTGGATATTTTCCAATCGCCCCTCGTACTAGATGATGAAAAACATAAGATTGTTCGGGCTTCACAGATATTTAAATAGTTACTGTTGTTCATCATACAATGTACGCTAAAAATCTGAATTTTCATTCTTTAATATACCAAAAGTGCACAATACTTTATTATGAATTCATCTTATCATTGTCCCTTGATTGTTGAAATACTGATGTTGGGACATTAGCACACTAAACCACCAAATCTCGTATGGATTTGACAGGTAAGTTAATTTCTAAACTCTTCAAGAACAAGTTTATATACATTTAATGAATAACAAACGATGTAGCAGGTACCTACACGTTGTAGTCTTCGCATATATAGGTACACGAGTAAACGTACTCTATATAACCCAGGTTATGTAATTTGAGCTTTGTCTATGCATATTATATTTTATTTGCAAAGGTTTGATCTCCCTTATTCAGTGAACAGACCTTACTATAACTCAACTGGAAGATGTTAACAGTCTTAGAGATGAGTTACCATGTCACTCATATTTCAGGTCTTCTAATTTAACCTGAATGGATATACTGAGTAGATAAATCGGCATTTCTAACAATGGAGACAACTTCTGTGAGTTCCTGTTTGTTTTTCTTTACATAAATCCCCTTCTGGAAAGGTTTTATGAAAGGGTCTTCCAAAAGGAGCAAACATCTGATAGCGTTGTATCCCTTGAAAGGGTATCCATTAACCTTATTACATAAAACAACCCTGGTTTTGTAAGCAGCTGCGCAAAAGGCGAATGTCCGCCGTGTTATTGGTTATTGTTTACATTATAGGCCTGGTAAATTGTTTTTCGTTTGTTTGTTTTTTGTTTTGTTTTTTTTTTGGGGGGGGGGGTTGTTTGTTTGTTTGTTTGTTGTTGTTTTTGTTTTTGTTGTTGTTTTTGTTGTTGTTGTTGTTTTTTTGTTGTTTTTTTTTGTCTTATATATTTTTCGCCAGGGACTCGATATTGAACTCTTGTAAGAATCTGTCAACAGGTCTTAGCTGGTACACATGTGACTCGTCAGATGAACACCTGTCTTCGGGCGAATGGTTACAATTTCTGTTCGTATTTTATCACATCTTAGGTGCACCTGGCACCCACTTGTAAGTCCAATCGGAAAATGTACAATTTAATGTACAATTAACATTCAACAGAAGCCTGGCTCCGCAATTTTGGTAAAGATAAGGTAATGTTGCATTGTTTAATGACATAACGGTCCTCTTCTTGGATAAAATGTCAAACTTGGCACCTTTTTATAACTACATTCCATCCATATTTCAAATATCAGTATTTTTTCGTTTATATCAGACTTGTATTTGCAAATGAAAAGGTAAGAGAAAAGTCCAGGGAGTGCCACAATCACAAACCGCAGCCCTTCCCAGACACCCAGAGGAAGAGGAAACCGACAAAACCAAACAAGCGCAAATCGAACAAACATACGAAAAGCACTAAGATTAGCTCTCTCTTCCCCAAGCGAGGCAATCGCAATGCTTAAAGAACTGAAAAAACACAAGAACAAATTAACACAAGGTAAGAATAAAACAAATAGCCTCGTAGAATAAACCACAAAGCAACAAAGAGTAAGACCAAATTTATGCCTTTTGGTTTTCAAAAACAAAAAACAAAAAAACTTAAATGCAGTATTGTTAACACAATGTCGGAAAAGACATTGATCATTGGTATAACGTTATGACAAATGATGCAGAGCAGATATACTGACAGTGGACAGCCTTGTTTTTGTGATTTTCAAACGTTTGAATTAATTTATCTACAAAGCTGATGTTTGGCATACTGGTATCAGTTACGTTAACCGTTTCAGTGAAATTAAACCACAACCTGAAAACAATGTACCTTCTGACATGTTCGCCCAACGAAAACTCAAATCAGCCTGTGCATCCATGCGGTCTGATCAGAGTCTTCGTTATCCGCATGAAGAAACTTTGCATCATTAGCTAGCCGAAATGTGTCATTACGAAAACACGCCTATTCAAATATATACAAAATTTCACCTCCAAAAACTAAAACTTTTCAGAGAAAAAACTCTGTTTTTTTCACATTTCTGCTCAAAACATAGATTGTGGGTACTCGTTAGGACCGCCTCGACGAGGCGGTTCGAACGAGTACCATAATCTTATTTTTGAGCAGAAATAAGAAAAATAATATATACCCCTGTAAGCCCCAGTTTTACTGTATAAAAGTTGGGTGTAAAGGGGTCAAAACTATATAGGCATGTTTTTGTGATGCCGGTGAAGAATCTGATCAGACTGTGTCAATGCGAAAGCTGATCTGACTCTTCGCTGGGCGCACATATCCGGAGGTACGTTTCCTGACGTTGCGGCTCAAAGTTGTTCGTGTTCCTTCATACCTGTGCTTGTCTCTTTTCCAAAAGACACTTAAACGATTGAAGTTGACAAATATTCCTGATTACAGATCTATAACTGCCGGCCTCGGTGGCTCAGTTGGATGCGCCGTCCGACTGAAGACCAGGAGGTCGCGGGTTCAACCCCCGCCGAGGTCGGCAACATTCTTTCGTGATGATTGATCATGAAATATTTTCTACGGTCATTCTCTTCCCTTCCGCTGATTCAAGAAGGGCAGTTGTCAGTTTCTGGCGAAACAATGTGCACAATACTGGTTAACTGCTTAGAGGACTAAGCCTGCCGAGTAAACGTGTGGTTAGGTAAACTGACCGCGCTCGACACGACCCCATTGGGTTGACTGGGCCGTAAAACCTCAACACAAACAAAGATCTATAACAGTAATCGAGATCTAACTTGTTGATTTGGTTACACAAAGGTACATATTTTGGTCTCTCTGTGTCAAAATGGGATCCTGTGCCAGTGTCACAGGTCATTATCCTGTGAAAGACTACTCCTTTGTCCTGCGCTGACAGGCTCGGAAGCCTTTGATAACACTAAATAACATCACGAAAACATGCCTATATAATACTGACCCCCTTAAACCCCACTTTTATATAGTAAAACTGGGGTTTACAGGGGTATACATTATTTTTGTTATTTCTGCTCAAAAACATAGATTGTGGGTACTCGTTAGAACCGCCTCGACGAGGCGGTTCTAACGAGTACCCACAATCTATGTTTTGAGCAGAAATATGAAAAATATCAGAATTTTTTATGTGAAAATTTGTCATTTTTTGGTGGTAAAATTTTCAGTGTATTTGAATAGGCGCGTACATTTGTTTATGTTTTACTACGAGTAAAATGGAAATTCAAATAAAGAACTCCCACTGAATTTCTTCCACTCGAAACTGAAAAAAAAAAAAAAATAATAATAAAAAATTGGTAAATGGTATAATATAACTACAATGTATTGCTTATCATTGACATTTATTCGCACAAGGCCGATGGCGCCATTCTGTTTTTAAGCAGTCTTTGTCTCAATGCTCAGAAGTTCAGTATAGATTTGAAATTCGATTACACAGAGAAAGTTCCACATTTTACGACTTGTTTTAGCCTACGTCCTAATAGTGATGTTTTAAAAACATGTGTTTCTAAAACTTAATACAATTATCACATACTTGAAGCTGAAAGACTTTGAGTCAATATGCAAATTACTCTCCCTCCCTCTCTCTCTCTCTCTCTCTCTCTCTCTCTGTGTGTGTGTGTGTGTGTGTGTGTGTGTGTGTGTGTGTGTGTGTGTGTGTGTGTGTGTGTGTGTGTGTGTGTGTGTGTGTGTGTGTGTGTGTGTGTGTGTGTTGGTACAGGCGCGTATACTACATTGTTGTGTTTGACTTAATATCCTCCATGAGAAATGATTACGGAATATCATTTATTCTCTTATTTTTCCAATTAAAATTGACACAATCATCTTAAGACTTGGACTAACGGCATGAAACAACACCTACTTGCTTGAATCTGATAACATATGCGGATGTGCAGACTGATCTTAGTCATAAGGTACTGTTTCTTATGTTGAGGCTCATATCGAGGGTTGAGCGCAAGACTATGGTAACTCAAAGATATTTTTGAAATCCTTGTTTAGGGGCAACTTGGACCCCTTTGTAAACAATGCAAATTTAGGTGCCATTGCTCATGAGCAATGGCACCTAAATTTTCATTGTTTACAGAAAGAAATGTTGTAATCTTCATAACACCTTCATGGTGAGGAGATTAGGTTTGGGGAAAAACAACCATCTGACTTTCGCTAGTCTTGCGCTCAACCCTCGATATATATTAACGTTGAATGAACTTCTAAAATGAAATGTATACACTTGGTAGATTTGCCGCCATTTTTACAAGGGAGACAACCTTTGTGACTCCCTGTTTGCTTTTTCGCAGACCAAGTCTCTCCTTAAAGAGGGACACCAATCGTTTTCAATCAGTAGACACTTTTATAGAAAGTGCATCCATTCCCCTTAAGAGAAGGATCTAGGAGAGGATAAGTAATGAAATGTCTCAAAACTAGTTTCTAAGCAATAAAATATGGTATTGTTTTTTCCCCTTTTAAGGATGAACTAGGTATATCTCAAATACCGGTGCATAAATTTGATTTATCGAAGTCCTAATTACACAAGTTTTGGCGAGTTACTTTTACTCATTGTTGAAAAAAGCTCGTTAATACTATGTTCTGTTTATGTAGGCCCTGTAAACACACAACGTCATAATAAAGTTGTTTCGACGTCAGTGCGATGTCCTGACGTCGCAGCGAAACAACGTTACTATGACGTTGTGTGTTTGCTGGGAGGGAGTTATTTGATTTTACTTACCGTCGTCTTTTCTAAACAATTTAAAAGATGATGATGTTGCATATTAAATATATCTTGATCACTGTAGGCGTCGTTTATATCTAGGCCAGTTTCTTGAGCTAACAACATCTCTTCTGCCCTCTTTTTACTATTCAGGAAGGCGGCGCCACTTGCATTCTTAGCCATACGTATACGAGCTTGGCGAGCTTTCTGCAAAGGAAAACGAGAAAATACGAATAGAATTCAAACATATTCTAAAAGAAATGACCTTTGAGAGCCATATACATGTGTTCATCTATTCTGAGCAAGACTACAGTAAAACCTGAATGGCTGGAACATCTTTGGGACCATAAAATTAATTCGAGATATGGGTAGTTCGAGCCACTGAGGGTTAATCATGGCGCCAGGTCAGGAAGCAGATAGCGACAATTTAGGGAAACCTTTTCGATTTTCTACACAATAATGGTGAGTATACTCATTAGAATCGCCTCGGTGAGACGATTCTAATGAGTACACACGATATACAATTCCGTGATAAAATAAGAAATTTTCCTTACATATTTCTTTTCATGAGCTATCGGAAGAATTTCATGAGGCTCAAAACGAGTTCGAATTAGCAACGGTAAACGAGCCATCGGTGTTCGAGCTATTGAGGTTCTCCGTTGTAAGTTTCAGCCAATTAGGCCTCATTTGGACCCTCATATACATTTTTAAATGATATCGGAATGGGCTAAAGATCAAAGAGGACCATAAACATACAGTCGACTCTCGTTATCTCGAATTCCAAGGGACTCTCTGAAATACTTCGAGATATCCGTACTTCAACATATCAGATTTGAAGAATTGAGGAAAAGCTAATTCGACTAACCACATTTAACAAATATATGTATAATTGGACTCTTGTAGTTAGAGATATATTGAGAATATTGTGGAAAAGAGGAGAAATTGCTCCTTAGGAGCAATTTCTCCTCTTTTCCACAATATTTTTTACATGTTGTTAGATTTTCATGTTTAGGCAGAGACCAGATTTTCACTTCGAGATAAGCGGTTATTCGCGATAAGCGAGTTCGAGACAACGGGAGTCAACTGTAACTGCACTAAAGTGAAACAGCGGGGAAACGTTTTACGGCCACCACACAGCACACAAACTAGCTGTAGCGAAGACAAATAAATTGTAATCGGAATAACCCTTGAGAGTAATGAACACACAAACAGAACTGAAAATTCCTGAAGTGTCATGTTTTCTGGGCCAGACTATCTTGTTTCGGCTAATTTGGCCACATCTGTGACCCTCATATAAATTATCCCAGGATACCGAAATGGGCTAAATGATCACAAAGAAAACTGTAAACTATACAACAGTGAATTTACCTAGAAAAAATCATTCTCTCTGAAAAAATATTTGATCATATGAAAAGAATTTGCTGAAACTATCTCAATTTCAAGTCATACTGGGAGCGGTGCAAGCACACTAACACTACTAGAGTTGCATTCAAACCACCTGCTACTTTAACGCTCGGTAGAAATTTCAGTAGACGATGTTTTGAAATAGTTTTCTTAATTTTTCCAGAAAAAAAAAAGACTTTGGTAGTTCATGCAAATTGTGTCCTAAAGAGACAATTTATCTCCTGAGGAGACCATCTGCATGATATATCAAAGCATGTTTTGTAGGGGTGGGGGGGGGGGGGGGGGCGGGGGGATAAAAAAATGTATATCATCAGTTTGTCGTCTATTGCATTTGCCCAGAGAGTGGTAAAAGCTAAATAAGTTCTAAGAGGATTAAAGACTGAATTGTGATGCATTCTTCAAAGGCAAAGTCTAAACACACATAAAAGAGAAGTAAATCAAATAAATCAATTCCAAGGTAAACATACGTCTGTTGTTTTTCTTAATGAGGAACAAGAATGTGCACTACACCTAAAACATTACATATCACTTTATACAACATTACGAAAACACGCCTATTCAAATATATAGAAAATTACATCTCCAAGAACTGAAACTTCTCAGATAAAAAAAACTCTGATATTTTTCATATTACTGCTCAAAACTTAGATTGTGGGTACTCGTTAGAACCGTCTCGCCGAGGCGGTTTTAACGAGTACCCACAATCTATGTTTTTGAGCAGAAATACGAAAACTAATGTATACCCCTGTAAATCCAAGTTTTTCTATATAAAGGTGGGGTTTAAGGGGGTCAAAATTATATAGGCATGTTTTCGTGATGAACACTATTGCATGTTATATAGGGATCTAAACTTTGTATATAGGAGCCAAGAGAACAGACTATGTAAGACTAGACTTACAAGCAAACAATTTCATTTTTACGACAGCTACGGAAGAATAGACCTACCCAGTAAGCATTCTTTATAAATCTATAGCGGGCCGTTATCGGCCCGTCAGGGTAGCTGACGGGCCGATGACGGCCCGCTATAGATTTATAAAGAATGCTAGCTGGGCTAGGTTAATGATTTGTAAGCTGTTTTCTACGGCCAGCGTGAAATACTAGTATGAAGTTTGTAATGAATCAGTGTGTCGACAGAGTTCTTTTAAAATAATTTAATAAGGCTCTTAATCAGTCAATTCATAACATGGAAGTAAATAATCGAGCAAAGTCATTATCCCGCATGAGTGGTATTTTGTTGGTATTTAGGAAACAATTTGGTCAAATTTATGTATACCTTCTTTTGCTAACAGCGAAAATGTGATATGAACATCGCACAGGTTTCTTCAGAAGTTTTAGATACGTTTCAGCATGAAACATTTAAGTGAAAAGGACCGCTTTCGATTGACACACACTTCTTGGCCACCAACCGATATGTATGCTTACCTATAGAACATAATCAAGGTCACTAGTAAGATAATTCAGTTTAGCCCAACCCCAACATCCGAATAACCAATCGCACATTGTAATTCAAGAATTGTCAAGATGCTAACATTGCAGATGTACTCGATGTAAGAAACAGTACCATATTTGAGCCTGGCCAAAGCATTTCCTATAGATTAGAGCAGTCTGATCAGTCTTCGTGGGACATTCTCTGGGTAGCCTAGGATCAAACGCATCTTTAGGCAAACAGCGAAGATTCTGTCCCCAAGGTTATAAAACATTTTTCATGCTCAACTCAGCCGAGCATGAAATTTGTCCTACTAATAAATCTCAAGATTACTAACAATACCAATAGACTAAAGTTGGCATTTTCGTATTTATTAGCAGAGAAAATTTCATGCTCAGCTGAGTTGAGCATGAAAAAAATTTATAACTTCGGGGCCTGATCAGCCTGCGCGGAAGTGAAAATAAGGGCATGTTGCATGGGAGCACACGCAGTCTTTAAGGAAATGCTGTGCCCCGGCTTATTTCTCTAAATATGCCAAAGTATTTTGAAGTTATGAAAGAAAAAAAAACACAATTAGAGCAGACAATTCAGTAAGATATGGCAGTATTACATGTGAATCAACTGTCATTTGTCACTGAAATATTTATAAGTTTCAGGAGATTCAGGAGTTAAAGTAGAAAAGTAAGGGAGATAATCCAGTATATAAAAAGTACGAATTGTGCTTCTTGTTTATTACCCTCTACTTTATCTGATATATTGTAAACGTTCAGCAATATACTCCAAATGGTTCCCTGGTTACAGAGCAAAACCGATGATTTAAAGAAAACCAAAAGGGCTATTTTTCATATCCCATGGCTGTTCGGACTATCGAAGTTTCACTGCTGTTGCATGTTTTGTCTGTTTAAACTACTACGTTTTATGGACAAGGTAGATGCAGCGGAATAATTCATACGACTGAACAAATTAGACTAAATGGCCTACTTTGGATCATGTTTACTAACTTATTTTTTTATATTTCCTTTCACAGTCAACTAATGTCAACGTTCAAACAAATACAAGAGTCTTGTGAGTCTACAGTGCTGTCATAGAGACTCAATGAAATGTCTGAGGTCAACGTACTAAAATCACATATACAAAGGCAAAATTAGTAATGTTCAAACAGACATACATGGACCCAAAATAAATGAGGTGTAATCAGTCGTCCTTTGAAAGTAAGCATTACTTGGTAAGCACGCTTCGCCCACCATGCCTATCAGCCTGATAGATATATAGGAAAATACGGATATTAATGTCCGGGGTTTAGAAAGTCTGTTTATGGCTCGGCTGTGACAAAAACATCAGATATAAGTCTGAAACCAAGACTCCGATTTTTGCTCTTTGTTTCCAGTGACAACCTTTATTTAGATTTTATTCAGCTATGGAATATAGATCAATCAGAGACGTGCTTGGGTAAACACTAGGCACACCTGTTAAATTTCAGTTTCGTACCACTCACAAGCACTACGAAAACTGCATTTCTCATTCCCAAGGTTAAATAGGGCGGTACAAGATTAAGCTCACCGTCTACCTCCAATGCTGAGAGGAAGAGCAAACGAACTGGACGGCTGTCAAAGTCCCAGCTCTCTTTGTCTTACGTGAGGTGATCATAAAGCTAGACAGAACAAACACACGAACAAGACAGCAAACAGGATTAGGATGGAACAAGCAAACAACTCCGTAGTCAGGGCCACATAGTAGTACAAAGAACCAACAATATCAGAATCACAACTTTAGAAAGGTAAATGATTTAAAACCACAAATGCATTTGAAAAGCAAAACGAAGTTATATCACTTGTTCCACACATTCCTTGTTACAGTATTGTCCTCTTAACAGATCCACGAATATCACTCTTAATAGATGATTACGTTATATCCAACGAAACGGTCATAGATAAGTCTCCGTTGTAATTTCCGTTGGCGATATATCTCTTAACCTGTTAATTCTAAATTTCCCAGAGAACAGATTCTGGCAAATATTGCATACCCAGCACAAATTCGCTGGAAGTGGAATCTGATCACTGTCTGCACTATTTGCCATTAAACTAAATGGGAGCCCGCAGTAATGTAAAACACCATCTAACTGGATTAGCCCAACATCTAAGGGAAAAATCGACTGGACATAAATGAGTTAAGGTAAAACGATACACCTCGAGATCTAATTGCCATTCCCCTCTGAAAAAGGGTCTATGCTGAAAGTAAAGAAATTGCTCCTTGGGAAAGAAATTGCTCCCTCTAGAAGCAAATTCTTTTCTTGTAGAAAAGACCATCACTTTATTACTTTTCAGAAGGGGACAAAAACAATTTTGACTGAGTAACCTCCCCTGAATGTGTATCTACTCCATTACGGAAACGCCCATTCAAATGTATAGAAAATTTCACCTCCAAAAACTGAAAATTCTCAATAAAAAACTCTGATATTTTTCATATTTCTACTCAAAACTTAGATTGTGAGTATTTGTTAGAACCGCCTCGGCTAGGCGGTTCTAACGAGTACCCACGATCTATGTTTTTAAGCAGAAATAAAAAAAATAATTTATACCCATGAAAACCCCAGTTTTACTATACAAAAATGGAGTTTAAGGAGGTCAAAATTATATAGGCGTGTTCCAGTGATGGTTAAATTAAGAACAGTTACCTTCTGTGCTTTTCGTTTGTCAGCCCGCTGGTTTTGATGATATATTCTACTGAAGTTGGAGACAATAACAGGAACCGGAAGCGCAATGACAAGAACACCACTGAGCGAACATATCCCACCCACTATCTTCCCCGCTATAGTTTTTGGCACCATATCACCGTATCTGAAACGTAGATACAATTACTGTTAGTCATTGTGAAATATAAATAATATACATGCATTTTACGCTTATTAGGCGACCAAACTGGTATGTCGCTTTGACGTTTTGATTATACCATTTATCAGTATATGTTTACAGCGTAACAAGGTGTTCCATGTGCAGTTGGGCGAAAAGCTGTTTTACGTGAAATGCGGGATTTTTCTGACTGTCTTGATTGTATAATGGACGTACCCTAATGAATATGAAATGTAAAGGTCAAACCGGCAGGTCAGATTGATAGCTCTTTATATACAAGTTGTATATCAAATCAATTTCAGTATATACATAGCACAAGAATACTTTATAACAAGTTGCAACAAAAGAACCGACGGCAGTTAATGGAATAGTCAGTTGTCAAATGTAAATAAGTTGTTTTAGATACTTTTACAGAAAGGTTAACGACGGGTCTAGGACTATATATATAAATGTATGTATAATGATAGAATTGTTTCCATTTTGTGTACAGATATTTTTTGTGGGGGGGGGGGATGGGTGGGGGGGGGGGGGGGGGGCTGGTTTTCAGAACCATTTCTGAAAACAGCAATACAATATAATTCATTAACATGTGTAACAACTCTTGAATGAGCACCAGCTATACAATATGTTTATAATTTCTGTTCTTTGGCAATTTCTCCTCACCGACAACGAGCATTTCCTCTGGTTTTGTAGATATAAGGTATTAGTTTGTGATTTAGAGTGGTTTCATTCTATCTCTCTGGACATTATTATCAAATTATTGATGGCATCTGCATTCTGTCTCCAATAGTAAAGTGAAGATGGCAATGAGAAGAAACACTGACAGATGACCAATATAAATTATTGGAATTAAGGGGTCTAAGTGGGTGCTAGTTTTTCCGCCTTTTTTACAAGGCAGATAACGTTTGTTACTTCCTGTTTGCGCTCTTGTACACCAAGACCATTGTGTAAAGGGATCTACTCTAAAGGAGCAAATTCTTTCCTTTTAGAGTAGACCCCTTTTCCGATGGGAGGCAAAACACTTTTTTAGAATATCTATTCGTAATAACACTTTCAGCCCTTTAGACCAAGACAGATAATTTTGCAACAGTATATATCCAGATACAGTCGAACTGCAGTGGCTCAAATATCTTTGGGACCATGGAAAATTGTTCGAGACATGAGTAATGCGAGCCACTGAGGGTTACTCATGGTGCCAGGTCAGGAAGTAAATGGTAATCTTTTCAATCTTTTATACAATAAAAGGTATGTTGAGTGTACTTATTAGAATCGCCTCGTCGAGGCGATCCTAATGAGTGCACACAACATACAATTTTATGCTAAATTCAGAAAATTTCCCTAAATATTTGTTTTTTGGATCTATCAGAAGAATTTCGTAGGGACTCAAAATACAAGTTCGAATTAGCCATGGTAAACGAGCCATCGATGTTCGATCTGTTGAGGTTCGACAGTACATAATGAGCCTTCACATCAGGATCTATACTGTTTGCCATTCTCCTCTTGATTGACAACCTATCTGCAGCAATGGATGTATCTAGATGCTACGATGGAAGAGTCTCTTTCATAAACGCAGGATTGAAAGGGTCGTCATTTAATGTTATAGAAGTCTGAGTACCCAACGATGAATATCAAAACCTTCCCTACTACCAAGCCCACTTTTAACTAGTTTCATAAGGCTATAGGAAATATTCGATCACCATTAAAAGCAAATGAGTTACGTCATGAGAAAAGGCCTTAACTGCATATGTGGACAGCAGACACCAAGACTAGCATGCACATTTGCTGACCATTGATTTTCCATCATGAAAACATAACTATATAATTTGTACCTCCTTAAACCCCCGTTTATTATAGTACAACTGGGGTTTACAGGGGTGTACATTATTTTTCTTATTTCTGCTCAAAAACATACATTGTGGTACTCGTTAGAACCGCCTCGCCGAGTACCACAATCTATGTTTTAGCCGAAATAAGAAAAACATCAGAGATTTTTTATCTGAAAATTTTCAGTTTTTGTAGGTGAAATTTTCTATATATTTGAATAGGCGTGTTTTCGTTATGTAAGTATAAAATGACATACTAATGCTGTTCTAAACGAAGAACCTGATCCGATTGCGCGGTTGTGAATGTTGTTCTAAATTTTCGTCGTCCGCATATAAAGTCAAGTGGCCTTTTCTCATGGCTGTCTCAAACCCAGTCTAATTCTGTTCCACGCATTACTTTCATAAACATTCACACCTTCTGCTGTCCGCGGATAGTTGTTCAATCCAAAATCCATTCTTTGCAACAGAGACAATGCTGGTATATTTAATATGTATAAGCAAGAACAATATGAGTTAACCCTTAAAGCGCTAAGAAAATTAATAGCAGACGACAGTTTTTTTTTTTAGAGGAAATAATACTTGGCATTTCATGTAAATTGTATGTAGCAGACAAATCAAATGAATTTAAAGCTTTATTTTCTCTAGAAAATACAAAACAAAATGAAAGTGTTGTCTGCTGCAGTTGTGATAAGCGCTCTAAGCATTAAACTGTACCAGTAATCTGTTCCTAAGACTGGCTATTCTGCTGGTATAATCGGTGAATTATGGACAAGAAAATAACCTCTCTCTATATACAGTGCCTGTTGACGCTTTGTCCAGACTAAGTCAATAATGAAATCTATAAACTATTAGCACTAAGTCACCCTACAAGGAGAGATTAGTGTCGAGGATTTAAGGGGGAACGGAGATATTTTCCTCAGAGATATTTTCAAAGACGGCAATTCTGTCAAAATTATTTCTGTCTCTTTTGAAAGAGTTCTATTATAAAAAGAATACATTTGCTCCCCTTGGGATGAAATTCTTTCCTTTTAGAGTAGACCTGTTTCATGGAAAGGGTGTAGGTGTAGAAATATATATTTCATCATTCATCATGTATTCCTGACCATGACAAAAAGCGCAAAACAACAACACTAAAGTTACTGTATTAAGTTATACACTTGCCCGTCCGAACATGCCACCTCTATGTCCATTCATTGCGCTCCTGTGTCCGTCCATACGTGTATTCGAATCCAGATTATTACTTGCACAGGGATTGAAGGAGTCTAAATGGGTCATACATCTTTGAATAATGATGTATCGTATGAAAATAAAGATTATTTATAATGCACAGTACCCAAGTTAAGACTCTTGCATAAAATCCGAGACCATAGCTTCTAAACCAATCAATGGATTTTTTGTGTTGAGGCTTTACGGCTCAGTCAACCCAATTGTGTCATGTCGAGTGCGGTCAGTTTATCTAACCACACTTTTTTCCTGGGCAGGCTTAGTCCTCTAAGTGGTTGACCAGTACTTGTGCACATTCTTTTGCCAGAAACTGACAACTGCCCTTCTTGAATCAGCGGAAGGGTGAGAATGACCGTAGAAAATATCTCATGATCAATCTCCATGAAAGAATGTCAATGGAACATTCCCAAATTCAGTGACATATATTTTAGAATGACGATGCAAAACTGGGCATCGCGTATTTAAATATTTCTCCAGTAACGGCCCTTGGTGCAATACCGTCTTAATGGGTTTAATGAATTTTGCCATATTTGTTGTGAATTTACATCTAAGGACGTCATGTGACGGTATCTATTCCGGCATTGCCTTTGGTAAAACGTTGCCCTTGGAAATAAAGCACGAAAATCGGGTCTTGGTTTATGTCTAACCGACTGAGTGAGTCTCGCCAAATCTGACAGAATTATACAGCTTAGAATAATGATATACCATATAAAAGCTTGGGTCATATGAAGCAATACATCCTGAATTATGTTACTTGGTACAAAAATTACGTCCATGCCGTATCTTCTAGATAGAAAGATGTTCGTCAAGTTTGAGGAGTTATATAGCTTGGAATGATGATGTATGGTGTGTCCGATGTGAAACTGTATCATACCATGTAGCACCTCCAGCCTATGGTATAAAATTTCCGCTCGGAGACATACAGTCGACTCTCGTTATCTCGAATTCCAAGGGACTCTCTGAAATACTTCGAGATATCCGTACTTCGACATATCAGATTTGAAGAACTGAGGAAAAAATAATTCGAACAACCACATATAACAAATTTATATGTAGTTGGTTAGAGATATAGCGAAAATATTGTAGAAAAGAGGAGAAATTGCTCCTTAGGAGCAATTTCTCCTCTTTTCCACAATATTTTTCACCTTTTGTTAGATTTTCATGTTTAGGCAGGGACAAGATTTTCACTTCGAGATAAGCGGTTATTCGAGATAAGCGAGTTCGAGATAACGAGAGTCAACTGTACATGTATACGTTATTTTGATGTTATTTTTAGTTTTTGAGTGATTTCCGGATATCGTTTTAAATGTTACCAAAGCCAATAGACCGCGTAGTAAAGTCCTGTCTCATTGACCTTCGCGCGAATTGCGCCAGTCACTTAATATAGGGTGCATTCCACAGTTTCGCACATATGAACCTGGGCAAAAATTTAAATATTTAGGGGTAGGGCTAGAAATCAGTCTTGCTGCTCATTTTGGCAAAAACTGAAGTTATATGCTTGTCAGTTATTGTTAACATTGACAATAAAAACTTTTCTTGAGGTCACATGACCTTAATATTAAAGACTGTATGTAAAATACGAAACTGTTGAATTCTGTCAGGTCTTAGGTTTTATCCTGTCATAAATTGAAGCATGCTTTTGGGTGCAGTTTATTGAAAAAAACGAGGTAGGCTTACAGGTATTCATTGCCGGCCTCGGTGGCTCAGTTGGATGCGCCGTCAGACTGGAGACCAGGAGGTCGCGGGTTCAACCCCCGCCGAGGTCGGCAACATTCTTTCGTGGAGATTGATCATGAAATATTTTCTACGGTCATTCTCTCCCTTCCGTTGATTCAAGAAGGGCAGTTGTCAGTTTCTGGCGAAAGAATGTGCACAATACTGGTTAATCGCTTAGAGGACTAAGCCTGCCCAGTAAACGTGTGGTTAGGTAAACTGACCGCGCTCGACATGACTCCATTGGGTTGACTGGGCCGTAAAACCTTAACACAAACAAACAAACAGGTATTCATTTCTGATTAAAAGTAATATTCTGTAGGTGCTCTGTCAAATTATCAACTGTTCCAGGGCAGTGCATTGTCCTGGAGTTGATGATAATCTATCGAAAACTGCACTTTTTGCCTAAAATGAGACGCAGTTGGAGGTGGGTGGGGTATTGTTTACATTGGTGCTACAGCAGATTTTGGTGCATTGCAGTAACTTTTATGATGATTAAATTATTATTTGGTATGTTTGCAGTGTATTGATACAGTATTTAATGGACATGTACTGTTATATTTTGTTTGTTTGCGTTTCTTTTGTGTGACAGCCATGCACAAGTAGAAATGGAAGAAAAAACTGTGGAATGCACCCATAGCTTTGGATTTTTACATATGGGAGCGAGTTGGATTAGCTCACTTAGGACGTTTTATATTTGCCGAGACGTCGGTTTGTGACGATCCCGACAAATATATATATATATATATATATATATATATATATATATATATATATATATATATATATATATATAAAATCTTAAAACAAACTGTGTTATAAGCAGGTTAATGTCTATTTTATTTTCATTTCTATCAAGAAATTTCATAAAGCTTAATAAAAGCAAATATTTACTCTTCTGGTGCCACATTTCAGACGACATTTGTCGTCTGCTTGTCTTTTTAACAAACTGTCGCTTGAAAAGAAGTTTATAAGTAAAGTTGAAAGATTGAATGTCAAACAGCGTAGATCCAGATGAGACGGCTGACATGAGCCGTCTCATCTGGATCTATGCTGTTTGCAAAAGCCTATTATTATCGCCTGTGGCAGTGCAAGTTAAACAATCACATTGTTGTTCGATTTCACCTGTTACGTACATTGAAATTTATTAAACTTTAGTATACCCTTGTCCCATATCTCTATGTAAACATGAACAAAATTCGAACCGGTTCTTTGACGTTTATGTCTAAATAGTTTGTCTTGTTATAAACAGTAACTGTGACAAATTGTAGTAAATGAATCCTCATCTATACGTTGTAAGTTGTTTACCACTAAGCTACGCGGGACGGTAAGCTCGTTGCATCGGGTTATATAGTGTGGTGTACCCGCCAGGCAGTCTCAGAAAAACATTAACATTTTGAAGTCTTATTAAACAGTCTCGTCGTTTTCTGTGCAATTTACAGAAGAAACGAAAACGCAAATAAAAATAATGGAAACAATTACCGGTAGGTAAATACAACATTCTCACATGCCAGCAATACTCGGGATGATTCACCCTTCGTCTGCTGACGGGGGTAAAATTACCATACGAGCAATGAATGTCATTTTACCAATAAAATAGGGTTTCATGATTTCTTCAACAGTTCCTTATCAAATGTCAAGGTTTTCATAAAGACTAATAAGAAAGAAACATTTAACCTTTACCACTCTCTTTGCAAATTCAGCAGACGACAATCTGATTATATTTTTCTTATTTTTTTTCCAAGATAATAGACTTTGAACTTTCATGCAAATGGTCACCTTTGGAGACAATTTGCGTGAAAGGCGAAAGCCTATTTTCTGATAAAATAAGAAAACATATTTCAAAATGTCGTCTACACATGTTACCGAGCAAGCTAAGCATTAATGTCGTAAGTTATTCAGTATATTCAGCAAGTATAGTGTTGAGGATGAACTATGAAACGATGCATTCACCATGAACTAATACTAACAACTGTGCAACCAACATTACACAATCTAACAACATCATCCTAGATCAGAATCCGCCTCTCGGAACATAGAACATGTAGCTGATACAGGTATTGGAATATTTGTACTGAATGTACGATAATACAACGACCGGCCTGCAGGTTCAACCTAATAGCGTAAGGACGTTGCGTAATGCATACGCTTGGCAATAAGAGTCTCTTATCCCATTGTAGTCGGGAGACCCATAAAAGGGTAATTTGCAAACAATGCAGACCCAGATTAGACGCCGCAAGATGCGGCGTCTGATCAGAGTCTCCACTATTTGCAAATACTTTTGCCATTTTTCTCTTGGAATATGTAAATTTGATAACCGGACGTACTAAAAATGAAATTGGATTTTTCCAATATATAGTGTAGGAGAGTCTATTCAGTCTACAATGGGCCGGCCTCGGTGGCTCAGTCGGATGCGCCGTCCGACTGGAGACCAGGAGGTCGCGGGTTCAACCCCCGCCGAGGTCGGCAACATTCTTTCGTAGAGATTGATCATGAAATATTTTCTACGGTCATTCTCTCCCTTCCGCTGATTCAAGAAGGGCAGTTGTCAGTTTCTGGCGAAAGAATGTGTACACTACTGGTTAACCGCTTAGAGGACTAAGCCTGCCCAGTAAACGTGTGGTTAGGTAAACTGACCGCGCTCGACATGACCCCATTGGGTTGACTGGGCCGTAAAACCTCAACACAAACAAACAAACAGTCTACAATGGGTTACTCATTGATATTCTTATTTCTCCAAGAAAACATATATTGCCAGCACTTATTAGAATCACCTAATGATTACGCGGGCGCAACAAATACAGCTTCCTGGAAAAATATGATTTTTGGTTGAAAAGCAGTATCACAGTGTATAGAAGTGTGTTGGTCTTCAGCTTGTAATTGATTCCTCAGGCTTGTTTAATTTGCTCATTTCAGTTTCGGAGTTGATGGTATATAATAAATTCTCATGGTTAAAAGGTTATAATTCTGCAAAAAAGGCGGCATACATTTAAACGTAAATATTTGTTTAGTCTATGACACCTCTGTTAAGCAACCACCTCTATTAAACATTTTTCAGCAAATAAGTGAAGCAATCCCTTGTCTTAAAACCATTTTTATAAAAGTTTCATAGATGCTTAATACAGATCTCTCTGTCCACATAAATTGATGTTTATAGACTAAAAGCAGATACGTCTACTTGTCACCATTCAGCAAATACATTACCGTTTTATCCATTAGTTTTTTATCACCACGTGTCTTTCTAATTTGCTTAAGAATCTGTGAAATCTTTCATTTACCCTGATCACTAAACTGTTTAACAACTTTGCACTCAGGCAACTGTTTGTAGACACTGTCGTCATTTTTTTCCCTTAGCAATGTTACCTAAAAATTTAACACGACGTTTATCGCCTGCTAGGTTGCCATCATCTATAAGCATTCTATTTTTCTTGTCATACTGATGTTTTGTAAATAATGGAAGCTGAGTTATATTTGATAAAATTATTGGCAGAACTTGTGTTTTCTAAATCTGCATAGCTATCAGACGATAAATAAAAGGCATAACGCTTCCAGAATGGTGATACTTAATACTAAAACACTAATATGATCCTTAACGCACAGCATGCAGGGTAAAAAAATTCATGTTGAATTTTTTTTTTTTTTTTTTTTTTTTTTTTTCAAATTTTTCTCTAAGCTTTTTACATTTCATGATTGTCTCCTAAGGAGGGAGATAACGCATGAAATGCCAAAGCCTATTTGCTCCAGAAAAATAAGGAAACAAAAAGTCGTCGATTTGCCTTCTCCTGAATGGGCCCAGAGAATGGTGAAAGTTAAAAAGACATCCTGTGGTGAAAGAGTCACTAAGCCACAGTCAAAAATCTCACGCGAGGCCAGAGTCTTGAAAACATTTCAAACGCGCATTTTCAGAAGCGGTCAAAAACCCGGACCACTTGTTAAAGCATCTTTAGCTGCATACTGACGTTTAGCGGTTTTAATTTATAAATTAAAAAATAAAAAACAGCTAAGTTAAGGAACTACTAACTCTCAACAGGACACTGTTACAAAGTGTGTTTGTGTGTGTGTGTGTGTGTGTGTGCGTGCGTGCGTGCGTATGTGCGTGCGTGCGTGTGTGCGTGGTATATTTATGAGTTTTTGTTTTCTTCTTTTTCATTGCCAAGCTTTGCCATATCACAATTTATTCATTCCGTATCTTCTCATGATTATGTTCTATGCTTGTGACTTCCTGGACCACTTCTTTGCTATGTCTCCTGATGTGGCTGTGTGAACTGCAATATGATACTCAGACCAGTCTGCGCATCCGCACAATCTGTCCAGTGTCTAAACTTGGCGCTCCATGAGTAGCCAAGGATCCCAAGTTGTTTACCTGCGGATAACGAAGACTGCAATCAGACTGCGGAGACCGAGCTGAGTCTTCGCGCGGCGCACATATCCGCAGATCCATTTTAAGTTGCATCTCACTTACTTTAAAAAATCTAAATTGCTTAACCCATTGTAGTCGGGATACTCTTAAAAGGGTAATTGGTAAACAGTGCAGACCCAGATCAGATGCCGCAGAATGCGGCGTCTGATCATGGTCTTCACTGTTTGCAAATAGTTTAGCCATTTTTCTCTAGGAATATCTAAATCTCATAGCCTGACTTACCTGAACGAAATTGGACTCTTCCAATATATAGTGCGGTTGACTTCAGTCTACAATGGGTTAAAACTATTTTACCTTTGTCTCTTTCTACAGTTACCAACATTAAATGTTTCATAATTTTATATTCAAAACTAAGAACTTTATGCCTCGAGAAACCAATGCGGAATGACCTTGTTACACATTATAGTTCCACAATAGGACGGTGGGGTAACCGGTGCATTGTGTTAGGTAAATTGGAAACGTATTTCATCAATAACCAGACCTGCTGTATTTACCGTATTCTGACAGACAGGCCTGAGAAAACACTTCACACCGTCAACAGTTGACACAGAACGAAGCGTCTGATCAGGGTCTACACTTTTTGCTACTCAGTCAGCAGTATTCAAAACGTATCAAAATGTACTAAAATAGACTTGTTAACCCATTTATTCCGAGTGGACTCTTCTATCTCAGCTCTTTGGACCGATCCATTTCCTATATAAGGAGAGTAGTATAGGGTGGCACCACCCTATACTACTAAGGAGTGTCTGGTTAGTGTTAATAAACTGAACTTAATGCAAACAGTGTAGACCCTGATCAGACGCCGCGTTCTGTGGCGTCTGATCTGGGTCTACATTGTTTGCCCATGTCCCTTTTATGGGACGCCGAGCTTAAATGGGTTAAAAGTTAAAATCGCTGTGAGAAGTTAAGGGGTCGAAAAACTCGGGTAAATACGGTATTTAGTAATAATCCCACTGTTGTGACCGCTAACACAATACATTATATTGATGGTAAGAGTCAACAGCATCATGGTGTAACGTCAACAATTACAAATAGGCTCCATATACCAGTTTCTTTTGATGGGTTGCCAACTCATTAGTGCTCACGATCTGAACGCCGGATACAGCAGGTTCGAATCCTGCTAGGGACTAGATTTTCACTTCGAGATAAGCGGTTATTCGAGATGAGCAAGATCGAGATAACGAGAGTCAACTGTATTTCTGGAGAAATAAGAAAACTACTTATTTTCATAACCTTTTATACTTATCTAGAATTAAGTAAGCCAGTCCATTTGCTACATGTATATATGATATGAAAAATAAGGAGTTTGGGTAGCAAGCATACTAACCCTTGTCACGCTGACTAAATTAAGATGACATGCGCACTTCTAATTTTCAGCTAATCAGATTACTTGATCTAGATTGTTGATATAAATTCACATACTTACTGGCAAACAGTGCAGATCCTGATCAGTTGCCTTCTTCAGAAGCCAACTGATCTGGATCTACACTGTTTGCAGACAGGGTACATCCGGGTTCAGCAGGACTATGGTTAAGACTCATTTATGCAGAAAAAGTTTACAAGAAGTAACGAACAACTGAAAAAACTGAGATAAAAAACACTGAAAAGCTGGTTAAAAAACGCAAAATTCGTGAAAAAAACGAGCCTCATAATATAGACTGTTACAGACCCCTACGTTTACAATATTATTGGGGAACATGAACATTACGTAAACTTATTACATTGTACCATAATGAACCTGCTCCAACGTAATAAAGATGAGGAATGATAATATATATGTAACTACAAAATCAGCACGTTTCAAAGAAAGATAGAAATAGAGAGCGTGAAAGGGTACAAAAGCATTTAGTTTTGCTATCCAGCCGCCAGCATATTCACAAAGCTATTAATTTTAATTTCTAACTAAAGTATGTGCAATTACGTCAACAGTCCCAGACATTGAAATGAACAGCAAAGTCAGAAAATGTACCATCGGACATGTGCGCCCAGCGAAATTTCAGATCAGCCTGCGCATTCGCGCAGTCTGATCAGAATCTTCACTGGGCGTATTTTGGATAGCCACAGATGAAAAGTTTCTTCATGCGAACAAGGAAGACTCTGATCCGACTGCTCGGCTGCGCAGGCTGATTTGAGTCTTCGTTTGGCGCACATGTGAGAGGGTACGTTTTCTCTCGTTGCGGCTGAAATCGTTTATAAGCCTATTGAGTGTCATACATCAAGGCCAATATTGTATCTGATAGAAAGTCTAGTCTAAGAAATAAAGGCTTTGTCTGCTGATGATCGATATCTGGACAATATTCTGAAAGTGTATTGTAGTTTGGGTAATAGGGGAAGTCTATTTCTGCCTTTATCTAATTGTCAGGCCAAGAGAAAATTCTGATTATTGCATAGAAAACACGCGAAACGATATGACACCTTCAATAATTGAACTGTGCTGTAGGAAAGCGACACATTATCACATGTGAACAGCAAATGTACATACCAGCCTGCACTTCTTTTCTAATGTGTCAGTGTTTGTCTTTTTTTTTTTTTTTTTTTTTTTTTTTTTTCAAAAGAATCAGACAGTATGTGGACGACTACTGAAAGCCCCTAAAAGACTCTACTGAAATATGCAGGTTAGCTATGTTCTCTGTATGGGCCACGCCATGCCAAAATGTGTCTGTGGGCATATGCGGACAGCGAAGGCCCAGATCAGACTGCGCATCCGCGCAGTCTGATCAGGGCCTTCACTGTCCGCTAACAGAATCATTGGCTACTACAGAATATATGAATGGAGAGCAAAGGCCCGGATGACACTTTGCGCATGAGCATGGTGATCTAAATCTGCGCGTCTTGCGCATGCTCGAAAACACCTTTCGCTAGACGTGGCCCATATGATCATAGATGGTATATGGTTGGTTTTCCCACAGCGCAGCTGAACAGGGACGTGATTTCAGCTGAAGGCGTGGACACAGAGTATACAGTAGCGCAAGCGTCTGGATTGGCTCTCTAGTGTTATGTCAAACTTCATTTTATTTTACTTTACTGTATATTTCTTTATCAGTTCCTTCTGTTGTACAAATATTGGGCGATTACTTCCATTCTTACTTTGTTCATTGTGTGTACAGTCGACTCTCGTTATCTCGACCTCACTTATCTCGAATTACCGCTTATCTCGAAGTAAAAATCTGGTCTATTTAAACATGTAAATCTAACAACAGGTAACAAAATATTGTGGAAAAGAGGAGAAATTGCTCCTAAGGAGCAATTTCTCCTCTTTTCCACAATATTTTCAATATATCTCTAATTCCAGGAGTCAAATTACGTATACATTTGTGAAATGTGGTTGTTCGATTTATTTTTCCTCAATTCTGCAAATCTCACATGTCGAGATACGGATATCTCGAAGTATTTCAGAGAGTCCCTTGCACTTCGAGATAACGAGAGTCGACTGTAAAACAACAATAACAAAAAATGAAGTTACCTATAAAAGGCTATAATCATGAAGCACAATCTTCAAGAAGCAATGAATGAAGGTGAAAAACAATGAAAAAACAAAATGGCACATTTGCATCAAACGACGTATGAGCAAAGAACTGAAACACAGGAACCGTATTGGAACTGCAAGCTCAAAATACGACGAGGTGGAGGACTGAAATTAGGTTCTACTCATACCAAACCTCGCCCTTAATAATTCTGATGCAGCTCTGTATTACAAATATATGTTCGATCCGTGTTGGTCATTTTTATCTTACAAGTGAAACATCACAGTAAACACATATATTCACAAATACAGTCGAACCTCAATAGCTCGAACACCGATGGCTCGTTTACCATGACTAATTCGAACTTGTTTTTGAGTGTCGACGAAATTCTTCTCATAGATCCAAAATACAAATATTTAAGGAAGGTTTCTTAATTTAGCATAAAATTGTATGCTGTGTGTACTCATTAGAATCGCCTCGACGAGGCGATTCTAATAAGTACACTCAATATACCTTTAATTGTATAAAAGATCGAAAAGACTTCCCTAAATTATCACCATTTGCTTCCTGACTTGGCACCATGATTAACCCTCAGTGGCTCGAACTACCCATGTCTCGAACAATTTTCCATGGTCCCAAAGATGTTTGAGCCATTGAAGTTTGACTGTACTATGATGAAACAAAGCATATGGCTCAATGACACTCTGAAGCCAGAGGCAGGACCAATATGGGCTCAACCACATGATTGTCACGACAAAAGATTGTGTGTAACTTGACTAAAATCAAAGAGTCTCTATCAACGGTTCATTGACTGAAGAATGAGTTGCACATTTCCCAAAGAGTTGTTTCTATTAGAAAGTTTTATATATATTTGCCAAAATGGAGTCTCTATTGACTATTTGCTAATGTGATGTAATTAACGGTTTCGTGTATTTGATAAAGTGGCGTCTCTGTTCACAGTTTTGTATATGGGATAAAGTGGAGTCACTATTAATGGTTTTATATTCGCTAAGATGGAGACTATATTTGATTAAAGTGGAGTCTGTACGTATATTGGTAGCAGTGATGACTCTTGTTGGTTATAATGTTGGCATTATTAAGTATTTTGTATACTGGGATTGGCAAAAGTGGGATCTCAAATAACTGATGTATTTATTTATTTACTTACTTGTTTATTTATTCATTTATTTGCTAAAATAGTGTCCCCGTTAACACTTTTTGCCTAAAGTAAGATGTCAGTTAATGGTTTTGTATATTGACCCGGGTGTAAAATAATAAAGATCATTTAACTGTATCATTTAACTGTTTATGTATTTACTAAAGTCGAAACTCTGTTTAATGTTTTGTATATTTGCTAAAATGAAATTTCTGCTACCGGTAACTTTATTTACATTTTTGAATATGAACAAAGTGAAGTCTCTATCAACTGCTTTTATATTGGCTAAAGAAGATTCTCCTTCCCTTTATATATAATGGAGTCGCTATTGTCGGTTTTGTATATTTACTAAAGTGGGGTTTCTATTCATGGGTTTGTACATCAGATAGATTATTAGTCTCTATTAATTGTTTTGTATACTGGCAATCATCTCAAGTAAATGTTCCTTTACTTTTTTTCTGTTTATTTCCATTGATGTTCTTATTAACGTTTTTACATTTGACTGAAGTAAAATGTCTATTAATAGTTTCTGTGTTGGCTAAAGGTGAATTTATCTAACTCTTCTATCCTTCTGTAAATGCTTAATTGGAACATCTACTTAAATGTTAATGTATTTCCTAAAAATGGATTTACAGTCCAGTGCAATTGCCTCTCCCCGTATTTCATCACAGTGCAGTTTTCATTTTCCTTCGTATAATTGAGCCCATTCTGACCCCGAGGTTATAAAACTTTTTTCAAGCTCAACGCATGAAATTTTTCATGCTTATAAATATCAAATAACTAACAATTGCTAAACATAGCTGAGCATGAAATTTCCTCTGCTAATAAATATGAAAATGCCAACTATTGTTGGCATTTTCATGTTTATTAGCAGAGAAAATTTCATGCTCAGCTGAGTTGAGCATGGAAACAGTTTTATGACCGGGGCCTGGTATCTTAGAAAATGGATTCTGTTGAAGAAGGTGCTAGGGGGCGTATCCAGTCCTGCAAATTAAAATGTTGTCATACGATGATTCTCAATCAAACCGAGACTCCAATTTTCGTTTTTAATAGGGCAACCTTATAGATTTTATTACAAAGAACGGTTTTGTATATAAAAAAAAATGCAGAATCTCTATTAACTGCTCTTTTTTCAAGATGGGTTCTTCCTCTATATGTTAGGGTGTAATAGAATGAAATCTACAAAATGTTGCCCTTGGAAGCAGAAAACACATAAAAAAACGAAAATCAGAGTTTCGGTTTTACTGAGACTCTTCCTATGACAGTGACATAATTTGCAGGACTGCATGAGTCCCCTAGCACCGGCTTAAACTGAACCAGGTTTTCCAAGATACCAGAATGGGTTTTATGATCACAAGGGAAATAAGCAATGCACTATGGCGAAGTTCGAAGAGGCTTTTTACGACCGCCATACGGAACATAATACTGGCTACATTGTAGTCAGATAAAGCCTATAAAAGCTACTTTTGGAAACAAAGAACACATAAAGAACGAAAATCAGTCCAGTTTTTTTTTTTTTGTTGTTTTTCTGATATTCTTCGCATGACAGCAACTCATCACGAAAACATGCCTGTATAATTTTGATCCCCTTGAACCCACTTTTATATAGTAAAACTGGGGTTTACAGGGGTATACATTATTTTTCATATTTCTGCTCAAAAACATAGATTGTGGGTACTCATTAGAACCACCTCGGCGAGGTGGTTCTAAAGAGTACCCACAATCTATGTTTTGTGCAGAAATATGAAAAATATCAGAAATTTTGTCTGAAAACTATCATTTTTTGGTGGTGAAATTTTCAATATAATTGAATAGGCATGTTTTCGTAATAGCATTTGCAGGACTGCTTACGCCTAACCCCGTGCTACCCCTAGCACCGGCTTTAGTGGATTGTCTCAATCTCCATTCACGGTTTTGTACACAGTCGACTCTCGTTATCTCGAAGTCCAAGGGACTCTCTGAAATACTATGAGGTATCCGTATCTCGACATATCAGATTAGCAGAATTGAGGAAAAGAGGAAAAGTAATTTGACTCCTGAAAATAGACATATACTGAAAATATTGTGAAAATATTGTGGAAAAGAGGAGAAATTGCTCCTTAGGAGCAATTTCTCCTCTTTTCCACATTATTTTGTTACCTGTTGTCATAGTTTCATGTTAAAACAGGGACCAGATTTTCACTTTGAGATAAGCGGTAATTCGAAATAAGCGAGTTCGAGATAACGAGGCTCGACTGTATTTGTTAAAGAGGAGGTTCTGGTCATGATTTTACTTATTGGATAGACTGGAGTCTTTGTTAGTTGTTTTGCATATTGCTTAAGTGGAGTTTCTATTAACTGATTTGTACTGGCTAAAATTGGATCAGTTTTATTAGCATAATTGTATGTTGACAAAAGTGGATTCGGATCAGCTGTTTTATGTATTGGATTAGGTGGAAACACATTTATATTTCCAAACAGAATATTGCTAAATTCGGGGCTCAGATCATTACGAAAACCTGCGTATTCAAATATATAGAAAATTTCACCTCCAAAAACTGAAAATTTTCTAATAAAAAAAAAAAGATATTTTTCATATTTCTGCTCAAAACATAGAATGTTGGTACTCGTTAGAACTGCCTCGGCGAGGCAGTTCTAACGAGTACCCACAATCAATGTTTTTGAGCAGAAATAAGAACAATAATTTAACCCCTGTAAATCCCAGTTTTCCTATATAAAAGTGGGGTTTAAGGGGGTCAAAATTATAAAGGCATGTTTTCGTGATGTACTGCACATCCTATTACTGTTTATGAACAGACTAAACGCGGAATTTGTTATTCTGTTTGATGTGTCCCTGTTTGTTTCCAAAGGGTCCCTCTTTTCTAAATTTCTGTTAAACATTTTGTATGTTTTCTGATTTCCATATTGACTCAAGTATGCTGGCGTTAACCCTTAAAGTGCTTAAAAAAATTCCGGCAGACGACTGTTTAATTTGTTTTATCATTTTTAGAGAAAACGAAGTTTGACATTTCGTGTGAATCATCCGCCGGCATTGGACTAGAAAACAACGTTAACAATTCTCATAATTGTATACTACTTCGCTCATGAGGACTATCCTTACAACAATTTAAAAAAGTTGGACAATTTTCTGACCGCTGCCAGGAGTACGTAACTACGTATGTAAAAATAAATGCATATTCATAAATAGTTTTTCTTTGTCTACTATAACTAGTACAAAGTTAATTTAGATCAGCCTATACTTTTACATTAGAACCTGAAAAGCATGTCCACAACACTGGTGAATTAGATCACAGATATTGCTAGCATACCACGTTCGCATGATTTCAGAAACAATACAAGCATTTTATAGACTCGAAATATACACAGATGTTACATTATGCAACGCCTTGTAGATATGTGCAGACTTGTTGTAAAGACGTTGTTCTGGTAAAGGGAGTCATCCAAGCTGTTGGAATATGACAGCTGATGGGATTGTATACTCAATTCGCACACTAATGCCGTTTCGTCCCATTTTGGCCCTTATCCGGTGCCCTGGGCCCGTTTTCTGTGACGGGCACTTCCTGAGTATACACATATTTACTTTTTCCATATAAAAATATTGTTTCCGTATTTTATTATTTTTTTCGCAGGCTTCTCCGAAGGATGAGATGAATTGAAAGGCAGAAAATGAAATAATGGCGTAATGATGATACGACATACTACATTTATTTGTTTAACACATTTATTAGTTGTTGTTTTCTTTATATGTATGTATATATATGTTCTCACCTCTGCTTGATTAAAACCGTATTTTTACAGATTCGGTGAAATGCAGTTGTCAGCCCAAATTGACGAAAATTTAACATATACAAACTTATACATACCCACTTAGGTACATATACATACACATACATACACATATACATGCACATACCTACACATATATACAAATGTACACACACACACACATATATATATATATATATATATATATATATATATATATATATATATATACACATACATATACATATACATACACATACATACTCATACATTACATTACATATATACACATACATGCATACACATACCCGTATATATTCATATACATACATGTATCCGTCATATATTTTACGTATGTTTTTACAAGCAGAATTTCAACTACTAGGATTTTAAGATATGTGCCCAAACAATTAATACATTTCAATAACTTGAATGATTTTCTGAAGCAATAAGGAAGACAGGAAATGGTGGTATACCCGCACATAAACCAGTGATACTCGGAAGGTTTGAAGAGTAGATCAAAGGTCATATATCGTTGGGTATAGTCACTCATGGATAGGCAGACGGAAGCTTCAGAATGTTACGTTTCCGTATTTTAACTTAATCATCATTTCGCCGGTATTCATTGAAGTAATAGTTTTGCTTTGATTACTGATAATAGACAGAGGAACAAAACAACACAGTTTCAGATCTGTCACAAAAATAGTACAAATGTCACAATCACAGAACAGCCTACCAATGACACCAAGAGGAAGCGTATACAAACTACGTCAGACAGCAAAATGTGTTGCAAAAAGTAAGAGAAAAGTCCAGGGAGTGCCACAATCACAAACCGCAGCCCTTCCCAGACACCAAGAGGAAGAGGAAACAGACAAAACCAAACAAGCGCAAATCGAACAAAGGTACGAAAAGCACTAAGAATAGCTCTCTCTTCCCCAAGCGAGGTAATCGCAATGCTAAAAGGACTGAAAAAATTCAAGAACAAAATAATACAAGGTAAGACATAAAACAAATCGCCTCGTAGAATAAACCACAAAGCAACAAGGAGTAGGACTAATCAACGAAAACCAGCGCCCTCTTTTCCAACGAGAAAATAATAATGGCAGACAGGACCCATCATACACAGCAATAAGGGCCACTGAACTGCAGTCAGTTTAACTGACGTTGTTTTAAGAGATCTCCAATAGCTCTAATATCACAGGGGAAATATAACATTTACGCTGAAAACCCGATAAGATATATAATAGCACGTTTCACACAAAAAGGAGGCTTAGTGTAAATGTGAACAAAGAATGTTCGTCAGCCTTAGACTGGTATTAGTCTATTGATTTAAACAATGACTGCATAAAATGCATATCTGTACCTATAGAATCAAATGAAACTAAAACTAAACCAGCCTCTATAATCATGATGTTATGTTAGTTGTATTTTAGTGGATGTATTAAACAGGATTATAAAAAAAAAAAAAAAAAATATTTATTCACTGGAGATTGGAACCATTCTTAACCCATCCTGTGCATCTAACCTTCCAACTTTGCGTTTCACCAGTGCAATGGGCAGCTTTACTTGTCCGCTTACTGATACTGTATATACCATACACTCCTTAAATACTGGGACACCTTAACTCCTCACTATACTCATCCTAAAATCTCACTAAGATTAACAGTATCTGTTGATGTTTATAAAACTACGATGGATGAGTAGTAAGCAGTGTGGACCCTGATCAGACACCGCATTCGGAAGCAGACTTGTTTTTCCAAATAAGGGTAAATATGGTAGTAATCTGATGCATAAAGAAAGCGCAGATCAGACTGCAGAGCTCATCACAGTACACAGGTCATCCGGTTACAGATCACATGAGCTCCGCTCTGTAAGGACCAATGTTTTCGCTTACACGACCAAAACAGATCCAGACAGTCTCGTAAGCATGTTCACTGTAAAGTGGAATGGATACACCTGGGCCCAGTTGTTCAAAGCGTCGTTAGCTTAACGAGCTCGTTAAGGGTTATTTCGTTAACTGCTTTAGCGGATTCAATATACAATATTCTGATATTTTTTGCTGAAAAAATGTGAGTAGCTTTTGCACTGCAAAAGCTACTCACATTTTTTCAGCAAAAAATTTCAGCATATTTGCGTATCGCTCGATGTAAATTTTAACGAATCGTTAGCTAACGACATCGTTAGTTTTGAACAACTGGGCCCCGAAGACTATACCGCCATGTTTCTAAATGATGCAGGCAGACATTTTCTTACCTGATATTTGAGTCTTTTAAAACATAGAGGGTTGCTCCTAACACTTAGCATGCTGTGTAAACCTTTTAGCACATGTTAACCCTTGTCATGCTGAATAAATTAAGATGCCACTCCCACTTCTAATTTTCAGCCAATCAGTTTACTTGATCCAGATTGTTGATATAAATTCACATACTTAATGGCAAACAGTGCAGATCCAGATCAGTTGGCTTCTTCAGAAGCCAACTGATTTGGATCTACACTATTTGCAAAGGCTGGGTATATCTGGGTTCAGCAGGACTAGGGTTAAGTATTAAATCAAAGAATATGCTCCCAGAGGGTCGGGAGATAAATATTTTCATGTCAGATTATATCCCATGTGTATATCCATGAAGCGAATTCTATCATCTGGGAGCAAGCTCTTTCATTTATGAATAGCCAACAGTGAGGCAGTGAGAATAGCCCACAGTCAGACCATGATATTAGCCAACAGTAAGACAGAATATAAATAACTGTATTCCCCTTGAGTGTGTCTCCGTTCTCCTTAACTAGATACAATCTATAAGAACACCAAATTGATATGAAAACAGTAAATACCCTGCTGAAAGGTCTAAATTACGCTGGTCGAATATGGGAAAATATTAGTAAATTTAAATTCACACACGTGAATTCACCTCGATTCCGTGTTATACAGAAGAATAAAATAAACGTACCCGTACTTAATTTAGTGTACCATATATGCATACTTCTGAATTTATCTTTGCCAGTGGCATCAAACCCTGGAATGTTAATTTTTACCACTCTTTGCTAATTCGGCAGATGAAATATTCATGACATGTTTTCTTCTTTCTGTGAGAAAATAGGCTGTGATATGTCATGCAAATTGTCTCCTAAGGAGATATTTTGCATAAAATGCTAAAATATTAAGTGAAGATACCCAGGAAATGTCACAGTCACGAAGCACAGCCTAGGCATTACGAAAAACGCCTATTCAAATAAATAGAAAATTTCATCTCCAATAACCGAAAATTTTCAGATTTATTCAGTGTTATTTTTCGTATTTCTGCTCAAAACATAGATTGTGGGTACTCACAATAGGCTGTGAAAATAGCTTCAGAGAGCAACTGAGCCCCTTGCTTTGTCATCACAATGTTTTTCCTTAGGAGCAATTTCTCCTCTTTCCCACAATATTTTGTTCCCTGTTGTTAGATTTTCATGTTAAAACAAGGACCAGATTTTCACTTCGAGATAAGTGGTTATTCGAGATAAGCGAAGTTGAGATAACGAGAGTCGACTGTATATGTTCGGTCCGTATAGGGGTTCTCTCCACATCATAGTGAAACACATAGAATCAAAAAAAACATTGTGATGACAAAGCAAGGGGCTCAGTTGCTCTCTAAAGCTATTTTCACAGCCTATTTTCTGAAGAAAACAAAATAAAATGCTTCAATATATCGTTTGCTAATTTGTTTACCTAACATGCTAAGCGTTAGAGTAAAATGTTAAAGTAAAATGTTGAAGTGTAAGTGCTAGCAAGCACGGCGCGTCAGAAATGAAATGTGTGACTGTCACAAGCCACTTGGTTCTCGGTTGCCATATTACTACTACAGTTGGTGTTTGGACGACAGCATTGCCAAATGCCATCTACTTAGATGGTTTAATTCATACCTTACCAATCGAAAACAATGTGTAGTACTACCGGGGGTCCAGTCAAAATGGAATTATGTTCGGGCTGGTGTCCCGCAAGGATCAACACTGGGGCCACTTTTGTTTTTATTATATATAAATGATATTGTGAAGGATATCGGTTCGAATATTCGTCTTTTCGCAGATGATACTAGTGTGTATATAATAGTTGACGATCCTGTCGCAGCTGCTGAACTTCTGAACTTAGATCTTGACAAAATCACCAAGTGGGCAAAAGAATGGCTTGTTAAATTTAACCCTAACAAAACTGAAAGTCTCCTGATCTCACGTAAAAGTAACCGCCTCTTCCACCCTCCTATTTCTATGCTCGATCAACAAATAACTGACGTTGAGTCACACAAATATCTTGGGATCTATCTATCAAATGATTGCACATGGCATAAACACATCGAATATATCAAGGAAAAGGCATGGAACAGGATCAATGTAATGCGAAAATTAAAGTATGAACTAGACCGGCAATCTCTAGAAACAATTTATTTAACCTTCATTCGACCGGTTTTGGAATATGCAAATGTGGTATAGGACAATTGTACGCATTATGAAAAAGAAGAACTAGAGAAAATACAGAATGAGGCAGCAAGAATTGTTACAGGCACTACCAAACTTGTTTCGTTACACGCTCTTTATGAAGAAATTGGTTGGGATACTCTGGACTCGAGACGCAGAAAGCACAAACTCACACTATTTTATCAGATTATACCAACCAAACACCTCCTTATCTATCAACACTAGTTCCCCCTTCTGTTAATACTTTCTCTGAATATAGTTTACGGAATTCGAATAATACTCAAACAGTTCATGCGCGTACGACTCTGTACTACAATTCTTTTTTACCCTCAACTGCCAGGGAAAGGAATAATTTACCATTAGAATGCAGAAATAGCGAGTCTGTTAATTCTCTTAAACGCTCTATTAATGAAAGCTCAGTTATTGTGCCAAAATATTATAACTCTGGAAAAAGACGTTTCCAGATCCTCCATACCCGTTTGAGAACAAATTGTAGTGCTTTGAACAATGATTTATTTCTGAAACGCATATGTGACTCTCCATACTGCCGGTATGGTGCCATCGAAAATTTTCATTTCTTCTTAAATTGTCCGTCAACGTGCAGATCTCATACACAATGTCTCTCAACATATCACCGTAAGCCGTCGCGTTCTCTTATTTGGGGACAGTACACTCTCCACCCAAACAAACATAACCATATTTGAGGCAGTACATAAATATATTCGGGACTCAAAGAGATTTTAAGTCATTACTATGATATTTAGCAACTTTTCCTTCTTGCATTTTCAAATTTGGAGAGAAATCATAGACATACATTCGTTATTTACACATAGTCTTTATCCAGAAACGAAGCGATTGCACCACCTCTCTCTCTCTCTCTCTCTCTCTCTCTCTCTCTCTCTCTCTCTTTATTCTCTCTCTCTCTCTCTCTCTCTCTCTCTCTCTCTCTCTCTCTCTCTCTCTCTCCTTATTGTTTCGATTATGTATATTGCTTTCTTTCGACTATCTTTTCAGTTGGACAACCATAACATATATTATAAGTCAGTTCAATGCTTGATCATACATTTGTTTTTCCGCCATACTGTACACTGAATATTGTTATCAAGGAGAGGAACCAAACAAGCAGATTGCTTTCGTTCCAATCCTATAAAGTGTGTTATGTGTTTTATGTACTAATGAAAGTATTAAAATAAAATATGTTTAAACCAAATGTTTGGTCCCGGTCGTATCCAAGTTACAATTAATATTATGGTTATTTGGTTACACCGCAAAACTGATTTATGGCACTTGTCATCAAATTATTTTTCGACCTTCAGTTCCCAATATGCACGCATGAGCTAAGTCCCTAGATGGTAGTTGTTTGAGGTGGTTTTGAGTTTTTAGGTATTTAAATAATGTTCAGTTGAGGTTGGTTCTAACGCGTACCCACAATCTATGTTTTTGAGCAGACATAAGAAAAATAATGTATACCCCTGTAAACCCCAGATTTTACTATATAAAAGGGGTTTAAGAGGGTCAAATTGTACAGGCATGTTTTCGTTATGGCTTAGAAGTATACATTTTACAAAGGGGTAAACATAATGAGGTACTCTAGGAACTGAACCCTCTCTATAGTGAGCTTTAACATGACAAATTCGAGTTTCTGTTGTTTTTTTTTTTTCTATTTCCGAGTTCAGTAACATACTTTAAAAAAATGAATATTATACCTATGACTCTCATAAACAATTACGTTTCGCTGATATACAAGAGAAACCATAAATCATTGAAAAAATGAACTCAAACTGACAATTTTTACTATTCTCCATTCACTTTCAAAAACCACAAACCCTTACACATTACTCTCAGTTTCAAAAAAAAAAACTTGTTTTTGTCTGTTCTTTATTGATATTCATATTCTTGTATTCTATTTTAGAGCATTAAATGTCAAAGATAGTTTTCTACAAAGCTAAACTTGTCTTTACGTTTCTTTGACGAAGCAGAGATCAATATCGGGACAATATGCTGTTTGTGTGTACATGGGGTTCTCGAAGGGGAAATCTTTACGGAAAATGACTAGCAAAGATACAGACCAGGCGGCACGTGCCCTTCGTTGATAATCGCCGTAAACATTCAGAAAGGTCCGTTTAGTGTTTATGCCAACCTTCGATGACTTGAGTATCCTGTATAATTGTGCAGGCTTTCCTAGATCTTCGCTGATCACACACGTTTATCTCTGTTTTCCCAAGCATGGCCTCGATTGTGGTTAGAAGACTTGATACTATCTATTTCTGTCTTTATTTGATTGTTAGCTACAGACAGACGCTGAATTTATAGGAACTAGGACGACATTGGAAATGGTGCGTGGTTTGAATTTACCCAATAATGGATAAATCTAACTAAATTTATCCCTCATCGCATTTTTGTAGATCATATTTTTTTTATTATTGATGTTTGATGTAATAGCATTTGCGCAATCAAGACCTCAGATAAGTTGCAGTTACTCAAACTGAGGGAATTTGAGCCATTTCCTACAAGACCGCTTGTGCGCCCAGTGAAGACTCAAATCAGCCTGCACATCCAGACATTTTAAGCAGAGCCACTATCGCCCGTCTAAAAAAAGCTTAAATGTTTGGACACCCACAGAGCACAAAGCAATGTCTCCCAACAGTCTGGGCCCAGTTGTTCAAAACTAACGATGTCGTTAGTTAACGATTCGTTAAAATTTACATTGAGTGGTATGCAAATATGCTGAACTTTTTTGCTGAAAAAATGTGAGTAGCTTTTGCAGTGCAAAAGCTACTCACATTTTTTCAGCAAAAAATATCAGAATATTGTATATTGAGTCCGCTAAAAACGAAATGACCCTTAACGAGCTCGTTTTGAACAAATGGACCCTGTACATTTGCTTTGTTTTGCGGACATGCGATATTGTAGGAAATGTTCAATGTTAGAAATCGCACTGAGGTGCACCTACATGTACTCCCTGCGATAAGGTAATGCAGTATATGTGTATATAGGTATGTCTAAATAATCCTGTAAACGAAAGCTTGGGTCGTTGTTTTGGTTAGTCGGTCGATATTCCGTTTCTCCGAGCTTATGATGGAAACTACGAACGGATATATGGCTGATACGTAACCCTTGTCCTGCTGAGCCCGTATATACCCTGCCCTTGAAAACAGTGTAGATCCAGATCAATTGGCTTCTGAAGAAACCAACTAATCTGGATCTGCACTTTTTGCCATTCCGTATTTGACATTGTATCAACAACTTGGATCAAGTAATCTGATTGGCTGAAAATTAGAAGTGGGCCTGGCATCTTAATCAATTCAGCATGACAAGGGTTAAGTCCGTCTGTCTGAGTTTATGACGCGAACTATTGCTACAGTTTTGTAAGATTTTCCCAAATATTCACACGCATTATGAACATGTTGAGTATATGACATGAATTTGTTTTCATCGCTGAGTTAAATGTCTCCGTCTCTTCATTTGTTTGTGACACGAACTACTTCTGTAATCTTTGCTAGGTTTTCATAAAATTGCACAGCATTGATTATAATGAGAAGCAGTGTGAACATTTATTTATTTATTTATTTATTTATTTATTATCAGTATTATATCTTGTAACCGGCTGTTTCCTTAATGAACCGTATCAAAGAAAATTACACGCTGTAGACCACACGGTCAAAACAAAATTTCGGCGATAGCATTTTAGCATTATTTATTTATTTTTCTGTGTTATTCAGCTAAAACCGATTTGTCGCATACTTAAGACTAAAAGAACATGTGTGTTCTTTAATTATTATTGGACCACTTTAACACCTCACAATGTGCGTCCTGAAATTTAAGAAAAGTGCATCCCAGTTAGCATTCTACGTAACTCTACATCGGGCCGTCATCGGCCCGTCAGCTACCCTGACGGGCCGATGACGGCCCGATATAGATTTACGTAGAATGCTGACTGGGATTATACCGTTTATTCAAGTCATGTATCTAAAAAATGCTGACTGAGTATCAAATAATGAGCGGTGAAAAAAATGATAATCACCATTTACCATACCGCGGTTCGAGCCAAGGCCCGAGGTTATAAAACTGTTTTCATGCTCAACTCAGCTGAACATGAAATTTGTTTTGTATATAAATCTTAAAATACCCAGTCAGCATTCTACGTAAATCTATATCGGGCCGTCATCGGCCCGTCAGGGTAGCTGACGGGCCGATGACGGCCCGATGTAGATTTACGTAGAATGCTAGCTGGGTACTGACAAAATTTTGAAACTTCTTTTATGCTCAAGCTCAGCTGAGTTGAGCATGAAAAAAAGTTTTATAACCTCGGGGCCTGATCACATTCTTCACTGGGCACATTTTGGAAAGCTAAGGATGCGAAGTTTCTTGATGCCGACAACGAAGACTCTGATCGGACTGCGCAGGCTGATTTCAGACTTCGCTGGACGCAGACGTTTTCCCACGTTGCGAAGTTATTCACTCTACTAAAACGCTGTCTCTAAGAGCAAATACATCAGAGGAGCACACTAAATCAAAAACAGGATCGAAATAAAACAGATCTCGAGGACATCATAACCTAAAAGCCATTGTGGAAATTTTGGAGTTGGATTCTTTTATTGAATTTCATTTATTGGATTTTGCGCGGAATTAGGTTTTTTGCCGGAGCCAATACTTTATTCATCAAACATTTCACACTCACATATACCACTTGCTGATGTGACTGAAGAATACGCTAAAAGCATATTTGTATCCTATTTCAATGATTCCTTTGAAGCAGGAATATCTGTCATTGGTATCAATTTAACAACATGGAGGAATTAATCAAAAATTCTCCCGAATATATCGGCATAAAACACAGTGTTACCGAATCAATACTAGTTACTGTACTAATTTGGGTTAGCCTCAAGCTTTTAGCGTCATGATGCAGCTAGAAGATAACGCATTTTATAAGTTTGGGTGGCTAGTGAACAACACATTTGTTTGGGTGGCTAGTGAACAACACATTTGTTTGGGTGGCTAGTGAACAACACATTTGTTTGGGTGGCTAGTGGACAACACAGTTTCCTTGGTTCGGGTGGTTAGTGGACGACCTATTTTCCTAAGTTCGGGTGGCTAGTGTGCAATACATTTTCCTACGTTCGGGTAGCTAGTGGACAAACAACACATTTTCTTACGTTCGGGTGGCTAGTGGACAACATATTTTCTTACCTTCGGGTGGCTATTGGACAAACAACACATTTTCTTACGATTGGGTGGCTAGTGGACAACATATTTTCCAAAGTTCTGTGGCTAGTAGACACAAATAAGTCGGTGGCTAGTGGACAACAAATTTCCCATTGTACGGGTGGCTAGTGGACAACAAATTTTCCTAAGTTCAGGTGCCTAGTGGAAACACATTTCCTAGGTTCGGGTTAACTACATAAACAATCCATTTTCCTAAGTTCAGGTGGCTAGTGGACTACAACTTTTCTTAAGTTCGGGTAGCAAGTGGACAATACAGTGTCCAAAGATCCAGCCCAACTTGGTCTTATTTACACTGCTCACACATAGGTTTATCTCAGCATTGGATTTTATTAGGTCACTACAATGTTGAAGGGCAATGGGTACGCTTTCTGGGGGAGGGAATTCTATCAAAATTGTTTTCCCTCTTTTCTGAACATATATCTACTATAAACTGAAAGAATTGCTTCCCTTTGAAGTAAATTCTTTACTTTTAAATTAGATCCCTTTTCGGGAACAGCCTGATGTGCAGGAAAGCAAACAGGAAGTCACAAAGGTATTCTAGTATTAGTGCCGTGTAGCGACCGTAGAACGTCTCCCCGTACTTCATCATAGTGCAGATTATATTTTCATTTCCTTTGGGATCATTGGGCCCACTGTGGTATCTTTGAAAATGGAGTTCTGCTCATGTATACGCTAGAAGGCGTAAGCAGGGTTGCTAACTTCATTATTGCTTGTGAAGAGTCTCAGTAAAACCGAGACTTCCATTTTCTATCTTCAATTGGTTTTTGTTTCTAAAGGCAATCTTTTAGACTTTAATTTTACTTCACTGCAGCTGGTGTTAGTGCCGTGTTGCGGCCATATAACGTCTCCCCGTACTTCACCATAATGAAGATTATATTTTCCTTTCCTTTGAAATGATTAGGCCCATTGTGGTATCTTTGAAAATGGTGTTCTGCTCATGTATTCGCTAGAGTGCGTAAGCACTGTTGCAAACTTCATTACTGCTTATGAAGAGTCTCAATAAAACCGAGACTCCAATTTTCTAGTCTGTAGTGTGTTCTTTGTTTCCAAAGGCAATATTTTAGACTTTTATTCTCCCTTGTAAAAAGTGGCGGCAAAATCTACCATATACCCAATGCCCTTATGTTGTATGATATTACCACGTGGACACTAAAGATGTTTTGTTTCTAGTCGCAATACATCTACAGTAACCAACATTACGAAAACACACTTATTCAAATACAGAGAAAATTTCACCTCCAAAAACTGAAAATTTTCAGATAAAAATACTCTGATATTTATCATATTTCTGCTCAAAACATAGATTGTGGGTACTCGTTAGAATCGCCTCAGAGAGGCGGTTCTAACGAGTACCCACAATCTATGTTTTATGCAGAAATAATAAAAATAATGTATACCCCTGTAAACCCCAGTTTTACTATATAAAAGTGGAGTTTAAGGGGGTCAAAATTATATAGGTATGTTTTTGTGATGTTTAGACTCAATTTCATTTTAATGTTCTATTCTAAAATAGGATTCCAATGATCCCAATATCACAGTGTTTTGTAGTCCATGAAAATACCATTTCAGAAGAATGATTAGGGTCCACGCTGTTTGCCTGTATGCAAAAATAGGTTTGAAAAGTGTGCAAGAATATTCAGCAGACGACATAAACAGACGACATTTTCAGATGCAGATTTTCTTGACATTTTAAGGGTCAAGCAGGGAAACAGCAAACAAAATATCACCTATCTGTTGACAACTTACTTTCAAAAGTCATGAAGAACGCTCTTTTGACAGGTCAAGGTCATATGCATGATATGGTGAAAGAGCAACTTCACTTCAGTCACCCGACTAACCTTGGAGTACAAACGTGCCATGTGCTAAAGTATAGGTAGAAACAGGGACAAAACTTTCGCTTGTAGTGCTTGTAACAGCTTCTACTCAGAAGAACAAAATGAATGTCATCAGTTTGTGTTTTGAAAAGGGATACAAGTGCCTTCTCTCCACATTGAACGTACTAACAGTTTTTGCTGGTGTCGGTGTCCTAAGGAGTTGGGTGCTATGGAGATTCTTCTGTATCCATAAAAGTTATGATACAATTAGGTACTGGAATTTGTATCTATGAAAATGAACATTATTTTGTCAAGTTGCAATATTTTGATGTTGAAAAATAATTATTCCAGGTGTGCTATTAATTCAGGTTTATTGGAAGTTTCTGATATTTATTTGTTACAATTAGAAGAGCAGTCTGATATGGGTCCACACTGTTTGCATAAATGACTTTTAAAATCACAAGCAGATGACAAAGCAGACGACAATTGTTGTAACTGACAATTTAAGGGTTAATTAGATAAGTTTATTGAAAAGAATCATAGGCAGCGTTAATTTCTGGTTGAAATAATATGTGTAAATATAGATGGCGTGCATGTTTATTCGTCCCAGAGACGTCGCTTACCGCGACTATGAGAGGAACTGATATATATGTTCAAGGAAGGGTGTCCAACCTGTTTAACCTCCTGAAAAGGGGTCTACTCTAAAAGGAAAGAATTAGCTCCCATTCTTTCATTTTAGAGTACCCCCTTTTAAGCAAGGGACTGACATGCAGTAAAGCAAACAGAAAGCCACAAAATTGTCTCCCTTGTAAAACATGGCAGAAAATCTACCAACTGTATTAGTACCCTTAACTCTAAGGGCAATTCAGCAGACGACAAATTGATGATATATTTTTTTCTTATTTTTCCTAGAAAGTATGCCATTACGAAAACATGCCTATATAATTTTGACCCCCTTAAATCCCACTTTTATATAGTAAAACTGGGGTTTGCAGGGGTAACCATTATTTTTCTTATTTCTGCTCAAAACAAAAACATAGATTGTGGGTACCCGTTAGAACCGCTTCGCCGAGGCGTATCTAACGAGTATCCACAATCTACGTTTTTTGAGCAGAAATAAAAAATATCAAAATTTTTTCATCTGAAAATTTACATTTTTAATGGGAAAATTTTCAGTATTATTTGAATAGGCGTGTTTTCATAATGTTTGACACCACACGTAATGAATTATCTCCAAAGCTTGTTTTTCTGGGAAAAAATAAGTGTTTCCAGGAAATATAGCGTTAAATAAAACGCGAACTTACGTAAAGTATTAGGGTAATTGGCAGTTATAGCCCCTGTACTGTTCGTACGTGGTATTGATCTACGGATTAAGAATTAAGAGCTGAAAGAGCTCCAAATATCAATGCAATCTATCATGGTCGCAGTACACTTCCCTGCTGTTTCATCTTACAAAATCACAACAGCAGGTACCAAATACAGGAGCAGTCTGATCAAGGTCCGCACATTTATACACATAAAGCCTGGCCCTTATGAAAACATACGACAAAGAGTAGACCCGCTCAGAGTGCGCTATTGTGCAAGGTGTGTAAATGTTGATCGCAGTGTAAAACAAGGTACGTTTAAGCTTGGTGTGTAACATTTAATACCATGGGTAAATATTTTAACAGACTACAACGCAAATCAGTTTTCCACTGTACTGCTTAACGCAGTCATATGTAACACATTAGGTTTCTCTCGTCTATTTTGGGAAACTATCTTTAACGATTTTAGAGAAACTGCCGATGTAATTCCCAGAAGATTTGAATTCTTATTCAAGAGCTCTTAAGTCATTATTTGAGCCAATAAATGTTATATTTCAGCGACGCGACTAGTGTTAAAGACATCCGTTGGTTTCCTAAAGTTTTTATCAAACACTAAGAACTTAAAGTCCGGTCTTTTAGCTAATTGGTTAACAGACTAAAACTACTTACAATAACACGAAAGGTTCGGCAAAAGCGGAATCCGAATCGGCTGTTTTAGGGAATGCATTTTTTTTTTTTCTTACATGTCCTCGTTGTATTCTCGTGTAGACAAAATTTGATGAAGATTTTAATTGGTAAATGCTTAATCTCGGGTGGTCAGTGAACTTCTGAGATTTTGATTAGTATTTTCCGAGTTTTTAATTAATCAATATGGTATGATACATATCAATAAGACATGACGTAACAGTTTGCCGGAAAGCACCATTTTAGAAAACTTTCGTGAAGCCAGAGAATGAATATGGGTTATTTGTTGTTCCAGACTGTTTTCGATGATTTTTTGTTTGCGAGGACGGACTTTAATAGGATAGTATTGAGACCTGTTGATAGGATTTATTGTTGGCTTGTGAGGACAGACTTTGGTCTCACGTCATCACATGAGAAGACACTGTTCTTGAAATGCATATCTAAAGAACGGACTGTGCACTGCAGGACTGTCTGGTGCTAGTTAATTATTTCATTTGAAATTGTTTATTTATATGTAACGAATCATAGACAAAACATTATTACTGTTGGTTAACCGATGTTCTGTTGAACTGCAACTGACAACCTTTTAAAGTTAATGATGTTCGATCGCTGCTTTGACCTCTTTGTACGCTATCTCGAAATATTAGCAAATTGTAAATGTTTGCGTTATTTTGTTTGTTTGTTTTGTTGTTGTTGTTGTTGTTGTTTGTTTGTTTGTTTTGTGGGGGGGGGGGTCAAGAAAAAAGGACTTGACATTTAATGCGTAGCGTCTCTTCAGATTCACATAAAATGTCAAGTCCTATTTTCTTAGAAAATACAACAAAAAATATGAATCCTTTGTTGTCTGAAAGTATATTTAAACTCTCATTCGATCCATTTCCAAATTGTTGGCTGCAAATCAATAAAAAAGTAATCCAGGAAAGTTATAGTTTATGTTGAACATAATTTGTATATAGAGATGTTATATTTGTTTGGCCAGTCTAGACCAACGCCAGCTGGCAATTACATTACGCTACTTATCCAGTTACACTATAATGTATACATCACGAAAACATACCTATATAATTTTTACCCCATGAAACCCCTTTTTTATATAGTAAAACTGGGGTTTACAGGGGTATACATTATTTTTTCTTATTTCTGCTCAAAACATAGATTGTGGGTACTCGTTAGAACCGCCTCGGCGAGGCGGTTCTAGTGAGTACCCGCAATCTATGTTTTGAGCAGAGACATATCAGAATTTTTTATTTGAAAATTTTAATTTTTTGGTAGTAAAATTTTCAGTATATTTGAATAGGCGTGTTTTCGTAATGAAGACTCGAAATTTGTTTTTCAGTAATGGCATCTTATATGTATGTATATGACATTTCGACGTTTAAATATTTCTACACATATAGAAGACAAAATATTATCAAAACAACAAACTAACTAAACTCTTACACCTTACAGAAATCATATCTATTATTTTTACATATGCTAAACGGTTTTCGTTTTTGCTTTTGTTTTAGAAGACATTCGCTTTTAGCAAATTGTGAACATTTTGTAAATTCGTCAAATTATGTTCATAGCGGAGCAATATGTTTGGCAGTCACATAGATATCTAGCTAAGTCTGAACAAGACCTGCTTCATAAATGTGATTTATTTATACTGATGTTTTTCTTCTATTCCCACTAACGCATTAAAAGACGAATCAATCTAAGGTTCTCTTTGGGAAAACCAAAGGTCTTAATACTAAATCAACAAACATTCTTGCTGCATTGCGCACACATTAAGGCTGGCACAATTAATCGGATAATCGATTAATTGATCGATAAATTCCACAAAATATGATTATCGTTACAGAATTTCTAAACATCGATCATTTGATTTCTGTGTCTGTTACTTTACCGTATTTATCCTTGATATCCAGACACCTAAGCTTCTTATCATACTTTATCTAAAATTTTAACAAATACAATTTACTACCAAATGTTGTGTCTAAAAGTAGCTGAGTGAGTGGCAAACAGTGTAGACCCAGATGAGACGCCGCAAACGCGGCGTCTCATCTGGGTCTACACTGTTCGCTCAGGCCTGTCTGACCAAATACATACTAAAGTATAACATATGGCAAGAGTCATGCTCAGACAGACAGGTAAAATTATGACCAGATGTTCAGTGATTACTAATCGATTATCGATCACAATTGCAGGACTGATAATCGATTAGCTTTTCAGCTCTAATTAACCAACCTGCGCACATATGCAGTTTTGACAGTGTCTTTGTAGTTCACCCACGCGATATAGAAACTAAGGCTGGCTAATCAGGGCTGAAAAGATAATCGATTATCAGTCTTGCCATTGTGATAGATAATCGATTAGTAATCACTGAAGATTTAGTCATAATTTTACCTGTTTGAGCATGACTTTTACCACGTTATACTTTATTGTATGAATTTGGTCAGACAGGCCTCAGCAAACAGTGTAGACCCAGATGAGACGCCACAAACACGGCGTCTCATCAGGGTCTACACTGTTTGCCACTCATCCAGCTATTTTTCGACACAACAATGGGTAGTAAATTGTACTTGTTCAAATTTTAGATCAAGTATGGTAAAGAGTTGAGGTGTCTGAATGCTAAGGGTAAATATATCAAAGTAATAAACAGAAATCGAATGATCGATTATTAGCAAATCAATAATGATAATCATTTTTTAGGAATTTATCGATCAATAAATCGATTATCCGATTAATTGTGCCAGCCTAAATAGAAACCATTTAGAACGAAAATATGATGAGCGGCAGAAATTGTAAGCACACTGTTGCAACTGAGCAGACTAGTCTGCATATTTGGTACACAAATATGGTAAAATGTTTGTTTTCCCACAGCGCTTTTCTTCTAGTTTTTACATGAAACGAAATAGGCAGTAAATGCAATATATTAAGAAACACTAGGAGCCCTCTGGGAATTAAACAGAGTGCGGTATTTACAGAATGATTTGGGCATTAGGGAATTTCAGAGGCGAAACTCATTTCTTTTGATTCATTGAAGATCAATAAGTAGACAATAATCCACAATTGTGTACGTAGTTTGGATAGCGCACACTTTGAATATCTGTCTACCGAGTTGTCTTTGGGAGAACAAGAGAGATTCATTTAGTAGCAATCGTGAACCATTCAAGGTCGAAAATTGCAAAGACACGGTCATTAAAGAAAACACATACAGTAAAACATAACAGGTGACGTAAGGGTGACAGCAAAACATAAAGGGTGACGAAAGGGTGAGAAAATGTTTATGTATATCACAGCATATAACAAAAATTTCGGAAAAGTTACCCCATTACGAAAACACGCCTATACAAATACATTGTAAATTTTACCGCCGAAAGAACGAAATTATTAAGATGAAAAATTGTGATAGTTTTCTTATTTCTGCTCAAAATATAGATTGTGGGTACTCGTTAGAAACGCCTCGGCGAGGCGATTCCTACGAGTACCCACAATCTATGTTTTAGGCAGAAATAATAAAAATAATGTATACCCCTGTAAACCCCAGTTTTATTATATAAATGTGGGGTTCAAGGGGGTCAGAATTATATAGGCTTGTTTTGTGATGCTCTGTTTAACATAGATAGGAAATTCTCGGAAAGTTTGGTCTCGTATAGGCAATATATCCGTGTATAAATACAGCTGTACACTATTTCTACCAAATTAGATTAACCTATTCATCCCTGAGTTTCTGAAGTGATCTCTTCTATCTTCTAATCTGGTCGGATATAAATAGAGTCTCAGTCACAGAAGAAAACAGAATGGCAAATAGTGTGTATCCTGATGAGACGGCTCAGCATGATCTACCCTGCAAATAATTGTTCAGGTCTGCAGGGTTGAAAGTGCTAAAATTGTTTCGGCAGTTATGGAGATGTCCGCACTGGTTATGAAAACTAAGCTCTTTTTTTAAATCAAAGTACAGGATTTTAAATCAAAATTAAAAATTACTACTGTCTCAGACATTGCCGCAATATGTTCGCTATTGATCACTGAAATCGATAATTATGTCTCACTTTGTTCTACGAAAATGTAAGCTAGTTTCTGTTTAGTGGACAGGACTATAATGGATCTTCGCGGCCTCACACATCCACACATACACTTTTAAAAATCTACTTTCGCTCACTTGTTTTGTTCTGCTTTGATTTGTTTTCATTCCTGACCTCAGAAATGATTTTCCCTCAATTCAGCCATTACCAAAATGTTCATATATTAAGTGATTTTCTTCTTTTTTTAACATACGATCAAACGGTTCTCGGCTCGATATACTTAGAATGAATAAACTGGAATAAAATTTAAAAGCTGTTGATTTCTATAGGATTTCGCTACAAACAGGGGAAGGGTTGTTAAACTGAGAAAATGGACAAAGTTGAAGTTAGAACAGTCATAAAGTACTTCTGTAAGACGGGCATGTCCCCGAAGGAAATTCATGACAACTTCATTAAAACCCTTTGGGATGAGTCTCCTTCTTACAGCACGGTGAGGAAATGGGCTGCTGAATTTAGGAGAGAGGGGGGAAGAATCGTCTGGGCGCCCTAAATAGGCTTTAACAAACAAAAAACGTTGATTTTGTGCACAGTCCAATCATGTGTGACAGGTAAAGAAGCCTGCGTGATATAGCTTGACAAATAGGCATATGTTTTGGAGCAGTTCAGTTTATCTTGAACAATATCTTAGGGATGTCCAATGTCTAAGCTAGATGGGTCACCAGAATGTTGACAAAATATCAGAAGAAGAGCAGGCTTGATATTTCTAAGTATCTAGTCTCTCTATGAATCTGACCCTGAGGACTTTATGCAGCAAGCTGTGACCCAAGATGAGACTTGGGTCCATCACTTTGATTCTGAGGCCAAAAAGCAGAGTATGCAATGGAAGCACCCTAGCTCACCCCTTCTAAGAAATTTAAAAGAGTTTCTTCAGATGAGAAGGTTATGGCCTCTATCTTTTGGGATAGCCAGGGCGTTATCATGGGGGGGGATTATCTTGAGGAAGGCCGCACGATAAATGGTGTATATTATGCGGAAAAAACTAAGGCGGCTGCGTCAGGAGATTGTGAAGGAAAGAAGAGGAAAGTTGACTTAAGGTATTTTGCTCTTGCAAGATAATGCTCCAGTCCACACCTCTCAAGTTGCTATGGCTGCTGTAACTAAATGCAGCTTCGAGGTCCTTCCTCATCCCTCGTATTCTACAGGGTTAGTCCCTTTGGACTTCTGTTTCCAAATCTGAAAAATAACCTTCGTGGTAGGAATTTTGAAGCAATGAAGGCGTTACAGGGGCTATTGATGAGTACTTGTGGGGCCAGGAAGAAGGCTTCTATTTTGAAGGGATAGACAAACTGGAACAGCGTTGGAGAAAGTGCATCGAGGCAAAAGAAGATTATATTGAGAAATAATGGCACATTTTCTGCTCTTGGTCATTCCCAAAGTACAGGGGCCGAGAACTTTTTATTTTTTTCATTTACAGATATGTTTATTCATTTATCTTGATGGCGGAAGGGAAGTTTGTTGTGACTTGTGTCATCCACATACGTATAAAGATGTTTTTTAATGTATTTGATATATGGATGCATATTTCTTCACACGCCTTTCATTGTAAGTTTATATCAAAACAATTCCATGGCATAATTATGTATGACTGGCGATAACATTAATTCTATATGCATAAGCTTATAAGCAATAAATATAAAACACCCTCGCTTGGTCTATCTAGGTGCTACTCAATACCAAAAAGGACTTTTGATACGATTAGAGGCCACAATCACGAAGGACAGTCTTTCAAGGCAATGAAAGAAGAGGAAACGATGGATACACACCGACAAAACTTAACAGTATTCCTGCAATAGCCGACAAACGAACCATTACGAAAACACGCCTATTTAAATATATTGATAATTTCACTACCAAAAAACTTGAACGTTTTCAGATAAAAATTCTGATATTTTCCATATTTCTGCTCAAAACATAAATTGTGGTACTCAGTAGAACCGCCTCGGCGAGGCGGTTCTAACGAGTCCCTACAATCTATGTTTTTGAGTAGAAATAAGAAAAATAATGTATACCCCTGTAAACCCCAGTTTTACTATATAAAAGTGGGGTTTAAGGAGTTCAAAATTATATAGGCATGTTTTCGTGATGGACGAAGATCTCCAACACTAAAAAGCAGTTTTTAACATTTAATGCGAATTGTTAATATGTCAAAACCTGTTTTCTGGGGGAAAATAAGAAAAAATATTTTACTATGTCGTCTGCTGAAAATTTTATCTGTAGTTGATTCCTCTTAGACGATAATTAAAATGTTTTGCACTCAAAAGGGATTACAAGTTCTTTGATCACTTAAGGGGACTCGATACGCTTAGTAGATTTTCCGCCATGTTTACAAGGGAGATAACCTTTAGAATTTCCTGTTTGCGTTCTTATCCACTAGTCCCCTTCTGCGAAGGAGTCTACGCTAAAAGGAAAGAATGTGCTCCAACGAAGAGCAAAGTCTTTGCTTTAAGGGTAGATCCCTTTTCAGAAGGGGATAAAATCAAGTTTGACAGAGTTATTCCCCTGAATTGATTCCCCATTGAGTAGCCTTTTGAAAGTGAATGAATCAGTAGTTACATAAATTCTTATAAAAGTATGCAAGATTGAGTTTTGTGGATTTCAAAATGTACATTACTCAACCTAAAAGTTACTAGTAAAATGCTTGTTGAGCATAATATACAACCAATAAAATAAAGTCATATGCATTACGAAAACATGCCTATTCAAATATACTGAAAATTTTACCACCAAAACCTGAAAGTTTTCAGATAAAAATTCTGATATTTTTCATATTTCTGCTCAAAACATAGATTGTGGATACTCGTTAGAACCGCCTCATCGAGGTGGTTCTAACGAGTACCCATAATCTATGTTTTGGGCAGAAACGAGAAAAATAATGTATACCCCTGTAAACCCCAGTTTTACTATATAAAAGTGGGGTTAAAGCGGGTCAAAATTATATAGGTATGTTTTCGTGATGCTTATATTCAGAGCATGTGCAGGGACACCTGCAAAACCATAAACAACTGGAGAATACAATGAATGGTTGAAAATACCAAAACTAAATGCACATATGCAAACCATGCAAAGTTTCAAATCAGTCATCAAGTTAAATACGTTACAGTACGTGAATTTGATTTATGTTTTTTGACGTAATATTTTTATATATGTAACAGCTGGCTATTATATATATATATATATATATATATATATATATATATATATATATAATATATATATATATATATATATATATATATATATATATATATATATATATATATATGTGTGTGTGTGTGTGTGTGTGTGTGTGTGTGTGTGTGTGTGTGTGTGTGTGTGTGTGCTAATGCACTGTACTTTGTCACCGAAAGAAGCTTTTTTGTTCTTTTCCGTTCATACATTCACTTGATGTTTACGTCTAGTAATGTACAAAGCACCACTTATAAAAACAAAACAGATGTGAGAGTAATAATACTTATTGGATAAGTAATAGGGAAAGACCTCGTTAATGAACCTCTGATGATACATTGCTAAGTCAATATAATATGAAAGGAAATAAGCGATAAGCGATGTGAAATCTCTCTCTCTCTCTCTCTCTCTCTCTCTCTCTCTCTCTCTCTCTCTCACTCTCTCTCTCTCTCTCTCTCTCTCTCTCTCTCTCTGCTTTCAATTTCAAATGCATTTTACAAGAATTAATGTTCATGTCATGTTAACTATCTCTTTCCTTTCCTCTCCTTGTTTATATCTTATCACAATTTGTTTACGTAGACCTGTTGTACTCAAAATGTCGTCTGCTGAAGTTTATACCAAGTTTTAAAGAGTACAAGAGCTGTCGTAGGACAGCGTAGCTCGCCTGCTGGGTACATTTTATATTGTAACATTTTTATCATTAAGCCATGTAATATAGGTCACATTGACCTAGATGTATTTGTATGTAAATCATTTTGTCACATAGATATAATAATCCAGGTATGACAATTCTCCATGGAATAGTAATAAAAATAAAAGGCAAAATTACTGAAGCATGAAATATAGGTCACAATGACCTAGATATAGTAAGTGGTCATTCATTGGGTCACATGGAACTAATATCCCAGGTGTGACATTTATCCAACAAATAGTACTCAAGATATAAGGCAAAATCACTGAACCATGAAATATAGGTCACACCAACAGAGATATATTTTGACGTCAATAATCGGGTCACAAGGAACTAATATCCCAGGTGTGACATTTATCCAACAAATAGTATTCAAGATATAAGGCAAAATCACTGAAGCATGAAATATAGGTCACAATGACCTAGATATAGTAAGTGGTCATTCATTGGGTCACATGGAACTAATATCCCAGGTGTGACATTTATCCAACAAATAGTATTCAAGATATAAGGCAAAATCACTGAACCATGAAATATAGGTCACACCAACAGAGATATATTTTGACGTCAATAATCGGGTCACAAGGAACTAATATCCCAAGTGTGACATTTATCCAACAAATAGTATTCAAGATATAAGGCAAAATCACTGAACCATGAAATATAGGTCACAATGACCTAGATATAGTAAGTGGTCATTCATTGGATCACATGGAAGTAATATCCCACGTGTGACATTTATCCAACAAATAGTATTCAAGATATAAGGCAAAATCACTGGACCGTGAAATCTAGGTGACCTGGACCGTAAAATGTAGGTCACCATGACCTTCACTCTCTTACACTTAAACCGATGTCACATAGTTAGCTGATGTATAACCAGTTGTGTCTATAACCTGTAGGCATATAAGATTTTACAAATGTGTCCTAGATTTTGACCCCTAGCCCCACTCCAAGGCCCACCCTGAGGTATGAACCCAGGGGTATGTTCTTTTTGAATCTCAGAAGACTCCTCCAGGTACCCAAATTCTAAATATGAATGCTCTATGAGGAGTGAAAGTCAAGATATAAGAATTTGAAAAACTTTAACACAGTATTACAGAGGTGTCCTAGATTCTGACCCCTAGCCCCACCCAGGGGCATGAACCCAGGGGTTTATTCTCTTGGAATCTCAGAAGACCCTCCAAGGTACCTAAGTTCCAAATTTGATGCCTCTGTGAGGAGTGACTGTTGAGATATAAGCATTTGAAAAACTTTAACGCAGTGTGACGGGAACGGGAACGCAAACGCGAACGACCGGGGTGACTACAATAGCTCTCCTTGTACTTCGTACAGGCGATGTTTTCCAGGCTGTTGTGACAACCGGTCTAAATTTGTAATACTTCATTCAAACAGATGGGCCTAGTTGTTCGAAACTAACGATTTCATGTTAACGTGTCGTTAAAACTTTGATCATTTAATATGGGATATACGCTAATATTTTTTGGTGAAAAAAAATGCGAGTAGCAAAAAATACGTGTGAATTTGGTATTGTACTTACTAAAAGAGTTAACATTTTGACCACTCATCACGAAAACATGCTTATATAATTTTGACCCCCTTAAACCCCACTTTTATATAGTAAAACTGGGTTTTACGGGGGGTGTACATTATTTTTCTTATTTCTGCTAAAAACATAGATTGCGGTACTCGATAGAACCGCCTCGTCGAGGCGGTTCTAACGAGTACCCACAATCTATGTTTTGAGCAGAAATATGAAAAATATCAGAGTTTTTTATCTGAAAATTTTCAGTTTTTGGAGGTGAAATTTTCTTTTAAAATACTTTGTTCATGTTTCGAAGAAAAAGGGATTTGTCATTTCATGCAAATTGTCTCCTTAGGAGATAATTTGCATATAATGTCAAATTCCTTTTTCTGTCCATTGTCTGTCCTTGGGTGATAATTTGCATGAAATGTCAAATCCTATTTTCTGGGAAAAATAAGAAATTTATCGTCAATTTGTCATCTGCTGAATTTGCTTATGGCGCTGTAAGTGTAACCACAAACGATACACGGTCCTCGTTGCTGCATAGGAAATAACACAGACAACTCCGACAGAAACACAGCTGATCTAATATATATCTTCGATCTGAGTGACAACATGCAATGCTTGTTTACCAATCAGAGCTGCAGCATGACATTACAATTCGAATTCCTCTATTAATCGATTAAACCAAGGAAGGTAAACACGACTTAACCAGATCTGTTACACCGATAAAGTCTTCTTCATACGGACAAGATAAACCAAGGATGAAGTTTACACGTATACAGTATGAAACAGACATTAACACTTTCAACCCTGTAGACCAATACTGATAACATTGCAAATAGTGTAGATCTAGATGAGATGCCTCGTCTAATCTGGATCCACACTGTTTGCTAATCTGGGCCCAGTTGTTCAAAGCTAACGATGTCGTTAGTTAACGATTCGTTAAAATTTACATCGAGTGATACGCAAATATGCTGAAATTTTTTGCTGAAAAAATGTGAGTAGCTTTTGCAATGCAAAAGCTACCCACATTTTTTCAGCAAAAAATATCAGAATATTGTATATTGAATCCGCTAAAACAGTTAACGAAATGACCCTTAACGAGCTCGTTAAGCTAACGACGCTTTGAACAACCGGGCCCTGGTTTTGCTTATAGACTGTAAACCCTATTTTCATCAGTGAACATGTCCAAATTCAAAGATGGAAGAATCCACTTTAGAAACTCAGGGGTGATTAGTCCTGCATTGTTAACCCTTGCCATGATGATTAAATTAAGAAACCACACTCATTTCTAATTTCAGCCAATCAGATTACTTGATCGAGGTTGTTGATACAAATTCACATACTGAATGACAAACAGTGCAGATCCAGATTAGTTGGAAGCCAAATGATCTGGATCGACACTGCAAAGGCAGGGAATGTCCGGGATCAGCAGGACCAGGGATAAGAGAAAAAGTGTTCTCTGGAATCCACTTTCAAACTGAAGAATCCAATTTCTGCTTATGGTTGCGATTCGACTTGACAAAAAGATTCGGCCTGTAAATGGTGGAGCATTATGACTGCTCTTATCACATGGTGCGAGAAGAGAATGAATTTATAATTTTACAGGGCTACATCACATTGGACGGGAATATGCACTGGGCAAAAGATTGAATATATTTTGATCCCGATACAAAAGAACTGAATAAACAAAAGCAGTGAAAATGCTTCTGCAGTCGACTCTCGTTATCTCGAAGTCCAAGGGACTCTCTGAAATACTGCGAGATATCCGTACCTCGACATATCAGAATTGCAGAATTAAGGAAAAAATAAATCGAACAACCACATTTAACAAATGTATATGTGATTGGACTCTTGAAATTCGAGATATATTGAAAAAAATGTGGTAAAGAGGAGAAATTTTGGAGCAATTTCTCCTCTTTTCCACAATATTTTATTACCTGTTGTTAGATTTTCATCTTTAGGCAGAGGCCAGATTTTCACTTCGAGATAAGCAGTTATTCGAGATAAGCGAGGTCGAGATAACGAGAGACGACTGTATTTCTATCAAACACAGTGTGTGTGTGTGTGTGTGTGTGTGTGTGTGTGTGTGTGTGTGTGTGTGTGTGTGTGTGATTCTTCAAAACTTGTCGTTACAAAGTGCATTATTACACTTGCGCTGTCTTTCCAAATGTGTAAGTTTACTTTATGTGGACTAAAACATGCATTTGATTACTTAGAACTTGTTCTCGGACACAAGGCGACGGATAAACCAGGACATAAGTCATTTTATAAATATTAAATATTGTTTAATAATCGCAAGATCCAAACTACCATACATTTACTTTTCTGTTCCATTACAGGGTTTAATTTGAAAACAAAATAGGCAGCAAGTCCAACTTTGTCATGGAGCTGTCATAAAGTGTTTGTCTGGAGGCCATAAAACATCGCTCTGTACTTCCATATAATGCTGATATTATCAAAGGGGAAGCAACATTGGCAAACAGTGTATCTCAGATGAATAACCATGACAAGCCATGCATTTTGTTGCATATTTTATCAAAATCCAGTAAAAACTAAGATAGTTGATGTCATTTAAAGTTTTCAAAACTACTGTCATTAGCGCCCGCATTTTAAATGTCATTACGAAAACACATTTGTTCAAATATATTGACAATTTCACCACCAAAAACTGAAAGTTTTAAGATAAAACATCTGACCATTGTCATATTTCTGCTCAAAACAAAGATTGTGGGTGCTCGTTAGAACCGCCGAGGCGGTACTTACGAGTACCCATAATCGAAGTTTTTGAGCTGAAATAAGAAAAATAATGTATACCTTGTAAACCCCAGTTTTGCTATATAAAAGTGGGGTTTAAGGGGGTCAAAATTATATAGGTATGTTTTCGTGATGTTACTAAGCTTCTAGCCATTTCAAAAAAGTAAATATACTCTTGTTTTTGACTTAAAACAATGGGGAGATTTTAAGCAAGATCAATATATGGTTAAGAAAGAAGCTATACAAATAAACACATATTTCAAGCATTGTTACAAATATTAATTATTTAGTTTTGTATATTTTAATGTAAACATCTGGACTGACCACATAACTAGTACACCAAGTTCAGCTCGGAAACGTGAAAGTGTTATGAGCCACTGTGTGGAAGTTATTCGCAAGATAACACGAGACTATCACATAAATGAAGTGGTAACTGAAGTGAAGCACGATATCATTTTTTAGTATATAGCTATAAATATTAAATGATTAAATTGTGCGATAAAAGCCGAGGAGCTAGCGTGCCGATATCACGTGATATCGGCACATTTATTCGATATTGCACACTTACTCGGATGCCTTCTGATATTACCGTTACATAACGTTGCTTTTGATGACAACGTTATGCAGTGACGTCGCGCCAAACCTTGTCACGCAACTAGTAGAATTGACATTTTTGTTATTAAAACAGCGTTTTAAAGGTTAGAAACATCGGAAATCGAAATAAATATTTATAGCTATATAATAAAAGGGTTATTACACTGATATTGGTGAATATTGTCCCTCGATGGAATATCTACGGACGCTCGCAAGTTCGCGTCCTTCGATATCCCAACTCCGGACAATATTCACCAATATCAGTGCAATAACCCTATAATACGATGACTGTTGGCTCGTGCACGTGTTTGTTTTATTTATCTATTTATTTATTTATTTACTTATTTATTTGTACATTATTTTCCATTCATGTATATAATTAATGTGTTGTACATATTGATTATAATGTCTTAGGTGTATTAGTTTAATGTGTGTTTTACAGAGGGCCACATGGTAGAATAGTTTTATTACTAAATGTGTTTTTACCCTCTTAAAATAAATGTACAAATAAATAAATAAATACTATGGAACCCCTGAAGGGACATTTCCATTCCAATAATTAGAAGAAAAGAACGGAAATTAAAACAAAAAATTAGATTTTTCCTTTCTGAAATTTAGCAGAACAGAAATCAAAACAATAAAAATAGAACAGAAATCAAAACAAAAATAGCACATTTCCTTTCCGATATTTAGCAGAAAAGAAATTAAAACAATAAAAGCAGAACGGAAATTTAAACAAAAAAGTAGACATTTCCCCTCTGATATTTGGCAGAAAAGAAACCAAAACAATAAAAGCAGAACAGAACTTCAAACAAAAATAGCATATTTCTTTTCCGATAGCTATCAGAAAAGAAATTAAAACAATAAAAAATGGAACGGAAATTAAAACAAAGATAACGTATTTCTTTTTCCGATATTTAGCAGAAAAGAAATATAAACAATAAAAACAGAAGAGTAATAAAAACAAAAATAACACATATCCTTTCTGATATTTAGTAGAAAAGAAATCTATACAATAAAATGATCTCGTTTAAACAACATAATATGTTGTTTAAACGACTTATTATATCGTTTCTCAACATAATGATCTCGATTTAACAACATAACAAATCAACCAATGGGAGCCCCGAATTATGTTGAATAAACGATATAATAAGTCGCTTAAACGATATATTATGTCGTTAAAACGAGATCATAAAGTTGAAAAAAAAAACGAACGACATAATAAGTCATTAAAAAGAGATACTATTTTGTTTCAATTTCTATTATATATATATATATATATATATATATA